>CM055128.1:214893395-216133384 GCA_029206835.1 Rana muscosa
ACTTTAGGGTGGACCTCCGCTTTAAGGTATCACTCATGGATAGGAAGAATAAATATCATAAAGATGATAATAGTCCCAAAAATAATGTATAAATTTCAAATGATGCCCATCTCTTTACCCCAGACATATTTTAAAACATTGGAAAATATAATAACTAAATTTATATGGCAGAGTAGTAAACCAAGAATCGCACTCTCGAGACTAAAGAGACAAAATGCAGGGTGGTTTAAAAGTACCAGATTTAAAAAAATATTATAAAGCAGTATTCATATCACGAGTGATGGAGTGGACGAAGGAAAAGAATGAGAAAAGGTGGGTCCAAATAGAGAACACTTTGAGTGAAACACGGTTGGGTGGAATCATCTGGATCCCACCTCAACACAGAGCACTGGGGGAGAGTACACACGTAATGACACGGAATGTGCTAAGAACATGGGATTTAATACATAAACATGGAAAACGGAAATATAATTCACCACTAACACCAATAAAAGACACTATAACTATTTTGCATCGGGAAAGGGGAAAGATGGTATATGGATAAAAAAGAAAGGGCACAAATAAAAGATATAATGGAAAAAGGAAAAATTTGCACTTTCCAGGAATTAAAACACAAAACAGATTTGATGGTGATTAATGAATAGCAGTACCTCCAGTTGAAACATTTTGTCATCACACTGCCACAACCAATAAGATCTGCGGATGATTTAAGGCCGCTAGAGAGGTTGAGTGAGGCAACAAACACAAAAAACGGTGTATCAAGGATCTATAAAATTTTGATGGAAATGGATGAACAGGAGGTCCCGCCATTTATAAAAAAATGGGAACAAGAATTGGGAGCACTAGGAAATAATCAAAAATTAAGAAACATAATGAGATTGGTACATAACTCTGCAGTAGATACTAACACAGCCGAGATGAATTATAAATGTCTCACAAGATGGTATAGAACCCCAGATATAACTAATAAATACCAAACAGGGAAATCACCATACTGCTGGAGGGGATGTAAAGTAGCGGGAACAATGGCTCACATATGGTGGAACTGTCCAAAAATAAAAAGCTATTGGAGAGAGATTTTACAGTTAATAAAATAAATTACAAACAGAGAGATACTAGAAGACCCATGGACGTGTTTGTTCCATGGGACAGATAAGCCCTATAAAACAATATAAAGAGTCTGTGATCCCTCAGATGATTAATGCTGCTAATAGTCAGATCCCAAGACAATGGCAAGAAAGAGAAAGCCCTAATATAAAGGACTGGCTAGTAAAGGTAGAAGAGACATATAATCTAGAATACCTGAGATTTTGTGGAGAGGAGGGAATGGAAGGATTGTTAAATAAATGGAAAGAATAGAAGGCATTTAAGAAAATGCTTAGATACGCGGAAGCAATGGGAAGATAAGACTAGGAGAAATACAAGAAAGGGGAGAAATGGAGAAAGAGGGAATTGGGGTGGGGGTGGATTGTGTGGGTAGGGTTGTAAAATATGCACAATAAATATGAGAATGCTTTATATATACATGGAATGATATTTTTTGTATGTGGATATAATTAAATTAAATAAATAATAAAAAAAAGAAAGTGAGGCAAATTCACTATGCGTTATGTATTTTGTCTAATTTTCTCTCTGAATTTTCTCTGTGAAACCAGACTTTTTTTACAATCCCGTGTTACTTTTCTCAACAGATGCGGAGGAGAATGTGAACAGATGTGGATGCTCATACAAATGTGCATTTGACAAAACCGTTTTTACTTACTTGTACCCTTTCACTATTGAGTACAACCTCTTTGCTGCAGCAATGATCTATATAATGTGGAAGAATGTAGAACGTAAGATTGATGAAAATGCTTTATTCCACCATGGACTTGGGCCAGGGGTTCGTCAACACATTCCACTTCTGGGCCTTTTTTCTGGTTTGGCCATTCTGATTACAGGCCTAGTAATGTTTATCTTGTATGAAGTGGGAAAGGACAATCCTCAAAAAAACTGTCTATCATTGACTACTTTCTACTGCTTTCAATTGTTCAGCCTTGTTCTCATGTGCCTGGCCAATTTGGTTGGGATTATTATTTTTAGACTGGATAAGAGAAACATGGACAATCAAAAGAACCCAAGTCGGACCTTAGATACGGTTCTACTTTTGTTGGCATCATTAGGCCAATATGGAATTTCTTACTATTCTATTATAGCCATGGCATCCACAGTTCCCTTTGGTCTCATGTGTGGATTAACCCTTTCCTTTTCTCTACTGCTAATTATTCAACACTCTCTTCAAAATGCTTTTATAATAGAAGGCCTGCACCGTCTTCCCCCTGCCAACTTACTTAATGCTCATCAGGGAACAAGTCACCCCAGGGCTGTGGAACAACACAATACTATTAGACGTAGAAGTGTACCAGAGAAAGAAAGCAGTTTGTCCCTAACAAGCCCTCCAAGAATGTCGAGAAGAGAAACCCTGACTCAGCACATTAAGAGCCATCTGAAGAAAAGAAAAACAATGAAGGACGTTTACTTGTTTCTCTTCCTCTGTAACCTTATTGTAAGTAATTCATGTCTTTGTATCCTAGCCATAAACAGTCTCGTTTTGTTAAATAGTACAAATCTGATTTAAAATAATTGTCTGCTGAAACAACAGAAGCTGATTTACTGATTTACTAAAGGAATAGGAAAACGTCTTTGCAAGGAAACCATTCACTTAGCTTGGTGCATAAGGTGAAGCTTCATTAATTCTATCTTGTGCAAGGCAATTAGTGTAAATTTTACTAATGCTGCGTACACACGATCGGAAATTCCAACAAGAAAACCGTGGATTTTTTCTGACGGAATGTTAGGTCAAACTTGTGTTGCATACACACGGTCACACAAATCTTGTCAGAAATTCCGACTGTCAAGAACGCGGTGACGTACAAGATGTACGACGATCCGAGATCACTGAAGTTCAATAGGCAGTTCGGCTCTTCTGCTTGATTCTGAGCATGCGTGTTTTTTTGTGCGTCAGAATTGCATACAAACGAGTGGATTTTCAGATAGAAACTTTTTCCGAAAAATAGAGAACCTGCTCTCAATCTTTTGTTGGTGGAAATTCCGACAGAAAAAGTCAGATGGAGCCTACACATGGTCGGAATTTCCGACAAAAAGCTCACATAGGACTTTTCTTGTCGGAATTTCCGATCGTGTGTACGCGGAATTAGTGAATATCCTCTACCCTTATAGGAAAGGTCAGATTTACAGTATATTTTCTGCACCCCCAGTCCAACCATGTTTTGCTGCCACACTCCTACCCAAGTCTCTTACGTAGCCCTAAAACCACAAAAAATGTCATGGCCACACAAACAACACTTAGGTTGGGGACAGAGACAATAAAAAAGCAAGTTGTCCACTCTATACACTCTATACTGTATCACTGCATCTTGGGCTGACCAATGGCAGAGCAGGACAAATTTCAGCCTAATCTTCAAGCAGTATGGCTCTTGGTGTGGGGACCCAGAGTGAGTAAACTGTAACCACACAGTACAATAAGCCACCAACAACAATACACAAATTGTGCAGGGACAGCAGTAATGTGGACACCACCTGATGACACTAGAAGGCATGACTGCAGTTCAGAACCTCATTCACAGGATTATGTTAATCCATAAAGTGATGATTGGTGTTGTTTTACCCTGGGCAGCCCTTGTGCCCTAGGCTATGGCCTATGGTGGCTTTGCAAAAATACAATAATGTACTACAGAGTGCACAAACAACCAACAAATATAAAAATGATTAAAGAATAATATTTTTTTTTTAACAAAGGGTACAATTAAGGCCATAACAGACCATTCAACTGCAATGGGGCCAACTGCCTGGCTGCACTGAGATTTTTGCATGTATCAACAGGAATTGGCAAATACGTTTAAATGAAATTAACGTATGTAAAGTTTGGGAACCTATATTTTATTGCAGTAAAATCAATTAGTATTTTGCATTAATTGAGGAATTGTCCCTTGAGATGGAAATAAGTGAGACGAGAAGGGACTCAAGCCCCAAAGGGTATGGGGCACACTGTGCTCTCACACACTGCATACACCTGATTGGGGTCCAGTCCATCCTGAACTGCAGCCATGTCTGCACCTCAGTCTAAGCCAGCTCTGCACTAACCCTCTGAAGGGGACGGGTGTCGATGATATATTAATCGCACATGGCAGTGGCACAACTAATCAATGAAGGAGCTACTGGTTGTGATTCACATCCCCACTGCTGCACATTTACCATCCTCCTAAGAAACATACATGCCAAATAAGTGCAGGAGATACAGAGTTTGCCAGGGACAATGGTTGCAGCTCCCCCAAGCCTGGGCTTGTGTGGAGCTGAATGGGACTTTAATAATTTTGCTGGTTATAGATGGATGCCTGCTAGCTTTTTCAAAAAGTTGGGATTGTTTTAAAGGCAGTGCTGCCATTACACAAATTAAATCTGTTACCTGATGGTATTGCTATATAAAACAATGTCTATTGTGGGCATGTACAGTATAACTGGTGGTGAATTTCACCCGCAAAGTTATACATGCCCACATAAGGCATGTTTACAAAGGTAGCAATAAATTAAGGTACAGTATGTATCTGTTTTCTAAGCCTTTCAATAAGTACCACAAGAATCCCTAGTACATGAGCTGCTCACCATCATTTATACATGCCCACAGGTTTTAGTAAGCAGCAATAAAACGCTAAATATGAAGAATATGTACAGTGCATAAAAATGGTAACACAATTAGTGTGACAATGGAAAATCTCTCTAATGGAGTAAGGAAGAATATGAACAATTTTTATTGCTGTCTGTGCTTTCCTGTTCCTGTATCCCTAAAGTATAATTCCAGCTTTCATTTGACCTTTAATAGTTTGTATGGGCCAAACTTGCTCAAACAAACTATTTCCATTACAAAATGATGTGGCCACTGTATGTGCTGTAGCAGACTGTTGTAGTATTAGCTACAAGCAGTGAATGGCACTGTAGTACAGGCGACTTCCTGTCTGCTGGGGAAAATGGTTTTGGCATGGATGCTTCTCTGCCATTTAGGAGAAACCTTGTATATATATATATTTTTTTTTTACCAATGAATACTGTACGAGGCTTTCTGTGATTGGCCAAGGTAGAGAGACGGGCAGATGACATCATGATTTCCATTTTGGCCAATCAGAAGAGACCTTGTATGCACTGATTAAATAAAATACAGGCCTTCTGCTGAATGGTGGAGAAGCACCCAGGTTGACACTGATAAGTTCTGCCAGCAGATGGGAAGTCTCCTCTACCGCTGCTGGGACACAGCTGATGCTACAACAGTATGATACAGTGCACTCAGTGGCCTCATATGAATGTAATGAAAATTATATTTGGGCCAGCTTGGTACAAACTATTTAAAGTGACAGGAAACCTTGGATTCCACTTTAATATGGTTACAAACAGAAAAAAAAGCCTAACAATTTCTAACGCTTCCTTATGGCCCGTACACACGATCTGAATATCGTACGAAAAATGTCGTCCGATGAAGAATCGTACAATAATCGGATCGTTAGTACAGTGCTTCCGTGAGCCGATCATGACAGTTCATCCGATACTATTTTATCGGACATGCACGAAAATTTCCCTCGTACGATACTTAAAGGAGTAGTAAAGGTACATGTTTTTTCACCTTAATGCATCCTATGCATTAAGGTGAAAAAACATCCGACAATACCGCCCCCCCCGATCCCCCGTTTTACTTACCTGGCCCCTCGAAAGTCCCGCGCTCGTCCCCGTCATCCTCTTCGGTTCTCAGCCTGGCCGCCGATTGGCTACACTGGATGGATTGAAAGCAGCGCAGCCATTGGCTGGCGCTGCTGTCAATCACATCCAATGACGCGGCGCACCGGGGGGCGGGGCCGAGTGATACAGTCGGCGGCTATGGCCGCCGCTGTATCACGGGAGCGCGCCCGCAATAACTCGCTCGCATTATGGTGTGGAGTCCTTGTGGGGAGGAGCCAAGACAGCCGCCGAGGGACCCCGAGGGACCCCAGAAGACCAGGATCGGGGCTACTGTGTGCAAAACGAGCTGCACAGTGGAGGTAAGTATAAACTGTTTGTTATTTTTTTGCAAAAAAAAAGGGAAGCTTTAGTGTCCCTTTAATCGTACGATTTTCGTTTAGTTAGTATAGTTGTCGTCCGAAAATACAACACAAATACATCGGATCATGTGTACGGGGCATTACTCTAGCTAAAAAAAACAGAGGTTTTAAATCCAGAGGGTAAAGGGCCTACAACATGGGTACAGGACTTTAACCTCCCTGACGGTAGGATTTTGTCAGATTTTTGATGCTGAAAGGTACCATTATTTTGTAGGCCTGCAATTCTTAGGAATAACTCACTTAAATCTGACCAAACAAGAGTCTAGTAGACTTCCCAGGTATGATAAAGTTTGAAACACAAAATTATAAATTATAATATAATAAATAACTATATAATAATAATAAAAATTATTCAATAATGTATACAAATCAAAAACACAGAAATTTGCTCAGTTGCAGAATTGTCGCTGTCATTACGTTTAGTGTTTGATGACGAATTTCCCCACAAATCGCTATCGCTCAATTCTGCAAGTGATTCTAATTTATTATCGCTGTTTTCTAGCTGGTCTAAAAGCACTTTTGACGTAAAGGGACACTTTTTGGTTGCTATGGACAATCTCCAAAACATTTATAATATAAAAGTGCATGCAGGGCACTGGACAGACCACTAGGGACAAAGGGGATGGGTAATTATTTTGTAAAGTACTGTAATCTTTAAGATTACAGTGTACCGTATGTATTTTGTGTTTTAAATTTTTAGAATTTGGCGCCAAACTCCGTCCCTGTGCATCGCAAAGCTCGGGAACGGAGCTCGGCACTCGGCACTGTGAATTGAGCGAGGAGACAGCTCGCAGACGCTGCGGGGAGACATCGCATGATCCAGGGGAGAAGGTAAGTAACTTTCCCTGGATACTGCGATGCGATCCTGAGTCTGGCTCGGGATTACCGCTTTTGGTAGTGAGTGAGTGAGTGAGTAATGCTACAAATGCAAACTAAATCGCCTCAAGGCGCTTTTTGCATCCAGTGTCGTCCTGTGTCTTCAGAAGAGGTGGGTAGTAAAAACTCACCCCGAGCGAGACTCGGGAATACCGCCAGGGAGGTTAAAATGTGCCTCCAGACAATGACAATCAAACTCGTTAACAAATACTTGCTTAGATATGATAAAATGTATTGTTTATTACATAAATAAAGCCTTAAACAGTTGTGTAACAGTTGTGGCCAGGGGTTCCATGATGTAATAGCACTCTGATCTCTGAATCCAGCAAACCAACACAACTGTTTTTTTAAGGCTTTATTTTTATAATAATCTATATGTTTTATCATCTCTAATTAAGGGTTTGTTAACGAGTTGTGCTCTATTTGCCGGAGGCACATTTTAAAGTCCTTTACTCATGGTGTAGGCCGATTACCTTTTGCAATCTCCTTAGGATAGTGCACTCAGACAAAAAATAGATAAAGAATATTTCTAGCTATTATGGGATTCTACCACCTTTATATATAAATATATCACAGGCTTTAAATTGTTACTAAACCCAGGAGCCTGCATTCACTATATCTGGTCTCCCACAGTACACAGAACATGGAAATGCAATAGTTTTAGTAAATATAAACTGCTAAATACCTTTTCGAATCAGCAGTAGGGATGAGCTTCGAGTTCGACTCGAACATTGCCTGTTTGCCCGAACAGCGAACAATTTGGGGTGTTCGCGGCAAATTCGAAAAGCCGTGGAACACCCTGTAATAAAAGTCTATGGGAGAAATCTAAAGTGCTAATTTTAAAGGCTTATATGCAAGTTATTGTCATAAAAAGTGTTTGGGGACCCGGGTCCTGCCCCAGGGGACATATATCAATGCAAAAAAAAGTTTTAAAAACGTCCGTTTTTTTCGGGAGCAGTGATTTTAATAATGCTTAAAGTGAAACAATAAAAGTGAAATATTTCTTTAAATTTCATACCTGGTGGGGGGGGGTGGGGGTGTACAGTATGCCTGTAAAGCAGCGCTTGTTTCCCGTGCTTAGAACTGTCCCTGCACAAAGTGTAATTTATGAAGAAAAAAAAGTCATTTAAAAGCACTCACGGCTATAATGAATTGTCGGCTCCTGGCAATACAGAGAAAAGTCATTGATAAAAAAAAAAAAATGCGCGGGGTCCCCCCAGGCCCTTCAGGTCTCGTATGGATATTAAGGGGAACCCTGCATCAAATTTAAAAAAATGACGTGGGGTTCCCCCTAAATATCCATACCAGACCCTTTATCTGAGCACGCAACCTGGCAGGCCGCAGGAAAAGAGGGGGGGACGAGAGAGCGCCCCCCCTCCTGAACTGTACCAGGCCACATGCCCTCAACATGGGGAGGATGCTTTGGGGGTCTGTGACCCCTCAAAGCACCATGTCCCCATGTTGATGGGGACAAGGGCCTCATCCCCACAACCCTTGCCTGGTGGTTGTGGGGGTCTGCGGGCGGGGGGCTTATTGTAATCTGGAAGACCCCTTTAACAAAGGGGACCCCAAGATCCCACACCCCCTATGTGAATTGGTAAGGGGTACATTGCACCCCTACCATTTCACAAAGAAAGTGTAAAAAAAAACAAAAAAAAACCCAGACACAGTTGGGAAAGTCCTTTATTAAAAATTAAAAACCCAGGGGCGTGGCCAAGATGGCGTTGTGAGCGGCTGCTTTTACTAAGAGCTCCGCTGTATCCTGCTTCATTACCCGGATCCTGGGCTAACACCCCTATTGACCGGTTGACCGAGACGCAACAGAGCGGGGAGCAAGGCAGTCCTCCCGGCGGCTGCTAGCCCCTTTACGGACGAGTTCCGGCTCCCTCGTGTGACTAGGCCGCAGCCACGGTCTTTCCTGGCGACCATCGGAGCTCTGGAGCGGAGCGGAGGTACACTGCGGCCCCCTGCACATGAGCTAGGTGCACTGGCGCGAGCTGTGGGCGGCAGAGACAGTGGATGACATACAGGCTGCTGCTGGCTCTATCCATCCTGCATCCCGGTCCACTCGAGCTGCTAGACCGCGGCCGGGGCCTTTCCTGGCGGTCCCCGGAGCTCCGGACCGGGCCCCTCCTTTTTCTCCTGTGACTCTCCTGGGGGAAACGCAGTGGGCCCCTTCAAGCTGCCAGCCATACATACGGGACACAGTGCGTGCCCTGAATGAGGCGCCGGAGCTCAGGCGCAAGGTTCAGCAAAGGGGGCAAAAAACTAACTTTCCCACCACTACTGGACCCCCCTCCAACGCCCACTGATCTTCCGGTGCGGATCCGTACCACCCGGAGCTCCCACAAGACCTCGCAGATAGGTCCCATGGACTCTGCGGAGTCCCGACCGCCCTGGCTGGCGGAAGTCATGGCAGCCATTGCCACATGCCAGTCCACGTTGACCACAAAAATAGAGGCCCTCCAGATGGATGTGGGCCTTATCCGCCAGGACATGGACAAGCTTAGGACCAGGGTGGCGGAGACCGAGCAGAGAGTTAGCAGCACTGAAGAAGTGGTCGCAGAGCAGGGCGCAGCACTCCGCACTCTCCAAACCAAGGTAAAAGCCCTTGAATGTAGAGCCGAAGATGCCGAAAACAGTAACCGGCGCAACAACCTCCGCATTGTCGGTCTACCCGAGGGAGCAGAGGGGAATGACCATATAGGCTTCAGAAGGTATGTTGCGTACCCTCCCTGAGGCTCGCATGTCACCCCAATATGTGGTGGAAAGGGTGCACCATATTCCACCTAAGCCGGGGCCTCCTGGAACCCTGGCGCGAACCTTCATTCTCCGCCTACTCAACTTCCGGGATAGAGACGAAGTTCTCCGTGCCTCCAGGCTTGTGGGCGACCTAAGATTCCAGAATGTCAAGCTGATGGTTTTTCCCGACTACTCAGTGGAAACACAGAAACTCAGGAAATCGTTTGACCAGGTCAAGGCGACTCTGAGGGCGCGCAACATCCTCTTCCTACAGTATTCTCTTCCTGGCCCGCCTGAGAGTACAGGACGGGGAGTCGACTCGCTTCTTCACCAATCCCAGGGAGGTGTCTGTCTGGTTGGAGTCGCTGCCGCGGGCCCGTTGATCGGACGCATGGTATGTACTACTTGATACCTCCCTTGTTTTGAATTTGCCTATATCGGTGTAGTCCGCGGACTGGCCCCCTGGACGGAGCTCCCACACCTGTTGTTGCACCTGTTGTGCCCGGCTAGTCCCCTTGGTGTGTGCTGCTCTGATGATGGCGGTTAGCCCCCGCTGATGTGGGAACCCAAGTTAGCACCCCTGACGTGGTCAGGAGAACACTGCGGTCGGCCGCTTTTCCCTTTTGTTTGTTTTTACCCCCCCTTGTGGCACTAGGGATCATACCATTTATACTCCCTCACCACTGGATCGACTTTACTGCTGGGACGTGTTCCTGTTTGCTTTTATCCTCTTGAACCCCTGTCCCTTACAGCTTGTTGCACTGCCAGCGGACGTCTTGCACTTAGAGAGTCGCTCAGACTGTTGCTCGGCCCCCCCAGAATATATCCGGGGGGCTGAGTTCGCCTCTTGCACGGAACCCCCTTTGCAGCCGGCGAGCTGATACTGTTTGGGATGGATACCCTCCTCTGTTTTAAGGGGTTGGGTGGGGTGGGGGGCGGGGTTTGTTGCCCTTCAGCGGCCATTTTTCTTTTTCTGTTTTGTTTTTTTCTTTTTGTTGTTTTTGTTTCCATTATGTTTTTGCTTTACATTCAAAACGTTGATACTTCAGCATTGCTCTGTTTCCAGATGTGTACATCCTGGGTCTGGGGGTCAGGTCCGGGAGCCATGTGGTGTTATCCTATCCCCCCTATTGATCTGATAGTCCATGTCAGCAGTTAATATCTTGTCATGGAACACCAGGGGGTTGAATTCCCCGACCAAACGCTCCCTGATGTTCCAATTTATTAGACTTATAACCCAGATATCTGTGTCCTACAAGAAACGCACCTTATGGGGAGTAGAATTCTTTCCCTTAAAAAGCCATGGGTGGGCCACCACTATCATTCTACCTACTCTAGCTTTCTAGAGGGGTCAGTATACTAGTGCTAAAATCCCTCCCGTTTCGGCTCCTAGACCTGTTTCTTGACCCCGATGGTAGATACGTTATAGTTCATGCCATGATTCACTCGCTGACCTGGACCATAGTGGGTCTATATCTTCCCCCGCCAGCCTCCCTGGTGCTGTTGAACCAAATAACGAGCAAGGTGGCCGAGTTCACCTCCGATAATACTGTGTTTTTGGGGGATTTTAACTTGGTTCCTGATCCGGATATGGATCGGCTGGTGCCTGGGGGTCGACACTACTCTGGGGTGGCTGACTGGGCTGATACCTATGGGTTGAAGGATGTGTGGAGGTGGAAACACCCCCGGGACCGGGCCTACACCTGCCACTCGGCCTCCCACAGGACGTTCTCCCGCATCGATCTGGTATATGCGGGTCGGACCGGTCCTGCAGAGGGTTACGGATGTACGGATCTTGCCCAGGGGGATTTCGGACCATGCACCATTGCTTTTAGCACTGGATCTCTCTAGGGGCCATGCTGTTCGCCTGTGGAGACTGTCCAGATTTTGGAACTCGGACACCTCTGTGGATGACCAGTTCTAATGTGAACTGACCGGTTACTGGGCAGACAATGAGGGCACGGCGGAGGCCGGGACTGTATGGGATGCCTTTAAGGCCTCCACGAGAGGACACTACCAGACCATTATTGCCAGAGTTCATAGGGAATGCAGCACAGACTTGGTGAGGGCTGAAAAGGCGGCTACCAGTGCAGAAGAGACCTTTATTAGGACCCGCGATCCCCAACACTATGCCCACCTGCAGCTCTTGACTGGGGAAGTCCTTAGTATCCGTACCTCACTTACCCAAAAAAAGTTACTTGCTCAGTCCCATAGGATTTTTGAACAGGGGGAGAGGTCAGGTAAGATGCTGGCTTGGCTTTCCAGGGAACAAGCGGGAGGGGTCAATGTTTCCCATATCATGGGCCCCACGGGGGAGCTGGTAAGCTCTCCCGGGGGTATTAACCTATGCTTTGCTGACTTTTATCATGCACTTTATAGCTCAAGGGTGGATTATAGCGATGGGAACCTGGTGAAGTATTTGGGGGACATTGACATTCCAGTTCTTACGGCGACCTACCGAGAGCGGCTCGATGCCCCTATAACAGTGAAGGAGATCCAGCGGGCCCTTAAGTCTATGCAATCTTGCAGGACACCCGGGCCTGATGGAATTCCTGTAGAGTTCTACAAACATTATGCAGCTGATCTAGTGGCCAGACTCCATTCCCTATTCGCGGTGTCCGCCCAGCAGGGAAAGCTCCCTGTTTCCATGGGTGAGGCGGTCATAGTGGTGATCCCCAAGCCGGGGAAGGACCCTTCCCTGTGTTCCTCGTATCGTCCTATCTCGTTGTTGAACGTCGATGCGAAGATTCTGGCCAAGATCTTAGCAACCAGACTGAATTCTGTCATTACTGCCCTGGTACATTCGGATCAAACAGGCTTTATGCCGGGTAGGAGAGCAGATATCAACATCAGACGCCTCCTCACCCACATTGATAGGGCTGGCGAGGGGTCGACGGGAGTGGTGGCCTCACTTGATGCAGAGAAGGCTTTCGACTCTGTGGAGTGGGGCTACCTCTGGGGGGTGCTCAACAGTTTCGGGTTTGGGCCCGGCTTCCTGAAATGGGTGCGCATGTTATATAGTTCCCCATCTGCTACAATTCGGACCAACGGCTGCCTATCGGAGGTGTTCCCATTGGGTCGTGGCACGAGACAGGGGTGCCCCCTCTCCCCGGGATTGTTTGCCCTGGCCATCCTGTTGAGAGCTGAGACGAGGGTCCAGGGATTGCAAATAGGCCCTGTAACGGGAAGGCCCGGGGAACTCAGAATCGCTTAGGAAGTATGAAATACCCTTGCGCCAGCTTCCCCAATGGCTCTTATGTGTCAATCACCCTGTGTCTCTATTAGGGGCACAGGGTGAATGAAAACCCCAATATGGTCTATGATGGCCATATTCAATGCTGTACATACATTTTATCTAGATTGGGTCTGTAATATTCATCCACCATATTCCCCAGGATACCTGCAAAGAACTCTCTACTGTTTGATTATACCTCAACAGGTTAATTGGAAAGTGACGCCTTCATGATGTTTAGACACATACTCTTAGATGCTAATATCATCACCGACAGCCCTGACTTTGTGTAATCATGGCTGTGAGGAATTAGGGTAATTTGCATTTCTATTGTTCAGTATGACTTGGTAAGGTCTGGTGTGAATAGAAGTAATTAACCCTATACTTGTGTGTATTGTAAAGGCAGACTGGGATTTACAATACAAAGGGATTTAAGATGTAAAGGGTTTAGAACCTGTTGTCGCCAGACAGACTGGCTGCCAACCCTTTGTGGGAAGATGTGTATTGGAGATCGTATATTCTATTGTGTTGGGATCTTTTGAAGCCTAGCAGACGTCAGGATGAGGTGTTGAGTTTTGGGATGTGTGGGTGGAGCTGGGGCCTTGTTCATGTTAAATCATGTGCCCTGAATTGTGTATAAAGTTACAATGTTTGGCATTAATAAATTCATTCCTACTACAGAAGAGACAGAGTGCGTCTCGTCTTCTTCCAGAGGGGTCGGCTCCTATAGGAAAGGGTCGTTTAGCTGTGGATATCGGTAGCGAGTGGATGTGTGTCTAGGAGAGGGAACATCGTAAACGGCGTTAATACCCCTTGAGATTGGGGTGCCGTTACAGGCCCGACTGAAGAAAAGCTGTCTCTGTATGCGGACGATGCCCTGCTATATCTGGCAGATGCTTCATCATCCTTGCAGGTGGCTTTAGGTCTGATTGACCACTTTAGGGGCTACTCCGGTATTCGCATCAATTGGGACAAATCGGTCCTATTTCCCCTATGTCTCTCGACCCCACATCCCACAACACAAACGCAGCTCAAATGGGTAGGTATGAGTTTACGTATCTGGGCATCAAGGTTAGCAGCAATAACGGCGACTATGTCGGCAAAAACATACAACCACTCATGACCCAACTGGTGGCCAGGTGCGCAGTGTGGCGGTCCCTCCCTCTGACGCCGGTGGGTAGAGTCAATCTTTTGAAAATGATCTTTCTCCCGAAGTTCCTGTACTTCTGTCGCAATACCCCCTCATATATCCCTAGGTCATTCTTCCGAAGGTTGGACAGTCTGCTGATCTCATTTGTATGGGCTGGGAGACCCCCCCCCGGGTGGCAAGGAAGATTTTATATTTGTCTTTGTCCGGAGGAGGACTGGCGCTCCCGAATTTCTTGCTTTATTACTGGGCGGCAGTCCTGGTTACGGTGAGGTGGTGGTTCTCCCAGCCTAGACAAAATCCGGCGGTCACACTTGAGGCGGCTATTTTGGGCTCTTATGCGGCCTTGAGCAACCTACCGTTTCGTTTTTTTTTTATTTGACGCAGGATTCCCCTTAATATCTATACCAGACCTGAATGGCCTAATAATGGAATTTGGGGGGACCACCACGCATTTTTTTATATTTTTTTATCAATTACCGTACTTTTCTCTGTATTGCCGGGAGCCGACAATTCATTATAGGCGCGAGTGCTTTTAAATGACTTTTTTTCCTTCAGAAATTACACTTTATGCAGGGACAGTTCTAAGCAGGGAAACAAGCGCTGCTTTACAGGCATACTATACACCCCCCGCCAGGTACGAAATTTAAAGGATTATTTCACTTTTATTGTTTCACTTTAAGCATTATTAAAATCACTGCTCCCGAAAAAAACAGCCGTTTAAAGAAAAAAAAATGTCATTGATACATGTCCCCTGGGGCAGGACCCGGGTCCCCAAACCCTTTTTAGGACAATAACTTGCATATTAGCCTCAAGTTAGTTCGCGCAAACTTTAGGTCTGTTCGCAGGTTCTGGTGCGAAGCAAACGGGGGGGGGGTGTTCGGTTCATCCCTAATCAGCAGTATATAGCAGTCTTGTGACTTCTATCAGTGTCTGGTTAAAACTTGTGGAGTTTTCATTCTCCTCTGACTGTCCTAGGAGGCCACAGGACTCCTGACCCTCTGTCTGGACAGTGCTGTTGGGCCTTTGCTGATCACATGCACTCTCCCCAAAATAAAATAAAATAAAAAAACTCTCTAGCAATACACACCAAACTGAGCATGTGCAGAGTGCCCCCAAGGCTCTGTACTATCAGCAGATGGATTGGGGACAGTAAAAGATGGGGAGTATCAGAGAAGACAGGATCAAATAGCCTTTTTACACAATGCAGAGGATTAACCCCTTAGGTTCCACAGTGAGTATAATAAGCATGTTTTACTGCATTTACAGACTGATTTTACTGTCGTGGGTTTAGTAACACTTTGTCTAGTTTAGTAAATTTGTCTAAAACTATTCATGAAATGTTTTCATAAGTAATCCAACTGCCGGTAACTGCTGTCATCACAACCATCACAAAAGGTGGAAGACAATTCCCAACTAGAGAGGATTTTTTTCTGGGATAAGAAGGATATATTCCTAATAGATAATACTTTTTATTCATTTAGTTTACAATGGGGAAATGTTCTTTCCAAACAAAGAACAAACTAGCTCACTTACTATTATGCTAATATTACTGTATATGACTTTTTATAGCAGCTATTGCCTATAGAGCTGAGTTATTTATTGACATGCCTGTCACATTCCTACAGTTCTGGATTATGCCATCCTTTGGAGCTCGGATCAGATTTGACACAGGAATGGAAGTGAATTTTTATGGATTTTCTATGTGGGCTATAATTACCAATATTTGCCTTCCCTTTGGAATTTTTTACCGGATGCACGCTGCTGCCAGTCTACTGGAACTATATAGCACGGCCTAGAAGGTCTACAATATTTTCTGCTGTCTGGAATACAAGACTTTTCTGTACCAACAAAAACTTGCATAGCTAACGTGTCAAAAGACTTTGATGTTTCAAAAGAGAAGAACCTGTTCAGATGGAAAGGACTTGTGAAAAAAAAGGACCTTGTTTGAAGTATTTTAGAGCTACTGGTTGAGTTGTCACTGGTCTAGAGCACATTGTTTTCTTTTAGTAAATACTTTGTACAATTTTTTCTGCAAGCATTGGTCCTGTCATCGAGCAGTTGTTATAACGGGCCTTACCGGTAAGTTCTTTTGGTGGGATTGATCTAAAGAGGCATGCTTAAAGAGCTATACTATACAATGATGTTTTGTTTAACTATTCATTATTGTACCCATAAACACTGTGAACGTGTTTAGTATTGTCCCACTAAATTAAAAGGGTTGTAAAGGTAAAAGTTTTTTCACCTTAATGCATTCTATGCATTAAGGTGAAAAAACATCTGTGGATTAGTGGCCCCACCAGCCCCCCCATTTACTTACCTGACCCCTCGAAAGTCCCGCGCCGTGAACGCGTTTGCTTCTCAGCCAGGCTTCTCGGCTCATTCATTGGTTGATTGAAAGCAGCGCAGCCATTGGCTCGCGCTGCTGTCAATCACATCCAATGACGCTGTGCGCCAGGGGGGGGCGGGGCCGAGTGATACAGTGAGTGGCTATAGCCGCCGGCTGTATCACGGAGGAGCATTAGAGCATTTGAGAGTTTATTTTTACTACCTTCTCTCTCAGAAGATTCACTCCATCTGTTTGTTTTGGTGACCATTGTCACCAGGACAGAAATTCATAAAAGTTGAGTGGGAAAATTTGTTGTGGTAACAACTGTCTAATAAGATATCACCTCACTTTTGAGAGATTTTTTTTCACTTCCTGTTTTTTTTCTCTTGGACAGGAACCAAGGGAAATTTTTCCTTAAATTGACACTAAACAAAGAAGTGTCCATTTCCATAATTAATTCACATAAATCATATATATATAATGCCACTGTATTATGTTATTTTTTAATAATTTAAGCAGTGGTGGCTGGTGCTCAAACAAACCTGGCACCCTCACTTCCCCCACCCCTATCACTTGATCAAAAACCGCTTCTCCCCCCCCCTGTCGCTCGATCACTCGCCAGCCAGGCCACCCGCCAAGCCCGCACTTACCCCATCAAGGTCGTGGCTTCGGCGGCTTCCCCCCTGCATCTCCTCCTGAGTCCCGGCGGTCGCTTCTCCTCCTGGCCAATCAGGTCTTAGGTCTTAGTCTTCCTGACCGGAAGGAGAAGCAGGAAGACATTAATTAATTCGCTAATGTCACACAAGTGGGTGGGCTCTATGCCCCGAGCCCACCCTTTTTGAAGCCAATTAGAACCTCAGGCTCTAATCACGTGCTTCAAAAATAACATGCAAATCCATACGCCTAGCACTGTGCTACTTTAGCTGGTGATTGCCGGTCATGCAACGCCGTACCCAAATTAAATTGACATTCTTTTTTCACACAAATAGAGCTTTCTTCTGGTGGTATTTGATTACCACTGGGTCTTTTCATTTTTATTATATAAATGAAAACAGACTGAATTTTTTAAAAATATATATATTTTCTACTTTCTGCTATAAATCGTATCCAATAAAAAAAAAGTAGAATCTAACTTCTTTATGAATTTAGGCCAAAATGTATTCTGTTATGTCTTTTGTATAAAAAAAAAAATAGTGTAAATTGACTGGTTTGTGTGAAAGTAAGTAATAAAGTTGATAAAAAATAAATAAAGGGACAGTGTAAAAAAAGTTTAAATAATGTGAATAATAAATAAAAAAAAAAGTTAAGTGCCCTTGTGCTCACACACGACTGCAAATGTATATGTACTGTATGTCCTGCATACACATGTAAACGATGATTACATCACACATGTGAGGTATTGCCACAAATGTTAGGGTGAGAGCGACTTTCATGTAATAGCAATCGGTGCGGCTAACTAGCTGCTTGATTGCTATTACAAGTAGTGGAAGGGGACGTCCACTCCTTCCCACCAGGAGACCCGAGTGACCATCCCTTGTGACTGCAATAAAAGTGATAAAAAAAAGCAACAATGTAAAAATAAATAAATCAATAGTGCCCTTGTCCTCCCGTGCTCATGCGTAGTCAGGTTGGTCCCGCATGTACGCAAACAGCGATCATCCCACACATGTGAGGTATCATCGTGAACGTCGGATCATAGGCAGTAATTCTAGCACCAGAACTTCTCTGTAAATCTGAATTAGTAACCTGTAAAGGCTTTTAAAGTGTAGCCTATCGATAGTAAAATTTGGAATCTATTTACTCAGCGTAACATCATCTTTTATATTTTACAAAAAAATTGGGTTATGTTTAATTTTTTTTGCATTAAAATTCGGAAAAATTTACTTTTTTTCAAAAATGCGAAAATACCGTGTGACATAAAAAATTGTAAACCCAATAATGTATTCTCTAGGGCTTCTGCTTTAAAAATATATAATGTTTGGTGGTTCTAAGTAATTTTCTAGCAAAAAATACAGATTGTTAAATGTAAACAAAGAGTACCAGAAAATCTCACATATGGAGATATTTAAGTATTGTAGTTTGTTGCCATTCCACAATCTCTAAGTGTGACATGTTCGGTATCTAGTTACTCAGCATAACATCATATTTTATATCTTACCAAACAATTAGGTGTTATTTTGTGTTTTTGTGCACTAAATGTCAGTAAAGTGCATTTTTTTCCCAAAAAATTGGCGTTTGAAAAACTGCTGCACAAATATTGTGTGACATAAAAAATTGCAGCAACAAACATGTTTTTTTTGTAGGGCCTTTGCTTTTCAAAAATATATCATATTTGGGGGTTCTAAGTAATTATCTAGTTTAAAAAAACACAAATGTATGTAAGAAGTGTCAGAATTGGCTTGGGCAGCAAGTGGTTCATATAAAGCCCTTTTTCACTGGATGACACAAAGGACATTTTTTGGGACTTTTTGTTTTGTTTTCATTTTTATTTTTATTTATAGAGGATTTTTTTAGTAAGGTTTTGGATGTTGACACATGTTTTTTGCCACTACATTATTGATGCGATTTGGGATAACACATGAAAACTGAGTGAGGAATCTCCTGTGAAAAGGGACCCTCTGCTCAATTATAACTTGCCATTTGAACATTTATTTTTCAAGATTATTTACAATTTGTTTTTTTTATTTTTCACAATTATTTGTTTGCACATGGAGTTACACATATCCATAGTATTCGATGTTCTGATCACAATTTAATGTTAGCAAGCGCTGTTTGCACATAGTGTTTGTGTTGTGCATATATAATATTTGGTTCTCACTTGAGGGTTGAAACAGTAGCTGCAATTTGATAATTAGTGTTATTATTATATAATTGATATAGTTATTCGTTTCTTTGGTGTAAGTGTAATTTTTTTACTCATATAAAGCACTTTCTGACCTCATAAAGCCATTTGATGTAAAAAAAAAAAAAAAAAAGGAATAAAAATATCACTTTTAAGACAAGTTTCAGGCATATATGAGAAACTACACTTACAGTATATGGAAGTATATTACAGTATAGTATACATGATAGGAAATTCAATGTTATTGGGTATATATTAAAACATCCTTTTTTAAATGAGCAAACCCATTATATTTTTCAGCTTTGTTTTCTTTGGTTTGTTTTTTACCTTTTTTGTCTTTTTTTTTTTTTTTAAGTGAGCTTTCCTTCCGTCAGCAATAGCAACATGCATAAAGCCAAATTGTGTACCTTACTTTTCATAACTACTGTTGTCTAGAGCATGCATGTAAACACAAGCTGGGCTATTCTACAACTCTAGTGCCCCCAAAAATGTGGAAAAGGAAAGTGGTAGAGAAGTCATGAGCAATATTTTAAAAGCACAACTATTAACTAATTATTAAGCGAAACTAATATATTTAAATATTATTATATATTATAACAATGTTGTTAATAGTACAGAATTATAATTAATATAATGAAATATATTACTAATAACATATTTAAATAATAATAACAATAATATAACTTATATTATTTAAATTAATTATTTTAGATAAAAAGCCCCTACACCTTCCCAATTCACTAATTAAGTTGAAAAAAAAAATACAATAGTTTTGTTCTTCCTCTTCTCATTCCAGAAATGCAATTCAATGAAAATTCAGGTTAATGTGTTTGTAAGCCCTTAGCTACTCTATACCCAGTGAAGTGACTAACCTCCTGTGACACACTGAGATGAAACATATCCTCCGTAATAAGTTGTGCCTGTTTATTTGCAGCCATTTGTCCTGTATAACCTTGGAAAATCTCAGAGATAAAAATAATTTTTCACAGTCTCACAAAAGCAGGGGGCGGGGAACTGCAGTTTCACATTGTACACGATCATTGGGAGCTGATTGGAGGGAAGGGACACATCCCCCTTCACACAGGAACAGAGCTGAGGCAGTCAATCACAGGCAATGTGCCGGAGGTCCCTCCCCATCATTATTTTACCTCTTTGTGTGAGGAAAACTTGTCGGAAATGACTCTGCAGATAGCAGAGGAACCAGACAGCTGGAGAAAATTGCACTCCGTGCTTTGGAGAGAGGCAAGTAAACACTATAGAAATATGTGCTTCGTTCAGATTTCATGTCTGAGGTTTACAACCACTGTTTTCTTAACTAATCATCTTTTACTTGGAGGTTTTGAGCTGAATCTTCTAAAGACTAGTAGAAAATTAATGGATTCATCCAATAGAAAGCAGCTTATATAAAGATTGTAGCTCAGAAGAGAACAGGTCAAATTTAGACATAATTATATATATATATATATACACACACTTTTTTCTTAGAGTATGAAATCCTCTGATTTGGAGTCAATTAGGTTGATTTACTAAAGGAAAGTAGACTGTGTAGTTTGCACTCATTTTCCCCAGAACTTAGTGAATGTGGTGAAGCTCTTCTGATTTCCATCATCCAATCAGGTGCAAGGAAAAAAAATGCATTTTTGCTTGCACATGACTAAATGATGGAAATCAGCAGAGCTCCGGGAAAAATTAATGCAATGGCATTTGCAGAGTGCACAATCTAATTGTCTTTGGAAAATCAACCCCAAAAACTTGCAAAAACAGGATTTTTTGTTCTTAGTTTAAAGTACATTATTGGTTGTATGGAAAAATGTATATATACTCATATTTTGATTTATACTATAATGGTTACAAATTATACATTACATAGTTTTATATTTAATATTTTTTTTTTTGTATATAGATATTTAGTTTCTGAATTTTTAGGGTTTCCTTATATTTTGATACAGAGCTGGAGAGACTTTCCAGACCCAAATGAGGGCAATATTTCTTTAGATATATACTAGGGTTTTCTTATTTTATAGGTTAGGGTTAACTTTTTAATATATATTATTGTGTGATACATATAGAGGCTGATTTACTTAAGGAGTTTAGAATCTTAACTCAAAACTTATATGTATATTCACTTCAAATATCCAATCATATAAAAAGCAAGCTCATTTTGAATACCCAACCATGTGCCAATAAAATAAGTAAACAGGAATTTGCTTTTCACATGATTGGATTTGTTTGGATTCGTTTAACGACTTGTCCTCCAGAAGGTTTTACCCCCTTTATGACTAATACTTTAACTGGCAATTGCGCGGTCATGCAACACTGTACGCAAATCCAATTTATATAATTTTTTCATTCAAAAAGTTTTCTTTTGGTGGTATTTGATCACCAGTTGGTTTTTTATTCTTTGCTATGTAAACTAAAAAAGACACAAATTTTTGAAAAAAAAAAAAAATTTCTACTTTCTGTTTTACAACATATCCAATAAAATCTAATTTCTTCATACATTTTTGGCCAAAATGTATTCTGCTACATGTCTTTGGTTAAAAAAAAAATCCAAATAAGTGTATATCAATTGGTTTGTGTTGAATTTAAAGTCTACAAACTATGGCATATATACATTGTTTGAAAACGTATCAATCCTGGTGTACTTGATGGCCTCATGATGATGATTATCTAATTTCTTGAGGTCTCTAAAATGGCAAGACAGTACAAACCCGCCCCCCCCTTCCCAAATGCCCTCTTTTTGGAAAGTATATCGTCTGGGTTATTTAGTAAGAGGCATGGTGAGGTTTTTTTAAGTTTTGAATTTTTGGGAAAATGAAGAAACTAACGAAAATGAAAGAAAACCTATGGTAGCAACAGAGCTGAAGTGTAGGTACTTTAAAGTGTTGTAAGTACCTGCTTTAATTTTCAGGCTTTAATTTTTAGGGCTCAGTATTATCCCAGTCTTTGACTTCCATCCAAGTCAAATTCAAACCCTTCTTACCAGGGCTGAAACCCCACCCCAGACTAACTGCCAAATATCGGGACTTAAAGTGAAAATGAAGTTTAAAAAAATTGTGAGCAAGCAGCTTTTAATTGCAGAAGAGACATACCATAGCATCGCAAGAGGACTTGTGATGAAAAAGGTTGGGAGGTGTAGCTACATCACTCACCTTACTGTTAGTCCTTTTTGGGTTGTTTCCATGGCTATTTACATTGATCAAGTCTGATTGTGCAGTATATTGTCTAAGCAATTTATATCAGTGCAATTGAGAGTACTTACTTATGTGAGTGGCTTATCTATTTTAGGTTTTTAGTAAAACTATTATAGCTTTACGCGATGTGGCATTTTTCATTTGCTTGGCATGTTATATGAATGGTGACAATTGAAAGAAAGAGCTCTAAATCTGGTTGGGAATATAGTCTAGCCGTTGTGGAAGCCACCCTACGATTTATGTTTGGGGAAGAAACATACTGGAGAGTGAATGCTAACCTCATTAATCCCTCAGAGTACCCTGTCTGCACAAAGGTGGTGGAATTATTGGACATTGGGTGTTGCTTGTCAATTAAATATTATTCAACACATGGTGTGACACAAATAAATAGAAGGATTCATCAAAGGTGGATGAAATTTGCATAACACTGAAGATATTGCGATGAATGTATTGAAAATGGATTAAGACTATTCTGCTTTGAAATAATAACTTTTTTTGACTTTTTTATGTAATATTTTTTAGAGATTATTTAGAGTTTAATTTATCCTACTATGTTAAGTTTTAAATTTGTATGTTTATTTTGAAGTGCACTGTATCGAGATGTTTGCATACACATAAAATATTACATATTACATATCAATATTTTGAATTCTTATATTCAACAATATTTTAGGGAACATCTAGAAATTTTATTTGGGAACAGTACTCTGAAAAGTCTATCTTTTATCTTGATTCCTTATTAAAAACAGTAGTGAACCTACTATGCTTGTGTGGCTTGTGCCTAGGCACCCTGTGAAAAAGAGTAGACAATGTAAAAAATAATAATAAATGGTCAGCTCATGCCTCTCCCTGGGATCCATCAGCTGTCCAATGGAGTGCATGGTCCGTGTGCCTTCCCCACCACAAACAAAAGTTCCGAAAAAGTTGAATCACTGGATCCATCTGGGTAGCCTAAAACATAGCTTTTAATCTACATATTAAATAAAAAAACATCTTTGCAAAAATGTAAAAAAACAACCAGTCCATGATAAAATGTTCTGAAGTATAGGTAAGTCTTAAATAGGAACTGTACGACACCCATTAATATGGCTTGGAAAGTATAAAAGTAAAAACCCATGGTAGCCAATATCAAATTCCATTTGCATGTTTACCATCTGCATCTGCATATTAAATGAGTTAAACCCCTTTTCTACTGAAATGCACACACAATAGAAATTTACATTAAAAAAAATTCTTTAATATTCTGTGAATAATGCCCAGTGATAATTAAGACTTTGCAGCATTCTATAGCCTAGATGATAAATAGGATCCTAAATCTTGATTAGACAAAAGACTGGCTCTTACAGCATCCCTGTTTAATCCAATAAGCATTCTATCAATAATCTTAAAAAAAAAAAGATGTTAAATCTTTCCCATGCTGTTTCAAAAAATGTCTGGAGACATTAGACGAGTCACTTGTCCCTGATATGTTTTCCCAATCTTTTTTTATAAAGACCTCATAGTGCATCCAACACATTGCTTCTTGGCACATGTAACTAAACATAGTATCTTTGACCGTTTTCACAATTTTGTTGTGTTTCCATACTGTAGACTGTGGAAAAGAAACCATACTTTACAAAAAGCATGATTGTTGTCTCCTAAAAGGTTGAGAAAATACAAGCTGGCACTTGTCTTTTTTGCTCATGATGTTGTCAGCATGTATTATCATCTAGCTTGGATAATTCCTTCTTGGTTGATACATCTACATGTTTTTCTTTTTCTATATGAAATGTTTCAGGCTCAGAAAAGTGTTATTCAACTTATCATTTCACCAACAGATATAGATTTTATTGTAAAAATTAAGGTGACAATTGTCAACATTTATTATCTTTTTTTTTTTTCACAATCAAAGATTTTTATTGAAGTTCGTTACAGATAACAGGTAAGAAAAAAGCATATATAATACAGAATTGAACAACCAGGGCTCAGTAGTAGGCAGAGTAAATAGGCAGAGGCATAACAAAATATAAAGCCCGGATGATAATAATGGGGTAACATAAGGCAAATAATTGCTGAACATATATTGAGGAAATGTAAGGGAAGGGGAATGGAAGAGGTAAAGAGATTAGGAAAGAGGGAGGGAGGGGAAGGGTGTGTGGGGGGTGGTAGAAGCGGAATGAGTGAAGCATGGCGGTACAGGTAAAAGGGATACAGTTACAATCCATCACATGTATACATTCTTTATGGTATGACTTATGCAGTAAGCAACTGGAATTCAGAAGAGTATGAGAATAAGAGCCAAGGTTGCCAGATTTCATTAAAATTGATGCTATGCTCTTTTTTCATAGCTGCAATTTCTTCCATTTTGTGTATATGGTGTATTCTATCCAACCAGTCCCTAATTTTTGGTACCCGTTTGGTCTTCCAATGAAGGGGTATGAGTGTTTTCGCTGCAAGGAGGAGATGTCTAGTGAGAGATTTCTTATATTTGCTTATGGTGAGATTGTTAACGTTAATCAGGCAGGCTGCTGCTGTAAGATTTATATTGGTTTCAGTTATGAATTGGACCCATTTCCTGACCCCATCCCAGTACTCTAGAATTTTTGGACACCAAATATGAAGGAAGGTACCAATATCATGTTCACAACGCCAGCATGCGTCTGAGGCTGCGGTGGACCATCTCCCAGACCTCTGGGGTGTAATGTACCATTGGGTAAGGATTTTGTAAGAGATCTCCTGATATTTGGAGCTCAGGGAGTATTTGTGTGTCATAATACATGCCTTCTCCCATTGTTTTGTCAATATCTTAATTTTGAGGTCGCTTTCCCATTTAGCCTTATGTTTCAAGTCTTCCGTGTGCTGAGCCTGGTTTAACCAGGAATAGGCTAGAGAAGTGGTATGCGCTACTGAGGATCTCTTAAAGCAGAGATTTTCAAATGGGGACAGTGGCATGCAGTATAATGACCTAAATTTGCTATTAATCAGGAAATCTCTTAGTTGCAAGTAAAACCAGAGGCCCGTGAACGGCCCTCCCCAATTTGCCCGCAGTGCATCAAGGTGTTTGTGTGTTTTTTTAAACATTTTTTTACGCTTTCTTCGTGAAATGGTAGGGGTACAATGTACCCCTTACCAATTCACATAGGGGTGGGGGCCGGGATCTGGGGGTCCCCTTTGTTAAAGGGGTCTTCCAGATTCCGATAAGCCCCCCGCCCGCAGACCCCCACAACCACCGGGCAAGGGTTGTGGGGATGAGGCCCTTGTCCCCATCAACATGGGGACATCCTCCCCATGTTGAGGGCATGTGGCCTGGTACGGTTCAGGAGGGAGGGGGGCCGCTCTCTCATCCCCCCCCTTTTCCCCTGCGGCCGGCCAGGTTGCGTGCTCGGATAAGGGGTCTGGTATGGATTTTTAGGGGGACTCCACGCCATTTTTTTAAAAATTTGGGGTGGAGTTCCCCTTAAAATCCATGCCAGATCTGAAGGGCCTGGAATGGATATTTGGGGGAACCCCACGTCAATTTTTTTTTTAATTTGCGGCGGGGTTCCCCTTAATATCCATTCCAGACCTGAAGGGCCTGGTAATTGAATTCTGGGGAACCCCCACGCTTTTTTTTTTTTTTTTTTTTATCAATGACTTTTGTATGTATTGCCGGGAGCCGACAATTCATTAATAGCCGCGAGTGAGTTTTAAAAGACTTTTTTTCTTTCAAAAATGACATTTTTTGCAATGACAGTTCTAAGCACGGGAAACATGTGCCACTTCACATGCATATCATACACACCCCCCAGGTATGAAATTTAAAGGAATATTTCACTTTTATTTTTTCATTTTAAGCATTATTAAAATCACTGCTCCCTAAAAAACGGCCGTTTTTAAAACTTCTTTTTGCATTGATACATGTCCCCTGGGGCAGGACCCGGGTCCCCAAACACTTTTTAGGACAATAACTTGCATATAAGCCTTTATAATTAGCACTTTAGATTTCTCCCATAGATTTTTCGAATTTGCCGCGAACACCCCAATTTGTTCGCTGTTTGGCGAACGGGCGAACAGTCAATGTTCGAGTCGAACATGAGTTTGACTCGAACTCGAAGCTCATCCCTAGTGACCAGGGTCAGAGGTCCAAGTATGGAGGCAATGTTGTGTTTGCCTGCAATTTTGTGCCAGACCTGAAGAGTGTTTGCTACTAAGGGGTGCGTCTGATTTTTGTCTGTTTTGGAGTGTAGTGTCCAAGGGTAAAAAAGTAGGTTGTTTGGGGTTAAGCTTTGCTCCAGTTGGATCCAATCTTTGTCCTGTCCATGGCAGTGCCAGTCGAGTATCCTAGTAATGTGGGAGGCTTGGTAATATTTTTTAAAGTCAGGCAAACCTATTCCTCCTCTGTTTTTGGGGCGTGTCAGCAAGTTGAAATTAATTATTGGTTTCTTGTCGGCCCATAGGAAGCATCTCTGAGCTCTGAGGAGGCTTGTGAAGAAAGTCTCTGGGATTTTAATGGGAAGTGCATTAAAGAGGTAGAGCAGTCTTGGGAGGACCGTCATTTTTAAAATTGAGGTTCTGCCAAACCACGAGAAGGTCTTGGAGGACCATATTCGTAGTTCTCTAATCAGTGAGTTAAGTAGTGGCTTATAGTTGTATTGGTAAAGAGATTATTATCTTATTTCTTGCTGATGCATTCTTAAAACCACTGGTCTGTAGCTTCCCAGTGTGAGCATCATCTTTAAAAGTGAGATCAAAACCTAATTTACCTTTTAGGAAAATAAACTGTAAAAAGATATGATTAACTTGTTGTCAATGACGTAATCTGGAAACCTCATGGCATTAACAACAGGCTCTCGAAGGGGTTCATATCTCCAAACATGCAGAGCTCCTCCTAACACTCCATTAAGAGGCTAGAGAGGGATGGAGAAAATTTAGCTTCCATTGTAGAATTGCGTCTCCAGAAATAATTCTAGAAATTAAATGATGAGGAGTTAACAGGTATTCCACCATTCCTGATTGCTGTTCTCCCCCCTGCTGTCTTTTAATCAACTGATTCCTTAGCACAATCTGATTGTTCAGGGGATTATGAACCTTTCCTCAGAGGAATATTAATTAAAATTGCTTCTCAACACAAGAAACAAAATGGCATTACTGACTTGCTTGATAGACCTGACACTCCTTAGACCTGACACTCCTTAGACACTGCCTTCAAGCCTTGTGCCCTACCAGGGCAAAAGTCTCTTAAAGTAAAATTTAGATTACTTTTTTTTTACGAAAATTACAATCACTACAGCAAATCCTTAGCTAATGCTCTCCAGTGACAGCATGCCAAGTCATTTAATCTTTTCTGAATTAAGATTGACGGCTCCAAATCTTCACTTGTACAGGATATTGCCACCATGTTCAGGGATTATTACACTAAACACTTCCCTATGTAGTAAACTATTATACTAAACTTTACAACTGGACTCCTTCCTTTTACCAGTTCCAACTTGAATTTCATAGTATTAGAATGTATAGTATTAGTATTATAATGTATTAGAATGTCTAGATGCTAAAGCCTGAGAACTTTTAGAAACACAGATAACTCAGACAGAGTTTGCTTCAACGATAAAACATACAAAAAAAAATCCCCAGGATCTAACAGATTCACCCTATTGTTCTATAAAAAATGTTAAGCCCTTTTGGCCCCCTTTTTGTAAAATCTTTCAATCTCTTACTTCAGCACTCACCCCTGCAGCAAGAAGCTTTCTCAACCCACATTTCTGTGATCCCTAAAGAATGGAAAAACCGTCTCCAGTTATAGGCCAATCTCACTTCTTAACATGGACCTTAAACTAATTGCTAAAATACTAGCAATCTGCCTGGTTCCCCACCTTGCCAAGATAATACACCTTCATTCAACATACACTAAATTTTATAGGACTCTGTCCCCATATATGAATTTGGATCAGTGCCTTATATTCCTCTTCGTTCATTCAGGTTAAAATTAATGGGACTTTATTCACACCTTTCCACACCTCAAATGGCACCCAGCATGCAATGTCATTAATCAATGCTGAATCTTCTACCACATCTGTATCTCTTCCAAACAGAGCCAACTTCTATCCTGCTGCTTAAATCAGTACAAGTAGTTTAGAGTACATTTATCTGGGCCTTGAACTTCCAGATCTTAAGCACACCTGTAGCGGGTATGTACTTTCCGCTACAGGTGTGCCCAACACTGAGTTCCTGCGAGGGAAGGAGATCCTAGGGAACCCCGGGAGTGGGTACCCGAATCCGGAAGGCGTAATGGACCGGGGGAGCTCCTCACTTGAAGACCCGGTGCAGCATATTGCCGGTGACAGGTGAGCCTCTCGTCGGAGACCGCCTGGAAGGAAATTCCCCTCGTGCGGAGACCGTAACCCACTTTCAGGGAGGAAAGTGGAGAACCACATTGTGTCTGGGCCTATTCGCATCCACATCTCCTTTTCTGTTCTGTTCCTACTAAGGGAGTTCAACTGATTGTGTTCGTTCAAGAAGAATAAAGGAGTGTTGAACTTTAATGGTGTGGGGCTCATTTCCTAACAGACATTGTTCAAGGTGACTCTTGGAGGGAGGATCCAGGTGCACAGCAATACAAGAACGTTGCTTATACCGCACTGACACATGTGGTGGAAGCCAGGCGTGGTGTCCCCGCTCCCTCCCCTCTAAGATACCCCTAGACAAGAGACGAGACGAGAGAAAGAGGGGAGTGAGGGGGGTGCTACACACCATATTATGAAAACCAGAGAAATTAGAGGGAATGTCCCTGCCCAAAGTAATGATTATATCACACAGCAGTGCACCTTTCGAGGGTCATACAGTGGAACCATAATTCCTATTTTAAACAATAGGCTGCAGCACTGATCAGTGTATTCTGACAGCAGGGGAGTCCTGTTGTCAGAATACAATTGCACAACAGGGAGGATTTATTCATCCACCTTGAATGTGTGGATGGGGGAATTCATTATTTTTTTTGATCAGTGGGCTGACTGATCAAAATAAAATAAAAAAACTTATCCATCTATTCTGAACTCAACTAACATGTTGAGTTCAGAATTAAACAAACCAAGAATAGTCTTTACATAATCCTGGGAGAATTTGTGGATAAGTATTACTGTCCCATTTTAAGAAATCAGTCAATCTGGGCCCCTAATGGACACAGGGTGACTTAGACATATGAGGTGCATGGGGAGCTGAAACAAGGGTTTCCCAACCTTTCCAAGGGATTCTGGGTTCCACGGGCCCTCCTGTCACATTACCTTTCTTCCCTGTCCCTCTATTCCCAATATTGGGAAATTCCAACTTCCCACCATCCTTTTGACACCTTGTCACTGGAATAGACATGAGGCTCTTCATTACTTATCAGAAAGGTATATGGCTAATGCCATCTCAAATGTCCTGCAACTCACTGTTAGCCACTTATTACCTGAGGCTAGCCTCTTTGCTAGGAATTTGATGTCATTTGAACATAAATGTCGAAGTTCTGGTCCATTTTGTCATGTATTATCATGGGCATACCAACTACTCTTGCAAGAAGCTGCACAGATGCCACTGCCTTCTTTGCATCAGTGGAATAGAAATCTCCAAATTACCTTGACTGGCTGAATGTTCAAAAATACTTACATTGTCCAACAAGTAATCGGTATGGGGATTCTGGATAAAATTGTTACCAGATGGTTACCAGACGTATACCATGTGATCTATCCTTCTACTCCCCAAAAGTTTTGCAGATTCTGGGTGAGATTTGCACTATGTATCTTTAGTCTTGTCTGGTTTTGCAACCCTTTTGAAAGTACAATAAAATTCAAAAGTTTACTTTGACTCTCCTTCCCATTTCTTCTTACACCATGATGATAATCCTTTGAAACATCTGCAGTGTGTCATTTGATCAATGCTGCACGTACCTTCATATCTGTGCATTGGAAATGAATGAATGGGCTGTCAAAACTGGGCCACACTGGCCGAAAATGTTACCACAAACTTATGTAATTTGCATAAAACACATCACTCATAAGGGAACATTGCTGTGACTGTATAGGCTATCCAGTTTAAAGTTGGTATATCACTTGAGACACAACAAAGATATGACCTCTCTAGGCAGACAGTTACATAGTTACATAGTTTGTCAGGTTGAAAAAAGACACAAGTCCATCCAGTTCAACCATAAAAAAAATAAAAAATAAAATAATAATATCTTAATGCAAGGTTCCTGACTATTGTTTCTGAGCAGAGAAAGCTGTGTTTTGGGCTTTCTCTGGAATCTGTAAACCTGGACTGGTGCCTGGAGCTTGAAGGTTCCAAAGTGTTTTGGGTGGGATGGAACCTTCAACTCTGTGTCTGGATTTTACTAAATGCCTGCAGCCTGTGTGAGTACACAGGTGTGCAGGATCCTTTTATACTCAAGCGTGAGGATAGCTCAGGTCTCCCAGTTTGGAGACAGCTCCCATATTGGAGGTCTCAACTAGGGGTCAGAGGTGCCCAGCCAGCAGCCAGGATACAGGAGGTCTCATCCCAGGAGTCAGGTGGGCTCCTATCGGGGTGTCAGGAGAATTCCTTTCTAGAGACCAGGAATGGGCCATGCAACAGGGCACTGAAACTAAAGCCTTAGTGAGGCAAATAAACAAGGAAAGCTGGGCAACCCCATCAGAGGGACTGGTAAGAAAAGCAGTGGTGCTGCTGACAAGGGAGCCATGTGGCTTGGTACCTTCAGCTGGCTTTTTATGTTGATGGTGGAAACCCCTGCATGAACAACTGATTTCTGTTTAATAAAAGTGGGATGCCATGTCCTAAAATGTAGGTTGGACTGGCATGACTAATTGGAAAATACATCTGCCACATAATCACCCCAATACCACACATCTCAATGGAATCCATGAGGAAGCAAATTCATAACTGTAAAACTCCATCATTTCCAGTTTCTTAACTTTTTGTTTTCTTTTAGTATTTACCATAAAAGGAGAAAATATGACATGTAGTCTTCTCCCTAAGATACCAGTTCAGGGCCCAGGCTTGTATCCCCACAGATGACGTTTTGCAAGCATGTTTGCCCTTGCTATATAATTAACAGCCGGTATAATAGTATGCTTTGGCCAGGTAAATCGAAAGGGTACTCTGAAAATTAACACCCTACTCAAAATCGCTGGTTCCCAAGAATTTGGTGTAGATGAGGATAGACACTTTTGAGTAATTGTTCTGCCCACATGAATTGGTTAATTCCGATGCTAATAAAAAGCCCAATGGATTCTGCGAGGTCCAGTACTGACATTATCATAGTTTATTGATTAATTCAATGGGGGCCCTTGTCATCAGTGTGCATCCTTATTTCTTTGGATAATCATTAACTCTTGTGGTTACATTTAAGTGGAACATGGGAATCTCCCATAATCCTATACTACAGTAATACAGTAATAAAATACACTTGTGAAGAATCATTACTCCCCCAAATGTAATACCTAAAGATTTTTTATTTATTTTTTGCAGAAGAGACATAAGCCGTAAAAAGAGAGTGGAAGACCCAGTTGATCTACTACCTATGTTTAAAAAATTGGTAAGCATTTAAATTTATAAAAAAAAAAAAAACAGAGGTTGGTCTTTTTTTTTTCACTGTACTTGTGCTGTGGTGAACAAAGGTAGATTACATACAAATAATGCCCTTGTATTGCATGCACCAAGCCTGGTGCCCATCAGCTGGGCTGAAGAACATACCGTTTATCTGTGAAGTGGCTCTGGCTGAAGGGCCATGTGCTTTTATCCTAATTAAAGAAAATGCAAAAGAAGAATACATTAAATAAGTGAAATACTATAGAAAATTAAAATATTACCAGACTCTACATTATTAGTGATTTTTTGCTGGCTGCAAATCAGTCCCATGCATGTCAAATCATCTACTTCGTGGATATGGTCACTCATATCTATTTATTAGTATTAATACTATTACAATACAGTTTGTACAACATGTAGCTGTTATCTAAGTTTACTTATGTCAATTGCTTGTCATAGATATTTACGTTAATATTAATAGTTGGTTGTTTTATGACTTTTGAAGCAGATAGTCTAGGTGCTGCACTGGTAACATAAGGTAGCATCATTCATTAAATAAAATAAAAAATAAAGCTTGGAATGATAATCAACTGTTCGGCAGAAAATTTATAGCTAGATACACATAGCTGTTCTCTGCTCCTTTCCTCTCCCATGACGTTGTGTGTCAAATAACAGGCTAGGAAAATTACAGATAACAGCGTAAAACACTATAGAAAAATGTATAGAATTTATAGAAAAGAAATATTTGCTGCACACACTGAACCTGTGAGCAACCATTATCTTAAAAATGTAAAATTATGACGTATGTTAAGCTCATTTGTGTGACTAATGACAGGATCAGCGCATACTGCTAACGTTCTCCTTAGTTTCCTACTGTCCTGGCCATCCGTCTACTGCTCACCCATGGTTTTTCCAAAAAGCATGACAATAAAGGGACAGAGCAACTGATAGCCTTGTGAACAAGCCACCTTCTCCCCTTTTTTCTCCCCAGAAATGCTCTATGTGGACCATGTAGATAACAAACAAATTGCCATTTTAGCCTAGTTGTTCATTGGCTATTAATTTCTTTAAGTGGAATTCCAGCCAAATATTTTATTTTTAGCTTTGGACATGGTAGAAAAAGAATAGGAACCCCTGAGGGGTTCTTCTCACTTTCTGTCATGGTGACAAGTGCCCAGCACACACAGGTGATGCCAATTTTAATCTTCTTTGACCATTCTTCCAGAAGCACATTTGTGAGGTCAGACACTGATGTTGGAGAGAAGGCCTGGCTCGCAGTCTCTGCTCTAATTCATCCCAAAGGCATTCTATCGGGTTGAGGTCAAGACTCTGTGCAGTCCAGACATGTTCCTCCACCCCAAACTCGCTCATCCATGTCTTTATGGACCTTGCTTTGTGCACTGGTGCTCAGTTATGTTGGGACAGGAAGGGGCCATCCCCAAACTGTTCGTACAAAGTTGGGAGCATTAAATTGTCCAAAGATGCCTTGTTATGCTGATGCCTTAAGAGTTCCCTTCACTGCAGGCCAAGCCCAACCCCTGCAAAACAACCCCACACCATAATCCTCCCTCCACCAAATGATTTGGACCAGTGCACAAAGCAAGGTCCATAAAGACATGGATAAGCGAGTTTGGGGTTGGAGGAACTTGACTGGCCTGCACAGAGTCCTGACCTCAACCCCATAGAACACCTTTGGGATGAATTAGAGCGGAGACTGCGAGCCAGGCCTTCTTGTCCACATCAGTACCTGACCTCACAAATGCACTTCTAGAAGAATGGTCAAACATTCCCGTAAACACTCTCCTAAACCTTGTGAACAGCCTTCACAGAAGAGTTGAAGCTGTTATAGCTGCAAAGGGTGGGCCAACTCAATATTGAACCCTACTGACTAAGACTGGGATGCCATTAAAGTTCATGTGCGTGTAAAGACAAGTGTCCCAATACTTTTGACAATATTGTGTATATGTCTATTAATTAAATCTAATATTGGGGAAAGTGTATGGGTTTTTGCTGATTATGTACTATCTGACATACATTTGAGGTTGTTTTTATCATTTGAGGGGTCTGTTTACCCTCTTTTTAAGATGATTTTTGTAATAACATTAGTCATTTTATTTGGTCTTATGTGTATATTCCTGGGGGCAAATATTAAAGCACCTTGAAAACTCTTTTTTTTCCTACATTGGTGTTTTGATTAAACGTACAAAGCAGTGTGGTTTTGAAAAATCCTGCTTGCCACATCTTTTGTGCGGTTGTTAAAATATGTGCATTTCATTATAGTCAATGGTAACACGTTGAGAACACAGTCAATTCTGATTTGAGTCACATGCCTATGATTTCATAGTTACATATAGTTACATAGTTAGTCAGGTTGAAAAAGACAAAGTCCATCCAGTTCAACCATAAAAATAAAAAAAATTAAATAAAAAATATCGTACAATCCCATATACCCAATTCTATACCCACAGTTGATCCAGAGGAAGGCAAAAAACCCCAGCAGAGCATGATCCAATTTGCTACAGCAGGGGGGAAAATTCCTTCCTGATCCCCCGAGAGGCAATCGGATTTACCCTGGATCAACTTTACTTTTGATCCCAGACCCAATATCATTTATAAAGATGTTAAAAAGTAAGGGTCCCAGCACTGAACCTTGGGGTACACCACTGAGAACCTTAGACCATTCAGAGTAAGAATCATTAACCACGTCTCTCTGAATTCTGTCTTTTAGCCATTTTTCTATCCATTTACAAACTGATATTTCCAATCCTGTATACTTTACCTTACAAATGAGACGTGTGTGGGGAACTGTATCGAACGCTTTTGCAAAATCCAAGTATACCACGTCCACCGCCACCCCTCTGTCCAAGGTCTTACTTACCTCTTCATAAAAAGAAATCAGGTTTGTCTGACAACTTCTGTCTTTCATGAATCCATGCTGTCTTTTGCTTAAATAGTTTTTTTCCAGCAAGAACTCATCTATGTGGTCTTTTATTAATCTCTCCAGTATCTTCCCAACTATAGAAGTTAAACTAACAGGTCTATAGTTACTTGTTAAAGACTTTGTTCCCTTTTTAAATATAGGCACCACATTGGCCCTGCGCCAATCCAGTGGTACTATTCCTGTCATTAACGAGTCCCTAAAAATTAGATACAATGGCTTTGAAATTACTCAATTCTTTTAGGATCTGTGGGTGGATGCCATCTGGTCCAGGTGCTTTATCCACCTTTATTCTGTCTAAATATTTCTGGACCATATCACTTTTGAGCCATTGTGGATTTGGGGCTGTGTCACTACCACCCCCATTATGGACATGATCTCCCCCATGCTCCTTTGTATACACAGAGCTGAAGCAAGTATTTAATAAATTAGCCTTCTCTTTGTCCCCAGTCACCCACTCTAGATTATTTTGTAAAGGGCCTACATGCTCAGACCTGACCTTTTTTACTATTAATATATTTGAAGAATTGTTTGGGGTTTGTCCTACTATCTTTTGCAATCTGTCGTTCGTTTTGAACTTTTGCATCCTTGATTTCTTTTTTACATATCCTGTTATATTATTTGTAACATTTAAACATATTCTTTGTAACATTTAATCAAATTAAATGTGTTAGCAGGGAGGAAATTGAAAAAAAAAAGAGGAAATGTAACAAAAAGCTAATTTGTTTTTAAATACACTGATGTGAATGGGCCCTTGCAATTTTCTATCTGCTTTGTCAGTAGAGAATTTCATCCCATTTGATCACTAGCTATTCCATTACCGGACAGTCCACCGGTATAATACTGTGTATTATACACAGAGTGGTTATTAAATGCATACCTGAACATGCAAAAAGATTTATCCTTAAATACTCAGCTTAAATTATGTAAAAAATAGACTTTCAGGTGTCTTTAACACTGCATAATTTTTAGGTTTTTATGCATACAACAAAACACATTGAAAATACATACAACAGTAACATAAAAAGTTTAGTGAATAATTAACTGCCTACCGTGGGAGCAGATGTTCTCATCCTTTTATCTTAAGGCAGCAAAGTATTTTCTCTTTTTAATCTAGTCCTTGTTATATAAGCAACTCTAAATCATCTAATTCACTTCAAATTCAATCTAGTTCAGAGTGAAAAGTTTATAATATCATATTATCACAATGTATAAATCAGTCACAAAACAGCATAAATCTTCAAAAAGAGGAACCTCATCTCTGTAAATGGACCCAGAGACAACAAGCATTACAGAGAGCCTCTGTATAAATAGGTATCCTGATACACACATTCAGGTTATAAGTCACAGGTAGATAATCAATATAAAGCAGACGGTTGTCTCTGGAATTTCAAAATCCACATCAACGAGGATTTCATCCACCGATCAGAAAAGCAAGTTTGGACTGCAAGGTCTTCAAATTTTATAACCGGTAAACCTCAGAATTTGGATACCAGAAGAAAGCAGAAATTAAATTTCCCATTAACAATTAGAAATATTGCACAGATTACCAGAAGCAGGATTAATTTAAGTGAGACCTATACACAAAGGAAATCCAGATCCTGAAGAATCCAGACTTTCAAATCGCAGAAATTGCAGCTCAAAATTACAGACTTTGGAACTGATCCTAAGAACTGAATAGAGGCAAGAACAAGAGACTATAAAACCATATATACATTTAAGGGAAGTCCAATTAAAGTATAACAGGTAAGATGAAAAATTATTAATTCCTGCAAAATTGTCCCTAGTAAGGGAGAATCTAGTCATACACTAGCAGATCTCATTGTAAATTTGTCTGTTGGCACCAGCTATTCTGTACTGGAGCTGAGCAATCATCAACTGGAGCACAACAGAAGCCATTTAAGTTACACTCATGAATGAAAAGATCTACTTTTACACTCATTCTGGTTACTTTGTATTCATTCATTGCCAGTTGCATATTGATTAGAATCTGAATACTAAATGATTTTATGAAAGCAAATTTCTGGCCAGTTAAAACATTAATGTCCTAACTGGCCAATTTACTTCTTACCAGCCTTCTGGTTGAATTTGGAGATTTCAGAAAAATTTACTTTAAAGGCACATATAAAATTTTAACAAAATTTTTAATAATTCACATAAATACATATATATACATGATGCATCTGAAATAGAAAATACAAAATGATTGAAAAAGGCCTAATGGTTCGCCCAGGGGAACAGTACTTCAACTGGGAGAACCATTAGGCCTTTTTCAATAATTTTGTATTTTCTATTTAAGATGCATCATGTATATATATATATATATATATATATATTTATGTGAATTATTAAAACTTTTGTTAAAATTGTATATGTGCCTTTAAAGTCCATTTTTCTGAAATCTACAAATTCAATCTACTTACTAGGATGTGGCACTTTCGTACCCAGGGTGTCTGATTACCACTCAAGGGAAATTGTAATCAATTCGAACTCTTACCAGCCTTCTCCAGTGTTCAAAGTTGGTTCCTAAAAGCAACTAATTTCTAAGATTTTAATTTTGATAATCAAAATACAGATAAATTAGAGAGTGTAACGGCCATGTAAATTAATTTAAAATCCTTTTGGAGGTGAGCTTTTATTTATTTTTTAATACATACATTCAGAATTCACTGGATCACAGAGGTACTCAAAGTCCTTTCATTCAGAGATGAACTCACCAACCCTGATTTTTAATTGTCCTAGTACAGTACAGTGGTTTCCGATCTGCTGCCCTTCGCTTGCCTTTATTTGGCTCTTGGGGCACTACCACCATTAGTACAAGGCATAATTCCTCCCACTGATACCAACAATGAGGCACCATTCTCTCCACTGACAAAAACAGCGGGGGTAACTATTCCTCCCACTGACACCAAGATTGTGGCATTTTCCCTTCCACTGACACCAATGATGGGGCAATATTTTTTCCACTGACTCCAACTATGGGTCATAATTCCTTCCACTGATATAAACAATTGGGCACTATTCCTCCCGCTGACACCAACAATATGGCAATAATCCTCCGACTCACTGACCAGAGGCACTATATAATTGTTTACAACACAAGGGGTTAACCAAGCGCACTCGAGATAAAGGTATATGGACAAACTAGTATAAAAGCAAAGGGAGAGTGATTGGGAGAATAATAAACGTATTAGTCCATATGTATACAATAACTAGCCTGCAGAGAAGGCTGCCAGCTGACAGATAGAAGTGATCTGAAATAGCAAAAAGGAAACAAGAAGAAGCGCCTTCTAAGCGTAGCAGTCAAATGGGATTTAATAAAGATAAAAACAATTGCAAGTGTTACACTTACAAACGAACAAATTAGAGAGGCTTATCTGGGGAGATGTAAGGTTTTTACAGGGTTGAGACATTGGGGGGAGATTTACTAAAACTGGAGCACTCGGAATCTGGTACAGCTGTGCATGGAAGCCAATCAGCTTATAACTTCAGCTTGTTTAACCACTTAACGACCGCCCACCGCCGATTTACGTCGGCAGAATGGCACGGACAGGCAGAATCACGTAGATCTACGTGATCGCCTTTGTGCAGTTGGGGGGTCCATCTGGACCCCCCTTCACTGCAGTGAGCGGCCGTTAAGTGTTCGGGAGCGATCAGGCATGAGGGGGCGGCCGCTCGATTCCGCCCCCCCCCCCCTCGCGATCGCTCCCGGCCAATGAAAATGCTTCCTCCGCCATGTGATGTAAACACAGGCTGGAGGAAGTGATGTCATCTCCTTCGCCGCGGTCTTTTCGTTCCCGGCGCCGAGGAGAGAAGACAGAGGTTAGTGCTCCAACAGTCCACTGACACGTAGGTACACATAGGCACACAAATCACCCCCCAGTCACTCCCAGATCACCCCCCAGGTCACCCCAAAGCCCCCAATCACAGTGTCACTGATTGCAGTGATCATTTATTTTACTGGTCACTGCATTTAGTGTCATCTGTGATTGTAAAAAGTTGCAGGGCAGTTAGGATTAGGCCCCTTTAGGTCCAGGGTAGCCCCTAACCCCCCCTAATAAAGGTTTAACCCCTTGATCACCCCCCAGGTAACCCTTTCACCCCCTAACTTCAGCGTCACTAAGCAATTGTTTTTCCGATCGCTGTATTCGTGTCGCTGGTGTTTTAGATAGGCAGTTATTTTTTTTTTAGGTTCGCCGCAGGTTTTTATTAGTGTCAGGTACCCCCATATATTATTTTAACCCCCTGATTGCCCCTAGAGTTAACCCTTTCACCAGTGATCGCCGTATAAGCGTCACTGGTGTCACTGGTTAGCCAGTAAGTTATCTAGTTATTTAGGTAACCCGTCAGGTTTTTATATAGCGTCGGGTACCCCCATATTTAACCTAATAAAGGTTTTAACCCCCTGATTGCCCCTAGTTAACCCTTTCACCAGTGATCACCATATAAAGGTTACGGGTGACGCTGGTTGATTAGTTCGCTTTTTATAGCATCAGGGCACCCGCCGTATATAACCCAATAAAGGTTTAACCCCCCTGATCGCCCGGCGGGTGAGATCAATTAGGTTTTAGCGCCAGAGAGAGTCTGCGTCGCCCCAGGCAGTGTTAGGTTAGTGCCAGTAACGCTAACACCCACGCGCAAAGCATACACCCCCCTTAGTGGTATAGTATCTGATCAGATCTATACTAGCATCCCCAGCGGTTTAGGGTTCCAAAAACGCAGTGTTAGCGGGATCAGCCCAGATACCTGCTAGCGCCTGCGTTTAGCCCCTCCGCCCAGCCCAGCCCAGCCCAGCCCACCCAAGTGCAGTATCGATCGATCACTGTCACTTACCAAACACAACACACATAACTGCAGCGTTCGCAGAGACAGGCCTGATCCCTGCGATCGCTAACAGTTTTTTTTTTGTAGCGTTTGATATATTTGCTGACGACAGTCAGGTGCTTTTTTTCCTGTGAATCTTACTAGTGTACCCCTAAATTTAGAGGCCAAAATGGCAAGACGAAGGTACACTAGTAAAGAGGCCTACGAGATTCTGAGCATGACAGATAGTGAAGAGGAGGTCACGTATCTGTCAGATTCAGGCTCAGAATATCTTCCCGTAGAAGACAGTGACGTCAGCGGCCCCACGTCAGATAGCTCTGACGACGAAGTTGAGGTCCCTGCTAAGGTCAGGTGTACCCGATCCCGATCTTCTGAGGTTGTTGAGGAGCAAGAACCGCAGGTCTCTCGTATCATGGAGCAGAGTAGTACTAGCGCCGCTATTCCTTCTGGTGAACTGGCAAGCACCAGCGGCCTAGTACAGCCTGGACGTACATCCAGCACTGCAGTAACACTTGGTGACGTGGCGAGTCCCATAAGTGCAGTTCAAGCTGGCGAGGTGGCAAGCACAAGTAGTGTCCCGCTGCCACCAAGAAGACAAAGGCAGGCCCGTCGTGCCCATACTGCCCTTCCTGCAGAATTTGCCTATCCTGATTGGGTCCCCACCACTTCTGCAGAACCCGTACTTCCCCCATTCACTGCCCAACCCGGTATTCAGGTGGAAACAGCTGATTTTATTCCAATTGATTTTTATTCGCTGTTTTTCACGGAAGATCTCTATAGATCTATTGTGGACCAGAGTACTTTATATGCTGGTCAATTTATCGCCGCTAACCCCCAGTTGCCTAAAATTGCCAGAAATTGGAAACCAATTACGGTTTCCGAATTTAAGACCTTTCTGGGCCTTTCCCTCAACATGGGCACACATAAATTTCCGTCATTGCGTGCTTATTGGTCCACGCAGCCAATTGACCACATGCCCGTTGTGACAGAACCCACTGTCACTGTGTGCTTTGGAAGGGACTGAGGGCGGGCCTCCTACCCACAGATTATGGCCCAGAAGAGACTGGAGACTCGGGGAGAAGCTGGCATTGAGATAATGTAATGTAATGCTACATCCCTTCTCCCCCATCCCCCCCTCTTGTTGCTGTGTTTAGCTGTGTTGGTTCATGGCACACAGACAATGGTCTGGACTGCAGACATCTCTCCGCAGGGGATGTGTATTGAGGGGTTGCCTGCTTATCATAATCCCTTTGTTTATCTGTAGTCTCTGTTTCAATGTACAAGTGTTCAGTTCCCATTGATTCTTCCTTGTCCCCTACCCCCCCTCTATGACAAGGCTAAGGGGAGTGTCCCTAACTGTGTGTAAAAGTGTATGTTTTGGATTTAATAAAGAGTTAATGCTCTGCATGTTTAACCCTCAACACCTGTGTGGATTGTCTCGTGATTGAGGGGTTAAGGGCTGGTTATGGCGAATCTGCAGGCTGCGGGTGCGTTTGGAGGACAGGAGACACAAGTCTGGCGGATGTGCCCATCTGGGGTATCTGAGATCCGTTACAGTGTTGGCAGCGGTGGGATGTCTCCTGCAGTCCGGGCCATCCAAACCACCACCAGGATTCAAGATCTGGGCAGCCGTCGAGGAGCAATACGGGGACCAGCCAGCATGAGAACGGAGTTTGGGAGGAGGCTGCAAGGCATGCGGAAGCAACATCGGGGACCAGCGACAGAGCGCACCATGCTCGGCTGGGAGGATGTGATCCACTGGCAACTCTGGCATGAAACGCTAAGCCACGAGCGGCGCCATCAGGGGAAGATCCTTCCCTCCTCCACAGAGATGTACTGGACGCAGTACCATGCGCGAGAGGTGTTCCTGAGGGAACGACCGCGAGATGAGTGGAAGACGGAGCTCGGAAGATTGGTCCAGGAGGAGATAAGGCTGGACGCCAGCTACAGAGCCCTCCGGTGGTTCGCGGCTCAACTGTGGCCAAGTACAGCAGACGGCAGCCCGACAGAAGGCGTTGGCTACGGCGGCGTGGGGCTGCTCCATCAAAAAATGTACGGAGACCCAGACTTTGGGAGCGATGAGGAGTGGCGGCTGGAAAACATCCTGGACTTCCGAGATGAGGTGCTGGACCTCCCTGAAGAGGCGTGTGACCTGGAGGAATTGGAGTTCCTGGTTGAGCAGGAATGGGAGCTCGAGATTGCCTACAAGCGGCTGTTTGACGGTGATCAGCAGCCTGGCATGGCTCCCGTTGCCTGGGACTGTCCTGGAGAAACAGCGGACAGTCACGAAGATGCGAAGCAAATGGGGCCAGGAGTGCCCCTACGTTTTCCCGTCCTAACCGCAATGGAAGAAGCGGCGATGATACAGAGGGCACTGCGAGTGCTAGAATGCCGGAACGCACCAGAGGTTCCCCAAGCAGAGAGACAAGATAATAGCATAAAGGTCTCAGAAGGGGAAGTTGAGACTGGCGCTGGAAGGCTGGTAAATAGTGATCAGCAGCAAGTCGAGAGTATTGCATCCGGTGCCCCAGCAGAAGCGCTGGCTACAGGGCAGAGTGCCACTAGCCTCAGCCCAGCATCAGAAAAAGAGTTGGATCCGCAGAGTCTGAGAGATGATTTTCGTGAGCCTTTTCCCCAACAGCAGATATCCCCAACGGGAGTGGAGGAAGCAATTCTCCCTCCCCAGCAATTGGACATTACCCCAATGTTCATCCCCCCAGTAGAAGCGCTGACTGCAGGGCAGAGTGCCGCTGGCCTCTGCCCACCCTCAGAGTTGGATCCAGGGAGTCCGAGGGATGACCTCATTGAGCTGTTTCCCCAGCACTTGGACACTACCCCAGTGTTCATCCCCCCAGCAGAAGCGCTGGCTACGGGGCAGAGTGCCGCGGGCCTCTGCCCACCCTCAGAGTTAGATCCAGGGAGTCCGAGGGATGACCTCAGTGAGCTGGTTGCCCAGCACTTGGACACTACCCCAGTGTATATCCCCCAAGCAGAAGCACTGGCTGCATGGCAGAGTGTTACCGGCCCCGACCCAGCCCTCAGTAGATTTTTGGAGGGTTTGGGAGACAGCCCCTGTCAGAAGTCGCCTCAGAAGCTGGTCACAGAACCAGGAGGGGAGAAAATCCTTCCCCCTCTTCAGCTGCTGAACTCTACCATTGTATATGTCCCCCTAGCAGAAGCACTGGCTACGGGGCAGAGCGATGTTGGCCTCTGCCCAGCATCAGAAAAAGAGACGGAGAGTCCGGGAGACAGTCCCTGCAAGATACCTCCTCAGCGGCTGTTAGCTACTCCAGGAGAAAAGCAAGAACCTTTTCCTCCCCAACTGCATAGCACTGCCAGCCTATGTTCCCTTCAAGCTGAAGCGCTGGCATCGGGGCAGAGGATTATTCAGCTCCCCTCAATATCTGCAACCCAGCCCCGGATCACGGGAGTGCGGACAGCTGTTCCCACTCTGCAGCGGCTGTTTTTATTCACGGGAGACCGTATGTGCGATTTTGCTCCCCAGCCCCAGAGACTTACTTTTCCTTTTCCTGGTGGCCTGGGGTGGAAGTTTGCGACTAACGCAGGTCCAGACCAGTTCGGGGTCAGGAACCTGGTTAGTCTGTTTTTAAAAGGGGAGAAATGTGACAGAACCCACTGTCACTGTGTGCTTTGGAAGGGACTGAGGGCGGGCCTCCTACCCACAGATTATGGCCCAGAAGAGACTGGAGACTCGGGGAGAAGCTGGCATTGAGATAATGTAATGTAATGCTACATCCCTTCTCCCCCATCCCCCCCCCTCTTGTTGCTGTGTTTAGCTGTGTTGGTTCATGGCACACAGACAATGGTCTGGACTGCAGACATCTCTCCGCAGGGGATGTGTATTGAGGGGTTGCCTGCTTATCATAATCCCTTTGTTTATCTGTAGTCTCTGTTTCAATGTACAAGTGTTCAGTTCCCATTGATTCTTCCTTGTCCCCTACCCCCCCTCTATGACAAGGCTAAGGGGAGTGTCCCTAACTGTGTGTAAAAGTGTATGTTTTGGATTTAATAAAGAGTTAATGCTCTGCATGTTTAACCCTCAACACCTGTGTGGATTGTCTCGTGATTGAGGGGTTAAGGGCTGGTTATGGCGAATCTGCAGGCTGCGGGTGCGTTTGGAGGACAGGAGACACAAGTCTGGCGGATGTGCCCATCTGGGGTATCTGAGATCCGTTACACCCGTGTTCTCTGCCTCCATGTCCAGGGCATGATACGAGCAGATTTTGCGGTTCATGCACTTCAACGACAATGAACTTTGTCGTCCACGTGGGGACCCTGAATACGACCGGCTCTATAAAATTCGGCCCCTCATAAACCACTTCAACGAACGTTTTGCAGCCTTGTTTACTCCCGATCAAGTTGTCTGCGTTGATGAGTCCCTGATTAAATTTTCTGGCCGCTTGTCTTTCAAGCAGTACCTTCCCAGCAAGCGTGCCAGATACGGGGTCAAGCTCTACAAGTTCTGTGACAGGGCAACAGGCTATGTAGTGAACTTTACGGTTTATGAGGGAAAAGACAGTCAGATTGAGTCGGTCAACTGCCCGGATTACATAGGGAGCGCTGGCAAGATAGTGTGGAACTTGGTGTCACCCTTATTCGGAAAGGGGTACCACTTGTATGTGGACAATTATTACACGAGCGTGCCACTGTTTAGTCACTTGTTTGATCATCAGATTGGAGCATGTGGCACCGTGCGACCTAATCGCCGGGGCTTTCCCCGGCGGCTTGTAGATGCCCGTCTTAGGCTGGGGGAGAGAGCCTGCTTGAAGTGTAATAACTTGCTCGCTATGAAGTGGAGGGACAATAAGAATGTTTTCCTTCTTACCTCCCTTCATGCAGACACGACAGTCCAAATTCGTACGGCGACTGGTGTTGTGGAGAAACCCCTCTGTGTCCACGAATATAACCAAAATATGGGAGGGGTGGACCTCAACGACCAGTTGATGGCGCCGTATCTAATTGACCGTAAGGCGAGACGCTGGTACAAAAAAGTGTCTCTATCATTATTCCAATTGGCTTTGCTGAACGCTCATGTGCTATACAGAGCTTCAGGCGGGACGTTATCTCTTCTAAAATTCCAGAATGAGATAGTCACAGAACTCCTGTATCCAGGCGGTTCTGCACCTCACCATCCCCAACCAAATGCAGTAAGCCGGCTGCATGAGAGGCATTATTCGTATGTCCTCCCGAGTACCCCTACCCAAAGCCACCCCCAAAAAAGATGTCGTGTCTGTAGCAAGCGCGGATTTAGGCGTGACACCCGTAGTTTTTGTCCACTCTGTCCTGACAAGCCTGGTCTTTGCCAAGGTGAATGTTTTGAACGCTACCACTCAAAAGTGAAGTTTTAGCGTAGGGTACAGCATTTCACAGACAAGGACACACTTACACAGGGTCTCCCAAGATGCCATTACATTTTGAGAGACCCGAACCATTACAGTTGTAAAGTTACAAAAAAAAGTGTAAAAAAGAAAAAAAAAACGTAAAAAACAAAACACAAAAAAAATATAAAATAAAAAAACCAAAAATAGTTGTCGTTTTATTGTTCTCTCTCTCTCTATTTTCTCTCTATTGTTCTGCTCTTTTTTACTGTATTCTATTCTGCAATGTTTTATCATGCTTGCTTTTCAGGTATGTAATTTTTTGTTTTCAGGTGCGCCATTCAACTGCAGCGCGGAATTATTTATCTTGACAGCAACAGCGTTTGCTCCCACGATACATAAAGCCGTGACTCCAACGCTGTAGGAGGTGATTTCACCACCACAGTTAAAAAAAAGAGCATATATGCCGAAGCATGGGGGCAGCAGGGGCGGAGGAGCGATTTTGCTCCTAATGCCGCGTACATACGGTCGAAATTCCGACGGAGGCCTGCCCGTGGAAAATTCCGACCGTGTGTACGCGGCATAACTTTTTTGCGGGAGGATGCCCCCATGCTTCGGCATATATATATTTTAGGCACAGGTTGCGTTAAAACATTTTTTTATTTTTTACTAGGTTTTGTTTTGGTATTTTCTTTGCAGGTATGGCATGGTAAGGTCTTACTGTTGTACTGTAATGTTACTTTGTTTTAATGTTAACCACCATTTGCTTAGCAGGTACGCCATTCAGTTGCAGCGCGGATCTATTTATCTTGACAGCAACAGCGTTTGCTCCCACGATACATAAAGCTGTGACTCCAACGCTGTAGGAGGTGATTTCACCACCACAGTTAAAAAAAAGAGCATATATGCCGAAGCATGGGGGCAGCAGGGGCGGAGGAGCGATTTTGCTCCTAATGCCGCGTATATACGGTCGAAATTCCAACGGAGGCTTGCCCGTGGAAAAGTCCGACCGTGTGTACGCGGCATAACCTTTTATGCCGCGTACATACGGTCGAAATTCCGACGAAGGCTTGACCGTGTGTACGCGGCATAACTTTTTTGCGGGAGGATGCCCCCATGCTTCGGCATATATGCCCATCATTAGAAGTGGGTGGATGAAGGGAGGTATTCTAATGGTGGGCATACCCACCAATCAATCTCTTTTTTTCGTTCAGCCAATAGGCTGTATGAAAAAAAAGATTACAATACATGTCCAACAAGGACCACCAACGTACTGGTATGTTGCTGGACTTTGAATGTTTATACCAGAATGATGCCTGCGGGTTTAGGTATCATCTTGGTATCATTCTTTTCAGCCAGCAGCCGGCTTTCATGTAAAAGCAATTCTAGCAGATAATTAGCCTCTAGACTGCTTTTACAAGCAGTGGGAGGGAATGACCCCCCCCCCGGATATAAAAAGCGCCATTGGGAAATTGGGAAAGCATTTTATCACACCGATCTTGGTGTGGTCAGATGCTTTGAGGGCAGAGGAAAGATCTAGGGTCTAACCCCCCAATTTTTTTCAAAAAAAGAGTACCTGTCACTACCTATTGCTATCATAGGGGATATTTACATTCCCTGAGATAACGATAAAAATGGTAAAAAAATAAAATATGGAAGGCACAGTTTAAAAATAAAATAAAAAAGCCAAATAAATAATAAAAAAAAAAAGCACCGCTGTCCCCCCCTGCTCTTGCGCAAAGGCGAACGCAAGCGTCGGTCTAGCGTCATATGTAAACAGCAATTGCATCATGCATGTGAGGTATCACCGCAAAGGTCAGATCGAGGGCAGTCATTTTAGCAGTAGACCTCCTCTGTAAATCTAACGTGGTAACCTGTAAAGGCTTTTAAATGCTTTTAAAAATGAATGTAGTTTGTCGCCACTGCGCGTTTGTGCGCAATTTTAAAGCATGTCGTGTTTGGTATCCATGTACTCGGCCTATGATCATCTTTTTTATTTCATCAAACATTTGGGCAATATAGTGTTTTTTAGTGCATTAAAAATAAAAAAAGTGTGTTTTTCCCCCAAAAAATGCGTTTGAAAAATCGCTGCACAAATACTGTGTGGAAAAAAAAATGCAACACCCACTATTTTAATCTGTAGGGCCTTTGCTTTAAAAAAAATATAATGTTTGGGGGTTCAACATAATTTTCTTGCAAAAAAAAAAATTTTTTCATGTAAACAAAAAGTGTCAGAAAGGGCTTTGTCTTCAAGTGGTTAGAAGAGTGGATGATGTGTGACATAAGCTTCCTAATGTTGTGCATAAAATGCCAGGACAGTTCAAAACCCCCCCCAAATGACCCCATTTTGTAAAGTAGACACCTCAAGCTATTTGCTGAGAGGCATGTTGAGCCCATTGAATATTTTTTTTTTGTCCCAAGTGATTGAATAATGACCAAAAAAAAAAAAAAATGTACAAAAAGTTGTCACTAAATTATATATTGCTCAAACATGCCATGGGCATATGTGGAATTACACCCCAAAATACATTCTGTTGCTTCTCCTGAGTACGGGGATACCACATGTGTGGGACTTTTTGGGAGCCTAGTCGCGTACGGGACCCCAAAAACCAAGCACCGCCTTCAGGATTTCTATGGGTGTAAATTTTTGATTTCACTCCTCACTGCCTATCACAGTTTCAGAGGCCATGGAATGCCCAGATGGCACAAACCCCCCCCCAAATGACCCCATTTTGGAAAGTAGACACCCCAAGCTATTTGCTGAGAGGTATGTTGAGTATTTTGCAGATCTCGCTTTTTGTCACAAAGTTTTGAAAATGTAAAAAAAGAAAAAAAAAAGAAAAAAAAATGTCTTTCTTAATTTTCAAAAACAAATGAGAGCTGTAAAATACTCACCATGCCTCTCAGCAAACAGCTTGGGGTGTCTACTTTCCAAAATGGGGTCATTTGTGGGGGTTTTGGGCTATTTTGACATTTTATGGCCTTCAAAACTGTGATAGGTAGTGAGGAGTGAAATCAAAAATTTATGCCCTTAGAAACCTTGAAGGCGGTGCTTGGTTTTTGGGGTCCCGTACGCGGCTAGGCTCCCAAAAAGTCCCACACATGTGGTATCCCCGTACTCAGGAGAAGCAGCAGAATGTATTTTGGGGTGTAATTTCACATATAACCATGGCATGTGTGAGCAATATATCATTTAGTGACAACTTTTTGTACATTTTTTTTTCTTTTTGTCATTATTCAATCATTTGGGACAAAAAAAAAAAATATTCAATGGGCTCAACATGCCTCTCAGCAAATAGCTTGGGGTGTCTACTTTCCAAAATGGGGTAATTTGGGGGGGGTTTGTGCTATTTTGGCATTTTATGGCCTTCGAAACTGTGATAGGTAGTGAGGAGTGAAATCAAAAATTTACGCCCTTAGAAATCCTGAAGGCGGTGCTTGGTTTTTGGGGCCCTGTACGCGGCTAGGCTCCCAAAAAGTCCCACACATGTGGTATCCCCGTACTCAGGAAAAGCAGCAGAATGTATTTTGGGGTGCAATTCCACATATAACCATGGCATGTGTGAGCAATATATCATTTAGTGACAACTTTTTGTACATTTTTTTTTTCTTTTTGTCATTATTCAATCATTTGGGACAAAAAAAAAATATTCAATGGGGTCAACATGCCTCTCGGCAAATAGCTTGGGGTGTCTACTTTCCAAAATGGGGTCATTTGGGGGGGTTTGTGCCATCTTGGCATTTTATGGCCTTCAAAACTGTGATAGGTAGTGAGGAGTGAAATCAAAAATTTATGCCCTTAGAAACCTTGAAGGCGGTGCTTGGTTTTTGGGGTCCCGTACGCGGCTAGACTCCCAAAAAGTCCCACACATGTGGTATCCCCGTACTCAGGAGAAGCAGCAGAATGTATTTTGGGGTGTAATTTCACATATGCCCATGGCATGTGTGAGCAATATATCATTTAGTGACAACTTTGTGCAAAAAAAAAAAAAGTTTGTCATATTCCCGCAACTTGTGGCAAAATATAAAATATTCCATGGACTGAACATGCCTCTCAGTAAATAGCTTGGGGTGTCTACTTTCCAAAATGGGGTCATTTGGGGGGGTTTTGTGCTATTTTGGCATTTTATGGCCTTCGAAACTGTGATAGGTAGTGAGGAGTGAAATCAAAAATTTGCGCCCTTAGAAATCCTGAAGGCGGTGCTTGGTTTCCGGGGTCCCGTACGTGGCTAGGCTCCTAAAAAGTCCCACACATGTGGTATCCCCGTACTCAGGAGAAGCAGCAGAATGTATTTTGGGGTGCAATTCCACATATAACCATGGCATGTGTGAGCAATATATCATTTAGTGACAACTTTTTGTAATTTTTTTTTTTTTGTCATTATTCAATCACTTGGGACAAAAAAAAAAATATTCAATGGGCTCAACATGCCTCTCAGCAATTTCCTTGGGGTGTCTACTTTCCAAAATGGGGTCATTTGGGGGGGTTTTGTACTGCCCTGCCATTTTAGCACCTCAAGAAATGAGATAGGCAGTCATAAATTTAAAGCTGTGTAAATTTCAGAAAATGTACCCTAGTTTGTAAACGCTATAACTTTTGCGCAAACCAATAAATATACGCTTATTGACATTTTTTTTACTAAAGACATGTGGCTGAATACATTTTGGCCTAAATGTATGACTAAAATTGAGTTTATTCGATTTTTCTTATAACAAAAAGTAGAAAATATAATTTTTTTTCAAAATTTTCGGTCTTTTTCTGTTTATATCGCAAAAAATAAAAATCGCAGAGGCAATCAAATACCATTAAAAGAAAGCTCTATTTGTGGGAAGAAAAGGACGCAAATTTCATTTGGGTACAACATTGCATGTCCGCACAATTTACAGTTAAAGCAGCGCAGTGCCGAATCCCAAAAACAGGCCTGGTCCTAATGGCCCGAAATGGTCCGGGGCTTAAGTGGTTAATTAAGCTTTGACATTAAAACATGGAAGCTGATTGGTTTCTATGCAGAGCTGCACCAGATTTTGCACTCTCTGGTTTTAGGAAATCCCCCTTCCATTTTCTACACTGCCACTGGGGAAGTTTCTACTCTCATTGGCCCACAATTCGTCCCTCCTAAATTCTGAGGCCACAAGTTTCTGGAAATTTTTGATCTCACTCCTCTCTACCTATCAGTTTTAAAGGCCATAAAATGCCAAGATAGCACAAAACTCCCCCAAATGACCCCATTTTGGAAAGTAGACACCCCAAGCTATTTGCTGAGAGGCATGTTGAGTCCATGGAATATTTTATATTTTGCCACAAGTTGTGGGAATTTTTTTTTTATTTTTTTACAGAAAGTTGTCACTAAATGATATATTGCTCAAACATGCCATGAGCATATGTGGAATTACACCCCAAAATACATTCTGTTGCTTCTCCTGAGTACGGGGATACCACATGTGTGAGACTTTTTCGGAACCTAATCGCGTACAAGACCCCGAAAACCAATCACCGCCTTCAGGCTTTCTAAGGGTGTAAATTTTTGATTTCACTCCTCACTGCCTCACAGTTTCGGAGGCCATGGAATGCCCAGATAGCACAAAAATCCCCCAAATTACCCCATTTTGGAAAGTAGACATCCCAAGCTATTTCCTGAGAGGCATGGTGAGTATTTTGCAGATCTTGCTTTTTGTCACTAAGTTTTGAAAATTTAAAAAAGAAAAAATGTTTTCTTTTCTTTCTTCATTTTCAAAAACAAATGAGAGGTGCAAAATACTCACCATGCCTCTCAGCAAATACCTTGGGGTGTCTCCTTTCCAAAATGGGGTCATTTGGGGGGTTTTGTGCCATCTGGATATTTCAGGGCCTCCGTAACTGTGATACAGTAGGTAGTGAGGAGTAAAATCACAATTTTACGCCCTTAGAAAGCCTGAAGGTGGTGCTTGGTTTTCGGGGTCCTGTACATGGCTAAGCTCCCAAAAAGTCTCACCTATGTGGTATCCCCGTACTCAGGAGAAGCAGCAGAATGTATTTTGGGATGTAATTCCACATATGCCCATGGCATGTTTGAGCAATATATCATTTAGTGACAACTTTGTGCAACAATTTTTTTTTATAAATTTTCCCGCAACTTGTGGCAAAATATGAAATATTCCATGGACTCAACATGCCTCTCAGCAAATACCTTGGGGTGTCTACTTTCCAAAATGGGGTCATTTGGGGGGAGGGGGGTTGTGATATCTTGGAATTTTATGGCCTTCAAAACTGTGATAGGTAGTGAGGAGTGAAATCAAAAATTTGCGCCCTTAGAAATCCTGAAGGCGGTGCTTGAGTTTTAGGGTCTAGACGCGGCTAGTCTCCCAAAAAGTCTCACACATGTGGTATTCCCGTACTCAGGAGAAGAATGTATTTTGGGGTGTAATTCCACATATAACCATGGCATGTGTGAGTAATATATCATTTAGTGACAACTTTGTGTAATTTTTTATTTATTTTTTGACATTTTTCAATCACTTGGGACAAAAAATAAAATATTCAATGGGCTCATCATGCCTCTCAGAAATTTCCTTGGGGTGTCTACTTTCCAAAATGGGGTCATTTGGGGGGGGAGGTTGTACTGCCCTGCCATTTTAGCACCTCAAAATATTAGATAGGCGGTCATAAACTAAAAGCTGTGTAAATTCCCGAAAATGTACCCTAGTTTGTAGACGCTATAACTTTTGCGCAAGCCAATAAATATACACGTATTGACATTTTTTTTACCAAAGACATGTGGCTGAATACATTTTGGCCTAAATGTATGACTAAAATTACGTTTATTGGATTTTTCTTATAACAAAAAGTAGAATTTTTTATTAATTTTTTCCAAATTTTCGGTCTTTTTCTGTTTATGTCACAAAAAATAAAAATCACAGAGGCAATCAAATACCATAAAAAGAAAGCTCTATTTGTGTGGAAAAAAAAGACGCAAATTTTGTTTGGGTACAACATTGCATGATTGCGCAATTACCAGTTAAAGCAGCGCAGTGCCAAATTGTAAAAAGTACTCTGGTCATTGAGCAGCCTAATATTCCGGGGCTGAAGTGGTTAAACTGTGACATGATATGAGATCATATGATATTGCTGAGATTACTAGATATTAGAGGTCAAGAGTGTAATGACCATACAAAATCAATTTAAATTCTTTGAAGATTCTCATAGTCCCTTCATTGAGAGATGAGCTTTCCCACCATTAATTTTTTATTACCCAAGTGTCATTCAAATGCCATTGTTACTGTACCCATATAAGCTGTGACATGATATGAGATTATATGATATTGTTGTTTAAAGAATGGATTTCAGAATACTTAAAATAAATATTATTGAGTAGAAAAAAATGCATATGTGCAGCAAAGCGGGTGGGCCTTAAAGCCCACATGCCACATATATGTGTCCATTGATTGGCAAGGTTTCTGTACTGAGAGTGTGCTCGCTGCGCACTCCCTGAACCTTGACCAAGCTATCAAAAAAACAGTCTCTAGCCATAATTGGGGCAGTGGTCACATAATCGGGAAGTATGTCCCATTTCCCCGGGCATGAAGACCCACTTAAGTGGACACCATGGCTGAGCGGGAAACCATTAAACAAGGCAATAGCATGTTTTAAGACCTGATTCACACCTATGCAGGCTTTAGTTTCCATACTGCAGGTGCATTTTGCTTTTTTCAGTACAGGCTTTTCATCCAGTAAAGTTTATGGAACCAAAAACCAGAAAAAAATCCCTGGCCATTTCCATAAATTCCACAGATGTGAACGTGACCCATAGGAAACCATGTTTAATGGACTGTAGTGTGTTTCTGCAAAACTGAAAACGCATAAAAAAATGCATAGGTGTGAACCAGGCCTTAGTCAAAGTGTATGCTGCTAATTTTTTCCATTTTAGATAGGGTTAGAAAGAATTAAAACTACTCTTTTTTTACCCTCGAAAGTAAGGGAAATCCTTTCCTAAACAGTTATCAAAATACGTTTTTCTCTCTATTCCTGTTCCAGTGAAACTCAGAATTTTGGATTTCCCCATGACTTTCAGCCCCCACCTCAATGATCACCAAGACAAACAGAGAGGGTGCGTCTACTTAGTGGCTGATGCAAGGAAAAGCCAACACTACATACATATGGAATAAAGCTCATCTCTAACTGTGGGAACACAAAATGCAATGCAAACGTGCCCTTTAACTCTTTCCTTCTGTCCAAAAATTTTTATAAATGGGCTTTGGGTACACTTTAAGAACAGTGAATGCAAAATAGAAAAAGTTCTATCGTTTCTATACATGCATTAGGAAAGGGGAAAAACAAGAACATTATGCGCTATAAGATTTAGATCAAAGTTGCAGCTAGTTTGCTAAAACCTACCAATCAGTCTTATCTAAGATAGATAATATAAGATAAGATTTAGTTATTGGTATATCAGTGACACCCAGAACCTTCACCTCAATCATAAACTTAAACAGAACTGAGCTATCTGAATTGCATTCAATACATAGCAGTACATTTACGCCATACAGGAGCCATAACCTTTGCTTTTTTCGCGTGACTTGACAACTTGCTTTAACTTTTTATGTAAACCTGCAAAATTTGATTGCTTATAAAAAGAGTGCAATAGTCCTGTTCAGATTATTCAGTCCTTGGCCTGCAGATATCGTATGTAAATACAGCTACCTTACACAAAAGTCAACATTGTATATCCATTCCTGAAAAATGTATATCCAGCCACACATTCACTTTTCTATTGTCTGTGTATGCATTTATATATTTATACCATTAGGTACATAAAGGACACTGTATAGGTCCACAATTCCTATGAAAGTCCTTAAAAAATAACTCTAATCTTTTAGTAACCTAACACAATTGGGTTGATTTACTAGGTTGTTCTTAAGGCAAGGCAATTTGCCCCAGATCTTAGTAAATGTAGTAAATTTTAACCCCACAAAGAATACCCAATCACGTGCAAGGAAAATAAGAATGATTTTATTTATTTATTTATTTATTTTTTTGCTTTGTTTTGTTTTTGTTTGGGATTAGGGTATTTTCTTTGGAAAAGAAGGAAAAAGGAAGCCGGAAGGCTTAAAATTTTTACTACTACACAGAGATACTCCGAAGGAGGTCTTACTCTGGGACTATGAGTCTAATGCCGCGTACACACGACCGTTTTTAATGACAAGAAAAATGCAATTTTTTAAACTGGTCATTAAAAATGATCGTGTGTGGGCTTCAGAGCATTTTTGACGACGTGAAAAATGGGCATGAAAAAATTGGAACATGCTCTAATTTTTCTCGTCGTTTTTTTCCTCGTTGTTTTTTTTCGTCATGAAAAACGGCCGTGTGTGGGCTTTAACGATGTGAAAAAAAAAATGCGCATGCTCAGAATCAAGTATGAGACGGGAGCGCTCGTTCTGGTAAAACTAGCGTTCGCAATGGAGATAGCACATTCGTCACGCTGTAACGGACTGAAAAGCACGAGGCTGAAAAGCGCGAATCGTCTCTCAACAAACTTTATTAACATGAAGGGTGGCGCCATCCGAATGGAACTTCCCCTTTATAGTGCCGTTGTACGTGTTGTACATCACCGCGCTTTACTCAAGCATTTTTTTCCACGATAGTGTGTAGGCAAGGCAGGCTTGAGAAGAATCACGTTGAGAAAAATTCAGTTTTTTTCAATGACATTAAAAACGGTCGTGTGTACGGGGCATTAAAGTAGGCTATGTTTGTACAGAGCTTAGGACATAGAGGGGAAAGATATTCAGATTAAGATGTTGATATGAAATACTGTAATGCTGATAGCTTTAACCTGTTGGATGGGAATGTATTACCTATTAATGAGGTTTAAAGTATTTAAGATACGTAAGTTATAATATTCAGAGCCTGTATGTGTTCCCCTTCAATAAAGAATAAATAATAAAAAGGAAAATTAGAAAAAACAGCATTTTTGCTGATTGGATTGGATGATAGAAGTCCCCCCATTTACTAAGCTCTGGATGAAATTCCCTTACAAAGCCAGCAGCCAATTTTTGCTTTATATAAACCTTATGCCATGGACTTTGAATATAATAAAAGCCCAGCTCCATCCAAAATATATATTTTTTTTTTGGTACAGCGGTAGAAGGTTTTTATTGATATCGTTTACTAGTCAGATATATGTTACTGGCTGCAATGGCATTGTAAGAAAACAGGATGCTTATCTCCATGGAGTTCATATACCATTTATTTTCATAAAGTATTCTAAGCCCTGATGAAGAATGTATTACCCCCTGAAACATTTTGGCTGTAATAAGGTGTCATCCTGTTGTGTTCCCTTTGGGAGGATTTCTCCACTTCCATGTAGGCAGGGTGTCATAGTACCAGGAGGTTATGGGCTATTTCTTTTTGGGGGACAGGGCAGCAACAAAAGCACATGTACAGTATGTATGTATGCATGTTTTTATTGTCCCCTGTATTTCTATGGTCTACTATTAAAGTGACGCTAAAGGATATCCTTATTCTCCAAAAATAGTCTATACACATCCAATACTTTTTTTTCAAATTTGTCTTTTTATTTTATTTGAAACAGAAAACAAAGGAATACATTCCATGGACATCATACACAGCATAGTATCTATCTCTATTTATTAATTACTATACCATAATATCAATATATTCTCTATGTTGTGTCTTTGAAATCAATTTACCCCCTACAGCCTTACTTATAAAGTTTTATGGTACTCCAGAAAGAAACCTCCCTTCTTTTCAAAATTTACCCTCCCCCCAAATAGATAGCATTTACTCAATCCACATCTATAAGGGATCTACCCTCCTCTGTATATCTAAAAAGATTCCACACCGACCAAGTTTCCAGGTAAATCCATCGTTTTTGCCGGAATGTCCAAAACAGTTCTTCCATCATATTAATTTGTTCTACCCGTTTAAGCCACATCCCTACTGATGGTGGTTGTGTCTGTTTCCATTTACCTGGGATGCATGCTCTTGCTGCATTCAGGAGATGGCAAAGAACCGATTTCTTATATGGTTTAACCAAGATATCGACATTATGTATTAGAAAGAAAGTCGGATCCTCCGGAATCTCCTGATCGCTAAATTTTTGTGCAATCTTCCGGACCTCTCTCCAGAAACCTTTTATTCCGGGACAGGACCAGAAAATATGAACTAGCATCCCTCCTTTTCCCCCACAGCACCAACGGTTTTCTGGTATATCTGGGTAGTATGTAAAATAGCCGGGGTGCGGTACCACTGCGAAAGGATCTTAAAACTTGTCTCTTGCATCTTTATGTACATTGAAGATTCAAACGTATTAAATATGATATTGTTCTGTTGCTCCTCCGAGAACACCCGGTCTACCTCCATCTCCCACCTCCTAAAAAATGGCAACCGGAAATCCTCAGGGGGTGCGACCAACAATGCACTAATTTTAGAGAGGGTTTGATACATAATCCCACTCCCAGTACAGTATTCCTCAAACTTTGCTAACGTTTGCTCATATCTACTTGGTAGAATCAAGGTATCAAAAAAATATCTCAACTGCACTGCCCTCCAGAAATACAGTTCGTAAGATGTAGAACTTGTTATCATCTCCTGTATTGTGGGCCATGTTCCTTATCTTACAAAGTGAGAGGCTTGAAAAGGCCCCTGTTCTATCAGTCTTTCAAAAGGTCTTTTCCACATCCAATACTTCATTGTTTTAAGTACTTTCGAATAACATTTTTCAAGTCTTGGAATGTACTGCTGAAACCTTTCAATTTAAAAATTTCCTTGTGTGTCATTGATACAAATCTAGTGATCTAGTATCAGCAAAGCAATTCACCTTCTGTACTATTACCATACCTGAAAAATGTAATTAAGATATAATGCAAAGATAAAAAATAATAACACTAAGAAGCCAGTGGGCAACAATTCGTTTTTTTAATTCTTTTCCAGGTACTGAATATGGGTGACATTGGGGTCGATGACAATTCCACAGTCAAACCCACATCCTCAGAACCAGATGAAAAGTTTGAGAAAAGCAGTATTGATCATAATATTCCAACTAATGCAGAACTCCCAAATTTGCGGAAGAAAGGGGGGCGACTCGTCTCAGGACTTCTAGGGCTGAACGTGTTGCTCATTACCTGTGTTCTTGTTAGTAGCGCTGCCTTCAGTGATGTAGCAGTGGTTGAGCGGGAGGTGCTCTCCTTGCTTTGTATCCTTATGGGTCTTACTGCCTGGTGGATGCTTGTGTATCTTACTTGGACAGCGAAGAAGAAGAACTACAGAAACCTGAAGGACTCACATGCTGGTCCCATCTGGCTACGAGGTAAGAAGTAAAGCATATTTCAGAGTTTGTTTTAAACAATAAAGAGAACATGAGGTCTAGTTTTGTCCTGACAGGTAAGGTATATTATGAGGACCAATATGTACAATCATATCAATTAATATAGGAGAGGCATATATCATTGTAGACATGATAGTTTGTGATATTTGGTGCCCTTATCGAGAGTTGGATGTGTGTTCCTTTTGGAGCACCAAACCACCACGATTTGTGTCATTAATGCTGCCACAAAGTATTGTAGTGCTGGGAGGCCAACTTATCTTACCTTTGACCCAAGATACACTTTTCCGAAATCTACAGCTTTCAGCTAGCAATAGTAAGTGTTTTTTGAGGTGGTTATAGTTCTCGGCGTAAAAAGGAAAAGGTTAAAAGAGTAGCCAAGGTAGGTAAAGGAACGAAAAAGATGTAGGTAAGCAAGGCATTGGTAGGGATGCCAAGTCTAAGGGGGATGAGGCCAGGAAGTGTAGTACCATAGGGACCAGTCATAGGGATGGTCCACTCCAAAGCACCAATGGAGACCAATTAAAGTCATTAGGGAGGTAGTGTCCTACCCATGGGTACCAGATTGGCTCAAATTTAGGTAATGTGTGGCCATTTTCTTATAGATTAAGAAAGCCAGGAAATGAGGTGGGGTCTATCCAACTTTCTGCAGCTGCAAATGTACAATATGAAAAGCTCTCAGAGAGCCTGTACAACTGTGCAAGAATTAATGTAAGGCCAGAATTCAGCTTGAATTTTAATAGTTAAAAAGTGGCAAACAATACAGAAATCCCAGTGTGTTGCAAGTGAAGCAATTGACAAATATTAGCATAAGTGAACAAGGTGTAACATCACATAACTCAATCATCCGAACAGAAGAAAAAGTGTACAGAATCCAAGCATTGCCTACAGCAGTGGTTCTCAACCTCAGTCCTCCAAGTACCCCCAACAGGCCATGTTTGCAGGTTTTCCTTTATCTTGCACAGGTGTTTTAAAGAGTCAATGGCTTGGTATTTTGGACAGCTATTTTATCTAAGAGAAATTCACAAAACATGGCCTGTTGGGGGGTACTTGAGGACTGAGGTGGAGAACCACTGGCCTACAATACTGCAGCTAATGTCTGCTTACACAACATTCACCTGTCATCAACTGTGGGAGATCCTTAAGAAATGTGACTGGTGTGCATCTGTATGAGTCTGTACTCCAACCTCCGGTCCCTTTTCTGAAAGCCTACTAGTGGGATCTATGTTGCCTCTTTGAAAATATAGATAGCATTGTTTCCTGCCTATGCTTCACCACAGCTGCAAACTCCTTCCATGCTAGTCCCAGTTCTTAGGCAACAGGGTAGTCAACAGGTCACTCTCGATGAAGTGAGAAGATTTGAAGTTACACTATTAGGCGTGAAACTTCAGATGTGAGTATCCCTTCCTATGTTGTACCACTACAGCATCATTCCACCATACTCATACCAATTGCCAGGCCATTGGGCACTCCAGATACCTTCAGCCAAAATAACCAATTTCCAGTCAGCTGTGTCAGATGCTGATTAGTGATTGCATATCATAGATCCCCCAAATAAAATAATTGTGCACTAATAACTAATACTCAACAATTTTACCCCTGGGTCACAAGAACAAAATAGATATATATTCCAAAAAGTCACATGTAAGTCACTGCTGGCACCCATAAGAAAAAAATATGAGAAAATGTACCCCTCCAACCAATATAAATAACATAAATATTCTGGTACAGTGATGCTATAACATTCAAAACCCATTCCAAAAATTATCACATAAGAATTAAACAACTCAAAACCATTCATAAAAAAAAAAAATGTAATCCACCCAGTGACCACTAAAAAGTGTCCAAATGACATAATCTTTATATTATATAATATGCGTATTCCTGTCTATTGCAGTGAACCTTCACAAAACACCACATGCTAAGTGGCACCAGCTCCCCGTAGGGCACCCACTCACTGGGTATAATTGCCTCAGTATAATTAAGATAATATAATCATGACACGTTTTTGGCCATAGTCTATTCTATTTGTCAGTGCAGATCTTATCTAAAGTATTCTGAATCATATCTCCTATCACAGCAGCTATTTGCCTGCTTTTAAATTGTTAATATATTAAAAACGTCATTAATGCTTTATCAGATGTTCAATGTTTGTATGGTTGCTACTATTCCCTCGTGTTGCTATGGAGGTGTTTTATGGGCACTAATCATTTTGGTCTTTAAAATGATAAGCTGACTTACATCATTGAGATAACACGCTGATAAGTTTTGTGGATATGATATCTCAACCTTCAAAATATATATCTAGATAAGTATTAATGTATATTAAATATTCCATTTGAATGATTTGTATTTTATAACCAGCTAGCAGACTGGGTTCCACACAGTTTCTGGGCAATCTTTAGCTGCTTAAAGAAGAACTATCATAATTTTTTTAGATATTTATTTAATAAAGCACTTGGCCCCGTTCTGATTGGTGGCGCCAATTAAAGCAGTGTAGGTTTATTAAACAAACAAAATCATGTCTGTACATTTGATAATCCCAAACTGACAATTGTCCTTAGAAAGTACTTTAAAATTTTCTTTGCTTTCGTTAGATTTTGGTATGAATGGAATTTCCAAGCAAAAATTACATCAACCAATAGAAATTCATTCAATTGAGAAAAACATTATTTCTTCTTCTTTTAATTTTCTCCAAATTAACTTTGATTTGATACCACTAACCATTAGAAAATAAAACAAATGTTTTAAAAACAACATTTTCAAATCAAATTTCACTAGTGTATGGCTAGCTTTAGTATCAGGACTGGATGGAAAGAAATACAGATCCTTTAGAAAGTAAAACAGCTTCCACTTCATCTTTTTCATTCGTTTTTTGCCTGGGTTTAAGCTTTTATTGCTGAAGGTCAAATTTATATACACAACTGACAGTCAGATGACTTAGCTCTTCCCTTTTTACTCCCTCCCCTGCTTACTCTCTTCAGACAGGCAAACAGCTTCTGCTGTGCTGTCTCTTTAACCACTTAAGCCCCGGACCATTAGGCAGGTTAAAGACCAGGCCACTTTTTGCGATTCGGCACTGCGTCGCTTTAACTGACCGTTGTGCGGTCGTTTTCCTCTGTTTAGGCCGATACGTATTCTTCTACATATTTTTGGTTAAAAAAAATCGCAATAAGCGTTTATTGATTGGTTTGGGCAAAAGTTATATCGTCTACAAAATAGGGGACTGTTTTATGGCATTTTTAATAATATTTTTTTTTACTAGTTATGGCGGCGATCAGCGATTTTTATCATGACTGCGACATTATGGCAGACACATTGGACACTTTTGACACCATTTCTGGGCCTTTGTCATTTTTACAGCGATCAGTGCTATAAAAATTTACTGATTACTGTAAAAATGACACTGGCAGTGAAGGGGTTAACCTGTAGGGGGCACTGAAGGGGTTAAGTGTGTCCTAGGGAGTGTTTATAACTGTTAGGGGGCGTGGCTTGGTGTGACACGTCATTGATTGCTGTTCCCGATGACAGAGAACAAACGATCAATGACAGTGTCACTGAGAAGAACGGGGAAAGGCTTGTTTACACTTACCTCTCCCCGTTCTTCAGCTCTGTGACCCGATCACGGGACACCGGCAGCAATCGGGTCCGCGGGTCCCACGGGCGCGGCCACGGAGCGGGTCACGAGCGCGGCGCCGGCGCCGCGCACGCGACCCACGGCTGGGATCTTAAAGGGGATGTACCTGTATGCCCTTGTGCCCAGCCGTGCCATTCTGTCGATGTATATCGTCGTGCGGCGGTCCTTAAGTGGTTAAAAAACAGGGATTTATGTCTAAAAAAAATATATAAAACTTTATTTAACAAAATAAAAAATTAAATATATCTGACTCAAAACCATTAACATTTCCCTAGATGGCGAATACCTCCAAGATGTCAAGACAGACACATTTTGTAATAGCAGAAAATAAAGCAAACGCAATCAACAGAACCTCCCTCTGTGCTCCTAAATTAGAGAAGAAACAAAGATTGCTGCTCCCACAATAAAGGGATTTCACCATACTCTTCAAAAAATTATATAAAAATATACAGTGTAGTGCAACCTCAAATAAAATCTATAAATCAAAGCTCACATTACAGTGAACATAAACAATGTGCTACTTCACCAATAAATGTGCATCAATATACCTATTAAATAATACTGTTAATTATATTGTGATACAGAAAAATTGAAGATAATAATAATCCATATATAATAATAGATGATCCACCACCAAGTGAAAATTCTTGCAGTCTCAGTGTCAGCCACCTCTCATGCTCCACTAACCACTCACCTTAATGTTCTGACCCCTGTTTTACCAGTCATGTCAGTGGTTCCCTTTATGGGAATATAACGTCCTCACTCCTCCAAATCTCCTATGACTAGGTGTCAACATCCAAGTTAGCAGATGTACATATAGAGATGGGAATAGAACACGGCCAATCTGGTGCTCTCTGTATTAAATATTTATTAGGCTTAAAACAAAGAAATTTACTTACAATAAAAAGCACTTAAGTGCTGCTACCTATTGCATGCGTCAGTTAACAATCACGGACAGAGCTGGTCATGAGATGACTCATGCTCCAGGCTCTGCCTCTATACACATTACATCAAGGGGTGTGGACTTCATCAGTAGGGGTCTACTGATGAAGTCCACACCCCTGGACATAACACGTCTATTATTTTACTGTATATGGACTATTATTATCTTTCATTTTTTGTATCACAATCAAATTTACATTATTATTTTATATGTATCATAATGCACATTTATTATTGAAATAGCACATTGTTTATGTGTACTGTAATGTAAGCTTTGATTTATACATTCTGTAATAGGCTACATGCATCACAATCTTTGCTCTCCAGTCTCAAGATCCATATATTTTTAGAAACATAGACACAATGACGAGTTTGTTTTTAGTTGTTGGAACACAACAAGGCAGAGTAAGGACACTTCTATGCATGCATAGCATTTTTTTTTTATAAGATACAGCTGGTTCCTAAATACCAGGATGTCACCAGACAGATGTCACAGGTGTAAAAGTATATCCAAACATATTAAAGCTATTCAATATTTAGATGTGGTGGCGACATCAATGCTAAATAACAATCACACTGGCTTGCATGTACACAAAGCACACCAGAACAGGCAAAATTGCACCCTTGCCAGTGCAGGGCAACACATTTCACCACACCGTCCTTAATGGTGGGGTGGGGCGCACCATCCCTTAATTTAAATTTCTTGTATTAGGCAATGTGCCATTATTATAGTGTTATCAATGGTCATTACTAAGAGATCTATCTAAATATAGTAAAAGAGTAAACTTTGTAAATATGCGCTAAAAGATCTAATAGATACATCCAGCTCAATGTCCTTGGAAACCCCTTGCCCTTAGTGGTATTGCCAACCATCCAAATCATGTACAGCTTCCCCAGTGGCTCCCAGGATATGACACAGCTTAAAGACAAAAAAGAAGAGAGAGGGAAGTGCAATGATCTAGTTCAGGGGTCTCTAAACTCTATAAACCAAGGGCCAGTTTATTGTCTTTCAGACTTTAGGGGGGCCAGACTAGGGCCAGTGGGAGTAGAAAATGTTCTGGCATCCAGTGGGCATAAACAATGCCCTCTCTTTGGTGTCAGTGGAATAGTGCCCCATTGTTGGTTTCAATTGGAGGACTAGTGCACCATTGTTGGTTTCAGTTGGAGGAATAGTGCCCCATCGTTGGTGTCAATGGAAGAAATTCTGCCCCTTGGTTTGTGTTAGTGGGAGAAATTCTGCCCCATTGCTGCCCTTTCTTTGTTGTCAGTGGGAGGAGTAGTGTCCCATCGTTGGTGTCAATGGAAGGAATTGTGCCCCAAGGGCCGTATAAAAGCTAGCCAAGGGCCGCAGTTGGGAGACCACTGATCTAGTACATTGAAAACTCTTTATACTGTACAAGTACAAACAGCAGTTGCACTAGCATATGTCCAGTAGATAAGGTACTTTGTACATGGCTACACCAGAGGGAGAAGTAACCATCACTAGGGTCAGTGATGTAAACGGGTGTTGACTAGCTCCTCCTTCTCTCCACCTTGGGCAGCAATTCCAAGTCACAAATAGTCATCATATTTTGTTGAAAGTATTAACAAAATAGAAGCAGTAGATGGCAAGACTGTATGCTCAACATTCACAATTGAGGATATAGTGGACAAAAAAAAATGGTAATGAGCTTTATTTATAGATCTAATTAGCTTTTTCATTAAAAAAAAGAACTATAAAAAAAAAAGTTTAGGCTGGAGTAGTTCTTAATGCCACTGAAACACATATAAAAATGAGCATTGGCAGGTGGATGCAAAGTGGATGTTATGCCGCGTACACACGACCATTTTTCTCGTCGGGAAAAATGAATTTTTTTCTCTTTGACGAGAAAAACGACCATGTGTGGGCTTTTCATCATTTTTCCAGACCAGAAAAACGGCATGAATCACAACGAGAAAAATTAGAACATGCTCTAATTTTTCTCGTCGTGATTCACTGCATTTTTTTCAGCGGCAGTTTTCCCATAGGGAAACACTGCTGGGGAGCCTACACACGGTCGTTTTTCTCGACCAAGAGAAAAAATGTCGGGAAAAACGGCCGTGTGTAGGGGAACAAGCCGTTACTCGTTTTTCCCGTCGATTTTCTCGACGGTGTTTTCACCGTCGAGAAAATCGATCGTGTGTACACGGCATAATAGTGATCTATCCATCCAATAGACCTCTATTTCCCATGCATTCGCAGTTAGCAGCGCCGGCTGGTGTCAAATTCTAGAGGGTGCAGCGACTTCCCCTGCTTTGTCATGTGACTTAGTGCTTGGCCGCTAGACCCATGCATAGTCGCATGGTGGGAGGTCACATGCTCCCCCATATTTGGAAGCACTGGCTAGTTTGCACTGGTGGAGATAGAGAAGGGAGCAGCAGGAAAGACTTGACGATATGAGTACCTAGGGATTGTGAGGGGGGGGGGGGATTAAATGACATTGTCACTGTGCCCTGATTGTCCAAAGTAATAGTTAACTGTCCATAGTATAAGCAAATGCAACTGTGGAGAAGGAGATACTATCAGACCAGCCCTTTGAAAAATCAAATTCCACCAATATGAGTCACTCTTAACTCATTCAGCTGTGTGTGCATGCGTCCTTTGAGGTTAAACTATTGGGCTGTGTTAACAAAAAGTTTTTTTCAGCAACGCAGTTACAATTAGCCTGGTAAAATGTGAAAGGAATTCAAGGGTTGTATCTGTTGCCCTGAAGCAGGTACATTTCTAATTATTATAGAAAATATAAATAAAATAAGTGAGAATAAAATGGAAGTTTTGCTTAAAAAAATAAGAGTCCTAAACATAATACATAAAATAAATTAAAAACACACAATTTTCTCTTTAAACACAATACTACGCAATATACACAATAAATGTAGATGTTGCAAATTTTGTCCGATTGAAAAAAAAATTTTCTAAAATGTCCAATAACGGTATGTTTTTTTTTTTCATTAGTGGGTATGGCTACCTTTGGAGTCTGCTCTTTGGTTCTGGTTGTGCTAAAGATTGGTAAATCTGCCAATTTGTTACATTGTGAATCTCCAATCAAAATTGTTCACCCAGTCTTCCAGGGAGTGTTTCTTGTCTTACAGGTCAGATATAGGCCCTAAATCCTGCAACCTTTTCTACTAACTGATATATAATTTGATATTATGTTATGTAACCAATGGTGTTTTAGCTAACATGTACAACATTCAGATTGCATTTCAGTGACTATCTTAATTTGGTGAGGGGGGTAGGGTCACGAGGGGAGAGTTTCTGTTATATAATTTTTTTTACAGAGGGTGCCATACAGTGTAACCGCTTCTGGAGTGCCTCACGCATATATACTGAGGCAGGGTGGCCCTTCAGCGTATAATCATCTACCCGTACTTTTTTAGATTGTGGAAAATTAACCACGTATATGTTGCCACCGTCCCAAAATAGTGGGAATAAACCCAAAAGGGCACAAGTACCCCCCGGTACAACGGGACTTTTAAGGGCAAACAGAAAAAAAGAAATTGTTTTGTAAAAAAATATATATAATTTATTTAAGGAAACCATTTTTTGTAAAAAGGTAAAAGATATGCACATATCAAAAGGTGTGTGGACACAATGATAATTGTATATATCAAACATAGATTTACAATGGAACATTCAGACATAAAGTATACATATTCCAATAGAAAAAAACAAACAAACAACTCCTTTAGTCTGACATGTTTCAGGAATATCAATCCTTTCTTCGGAGGCTCTTGATAGGAGAGAGTATAATTATGTTTCTAAAAAATGGGACAAAAGCACAAACTCAAAAATGTCCCTAAAGTTCCTAGGAGAACAGACACACACACATCAATTGTACATACCACGCATGAAACTGGTATCTATGCATGTAGGAATGTTCCATATTAAATTTGAAATCAAGGACATGAGAAAGTCCTGCAGATAAAAGAAAAAATAGAAAAAACACAGACAAAGCCGCCGTTGCAACCCTTGTGGGAAAAAAGAAACCCACATCAAAGCCCGGATCGGCTCACGCAGGGGTCCCAAGTCGGCACTCTCAGAGAACCAAAACCATGCGGGGGGTCTGGAGATGAAGTTCACAGTGCCTATTGTAAAAGATTGGAGCAAAAAGAAAGAGAAAATATATAATGTGTGCGCCATATAGTATAAAAGGAGGAAAAGCAAAACAGTATATATTGAGCAAAGCAGGTTGCATGTTGGTGCTGATATTGATCTATTGCAAAAACTTTACCAGAAAAGGGATTGCACAACATGTGCATGATTACATGGCAGAGATATTATATATAGAGTAATACTGATAACACTGTGCATGTACATAAGAAATGACATGCAATGAAATAGCATAAAATATTTAAATACCGGGGTAAAAGCTTAACCCAGGTGTGTATATTTTTAGACTTGTAAGAATTTTTTTAGAGATATAGCATGCACAGCTATGCATGATTGCACAGTAGTACCACTGTGCAAGCTAAAGCAAATATCACTGTGCAGAAAAAGAAACATAGCAACAGCATACACCTGTTAGCATAGCCTATGACTGAATAAAAGCAAAATGAATATTTCGATATGGGTACCTGCTGGTCAGCGGTGCCAGAAATAGGAAAAACTTGGCCATGGTAAAGTACTAAAGAGGAAAGGATACAAGAAAAAGGTACCCATATCTAAATATTCATTTTGCTTTTATTCAGTCATAGGCTATGCTAACAGGTGTATGCTGTTGCTATGTTTCTTTTTCTGCACAGTGATATTTGCTTTAGCTTGCACAGTGGTACTACTGTGCAATCATGCATAGCTGTGCATGCTATATCTCTAAAAAAATTCTTACAAGTCTAAAAATATACACACCTGGATTAAGCTTTTACCCCGGTATTTAAATATTTTATGCTATTTCATTGCATGTCATTTCTTATGTACATGCACAGGGTTATCAGTATTACTCTATATATAATATCTCTGCCATGTAATCATGCACATGTTGTGCAATCCCTTTTCTGGTAAAGTTTTTGCAATAGATCAATATCAGCACCATCATACCTCTGTGTATTTTTCAGCAGTTACCTATATACTGTTTTGCTTTTCCTCCTTTGTCTGTGTTTTTTCTATTTTTTCTTTTATCTGCAGGACTTTCTCATGTCCTTGATTTCAAATTTAATATGGAACATTCCTACATGCATAGATACCGGTTTCATGCGTGGTATGTACAATTGATGTGTGTGTGTCTGTTCTCCTAGGAACTTTAGGGACATTTTTGAGTTTGTGCTTTTGTCTCATTTTTTAGAAACATAATTATACTCTCTCCTATCAAGAGCCTCCGAAGAAAGGATTGATATTCCTGAAACATGTCAGGCTAAAGGAGTTGTTTGTTTGTTTTTTTCTATTGGAATATGTATACTTTATGTCTGAATGTTCCATTGTAAATCTATGTTTGATATGTACAATTATCATTGTGTCCACACACCTTTTGATATGTGCATATCTTTTACCTTTTTACAAAAAATGGTTTCCCTAAATAAATGATATATATTTTTTTACAAAACAATTTCTTTTTTTTCTGTTTGCCCTTAAAAGTCCCGTTGTACCGGGGGGTACTTGTGCCCTTTTGGGTTTATTCCCATCGTCCTTTTTTTAGGTCGGGGGTGCGCATGCACGTCGCCAGTGACCTGCTCCTGCTGCGATTGTACACAGCGACCCGATGTCAGTCGGGACCCACCGATCGTACCCAAGGTAGACAGAACGGCGGTCTTCCTATGTAAACAAGTCAGATCGCCATTCTGTCAGAGGGGAAGATGGAGATCTTGTGTTTCTTCTAAGCAGGAACACAGATAATGTTACGCTGAGTAAATTGATACCCAACATGTCATGGTTCAAAATTACACCCGCTAGTGGAATGGCGACAAACTTTGACCCCTAAAAATCTCCATAGGCGACGTTTAAAAATTTCTGCAGGCTGCCAGTTTTGAGTTACAGAGGGCTAGAAGTATTGCTCTCACTCTAATGATCGCAGCGATTCCTCACATGTGTAGTTTGAACACGGTTTTCATATGCAAGCGTGACTTACATATGCGTTCGCTTCTGTGCGCGAGCTCGCCACGATGGAGCGCTTTAAATTATTTTATTTTTTTCTTATTTATTTTACTTTTTATCTTTTTTTTTTCACTGTCCTGCTAAAAAAAAAATTTGGGTCACTTTTATTCCTATTACTAGGAATGAAAACATCCCTTCTAATAGAAAAAAAAAAGCATGACAGGACCTCTTTAATGTGAGATCTGGGGTCAAAAAGAACTCAGATCTCACATTTACACTTAAAAGCAATAAAGAAATAAATAAATGTCTTTTAAAAAAAAAAAAAAAAATCCCCTTTAAGATCATTGGGCGGAAGTAACGTTTGACGTCGCTTCCGTCATCCAATGTTATGGAGCCGAGCGGAGGCCATCTTTCCCTCACTCGGCTCCATGTCTCAAAGGGAAGAGGACCTGATCGGCTCCGCCACTACCGACGGCTCCAGTAGGCGGCGGAGACGACCAGAGCGCGGCGGGAGTGGTGGGGCGCTCTCCCGCCCATGATAAATGTGATCTTGCGGCAAAGACCACTTTTATCAGTAAGAGGCTATATGCCGCCACAACTCCGGTATTCTATGTCAAAGTACAGATGTATAACGACGGTGGACGGTCTGTAAGTTGTTAGGCAAATATGATATACTTTCCTATCCATTTACTATTGATAGCAGCTTGAGGCTTAAAAATATTTGATTAAGAGAGCGAAGTTCCACATTAAAACTCTTTTCAGTTTATTGAATTAAATTGAATTTCTTTATTTTTTCTTTCTTTTTGCTGTTGAAGTCCCTTCCTGGAGATTTCTCTTTTCTTCCTGTCCTGGATGATGTGTAACAGGAGTGGAAATTTTACAAAATTTACAGTTTTTGACAGCTGTCACCAGAACACATGTCCTCATTCATAGATTCAATCTCCTGTTCTGGTGACAACTCTGAAATATTGGATTTCTCAATAATTAATTTTCTTATTACCATGGTCACAGGACAAAAAGAGAGAGAACCTACCCAGAAGAGAGCAAAAAAAAAAAAAACAGTTGGGCTTCTAATCTTCTCTGGTTGGCTGTCACAGTGGTCACATGATTGACAACCAGTCCTGCTGGTTCTCAGTCATTACTAGAGACAAAGAGCTGTCTTTGACAGCTCAGTCACTGTGCTTTAAATAGTTTTCTCTGACCCAGTGATTCCTTGTGCTTTGGCTAACAGGAATACACATCTCTGCAGATCTTATGATCTTATGGACCATTAGCTGTTGCTAATATGTATACTTTTTATCTCCATTCACAGACATACTTTCTCTGGGTATACAGTAAAGACTGTGTTCAGGTCCACATGAATTTCACCAGGTAAGACAGGGATAAGGACAAGAATATTTTGTGCTCTTTTTTTTATTTCAATAGCGTTTATAAAAGTTTTAATCAAGAAAAATACAGAAACACAATACCAGGTATAGAACATCCCTAGCTTGTACGTCCAAAGAAGATCAGGTCTGTCATTTATTTGTAGACAGGTTGAAAAAAGACAAAACGTCCATCTAGATCAACCAACAGGAAAATAAATAAATTGAAATCCTCCATGCGAACAATCCCATACACACAGTTTATTCATAGGAAAAAACAAACAAAAAAAAGCTATGAAGCATGCTCCAATATCAGAAAAAATATTTCCAAATCCCCAAGGAGCCAATCAGATATTGCCAGGATTAACAATCCCTGGTGTTATTACCTATATAAATATAAATGTTAGTATGCAGTTATGTTTTGTGTATTTATGAATACATCCAACAGGGCCCATAGTCATTTCCACATGGCTCCAGCTTGTATGGCATATGATCTTATTTATGTAATACAGGTTGTGTCTAATATCATCTGAAGATAGTTTAAGGCTCCATGCACACTAGCATTTTTCTTTCTGCTCCTAGAAGCTAAATAGTGTTATCCTGTGTGTCCATGCACACTACTTTAGGCTATTAGCATTTTTTGAGCTTCAGCGTCTAGGAGCAGAAAAAATGCTAAATGCTCCTAAACGCTCCTAACTGCTTCTAAATGCTACAAAAAAATATGAATAAAATGCTAATTGGTAAGATTTTTTCCTGACGCCAATACATGGCAGCATACATATGATATAGCTCCGCCTCCTATATCCACCCACAGGACCTGTTTAGCTCTATAAAAGTCTGAGAGCTACCTCCCCCAATCTGATTTTAAATTGTGTGAGAATCGCTGCACAACGCACATTAGATGCCTTTATCCTTTCAGGGCACCCCAAATCTATTGCGATTGTGCTGTGATTGTCGCGTGGCATAATTACCAGAAAAAATTAAGGCAAAGAGGCCATGGCCAGAACCATCTCGACCGGGATAGTCAAAAACTATTCATCAAGCATATAGAGCGGCCGGGAAGGATCCGCGGGAGGTGGTTAGAGCTCACTCAACCAGGGCGGCACAGGCAGGAGTGTCTCTGGAGACAGCCTGCAAAGCGGCTAGCTGGTCATCCCATTACACGTTCTTAAAACACTATAGGGTGGATCCAGCAGCTCTTACTACAGTAGAGTTTGGGAGGAAAACTATCCAAGCTTCTATGTCTATTGTCAAATAATAACTAAGTTTGCAACATTAAACCCTCCCTCTCAAAAGCTCATTATTTATCATATGTATGCTGACATGTGGGCATCAGGAAAATGGAAAATTGTATCAAATACTTACCGTAATTTTCCTTTCCTGACGCCAATACATGGCAGCATACGAACCCTCCCTCTGATCTTTGTGCTTTATATGGAGAATGGGGGAGGTAGCTCTCAGTCAGACTTTTATAGAGCTAAACTAGTCTTGTGGGTGGATATAGTGGCGGAGCTATATCATATGTATGCTGCCATGTATTGGCATCAGGAATGGAAAATTACGGTAAGTATTTGATACAATTTTCAATTATCTTACTTCTTCTTGGATCAGAAAGTGGTGGCAAACCACACAAACGACAACAATCTTTTTATGATTTTTTTTTCAAGATGGGAAAGATCTATAATTGTATTCAGGTTTTTACTGCTTTCTGTGCCTTCCTAACCCAATGGCACCATCTACCCTTCATTTTATGTCCTGGCGTCTCAGGTGAAATTTCCCCAACTGGGTGACAGACAGTCATAATAAACCCTGACAGAAGTATCAAATCCTCTATATGAAACTAAGAATAATCATCAAGGCTTTTGTCAGGCTTTAAGCATTTTTAAAAAAGCACTTTTTTTTGGATCTTAGTGTTTTTTTTTTAATGAATTCTTGTGTTTTAGGTGTGGCCTTATGCTGACTCTAATCACCAATCTCTCAATATGGATGGCAGCTGTGACTGATGAATCTCTTCATCAGACTCCAAGTGAAGGTGATTCCTCCGGTGGCCATAGATGGGTGAAAGGTAAGATTGTGTAAAATTAGCAAATATTTCTCAGATAAGTAGAAAGTACAAATATCTTGAGCTAAGGTACTGACTCAAATACACAAGCATTGGATGAAGAAGCACGTTCAGTACTTGAGTGTTTTTGAGGGCCCATTACAGCCAATTGGTAAACTTTCCTAAAGGGAGGCTCCATTGCAGACTAGAGTATGACTAACATTTCTGCCAAACAATTCAGTAGGAAGTCACATGCACAGGTTTATTAAACGTCAGATTTTTTGTAAATTGATCAAATGCCAAAGTATCATTGATGGGGTTTCAAGGGTTACAGTGATGGGGAGGCTGGACAAAACCCATCTACCACATGTTCTCCGAACCCAGTCTACACATACTTCTATAAATTGGCCCTAGTATGTGTATGTGTTTGTAAGCACGTCGAGATCCTACAGGGTAAATGACCGCGCTATATCAAGATGCAACTCAACTCAACTCAACATAGAGGTTTGATTGACACAACATTAACATAGGTTTTAAGCAAACCTGTTATTCACTGGCAAAAGGCAAAGCAAGATTTTAGGGAGGCTGAGGACCCCTTAATCAGGTAAGTTGTCTGCCTCAGGGAGGGCTTCTCAGCGGCCCCAAAACATTGCATTGGTAGCCAATAAATGATTTGCTGATATCCTATGCTAATGTTATGCCAGTGATATCTAATTATTAAAACTTTGTGTTTTGAAGGCATCATCTATCACTTCACTGCAGCACCCAGGAATTCATGGTCTATGGCTGTAATGAGTGCTGTAGATCATAAAAATATATTGACTTGGCACCTAGTCTGTCATGGACGTCATGTACAGGGGGGTAATGATGCGTGAGGTGTTACTGTTCATCATTCCCTTTAGAAATATGCCAGAGTGTCAATATCCAGACCCATAACTAGAACCTTTAGTGCCCTGGTGGAAAAAACCATGAAGGGCCCCCTGACCACTGTTCCATCATTCCATTGTTTTTGGGGCCTTTATCACTAATTCCGACAGTGGTGGCTGGTGCTAAACTTTTTTGGGGGGGCGGCAAACAAACTCCCCCTAGGTCCGCACTCACCCCTCCAGGGCCAGAAGAGTCCCTGTGCAGCCTGGATTTAACAGGGCTCTGTATGGATTGGGAGGATTCCCCAGAGTCGCTAGTGTCAGTGTGAGGGGGGCACCTCTGTCGGCTGGGACAGCGGAGATGTGTGTGTCTGAATTGCTAATGCTAGAGGTCTGGCGGCCGGCGGCGCAGGATGTCTCCTGCCACCATTATGTTAAAGATCTGCATGGTGGTGAAGAAATGGGAGAGTTTATTTACCGGTGGGCGGTGGCGGAGCTTGATGGTACCTTCTCATGCCACAGCGTTGGGTGGGCAATCTGCAAGTCAGGGAGCAGTGTGGCGGTGCTAGCAGAGCAGGTCTGGATCTGGTGTTCGCCTGGTGAAGAGCGGAGCAATGCGGCCATCTACGTCAGCTGTCACCACCCCCCCACCCCCATAAATAGCAAATATTGATTCACTAGTAATCACAAGTGGGTAGGTTTGCCTCAAGCTCACCTTTTTTCTTTTTTTTTTTTTTTTTTTTAAATATTCTTTATTTATATTTCAAAAAGGGATACATACAATACATCGTTTATACATTTTCCATTACATTTCTATTCATATTATTTTCCTCATCCCATTCCATTAATTAGATCCTCTCACCTCTAAACCTCAATGTCAATGGGTTCCCTTCCCTTTTGGCCTTCACGTGTCTCCCTGTGACAGGAGGGACACATAAAGTTCCTTTCCTCTATTAAACGTCTTTGATTCTCACGCCCTTGTTTTCTTCTCCCTTACATTTTTATCCATTCCCCCTCTACCTCCCTCCCTAATCAAACCCCAAAAAAGAAAGAAAGAAAGAAAAGAAAAGAAAAAAAAAAAAAAAGAAAAAAAATTAAATAGATAAGTAGATAACTAAATAAATCTCTCTCTCCCCTCCTCACCCCAACCTCCTCCCCCGTTAGGTAAACCATAACCTCCTCAATACTTCTCTGGCTAGGTGGACGGACTTACTTCCCCATTAATCTTTTCCCTTCTTCTGTCTGCGTAAATTTTTCCCATGTTGACCAGATTTTAATATGTTGCTCTTTTCTGTCTTGGGCCGAAGCCTCCAACTCCTCTATCGCCCCCACTTGTCTGACCCTGTTGAGCCATTCTGCGATTGTTGGAGGGCTAGAGCTTTTCCAGCATCTCGCTATACACGCCTTAGCCTCATTGACCAAGTGACATAATACTGACTTTTTATAGGTCTGTGTGGGTATTTGCGTTATATGCAATAGGAAAAAACCCGGATCGTCCGGCACCGGGTAAGGCTCAATTTTTTGAGCGATCCTTCCTACCTCTAGCCAGTATTGTCTGATCTGAGGGCATGTCCAATATATATGGAACAAAGTTCCCCGCTCCCCCTTACATCGCCAGCACTGATCTGATGCATCAGGGTAGAACCTGCCTAATTTTGATGGTGTATAATACCACCTCATCAGTAGTTTATAATTTAATTCTTGCATTTTAGTGCATATTGATGAGTTTAATGCCAAATATATTATCTTCTGGTATTGAGCTGGTGTAAAGGTCTTATTTAGGTCCCTTTCCCATTTTCTAAATACTGGCAGCTCAAAATTCTCTGGTGGGGTCATTAACATCGTATATATTTTAGATATTATTCGGTTGGTGGGTTCCTTCTCCTCACAGTATGTTTCAAACCTAGTTAGTTCCCGTTTAAAATTACTCATTGGGCCCAATGTCTCCAGGTAGTATCGAAGTTGTATTGCCTGCCAGTGTTCTACTTCAAATTGACCTCCTGATTTCGTCAGGTCTACCATTGTGGGCCAAGTTTCGGATTGCATAAAATGCGATACCTGAGTATAGCCCTTCTCTCGAAGTCTCCGAAATGCTCTTGTCTCCATCCCTGGATCAAAGCTTGGGTTTCCCAATATTGGATATAATGGGGAATGTCTTGATGAGTATTTAGGGTTCAGACATATTTTTGCCCCTATAGATAATGTTGGTCCTATCAAAGGGTGTTTTTTAAGTGAGTCTATGTTTACTGAGGGGGGTCCCAGGGCTCTGTGTAGTCTCTCAAATTCCAATGTTTGAGGTGGCGCTGGGGTAGCCAACTGCTGACATATTGCTAGGACTGTTGCCTGTAATGTCTCTCCCCCTACTGTCTCGGGGATCCCCCTAAACCGTAGGTTCAAACGACGTCTCCGGTCCTCAATTTCCTCCAGTTGCAGCTGTATTGAGGTAACATGTAATGAGTTAAGACCCTGTCCCAGCTCCAGTTGCTGTACCCGATTCTCTAGGGTAGTTACCCGACCCTCCTCCCCTGACAATCTCTCTGAGAGAAGCTTCACTTCAGTATGTACTTGATCCCACTCTTTTCGGTGCATTTCTTCCAAACGTAGCATCATTGTTTGTATGTCAGCGCGGGTCGGGAGGGATTCTATGTCTGCACGCGTTGGCAGGGCTTGCAGCAGAGCTCTAAGGTCCAGTTCACCAAAGTCAGGAGTTCCCTGTATCATCCTGTCCTGGGGGCTATGCTCCTGCCCCCCTTGCCTACTCTGCTTCCCCCCTTCCATAGACCCCCGTACCTGCACCTGTGGGGTGGGTGCTGTCGCTGCTGCCGACTCCTCCAGTGCTTCGGGACCGTATGTCTCTTCGTTCTGGTGTCTCTCTGGGCGCTTACACTGTTCTGTCTCACCGCTCGCTGCCCCACGTGACTCCACCGCTTGTAGCCTGGTCAGCGCGGCTCGTGTGCGGGGGAAGAAGGATTCAATCTCCGGCTGCGACCCCGTTTTTTTCGCTGCTCTCTCCCTCCTCTTCATCCCAGGTAGGCTGGGTTACTGAGCCGTACACACATGGAGCTATACAGGAGGCTATGCGGCCATTATCCTCGCTGGGTGTCCGGGTGGAGAGTCAAAGGGCTACAGCGTGTTCCTCCTCACTCTGCCATCTCAAAACCACACCCCCCGTCAAGCTCACCTTTTTTCAAGCCAATTAGAGCCTCTGGCTCTAATCACGTGCTTGAGAGAAAGAAAAAAACTCAAAGAAATCTATGAGTCTGGCACCCTGCATGTAACCCAGCATGCAAACTAGGGGGGCGGCTGCCACTGAATCCTGAGGTCCTTTATTTCCGTGGTGGGGCCCTGTTCACATTGCTGCAACTAATCATGCGACTTGGGACACATAAAGTCGAATTACAAGTCAAAACACATTCATTTTAAAGGATGCTGAACGGTTCCTGCTTTACTTTCCTGCAACTTTTGTGCTATTTGAGTGCCATAGACTACAATGTTAAATCACAAAAGTCGCAGGCAAGTTGCAAGGAAATTGCAAGCAAGCCACAAGTTAGTCACAGGACTTTGGGGTTGCATCCGTGTGAGCCAAGCTTTGTGGTCCTGCATTGGGACCCTTACACATGTTCTGCAGCGGCCCCCTTTCTGCCATCTTATGTGTACCCCCATGATGGCAGAATGCCAGGGCCCAGTCGCAAATGTGACCTTTGTGACCCTGGTAGTTCCGCCACTGCTAATATTATGGGGACCCCAAAGTTCCCCAGTCTTGACACAGGTAACGGCAGTAAAAAAGACACACTAATATCTAAGTGGCCCTAGTCAGTGCACTCTGTACCTAAGTAGACTAGAACACTGGCTTCTGCATACCACCCATACTGCATTCACTAGCAGTTACAATTTGATTGTGGAACTCCTATTTTGATACTGTACCTTAGAGATCAAAGTGAGTTCCCATCCACACAGGTATTCAGTTGAATGGAGGGGGCTAGACATGGCAATAACAATGTTAACAAAGTCCTAACTACCGGTATGTCAAATTATGAACAATGGATCAAAAAGTAAGACTAATGGTTTCAGCTGTTGTTCTTTTGTGCATAAACACCAAATTCATATGCTTTATGCTTTTAAAAAATGAAAACCAGCATAAAAAACCCCAAATGGTAACAACTGTCCCATATTTTGCCATAATGCTAGCATGTCACATCACATCTCTCTGCACAGCCAGGTGATTGCAGGTTTTATAATTGTGCACTACATGAGATGAGAGTTTTGAGTTGTTACTTTTTTTTCAAAATTTAAAAAATCATCAGTCTAGGTGACATTTCTTTTTTTTTTTTTTTTTTTACCTCTAACTGTGCTAATTGGCATGCAGAAACGTAGTCTAGATTGTATCTGTGCTAATTGAGATTCAGACATTTAGGCTGGCATTTTTACAAACTGTCGCTGTAAAGGCACGCAAATTAAACATTGGGCCTTCCTTCCACACTGCATTGTTAGAAAGCTATGCATATTCCAAACTAACTCCAAGCACTGCATTGTTAACATGCTTTGCATATACTGAATTAGCGTTTTCCTGTTTCACATGACTGTGATGTTAAAAATGTTTATAAAAAAATATGACCCAGGTCCTCTCACGTTTGGCTGGATCATGACATAAAGGCTTCTTTTTATAAAAGAATTCTTGAACCAATGTTAGTGCAAGCTAAACAAAATCTAAGAGATTGACCCATGTATCATCAGCTCCATCTAGTGGTCAAAATGCAGTATGGTTTGCTCATTGAGAGATATTTCAGAAAAACAATATTATTTTTATCATTATACAGTATTTATAAAGGGTCAACAGTTTGCACAGCGCTTTACAACATGGGGGCAGACAGTAGAGTTACAATACAAATCAATACAGGAAAGATCAGAGGGCCCTGCACGTTATTATTTTATGTTATTAAAAAATGATCTTCCCTTTTAATTCAGCAACCCCTGTAAATTTTCTTTAAAATTCAACACAATATGGCAAACTGGAGGTGTCATGTTTGTGTGATTGGTTCCCTGATTTTGAAAGTCTGCAGTAAGATACAAGTGTACAAGTGAAGTTTTAGGCACCCCATGCGATAGGAATTTCAATTTAGAATATAGAATTTAGATACTCCCCAAGGGTTAATAATGGATGCAGGCTTGCAACTGTTCTTATTAGAACACTGACAGTGCACCAGGTGAATTATAATGAACCAGTAGGATTGGGTGGGAGGGGAGGCTATCATCGAATACTGGCACAATCCCCTACAACAGGTAGAGTACAGTAAAACCTTGGATTGCGAGCAGAATTCGTTCCAGAAACATGCTTGTAATCCAAAGCACTTGTATATCAAAGCGAATTTCCCCATAAGAAATAATTGAAACTCAAATGATTCATTTAAAGTGGTTGTAAACCCTTACAGACCACTTTTACCTACAGGGAAGCCTAGATTAAGGCTTACCTGTAGGTGCAAGAAATATCTCCTAAACCTACACGGTTTAGGAGATATTTGCAAAAAAGACAGGCACCGATGTCTACGATGCATGCTCGGAAGCACGGAACTTCTTTTTCTCGCCTTGTCGTAGTGTTGTACACAGGGCTGGTGCAAGGATTTTTGACACCCTAGGCAAAACCTAATTTTGCCGCCCCCATTGGCCCCGCCCCCTTTACCCTACCCATGTGACAGGAGGCAGCGCTATACAGGAAGCATCGGCTTCCTCTAGTGCTTGTTTTAGTTCTGCGATGCGCCTCTAATTACACCACCGGTCAGACGGAGCAGCTGCCTGGGACTGAGTTAGTTACATGCTGCAGCCTGCAGAGCATGCAGACGTGGAGGGAAACCAGTTTCCGGGTGCCCCTAGGCAGAAGTGCGCTCTAGGTGGCTGCCTAGTTTGCCTAGTGGTAGCACCGGCCCTGGTTGTACGTCACCGCAATCTTAACGCTCAACGTGTGTATGCAAGCCAAGCTTGAGCGTAATTCCGTCGGAAAAACCATCCAACTTTTTCCCGAGGTAAATTACGCTCGTGTGTACATTAGTGTAGCAATATGTTGCTAAATGTTGTACCTTCATTAAATGTAACCATATTGCTACACTTAGAGGCGCTACTTGTATATCAAGACATCGCTTGTATATCAATTTGCTTGTCTTGCAAAATGCTCTCAAACCAAGTTACTCTCAAACCAAGGTTTTACTGTATATTGAAAAGGGGTCCCCACATATACCTTAATGGGAAGAATGTGGGAAGCGAAGGGGGATTTTTAGATGCCAAAAACAGTATCAACTACTGTTCTGGATTTTTTATAGATAGGTAACTCCTATCCTCATATTGATTAGTGGTTCCAAATTAATAATAACTACTGCAGTAGGGAACAGACACAAAACAATACACTCTGCATCTTTCCAAATAACTGTTCTCCTTTATTTTGACGCAATTGAAGGTTTTTACACACATGATTATGTAGATATCACATTAATATTACAAGTGTATTTTTATGGTAACAAGGGGCATAACATAGGCAGGCTAATTCAAATCAGGACTCGAAGGAATGCAAACATGTAATGAAAACATTATTAGTGCCGTGCACACAGTGAGGGCAGTGTGCAATACATACAAAATAGAATACAATTATATACAGAACTTACAAATTTCCTTTACAACTACTACAATATAGATTTAAAAAAAGATTTATCTAGATTTTATTTGTACAAAATGTAAAAACATGTATAATAACATAGATACACATCACATCAGCATTAACAAAATATGACTATTATGTGCAAACAATGTGCAACAAAGAGTTTATGGATCATGGATCAACGCGTTTCACCCAGATCAGGGGGGGGGGGCTTCTTCAGGATCCAGTTTGCAACATTGATAAGTCTGATAACTATTAGATATTATCTATTAGTTATCTATTTTAACTTTTGTACAAATAAAATCTAGATAAATCTTTTTTTTTTATTTTTTTATATTGCAGTAGTTGATACTGTTTTTGACACCCAAAAATCCCCCTTCTCTTCCCACAGTCTCCCCATTCAGGGACCCCTTTTCATTATAATGAACCAGGCCCTCCCATTTAGATTCACACTGCAAAGGACATCACATGGTGAAACAAATAGATTTTTTTTCAGAGCAATACCTTGTAGGGCTCTGCAACAAAGATTGTTAAAAACCCAGCAATGTACATAGATAACCCAGAAATAATTGTTTTTTTTCTAGTAGAGTTACACTTTAATACATCTATATCAAAAAACTTTTTTCTAACTTTTGCATAGAGCGAGGAAACTCATTTAAGTTTTTAATGCTGTCTGTGGCCATATTGGCCTTTATTTCCAGTCTTGGCGACACAAAAAAACATCCTCTAGATGCAGGGATGCTGTTAGAATTCACGGGGGCCCTGTACAGCCTACCTGACCAATTTTCCATCCTGAAACGATTCCCCATACCCTGCAGCAGCCAGCAGGAGGGAGAGGTGAAGAAGCTATCATCACTGCTGGAGTGGCACACGGGGGGGGGGAGGGGGCAGCAGCTGGGTAGGGAGATTATTTACAGGAGAGAAGATCAGTGTGGCAGGGGGCATTTACTAGAATGGATCCCCTGTAGCGAAAAGCTGCTGCAGGGAGAGGCATACAGGGGATTGGTACCCCCCCCCATGCCGCACTGATCACTCCCTCCTGCCCATGATCTGATCCGATTTCTCCTGTTGCCTGGGCCCCCCTGCTGAACTGATGGGGAGGACCAGTGGTACGCCTTATCAGTATCCCTGCCTAGATGTGACCAGGGACTTAGCATGATGTAAAACGCATGTTTGTATGTACACAATTTTAGATCTGTGTCTTTTTATTCTGTCAGCTATCCAGTTTAGGATAATGATGATTCTCTCTTTCCATATGCCTACATGTACCTAACATAATCTTCCCAATTTCTTACAGCTGGACCTACTGGATGTGACTGTGACAACGCTGTTTGTAAAACTTTTCAGACTGGATATTACTATTTGTACCCCTTCAATATTGAGTACAGCCTGTTTGCTTCAGCCCTCTCCTACGTGATGTGGAAGAATGTGGGTCGTACATTGGATAACGAATCCCACTCCACACATCATTCTTTACGTCTGCCAAGACTCTTTGTGGGCATTGTCTGCGGAGTTGGGGTCCTTATAGCCGGTCTGGTTATTTTTATCATTTATGAAATTGAAATATCAGCTGAGACCAAGGAGCAAGTTCTGAAAATGTTTTACATTTTCAACATCGTGGCTCTCGCTCTCATGTCTCTTGCCTCTCTTGCTGGCTCCATAATCTTTAGGTTTGACGAAAGGGATGCAGACAGCCACAAGAACCCTACACGTAGCCTTGATGTTGGCCTGCTCGTAATAGCGGCTCTGGGCAAATATATTATATCATATTTCTCAGTTATAGCGGTTATTGCCACGTCTGCCGAAGAACTCAGAGACATTCTCAACCTGGTATACTCAATACTTATGATAATCCAACACACGGTTCAAAATACCTTTGTTATTGAGGGACTTCACAGACAGCCAGTTCACGATGGACACGAGGATCATGACAACGCAGTGGAGCATAATGGCAGACATGAAATTTACATCAATAGAGTAGCCACAGCTTCTCAGGGCAATCATTTAGGAGCTGAACATGGGCATGAAGATGATGCAAACCAACAGGGGGCGCTGCCACACTCTGGTTCAAGGAGGACCCGCATGAATTGGAAGAGGAGGATTGTAAAGGAGCTCTCGTTGTTCTTGCTGTTTTCCAACATCATTGTAAGTTAAATCTTTTTGTGAAAGGAAAACAAAAAAATTCCATTGGCAGGAATCTTTTTTTTCCGAATGTCCTGACCTTGCCCCATTAATTTACAAAGCCGTATAAGTTACGTTATATGCATTCATTATCTTATTTGCATTCATAAAAATAAATATAACATTGGTGTGAAATAATCGACCTGGAATGGTTACTTTCTCCTCAATAGACATCCTATGGAAAGTCATTGTTAAAGCTTAACCACTTCAGCCCCGGAAGGATTTACCCCCTTCCTGACCAGGTCCTTTTTTGCGATTCGGCACTGCGTCGCTTTAACTGACAATTGCGCGGTCGTGCTACGTTGTACCCAAACAAAATTGACGTATTTTTTTTCCCACAAATAGAGCTTTCTTTTGGTGGTATTTGATCACCTCTGCGTTTTTTTTTTTTGCGCTATAAACAAACAAACAAAGAGCGACAAATTTGAAAAAAACAAAACAATATTTTGTACTTTTTGCTATAATAAATATCCCCCAAAAACATATAAAAAAAACACATTTTTTCCTCAGTTTAGGCCAATATGTATTCTTCTACATATTTTTGGTAAAAAAAATCGCAATAAGCGTATATTGATTGGTTTGCGCAAACGTTATAGCGTCTACAAAATTGGGGATACATTTATCGCATTTTTATTATTTTTTTTTCATTAGTAATGGAGGCCCTCTGCGATTTTTATCGTGACTGCGACATTGCCGCGGACAGATTGGACACTTTTGACACATTTGTGGGACCATTGACATTTATACAGCGATCAGTGCTATAAAAATGCACTGATTACTGTATAAATGTCACTGGCAGGGAAGGGGTTAACACTAGGGGGCGATCAAGGGGTTAACTGTGTTCCCTCACTGTGTTCTAACTGTGTGGGGAAGGGGCTAACTAGGAGAGATGACAGATCACTGTTTCTACTTTGTAGAAACACACTATCTGTCTCCTCTCCTCTGACAGCACAGGGATATGTGTGTTTACACACACAAATCCCCGTGCTGGCTCTCGAGCATGCGATCGCGCATGGCTGGCAGCAATCGCAACCACTGGTGCGCACTCTGGCGGCTCTTTAAGGGCCGACGTACGGGTACTTGATTTTGTGCACCCGTGCCCCTTTGCCAACGTATATCGGTGTGAGCCAGTCAGCAAGTGGTTAAAGCGGTTCTTCACTGCATCTGAGCACCACCAAAACCAAAAACACTATTTAGTTCATTTTTAATATTCAAAGAAAACTCTCCCATTCATCCATGTCTCCATGTTTTATTTTGTTTAAAAATCACTTTGAGAAACACCCCCCTAACATTTCTGGTCGTGGCCATCTTAAATAAGTCCAGATGATTCATGTACCAGTATTTTCAAAGGCACTCAAACTGCGTTGCGAATGAACTTATGAACTTTGGAAATCGCGGCCATTTGAGTGCCATTGAAAATAATGGGGATTGCAAAGGGCGTCCCGTGCTTTGCAGCGATTTGGAATCTCGAGCAGAATCGCTCTGGAACGCCATAGTGTGAACGGAGCCTTATTCTCTTCTTCGAGCCCTAAATGCTGCAGAAAACCATGCAGCGAATTATTTGGCACCAGTCGCTACAGAGTTCGCTGTGAGTCCAGGGCTGCTTGATAAGGTGTCTCCTAAGAGCTTGTCCTTGAAGACCTCAGCTTACAGGAATACAGCTGAATGGCACTAGCCACTATTCAACCCTGTAGAGCAGGGATATGCAATTAGCGGACCTCCACCTGTTGCAAAACTACAAGTCCCATCATGCCTCTGCCTCTGGGTGTCATGCTTGTGGCTGTCAGAATCTTGCTATGCTTCATGGGACTTGTAGTTTGGCAACAGCTGGAGGTCCGCTAATTGCATATCCCTGCTGTAGAGGATTGATGCTGAGTTTTGGCTCTTCCATAACAGCCATCTATGTTGGTTTGCTTTTCTCTATTTAATGTGCTTTGATTGAGCTAATGAATACGAGTGTCCAGTTTTGGTGAGAAGCATTGTGAATGGTCAAGCAGTCTGTTGGGACCTGTCACGTGTCCCAGAAGACTACAGGGGGGAGGAGAACTTTGGCTTCAGATCGCCTAGGCGGTCGGAGTGGAAGTGGGTACCTGTCAAAATTGGGTACCTGCTCCCCTCACTCCTCAAAAGTGTCAATTCTTCAAGAGGAGCAGGGGATGAGTCCTTAAAGGGGTTGTAAACCTTCCGGTTTTTTCACCTTAATGCATCCTATGCATTAAGGTGAAAAAACATCTGATCGTTACAGGCCCCCCCGAGCCCCCGTTTTACTTACCTGAGGCCCGAATCTCCATGGGCGCGATCCCCAAGCTCTTGTGGCCTCGTCATTGGATGATTGATAGCATCGCAGCCATTGGCCCCCGCTGCTGTCAATCAAATCAATGATGCGGCGCGCCGGGGGGGCGGGGCGTAGTGATACACTTGGCGGCTATGGCCGCCACTGTATCACACGGGAGCACGCCCGCAAGCTAACCCCCTTGGGAGAGTGCTTCCCAGAAGGGAGGAGCCGAGACAGCCGCAGAGGGACCCCAGAAGACGAGGATCGGGGCCACTCTGTGCAAAACAAACTGCACAGTGGAGGTAAGTATGGTATGTTTGTTATTTAAAAAAATAAAAATAAAAATAACCTTTACAACCCCTTTAATGCAGAACAGCCCCTTTTGGTTTGAGCTCAGCTTTAGGACATGAGACAGGAGAAACTTCATAGTGCAGTCAAATCTGATAAAATGTATTGACAGGTTAATGCACTTACAATTCCACAGCATAAAAGAAACAGTAGGATTAGAAATCAACCAGCCGCTGACGTACGTGATGACATCACAAGATCGGCTCCGGAGCAGATCTTTGGACGTCATTGCATATGCCGGCAGCAGGGCTTGGATCTGTAATCTTACTGTTACTTTTATGCTGTGGAATTGTAAATGCATTAACCTGTCAATAAATTTGATTGGATTTTACTGCACTTTTAAGTTCTGGATCGCACTCTTAGTTCTGAATCATACAATAACTTGTATTTAATATGAATGTTTCCTTATCTCTAAGTTTTGAACTACACCAGAAGTTGTCTCTAATATGAATGTTTCCTTTTGACTTAGTTCTGGATCATGCCTGCCTTTGGCGCCCGTCCTGAGTTTGACAATGACCGAGAGCTGAATTTCTATGGGAACACAATGTGGGTCGCTATTGTCAACCTTGGCCTTCCTTTCGGGATCTTCTACAGATTGCATGCTGTCGCCAGCCTTCTTGAAGTATATGTTATATCGTGATACCACAAATATATATTTATATCATTTTCCTAATGACCCTTATGTTCGTCATCCATTATCATTATGGAAAAGGAAACATCGGACTGCAGATGACCCCATTCCTGTGCTATTTTACGCTTCATGACGTCACATACCTGAAAATAAGAAGCCTGAATAAACTGTGCATGATTATCTTGACCTCTGACGTTGTGTTCTAAGACTGGTTTGAAAGAGGTGATTAGTCTTTGATAAAATGAAGGTTTTCAGCTTTGTGATGACTGAACAAATTGGATCCTGATTGTTTAAAACAACAAAGATAGTCTGCTACTCGTGTCTTTGGGTAAGGTAACACCACAAAACGCTACGCTCATGTGAAACAATGGGTTTACTTGAGGGCTATTGACAAAATTACCACTTTATATATACTGTATATATATATATGTATATATATATATATATATATATATATATATATAGTGCATCCGGAAAGTATTCACAGAGCTTCACTTTTTCCATATTTTGTTATGTTACATCCTTATTCTAAAATGGATTAAATTCATTATTTTCCTCAAAATTCTACAAACAATTCCCCATAATGACAACGTGAAAGAAGTTTCTTTGAAATTTTTGCAAATTTATTAAAAATAAAAAATGAAAAAACTCCCATGTACATAAGTATTCACAGCCTTTGCTCAATACTTTGTTGAAGCTCCTTTGGCACCAATTACAGTCTCAAGTCTTTTTGAATATGATGCTACAAGCCTGGCACACTTATTTTTGGGCAGTTTCTCCCATTCTTCTTTGCAGGACCTCTCAGGCTCCATCAGGTTGGATGGGGAGCGTCGGTGCACAGCCATTTTCAGATCTCTCCAGAGATGTTTAATCGGGTTCAAGTCTGGGCTCTGGCTGGGACACTCAAAGACATTCACAGAGTTGTCCCATAGCCACTCCTTTGTTATCTTGGCTGTGTGCTTAGGGTCGTTGTCCTGTTGGAAGATGAACCTTCACCCCATTCTGAGGTCCAGAGAGCTCTGGAGGAGGTTTTCATCAAGGATGTCTCTGCACATTGCTGCATTCATCTTTCCCTCGATCCTGACTAGTCTCCCAGTTACTGCCGGTGAAAAACTTCCCCACAGCATGATACTGCCACCACCATGCTTCACTGTAAGAATGGTATTGGCCAGGTGATAAGCGGTGCCTGGTTTCCTCCAGACATGACGCTTGCCATTCAGGTCAAAGAGTTCAATCTTTGTTTCATCAGACCAGAGAATTTTGTTTCTCATGGTCTGAGAGTCCTTTAGTTGCCTTTTGGCAAACACCAGACAGGCTGTCATGTGCCTTTTACTGAGGAGTGGCTTCCGTCTGGCCACTCTACCATACAAGCCTGATTGGTGAAGTGCTGCAGAGATGGTTGTTCTTCTGGAAGGTTCTCCTCTCTCCACGAAGAAACGCTGGAGCTCTGTCAGAGTGACCATCGGGTTCTTGGTCACTTCCCTGACTAAGGCCCTTCTCCCCAGATCGCTCAGTTTGTCCAGGAGGCCCGCTCTAGGAAGAGTCCTGGTGGTTCCAAACTTCTTCCATTTACGGATGATGGAGGCCATTGTGCTCATTGGGACCTTCAATGCTGCAGAAATGTTTCTGTACCCTTCCCCATATCTGTTCCTCCATACAATCCTGTCTCGGAGGTCTACAGACAATTCCTTGGACTTCATGGCTTGGTTTGTGCTCTGACATGCACTGTTAACTGTGGGAACTTATATAGACAGGTGTGTGCCTTTCCAAATCATGTCCTATCCACTGAATTAACCGCAGGTGGACGCCAATCAATTTTTCATAAATTTTAAAAGATTTCAAACAAACTTCTTTCATGTTGAACTTGTCATTATGGGGAATTGTTTGTAGAATTTCGAGGAAAATATTGAATATATATATATATATATATATATGTCATAATCTTTCCTGCTAATTTGTAAACAGTTTTTGATGTATTCTAATATTTAGATTTTTTATTATTAATTGATGGAATAACACATGAGCAGGTGGATGACAGGTCCGTGTCCCTGTCCGGGAGTCGATAGGTACACAGCCCGCTGTTCTCTATGGGACTGTCACCCGATCCGATCCGCTGGACAAATGGGGAACAGATCCCCACCCGTATGTTTTTAACATACTGGATCGGATAGGATGACGGTGGGTGTTAGCGGACACATGTCCGCTGACATCTGCCGCTCCATAGAGAACAATGGGTGGTCCCATCAGGTCCGCCTGAAAAACAGACAGGCTGACCCGATCGGTCTTCTGGTGTGAAAGGGGCCTTAGTTTTGGAGAGAGTAAGGAAGGAATAAACCACTATAATTTTTTTTTTTTTGCTGTCTGTGTTCCAGTTTTTACATATAGATTTACACCTTTTGCAGAAGCACAAAGTGAAGTCAAAGAAAATCTCTACAAAGTGAAGGGAATTCCTCTCTTGAAAGATTCCCCTTACCTTTTGTTTTTGTGACATTTTGTTGGATTTCCTATCACTTCTAATTTGGTGAAAATGGTCACCAGGACACAACGAGAGGACAAATCTACCTAGTTGGGATACAGAACAGCAATAAAAACCTGACAGGGCTTCTAATCCCTTCCCTACTGTATACAAAACTAAAAAAATATTTTATTTATACATTTACACTTTAATAATGAAAAAATGCAGAAATGGGCTGTGAGAGAGAGTGTGGACTGCGCATGCATGGGTAGAAAATATGTAACTCATTGTGAGTTTCCTGGGCTGCAAATTAATTTCTCTTGAGAACACTGTGATGCTTGAAGCATTTTTTGGCTAAAGTCAGTAAAGGTGAACTAACCCTTTAAACATCTAGAAATGCAAGCAAAAATTAAATACATAAACATAGGGTCCTGTTTAAAAGGTTTGAACTGGTTAAAACTGCGTCTTTTTTGTATTTGCAATTTGACTAATTTACTTAACAGATTCAGACTTTTCTAGTTTTCCACTACCTCCCACTTTTCCATTTATTCCTATTGTCCCATCACTAAGGCCTCTTTCACACGAGGCGGACTTAGGGTGACCACGTGTCCCGGATTGCCCGGGACAGTCCCGCATTTTGCAGGTCTGTCCCGGGCACCTTCATTCCAGGACAATACAGTGTCCCGGAATGAAACTGACACAGCCACCCCCCGGGCCAATCTGATGTCCCCAAAAAAGGCCGCCACAAGACCGCTTTACTCACTGACAGTACTTGTCCTGGCCGGGAATGCCTGGAGGAGCACAATCCTCAACCCCTGCTTGTGATTGGAGAAATCATAAATCCCACCTCTTGTGTCCAATCACTGTGCTGTGATTCGTTACAGCACAAGATGATTTTTGGGAAGGGGGGGGTGTTCCTAAATGGTAGTTTGGAAATGTGGTCACCCTAGGCGGACTCCGTCGCTATGAAGTCCGCCGGCTCAGCAGGAGATCTCTCCGCTGATCTCCGCTGAGCCGGCGGATGACAAGTCCCTCTCTGCTCACTGAGCGGGCAGGGGCTTGTGCAGCGCCGCTGTCTCCTATGGAGAGATCTGATGAAAACGGACAGCATGTTCGTTTTCATCAGATCTCACCTGATCCGATCCGCCATGGACAGGGGGGACGTATCGCCATATGTCTGATTTTGGCAGAACGGATCGGGTCGGATGTAGGCGGACATGTCTCCGCTGACATCCGACGCTCCAAAGGATTGCATGGAGTGGCCGTTCAGGTCCGCCGACAAAACTGACAGGTGAACCGACCGTGTGAAAGGGTCTTAGTCCCCGTTCACACTGAATGCGTCTTTGAAATCGCTCTACTTCAACGCAATTTCAAAGCCACGGTCAGTGTGATTTCATGTGCGGCTTGCCCACTTCTGTGCGATTTCTTGCACAGATGTCTATGCACGTCACACATGAAATCGCCAAAAATAGTGCCAGATACTTTTTCAAATCGGTGCAAGTTCCATAGGCACAAATCGGGTGCAAGAATAAATCAAATAGCGTGGCACTAAATTAATACAACATGATAGAATGTACAGTGATTTGAAAAAGTATTCATACCCCTTGAAATTTTCCATATTGTCATGTTACAACCAAAAATGTAAATGTTTTTTATTGGGATTTTATGTGATAGACCAACACAAAGTGGCACATAATTGTGGAAGGAAAATGATGAATGGTTTTCAATTTTTTTTACAAATAAATATATGAAAAGTGTGGGGGTGCATTTGTATTCAGCCCCCCTGAGTCAATACTTTGTAGAACCGCCTTTCACTGCAATTACAGCTGCAAGTCTATTTGGGGATGTCTCTACCAGCTTTGCACATCTAGAGAGGGACATTTTTGCCCATTATTCTTTGGAAAATATCTCAAGCTCTGTCAGATTGGATGGAGAGCGTCTGTGAACAGCAATTTTCATGTCTTGCCACAGATTCTCAATTGGATTTAGGTCTGGACTTTGGCTGGGCCATTCTAACACATGAATATGCTTTGATCTAAACCATTCCATTGTAGCTCTGGCTGTATGTTTAGGGTCATTGTCCTGATGGAAGGTGAACCTTCACCCCAGTCTTAAGTCTTTTGCAGACTCTAACAGCTTTTCTTCTAATGCCCCATACACACGATCAGATTTCCAAGGTTTTTCCGACGGAATTCCGCTCAAGCTTGGCTTGCATACACACGGTCACACAAAAGTTCTCTGAACATTCAACAGTCAAGAACGCGGTGACGTACAACACTATGACGAGCCGTGAAAATTAAGTTTACTGCTTCCGAGCATGCGTTCAATTGTTTCCAAGCATGCGTCAGAATTTTGCGCGTCGGAATTGCAACAGATGATCAGATTTTCCGATAGGAATTTTTTCCGTCTAAAAATTTAAGAACCAGCTCTCAATCTTTTGTTGGCGGAAATTCCGACAGCAAAAGTCCGATGGAGCATACACATGGTCGGAATTTCCCGTTCAAAAGCTCACATCAGACTTTCCAATCGTGTGTACGGGGCATTAGATTGCCCTGTATTTGGCTCCATCCATCTTCCCATCAACTCTGACCAGCTTCCCTGTCCCTGCTGAAGAAAAGCATCCCACAACATGATGCTGCCACCACCATGTTTCACAGTGGGGTTGGTGTGTTCAGGGTGATGTGCAGTGTTAGTTTTCTGCCACACATAGCGTTTTGCTTTTGGCCAAAATGTTCAATTTTGGTCTCATCTGACCAGAGCACCTTCTTCAACATATTTGCTGTGTCCCCCACATGGCTTCTCATAAACTGAAAACTGGACTTCTTATGGCTTTTTTTCAAGAATGTCTCGTAAACCTAATAAAAATATTTTGTGTGCAGCGCATAAGCGAGCTAACGCTTTCCCCGAATTGGTTCATTCCCCGACTTGGTTCATACCCCAACTTAGCTAAGGTTAGCGAAGTGCACGAGCCGTTTTAGAAAACTTGGTAAACACACTTGGATGGAGGTAAATCACACCTCCTGACCTTTGACATCTAATGGCACGAATCCTGACCTTTGGGGGAGGTCCCTAACCCTATCCCTAAGTCCTGACATTGATCATTAAGGGAAAACCCTAACCCCTAAACCCTAACCCTCAAGGGAAAACCCTAGCCTTAACCCTATCCCTAACCCCTTCTTGCCACTCTCCATAAAGGCCAGATTTGTGGAGGGCACGACTAATAGTTGTCCTGTGGACAGATTCTCCCACCTGAGCTGTGGATCTTTGCAGCTCCTCCAGAGTTACCATGGGCCTCTTGGCTGCTTCTCTGATGAATGCTCTCCTTGTCCGGCCTGTCAGTTTAGGTGGACGGCCGTGTCTTGGTGGGTTTGCAGTTGTGCCATACTCTTTCCATTTTCAGATGATGGATTGAACAGTGTTCTGTGAGATGTTCAAAGCTTGGGATATTTTTTTTATAACCTAACCCTGCTTTATACTTCTCCACAACTTTATCCCTGACCTGTCTGGTGTGTTCCTTGGCCTTTATGATGCTGTGTGTTCACTAAGGTTCTCTAACAAACCTCTGAGGGCTTCACAAAACAGCTGTATTTATACTGAGAATAAATTACTCACAGGTGGAATCTACTTATCAATTGGGTGACTTCTGAAGCCAATTAGTTGCACTAGATTTTACTTAGGGGTATCAGAGTAAAGGGGGCCTGAAAAAATTCACGCCACACTTTTCAGATATTTATTTGTATTGAAAACCATTTATCATTTTCCTTCCACTTCACAATTATGTGCCACTTTGTGTTGTTCTATCACATGAAATTGCAATAAAATAAATTTCTTGTTCAATATTTTTATTGAGGTTTAGCAAGACGAACAGAAAGAAAGAACATTGTTTGCAATACAATAAAAGCAAGTAAATAGTATCACATGAGAAGGTACATATAACAGATCTGTGAACATAGTAAGCCATTCTGGAATGCTGAATGCATGGCGCCAAATAAAATATATTTACGTTTTTTGGTCGTAACATGACAAAATGTGGAAAATTTTAAAGGGGAAGGAATACTTTTTCAAGGCGCTGTATACCATACTTAATGTGCATATAATATAAATTAATAAAAAAATTACAAGTGCACAAATATGAAATAAATGCAAATTTACATTTCATAAAAAATCACCAACATACTAAAATTAGTGTATTAAAAAAACAATATTCAAATCCTATAAGCAAAAAATAAGTCTCAATTCATGAACTTAAACAAATCAAAAAAAATTGTAAATTCATCTTCAACATCCAAAAAAGTATACAAATAGTGTGCGACTTGTCATGCAATTTTAAACTGTCCAATCGCATGGCAAGTCACACAGGTGTGAACGAGGGCTAAGATTCAGCAGTGTTGGAGCACTTCTTGTCAGAACAGGTCAGGATTCAGGCATAGAATCATGCCGTGTACACACGATCGTTTTTAATGACGAGAAAAATGAATTTTTTTTAAATGGTCATTAAAAATGATCGTGTGTGGGCTTTCCAGCATTTTTACAGACGAGAAAAATGCAGGGAATCACGACGAGAAAAATTGGAACATGCTCTAATTTTTCACGTCGTTTTTTACATCGTCGTTTTTATCGTCATGAAAAACGATAGTGTGTATGCTTTAACGACGTGAAAAAAAATGCGCATGCTCAGAATCAAGTAAAAGACGGGAGCGCTCGTTCTGGTAAAACTAGCGTTCGTAATGGAGATAGCACATTCGTCACGCTGTAACGGACTGAAAAGCACGAGGCTGAAAAGCGCAAATCGTCTCTCAACAAACTTTACTAATGTGAAGGGTGGCACCATCCGAATGGAACTTCCCCTTTATAGTGCCGTCGTACGTGTTGTACGTCACTGCGCTTTACTCAAACATTTTTTTCCACGATAGTGTGTAGGCAAGGCAGGCTTGAGAGGAAAAACGAAAAATCACGTCGAGAAAAATGCAGTTTTTTTCAATGACATTAAAAACGATCGTGTGTACGCGGCATCAGAGTTTTATACGTGAAGGGTTTTTTTTTTTTTTTTGTACAGATAAAATATCAAAGGACTCCATGTTCCCAGCTATTTTAAATGTAAAAAAAAAGCTTTTGCTACAGTAATTCTATTCAATCCGTAACAGACCTTGCAGTAATTCCTTTCCGTCACCAGATGTCACCAGTTTTCTGAGTTCATTGATGGCCAATGTCAATAAACAAAAAAAAAAATGGAGTTCTGCTTTAAAGCTTACTTGAAGGCTGAGTTTGCTTCTTTTTTTTTTTGTAATTCTGTGTTTCAATTTTAAAAATTCCATAGTATTTTTTTTAATTTTATAGAGTAGACAAATTGTCGTTTTACATAAATATATTTTAGCATTACTATACCATACTAATAATAACATTGGCATTTATAAATATGTATTATACAGTAAGTCTGTATTACCACTTTTTAAAAAAACGATCCTGCCTTACTGATTTTGTTTGCTAATTTCTAAAAATGTACCTATTCCTAGTTTGCTGCCCTGAAAATTAATGCTATTAGATTGTAAGATCGCAGCAGCAGGGCCCTCCTAACCCTCTTGCATTGAATTGTATTGTCGCTGTATTGTCTCCCTTTATATTGTAAAGCTCTGCACAAACTATTGGTGCTATATAAATCCTGTATAATAATAATAATAATAATGCATAATGGAAAGGCCAGTAAATTAGTTTCAAAACTAAGCTTGTCCTTAACTTAACTGTCCAAGCTTAATGCAAGTTGCAGTTCCTCTATAAATAGATCCCCTTACTGTTTAACGCTGACGTTTAGGGATTTTTCTTTTAATTAGCACCCTGGACAGTACTTATCACGGGTAAAGAGTTTCCTGTGTGCTGGTGGCTGCTGTGTTCCTTGAAATCTTCAGTCGTTCATCCCATGGATGCCTCAGCTGTGATCTTCTGTTGCTGCAGGGGGTTAATATACAAGCGGCTGCACCCAGTGGCAGCTGGTGATCCAGCCGGGGGGTGGCAAACAAACCACCCTCCCCTGTGGGTGGTACTCACGTGGTCGGGCTCTCAATCGGCGCTGATGCGGAGCACTGAGAGATCGCTCTGGGCGGCCATCTCCTGAGACTTTCTGTACATCCTCCCCCCTGCCCGGCCAATACGGCCGCTTCTCCTCTCGGCCAATTGCGCTCCTCCCGCTTCCTGGTTGGCCGAGAGGAGAAGCAGGAAGACAATAGCGAATGTTAATTCGCTAATGTCACACAACTGGGTGGACTCGGGACGCAGTGCTCTGCGCCCCAAGCCAGCCCTTTTTTGAAGGCAATTATAGCTTCATGCTCTAATCATGTGCTTAAAAAAATAATCCATGCATCCGGATTAGGGGGGCGGCGCCCCGTATGGAGCGGCCGCTGGCTGCCCCGTCTCAGAAATTTGTTAAAAGTGTTAACCATGCCTGCTCTTTCTGCCCGTCCTCTATTCATAGATGCCATATTGGTTACCACAATAAAAAATACTCTATGAATGGGGAGGTGAACCTTTCATTCATCCACCCTTCCTCCATTCATAGAGATCTTTTAATTGCAGAAACAGATAGTACAGCTTCCATGAATGGAGGAGGGGGACAAAAAAAAGGAGTGCATGGTTGGCACTTTTCATGAATGCCTGTGCTGGGGTGAAACTGCTCATACTGTATTAGATCTGCAGGTGCTGCTGGGGGATCTGGGGAGCAGAGAACTGAAGATTTCAAGAAACACAGCAGCCACCAGCATGTGGGACACCATTCATGTACAGTAGTTTGTTTGTTTTTTTGGTGGAGAATGCGGGCACCACATAGTTATTTTATGAGAACACGTTTAGTGCGGAACTTGTCTGGCCAAGTGTAAAGTAATGTTACTTTGTGCACTTATAGCCAGCAAACTGTGAAACATTTTCCCCTTATGATTTGTATGTAATGTCTGTAAAAGTTTTGAAAGATTTATTGTTGCATCTATGTTATAAATACTACTTCCACTATGTTTCATGTAATGTACTGTAATGCTTGCAACAGAATATTAAACTGAAACATTTCTCAAACACAAGCTAGTTTTTATTGCTGTCTGTGCCCCTCGCTGGGCGGTTTGACCTTTTCTATGTGTCCAGAGGACCATTGTCTCCAGTACAGAAAAAGATGTGAAATACAAAAGTCTGAGTTGTCACCTGATCAGTAATAGAGGGAAAGGGTTTCATTGAGGACACCTGCCTAACATAGAAGTTATTAGAATTTATAAAGATTTCTACTAGAGGTCGACCGATATGGGTTTTTCTCTGGCCGATGCCGATATTTAAAAATTGGGGCGGCCGATGGCCGATTTTTGTGGCCGATATTTTAGGCCGATTTAAAAAAAAAAAAAAACTCACCCACTCCACTCCTTGCTTACTCCTGTCACTCTAGCACACACTTGATGTCCTCAGTACAGATGGCACTAGTTGGACCTGGCAGGTGGCACTGGTTTGGAACTGACAGATGGCATTGGCACTGACAGGTGGCACTGGTTTGGAACTGACAGATGGCACTGGTTGGCATTGGCAGGTGGCACTGGTTTGGAACTGACAGATGGCACTATTGGCACTGGCAGGTGGCACTGGTTTGGAACTGTCAGATGGCACTGGTTTGGAACTGACAGATGGCATTGGCACTAGCAGGTGGCACTGGTTTGGAACTGACAGATGGCACTAGTTTGGGACAGATGGCACTGATTGTCAGTGGCACTGGCAATTGGAACTGGTTGGCAGTGGCGGGTGGCACTGGCTGGTGGAACTGGGTGGCAGTGGCGGGTGGCACTGATTTGCGGTGGCACTGACAGATGGCACTGATTGGCGGTGGCACTGGCAGGTTTCACACTAAGCCGAGTGTAATTGTAACCAGTGCTGGGACAAGGTCATCCAGCGCCCAGGGCAAAGTGCGCCCCCTCGGGTTCGGACTTGGGCCCCTTTTCACACAGGCTTTCCGATCAGGTCTGTCTGTCAGTTTTTCAGGCGGACCTGATCAGAACCTCCATTCACTCCTATGGAGCGGCGGATGACAGCTGTGACATGTCCGCTGACACCTGATCCTGTCAGTGAAATCCAGACAGATGGAAAGCCTATCGATCCGTTTTCATCCGATCTCCCCATAGAGGAGAGCGGGTCTCTGACAGGTCCATCTCAGCACAGTGAGCGGAGACGGACCTGTCATTCGCCTGCTCAGCGGGGATCAGAGGAACGATCCCCCGCTGAGTAATGTTTGTGACATGCACTATAATAGTACTTAAAGTGTTGCACTGCAGCAACCTGAGAGTAATGGGTGCACACATATGGGGTAGTGGTCAGTGGTGCCAATTTGGAAATGTGGACAGGAAGTCCAAGACCCTTTTCTAAAAATGTCCTGTACCAAACCACATGTGTGATGAGTGGGGGTGCCTTTAACAATCATTGGCACTGCTGTGTATCTACTAAAGGACAGTGCGCTTCTGTGTTTGTCAAAAAAAACACAATTTTGTGCGTGATCCTGACTGCGCGTGAACCTAGCCGTATAGCGGTTTCACACTGGTGCGCTTTGGTTTGACTACAGTGCGATTGTATGTGTGATTTACTTGCAGTTTTAGGTGTGCGCCTGATGAATTCTAGTGGACTGTGTGTTTTCTGATTGTGCATCAAAGATGCAGCACGCAAGACTGTAATTTGCTTTCGTGAAAACAGACAGTCTAATAGAATTGAATGGGAGATCACCTAAAACTCTGGGTAAACTGAATATACAATCGCACTGTGGCCAGACCACAGCACACCAGTGTGAACCTACTATTAGCCCCCGTTCACATTGACTGTGGCTTTGAAATTGTGCGACTTAACCTGAAATCGCACAATTTCAGAGCTGCATCTCAGTGCGACTTTGGGTTGTGACTTTGAAGACATCTGTGTGGCTATTGAAGTCACACCCTAAATCGCAAAAGTAGTGCATGTACTACTTTTTCAAATTTATGCGGCAACTCAAAGTCAGTGTCGCATTGATTTGAACAGTGCCTTGCCGGCAATAGGATGTGACTTGTCAAATTGCATGACAAATTGCTACAATGTGAAGGGGGGGGGGGGGTTAAGATATTATAAAAGAGGATTGGTGAGGAGGTTGGGGTGGTAAACGTATGTGCTAATGTCTTCATTAGTGACAAAATGCAGGGAATGTGCTAGGCTGCATGGTGGGGACAGGACAACTATTAGAGCTAAAAGCAAACTGGGATGGAAAGGGTGTAAGATCTGTGTGTGGAACTCTGAGCTGAGACAGGACAGGAGGCAGCATGATAAGTGTAGTGAAGATTTATGGAGAGGACAGCAGATAAGATACGGGAAAAATTAACTAGGCATGGGAGCGGGGATTGGTGCTGACTTACTGTGTGATCATGCAGCAAGGCAGAGAGAGATAAGTGCAGATGGGAGGAGCTGCCTGGACTGACCAGAGTAAAAGTAACAAGGAAGTGAAGTGATCTGCTACACCGCCCCGCCCCCTCCCCCCTACTCCCGACATCAAGCTGACAGCTCCTCTCTATCTCTCTCTCCCTCCTCTCTGTTCACACACTCAGCGTGGCACTTGATGCTGCCAGAGCTGTTGAGTGTGGAGAAGGAAGGACAGGAGGGACAGCCAGTGTAAAATATCGGCCTAATTTTGATAATAATCGGCCAAAGCCGATTTATCAAAAATGGCCAAATATCTGCCGATATATCGGCCAGCCGATATATCGGTCGACCTCTAATTTCTACTGGACAGGAAGTCAAGAAGACCCCAGACCCCACACTTCTGTGCCCCATAAAAAACTGAGCTGAGCCATTCCCATGCAAGTGCTTATTAACCTCCTCCGATGATGGTGGACTCCCTCGTTGTCTACAGCCTGGCCAATAAGGTTGCCACTGGTCCGGGGTTTACCCGGACAGTCCGGGTTTTGAATCATGCATCCGTGTTTCACACTGCCTGCAACCCAGACACATTATTTAGACCAGGCTATGTCTTCCCAGCAGGGTTGCTGGCTGCAGTTGTCTAAGCCGAGACTGTCTGTTACACTTTCACCCTGCCCAAAGCCAGCACTAACTCCCCCTTACACACATAGACGGGAGAGGAGAGAGGGCTTGATCTTCTCCTCTTCCTCCCACCCCTACTTCTGTGTCTCCCGACCCATCACTGTGACTCAGAAAAGGAAAGTGGGGACGGGAAATTTGAAGTCCGGCAGCTACAGATACATCTGGATGAGAGGTGCTGACTGCCAAGGGTAAGTGAGTACACCATCCATCCTTGTCTGTGACTGAAGCCCCCCCCCCTTCTCTCTCCTGCCTCTAAGTGAGCACACTAAGGTAAATCAGAGTTCTCAGAGCACCCCTTAATTGATAATGATGCATTGATAATTAATTGATCATGGTTGCAGTGCAATGCTATATAAAAACTTACCGTACTAGAAATTGGCACTTGCATGTCCACGGGAGCGCTAATTAGCGGCGATTTTGAATTTACCAACGTGTGTTTGTTGCTAATAGCGTGTATTTTTATTCGCGAGTACGCCTGTTCAAATTTGTATTGGCTAAAATGGGCGTTATTATTTGCAATAGTGCCCAGTACTTTCTGGCGCTATAATAAATTACCCCCAATGTGTCTGAGGAGGCCAAAGTCCCAACATTTGCTTTCTCAAATGTACAAATTGGTCCTAAGCGGACAAAATACCACAACCCCATATTTTATTAAAGAATGGGAAAAAGAACTGGATTATATATTCACACCATCACAAAAAAATAAATTCATAGAAGAAACATATTTATCTTCCATATGCTCATCCACTCAAGAGATGTCATATAATTTATGACCAGATGGTTCCGAAAACCAAAGCGATTAGCACAGATATACCCGACAGCAGACGGTCACTCCTGGAGGGGATGCAAAGAGAGAGGTACCTTCCTTCACATCTGGTAGTCTTGCCCAAAAATAAGAGGATTTTGGGATGAGGTGGTCCCATGGATCAAGAAGATATCTAGTATACCTATAGTCATAGGGTTGTCCCGATACCACTTTTTTAAGACCGAGTACAAGTACCGATACTTTTTTCCAAGTACTCGCCGATACCGAATACCGATACTTTTTTTTTTATCTCTTTTAAAAAAAAAAAAATTTTTTTTTTTTTACAATTTTTTTTTTTTTTTACAATTTTTTTTATTTATTTATTGATTGATTTTTTATAATGTTTTCTTTTTTTAAGGGGTGGGGGGTGGACAGTGTCCGTGTGTTTTTCTTCTATTTTATTTTATTTATTTTTTACAATTCATTTCTTTATTATTTATTTTTTTATTACATTTTTTATTTTTTTATCAGCCCTGTTGGGGGGCTTTGGTGAGATATCAGGGGTCTTAACAGACCTCTGACATCTCCCCTTTGAGACAGAGAAAAGGACTAGGGACAGATTCCCCAGTCCCTTTCTCAGCAGCCTCCGCTGCGCTGAAAATGAATCGAGAGAAGACCGCGGCTTCTCTTCATTCATAAACTAAAACATTGTAAGCACAGTTTACGATGTTTCAGTTATGTGAATGGACAGAGTCAGTGATCACTGACTCTTTACATTCCGAACAGTAAGGAGCCAGATTTACCGGCTCCTACCTCCGCTCTCCATCCTGACAGATGGAGGGGGTGGAGGAAGAGAACAGAGGGGGATGGCAGCACGGAGGGGGACACGGATTGGGACGGCAGCACGGAGGGGGACACGGATTGGGACGGCGGCACGGAGGGGGACACGGATTGGGACGGCGGCACGGAGGAGGACACGGATTGGGACGGCAGCACGGAGGGACACACGGATTGGGACGGCAGCACGGAGGGACACACGGATTGGGACGGCAGCACGGAGGGACACACGGATTGGGACGGCAGCACGGAGGGACACACGGATTGGGACAGCAGCAAAACGGAGGGGGCTGGAGGAGGATACGGGGACAATCAGCGGTGATCGTGTGTGAGGGAGCTACAAGCACCGATCACCGCTGATTTTAAAGCAGCTGATACCCGCGCGAGGGGGGGGGGGGAGAGAGAGAAGTGGACTCGGAGAAACTACTTTTAAATATATACAGCGGTGATCGGTGCTGGTAACTTCCCCCACCGCACTGATCACTGCTGATCACAAGTATCGGGTGAAGCATCGGGAGCATTTGCCCGAGTACAAGTACTCAGGCAAATGCTCGGTATCGGTGCCGATACCGATACTAGTATCGGTATCGGGACATCCCTACCTATAGAGCCAACACCCTTGCATATCTTGTTCCATGGAACCACTGGATCCATATGTTGCACACACACCCCTTGTTCCTTCCCTTTGGCTCACTTGTAGGAAAAGGGGCACACCATGCCACATGCCTGTACCCTCCTGTGTGAAGAGGTTGAGTGGTGTAATGTACCTGGGTCTCTATGGTCAGGTTCCCCAGAGAATGGCTCCCGACTTCACTGCAATAAAGTCCCTATTCCCCAATAACTCCAAGGTCCACACCAAATGCAACTCCGACGTAGAGTTTATTCCTCTCTTATGCATAATCATTGAACAGGAAAGGTTGGAGGAAGATCAGGACAGCAAGAGGTAAGAGGTGTTGGAGTAGGTCCAGGCACAAACGAATACTTATTCACTACCCATATCTTCAGGTAGTCTCAGCTCATCCAGATAGTCTCCCATTAGAGTGGATCCTAGTAGCCGGAATGACGCTCGAATTAGGTTACACATAATCCCTGCACAACTCTGCCACAGACCTGGTGAACGTTGGTTCTGGTATTAGGCCTCTAACGGGAAGATGACATCCCTCCAGAGAGTTACTGGGCCCCTTCCTTCACTGTGATCTCTCACCAGTCCCTCGGAACGGTCCTCCCCCGGCCTCCTCTTCCAGATACGGGTCTCCTCGCAAGGCAGCACCCTGGGATTCCTCCTCCCTCCGTGGGCTCCAGCCGAAGGTGCTGGACCCCAGGCCTTCAGTTGCAGCCCCAGGGCTAAAGGTGCCTGGGACTGATCCACCAGTGTACCGGACCAGGAACTCCACCCCAGGGCTAAAGGTGCCTGGGGTGGCCACGAGCAGGACAACACACCCCCGGGGTCGGACCCCCGGGAACTCACCTCTACAGACAGGGTCTGCCCCTTTTATATCCCCTCCCGGGATGCACAGCAGGCCGACGTGCCCACCATACCACCGCCGAGAGGGGACATTCAAGGCACAGCACTGTACCAGCGGTTCAACCCTGGCCTCCGATGGCAGCGCCATCAACAGGCCATAGGGAACTATACACCAGCATCCCACCTGCAGTAATATAATGGTTTACAGAACCCTATCAAATAGTGTGTTTGAGTACAACTACCACTCAAACATTCCCTTAGATTTTAAAGCCCCGCTACACACTCCCCCAAGACAGATAGACACTGTCCCCAGTGTCTGGGGTAAGCCCACGTACCTCAAGCCTGAGTCTACGCATGTTTATCTCAGAACTATATACAAAAAAAAAAACAATAATAGAAAAAATGGTTTGTTTGTGCAGGAACCTAAATGTGGGGAAAGGGGTTGAATAAAGAGATGAAGAAAGATCAACACCAGGAGAAAAAAAAATGTGTACATCCCATTCTCAATGTCACATATATAATATAAAACGCATCACTTTATACACTTACATCTCCCTCCCCTCCTATGCTAGCTAACCCACCCAGGCTCAGTGGTTGCCAGACGTTCACCTGCAAAGGGAGAAAAAACACATATAAAACCAGTATGATCCTATCCTACACCATTATTTACAAAAGAAGGGAACTACCCTCCCCAAGGGGAGGATATTTTCCTTCTAAATAAAGTACCTATTACACTAGTCCTAGTGTAAATAGAGAAACATTAATATACATTAATATATATTTATTTTCTTTGAGCGCTCAGAAACCCTTCGCAACACTGCCACCTAGTGGAAGTGCTACCGTCATAACATTGTCCCAACATTTGAAAAATTACATCTTTTCCATTTCTTCTTCTGTGGCCCTAACTGTACCTACTCCCCAAAGTCTCTGTCTTTTGTGGCGCTGTGAGCGGAGAGCAACGGCACAAGCTCCCCTAGCTCCCCAGCAAAGTAGATTACCCCAATTCACAAGGGCAAAGTCCCTGGACTCCAGGAGAGATTACACTCCGGAAAACAATAGAACACATTAGAGTCCAGTCTTTTAGAGATAAAATTTAGGATCGGGTAAAACAAGGAGCTTCCAATTCTTGTCAAAAGTTTCAATGGAATACACAGCATCCTCCCGCTCCTTCCGACACACAACCACCCCATCTGCGTGTATGTGCCGACCCAGCACCCAGTCCAACTTACACCCTTTGTACCTCTCAGCAACAGCTGCAGAACAGGAGAGATACCTGCGGGCATTAGGCACTTTCAAATAGTCCCACAGAAAGTCAGCGTACCATCTCTCCCTGTAGGCCTCCACCTCAAAAAGCAAGTCTCTTGAGAGATACGGGTACTCCCATCCATAACCAGCGGCCACCCTTTGATTGAACAGCCGTTGCATCCTGGAAAGTGGAGGAAGGGTAGCACGGTCTCCCGCACCCGGTAGGACAAAGGCATCCGGATGCTTAGGCACTTTCACTGCCTTGAGACCCAACATATCAGCCCGCAATGGCGCATACTCAGCCACAGCGGTTGGCACCGGCAATACAGGTCTGGGTGATGTAGGCCTGGGGTCAGATACCCCTTCAAGCACATGGGCTGGGGTGCGGTAGCCCCAGGAACTTTGGGTGTATCCCTTCTGCTTCTGGCGGAGGATAGAGGTATCTTATCCCAGCCCTTCTTGACGAACAGTTCGTCTATCTCAGCATCGTCTCCCACCTCGGAGGATGACTCCAGATCAGAGGTATCGTACTCCTCTGCCGGCAAATATTTTTTTGTGGTGGAGGAGTCACTGTCCTTAACAAGTTCTTTAGGGTCGGGAACCCAAACATCCCCGATACTTCGGACACTAAATTTTGTCCCTTTCCCCGGCTTACCTCAGCCTGTAACTGTCGCGGATCGTCTGGAGGTCCCTCTGATTAAGCAATCCGATTCAGGCAAGCGCTGGGGTGTAGCTCGACCACGGCCGCAGGAGGCTTTCACATAGCCCACCTTTTGCTTGGGCGGTGGGAGCGACGATTTTGTAGTGATAGAGGGAGCATCCACCGGTTTCTCCGCCTCCGGTTCCTCTTCTACCGGAACATCCGCAACGACTTCCTCCGAAGTCACGACAGTGCGCGTGGGGGTGGCTGCAGAAGCACTGGCTTTCTCCTCTAGAGTAGTGGCGCCCGTAAGGCAATTCAAACGGTAGTAAAAAAAAAAAAAAAGGGGAGTGTTTTTGCGCTGAGAGCCAGCAGTTAAACTACATAAAGTACAGAAAGCCAAATGCTACTATTAAATAAGGTGCTAGAAAATTTGGGTCTATATTAGTAGTCCTTAATCCAATAATGAATAAAGTGCACAAATATAAAAGTGCAATACTTATATATAGATAAGTGAATAGTGGTATAAAAACATAGATAGATAGATAAATAATAAAGTGCACCAGTGCTATCTATCTATCTCTATATATATATTGTGACAGCAGGAAGGTAAAGTCACCTGGTTGCATCCAGGGGGGTAGATATATTTCTCCCAGATTCAGGCTTTATGCCGACTTATACAACTAGGGAGGGAGTTGATGAAGCCCAGCTGAGGCTAGTGGGCTCATGGATGACTCATACCTCTAGGGAGAGGGCTGGGCGTCGTGCAGGCAGGGAGTTGATGAGACCAGCTGAAGCCTGTCAGTTCGTTTAAGGCCTCTGTAAAAACTCCCAGATTCATTAGGTGTTTGCTCATGCCTGGAACCAGACCTGTGTGGACTGTCTAGGGAGAGTGAACCCCTGTGCGGTGAGACCAAGCCTGTGTGGCTATCTGTTTGGACATTTACTAAACCAGGGACTTAGGGACTAGGACAGCACCAGGCTGATCCCAGTTGTTAGTTAGGAAACCTGCATGTTTAGTCAGAGGTCAAGCTGACCAGGATTTATTTTGTTTATGTTTCTTTTTGGCTTTGCTGTGTTTTTGTCACTGTACATAGAGAAATAAACCGCACCTTTTGATTTTGAAAACCACAACCTCCGTCTGCTGGCCCTGTTTTTGTGTGGGGAGCCCATCCAGGGGGTCACACACACCCGCTACCGAGTTAACCCCCTCACAATATATATATATATATATATATATATATATATATATATATATATATATATATATGAACCACGACAATGCTATATATACACATTTCAATAAATTAATAGTGAAAAATAAAAATAAGAATGAAAAGTAAAAAATAGTCCGTGTTCAAAAGTCCTTAAACGTGAATGTTCAAACAAAATGAACTGATGTGAAATATAAATCCTCTGCTGAATAGAAGGATAGAAATATCTCTAATATGTCCATTCAGTGGTCTCACAGAACTCTCACCTCCATTAGAACATAACATGTATGTTTAAGCAGTATATCTCCTTAATGGTGGTTCTTCTGATCTATGTTGTTGCTACTCCCAACCTAGTCTCCTCTGTTTGTGATATTATTGCAGTCCCTAAGGAGAGAAGGAGGGGGAAGGGGAGTGCAGCTCCAAGGGGATAGGATAGGAATAAGGAAGAGAGAAGGGCCTCCAATAGTGTAGTATTTTGGTCCAAAACTGGTTTATTATAAAGTAATTTGTAATGCTTGTACATTAAAACAAAAATCGTGTGGCTAAAAAATAACAACAGCGGCGATGTACGCCGTCTTACTCGTCCTCCGGGTACTTCCGGTCTGCGGTACCTCGTGATGTCCTGGTACCGCAGACCGGAAGTACCCGGAGGACGAGTAAGACGGCGTACATCGCCGCTGTTGTTACTTTTTAAGCCACACGATTTTTGTTTTAATGTACAAGCATTACAAATTACTTTATAATAAACCAGTTTTGGACCAAAATACTACACTATTGGAGGCCCTTCTCTCTTCCTTATTCCTATCCCCTTGGAGCTGCACTCCCCTTCCCCCTCCTTCTCTCCTTAGGGACTGCAATAATATCACAAACAGAGGAGACTAGGTTGGGAGTAGCAACAACATAGATCAGAAGAACCACCATTAAGGAGATATACTGCTTAAACATACATGTTATGTTCTAATGGAGGTGAGAGTTCTGTGAGACCACTGAATGGACATATTAGAGATATTTCTATCCTTCTATTCAGCAGTTCATTTTGTTTGAACATTCACGTTTAAGGACTTTTGAACACGGACTATTTTTTACTTTTCATTCTTATTTTTATTTTTCACTATTAATTTATTGAAATGTGTATATATAGCATTGTCGTGGTTCATATATATATATATATATATATATATATATATATATATATATATAGCACTGGTGCACTTTATTATTTATGTTTTTATACCACTATTCACTTATCTATATATAAGTATTGCACTTTTATATTTGTGCACTTTATTCATTATTGGATTAAGGACTACTAATATAGACCCAAATTTTCTAGCACCTTATTTAATAGTAGCATTTGGCTTTCTGTACTTTATGTAGTTTAACTTAACTGCTGGCTCTCAGCGCAAAAACACTCCCCTTTTTTATTTCTATTAGTGTGTATAGTGAACACAATTAGTTTTTGCAGCTTTTAGCACGATACACTTCACTTGCTTTTCATTTACTCTTTAGTAGCGCGAAAGACCATTATTGTTTAATTCAAACGGTAGGCCCGAGGTTTTTCTGTAGGTTTCTCTACCTCGAAGATGAATTCCTTGCACTTTTCACATCTTCCAAAGGGCCGAAGGTGCACCACCAGTCCCTGGCACTTGGGACAAATCACTCCAAGGGCCTCCGCATCTCTGCAGATGTAGAGAGCGAAGCGACCCCGAGGCTTCAGCTGAATTCCCGTATCCATCAAGGGAGCAGCGAAAAAGGCAACGTTCATGGTTCAAGAAATTGGAATCCATGGGGCATTAATCACCATGTTGCTCACTCGCCGATCCATCACGCACTGTCCATTTGGCGCCAAAGTCACCACACACACATCTCACCGCATGGCGAGGCTCCTCCCATTTCCCTGCAATGTTCGCTGTCTTTTTCTTTCCTTGACACGCCCACAAACTACGCAGCTTGGGCTCTCCTCGTGGCACAGCCAGAATTCTTCCAAAGATGGCCGACCTCCACAGAGCCTCACAAGGGGAATAAAGTCCAACTTTTGGGGTTTTCCGACCACAGAAATCCCGGACGAGCCCCCACGTGTAGCACACACACCCCTTGTTCCTTCCCTTTGGCTCACTTGTAGGAAAAGGGGCACACAATGCCACATGCCCATACCCTCCTGTGTGAAGAGGTTGAGCGGTGTAATGTACCTGGGTCTCTATGGTCAGGTTCCCCAGAGAATGGCTCCCGTCTTAACTGCAATAAAGACAAGTCTATATTCCCCAATAACTCCAAGGTCTACACCAATTGCAGCTCCAACGTAGAGTTTAATTCTCTCTTATGCATAATCATTGAACAGGAAAGGTTGGAGGAAGATCAGGACAGCAAGAGGTGTTGGAGTAGGTCCAGGCACAAACAAATACTTATTCACTACCCATATCTTCAGGTAGTCTCAGCTCATCCGGATAGTCTCCCATTAGAGTGGATCCTAGCAGCCGGAAGGACGCTCGAATTAGGTTACACACAATCCCTGCACAACTCCGCCACAGACCTGGTGAACGTTGGTTCCGGTATTAGGCCTCTAACGGGAAGATGACATCCCTCCAGAGAGTTACCGGGCCCCTTCCTTCACTGTGATCTCTCACCAGTCCCTTGGAGCGGTCCTCCCCCGGCCTCCTCTTCCAGATACGGGTCTCCTCGCAAGGCAGCACCCTGGGATTCCTCCTCCCTCTGTGGGCTCCAGCCGAAGGTGCTGGACCCCAGGCCTTCAGTTGCAGCCCCAGGGCTAAAGGTGCCTGGGACTGATCCACCAGTGTACCGGACCAGGAACTCCACCCCAGGGCTAAAGGTGCCTGGGGTGGCCACGAGCAGGACAACCCCCCCCCCCGGGGTCGTACCCCCGGGAACTCACCCCTACAGACAGGGTCTGCCCCTGTTATATCCCCTCCCGGGATGCACAGTAGGCTGACACGCCCACCATACCACCGCCGAGAGAGGGGACATCCAAGGCACAGCACTGTACCAGCGGTTCAAACCTGGCCTCCGATGGCAGCGCCATCAACAGGCCACAGGGAACTATACACCAGCATCCCACCTGCAGTAAAAGAATGGTTTACAGAACCCTATCAAATAGTGTGTTTGAGTACAACTACCACTCAAACATTCCCTTAGATTTTAAAGCCCCGCTACACATAAAATCATATAAAAAAAGTGTAACACCACATTTACTAAATGCAGCCAAGAAATTAATTCCTAGGCACTGGAAGAAGGTAACATGTCCCACCCTTGCAGAATGGAAAAAGGAAGTAGAGGCAATAATGGAAGCAGAAAGGTGGGTGTTTAAAATAAGAAACCAACAGGAGGAATTCAGTAAAATATGGACAGGATGGAGATACTATGCTCTAGAAATAGAAAGAGGTTAAAACATTAAAGCGGAGGTTCTGCAGCCAAATGTTTTGTTTTTTTTCTGTGCATTCAATGTGGGTTAACATCACAAGTTAGTACTCACTTGTTTGGTGAATACAACCATCCCCCGTCTGTTTTTGTTTACAAGAATAACTTTTAAAATCATTCTATTGATTTCCCATTTTGCTTGTGGGCATTGTGAAGCCCACAAGCACTGACTTCCTGGAATGCCTTCCGGCATTCACTGCTCCTTCTCACGTACGAGCAGTGTAGACGGCGAGCAGCGCCGTCAACACTGCCTGGTTGCCATCACAACGGGCGGCGTCATAGAAAGTATACGCCCCTTTGTGATAGCATTGAAAACTCTCACAGCGCAGAACAGGGCATCAAGGAGATTACAGCTACGCCCCCGTCACGTGACCAGCTCCCAGAGAACACTGCGGAGCTGGGGAGACGTCTACTCCCGCGGGAGAGGGATTAAATGAAAATGCCAATTACTTAAGGTATTTACATATAAAAAAAAAAAAAACGGCCGATTATATATCCTACATGTCCACTGATGCGGTGGAGACAGTCTTGTCTTTTTGGTGAACCCCCGCTTTAAGGTAAGAGGTGAAGATATGACCATGTCCCTTGATCAGAGGAGGAGAAGGAGAAGGAAGGAAAGAAGATAGGGGAATAAGAAATAAAAACAAGATAAAGTTGCTCGCTCTAGGCCTCCTAAAGGGAAACATGATGTCACACATATAAAGAGAGGATAAACTACAACATTTTTAAAAGTATGTATTTGACTAAAGGTTATATGTTGACTGTAGGGGAGGAGTCCTCTTCCCCTGTACGCAGAGGCGTATCTAGTGAAAATTGCACCTATGGCAAGCACTGAAACTGCGCCCCTGTCAAAACATTTGAAACCCATCTTTCAGATAATACTGTCAGTATATACAGGTATAGAGGGAGAACAGTAAGTTAGTTGTTGGGACTTGCCTCACTTGGTTTGAATCTGGGCCAGGAAGCTATCTGCATGTAGTTTGCATGTTCTCTTGGTGTGGGCACACTCCAAAGCCATGTTGGCAGGTGATGGTCCCCTGTCTGTATGAAGTGGCAATGTACATGGGTGATCACATTCTGCATGCCACCCCCCATGTCCGAAAAATGATCCAAGATGAGCGCTGGCACAAAATCTGCCAAGAGCTGGACAGGACTGAATGGAAGTATACATAGATATGTGTAGGGTCCTCTATGATTGAAGGGTCAGTGTAGAATGTGATCAGCCATGTACACTGCCAGTCTGTACACAGGGTACAATTCACCTACCTGCATGTGTTTGGAGTGGAAGAGGAACCCCACTGGGAGAACATGCTAACTCCATGTAGCTAGCGTCCTGGGCAGGAGTGGAGCCCAGTATATACATATATAATGGGGTAGACAGTGGTGGGGTACCTGCTTCTCCATGCTCTCCTTGCCCCCGCTGCCCACTATGGGTGGGGGGATCCTCTCGCAGCTGGCACCCTCCAGCATGTAGAGTCCGGAGGGTCGGGCGCTCTGCTCTCCCTTGAAGCAGAAGAGGACATTCTGGAAGAGGGAGAACCATTTGTCATGCCACCTGTTGGTCTTGGCCGCCTTCTTGCTGAGTTGCCCCCTCTTGGTGCCCTCCTTGCAGGCAAGGAGAGCCAGGTACAGAGCGTGACCCTTGTTACAGCCCACACTCTTCTGCATGATACCCGAGCAACGGTACGATCAGCGCCATCCGTCCCCGCCAATCACTCCGGGACAGCGCTGTGCCACCAATCACTGCACAAGTGGCCCATGAGTCTCCTGCCACTGCGCTGTCACTCCGTCTTCTGTGCAACAGTGGTGTCTCTAGCTTTCATATTTAGGAAGGGCACAGGAACAAAACTAGGGGGGGCCACAATTATAAAAATGAGAGAGAGAGAGAGAGACACACACACTGCCTTGAAAAAGTATTCATACCCCTTGAAATTTCCCACATTTTGTCATGTTACAACCAAAATTGTGAATGTATTTTATGTGATAGACCAACACAAAGTGCCAGCTTAGGTGATATACAGTAGTGCCAGGTTAGGGGGGTATAGTGCCAGGTTAGGGGGGTGTAGTGCCAGGTTAGGGGGTGTAGTGCCAGGTTAGGGGGGTGTAGTGCCAGGTTAGGGGGTGTAGTGCCAGGTTAGGGGGGTGTAGTGCCAGGTTAGGGGGTGTAGTGCCAGGTTAGGGGGTATAGTGCCAGGTTAGGGGGTATAGTGCCAGGTTAGGGGGTGTAGTGCCAGGTTAGGGGGTATAGTGCCAGGTTAGGGGGTATAGTGCCAGGTTAGGGGGTATAGTGCCAGAGTAAATACATGACAACATGAATAGATAAGCTCCTGTTCCTCTCTTCCTCTGTCACCTGCTGCTCTAAAAGTCTAAATGAATTCATGACTGTCCCAGTGTCCCTGCTGCTGCTGCAGAACCTCCTTCTCCCCCAGGCTCTCTGAAGTAAACATAAAGAAAGAAAAAAAAACTCACATGGGTAGAAGCTGAGGACTGATTCTGGCTTCTTCTTCTTCCTGGAACTGAAGTCAAAATGTGGCGGGTGGGAGGGGAAGAGGGAGGGGCTGCAACATGGGCAAAGTATGATTGGCTAACAGTGAGATGAAATGCAAATATCCCCCTCCTCCCTGTGATGGTCTGGACACTGGAATTATCATCATGCAACCCCCTGAATCTTACTGCTGTGCTGTGAACCCTTTTCTCCACATAGTACAGGTTGGAGATGTTCTGCTGGAGCTGGCAGTGGCTCTGCCTTCTGTCATTCTGACAAGCAGGAGCCCCCGACACTGAGGATCGGATGATCAGCATGGCAATTACAGAGCGATTCTCTGTGTTTCTATCCCTCCAGCAGCTGAGAGCTTACAGGAGGGGGGAGGGAGACACACACAGGGAATCGCTCTATTGCAGTGACAATCGTTTTAATTTGGGGGGAGGGGGGCACAGCTGTGCAACAACTCCGCTCTTCCTCCCACATGCAGCAACTTCCTCCCGCCGCCCAGCCGTATACACTGCTGTACGCATGGTTATTCCCCCCCCCCCCTTTTCTTTTTGAGGGGGGGGGGGGGTTTGTTTTGTTTTTGTTTTTTTACTGGGAGTTGATAGGGGAGGGGAGGAGAGAGGGAAGGGCTATCTCACAACATACACCGTAGTAAGCAGATAAATAAATATACACATCTAAAATTTATATTGAGAGCACAATAATTAGACGCACTGGTCCGAGCACATTACACTTTTATATTATATTTATGGGGAAGGGTTTTTTCACTTAACTGAGAATATCACATCCTTATATTATATACCTTTATAGAAAACACAATGCATAAAATATAAAGGTTTTTTTTCCCTTTCTTTTTTTATAGCGTCAGGGTAAGAGGGGAGAAGACAAAAACAGAAAGGGGGAGGCTCAATATAAGTTATGTGGAAATATGGTTTGTAATATGTTATGTTTAAATGTTAGATGTTATGAATGTTATATGTAAAGAAAATTTCTAACAAAAGATGAATTAACAACAAAAAAAAAAAAGAACATGAGGGAGCTAGAATGGTGGAATATTAATGCAGAGACAGGGGGTACAATGGGAAACAGGCATTCAGGGTGGTACACTGGGGAACAGGTGTGCAGGGGGGCACAGTGGGGAACAGGCATTCCGGGTGGTACACTGGGGAACAGGTGTGCAGGGGGGCACAGTGGGGAACAGGCATTCCGGGTGGTACACTGGGGAACAGGTGTGCAGGGGGGCACAGTGGGGAACAGGCATTCAGGGTGGTACACTGGGGAACAGGTGTGCAAGGGGCACAGTGGGGAACAGGCATTCAGGGTGGTACACTGGGGAACAGGTGTGCAAGGGGCACAGTGGGGAACAGGCATTCAGGGTGGTACACTGGGGAACAGGTGTGCAAGGGGCACAGTGGGGAACAGGCATTCAGGGTGGTACACTGGGGAACAGGTGTGCAAGGGGCACAGTGGGGAACAGGCATTCAGGGTGGTACACTGGGGAACAGGTGTGCAGGGGGGCACAGTGGGGAACAGGCATTCAGGGTGGTACACTGGGGAACAGGTGTGCAGGGGGGCACAGTGGGGAACAGGCATTCAAGGTGGTACACTGGGGAACAGGTGTGCAGGGGGGCACAGTGGGGAACAGGCATTCAGGGTGGTACACTGGGGAACAGGTGTGCAAGGGGCACAGTGGGGAACAGGCATTCAGGGTGGTACACTGGGGAACAGGTGTGCAGGGGGGCACAGTGGGGAACAGGCATTCAGGGTGGTACACTGGGGAACAGGTGTGCAGGGGGGCACAGTGGGGAACAGGCATTCAGGGTGGTACACTGGGGAACAGGTGTGCAGGGGGGCACAGTGGGGAACAGGCATTCAGGGTGGTACAGTGAGGAAAAGGCGTGCAGGGGGCGTAGCAGTCAGGGCAACAAGAGAGGTGTGTGGCTGTAAATTCATTAAGGCCTTATCTTGGGGGAAAAAATATAAATACCTAAAGCAATCGATAACTGTGTGATGAAGACATAAATCAAACAATAATTACACAATGGTTAATGACTAAGAAATCGCCCACCTGAGGCCTCATGGCAGCAAGTGCAGGGGAAGGCAGCACCTCTCCCCAGCCTGGTGAAATGCTCTGCTAGGAAAGAACCAAGCGCCCATGTGCTCCTTAATATAAATACACGCACCCAGCATGCATAGGGGCATCTCCCTTCTAATAGGCCAGGGATGTATGAATATTCATGCTCCAATCTGCATGGTTTCTGCCTTATATCCAGCACTTTCCATAGTTACTAGGATACAGTGAAACTTCAAGACAGCATGAGCAGCACCAGAGCACACTGAGCATACTACACTAGCTCTCTAGCGATCGCCACTTTCTGTTAAGCAGACATCAATTAAATTTGCCTACAGTAGCTGTCTCTCTGTTAAGCAAAGAAACCAAAACTATTCTACACTCATCCTAGCACCTACCTAGGAGGGTGGTACAAAAATATAGGCTGTGGCAGCCAATCAGCTTTCAGTGGTTTAACCCCTTGGCACCAGCGCCTCCTGGCCCTTTAAGGGGTTTTAGAATCCGGGAGGTGGGGCAGGGTTTATGATTGTGTGACCACTATGATTGTCTGTCACGGCGTTAACATGACAAGCAGCGATTGGGTGCTTTCAGCTAGCCGCCGGTAACTGTGCCAGGAGTGCGCATGGCGTACGCTCTCAGCACAGCTGTTTTTGCAATATTGCATGCAAATATGCGGGCCCACCTTCCAAGAGGCCGCATATTTGCATGCGGTTGGCGCCAAGAGGTTAAAGTGGCCAGATATACTATTCAAACATCTGTAAGGGTCCTTGAGCACTGGCTTAACGACTTGCCGACCGGCTCACGCCGATATACGACGGCAGAATGGCACGGCTGGGCATATTAACGTACCTGTACATTGCCCTTTAAGACGCGGCATTGTGGGCGCGCGTGCGCCCGCCGCGAGCTCCGTGAGTGTGACCGCAGGTCATCTCACGGAGAGGAAGAACGGGGAAATGCTGATGTAAACAAGAATTTCCCCATTCTGCCTAGTGACAGGACACTGATCACAGCTCCCTGTGATCAGGAGCGGTGATCAGTGTCGTGTCACACGTAACCCAACCCCCCCCCCCCCAGTTAGAACACATCCCTAGGACACACTTAACTTCAGCGCCCCCTACTGGTTAACCCCTTCACTGCCAGTGTAATTTTTACAGTAATCAGTGCATTTTTATAGCACTGATCGCTGTATAAATGACAATGGTCCCATAATGGCGTCAAAAGTGTCCGATGTGTCCGCCAAAATGTCGCAGTTACGATAAAAATCTCTGATCGCTGCCATTACTAGTAAAAAAAAAATTTAATAAAAATGCCATAAAACTATCCCCTATTTTGTAGACGCTATAACTTTTGCGCAAACCAATCAATAAACGCTTATTGCGATTTTTTTTTACCAAAGATATGTAGAAGAATACATATCGGCCTAAACTGAGGAAAAAAAATATGTTTTTTTATATATTTTTGGGGAATATTTATTATAGCAAAAAGTAAAAAATATTGTTTTTTTTTTTAAATTGTCGTTCTTTTTTTGTTTATAGCGCAAAAAATAAAAGCCGCAGAGGTGATCAAATACCACCAAAAGAAAGCTCTATTTGTGGGAAAAAAAGGACGTCAATTTTGTTTGGGAGCCACGTCGCACTACCGCGCAATTGTCAGTTAAAGCGACGCAGTGCCGAATCGAAAAAAGTGCTCTGGTCTTGAGTAGCCAAATGGTCTGGGGCTGAAGTGCTTAAAAATCTCTGCTTCTACAGGAGTTTTGTGTTTTGTCTGTAGAAGCAGCTCAATGTTATTCTATGTGTCCATGCACATTAGGACAATTTAAGCCCTGTACACACGATCGGATTTCCTATGGATTCTAACCCGATGGATTTTTCCATCGGAAATCCGATGAAGCTGACTTCCATCAGTCTTGCCTACACACCATCAGTCAAAAATCCGACCGTCCCAAACCGTCCCAAACACTCCGACAAGCCGAGAAAAATGAAGTTCAATGCTTCTGAGCATGCGTCGACTTGATTCTGAGCATGCGTGGGTTTTTTGTCCGATGGAGTTCCACACAGACGATCAGAATTTTCTATCACAGCATTAGAGGCATATTTTAAGCTCAGCGTTTAGACAAAATTTTGATAGTAGCTTAATGGCAGAAAAAACACAAAACTTTCCTATATGCACCTAGACATGAATACAAAAACGCTCTATATGATTTTTTATATTTTTTTTTGGCCAAGGGAACTGGCGTTTTTTTAAGCCTAGTGTGCATGGAGCCTAAAGACAGTTCAACCTAGATGAAAGGGACTTTAATATTATTTTGCTTTGTATATGATAAATGATTATTCATCTTTTAAATAAACTACTGCTTATACTTTGAGCTTCTACACTCAGTCAATTTACATAGTATTTGAGACATTCCCTGCCCTGTTTGTGGAGAGATTTGGGCTATTATGTGACTTCCGGAGGGGAACAGTTTATTTAGTAGAACATATGACGTTTGTATAATCAGAAATATTTGCTGGACAAACTCACACCCTGTCCTGGCAACACTTCCATCTTCATAGGATTACATAAAGTCAGGGTACTTATGTGAAGTGTGACGGCTATTGTGTATGACTAATGGTTTAACCACTTCAGCCCTGGAAGAATTTACCCCCTTCCTGACCAGAGCACTTTTTGCGATGCAGCACTGCGTCGCTTTAACTGACAATTGCGCGGTCGTGCGACGTTGAACCTAACCAAAATTGATGTCCTTTTTCCCCCACAAATAGAGCTTTCTTTTGGTGGTATTTGATCACCTCTGCGGTTTTTATTTTTTGTGCTATAAACAAAAGAAGAGCGACATATTTGAAAAAAATGCAATATTTTTTACTTTTTGATTTAATAAATATCACAATTTTTTTTTTTTAAAACAATTTTTTTTCTAAGTTTAGACCGATACGTATTCTACATATTTTTGGTATATTTTTTTTGCAATAAGCGTATATTGATTGGTTTGCGCAAAAGTTATAGCGTCTACATAATAGGGGATAGATTTATGGCATTTTTTTTTTTTTTTTTTTTTTTTTACTAGTAATAGCGGCGATCTGCGATTTTTATTGTGACCGTGACATTGCGGCAGACACATCGGACACTATTGGCGCGTTTTTGGGACCATTCACATTTATACAGCGATTAGTGCTATAAAACTGCACTAATTACTGTGTAAATGTGACTGGCAGGGAAAGGGTTAACACTAGGGGGCGATCAAGGGGTTAATATGTTCCCTATTGAGTGATTGTAACTGTAGGGGGAGGGGACTCACAAGGGGAGGAGACCGATCTGTGTTCCTCTGTACTGGGAACACACATCGGTCTCCTCACCTCTGACAGGAGGTGGATCTGTGTGTTTACACACACAGATCCACACTTCTGCCGTGATCGTGGGCAATCGCGGGTGCCCAGCGGACATCGCGACCGCCGGGCACACTCACCGGGTCACGAGCGTTGCCGCTCATATGACGTCCGCCCGGAGGGAGGGAGGGTTCCTGCCGGCGTCATATGTCTATGACCCGGTAGGAAGTGGTTAAATAAAGGGGACCTGCCAAGTATAAATTAAAAAATGGAGTACAAGGTGCCAGGTGTGTTATATAATCAAGAGAATTGAGCTGTTGTGCCTGGGAAAGGGCAGATGGGCCTCTTATCTGCAAATTTGACTGACTCCATTGACAGTTGGACTCATGTTGGTTTCTGGAGGGTGGCGTAATTGACAGCAAAATTGATTGTGTCAGGTGGGGATTTTATGGTGCCTCTAACAACCCTTCAGTAAAGTGTATGCACTCCATGCAGTCATGTCAACTCCCCCTAAATTTCAAGGAGTCACCCTGTTTTTTTTACCCCTCTCACCCTACAGGAAATAATCATCTCCCCCGGAGAAACAGACCTAAACTAGCCCTCTTCTTGATTACCAGGGATTCCTAAATCTCCTGGGTTGTATTTTACAAAACAGAACCTCACAAGGCCATATGTGTATTTTTTTTTTTTACAGTTTCTAAAGGCTTGACTACATTTATAGGTGAGAAATAGAAGAACGGTGTGGGCTGCTGGAATTCCTATAGCAGTAGATGTTCTCAGTCTGGTCTTAAACGGTAAAGATGGAATGATTCTCTTTAGGCAGGCCTTCCAGAATTGGAGGCTGAAGGTTGGCTCTTTGCTTGAGTAAGGACCAGGTATGCAAGGGGGAACGTGCCAAAAGCACAATGTATATGTAGCGATACCCCCAAACGAAGGGAGCCGCTGGTTTTGTTTTGGGCCCTGTACACAGCACAGCCAACCCCCGGAAATCTACTCAGCCCTTCTCTGGCACAGCTAGTCTAGGGGTGGTACTTTTGTATAGCTCTATACCAGTTTATGAACAATTCCCCAATACCTTTCATATATATTTAAGAAATATATTAATGGACTCCAATACCAGATTGATAAACTATAAAAGGTTTACTTGCAGGTAAAAAGGGGTAACAATCAATATCACATATAACACATGCATGCAGAGCCCTGCTGTAATACTAGCACTCATTAACTATAGTGCGCAATTAGTTCTAACACATACTAACATATAGCTTGAATCCCCGTTAGCAATATGGCGCCCAGCAATATTATCACTCCCAGTCAGGCTGGACCCAGGTAAAGTTCAGTCTTTCCTGAAGGAATCTTCGCATGCCAGATGATCGGTCGTGCACATACAGGAACAATATTTGTAATCCAACAAGGTCTAAGGTAATGGGGACAACTTCCCGGAGACTATGTAGCTCAGTCCTCCAACTAGTCTCCTAACAGGAAAAGAAGGAAAGTATACTCCGACGGCCAAGGCAGTCAATAGGCCTAACAAAGTACTCAGGTAAAGTTGTGAGCAGGTGCTCTCTCACCCCTCCAGACTCAATCCCAGTCCGGGACTCCCACCGCTGTGTCCACGCACACAGGATCTGCCTCCGCCTGGTCTCCGGTTCACTGACGTTCCTGAAACAGGTAGATGTCTGCAGCCGCACAGGCTCCGCAGCAAGGTGGAAGGCTCTCTGGAAGTGCGCAAGGCTCAGGCCTCGGGCCTTGCACTCACAGCAGGTCCACACAGGAAGTCCTCTTGCCAGCCGCGCTGTGTCCAAAGAGGCCAGGCTTAGCCTCCCCTTCTCTTTTATACCCCACCCATGAGTCTCTGCAGCAGCCCAATGCACCCTGGGTGCCAAACGGGGTTCTGGGTAACGTAGTCCGTGGGGCCTCAACGGAGACCCCGCTACATATACATTCCAGCTTTGATTTTGATCAGATTCTTATATAATAAAAATCCAATGTATTTTTGGGGTTCTAAGGTCCCCTTTCATCACAACTGTAGGAATCCTGAAGGGTAATCAGTATGATCACTCCAGATGGCGGTTAAGCCCTTAAGGGGCTGGAGTGATCATACTAATCATCCCTTGGAAATCCTTTTTAGTTATAGATAAAGGAGGATCCTTTAAACCCTAAAAATACATTGGCTTGATAAAAGAGTTTTCATAAAACCAAATCAGGACTATATGTTCTGCTTTTGCTACTTTTCTCCCTGCATACCCAGTTCCAACAGTTACACATAGAGCATAGCTCTATCTCTTCTGTTATAGACACTAGATATAATTTAGTGTTTATGTTCTTTGCAGGTAAATGTCTACATACCTTATGTAAGTTTATTGACAAATGCACTTAATCTATTGATATGGGTTGGAATAGATGGCAGTTTAAAGATAAACAAGCACACAGTATGCTAGACAGAGTGATAACTATACCAAAATAATCAGGTTCTTTACTACTCACTGAAATCAATATTGGTAAAACAGCAATAAACAATGTAAATAAATGCTAGATGCAGTATGAGTGATACTACAACTACACTGGTTTAGAGTGCACTCTAAGGGATTGGCTGGGGTAAAGTGCAATAGCTCCTAAGAGGTACATCTTATCTGATTAAAGGGGCAAAAGGTCTCTGGGTTGAAACTATTAAGGGGCAGTTTTTAGTCTTGAGTCTTCAAACAGCTAAACGTCGGGGCCCAGTAATTGTTGATGCGCGTAAAGGCAGTCAACAAGGCCTGCATGCAATTTCACAGCCATAAGGTAGCTAGTTAGGTAGTTCCTAATGGCTCAGTCTCTACAGATGGTAGCGGGTAATGGCAGCAAGGCTCTCTCACCAGACCCAGTGATACAGCAGCAGTGGGGTCCCTTTGGTTAGGTGTCTCCTAGCTCTGGGTTATCTGTGGTGACAATGATAAGCAGTGCAGCAAGGTCTGTATCCTGACAGTGGCACTGGCTCTTCGCGCTGGTCACTGGCTTCCCCACACACGGCAATACGTTTCCAAAAGGCACTGTCAGGGAAAGCATGTACAGACAGAGTTTCGCAGCGCACACATATGTGCATGCACCGACCAGCAACTGGCCAAGCAGATGTGCATAGTCGTGTGCTTGGAAGCCTGCATCTGTACATGCGCATGCGAACTCGTGCATCAATGCGTGCACCTCTCACTAATGCTGGCGCCAAGCGGGCTATTTAAACAGGCTTCTGTATGAACTCATTGCTGTTTGGTCTGCAGCTTCTTTGTGTGTTCTAGGTTCCTGTATTGACCTCTGATCCTGATTCAGCTTACTTCTGACCTGCGTTTGTCTGCTACCTACCCCGACCTCGGCTTGTCTTGGATTCTGCTTCTGCCTCCTGTCTGTGCTTGATTGATCTCCCATTGCCTACTCGGCTTGTGACCAGACTATCATGCTGTCTGCTGTCTATGCCTGACCTGCCAGACCATTACTGACTCAGCTTGTCTGACCCTGTATCTTGCTCATCCATACCCCTTGAAATTTTCCACATTTTGTCATGTTACAACCAAAAATGTAAATTAATTTTATTGGATTTTATGTGATAGATCAACACAAAGTGGCACATAGTTGCGCACTGGAAGGAAAATGATAAATGTTTTTCAATTTTTTTTACAAATAAATATCTGAAAAGTGTGGCATGTATTTGTATTCAGCCCCCTTTACTCTGATACCCCTAACTAAAATCTAGTTGAAACAATTGTCTTCGGAAGTCACCTAATTAGTAAATAGAGTCCACCTGTGTGTAATGTAATCTCAGTATTAAGCCTCATGCCCACTGGCGTTTTTACAGCTGCGTTTTTTGCAGCTTAAAAACGCCTGTCCATGTTATTGTAAATATTTTTTTTTTTTGAAAAAAAACAAAAAAAAAACGTCGGAGCTAAAAACGCGACCGCGCGTTAGTGCGCGTTTTTTGCGCGTTAGTGCGCGTTTTTGCGCGTTTTTTGACGCTCGCGTTTTTTTCTGCCTAATTCTGACGCTGAGGAACGCACTGGTCCTGGTTTTTTTTTACAGCTTACAAACGCCTATGCTCTTTACAGCTCAAAAACGCCTAGGTGGGCATGAAGCTATAGACTAACATGGACAGGCGTTTTTAAGCTATAAAAAACGCTCAAAAACGCGGCTGAAAAAACGCCCGTGGGCATGAGGCCTTAGGCTCCATGTACACAGAAGCTGATAAACTGCAGTTAATGGGCGTTTTGGCGTTTTTTTTAAAAGCCCATTAACTGCACTCTATGTTAGCCTATGTGTTCATGTACACATAACGTTTTTTAGCTTTAATGAGCAGTGGAGTTAATGGGCTTTTTTCTGAACGCAGGAAATTTGCGTTCAAAGTGCAGTTTTTCGGCAGAAAAAAGACGCAAAACGCCGAAAAAACGCTCATAAACGCTCATAAACGCTCAAAAACGCTGGCCGCAAGCGTTTTTTAGTCCATTGAAAACATTTTTTTTTTTTTTTAAAGCTAAAAAAAGCTACACTGAAAAACGCTAATAAAAGCTAGTAAAAAAACGCTGATAAAAGCTAGATTTTTCTGCTGCTTTAAAATGGCCGTTTTTGAGCTTCTGTGTACATGGAGCCTAAATACAGCTGTCATGTGAAGCCCTCAGAGGTTTGTTAGTGAACAAACACCATCATGAAGGCCAAGGAACACATCAGACAGGTCAGGGATAAAGTTGTGAGAAGTATAAAGCAGGGTTAGGTTATAAAAAAAATATCCCAAGCTTTGAACATCTAACAGAACACTGTTCAATCCATCATCTGAAAATGGAAAGAGTATGGCACAACTGCAAACCTACCAAGACATGGCCGTCCATCTAAACTGACAGGCCGGGCAAGGAGACCATTAATCAGAGAAGCAGCCATGAGGCCCATGGTAACTCTGGAGGAGCTGCAGAGATCCACAGCTCAGGGGGGAGAATCTGTCCACAGGACAACTATTATGCCCCGTACACACGATCGTTTTTCATGCCGTTAAAACTGCCATTTTAAAAAATGGCCCTGAAAAATGATCGTGTGTAGGCTCCAGAGCATTTTTAACGACGTGAAAAACGGGCATTAAAAATTCCGGACATGCTCTCTTTTTTCACGTCGTTTTTCATGTCGTTTTTTTAACGACGTGAAAAACGATAGTGTGTATGCTTTAACGACGTGAAAAAAAACGCGCATGCTCAGAATCAAGTATGAGACGGGAGCGCTCGTTCTGGTAAAACTAGCGTTCGTAATGGAGATAGCACATTCATTACACAGTAACGGACTGAAAAGCGCGAATCGTCGCTCAACAAACTTTACTAACATGAAGGGTGGCGCCATTCGAACGGAACTTCCCCTTTATAGTGCCGTCGTACGTGTTGAACGTCACTGCGCTTTGCTTGATCGTTTTTTTTAATGATGGTGTGTACGCAAGGCAGGCTTGAGAGGAAACATGAAAAAAAACGAGGAGAAAAACGTCGGTTTAAAAAATGACATTAAAAACGATCGTGTGTACGGGGCATTAGTCGTACACAAATCTGGCCTTTATGGAAGAGTGGCAAGAAGAAAGCCATTGTTGAAAGAAAGCCATAAGAAGTCCTGTTTGCAGTTTGGGAGAAGCCATGTGGGGGACACAGCAAACATGTGGAAGAAGGTGCTCTGGTCAGATGAGACCAAAATTGAACTTTTTGGCCAAAAGCAAAACACTATGTGTGGTGGAAAACTAACACTGCACATCACCCTGAACACACCATCCCCACTGTGAAACATGATGGTGGCAGCATCATGTTGTGGGGATGCTTTCCCTCAGCAGGGACAGGGAAGCTGGTCAGAGTTGATGGGAAGATGGATGGAGCCAAATACAGGGCAATCTTAGAAGAAAACCTGTTAGAGTCTGCAAAAGACTTGAGACTGGGGCGAAGGTTCACCTTCCAGCAGGACAACGACCCTAAACATACAGCCAGAGCTACAATGGAATAGTTTAGATCAAAGCATATTCATGTGTTAGAATGGCCCAGTCACAGTCCAGACCTAAATCCAATTGAGAATCTGTGGCAAGACTTGAAAATTGCTGTTCACAGACGCTCTCCATCCAATCTCACAGAGCTTGAGCTATTTTGCAAAGAATAAATGGGCAAAAATGTCCCTCTCTAGATGTACAAAGCTGGTAGAGACATCCCCAAAAAGACTTGCAGCTGTAATGGCAGTGAAAGGAGGTTCTACAAAGTACAGGGGGGCTGAATACAAATGTACGCCACACTTTTCACATTTTTATTTTTTAAAAAAACTTAAAACCGTATTTCATTTTCCTTCCACTTCACAATTTTGTGCCACTTTGTGTTGGTCTATCACATAAAATCCCAATAAAATACATTTACGTTTTTGGTTGTAACATGACAAAATGTGGAAAATTTCAAGGGGTATGAATACTTTTTCAAGGCACTGTATAAGCAACTCATCAATCCTTCATGTGTCTTCAAAGTATCACACTTCAAGTAAGTATATGTGCTGATTAAGCGCTCACCTCCCAAAGAGGACCAGATCAAACAATCAAGGTCTATCAGGCTTCTTTTACTGTAAATGATATCCTCCTCTCTTTACTACTATATTCTTTCCTCCAGCCGCACATCTCTCATACGTCTGATAGCTTTCTCATATACTCCTTCATTACGCGCTCCAACCATTCAATGCCATCTCTATATGTTCATCTTCTTATGTGGACCTCAAAACAAATCAAGGTCATAAATGTATGTGTGATCTCCTAGCAGCTGGATCTGGAGCAGCTGGTGAAATTTGACAGTCGGGGGTGATCGGTGTGGTGGTGTGGACAGTTACTTCTGGGCCCCCCTTTGTGCTCCTCCGGCCCCCCTGTGTATTGACACCATCCACCCCCCCCCAAATAAAAGAATTGTGAAATAATAAAAAGATACATTTTTTAAAATAATGAAAAATAAAATGGTAAAAAATTTAAATAAAAATAAAATAAAAAACGACTAACATTGTTACCTGCTCTAATAAGACCATCCATCGCCCTATCAACACGATCCACTGCCCCAACCCCCTCTCCCTCAAAAAGCATTATTGTGAAAAAATATTATATATATATATATATATATATATATATATATATATATATAGATAGATAGATAGATAGATAGATAGATAGATAGATAGATAGATAGATAGATAGATATAAAGAATGAAAAGTAAAAACATAATTGTAAAAAAATTAAAATAAAAAATAAACATATTTATAAAAAAAAAAAAGGATAAAACTACTGACACCATCAACTGCTCTATTGACACTGTCCTACTGACACCATTCACTTCCCCTCAGAAGCACTATGTAAAAAAAAAAAAATGGAAATAAAATTGTAAAAAAATGCTAGAAAAAATAAAAATAAAAACAAAAACCTAATGACACCATCCACTGCCCCCCACCCCCAAAAAACGCATTGTGAAAAAAACAATAACAAATCAATTATTAAAAAATGATTAAAAAATAATATTGTAAATAATACTAGAAAATAAAAGAATAAAAACCAAAAACTACTGACACTGTCCACTGCCCTCATCCCACAAAAAGCATCGTGATCAAAATTGTAAAAAATACATTTTTTTTTTTTTTTTTTTACAAAATAATAAAAATAAAAAGATTATAGAAAGTAAAATAATAATAAAAAAGACTACTGACACTGTCCACTGCACCCCCCCCCCCCCCCCACGATCACTAAAAAAATATTTAACATTAATTGTAAAATAATGATAAAAACATAAAGTAATAATAAAAAATAAAAAAATAAGAATGTAAAACTACTGACACTGTCCACTGCCCTAATGACACTGTATTCTGCCCCCCCTCTCAAATAATTGTGAAAAAATGAATACAAAACGAAATTGTAAAACATAAAAAAAAAACGATTTTTATCCATCTACTCCCCCCAGAAAAAGCAGTGTGAAAATTAAAATAAATACTTAAAAAAAAAAATAATATTAATAATTAAAAAAAATCAAAATTAAAAAACGACTGACACCATTCACTGCTATACTGACAGTATCCACTGTCCTACTGACACTGTTCACCCCCCTCCCAGAAGCACTGTGAAAAAAATAATTAAAAAAATAAATTGTAAAAAATAATTAGTAAAAGAAAATAAATTTGAAAATAAATATTAAAAAACTACTGACACCACCCACTGCCCCCCCCAAAAGCACTGTAAAAAAGAATAATTAAAAATCAATTGTAAAAAATAATTTAAAAAAAATTGTAAAAAAAATAAAAAAATAAAAAGAATAAAAAAATTAGTGAATTCGTCCACTGCTCTAATGACAGTGTCCAATGCCCTCCTGACAAGATCCACTACTCCATCCCCTCCCTCCCAAAAAGCACTGTGAGCAAAATTAAAATTAAAAAAAATAATTCTAAAAAATAAATAAAATAAATAAAAAAATACTGACACCATCCACTGCTATACTGACACTATCCACTGTTCTACTGACACTGTTCACAATACATTTTAAAAAATAATTAGCAAAAATTGTAAAAGAAAATACATTTGAAAATAAATAGTAAAAACAAAAAGCTACTGACACCACCCACCCCCCCCCCCATAGCACTGTGAAAAAATAATACAAAATCAATTGTAAAAAAATAATACAAAATCAAATTGTAAAAAAAAAAAAATTAATAAAGAACTACTAAATTTGTTCACTGCTCTAATGACAGTGTCCACTGCCCTCCTGACAAGATCCACTGTTGCAACCACCTAAAAAAGCACTGAGAACAAAATAAAAATAAAAAGTAAAATTCTAAAAAATATATAAAAATAAATAAAAACTACTGACACCATCCACGGCTTACTGACCCCCTCCCCAATCCAAAATGTAAAATTTCTTAGAAAATAAATGATTAAAAACAAAAACTACTGACACTGTCCACTGCTCTACTGACACCATTCAACCCCCCCCCCCAGAAGCACTGTGAAAAAAAAATCTTAGAAAATAAATGATTAAAAACAAAAACAAAAACTACTGACACTGTCCACTGCTCTACTGACACCATTCACCCCCCCCCCCCAGAAGCACCGTGAAAAAAATTATGAAAAAACATAAATTGTAAACATTTTATAAAATAATAAAAACTACCGACACCATCCACTGCCCTACTGACACTGTCCACTGCCACCACCTACCCCCAACACAGAAGCACTGTAAAAAAAAAAATATATATATATAATGAAAAAATAATAATAAAAGGCAACAGCATAGTGCTCTCCATTTAAAACAACTTTATTTCCCCTACTAATAAAATGCACTTACAGGAATATAAAAACAATGCGCATATTGTATAATTCGCCAGACAGCTCACCATTCCAAACTCGACCACAGTGATGACGTGACATCTCAGACCCAGCTCCACCCTCCTAAACACGTTGGGCCCTCCTATTGGGCTTTTTTATTAGGTCCCCTTTGTGTGGAAGGCAGAGGTGATAGGAGTCTGAAACTGGACATGGATGGCACGTCAAAGTTGGACGAATAAAAAAAACATCCAATCAGGTAGGTGGTACACTGATTTTATTCTATCAAAGATGAGCAGACTTACTCACACTGCTCTAGATGTCTGAGAGAGCATGGAGATCTCATACATCTGCTATGGTGTTACCCCAAGTTGCATAGGTTCTGGAGAGAGGTCCACGATAAATAGAGCATTTCAGGTTTCGGTTCTGATGGATCCAAAGCCCTGTCTGTTGGGGATTGTGGATCACATCCTCACTGAGGACAATCAGAAGCAGGCCATTGCCAGAGCTTTGTTTCAAGCCCGCAAATTGATCCTTCGGCACTGGAAGGCGATTGACCCTCCAACGCTGAAGGAGTGGTTGGCTCAAATGGGAGACACGCTTCGGTTAGAAAAGTATATCTATCAATATTGGGGGCGCCCAGGAAAATTTGACAAACTATGGTCATCCTGGCTGGACACTCCTGGCCTCTCTCCTGTAGACCTGGTGTTAGATAAGCTTTAATATGCTTTGTTGTGAGGGAGGTGGAGTTGGGTGGGGGGGCAATTGATATATCTACATTGGTGCGGGGGGCAGACTCACTAGATGTGTTATGTGTGAAAGGTGCTTAGGGATGACAGTAAAGCCATGTACACACGATAGGTTTTACCGATGAAAACAGTCCGATGGACTGTTTTCATCTGACAAACCGATCGTGTATGGGCCCCATCGGTCTTTTTTCCATCGGTGTTTAAAAATAGAACATGTTTTAAATTTATCCGATGGTTAAAAAACCTATAGCAAATTACTATCGTCTGTGGGGAACTCCATCGGATAAAAAACCCACGCATGCTCAGAATCAAGTCGACGCATGCTCAGAAGCATTGAACTTAATTTTTCTCGGCTCATTGGAGTGTTTTACGTCACCGCGTTTGAAACGGTCGGTTTTTTACTGATGGTGTGTGGGCAAGACTGATGGAAGACAGTTTCATCGGATTTCCAATGGAAAAAACCATCGGATTAGAATCCATAGGATATCCGATCGTGTGTACAGGGCTTAACTTGTATCTTTTGCAGAAAAATATTGAGCGAAGTTTGTGCTGATTAAACCACTGTACATGACTAAAGGATTTGTCAACCTTGGTCCTTACAATAACATTAAAGACACAGACTACGTGACATGGGTTTTATATGGCCACAGCAGCCCAATTTTTTTTAACCAAATAAAAAAATTACATCATGTAAACATACCCGTAAGTGCAACTTTTCAACAAAAATAATAATGCCCAACAACAAGAGGTCTTTGGGTGTCTTCAGGGGTGCTGACAGAAATCATGGGGCCCCGTACAGCCTACCCGATGGGGCCCCCTTCAGGCACGCCCCTGGCCCCTCCTTAAGCCCTGCCCCGGGCCTCTCCCCAGACTCCGCCTTGAATCAATGCCATAATCTACTGCAGACAGTGCCACCCATGCCATAATGTGCTGCAGACAGTGCCACCCATGCCGCCAAGGCCATAATACCATTGGCAGCATGGTTGGCACTGTCGCAGCACATGTGTTATGGGCCATAACCAATTGCCAACCAATGCCATAATGTATAGATGATGCTACAGTAGTAGAAGTAGATCTTGAACCATCACCCCCCCAAGCAAGCACACACACTTGTGTTTGAAAGTCGGGCCCCAGGAGTCATTTCCTCTCTGATCCTGCTGCTAATGCCTGGACTGGAGTGTCAGTCAGTCTTTTCTTCTACCGCCGCCGGTGTTCTTCTCTCAGGCTGAGTGCAGAACAGAGCAGAGCACCAAGAGCGGAGAGAGAGGAATCACTCCGCGGCACCAGGTGAAGGCAATATGCAGGACACTAGCCGGGACTTGAGCCAGCATGAGGAGCGGGCGCAGAAGAGAAATTCTTCCGTGCCCGAAATTGAAGAAATAGTCCCTCCCTGCCACCTGCAAGAACACTGGTACAGTGTTACCAATTATTTTTTTTTTTAAAGTCGACGGGGGTGGGGCGGTTTTGGGGTCTGTTCGGTCATGGCTCGAGGATTTTTTTTTGCATGCATTCGTTTTCTGTCCAGGTTGCCTGGGCCCCCCTGCAGGCCGGGCCCAATACAGCAGGGCCAGTTGTACTGGCCTATCAGCGGCCCTGGGTGTCTTTAAGGCACAATTTATAACTAGAACGGTCTATGTCCCCAGCCGTGCCCCAACCGCCTCGAAGACGCTCCGACATCACACATACTTCCATATTCCCTTCCCCAAGGGGACCTAGCGCCTGGGAGAACCACCGCTAACCAAGTGGAAGTGCCATACCTTAGATGGGCCCCACTAATCCTGTAACCATGTAATTCATCACTGACCCTCCAAAGACCCCTTGAACCGCCGACTGCTGTGACAAGTTCGAACAATATCCACCAGTCAGTAATTTTTTTTTTTTGTGATATATCTATAAAAATTCATACAAATATTATTATTATTATTATATATATATATATATAGATATATATATATATCTATATATATATATATATTTTTAAAGTAAAATTAACCGAAAACCAACAAAACCACTCACCTCTAAAGACCCCAATACATACCCCCAACTGTTCATTGTGATAACTACTAACACCAGGGTGGGAGGGTGGGAAGTTGGCTCTGCTCCTAATGTTCCTGGAATGATGAAAATCCGCCCCTACGCAAGACCCTCACCACTGGACCCTGCCCCCTTCTAACTTCTGCCTCCAATCAGCTAAGCTCTACTCCCCTGCCCCCTCACTGACCTAGCTGACCGTTCCCTGACCCTGTTCCTCCCCATGTCATGCAGCCCCTCTGTCCATATTCTCCTACGGGTCTCACTTTCTGTGTCCGGAATCTGTGGCGGTTGTCGTTATATTTTTGTGAATTGCTTGCAGATAGTTGCTGATACGTTTTTTTTGTACACTGTACTATTTTTTCTTTGTTTATGTTCCAATAAAAACTTTGTTTAAAGTGGAGTTCCACCCTCTTTTTCAACTTTGTTGCATCCTCTTTATTACTGTCCCCTTAAGAATAAATGTCATATTTTTTTTTATTTATTTTTTTAAAACTCACTGTTTATTGTCCTTTTATTTGTTTCTCCCGCCGCGGCTGCAGCCTCCTCGCGTCATACACTGACCGCTATGCCTCCTGGGAGATGTTTGTCATCAATCCCAGGAGGCTCTGGGCCGTAGCATCGTTCCTATGGTCATCAAGGCACGCCCATCTTGCCCTCCCTCGGTCCGCCTGGTGTGTGTGTCCTTCTTCCTCCGCTCCTCCCTCCCTACCCAGCGAGCCTCAGCCTGTCACATCTCACACTGCACTGTGTGATGATGTGACCACACTCCACAGAGGTGGGGGCGTTGAAGTGCCAGAGTGCTCCCCTCCCTCCTCCTTCTCCTCTCCTTGTCCGTAGGGGGCTCTCTCCGCCGATCACCGCCGCCGTCACTGCTGTGTTCCCTGCCAAAGCCCCCCCTCCCTCCTCCTGTCAGAGGAGGAGAGCGAAACAGCTGGAGATCGGAGAGGCTGTCTCCGACCAGCTTCGCAGTGACGTTGCTGGGGGCTGGGCGGTCTATGCCGTTTGTTCTCCTCCTCTACCCGGGCGGCGCGGCTGCACACTGTCCTCTCCTCTCCAGCTGCCGCCCGAGTGTTTTTAATTAGTGTAATGTAGGGGGTAGGTTTGTCCTGGGGGGGGTCTGTACTAATGGAGGGGGGGTGGTTTGTCCTTGGGGGGTCTATACTAATGGAGGGGGGGTGGTTTGTCCTGGGGGGTCTATACTAATGGAGGGGGGTGGTTTGTCCTGGGGGGGTCTGTACTAATGGAGGGGGGGTGGTTTGTCCTGGGGGGGTCTGTACTAATGGAGGGGGTGGTTTGTCCTGGGGGGGGTCTGTACTAATAGAGGGGGGGTGGTTTGTCCTGGGGGGTCTATACTAATGGAGGGGGGTGGTTTGTCCTGGGGGGGTCTATACTAATGGAGAGGGGGTTGTTTGTCCTGGGGGTCTGTACTAATGGAGGGGGGGGTGGTTTGTCCTGGGGGTCTATACTAATGGAGGGGGTGGTTTGTCCTGGGGGGTCTATACTAATGGAGGAGGGGTGGTTTGTCCTGGGGGGTCTATACTAATGGAGGAGGGTGGTTTGTCCTGGGGGGGTCTGTACTAATGGAGGAGGGTGGTTTGTCCTGGGGGGGGTCTGTACTAATGGAGGGGGTGGTTTGTCCGGGGGGGGTCTGTACTAATGGAGGGGGGTGGTTTGTCCTGGGGGTCTGTACTAATGGAGGGGGGGTGGTTTGTCCTGGGGGGGTCTATACTAATGGAGGGGGGGTGGTTTGTCCTGGGGGGGTCTGTACTAAAAGAGGGGGTGGTTTGTCCTGGGGGGGTCTGTACTAATGGAGGGGGGGTGGTTTGTCCTGGGGGGTCTGTACTAATGGAGGGGGGTGGTTTGTTCTGGGGGGGTGTCTGCACTAATGGAGGGGGGTGGTTTGTTCTGGGGGTCTGTACTAATGGAGGGGGGTGTTTTTTTCTGGGGGGGGGTCTGTACTAATGGAGGGGGGTGGTTTTTCCTGAGGGGGGGTCTGTACTAATGGAGGGGGTGGTTTTTCCTGAGGGGGGGTCTGTACTAATGGAGGGGGTGTTTTTTCCTGAGAGGGGGGCTGTACTAATGGAGGGGGTGGTTTGTCCTGAGAGGGGGGCTGTACTAATTGTCCGCAGTCTCTGACCATCTCCTGTACTATGTCTGCATAGATGCGATTCGATGTGCTGGGGGTGATGCAATGTGCTGTGAGTGATGCGATTCGATGTGCTGGGGGTGATGCAATGTGCTGTAAATTATGCGATTCGATGTGCTGGGGGTGATGCAATGTGCTGTAAATGATGCGATTCGATGTGCTGGGGGTGATGCAATGTGCTGTAAATGATGCGATTCGATGTGCTGGGGGTGATGCTATGTGCTGTAAATTATGAGATTCGATGTGCTGGGGGTGATGCAATGTGCTGTAAATGATGCGATTCTATGTGCTGGGGGTGATGCAATGTGCTGTAAATTATGCGATTTGATGTGCTGGTTGTGATGCAATGTGCTGTGATTGATGCGATTCGATGTGCTGGGGGTGATGCAATGTGCTGTAAATGATGCGATTCGATGTGCTGTGAGTGATGCAATGTGCTGTAAATGATGCGATTCGATGTGCTGGGGGTGATGCAATGTGCTGTAAATGATGCGATTCGATGTGCTGGGGGTGATGCAATGTGCTGTAAATGATGCGATTAGATGTGCTGGGGGTGATGCAATGTGCTGTAAATGATGCGATTTGATGTGCTGGGGGTGATGCAATGTGCTGTAAATGATGCGATTCGATGTGCTGGGGGTGATGCAATGTGCTGTAAATGATGCGATTCGATGTGCTGGGGGTGATGCAATGTGATGCTGGGGGTGATGCGATCCTTGGCGGAAGGACAGAGTGGAGATGAGGAAGGGAGGAATTTCCCCAAAAAGAAGTAGAGGGGGACAGTGAGTTAACTGAACTCAATAAAGCTCCTACCTGCCTCTAAACCAGAAAAGTAGTCTTCATCAGGACAGTAACATTAGGGTTCCATTGGAAACCCCAAAAAGACCAGGTTACCCAGTTCAGATTAAGAGCCCCACAGTGAAGCCTCCAGGATAATTGCAGGATCAGTAGCAGTGATGCGATCCTTGGCGGAAGGACAGAGTGGAGATGAGGAAGGGAGGGATTTCCCCAAAAAGAAGTACAGGGGGACAGTGAGTTAACTGAACTCAATAAAGCTCCTACCTGCCTCTAAACCAGAAAAGTAGTCTTCATCAGGACAGTAACATTAGGGTTCCATTGGAAACCCCAAAAAGACCAGGTTACCTAGTTCAGATTAAGAGCCCCACAGTGAAGCCTCCAGGATAATTGCAGGATCAGTAGCAGTCTGGGAAAACCACCACCGGAAAGTAACCAATACTGCAGCCTAAAAATATTTCTGAAAGCATGGAGTGGCCAAGCTTTCTAAAGAGAACATGAGTTGCAGATAAATGAGGAGACAATCTGATCTAATTTTATGAATGAAGGCTTTAGTTATGGGGACTGAGGTGTGTCGAAATCTTCATAGAAATTTAGTGAGGAAGTAATTTTAACTTGTCTCAGTGGGGTCAGAGGTAGAGACTTCTACACAGCGCATTTCTGGATTAGTTGGAGGAGAATATGGTTGAGATTGAGGGCAATATAGTGTGAAGGATCACTGTGAAGTGTGAACATTAACACCCAACTATTTAGGTTGGAGAAACCTACCTGAGAGGCATATGTTCGGTTTAAGGGGGACTGCACTGACTTGTCCCAGTTGATTCCTATTAGATATGTGCGGTTTGTTTCGTACGATTTAGAAAATTTGTACGAATTTCCGAAAATCCATAAATTCGAAAGCATCAGAAATACGAATTGCTATACTTCCGAATTGTATATGAAATACAAAATTTAGTTGACGAATTTCGGATCCAAATTCCGTTAAAACGGAAACGTGACTGGTGTTTTGTTGACCAGAGGTTTTCTTCTGCTGCTGAATGAGGATTGGGAAAATTACCTTTTTTAATATGGGATTGGGAGACTTGTACTGTAGTCGATGGGAGATTCAGAATCGGACAAAATAAGAATGTTTGTTAATATTGTTTTATTATTGTCATAATAATTACGATTATTCAATGTGATGAAGTTAAAAACCCAGGAAGTCAGCACAGCACAGGGATGGTGGGAGCCCCTCATAATGAGCACAGCAGGGGTACAGCCACAGGAGGAAGTCAGCACAGCACAGGGGCGGTGGGAGCCCCTCATAATGAGCACAGCAGGGGTACAAACCCAGGAAGTCAGCACAGCACAGGGATGATGGGAGCCCCTCATAATGAGCACAGCAGGGGTACAAACCCAGGAAGTCAGCACAGCACAGGGATGGTGGGAGCCCCTCATAATGAGCACAGCAAGGGTACAGACCCAGGAGGAAGTCAGCACAGCACAGGGATGGTGGGAGCCCCTCATAATGAGCATAATGAGTCGACGACTGCCATATTGAGAAAGGTATTTTTTGCTTTTTAAATTCATCATAACGAATGTTCATAATTGTTACGAAAAGTTAACGAACCTAACGAACATTCGTATTTTGTACGAATCCAAATTGAATTTCGGACATGAATTATGAAATACGAACTAACGGGCTACTACTAGGGTGACCACATTTCCAAACTACCATTCAGGGACACCCCCCCCCTTCCCAAGAATCAGCTTGTGCTGTAACGAATCACAGCACAGTGATTGGACACAAGAGGCGGGATTTATGATTTCTCCACTCACAAGCAGAGGGCGGGATTGTGCTCCTCCAGGCATTCCCGGCCAGGACAAGTACTGTCAGTGAGTAAAGCGGTGATGTGGTGGCCTTTTTTGGGGGTATCATATTGGCCCGGGGGGTAGCTGTGTCAGTTTCATTCCGGGACACTGTATTGTCCTGGAATTAATGTGCCCGGGACAGACCTGCAAAATGCGGGACTGTCCCGGGCAATCCGGGACATGTGGTCACCCTAGCTACTACAAACCCAGGAAGTCAGCACAGCACAGGGATGGTGGGAGCCCCTCATAATGAGCACAGCAGGGGTACAAACCCAGGAAGTCAGCACAGCACAGAGATGGTGGGAGCCCCTCATAATGAGCACAGCAGGGGTACAGCCCCAGGAAGAAGTCAGCACAGCACAGAGATGGTGGGAGCCCCTCATAATGAGCACAGCAGGGGTACAGCCCCAGGAGGAAGTCAGCACAGCACAGAGATGGTGGGAGCCCCTCATAATGAGCACAGCAGGGGTACAGCCCTAGGAGGTAGTCAGCACAGCACAGGAATAGTGGGAGCCCCTCATAATGAGCATAATGAGTCGACGACTGCCATATTGAGAAAGAAAAGCCCGGAGCAGAAAGACAGAATGCCATAGGCGGAGGGCTGGCATGACTGAGTGAACAGGGTATGAGATGTGAAGAGATTAATGATTGGCTAAAATTAAGTGAGAAGGGGAGGGGAAAAGGCCAGATAAAAGGGAGTCCCCGCCCCCCTAAGACAACACAGCGTGGGGAAAAGTTCCTGATAGCAGCAGCATGTCATCTGTGGATAAACTTCTGGCCCAACTGCGGGCAGAGGCTGCTACATGGGGCGAGGATTGGCTCCAGGAGACCCTGGGGCCGATGCTGTCGGGTCCGTCTGGATCAGCAGGTACCATGGGGAGAGAGGCTGGGTTAGCTCGCAGGTCCAGACCTCCGGAGCGCTTCTCACCAGGCCCCTCCCCGGTAGCTCAGCGGCAGACTGGGAGTCCCCCTAGGGCCCCTTCGGGCCCCCCGGCCAAGCGCGCTGTGTTGCCCAGGGTGGGGGGTACCAAGGAGGAATCCCCCTCAAGTTCGGAGCTCGGCGGGGGGCCGCGCCGGGAGTTCCGGTGCGGCCAACAGGCCCGCACGGCGCATGGAGTCGGAGAGTGTGGGCCCCGCCCCCCGGGGGTCTCGGGGCCCCAGCGTGGGTTATCGGGGGCTGCGGTGTCCGGGCACCCCCCCCTCGGCCGGACATCATGGGCTGGTGCAGGCGGGTTCAGGAGTGAGGGAGCCAGAGAGAGATGACGGCGGTGCTGGGGAACAGCGTGGTGGCAAGTCGGCTAAACGATTGGTGTGCGGGTCTGGTGCGCGGAGGATGAATCGATCGGGTGCATGACCCTCAGCTTCCAGGGACAAGTCGCCTGGTGAGCTTTCTTCTGGTGGTGAGGAGCAGTCTGGTGTGCTGTCGGAGGGGGAAGTGTGCAGCTCGGAGGAGGATCGGAGACCCGGACGGTCGGTGGCAGCGGTGGAGTAGAGTCGATCGACTGGTGGGATTTCTTCCAGGCAGCCCCGTAAGTCATTTTCACTTACTCATTCTGGGTAGTGGGCAGGCTGGGGGGGTTACGGTCCCTGATGGGGGAGGTGCACGGCTGGATGGGCTGCAGGGGTTTCTTGCGGGTATCAAGTCCTTGGTCAGCCAATTTGAGAGGGGGGATGGTGGGCAGGTCAGCCCGGCAGTGGCGTGGGTTCCGCCGGCAGGGCCGGTGGGGCCCATGGCTGCGGTGGTAGCGCCGGTTCCACCTGCGTCGACTACTGCGGTGGGGGAATCGGCAGGGGTGGCTACCGTGGCTTTGGGGGCCACACAGATGGGTAGCACGGTGGAACAGGCGGCACGGCAGGATATCATTAGGTTGGCTGATGCTGCAAAATGTGAGGTGTATATGTGTTTTGAGGCACCGCTGGGAGCACACCTGAAACCTGAAGTGAGGGAGAAGATATGGAAGGGTGAGTATATGGAGATGTTCTCGCTGTTACCACTGGAAAAGTTTCACTTGGACAGGGTTAAGCCAGATGATTCTAAAAAGGAGGATTAGGAGAAGAGGAGATACAGGCTTATCCGGACGTTTGCGAATTGGCTGCAGGCGTTCGCCATCATGGCTAGTGTTATAGGACAGAAGAATCCGGAGCACTGTTCAGCACTATTTGGCTATTAGGACTCCATTGGAGAGGCCTACAGGGTGTACGGGGGCACGAAGTGGCTCCGATATGACAAACAGTTTAGACAGAGGAGAGCAGTGCGGCCAGATCTGCGGTGGGATAATAAGGACATCAGCTTATGGATGCGGTTGATGACCTCGCCGAGGGCTCCTAGTCAGTTTTTTCAGGGGGGGGCCGATGGAACCTCTTCCCCAGGACAATCGGCCGGTAAGAAAAAATGGGTGTGCTGGCAATTTAATGAGGGCACATGCAAGTTTGGGGGGTCCTGCAGGTACAAGCATGAGTGCTCCGGTTGCGGAGGCTCCCATACGCAGGCTAGATGCTTTAAGCAAGGTAAGGGTCGTGCCGGAGACGCTGGGCACAAAAGGGAGGACTCCGGTGATGGTGGAAAGGATGTGTCTGTTTCTCGGTAGGTATCCGGACAGGGGGGCGGCCGGATTGTTGGATCGGGGGTTTTCAGAGGGGTTTCACATTCCATGTTCCCTGCAGGTTATCCCCCCCGATCGCGCGCAATTTGCGGTCGGCCATGCAGCAGCCTGCTGTGGTCGCAGAGAAACTGCTCAAGGAGGTTACTTTAGGCCGCATGGGCGGTCCTTTCCCTTCCCCCCCTTGGAGAATTTGGTGGTCTCCCCGCTCGGGGTTGTCCCCAAGAAGGAGCCCAACAAGTTCCGGCTCATTCACCACCTGTCTTTTCCGAAGGGTGGGTCGGTCAATGACGCGATTGATCCGGAAGCATGTACAGTCAGTTACACTTCCTTTAATGCTGCAGTGGGCTGGGTTCGCCGGTACGGGCAGGGGGCGTTGATGGCAAAAAGCTGACATAGAGGCGGCGTTTAGATTGTTGCCGGTTCACCCTGATAGCTTTCACCTCCTGGGATGTCATTGGGACAATGCGTTCTGTGTGGATAAGTGTTTACCTATGGGATGCTCCATATCGTGTGCATTGTTCGAACAGTTCAGCTCATTTGTGGAATGGGTTGTCAGGGATGTGTCGGGGGTGAATTCAATTATTCACTACTTGGACGATTTTCTGTGCATAGGTCCGGCCTCATCCAGGATCTGCGCAGTGCTCCTGGCCACCTTGGAGCACATTGCAGAGCGGTTTGGGATCCCTTTGGCGCCTGAGAAAACTGAGGGACCTCGCACGGTTATCACGTTTTGGGCATTGTCCTGGATTCGGAGGCCATGGAGTGCCGCCTACCATTGGACAAGTTGGAGGCTCTCAAGGGGGAGCTGAGAGTTATGGTGGGGCTGAGGTAGGTGCAGCTTAGGGTGTTGCAGTCGCTGCTGGGAAAACTCAATTTTGCGTGCCGCATCCTGCCAATGGGCAGGGTGTTCTGCCGACGGCTGGGGTACGGTCTCCCACACATTATGTGAGTTTGGGCAGGGAGCACAAGGCTGACGTGCAAGTTTGGCGTTCATTTCTGGAGTCCTTCAATAGGAGGGCGTTATGGATGTCTGGTCCAATTAGCAATTTTGATTTAGAACTGTACACGGATGCAGCTGGGGGGTCAGGTTTTGGGGCTTTCTTTCAGGGAAAGTGGAGTGCGGGCCCCTGGCCTCAGGCATGGATTGATGTTGGTTTCACCAAGAACTTGGTCCTGTTGGAACTGTTCCCGGTGGTACTGGCGGTGGAACTGTGGGGGGTTTGTTTCAGAGACTCATAGGTGCGGTTTCACAGGGACAACCTGGGGGTGGTGCAGGTCATTAACAAGGTGTCGGCATCCTCCCCCCTGTGGTGCGGCTGCTGCGCCATCTGGTGTTGAGATGCTTACAGCTCAATGTGTTTGTGTATGCGGTACACCATCCGGGGGTGGACAATGTCATAGCTGATGCGCTGTCTCGCTTTCAGTGGGACAGGTTCCGGGAGTTGGCACCGGAGGCGGAGCAACGTGGGGTCCCTTGTCCAGGCTGGCTGTGGAGGATTCCGTTGGAATAGTGTCAGGTTGGATCAGAAAATCGGTGAGTACGGGCACATGGGTGGCGTATGAGAAGGTGTGGCTGGAGTGGCGAGAGATGGTTCGGGAAGTGGGAGTTGATCTGGTAGGTCCCGATGTAAGGTTATTGGTGCTGTATTTCCTGGCCAGGAACATGGAGGCTCGCGTGTCCAGGTCCTGTTTGGGTAAAAAGCTGGCAGGGTTGGCCTTTCTGTTTAAATGGCAGGGCTGCCCTGACTTTACAAAATATTTTTGGGTGCGGCAGGCATTCAAGGGATATGGTCGGGGGGGCCCAAACACGGACGGCAGGTGGCCGGAATCGTTTGATCTGCTGGCCGGGATCATGGGGCGGTTACAGGGCCTATGCTCGTCCGGGTACGAGGTTTTGCTGTTCACGGTGGCTTTCTCCTTGGCATTCTTTGGAGCATTCCGGATAGGTGAGTTGGTCAGCCCGTTCAAGGCAGTGCACGGGGGTTTGCTGGTTAGCGATGTGGGTTTGACAGAGGAAGGGGTGTCACTGGCGTTTAGGAAGTCTAAGACGGACCAGATGGGCAGAGGTAAGTTGGTACAGGTTTTTCTGGTTCCAGGTTCTCTGTTGTGCCCAGTGAGGGCTGTTAAGGGGTACTTGGAGGTTCGCCCGTCCAGTGTGGGTTCCTTTTTGACGCACGAGGACGGGACCCCACTTTCAAGATATCAATTTGTTGCCGTGTTCCGAAAGTACCTTCGGGCGTTGGGACTCCGTAATAAGGAGTTCTCCTCTCACTCCTTCAGGATAGGGGCAGCTACAGAGGCGGGCAGATGTGGGATGCATGAGGAAGCTGTTAAGAGGATAGGCCGTGGGAATCCAGGAGGTTCCGGCTGTACGTTCGCCCCCAGCTAATAGTGGGGCTTGAGTAATTTTGGGTGCATGCCTGGGGTTATATTCAGGCTGCTGAGTTGTACAGGTTGGGTTTTGGGAATTTTCTCATGGGAGTTATTGTTCTTCTTCTACTTTCAGGTGAGACGCAAGCTTTGGTCTGGATACTGGGCCATTCGTTTGTGTTCTGGGGGGCTAAGAGGGCTGACGTTCGATATGAGGGCCGGCAGCTGGGGTTCCCGAGACCTGAGGCGTGTGTCCAATGGCTGGGAGTTCAGGGAATGTTGTGGAGCAGGATGGTTCTGGAGGTGCACCGTTTTGCTTGTTTGGACAGGCCACCTGACGTTTTAGTACTGCACGTAGGTGGCAATGATCTGGGCAGTAGGTCCATGTTAGAGGTGACGAGGGACATGAAATTTGATTTCCTGCGGCTCAGGATGTCCTTCCCGGACACGATCATTGTCTGGTCTGACATGGTGGCCCAGACAGCTTGGAGGGGGGCGAGGTCCGTGGATGGCATCAATCGGGCTCGCAGGAAAATCAATGGTGATATGGGTAAGTTTGTGGTCCGGAACGGGGGGTTGGTGGTATGACACTTGGAATTGGAGGTGGATACGTGGCGGTATCTACAGAGGGATGGTGTCCATCTGAATGAAGTGGGGACTGATTTGTGGGCTTTGGGTTTGCAGGATGGGATCCAACGAGCCCTTAGGGTTTGGAGGGGCACCAAAGGGTAAAGGTGTTTTCCCTTGGGTGCTGTGGCTGGTGTTTTGGTCTTTGCTGGAGAATGAAGTACCTCAAAAAGCAAGTGGTCAGGACCTATCGGTGGTATGGGTTCTGAGGGTGTATTCCAGCTAACAGGGGTTTAGCTGGAAGAGTTTGATATTGGGGGCACTGCGGTCAGTGGTCGTCTCTGAGCAGCTGGTCGGCTTGAGGCCTATGACCATTTAAGGTACCGCAGTGTCACATGGGTTGTTATTCATATGATTAAGATTGATATGATCAATATTATTATGATTAATATGATTATGGTAATTTTGAGGTTCCTGCAAAGACCAACACCAGGAGGCAATATTCTGAGAACATGGGTTCTGATTTTATAATTAGCACTTTAGATTTCGAACGTTCGAGTCCATTGTATTTAATAGGGTTCTAAAGTTCACACGAACATTCTGTCTGTTCGCAGGTTCTGGTGCGAACCGAACAGGGGGGTGTTCGGCTCATCCCTGCTCAGAACATGCTATAAAAGTGAAAAGATTCTGCATGGTAATATCCATACCTTTCCAAGACATAAAGACAGATTGATCTCCATGAATTAAGGTAGGAATCACACTGTTGAGTAGGGTGACCACATTTCCAAACTACCATTCAGGGACACCCCCCCTTCCCAAAAATCAGCTTGTGCTGTAATGAATCACAGCACAGTGATGAGACACAAGAGGCAGGATTTATGATTTCTCCAATCACAAACAGGGGGCGGGGATTGTGCTCCTCCAGGCATTCCCGACCAGGACAAGTACTGTCAGTGAGTAAAGCAGTGATGTGGCAGCCTTTTTTGGGGGCATCAGATTGGCCCGAGGGATAGCTGTGTCAGTTTCATTCTGAGACATTGTATTGTTCTGGAATGAAGGTGCCCGGGACAGACCTGCAAAATGCGGGACTGTCCCGGGCAATCCGGGACATGTGGTCACCCTACTGTTGAGGTGAGTGGCAAGTATTTTAGTAAGACATAGAGGGGACATAGAGCTCCTGTAAGAAGAAGGGATATTTTCTACTGATCCAGCAAGGACTTAAATTATTCTGGAAGGAGTACAATCTAGGATACATTTTGCTGAAAGTTGTACATAGAGAAGTTGTCCACCAAGTTGTTGCTGAACTCACTTTGGGTATCCCATAACCCCTTATTACTATCCAGTTTTCCCTCTATAAAACATAAAAACAAGCCCAATGATTGGTTATTGACTGTGAATACAAGCTGAAAAAATTAGTGTTGCCTGGCTGTGCAGGATTAGGGGGACCCAAAACCTAGCGCCCTAGGGGGTAGAGCTACATGTGCAACTTCACTCTTTCAGGATATTAATGGAGATGGCTCAGGGGAACAAATACGTTTTCTGAATATTATGGCCTTGCAGAATTAGAGTTGTGTGCTGGTATAAACATATGAAAATATATGCCCCTCACAATTTGCCACTGATGTATTTGAAACATACTGATATGTGTGATTGCAAGCTCATGGCAACTTACAGTACCAGTTTACAGCTATCATATGATTTTCCATTGTATCCTAGCCTGGCTTAACCAAGTAATGCTAGAATCATAGGTGTGCGCAGCCTGTTGCATTAGTCTGTGTGCACACCAAAGCTCAAACACTCATGCGATGTGTGTATGTATATATATATATATATATATATATATATACATATATATATATATACACAGTCTTCCTTGTGGCACTCTGCCCCGCCGGCACATGATCTCCCTTCCTGTAGATTCAGAGTAAGAGAGAAATACTTCCACACTTCTATTATAAGCAGATCGACTCAGTGGGAGATCTTTCCCATCTCCCCACTGGCACACAGAGTGATAATGCTAATGCCAACGGGTGATTAGGGTGTGCCCAGGCACATCCAGCACACCCTGCGCGCACGCATATAGGTAGAATGAGGATATCAGGCAGGTAGGCTTTGTCCAATGTATTTATTTTATTGGATTCCTTTAATCTTACATTAAAGAGTTTTATTTAGATCATTGTATCCTGCGATAGGGATGGTGGTGTTCACGCCATTGGGGTTTCTGGTACCACACTTAAAACTGTAGTAAAGTCTGCTTTGTGATTTTTACCTACAGGTATGCCTATAATAAAGCCTACCTGTAGATAAAATGAACATCTCCTAAATGTGCACCTTTTAGGAGATATTCACCCTGGTTGCAGCTGGTGACATCACTGATTCAGAGAACCGTGCTCTAACCGAGGGCTTCCACACTCATGTGCAGGAGTGCCGTCATCGTGGCCCAGGCCTCTCACACAGCCAGAATCCACAAACCCGGAAGGAAGACTGGGAGAAGATGGAAGCCCTGTCAGCGGTGAGAGCGGAGGGCTTTGTTTTAAGGTAAATATTTAATAATGTAATAATGTGCTAGTATGCAATGCATACTAGCACATTATGCTATTATTTTGCAGGGGAACATTTTTCTTTTCTTTTATTGCAGTGGTTTACTACCGCTTTAAACTTTGTTCGGTAATGGTATATTATGTTACTTGTATCAGGATTTCTTAAAAAATAAATAAAACACCTCCCTATCCCCCTAAATACAGTAAGCTAACCAATCCCCCACCACAGGTGCAGATTTAACTCCTGCAATGGTGACTACCTCCTATGTTGTCTACAGTCTGACCAATAAAACTCCAGTGCCCGTGCTGGCACACTACCTGCACTGCAGGAGGACATCCTATTCAAGTTTATACGTTTATGGGATGTTAGTATGGAGGCACAGGCAGCTGGTAATTAGATTTGTATTGGCCAGTAGGGTTGCAACTTTTTCTTGAAGTCAAACCCAAACACTTTGGCAGGACATAGCAATTTTTTTTATAGTATAAACTATACATATATTTTGCTATTAACCACTTCCCGCCCCGTCAATAGCAGATTGACGTCCGGGAAGTGGTTCTGTTATCCACACTGGACGTCATATGACGTCCTGCGGGATAACAGCCGCCGCGCGCCCGGGGGGGCGCGCATCGCGACAATCGGTGGAGCGGTGGGTCAGTCTGACCCACCGCTACACTGATCTCGGTAAAAAGCCTCCGGCGGAGGCTTTTTACCACGTGATCAGCCGTGTCCAATCACGGCTGATCACAATGTAAACAGGAAGAGCCGTTGATCGGCTCTTCCTCACTCGCGTCTGACAGACGCGAGTAGAGGAGAGCCGATCGGCGGCTCTCCTGACAGGGGGGGTTCGCGCTGATTGTTTATCAGCGCAGCCCCCCCTTGGATACCCACACTGGACCACCAGGGAAGCCCCCCAGGACCACAGGGAAGCCCCAAGCATGTGGATGGCCCCCATGGCCATCCACATGTAGTAAAATAAACTAAAAATTAAAAAAAATATGCCAATCAGTGCCCACAAATGGGCACTGACTGGCACTATGATGGCACCACCTCAATGTGTGGTGGCTGGCATTGCTGGGCATCAGTGTCCATCAGTGCCACCTACTAGTGTCCATCAGCGCCACCTATCAGTGCCCATCCGTGCCCATCTGTGCCCATAAGTGCCCACCTATCAGTGCCCATCCGTGCCACCTATCAGTGCCACCTATGAGTGCCAATCAGTGCCACATACCAGTGCCACATATCAGTGCCCATCAGTGCCGCCTATCAGTGCCCATCAGTGCCACCTCATTGCTGCCACCTCATCGGTGCCCATCAGTGTCGCCTTATCAGTGCCCGTCATTGAAGTAGAAAAGGTACTTATTTACAAAAAAAATTAACAGAAACAAAGAAAAACTTCGTTTTTCTAAATTTTCGCTCTTTTTTTATTTGTTGTGCAAAAAATAAAAATCGCAGAGGCGATCAAATACCACCGAAAGAAAGCTCTATTTGTGGGAACAAAATGATAAAAAATTTGTTTGGGTACAGTGTAGCATGACCGCGCAATTGTCATTCAAATTGCAACAGCGCTGAAAGCTCAAAATTGGCTTGGGCAGGAGGCTGTATAAGTGCATGGTATTGAAGTGGTTAAATAACATTTCTAATCATATAAAGTTAATCACAAGAGCCCCCTCCCCCTTACATCAGAGTCCACAGAGTTCCCCTTTTACATCTGAACTTGCAAAGTTCTCTTACACAGTAAGGGGGGACTCTGCAGACTCTGATATAAGGGAGAACTCTGGGGACTCTGACATAAGGGATGATCTAGGAACCCTGTTTTAAGGGGGAACACTGAAAACTCTTATGTACAGAGAGGACTCTGATGTAAGGGGGAAAACTGCAGCCTCTGGTGTAAAGGGGAACATTCGTTAACAAAACAAGGCAAAAAAACTAGGAATATTAATTGCAGTTATGAATGATTATTACAGAGTAATGTCTGCTATTCTGTAAACTTGCTTGTATTGAACATTTATGTTACCTTAATGTTGTTCTTTTTTTTTCTTTTTTTTATTCAGGTGAATATAAAGCGGTAAATATTTATGTTCATTCTTGAATCATACTACACTATTATGCAGGGCTCAGCGTACTTAGCACAATGGCTTGGTGGTCTGCTCAGATATCTCCACAGTTTTCAAGGTATGAGTTTAAATCCCAGCCAACCTACCATCCACCAGCTATGTTTCATTTTTCAGTGCACAAGCAAATAAAAATAAACAAACAAAAAAATGTAAACTGCCCGTTAACTAGTGTGTGATGATTGGAATTCCACACCAAAATATTATTGAATAATTGCATACCATTGCATTCATTTGAAGAGTTAAAGCAGAGTTCCACCCAAATTTGGAAATTCCGCTTAATCCACTCCTCACCCCCTTACATGCCACATTTGGCATGTAATTTTTTTGGGGGGGGAGTGGGGGCTTTAGTAGGAGTGGGACATCCTGTCCCACTTCCTCCTTCCGCCCTGGGGTCGCCTAGGCGATACGTCATATCGCCTTGTGGCGGCCCCTCGCTGTAGGCGATCACCTGGGACACGTGACAGGTCCAGTCCCAGGCGATCGCCTGTCCACTCAGAGAGCACTGCGCCGTTCGCGCATGCGCAGTGAGTGACCGGCCGTGAAGCCGAAAGCTGTCACGGCCGGGTGCCCACACAATGGATGGAGGAGCCGGCGGAGAAGGGGAGGGGAGACGAGCGGAGCTCCGGGCGTCGCGTCGCTGGACAGTGGAACAGGTAAGTGTATGTTTATTAAAAGCCAGCAGCTACACTTTTTGTAGCTGCTGACTTTTAATAAACATAAAAAAAGGCTGTAACTCCCCTTTAATATATAATAGAATCAGACAAACTAAGGTACATTGGCTAATTGGCATTTGCCTATTTCAGTATATGCTGCTTTGGCTAATTGTGATTCTCCTTTTTTTCCCACCAATGCACTCGTTTAGGGATTTTCCGCCAATGCAATCTATGTGGGATTTGAACTCAGGAGTCTTTCAATGTTTGAAATTTTGAAGGTATACGTGCTGACCACTAGCCTATAGGGCTGAACACAATCATCTGTACAAAATACTTTTACTAGTATTTGATGATTTTAATACTATACAAAAAATGTTTAACAAATGAGCCATTAATATAATGGAAACAACCATGCTCATGCTCATGTGGCATTGGCTATTCTTTAAAAATTCGGAAAAAAATGGCGTTGGGTCCCCCCCCCCCTCAGTCCATACCAGGTCCTTTGGGTCTGGTATGGATATTAAGTGGAACCCTGCACCCAAATGTATTTTAAAAATGGCACGGGGGTCCCCCAAAAATCCATACAAGGCCCTTATCCGAGCATGCAACCTGACAAGCTGCAGGAAAAGGGGGGTTCAGGCATGTGGCCTGAACCATACCAGGCCACATGCCCTCAACATAGGGAGGGTGTTTTGGGGTCTCCCCAAAACACCTTGTTCCCATGTTGATGGGGACAAGGGCCTCTTCCCTACAACCCTTGCCTGGTGGTTGTGGGGGTCTGTGGATGGGGGGCTTATCAGAATCCTGGAAGCCCCCTTTAACAAGGGAACCCCCAGATCCCACCCCCCTATGTGAATGTGTATCGGGTACATTGTACCCCTACTCATTCGTAAAAAAGTGTCAAAAAATAAAAAATGACAGGAGACAGTTTGGGACAAGTCCTTTCCACGATGTAACTCCATCTTTGATCACAGTGCCGACAACCCAAGACCAAAAAACAATACGGAAAAACTCAGGCGTGATGGGAGGCGTATCAGCGCCTGCAGCCTTTTTGCAATGACAGCTGTTATATAGCTGTGATGTTAACGGGGTAACCCCGCTCCTCTGATGTCACATGATGTCAGAAGGGGTCATATATAAGAGCTGTCAGTGCAAAAATTAAGAGCTGTCAGCGCAAAAAGGCTGCAGTCAGCGGGACGCCTCCCATCGAGGCAGAGTTTTTCTTTTTTTTCTCTGGTCACCAGCGCTATGATCGAAGATGGATTTACATCGCGGGACATTTTTGTTTTTTTAATAAAGGAATTGTTCAGAAATGTTAACTGTCATTTTAACTTTTGTGACACTTTTTTGGGTGAATATGTAGGGGTACAATGTACCTGATACCCATTCACATAAGGGGGCTGGGATCTGGGGGCCCCCACCCCCTGACCCTGACAACCACTGGCCAGGGTTGTCTGGAAGAGGCACCCCAAAGCACCCTCCTCATGTTGAGGGCATGTGGCCTGGTATGGTTTGGGGAGTGGGGGGCGCTCGCTCATCCCCCCATCCCGACCTCCAGGCTGCATGTTTGAATAAGGGTCTGGTATGGATTGGAGGGAAAACCCCACGCCAATTTTTTGTACAATTTAGGCGTGGCGTTCCCCTTAAAATCTATGCCAGCCCCAAATTGCCTAGTATGGATTTTGGGGGGGGGGACCCCACGCCATTTTTTTAAAAAAGTTGGGCGTTGAGTTCCCCTTTAAAAAATTTTTGGGGAGAAATGGCGTGGGTTCCCCTCAGTCCATACCAGGCTGTTCGGGACTGGAGGACCCCATGCCGTTTAAAAAAAAATAAAAAATCCCTACTAGCCAATGCCATATCAGCATGAACATGGTTCTTTCCATAATATGAATGGCTCATTTGCAAAACATTTTTGTATAGAATTAAAAATATCAAACACTAGTAAATGTATTTTCTAAGCATGGCTTTGATCAGCCCAACAGGCTAGTGGTCAGCGCTTGTACGTTGAAAGACTCAGGCCTTAAAGAACTCATGGGTTCTAACCCCATAGAGGGGTACTAAAATATTGCATTGGACTCAGCAACATATTCTTTTTTTTTTTCAAACTTGTGTTTGGAGTTCCCATTAAAATCTATGCCAGAGCCAAAGGGCCTGTTTGTTTAATTAGGTAAAACCCTCTGTGGGATTTGAACCCATGGGTTGAGTCTTTAAAGGCAGGAGTGTAGACCACTAGGCTATTGAGCTGAGCACAATCATGTATAGAAAATATGTTTACTAAAGTTTGATTCTCTTACTTACTTACTTATACAATAATGTTTTTTTCATGGAAGGCATTCATATTATGGAAACAACCATGCTCATACTGATGTGGCATTGGCTATTAGGCACTGGCCTATTTTTTGCATATGCTGTTGATTAAAATGTAAGCTTTACATAGGTGATATCATCTTTGGGATTTTAGCCCAATTATATTCTGGGTATAATAGTACTCAGCACATTGACTTAGTGGTTAGCACTCTTAACCACTTAACGACCGCCCACTGTAAATATACGTCAGCAGAATGGCACCGACAGGCAGAATCACGTATATGTACGTGATTGCCTTTGTATAGTTGGGGGGTCCGATCGGACCCCCCTTCTTTACAGTGAGCGGTCGTTTTACCTTCGGGAGCGATCCGGCATGAGGGGACGGCCGTTCGATTCCGGCCACCCCCTCTCGATCGCTCCCGGCGAATGAGAGAGCTTCCCCTGCCTGCCAGGAAGGAGGAAGTGATGTCATCTCTCCTGGGGCGCTCACGTATACCGAGCGCCGTACAGGAGAAGATGCCAGGTTAGTACACAAAACAGCACACTGACACCAGGACACATAGGCACATAAATCGCCCCCCCAGGCCCCCCCAGACACCCCCAGATCACCCCCCAGCCCCCCCCAGCCCCCAGTCACAGTGTCACTGATTGCAGTGACCATTTATTTAGTGATCACTGCAATCAGTGACATTTGTGACTGTAAAAGTGTCAGTACATTTAGTTTTAGGTCCAGTGTAGCCCCCTAACCCCCCCCCCCCTAATAAAGGTTTAACCCCCTGATCACCCCCCAAATAACCCTTTCACCCCCTATCACCACTGTCACTAAGCAATCATTTTTCTGATCGATGTCTTAGCGTCGGTGATGCTGATCGGTAGCCAGTAATTTTTTTTTTAGGTTCGCCGTCAGGTTTTTATATAGCGTCAGGTACCCCCATATATTACCTAATAAAGGTTTAACCCCCTTGATCGCCCCCCAGGTAACCCTTTCACCCCCTATCACCACTGTCACTAAGTTATAATTTTTCTGATCGATGTCTTAGCGTCGGCGATGCTGATCGGTAGCCAGTAATTTTTTTTAGGTTCGCCGCAGGTTTTTATAGCGTCGGGTACCCCCATATATTACCTAATAAAGGTTTAACCCCCTTGATCACCCCCCAGGTAACCCTTTCACCCCCTAGCACCGCCGTGGCTATGCGATCATTTTTCTGATCGATGTCTTAGGCCTCGTACACACGACCGATTTTCTCGTCGTAAACAGTCAAGAAAAGTGCCGCGAGAGTTTTTTTGTCTAGAAAAACGTTCGTGTGTATGGTTTTACGACGAGAAACTTGACGAGAATCTCGACGAGAAAATAGAGAACCTGCTCTCTATTTTCTCGTCAGGAGTCCAGATTTCCTCGTCGTGTTTCTCGTCGGCCTGTTTTGTGACGAGAAAATGGTTCGTGTGTATGCTTTTACGACTCTTCCAAAAGCGCGCATGCTCAGAATCAAGTATGAGACGGGAGCGCATCTTCTGGTAAAACAAGCCTTCGTAATGGAAATAGCACATTCGTCACGCTAAAACGAACTGAAAGCACGAAGACTGAAAAGCGCGAATCGTCTCTTCCCAAACTTTTACTTCACACGCGGTAACACGAGATCAGCAAAAGCAGCCCAAGGGGTGGCGCCAAGAAAAAAGATCTTCCCCTTTATAGTGCCGTCGTACGTGCTGGACGTGAGCGCAGAGAACCACGAGGAAATTGGGAAATGACAGTGTGTACGCATAGAAAGCTTGACGAGAAAATCGACAAGCTTAACAAGAATCTCGTCGAAAAAAACGACGTGTTTTTTACGACGAGAAAATCGGTCGTGTGTACGAGGCCTTAGCGTCGGTGATGCTGATCGGTAGCCAGTAATTTTTTTTAGGTTTGCCACAGGTTTTTATAGCGTCGGGTACCCCCATATATTACCTAATAAAGGTTTAACCCCCTGATCGTCCCCCAGGTAACCCTTTCACCCCCTATCACCACTGTCGCTAAGCAATCGTTTTTATGATCGTTGTCTTAGTGTCGGTGATGCCGATAGGTAGCCAGTAATTTTTTTTTAGGTTCGCCGTCAGGTTTTTATATAGCGTCAGGTACCCCCATATATTACCTAATAAAGGTTTTAACCCCCTAATTGCCCCTAGTTAACCCTTTCACCAGTGATCATCATATAAGTGTTACGGGTGACGCTGGTTAGTTAGTTTGCTTTTTATAGTGTCAGGGCACCCGCCGTATATAACCCAATAAAGGTTTAACTTTACCCGGCGGGTGATATCAGTTAGGTTTTAGCGTCAGAGAGGGTCTGCGTCACACCCCAGGCAGCGTCAGGTTAGTGCCAGTAGCGCTAACACCCACACGTGAAGCATACACCCCCCTTAGTGGTATAGTATCTGATCAGCTCAATATCTGATCTGATCAGATCTATACTAGCGTCCCCAGCAGTTTAGGGTTCCCAAAAACGCAGTGTTAGCGGGATCAGCCCAGATACCTGCTAGCACCTGCGTTTTGCCCCTCCGTCCAGCCCAGGCCACCGAAGTGCAGTATCGATCGATCACTGTCACTTGCAAAACACAACACACATAACTGCAGCGTTCGCAGAGACAGGCCTGATCCCTGCGACTCCAGTGCTGTAGGAGGTAATTTCACCACCACAGTTAAAAAAAAAAAGCATATATGCCGAAGCATTGGGGCAGCAGGAGCGGAGCAGCGATTTTGCTCCTAATGCCGCGTATATACGGTCGAAATTCCGACGGAGGCTTGCCCGTGGAAAAGTCTGACCATATGTACGCGGCATAACTTTTGCGAGAAGATGCCCCCATGCTTCGGCATATATAAATGGTGCATGTATGCCCATCATTAGAAGTGGGTGGATGAAGGGCGGTATTCTAATGGTGGGCATACCCACCGATCAATCTTTTTTTTTCGTTCAGCCAACAGGCTGCATGAAAAAAAAGATTACAATACATGTCCAACAAGGACCAGCAATGTACTGGTATGTTGCTGGACTTTGAATGTTTATACCAGAATGATGCCTGCGGGTTTAGGTATCATCTTGGTATCATTCTTTTCAGCCAGCGGCCGGCTTTCATGTAAAAGCAATCCTAGTGGCTAATTAGCCTCTGGACTGCTTTTACAAGCAGTGGGAGGGAATGTCCCCCCCCCCCGGATATAAAAAGCGCCATTGGGAAATTGGGAAAGCATTTTATCACACCGATCTTGGTGTGGTCAGATGCTTTGAGGGCAGAGGAAAGATCTAGGGTCCAATAGACCCCAGTTTTTTCAAAAAAGAGTACCTGTCATTACCTATTGCTATCATAGGGGATATTTACATTCCCTGAGATAACAATAAAAGTGATAAAAATAAATAAATATGGAAGCAACAGTTTAAAAATAAAATAGCAAAATTAATAAAAAAAAAAAAAAAAAAAAAAAGCACCCCTGTCCTGCCCTGCTCTTGCCCAATGGCGAACGCAAGCGTCGGTCTGGCGTCATATGTAAACAGCAATTGCACCATGCATGTGAGGTATCACCGCGAAGGTCAGATCGAGGGCAGTAATTTTAGCAGTAGACCTCCTCTGTAAATCTAACGGGGTAACCTGTAAATGCTTTTAAAGGCTTTTAAAAATGTATGTAGTTTGTCGCCAATGCGCGTTTGTGCGAAATTTTAAAGCATGTCGTGTTTGGTATCTATGTACTCGGCCTAAGATCATCTTTTTTATTTCATCAAACATTTGGGCAATATAGTGTGTTTTAGTGCATTAAAATTAAAAAAAGTGTATTTTTTCCCAAAAAAATGCGTTTGAAAAATCGCTGCGCAAATACTGTGTAGAAAAAAAAAATGCAACACCCACCATTTTATTCTGTAGGGCCTTTGCTTTAAAAATATATATAATGTTTGGGGGTTCAACATAATTTTCTTGCAAAAAAAAAAAATGTTTTCATGTAAACAAAAAGTGTCAAAAAGGGCTTTGTCTTCAAGTGGTTAGAAGAGTGGATGTAAGCTTCCTAATGTTGTGTATAAAATGCCAGAACAGTTCAAAACCCCCCCAAATGACCCCATTTTGGAAAGTAGACACCCCAAGCTATATACTGAGAGGCATGTCGAGTCCATGGAATATTTTATATGTTGACACAAGTTGCGGAAAAAATATTTTTTTTTTTTTGCACAAAGTTGTCACTAAATGATATATTGCTCAAACATGCCATGGGCATATGTAGAATTACACCCCAAAATACATTCTGTTGCTTCTCCTGAGTACGTGGATACCACATGTGTGAGACTTTTTGGGAGCCTAGCCGCGTACGGGACCCCAAAAACCAAGCACCGCCTTCAGGCTTTCTAAGGGTGTCAATTTTTGATTTCACTTCTCACTGCCTATCACAGTTTCGGAGGCCATGGAATGCCCAGATGGCACAAAACCCCCCCAAATGACCCCATTTTGGAAAGTAGACACCCCAAGCTATTTGCTGAGAGGTATTGTGAGTATTTTGCAGATCTCGCTTTTTGTCACAAAGTTTTGAAAATTGAAAAAAAAAAGAAAAAAAAAAAAAAATGTTCTTTCTTCATTTTCAAAAACAAATGAGAGCTGTAAAATACTCACCATGCCTCTCAGCAAACAGCTTGGGGTGTCTACTTTCCAAAATGGGGTCATTTGGGGGGGTTTTGTGCTATTTTGGCATTTCATGGCCTTCAAAACTGTGATAGGTAGTGAGGAGTGAAATCAAAAATTTGCGCCCTTAGAAATCCTGAAGGCGGTGCTTGGTTTCCGGGGTCCCGTACGTGGCTAGGCTCCTAAAAAGTCCCACACATGTGGTATCCCCGTACTCAGGAGAAGCAGCAGAATGTATTTTGGGGTGCAATTCCACATATAACCATGGCATGTGTGAGCAATATATCATTTAGTGACAACTTTTTGTAATTTTTTTTTTGTCATTATTCAATCACTTGGGACAAAAAAAAAAAAATATTCAATGGGCTCAACATGCCTCTCAGCAATTTCCTTGGGGTGTCTACTTTCTAAAATGGGGTCATTTGGGGGGGTTTTGTACTGCCCTGTCATTTTAGCACCTCAAGAAATGAGATAGGCAGTCATAAATTAAAAGCTGTGTAAATTTCAGAAAATGTACCCTAGTTTGTAAACGCTATAACTTTTGCGCAAACCGATAAATATACGCTTATTGACATTTTTTTTACTAAAGACATGTGGCTGAATACATTTTGGCCTAAATGTATGACTAAAATTGAGTTTATTCGATTTTTCTTATAACAAAAAGTAGAAAATATCATTTTTTTTCAAAATTTTCGGTCTTTTTCCGTTTATATCGCAAAAAATAAAAATCGCAGAGGCAATCAAATACCATTAAAAGAAAGCTCTATTTGTGGGAAGAAAAGGACGCAAATTTCGTTTGGGTACAACATTGCATGTCCGCACAATTTACAGTTAAAGCAGCGCAGTGCAAAATTCTGAATTCACCTCTGGTCCTTTAGCTACCAAATGGTCCGGGGCTTAAGTGGTTAACTAGCAGCTCCTGGGTTCAAATACTCACCATGGTACCAGTTGGCTGAAGTTTTAAAAACTAGTGTTCAAAAGCACTCAAAATTTGACAAAACTTGCCCCCTATGCATTGCACAGATAGGGCAATCATAGTGGCTAGTGTATGGACACGCTACTATATTTTTGGAGCTGTCAAAGTCAAGACATTACAATTGATGGAGACGTTTCCTAACAATAATCCAAAGTAGAAGTTTCCTTACGAACAAACCTCAAATATGTAGTCTAAGGCCATGTCTAGGTAGAAGCTAAATGAATGAATTGATTCTTTAGCCAGGTCCTCATCTTACAGTGGTTGCCTACATGTAAAGTTAAACACACATACATTGGCCAATCAGAATGCATTGTGTATAGGCAGCTTAAAGTGGTTTCTAAACCCACTCTTGCAACTTGCACCTACAGGTAAGCCTAGATTAAGGCTTACCTGTAGGTGTTTGCAATATCTCCTAAACCTACAAGGTTTAGGAGATATTTGCGAAAAAGAGTACACCGATGTGCACGGCACATGCGCGCCGTAGACATTGGCGCAGGCGCACTGTAAATGCCGGTTTGATGAATGATAACGCCGGCTTTTACGGCTCCCGCGCGCATGTGCGGAGTGTCGTCATCGCCGCTCTGGCCAATCACAGCGTCGGCGCGCCGATACCCGTAAGTAACCTCCGGGAGAGATGGCTGCAGCTGGAGAGGGAGACGAGGACGGCTTCGGAGACTTTGATCTAAGGTAAGTTATGCATAATGAGCTAGTATGCTAGTCATACTAGCGCATTATGCCTTTGTCTTGCAGGTTTTTTTGTTTTTTTTAATGGGTCTACAACCACTTTAATCAATGAAATTGAATAAAGAGGTGACATACTTGTTCAGCTGCAAATATTTGTCTTTATTAGAAGCAATTTTTGGAGGGAGGTAGCAAGGTGATATTTCCAGGCTCTTTGCCAGCCACGGCTTATTGCACCATGTGCATACTTGGAAATCATGCAGGACTCTGATATCTGGTGCAGGTTGTTTTAGAAATGAGAAGCTATCATGCACCCCCATCAGCAGCATACAGGAAATGCATGGCCAGGTTGCTGGGCAGTTTCCAAACCACCTCTGATATGCCAGGGTATTTATGCAGGTTCTAGATGCCAGTTCTTGCCTTGTATCACTTTACACAAATGAAGATGAGCGGAGGACATGAAGATGGCTTTCTGCTGTCTTGAACCGCAAGCAGGACCACTCCTATAAAATGTGAGGAAAGGATAAGTGACATTTCATCCTGACAATCACTTCTCGGTGCAGGCTAGCTTGAGTTTTAGTTTCAGTCTTTTGCAGATCAGGGGTGAGGTTAACAATTTTGGGCCTATGACATTTTTTACAAAGGCAGAAGTATTTGTACCTTCATGGCTTCTAGGTATGAAGGTACAAAACATTCTCTGGCCAGCACCCCACACAGCCACTCAAATACTTACCTGATCCAACGCTGTATCCTGGCCTAGGTCAACAAGGCCCACGCCTAGGGCAGCACTTTGCAGGGGGGCAGCACGAAAAGAGTCTCTGCCGGCTTGTGCTACACTGTTAGGCAAATTAGTCTAGCGCCCCATAAAGTGGTCGCACTGCTTCCGGTATGCGGGCAGCCGGCATTTCGCAACTGTGGGGGGGGGGGGCATCGACTCTTCTAATTTTGACTATCCTATCATCCTGGACCACAAACCTTCTTTACTGTGCTATGTTTCTGCTGCACCATTGGCATGGTTATATCTTCTTAGTCCTCTCCATAAAATTATCAGTAATTTGTGCTTAAAGTAGAACTATAGGCAACATTTTTTTTTTAGTTTTGGATAGAGTAAGGGAGGGTTATAGCCCCTGTCAGTTTATTTTTTACCATCCCTGTCCCATTACGGAGATTTCCCTTCACTTCCTCCCCCATAGCCAAACAGGAAGTGAGAGGAAATCTATGCAAATGAAGGGAATGCATTGCCCCCCCTCAGAACTAGTGTCCCCACTCAAAAATTTCAGGGCGGGTCTTAAACAACAAGGGGTGTGGCCTTGACAGGAAGGGGTGGGTCATATTTAAATTAGGGGGTGCACGAGTTTAGTCAGGCCTAGGGCAGCACAAAACCTAAATACACTACTGACCTGATCCCCAAATGGGCACAAGAGCCTTGGCTGTATGTGTACTCTTCCTCCTGATTTTCTGAGACAGCAGTGGCTGCTTTTGGCTAACACTGTATAGAGGGAGAGGGGAGAGGTAGAGGGAGAGGAAGGGAGAGGGAGGCAGGGGCAGAGCTTTCACTGTGTATGTTGACAGGCATGCACAGTAATGGCTCATGAGCAAGGCTTGTGTGCTCCCAGATCAAGATATGTGCTCGGAGGGCACCTGACTGAGTATAGGGGCCACAAACTCCAGCATAATCACCCATGAAAAGAAGGATCATGCCTGTTCTGTTGCTAACCACTGCAATGAGCATGTACGTTAAAGAGGTTTCTTATTTTAGCAACTACAAAAACGATAAGATTGAAAAACACACCTGCGACGCCAGACAGTCCATGAGCTTCCCAGGGTACATGCCATGCCTTACCCCGAAGATGTTAATTGGCTGAAAAACATAAAACACATTTAGATACCTAGCTGAGGTTATTGTTCCTCCTAAATATATACATGTGGCACAAACACATGCAAAAACCTGACAGGTGTTCTACTCCCTGTCCACTCTCTCTGAAATTGCCACACAGTTCATATTCAAGTTTAGTGTTAGTGGCCAAGTAAATTGTTTGTCATGTTGACTACACACTGGATAGAGGGTCAACCACAACTGTCAGATGTTTCTTAGCATCTGTGTCCCTGTGAGGGATACCCTGCAAAGTATGATTTTTTTACACATTCTCTATCTCTAGCTATGTTGTAATTAGTGATGAGCCGAACACCCCCGGGTTCGGTTCGCACCAGAACCCGCGAACGGACCGAAAGTTTGAACGAACATTAGAACCCTATTAAATACAATGGATGCGAACGTTCGAATTCTAAAGTGCTAATTATAACAACTATTATGCATGTTATTGTCCTAAAAAGGGTTTGGAAACCCGGGTTCTGCACCAGGGGACATGTATCAATGCAAAAAGAAGTTTTAAAAACGGTCGTTTTTCGGGAGCAGTCATTTTAATGATGCATAAAGTGAAAAAAAAAAGTCAAATATTCCTTTAAATATCGTACCTGGGGGGTGTCTAAAGTATGCCTGTGAAGTGCCACGTGTTTCCCGTGTTTAGAACTGTCCCTGCACAAAATAACATTTCTAAAGGGAAAAAAGTCATTTAAAACTGCTTGCGGCTTTAATGCAATGTCTGGTCCCGGTAATATGGATGAAAATCTTTAGGAAAAATGGCATAGCTACCCCATCAACACCCCCCCCCTACCCCAGCCCATTACCAGCCCCTTTGGGTCTTGTATGGATATTAAGGGGAACCCCGCACATAAAATAAAAAAGGCCCTATATACTCTGAACAGCCGTATACAGGCGGTGCATACAAGACAGGGACTGTAGGTTTGTTCTTATGTAGAATGTGTTTGTAATTTTGAACAGGTACATTGTTGAAGTGTAGCTCCAGCCCAAAAATCTATTTTTAAACTTTTTGGGAAACATAGGTAAGGGTTATCACCCCTGTAACATTTTTTTTGCTGTCTGTGCCCCTGTTCAGAACATTTCACCTCACTTTCCGTCCCAATGACAACTGTTTTTGAAATGTGGTGTTTTTCTTGAAACAAGGATTGCTGATAAAGCATCAGTACAGATGAGACCCCTTTCTCCCATATTTATTCTTACAGGAGAGAATTTTCCTTTCTAGGGGTAGATTTCCTCTCACTTCCTGTTGTCTTCTTTCGTTTGCAAGTAGGAGTCGTTTGTAAGTTGGATGTTTGAAAGTAGGGACCTGCCGTATATACTCTGCAGAAATAGGCCCCTTAGTTGTTGGTGTTGGCACAACACTGTAAGCACTCAGTTACTCTTGGTTGGTGCTGGAACGCCCTGCTGTCAACTATTATATCAGGAATTTTAATTACATATAATTGTTGAACAGTGGTAGTAAAAATTGGGGCTTTGATGGTGGTGCTGGTGCCACAACACTGTAAGCCCTGACAGTTACTCTTGGTGGGTGCAGCAATGGGCCCTGCTGTGAATTATTAGATCAAGAATTGTAATTACATGCCCCTTTTGAACAGGGGCTGAAAAATTGGGCCTTTCGTGGTGGTGGTGGTGGTGGCGTTGCCACAAGACTGTAAGCCCTCAGAGTTACTCTTGGTGGGTGCAGCAATGGACCCTGCTGTGAATTATTAGATCAAGAATTGTAATTGCATGCCCCTGTTGAACAGGGGCTGAAAAATTGGGCCTTAGGCACTGGTGGCACAACACTACAACCCCTCACAGATACTGTACTTGGAGCACAGCAATGAGCCCTGTTGCAAAGTATTGCTTCAAAAATTGTAATGACACGCCCCTGTTAAACAGGGGCTGAAAAATTGGGCCTTAGGCACTGGTGCCACAACACTCCAACCCCTCACAGATACTGTACTTGGAGCACAGCAATGAGCCCTATGGCAAATTATTGCTAAAAAAATTGTAATTACACGCCCCTGTAAAACAGGGGCTGAAAAATTGGGCCTTAGCCACTGGTGGCGGCACCCATAATCAAAAATGATCTTCCAAGCTATCATCATCAATCGTATCATTGAGGACTCGGAGGAGGAGGATAGCCAGTCAACATAACAGCACAGGCACTCAGCATCAGCATCAGTCTTGAAGGGATGTGACATTTTAAAATCAATTAGTCTGTTATATCAGCATCAGGTGTGTGGTAGCTGGTGGTGATCCAAGACTGGTTCATCTTGATGAAAGTCAGTCGATCAACCGAGTCGGTGGACAGGCGCACCCTGTGATCCGTGACAAATCCTCCAGCAGCACTGAATGTGCGTTCCGAAAGAACGCTGGATGCAGGACAGGCCAGTAGCTCAATTGCATACTGTGCAAGCTCTGGCCAGTGATCCATCCTCAAGACCCAGTAAGCCAGAGGATTTTCGGTGGGGAAGGTGTCCAAGTCTGACCTTGCCCCTAGATATTCCTGCACCATGTTTATCAGACACTGGCGATGGTTGCTGGAACCGATCATACTTTGGGGCTGCGGACTAAAGAATTGTCTGAATGCATCGGTCAGACGGCCACCTTCCCCACCGCTCCTTCTTTGACTGGCCGAAGCCTCAGCAACTCGTTGTCCAGGACCAGGAGTTTGTAACCTCCCAGTCTCTGGGAACGCGTTGCACAGACCTTTCTGCAAGGCCTCCCGGAGTTGTCTCATCCTCTGCTCCCTCTGCGACGGTAACATAAGGTCCGCAACCTTACCCTTGTACCGTGGATCAAGGAGAGTGGCCAGCCAGTAATGGTCCCTCTCCTTGATCCGAAGAATACGAGGATCCTTCCGCAGACTTTGCAGGATCAGGGAGGCCAGGCAGCGTAGGTTTGCTGAGGCATTCGCTCCGGAGTCCTCTGGGTCACTAAGGACGACATGATCCGCAGCCACCTCCTCCCAGCCACGTACAAGTCCACTGGTTTCTTGGGACTGTAAATCATCCCTAAAAGACTGCTGCTGATGATGCTGAGTGCCAGCCTCCACCTCCATGCTGACACAATCCTCCTCCTCCTCCTCCTCCTCCTCCTCCTCCTCTTCCTGTGCGATGGGTGGGACAGAAGGAACACTGTCTGGGTAAAGGGGGCCTTGAGAGGCAAGGAAGTCCTCCTCTTCCTGCCTCTGTTCTGCCTCAAGTGCCCTGTCCATTATTCCACGCAGCGTGTGCTCCAACAGGTGGACAAGAGGTACAGTGTCACTGATGCATGCACTGTCACTGCTCACCATCCTCGTGGCCTCCTCAAATGGTGCCAGGACAGTGCATGCATCCCTGATCATGCCGCACTGGCGTGGAGAAAAAAACCAAGCTCCCCTGACCCTGTCCTGGTGCCGTAGTCGCACAGGTACTCATTGATGGCCCTCTGCTGCGTGTGCAGCCGCTGCAGCATGGCCAACGTTGAGTTCCACCTGGTGGGCATGTCACATATAAGGCGGTTCTTGGGCAGGTTCAACTCCTTTTGCAGCTCAGCCAGGCGAGCACTGGCATTATAAGATCTGCGGAAATGCACACAGACTTTCCTGGCCTGCCTCAGGACATCCTGTAAGCCCGGGTACCTGCCCAAGAACCGCTGCACCACCAGGTTAAGGACGTGAGCCACACAGGGCACATGGGTCAGTTGTCCCTGTCGGAGGGCGGAGAGGAGGTTGGTGCCATTGTCGCAAACCACCATTCCTGGCTTAAGCTGGCGTGGCGTCAACCACCTCTCGGCCTGGCCCTGCAGAGCAGACAGGACCTCTGCCCCAGTGTGGCTTCTGTCCCCCAAACACACCAGCGCAAGCACGGCATGGCATCTTTTTGCCTGCGTACTTGCGTAGCCCCGTGAACGGCTACGGAGCACCGCTGGTTCATAGGACAAACCACAGGAAGAGGCCATGGAGGAAGAAGAAGAGGAGGGGGTGGAGGAGAGAGGTGTGTCACAACCAGTAGTAGCATTTTGGAGGCGTGGCGGTGGGACAACCTCCAACACTACTGCACCTTGTCCTGCATCCTTCCCAGCTGCCAAAAGAGTGACCCAATGGGCCGTGAAAGAAAGGTAACGTCCCTGTCCATGCCTGCTGGACCATGAGTCAGCGGTAATATGCACCTTACCGCTGACCGCCCTGTCCAGCGAGGCCAAGACATTGCCTTCCACATGCCGGTAGAGAGCCGGAATAGCCTTCCGTGAGAAAAAGTGGCGTTTGGGAACCTGCCACTGAGGAACCGCACATTGCACAAACTCACGGAAGGGGGCTGAGTCTACCAACTGAAAAGGCAGCAGTTGAAGCGCTAGCAATTTAGCCAAGCTAGCATTCAACCGCTGGGCATGTGGATGGCTGGGAGTGAACTTCTTTCGACGGTCCAGCAGCTGGGGCAGGGAAATTTGCCTGCTAGAATCGGACGTCGGTGTACTGCTAGCAGAGTGGCCGCAAGTACTTGGCTGTGACACACCTAATTCTACACCTTCATTCCTCTCAGTGCATGTTTCAGAGAGGACTGAAGTTATAGTGGGGTTGGAGATCCCAGCTGATGCGGTGCAAGGAGAGGTCCGCTTTGTTCTTTGGTGTGGGTCTTTGAGGTAGGCTTGCCAACGAGCTGCATGGCAGGTCAACATATGTCTGGTCAGGCATGTGGTACCCAAGCGGCTGATGTTTTGGCCACGCGATATACGCTTGAGACATATGTTGCAAACAGCAGCTGTGCGATCTGATGCACTAGCCTCAAAAAAGGCCCACACCAAAGAACTTTTTGAATGACGGGCAGAGGCAGCGCCCTGCACAGGCGGAGCTCTGCGGTGTGATTCCGTCGGTGTACTGCCCTTACGCTGGCCACCAAAGGGCATCCTGCCTCGTTGGAGATGTGCCTCCTCCTCATCCTCCTCCTCCTCCTCTCTCCTATTAGGCACCCACGTGGAGTCAGTGACCTCATCATCACCTCCCTCCTCATCACTGGAGCCAATCTGGCAGTATGCTGCAGCTGCTGGAACATGACTGCCAGATTGGTGTCCTTCTTGAGCATCCCCTCTGTCTGCTCTCACGCTACTGCCTTCCTCTAGCTGGGTTTCATCATCAGACCCTTCGAAACGCTGGGCATCCTCCTGGAGCATGTACCCAACACTGTGCTGAAACAGTTCGGGGGACTCCTCAGGAGGAGGACATGGTGGGTCTAGGGAAGGAGTGACTGATGATGAGTCTGACATTGATACCAGGGAAGAGGACGCTTTGGCAGCTGCTTTTCCAGTACCCTGAGCCTGGGTGAGAGAGGATGAGGAGGAGGAGGAGGGCTTGGTCATCCACTCTACCAAGTCTTCGGCATGATGTGGCTCAACATGTCCAGCTGCCGAAAAGAAGGACAAGCGTGTCCCATGGCCATGTGCTGATGACAATGCACCGCGTCCACGACCAGCACTGTTGCCCCCAGACACAGAGCCTGCTTGCCCTCTTTTATTGCCTCCTGACTGTCTGCCTCTCCTTGTTTGCCTTCCAGACATTCTAATAGATGGCCTGCAGGGAGATGGGAAAAAAGCAATAAGGGCTACCTTCAGGTGTCCTTCTCTGTCCCTTGAAACAAGGACTTGCACAGTGAAAGAAACTGACACTCTCCCTACCTACAGTTTTCTGTCCCTAGAAAAAATGTTTTTTTTAAGCACAATTTAGCACAAGGAGAATTCACTCACTGTCCTTCCAGGTCCCTGGAAACAAGGACTTTCACAGTGAAAGAAACTGACACTCTCCCTACCTACAGTTTTCTGTCCCTAGAAAAAATGTTTTTTTTAAGCACAATTTAGCACAAGGAGAATTCACTCACTGTCCTTCCAGGTCCCTGGAAACAAGGACTTTCACAGTGAAAGAAACTGACACTCTCCCTACCTACAGTTTTCTGTCCCTAGAAAAAATGTTTTTTTTAAGCACAATTTAGCACAAGGAGAATTCACTCACTGTCCTTCCAGGTCCCTGGAAACAAGGACTTTCACAGTGAAAGAAACTGACACTCTCCCTACCTACAGTTTTCTGTCCCTAGAAAAAATGTTTTTTTTAAGCACAATTTAGCACAAGGAGAATTCACTCACTGTCCTTCCAGGTCCCTGGAAACAAGGACTTTCACAGTGAAAGAAACTGACACTCTCCCTACCTACAGTTTTCTGTCCCTAGAAAAAATGTTTTTTTAAAGCACAATTTAGCACAAGGAGAATTCACTCACTGTCCTTCCAGGTCCCTGGAAACAAGGACTTTCACAGTGAAAGAAACTGACACTCTCCCTACCTACAGTTTTCTGTCCCTAGAAAAAATGTTTTTTTTAAGCACAATTTAGCACAAGGAGAATTCACTCACTGTCCTTCCAGGTCCCTGGAAACAAGGACTTTCACAGTGAAAGAAACTGACACTCTCCCTACCTACAGTTTTCTGTCCCTAGAAAAAATGTTTTTTTTAAGCACAATTTAGCACAAGGAGAATTCACTCACTGTCCTTCCAGGTCCCTGGAAACAAGGACTTTCACAGTGAAAGAAACTGACACTCTCCCTACCTACAGTTTTCTGTCCCTAGAAAAAATGTTTTTTTTAAGCACAATTTAGCACAAGGAGAATTCACTCACTGTCCTTCCAGGTCCCTGGAAACAAGGACTTTCACAGTGAAAGAAACTGACACTCTCCCTACCTACAGTTTTCTGTCCCTAGAAAAAATGTTTTTTTTAAGCACAATTTAGCACAAGGAGAATTCACTCACTGTCCTTCCAGGTCCCTGGAAACAAGGACTTTCACAGTGAAAGAAACTGACACTCTCCCTACCTACAGTTTTCTGTCCCTAGAAAAAATGTTTTTTTTAAGCACAATTTAGCACAAGGAGAATTCACTCACTGTCCTTCCAGGTCCCTGGAAACAAGGACTTTCACAGTGAAAGAAACTGACACTCTCCCTACCTACAGTTTTCTGTCCCTAGAAAAAATGTTTTTTTTAAGCACAATTTAGCACAAGGAGAATTCACTCACTGTCCTTCCAGGTCCCTGGAAACAAGGACTTTCACAGTGAAAGAAACTGACACTCTCCCTACCTACAGTTTTCTGTCCCTAGAAAAAATGTTTTTTTTAAGCACAATTTAGCACAAGGAGAATTCACTCACTGTCCTTCCAGGTCCCTGGAAACAAGGACTTTCACAGTGAAAGAAACTGACACTCTCCCTACCTACAGTTTTCTGTCCCTAGAAAAAATGTTTTTTTTAAGCACAATTTAGCACAAGGAGAATTCACTCACTGTCCTTCCAGGTCCCTGGAAACAAGGACTTTCACAGTGAAAGAAACTGACACTCTCCCTACCTACAGTTTTCTGTCCCTAGAAAAAATGTTTTTTTTAAGCACAATTTAGCACAAGGAGAATTCACTCACTGTCCTTCCAGGTCCCTGGAAACAAGGACTTTCACAGTGAAAGAAACTGACACTCTCCCTACCTACAGTTTTCTGTCCCTAGAAAAAATGTTTTTTTTAAGCACAATTTAGCACAAGGAGAATTCACTCACTGTCCTTCCAGGTCCCTGGAAACAAGGACTTTCACAGTGAAAGAAACTGACACTCTCCCTACCTACAGTTTTCTGTCCCTAGAAAAAATGTTTTTTTTAAGCACAATTTAGCACAAGGAGAATTCACTCACTGTCCTTCCAGGTCCCTGGAAACAAGGACTTTCACAGTGAAAGAAACTGACACTCTCCCTACCTACAGTTTTCTGTCCCTAGAAAAAATGTTTTTTTTAAGCACAATATAGCACAAGGAGAATTCACTCACTGTCCTTCCAGGTCACTGGAAACAAGGACTTTCACAGTGAAAGAAACTGACACTCTCCCTACCTACAGTTTTCTGTCCCTAGAAAAAATGTTTTTTTTAAGCACAATTTAGCACAAGGAGAATTCACTCACTGTCCTTCCAGGTCCCTGGAAACAAGGACTTTGACAGTGAAAGAAACTGACACTCTCCCTACCTACAGTTTTCTGTCCCTAGAAAAAATGTTTTTTTTAAGCACAATTTAGCACAAGGAGAATTAACTCACTGTCCTTCCAGGTCCCTGGAAACAAGGACTTTCACAGTGAAAGAAACTGACACTCTCCCTACCTACAGTTTTCTGTCCCTAGAAAAAATGTTTTTTTTAAGCACAATTTAGCACAAGGAGAATTCACTCACTGTCCTTCCATGTCCCTGGAAACAAGGACTTTCACAGTGAAAGAAACTGACACTCTCCCTACCTACAGTTTTCTGTCCCTAGAAAAAATGTTTTTTTTAAGCACAATTTAGCACAAGGAGAATTCACTCACTGTCCTTCCAGGTCCCTGGAAACAAGGACTTTGACAGTGAAAGAAACTGACACTCTCCCTACCTACAGTTTTCTGTCCCTAGAAAAAATGTTTTTTTTAAGCACAATTTAGCACAAGGAGAATTCACTCACTGTCCTTCCAGGTCCCTGGAAACAAGGACTTTCACAGTGAAAGAAACTGACACTCTCCCTACCTACAGTTTTCTGTCCCTAGAAAAAATGTTTTTTTTAAGCACAATTTAGCACAAGGAGAATTCACTCACTGTCCTTCCAGGTCCCTGGAAACAAGGACTTTCACAGTGAAAGAAACTGACACTCTCCCTACCTACAGTTTTCTGTCCCTAGAAAAAATGTTTTTTTTAAGCACAATTTAGCACAAGGAGAATTCACTCACTGTCCTTCCAGGTCCCTGGAAACAAGGACTTTCACAGTGAAAGAAACTGACACTCTCCCTACCTACAGTTTTCTGTCCCTAGAAAAAATGTTTTTTTTAAGCACAATATAGCACAAGGAGAATTCACTCACTGTCCTTCCAGGTCCCTGGAAACAAGGACTTTCACAGTGAAAGAAACTGACACTCTCCCTACCTACAGTTTTCTGTCCCTAGAAAAAATGTTTTTTTTAAGCACAATTTAGCACAAGGAGAATTCACTCACTGTCCTTCCAGGTCCCTGGAAACAAGGACTTTCACAGTGAAAGAAACTGACACTCTCCCTACCTACAGTTTTCTGTCCCTAGAAAAAATGTTTTTTTTAAGCACAATTTAGCACAAGGAGAATTCACTCACTGTCCTTCCAGGTCCCTGGAAACAAGGACTTTCACAGTGAAAGAAACTGACACTCTCCCTACCTACAGTTTTCTGTCCCTAGAAAAAATGTTTTTTTTAAGCACAATTTAGCACAAGGAGAATTCACTCACTGTCCTTCCAGGTCCCTGGAAACAAGGACTTTGACAGTGAAAGAAACTGACACTCTCCCTACCTACAGTTTTCTGTCCCTAGAAAAAATGTTTTTTTTAAGCACAATTTAGCACAAGGAGAATTAACTCACTGTCCTTCCAGGTCCCTGGAAACAAGGACTTTCACAGTGAAAGAAACTGACACTCTCCCTACCTACAGTTTTCTGTCCCTAGAAAAAATGTTTTTTTTAAGCACAATTTAGCACAAGGAGAATTCACTCACTGTCCTTCCATGTCCCTGGAAACAAGGACTTTCACAGTGAAAGAAACTGACACTCTCCCTACCTACAGTTTTCTGTCCCTAGAAAAAATGTTTTTTTTAAGCACAATTTAGCACAAGGAGAATTCACTCACTGTCCTTCCAGGTCCCTGGAAACAAGGACTTTGACAGTGAAAGAAACTGACACTCTCCCTACCTACAGTTTTCTGTCCCTAGAAAAAATGTTTTTTTTAAGCACAATTTAGCACAAGGAGAATTCACTCACTGTCCTTCCAGGTCCCTGGAAACAAGGACTTTCACAGTGAAAGAAACTGACACTCTCCCTACCTACAGTTTTCTGTCCCTAGAAAAAATGTTTTTTTTAAGCACAATTTAGCACAAGGAGAATTCACTCACTGTCCTTCCAGGTCCCTGGAAACAAGGACTTTCACAGTGAAAGAAACTGACACTCTCCCTACCTACAGTTTTCTGTCCCTAGAAAAAATGTTTTTTTTAAGCACAATTTAGCACAAGGAGAATTCACTCACTGTCCTTCCAGGTCCCTGGAAACAAGGACTTTCACAGTGAAAGAAACTGACACTCTCCCTACCTACAGTTTTCTGTCCCTAGAAAAAATGTTTTTTTTAAGCACAATATAGCACAAGGAGAATTCACTCACTGTCCTTCCAGGTCCCTGGAAACAAGGACTTTCACAGTGAAAGAAACTGACACTCTCCCTACCTACAGTTTTCTGTCCCTAGAAAAAATGTTTTTTTTAAGCACAATTTAGCACAAGGAGAATTCACTCACTGTCCTTCCAGGTCCCTGGAAACAAGGACTTTCACAGTGAAAGAAACTGACACTCTCCCTACCTACAGTTATCTGTCCCTAGAAAAAATGTTTTTTTTAAGCACAATTTAGCACAAGGAGAATTCACTCACTGTCCTTCCAGGTCCCTGGAAACAAGGACTTTCACAGTGAAAGAAACTGACACTCTCCCTACCTACAGTTTTCTGTCCCTAGAAAAAATGTTTTTTTTAAGCACAATATAGCACAAGCACAAAACTCATTGCTCTCCTCGCTGCCGGCGCTGTGATTGGCCAAGCATGCGGGGTCACAGTGCATGCTTGGCCAATCACAGCGCCTGGATGACACTGCGATGGCGTAGTGCATTGTGGGCCGTTCGCGTCACTCGAATTTGGCGCGAACAGCCCAAATCGTTCGATCTTCGTCGAACGATCGAACAGCCGATGTTCGAGTCGAACGTATGTTCGACTCGAACACGAAGCTCATCCCTAGTTGTAATACGTACATGTAAAGAAACCAGAAATCAGCTGATTCCGGGTGGCAACTCCAGCATTCGTGTTATGCTGTCTGTGGACCGACAGCTGGCGGACCTCTGGCTCCCTCTCCTCATTCAGCTCCCAGGCAGTGCTGGGACAAGGTCATACAGCGCCCAGGGCGAACATTCCAAGGTGCGCCCCCCCCCTCCTTTTTATGCATGACCAATCATCTTTCCCACACCTGATTGTTATACCTATGTATAGAGTGCAGCAGCCAGGAGCAGATAAAGTACAGAGTGCAGAGGGAAGGTGTATGTAATATACAATGTGCAGAAGTCAGGAGTGGGTAAACTACAGAGAAGAGACCAGGAGTATATACACCATAGTGCCCAGCAGTACCCCCTAAGAGTCATTTCACACCTATAGTATATACTTCTAGATTGTAAGCTCTAACAAACAGGGCCCTCTGATCCATCCTGTATTAAATTGTATTGTGACTGTACTGTCTTCCCTGATGTAAAGCGCTGCGCAAACTGTTGGCGCTATATAAATCCTGTATAATAATAATAATAACAATATTATACACACACACACACACACACACACAAACACTCACATATATAGCCACCCATTTGTTCCTGCCTAACCCAAGTGACATTCTGGTTCATAATAAAGGTTTAAGTCCCAGGAAAATAAACAAAATCCACCCTTGCAGTAGGGCCCCCATACTGCATGGGTTAAATGCTCATTTAGTCCAGAGGCAGAGGATTAAGGTATAAATACTTGAAGGCTAGGTTCACCTTTAATAATAATATTAATAAAAATAAAAGAAAATGCACATATTTTTCCCAGTAAAAAATGTGCATTTATTTATTTTTTTAAACGGGAACCTGCAAAGTGTTGCACCTGTGATCAGGTGCCTAAGGCTGGATTCACACCTATGCATTTTTAGTGCTTTTTGCATTTTGCAGATTTGCACTACAGCCCATTTAACATGGTTTCCTATGGAACATGTTCTGTAGTGCAAATCTGAAAAATGCAATAAGCTCAAAACATGCAATGATGTGAATCCAGCCTAAAGCTCTGTGCCCATACCTCTGTTTCTCCCCCTCCCCCAAACACATACACTGAAAGGATAGACTTTTGTTTACTTTCCTGGAGTTGCCTCCATTATGCAATCACATTCATTAATGCTCATGTTCAGATTTTTTTATAGGTTAGGAATATACTGGGACTTCTGAGGTGATACATAGATGTACATATACACACACACATACGTGTATATATCTCCTATTAAAAACGATGTGTATGAGGAATACATCTATGTATCACCTCAGAAGTCCCAGTATATTCCTAACCCAATCAAGAAAGTTACAGTACAGTTTACAGTTAAAGTTTACAGCACAGTACAGTACAAGGTGGAAGGCAGAGAAAGTCGGGATTCACATATGTAGAAGATGCATTCTGACATCTCTTATCTGAGATCTTCTTTCTGCCCCAATGAGAGCTGCTGTATATGGTGAGCAGGAAGCAGTAATCGGGCCTGCAGTGTACTGATCTCTTCCTGCTCCGCGCACCTGTAGTGGAGCTCTTACTGTGACTCAGCCAGCCACACTAACAGGAGCTCAAAAAGGGGCGTGACTGCTGCCTCAAAGAGGAGTTCAGCAATCAGGAAGGGCGCGTCCTCTGCTCTCTTTTGATGCAGGCTGGAGCAGCAACATGAAGCATAGGGATACTCTTCTGCCTGCTAACAACCCGCCCCCTCCCACACTCCGCCCAGGGCACCCGCCCCTTCCGCCCACCCCTTGTACCGGCCCTGCTCCCAGGAATCATCCCTTGCAACACACATGCAAGACGCAACAAGCAAGGATGATCCTGGAACACTTATGAGGAGATTACAGTAGCACCCCCCCTCCCCCCGGGCCTGGCCAAACATAAAAACCGAGACTTCAGCAGGCCAATCGTGAGTTCAACAATGTCCTGGCTTTTATGCAACGCACTGTTGTAGCGCTGTTGTGGCTTCCCCGGGGGGGGGGGGGGTGCCTAGCTGCGGATAACCGGCATCACCTAGAAACAAAAAGACAAAAAAAAACATAAATGAGTCCTTCCCATCCCTTAATGGGACCTAAGATGCCTGTAAAAAAAATGCACGACAAGGAAGAATGTATTGCCTAACCTGGTCATCTGTGTGTCTAGGTGTGTCCCTAAAGCAGCCCACACATTTCTTTGGTAACATATCTTGCACCATGTTTAGCCCAAAACAAAATTGACTCATTCCTGCATCCAGGGGAGGGCTGGCAGCCTTAGGCCTGGGGGGCAGGTCCAGTCAAGTGGCCCATTGAACCATTGAATCGGCTCACCATCCATCTACACCACATTCACCGCACAGAGAGAGAGGGAGGGAAACTGCTCCACATTGCCACAGAGAGAGAGAGAGACCGCTTGACACTGCCTGCACAGAGAGAGAGACCGATTGACACTGCCTGCACAGAGAGAGAGAGAAAGACTGCTTGACACTGCCTGCACAGAGGCGGTCACTTTCTGTGGGGGAAGTGTGAAGCTGTCACTCTCTGTGGGGGAAATCATTGTGGAGCAGTCTCTCAGAGAGAGACTGCATGATTACCCACAGAGAGACTGAGAAAAAGAGCTTGCACATTCCCAACACCCAGTACACAGACCAATAAGACTGCAGAAAGATGAAGACTAAAAACTGTGCTGCCACACTAAGCGCTACCTGTGGAGTCTGGAGCTTCTCTGGTGAGTGAGCACCACACCACTGGGCAAGCTAAGCAGAGTAGCTGAGAGTCACAGTAAGCGCAGCAGGCTAAACACACAAGTCCTGCTGTCTCCCTGACATGACCACCAGATTCCCCAGGCTGCAGGCTCCTCCTGTGTCAATTGCAGGTAGTGAGAAAAGCACATGCAGGTGCATGCTGGTGCCCTGGCCAGTTTAAGGGCATTGTGGGCCTGCAGTGGACCAGGTTTAGGAGTGGCAGGGATATGAGGCAAGTAATGTCATATCCCAGCTCTCCTCTTAATGGCCACACTCCTGTGTTTCCAGGAGCTTGTGCCCAGGCTTGGACAGAGCCCCACGGGTGTAATGCTAGGGAAGCCTGGCATTTGATTTACCAAGCTTCTGTAAGAGCCGTGTGTCAGTATGTGCTCTTAGATGAAAGTTTTCAAGTCATCAGAATACAGTGATCACTGCTGGCAGTTATAGCAGCCAGCAGTGATCACCAAAAAAAGAGACATGCTGGTTGTACTGAAGTCAGTTGATAGATCGAATTCTGTACAACCAGTCTGCACATAGATAGATTGAAATTTCTGCTGAACCGGCAGAATTTCAGTCTGTCTATGGTGGCCTAAGTTCACCAGTCTCTGGGTTTAATAATATCCTCAAATCTTCTGAAATGGGTGCTCCACCTAGGTGTAGAAATTCACTTTGAACTCCACCTTATTTTCAAAACTCTCTTTTAGGGAACTTTCACACTGAAGGCCCTTTACAGGCGTTTTAGCGCTAATAATAGTGCCTGTAAACTGCCTCTCATGCCACCTCAGTGTGAGAGCCTGACTGCTTTCACATTGGAGCTGTGCGCTTGCAGGACATTCTGAAAAGTTCTACAAGCAGCATCTTTGTGGCGGTTTGGGATCGCTGTATACACCACTCCCAAACCATCCTGCCCATTGAAATGAATGCAGCACGGGCGGTTTTAATCCGACGGTAAAGCGCCGCTAAAACTACCATCGCTTTACCGCTACCACCCCAGTGTGAAAGTACCCTTAGGTATTAGATGTGCAAAAAATAAGGTGAGAGCACATCTAATACCTACAGAGAGTAATGGAAATATGGAGTTCAAAGTGAACCGTGCCATTACCTGGAGGGATTGGCATTTAGGGGGTAGACCCCTTTCACACTGAGCCGCCCAAAGCGTCGGCAGTAAAACGCCGCTATTTTTACAGCTGATGCTATGGGCGGATTTGCGGCGCATTTCGGCCACTAGCAGGAAGCTTTTAACCCCCGCTAGCGGCCGAGAAAGGGTTAAAACCACCCGCAATGCGCTGCTGAAATGATTTCAATGGGCAGGAGCGGTGGAGGAGTGGTATACACACCGCTCCAATGATGTGACTAGCAGGACTTTATTTACCATCCTGCTGCCGCAACGCTCCAGTGTGAAAGCCCTCGGGCTTTCACATTGGAGTGAATGTAACAGCTGTTTGGGGTCGGTTTGCAGGAGCTATTTTTAACGCTATACCGCCTGCAAAACGCTGCAGTGTGAAAGGGGTCTAAAACAGGCAGGAAGGAAATGTACCGTAATATCAACTCACTGCCTGTAAAATGCCTCTGAAAAGTGACCTGATCATAGATCACTTTTCAGAGAAGTGGCAGTGCCTGCTGCAAGTGAATACAAGCCTTTGGGCTCACACTGGTGTGCTGCGGTTTGGCTGCAGTGCTGGTGTACTGGCGGGTTTTTACACATTTTTGCTGCATTTTCTGAAAGTGCACCAAAGATGCAGCCTGCAGGACATTTTGTGCACTTTCAGAACATGCAGTAAAAATGTGCAACCTCTATGGGACCAGGGGCAACATGCAGGAAGACTGCCAGTACACCACCACTGAAGCCAAACAGCAGAATGCCAGTGTGAGCCCACATTATAACACCTAGGAGGGCAAGGTAGTGTCACAGGCTGCTAGAAAAAAAATCTTTAGCTGCAAAGAGGGGGAAGGAGGAGAAGTTCACTTACTTGTATGGTCCCAGCCTCCAGGAGACTCACTCACTGGATTCGAGCAGACTGCTCAGATTGAACTTTCCCGCCCACACATCTTCTTCTCAGACAGCACACAGGCTGCCTGGAGTGTGGGCGGGGAAACAGAGCAGGTCCAGCTTCTGGTAGCCATTCGTGTGGAGGAGGGAGGGGCTGGGCGGGGCTGTGCTGTGCTCTGTAACACAGACTGTCAGCTCAGCTCAGCCTTCTGACAAAGACATCGCTGGCTCACAGTACTTCATGGAGCTTCCGCACTCGGCCAGCTCAAGAACTGCGCATGTGCCTATCAGAGCAGCCCAGGGGGCAAATGCATGCCTGCCCCCTGTCCCAGCCCACCCCTGCCTCCATCAAATAACTCATTGTTGATGTGGGAATACTATTGTAAATGACTAGTGTGTTCAGCTTGTGTGGAGGGGTAAAGCCTTTACAGCTTGGTGTACACCATGAATGTTGCTGGCTAGAGACAACACCTCTCTATTTTTCCTGGGATGAGCTGATCTAGGCTTGTGTCCAACCAAGGTGGACATACAATGATTCTAAATCTGTTTCTCCCTGTCGAGCTAAAAAAGTGTAGCGGGTATTACTTTTAAATTCTGGTGAGGACACCAGTGATGCATAGCTCCCTGCGGCCCAGCAGGTGGCGCTGTCACTTTGGGCCGGGGTTGAACCATCGCTGCAGTGCCGTACCCTTTGTGGCCTCTCGCAGCGGTTGTACGGCGGGCGGGGAACCCGCCGTGCATCCTGGAAAGGGTATAAAGGGGGCGGACATCTTCGCCACGAGGTTCGAGTCCCAGGCACCTTCAGCCTGTGGGCTGCTGTTCGCGGTCGGTGTCCAGGCGGCCTAGGCCTGGACACCTGGAATTCGTGTTCCATCCCAGACACCTTCAGTCTGGGGTGAGGTACTCAGCTGGAGGCCTGGGGCCCAGTACCTTCCGCTTTGTCCCACGAGGGAGGGATTGTCCTAGGGGGCCCCGGGAGTGGGGCACCCGAATCCAGTGGTGTAAGGGACTGGAGGAGGGACTCATCCGAAGACCTGGTGCAGCAGATTGCCAGTGCCGGATGAACCTCTGGAGACCGCCCGGAGGGGTATCTTCCCAAATAGGGGCCAAGTTCAGAGAGGAAGCGGATTCATGTTCTATGACCGGTGGCAGCGGTCCAGCTATTCAACTCAGGTCAGTGGCAGAGGCCTGCTATTAGGCCTGTGGCAGGGGCCTCAACGGTTCACCCGGTCGGTGGCAGCGGCCAAAACTCACGGTCGGTGGCAGAGACCGTGCGCCAGGCCTATTCGCTAGCAAAGGAATAGGAGAGTTCAGTTGTGCCTGGGCCTACTCGTATCCACACCCCTGTTTGTTCATAACTGAAAGTTCAACTGATTGTGTTCACCCTGCAAGAAAAGAAATAAAGGAGTGTTGGACTTTCGATTGGTGTGGGGCTCTATGTTATTGGCAGACACATTTCCACAGAACAACTAAGGCTTTGTATGCAGTGAACAGACCCGGAGGTAATTCAAGTGACTCTGCTCAACCCTCATACACATACGAGGGGAGAGCTTGGCGTAGTGTTCCTGCACTCTCCTCTCTCAGATACCCCTAGACACAAGCCATTCACAATAGGCGAGAGGGAGAGTGAGGCTCCGCTACAAAAGTATCTAACCATGTATGTCTGTATGTAACCTTACAGTTTATGTTCTTCATAAAAAAGAATACTGTACCAATAAGCCACCCGGGTGGCATTTGGCCACCCTCAAACTTCCAGAAGAGGCCGGTCTGCTTTAAGATGTAGGCATCATGGCACGACCCTGGGAAAGCCGCCTGAACACTCATGATGCGCTGTCTGGCGTCACACACAACTTGGACGTTGATGGAGTGGTACTGCGATTCCGATAACTTGCTTCACTTATCCTGGGGGCCCTGATTGCCATGTGTGTACAATCAATGGCCCCCAGGATTTTTGGCATTTGTGCACGGCGGTAGAAAGCCACCTTCACGTCATTCCACTCATCTTCATTTTGTGGCCATTGAATAAATTGTGGTACAAGGTCAAGGATGGCATCTATGACCTGCATAAATACCCTGGACACCGTGGGTTGGATAAGACCCATAATGCTTCCAGAAGTGGCTTGGAAGCTGCCCCGACCCAAGATATACAAAGTCGCAAGCAACCTGACCATGCCTGGCACAGCATGACTGCGGTCTGTAGATGGTGCGATTTTATCCTGTATGAGCTGATAGAGGTGCATAATTGCTTCTCACCCTAATCGAAACTTGCTACGGATATCAGAGTCCCGCATGCTTTCAAAATATGCCCGTGGGGCAAAAACCCGTGGCTGGCGAAGGTGAGCCACAGGTGCCTCAATTTCCTGGGCTGCCTCCTGCACAGCCGCCTCCTGCACAGCTGCCTCGCAAAAGGCACCAACGAGTACTGTCACTGCCAACATGACTTGATCCTCCACCTCTGCCATTTTGTGATCAGAGGGTGTCACTGGCAAACATGCGCACATAAATACGCAATTGCGAATTAGCGTACGCAAAATAATATGCTATATATAGACCACATTGCACTGTGAGCCATTGTGGGTGTGTGGAGATGTGAAGTGAAATTGGGTTGTGTGCCTCTGCGATATTTGGTAAGCCATTTCTACAAGATTGTACTAACATATTTTGGGAATATTGCACTGCTACTGGTTGATGGTACCAGTAACCAACTTTGGACTCTTGCATATTTCAAAAAGCTTTTAAGTACTTTAGGTTAGTATGGAGTTCTAGTTATCTATGTTCATTATTTGATCATTTATCAATGGTATCTTTCTGCTCTAATTGTACTGATCAAGGTAGCTTAGTGGTTTGAGCTACTGGTTAGTAACACTCAGCAATCACTCATTTGATGGGTTCAAATTCCAAATAGGTCAACACCTGGCTGAAGTAACAATGGCAAATGCATAGCTGCCATTATGCGTTTTTGTAAATGTGCCCTTGAAACTTTAGACAGGTGGTAGCATGTTTGGGATTGGAACTCATGTCCTTGTGTTTTTCGAGATAGGAGTTCTGATTAGTAAGCAACTAGTGTAGTGTTTCTCATCTCCAGTCCTCAAAGCGCAATAACAGGTCATGTTTTCAGGCTTGCCATTATTTTGCACAGGTGATGTGATCACCTTTGTAATTAACACAGCTGTTTCATCTGAGGGAAATCATGAAGACATGACGTGACCTTGAGGACTGGAGTTGATAAACACTGAACTAGTGTATATAGCTCTACCTTCAATATACATCATTACCATAATTAAACAATAAACAGATCTACATACAACTCAATATTCGAAGATACCAGTTGAACTAAAAATTATATTTGATATGTACTAGAACTCTAACTGTAAATGTTTAACACTGCAGAATAGCAGACATTACTCTGTAACAGGGATGAGCTCCGGCGTGTTTGCACAGTCCACGTGCAGATCAAAGCTTGACTTGGCACAGTCCCGCTAGCGGACGAAAAAGGGTTCAAAACGCCTGCAAGAATGCCTCTTTGCGGCGTTTTGGAGGCGCTACCCCATTGATTTCAATGGGCAGGGGCGCTATAGGAGCGGTATTTTTACCGCTCCTATGGCGCCTCAAAGATGCGACTTGCAGGAGTTTTTTTTACCCTCCTGCAAGCGCAATGCTCCAGTGTGAAAGCCCTCAGGCTTTCAGACTGGATACAATGGAGCGGCTTTTTCAGGGCGCATTGCAGGCGCTATTTTTAGCGCAATAGCGCCTCAGTGTGAAAGGGGCCTTACTGGCCCTCAATGAAGCTGGGTCACACAGGTCCAGAGCAGATGCCATCCAAGGCCACTTTCCTGCTTGTACCTTGCCTGAAAGATGTCCGACTTTGATGCAACTTGAATAGTGGCCTGTGATACGACTTGACCTCCATAGGCCTCAAGTTTACAAAGTTGAAACAAAGTAGTGCAGGAACTATTTAGAGGTTGCTGTGATTTGAAGTCACACAGATATGAACAGTACTCATTGGAAATCATGGGGTACAACTTGGAATGCAACTTGGGACTACAAAGTCACATGACAAGTTGGACCCCATGATTTCCAAAGACTTAGGCCCCTTTCACACTAGCGCTACTTCAAAGTGGCTTGATTTTTATGCAATTTTCCCGTGATTTAACGGCCGCGATTGTGACGTGATTTCAGGGAAGGCCTGTGTAACTCGCATCAAAGTTGGACCAAAGTAGTGCAGGGAATACTTTGAAGTAGGCACGACTTGAAGTCGTACTAATATGAATGGTTGTCATTGGAAATCATGGTGAACGACCATGCAACTTTGCAGTCCCAAATCGTGGGCCAAGTTACTTGTAGGACTTGGCCCACGATTTGGGACTGTAAAGTAGCATGACAAGTCATTCCCCATGATTTCCAATGATTACCATTCATATTAGTACGACTTCAAGTCGTTCTGACTTCAAAGAAGTCCCTGCACTACTTTAGTCCGATTTTGATGCCACTTACACAGGCATTTCCTGAAATCACGGCCGCGAATCGCGGTAAAATCGCGCGACTTTGAAGTCGCACTAGTGTGAAAGGGGCCTAAGTCAGACTTTTAGCCAACTTGAGCTCCATAGACATTAAGAATACACAAGCAGTGGTTCAAGTCACACAACTTTCAGGACGTGCAAGTGTGAAAGGGGCCTTAAAAAAAGGTAACGTGCGTCTTTGGCTCCAGTTAGGGTGCCAAGTCAAGCTTTGAACCACACCTGATTTTAGCATGAACCAGAGAACAGAACATGTACTGTACCCCATGATGTTAGCCGCGGCCATAGCAGAAAACTATATTCACACTTGTCATGCAACTACAAACATCAAAACTGCATGTCCAGTTGTTCAACATTAAGGATGGGCTCGGGCGTGTTTTTTTTGAAACCCACATGCCTGAGCCCGCCAGGAAGCTCACACTGCGCAGCGCTAATCACAAGAAGTGAGATATTTCCCAATCGGCAGCTGCACAGATCGGGAAATGTCTCACTGCCTGTGATTAGCGCTGCGCAGCGTGAGCTTCCTGGCAGGCTCAGGCACGAGGAGCTGCCAACACGTCTGAGCCCATCCTTATTCAACATGTTTTTGAATGTTACCCATTGATATTTGTGCAAAATACAGTGGCAGTGTCTTCCATGTAGTTCATGCACTACTTAACACTGACTTTCATTCAAGTTGAGGGCCTCAAGCCTCGTACACACGACCGATTTTCTCGTCGTAAACAGTCAAGAAAAGTGCCGCGAGAGTTTTTTTGTCTAGAAAAACGTTCGTGTGTATGGTTTTACGACGAGAAACTTGACGAGAATCTCGACGAGAAAATAGAGAACCTGCTCTCTATTTTCTCGTCAGGAGTCCAGATTTCCTCGTCGTGTTTCTCGTCGGCCTGTTTTGTGACGAGAAAATGGTTTGTGTGTATGCTTTTACGACTCTTCCAAAAGCGCGCATGCTCACAAGCAACTATGAGACGGGAGCGCATCTTCTGGTAAAACAAGCCTTCATAATGGAGAGAGCACATTCGTCACGCTCATAAATATTTCCTCGTTTAAATGTTCTGCATTGAATTCTTCGTTAGAATGTTACATTAATCAAAACGAGAGACCTTTTTTTGCTGCTGATATTCACACAGAGTTATGCCTTATTTTTAACCTTTTTCATGCTGCTCTTTTTAAGATTTATGTGTATTATATCGTGCAAGTTTTTAGGAATAATTTAAATGGTTTTTTTTTCCAAAATGATGTTAATTATAATTTCTTAATGTTTTGATAGCGATCTCCCATTTAATTTTCTAATCTATATTTTTACATTTTCACACCATGTTTTTGAGCTAATCAGATTTAGTTATTCTTTTGGGGGGGGGTGATATCTGTGCCTTTTATTGTCAGTCAAATGTATCTGCTTACTCCAAAGTTTTTTTTTTTTTTTTTAAAAATACACATAGTCAAGTATGAACTTAAACAAAAATCACATTTATTCATGTTTATAAATTAAATAAAGAGAAGGCAGCGCTGGAGAAGCTGCTGCCATTTGTGCATCCCAGGGACCCCAGAGCACACAGCAACCCTGTGTGGACACTAAAATTGGGAGCTTGAGAAGGCCCACATTTCAGAACACAATCTGATGCTGGCCTCCCAGAGGTCAGGAACAGCAGCAGGTGAGATATATGTCCCAAGTGTGTGGTACTACAACAGGCTGCCTTCTGTCCGACCAGTGCGACCACAATGAAGCAAGGCCATCACTTCCTCTTCTTCCTGGCAACCTTCCCTGCAGCCTTTCCTGAAGCCTTCCTTCTTTGTTTAGCTGGAGGCTGGCCCACTGGAGGGGTACTCCTGTCAGGAGGAGGAGGTGGAGGTGTAGCAGAAGGGGGTGGGGCAGAAGAAGAAGCTGGAGGTGTAGCAGAAGGGGGTGGGGCAGAAGGTGGAGGTGTAGCAGAAGAGGGTGGGGCAGAAGGTGGAGGTGTAGCAGAAGGGGGTGGGGCAGAAGGTGGAGGTGTAGCAGAATGGGGTGGGGCAGAAGGTGGAGGTGTAGCAGAAGGGGGTGGGGCAGAAGAGGAAGGTGGAGGTGGAGGTTGAGGTTGGGTCAGTTGGGCCACCTCACATATGGCGGTATTGGGGGTAATTTGCTCCATCACCCCCTTGTTGAGCAAGGTGATGAGCAGGGGTTCGCATAGGAGGCGTTGCTCCATGCTCATCACCTTGAACTTAGCCTCCACTAGGCCGGCAATGGCCTCTTCAGGGGATGTGGGCTCCTTGAGGGTGGCATGGGCCTCTTTAATAAGGGCCATTGCTGCCTCACTGGTGGTCCTGTCCCTCCTGCCTCTTTTGTGAAGCCTGATGGGAGGCACCTGGGATCTGGTGCTTCTCCTTTGCCCTGCCACCTCCTGGCTGCCACTGGGCCCTGCCACCTCCTGTCTGCCACTGGGCCCTGCCACCTCCTGTCTGCCACTGGGCCCTGCCACCTCCTGTCTGCCACTGGGCCCTGCCACCTCCTGGCTGCCACTGGGCCCTGCCACCTCCTGGCTGCCACTGGGCCCTGCCACCTCCTGGCTGCCACTGGGCCCTTCCTCCTCCTGCCTGACAGTTTCCAGACCCTCCTCCTGGCTGATTTCATCCTGTGAATGAAAAAGAAACATAGTTTAATATGTTGGTTTAATCTTTGCATCAAACTTTGTAATCCTGATGGAAGCAATTAGAATGTAAATGCATAAATCCTTGCTTTAAATTTACCACTACATCAGCTTGACTATTTACCACACAATTAAGTGCAGAATAATGTCTACAGATCATGATTTCACTTGTTGAATACAAAATAATGTATGTTTCTCATCCTGACATATTTGGGAAACATTAATTTTATCCCACTACATTTTCAGTTAATACTATACCTGGCTCCAGATGGCCAAATCAGGATCATCCAGGATGGCTGCCTCCTCTTGCTCCAGAGAAGGCTCAGGTTGGCTGCAGGGAAGTCTGGGGGGAAGAGTGGAGAGTGATGGCCTTGGCTCAATGTGGTCATCCAGGAAGGACATCCTGCTGTAGTACCACAAAACCGGGACATAAACATCATCTGCTGCTGCTCCTGACCTCTGAGAAGCCAGCACCTTAGAGCGTTCAGTCCTGTAGGTACCTCTCAAGCTCCCAATTTTAGTGTCCACTTGTTTTGCTGTGGCTGTGGGCACCTTGGTATGCACAAATGGGAGCAGCTTCTCCAGCGCTGCTTTTCTCACCCCTTTTTTTTTATGGATGGGGTTTTTGGTCTCCCACAGAGCCGGCAGCTCCCTTACCCGGTCAATAAATTCCGCCAGGAACTCTTTGTCGCTAATAAATACATTCATATTGTATCTGCAAGTAAAATAAATTATATTTAAATAATGTGAGGCAAACAGTCTAACCTCCTTCACATCCTAGTCACCATATATATCCTCCACCAATCTCAAGACAGTATAGGCCAACAATTTTAACAAGTCTCACAAAATCACATACCTTCGTTCGCACGTCCGTCACTTGAACTCCTCTCTCCGCACACCGAACGTACTATAGTCACATGTGTGTTTGCTATATACACACCACGCATGCGTCCAAATTCGAACACGTCGCTCCGCACACGTCGCCCGCCCATGACGTTCTAACTAACATCTTTTTCACGCCCCTTCTCTTTCGGCGCGCAGACAGATATGGCGGAGTTACAGCAGGTGTCTGATAATTCCGCAACTAGCGAGGAGACAAGCCCGGAGACCGAGGACACGTCACGATCAAGGAGGAGATTCAAGGCATCGAATATGTCTTTGGCGGAGATGGCGGAGATGGTGGACATCTTGGTCAAGGCTGATTATGATGCCAAGCATGGGCCGTATAGCAAACCAAATAGAAGGAAGGCCAAAATCCTCACTAAAGTTGTGAAGAGTCTGAGGGCAAAGTTCGGGGTGAAACGCTCAAATGAGCAGCTCAGAAAGAGGTGGTCAGACCTCAAACTGAGGGAGCCAGACCAGTTGAGGAGCATAAAGAGGATGCTCGCTAAAAGTAAGTAAAATGACGACCTTTCTGCTATTAATCTTTTTAGGAACTGTCTTTTTTTTTTTTTTTATAGCATATTGGACTCCCTTCCAAAATGTAATATTTTGAACTAGGTTGGGCACAGTAATCGTTCGTTACGTTACCGACACTTCGTTCGGCCACTATCCGCGGTTTTGGCTTATTTAAGAGCCACAAAAGTAATTAGACATCTGCCATTTTTGATCAAGTATTGTGGATAATTTTTAAGTGTAGATGATGTGTTTGTAAGGAGAATGAAATGCAAACTTTAATCAGTGTAAAGGAGAGGACACTCAGCAGCTGCTTCCACATCTGTACTTTGGAGCACTATAGTGTGGGCCACCAGACCCGCCTTTTTTGGGTGTCCCACACAGGTGCATCAGAGTTTATTTGTGGTGCGTCAATGTCCAAAAAATTACATCCAAATGTGAATAATATACATATTTGGGCTCATAAAGAATGCATTTTTCTTTAAATTCCGCACAAACACACACTTGTACCCCACTTCCAAACAATTTAGCCTGTTTTTATTTTAAAAATGAGATTTTTACAGTGTGATAAATAGACCTTTGGTTTTATTCTCATAGGGGAGAGAAGACTGGGAGGAGGACACTCCAGGGAGCACATGCACCCCACAACTTCCAAGCAACCCCAAACTCCCAAAGATCCACAACCGAAAGATGTGCAGGAAGTTGAGGTGGAGGAAGGAGAAGTGCAGGAAGGAGAGGTGGATGACGTTGTGGATCTGGTCACCACAACAGGTCAGTATCTGACACCACAGCTTAAGGTAAGCGAGGTAGGCCTGCAGAGTTTTATTAATTTTTTTTATGGTTTTTAGGGGATGGAAATGTTGTGAAGGATAGCACACCGTTCTCTGCTGACAGTGCCCTCCGCCTCATCCAGCAAGTGATGGAATGTAGCACGGAACTGGACCGAATTAAACAAAGAATCCATGTGATGGAACAAACATTTAAAGACATTCTCGATGTTTTGGGGAGAATTCAATAAGCCATCCAAACACATTTGTTTTTACATGTTTGTTTTTATGTTTTTACTAATTTTTTAAGTAACAAAACAGCCAAAAATTGAATATGCACACAGTGTGTGAACATGTGCTATCTGCCATCAGGGGATATCCATGTACGTCTTTTGTGGGTGCAACCCCTTCCTCGTATCAAAAGTCGGTGAACTGAGGAAGGGGATGCATCCCCAAAACACATCCATTGATCACCCCTGATGGCAGATAGCACATGTTGACAATAGGGATCTGGATTGAAAACTTCCTATTTGCAAAAAAGTAAAAATGTGTGCATATTGAATTTTTGGCTGGGCAAGGGGTGGCAGGACCCCATATTAGGACGGGCACATAGAGACATAGTTTGTGTAACTGAATGTCTCAGATTGCTCAGAGGTATCCAATGTTGTCATTTTAGAAATGCAAGTGGTATTTTTCTATTTTCCTAAGCCAAAATTTGCCGGGTTGTGGTCAGGCCAACCCCAAAGTAAAAAAAAAAAAAATGTGCAGAGAGTAAAATATTTGACCACAAACAACGTGTAGCTTCTTTTTATAATACTCTCTAAGCTTATTTGGTTGTTTTGTAAGGTAACATAGTGAAATTGGTTGTTATTTACTAAAGTAAAATACACTTGCCACTACAAATGCACAAAGAAAAACTAGGAGACAGGAAAGAACAAATAATTAAAGGTTCAAACAAGATTTTTATTGGGATACTTAGACATAGGCTGGCATAGGAATTGCCCCCCTACCCGTGAAATACTCCATGTATTTGTCCCGAACCACACGGGCATTTTGGGGGGGCAAGCCAAGACGGGCAGATTCCAGGCCCGGAAGGGGATTTGCAGGGGAAAGTCCAGCCTCTGGCAAAACTGAGGCCATATAAGAATTCGCTTTGCGGCAAAGAAAATTGTGTAGCACACAGCAGCATAACACTACATAGTTTATTTTGTAGTCCGCCAAGTGGATGGAAGTCATAAAAAGGCGGAACCGGCTGGCCATTATGCCGAAGGCATTTTCAACGACTCTTCGGGCCCTGGCCAGCCGGTAATTGAACACCCTCTTCTCTGGGGTCAGGGTCCTCTGTGGAAATGGCCTCATAAGATGCCGTCCGAGTCCGAAGGCTTCATCAGCCAAGAAAACAAAGGGGAGTCCTTCAATATTCCCTGCATCCGGTGGCAATGCAAGGTCGTCACTCTGGAGACGGAGGGCAAACTCCGTCTGGATGAAGGATCCCCCATCGGACATCCGGCCATTCTTCCCTACATCAACATAGAGGAATTCATACCGTGCTGACACCACCGCCATCAGCACAATGCTATGAAACCCCTTGTAGTTGTAGTAGTAGGACCCAGAACGGGGTGGCGGCACGATGCGGACGTGCTTCCCGTCTATGGCACCACCGCAGTTGGGGAAGTCCCACCGCGTGGCAAACTCCGATGCCACAGTCTGCCATTCCTGTGGCGTGGAAGGAAGCTGTGGAGTGAAACAAGATGAAATAATATTAGAAAAACAAAGGCATACATTACAAGGAATTTCTAGACCAAAAAATTAGAGACCAACATCAATCTAATTATACGTTTATTAAGGTGTGTAAAAAAAGTATAATGGAAGGCTCATTTATCATATTCATCACCCCCTCTGATGGGCCATTACTAAATTATTTTGGGGGGGGGGAGATGTGTTTGGCCACAGGATAGCATTGCAGTGGCGGTGCGTCCAGAGTGGGCGCTGGAGCACTGCCCCCTCTCTCCTGTGCCCATCACTCAGAACAATACATAGGTTCATGCGTTGCATGAACCTATGTATTGTCTATGCCGCACACTATTCAGGTGGATGGCCTCTTGTAAAGCGACCGACATATGATTAATTGCGTCATTTAGGGGGTTAAAATTGCAGAGCAGAAACAGGTATTAAAAAAGTCATGCAAATTACAACCTGAGGGATGTAATTGGCTTCCTCAAATAAAAATCGGGGACGCAAGGAGGGGGCATTCCTTGGGTAAACACTGACAGGCAGCTCTGGCAATCATGTTCACCAAGTCTGTTTAATGGTAACATGATTGGCTGATGCAACATGAAGGGAAGGAGAAGACATCAAGGACAGAAGAAGGATGGCGCTGACCACAAGAAGGTAAGTGCAGGGCTGGGGGGAAACTGGCTGCAATAGAGGGGACTAAATGGCTGCATTGGAGGGGACAACTGGGGGCGTTTATTAGGCAACAGAGCAAAAAAGGAGGAAGTTTATTTCCGAAATTGGGGTTGTAACCCCCCAACATTTGGAGCAACAGGCGCCCCTGCTGGAAAAGTTAGTGAGGGGAAATATTTAGGGAGGATAAAAAAGGGGCATTTAAAAACTTCCAGCATGCATGGGGACAAAGGGGACATTCTCAGCATATTACAATCATGGTAATTAGGAAAGGATGAAAGAAATACAATACATTAGCATACATGTAATACATAAAATGTGATGTTAAGGGAGAAAACTTACCCTAATATAGTCCTCCTGCAGGACTTGTATAATAGCAGAACAGGTGTCTGGGATTATGAGGCCCAGAGCCTGGGGGGAGATGCCTGTGGTGAACTTCAAGTCCTGAAGACTTCTCCCTGTCGCCAGGTAACGCAACGTGGCGATGAGCCTCTGCTCAGCACTGATGGCTTCCCGCATAACGGTGTCCTTCCTGGTAATATAGGGGGACACCAAAGCCAACAGTTCCTGAAAAACGGGGTCAGACATCCGCAGAAAATTCCTGTAGTCCTCAGGATTATTCTCGACGATCTCCCGCAGCAGAGGCATGTGGCAGAATTGGTCCCGCTGGAGCAACCAATTCTTGGTCCATGAACTCCTCCTCACACCATTCATGGACTGGTCTTGGTCCAAAACAAGCAGACCAACACCAAGCGCACGCACAGCACGAACTCGACGACGAGAACGTCCAGGCGACATGGCTAGGAAACGGTCGTCTAATCAGAACGTACAGAACAGAACGCACTTTAGAACAGCAAGGCCTATGAATAACGAACTGAAATTCAGAAACGAACAGGCAAGAACGCACTGTAAAACAGATACGACCTGCCTAGACGCCCTGAAAGTCAAGATACGAACCCACAAGCACAAACTAAACGGCAGAAAACGATCTGAAAAGTACGAAGACTGAAAAGCGCGAATCGTCTCTTCCCAAACTTTTACTTCACACGCGGTAACACGAGATCAGCAAAAGCAGCCCAAGGGGTGGCGCCAAGAAAAAAGATCTTCCCCTTTATAGTGCCGTCGTACGTGCTGGACGTGAGCACAGAGAACCACGAGGAAATTGGGAAATGACAGTGTGTACGCATAGAAAGCTTGACGAGAAAATCGACAAGCTTAACAAGAATCTCGTCGAAAAAAACGACGTGTTTTTTACGACGAGAAAATCGGTCGTGTGTACGAGGCTTCAGACTTCAAAGGCAACCTGCATAAGTTACATGTGGCCCTTCCCTTTTTTGGGGGGCTGTTTGTTGCTGTGTGCATTTGGTATGCCATTTCAAACTCAGATGCTCACCTCTTTTTGTTCTGTCTCTTTTGCAGGCTTAACCATAACCCCCCCCCCCCCCCCGGATATAGGGCCATTGTTTGTGTTTGGTGTGCGTTTGGTAAGTGTCTGTGTTCCCTGCATGCGCTATGCACTTTCAAACTCAGGTGCTCACCTCTTTTCGTTTTGTCTCTTTTTCAGACTTATCTATATCCTCCCACGGCAGAGAGACATGGTTTGTGTTTGGTGTGCGTTTGGTAAGTGTCTGTGTTCCCGACGTGCGCTATGCACTTTCAAGTTCAGGCACTGACCTAGTTTTGTTCTGTTTCTTTTGCAGATTTTTTCCCAGTACGCTGCTGCTGCTGCCACTTACTCAGCCAGACCACCTGCCCACTGGGTCCACCCATGGCCCCCCCAGGAAGGGGAAGGAAGTGGGAGGGGAGGGAAAGTGGGGACGGGCCGGGGCCTGGCTGGGCACGTTGTCAGGCTCGGGTGTGAGGGAGGCTCCAGTTGCTGCCAGAAGGGTGCGTGCTTCCTCCAGAGAAGAGGCGGAAGCTGGCGGGAGACGTCCTGCACGTGCTGCCTCTCCTTCTTCAAGCTCTGAACAGGGTACTTCAAGGAGGAGAGGCAGTGTGCGTACTTCTAGCCGGCGTCCCCACTTCTCCCGCATAGAGAACCAGGCTCTTGTGACTGCATATCTACCCAGACATGAGCAGATTGCAGGAGCCTGGTCCCTCCGAACAAGTAAGACGGACAAAAAACGGCTATGGGAGGAAATTGCGGTGGCTGTCAATGCAGTGGGCAATAGGGAGCACCGTTCCATCGCTAGCCTCAAGAAGCATGTGGGGGACATCAAGAAAGCCATTAAAGCCAGGCTGGCTCACTGGGCTGGGCAAGGTAATGTGACCAGCCAGGGTTTTGCACCTGCTTACGTGGCACTCCTCCATCAATACGAACAGGATCATCTGCCTCTCATCCAGTTGGACACAATCCTAGGACTCCAAACTTGCGCGGATACGGATGATTGGCAGCAGGGTAACTAACTCTTGGCCATTACTTTGTGTCAGCTTCTTTGAATTTACTACCCAGTCTAAAAAAAGGACACATTGGAATACTTTTACACTTGTCCTGCAAATTCATTTTGGTCTCTCGCCTATCTCCAGGGGAAGCACCAGACCCTGCCAGCTCAGATGAGGCTATGGCTGAAGATGCCCCACATACTGAGGAGAGTATGCAGCTCTCTCCAGGTAAGTTCAAAATGTGAATGTGCCAAACAATGTGTAATGCCGCGTACACACGATCATTTTTCCCGTCGGGAAAAATTAAATTTTTTCCTTTGGACGAGAAAAACGATCGCCTGTGGGCTTTTTGCTGTTTTTCCCGAATCACGATCGTGTGTACGCGGCATAAGGCTGTAATATCCTCTACAAACCAACTCCCACGCCAATGTCCTAATCACAGCACAACATCAGTAGGAGGAGGAGGAACAGGACTAGCCCCTGCAGCAAAGCCTGGAGGAAGTCATTGGTATGTATTGCTAATGTGTTGTGGAGGATTATTTGTAGGACTCTGGATTAAGCCATGAACATTGTTTTCAAAGTGCTGGCCTACAATAGAAATGTGTTTCCAACAAAAAAAAATAAGCTTGGATGTTGGCAGTCCAGGGTTTAATCTGCTTCTGTCTCTTATAATCATTATGTAGCAAGACTAACACATCTGCTTCCTTGCTGGCCACTAGTTATTAATGTATCCCCGGCTCTTGACCCGTAACATACCTCTTTCTACACACAACTGTTATTTTTGGGTGTTTTTGCAAGTGTCCCATGTGCCATGTCAAACATTTCTGATAGCAAACAAGTGCTTTAAATTAAACAAACTAGTCTCAATCCTCAAATAAGAAGGCAAACATAAAAGGTGACCTTTCAAAATACAAAGAACACAGTTTTCATCCAGAAGGCAACTGATTCTAATGCCTCGTTTCCACTGCGCGGATCGGTTCGGTACGGTACGCTATTTTGGGTGTGTGACAGCAGGAAGGTAAAGTCACCTGGTTGCATCCAGGGGGGTAGATATATTTCGCCCAGATTCAGGCTTTACGCCGACTTATACAACTAGGTGGAGAGTTGTATAAGGCTAGTGGGCTCATGGATGACTCATACCTCTAGGGAGAGGGCTGGGCGTCGTGCAGGCAGGGAGTTGATGAGACCAGCTGAAGTCTGTCAGTTCGTTTAAGGCCTCTATAAAAACTCCCAGCTTCATTAGATGTTAGCTCATGCCTGGAACCAGACCTGTGTGGACTGTCTAGGGAGAGTGAACCCCTGTGCGGTGAGAAAAAGCCTGTGTGGCTATTTGCTTGGACATTTAAAACTAGGGACTTAGGGACTAGGACAGCACTAGGCTGATCCCAGTTGTTAGTTAGGAAACCTGTATGTTTAGTCAGAGGTCAACTTGACCAGGATTTATTTTGTTTGTTTCTTTTGCTTTGCTGTGTTTTGTCACTGTAAATAGAAAATAAACCGCACCTTTTTGATTTTGAAAACCACAACCTCTGTTTTGCTGGGCCTGTTTTGTGTGGGGAGCCCATCCCAGGGGTCACACACACCCGCTGCCGAGCTAACCCCCTCACAGTTGGTGGAGAACCAGTGGCAGTTTTTTTAGGCCAGCATGGAGGAGATACTGAAACAGCTGGCTCTAGCAAATGCCAATCAACAGCAGACAAATGCAGGTTTGCAAAAGAGCCTTGCAGCTCAACAACAGAGCCTTGCAGCCCAGCAGCAGACAAACGCAACTTTGCAACAGAGTCTGGAGGCTCAGCAACGAGCCCAGCAGCAATCTGAGGCCCGCTTCATAGACCTGTTGCAGAAGCAAGAGCAGAGACTACAACAACAGATGGAAGCAGTAATGCAGCAACGTCCGCAGACCAGTGAGGAAAGCCGTCCCACTAATACCGCGTCCTTTGGGGTGAGTCGTTTATTGACAAAAATGACTGGAGAGGATGATCCAGAGGTATTTTTGACCACATTTGAAAGGACCGCTGAAAGAGAAAAGTGGCCTGAGGAGCAGTGGGCTGGACTGGTGGCTCCTCTGTTAACTGGTGAATCGCAGAAAGCTTACTATGACCTAGAGCCTAACCAAGCAAAAGACTATGTGATGCTAAAAGCTGAAATATTGGCAAGGCTGGGTGTCACCCAGGCTGTCCGGGCTCAGCGTGTGCATAACTGGACTTTCCAGCTTGGAAAACCCCCCAGGTCTCAAATGTATGATCTCATTCACCTGAGCAGAAAGTGGCTACAGCCAGAGACTTTGTCCGCACCAAAGATTGTGGAACGTGTTGTAATGGATCGGTTTTTGAGAGCTCTTCCTACTGCCATCCAAAAGTGGGTAAGCCATGGAGACCCAGAGACGGCCGATGGTCTTGTGGATCGTGTGGAGAAATACTTGGCTACAGAGAACCTGACGGCCTCTTCCAGAGACACTCGGACTTTCCACCCTAAGACCAGACCATCCCCAGGGGCGGATAAGAGGATTCCAAGGGGTAAGGGTGGAGAGAGTGAGAGGGTGGGAGCTCTACCCCAAGTTTGGCGAGAACAGCCTGGGAAATCAGCGGCTCAAGAGGCGGCAAGAAGGATCATTTGCTACCGCTGCCGGCAAGCGGGACATATTGCAGCAAATTGCCCGGTTTTGGAGGAACCCATGCAGTGTGACTTTCTGACGGGCAGACGTCAGTCGCTGTGTGCGACAGTCGCATGCACTGCCATTCGGGGAACTGAGAAACATTTATGCAAAATGTGTATTAATGGTAGAAATGTTGTGGTATTGCTGGATTCAGGTAGCCTTGTGACCCTGATAAAGGCTGAATTAGTTAAAACAGAGGTCTCTGGGAATAGCAAGGTAGCTGTTATTTGTGTGCATGGGAACACCCAAGAGTATCCAGTGACTACAGTGTGTTTCGAGACCCCCAAAGGTACCCTCTCTCATCCAGTGGGCTTAGTATCTCAGTTACCGTATGACGCCATTGTGGGAAGGGATTTTCCGAAGTTCTGGGAACTGTGGGATGATCCTGAGCCCCCCACTGGTGCCCCTATGTACCAGGAATGTGATAGCCAGAACTCCCCTGAGAGTGGTGAGGACTCTCCGGAATTTCCCTTGTCAGTATTGGCAGGGGAGACTCAAGAAACTGGAGAGGAGCCCACCTCCTCAGACGAAAACCTACCGTCTGTGGAGTTTTCTGATCTTGAGGTTCACAGGGAAAACTTTGCCACAGAACAGTTGAAAGACCCCGCCCTAATAAAGGCACGGGAAAACGTAGTGAAAATAGATGGCGAGTTAGTAAACCCAGATAATACCTGCACTTACCCATACTTCAGCGTAGAGAAGGACCTACTGTATCGGGTGGCAAAAAGGGCAGAAGAAACCGTTGAGCAGCTTGTGGTGCCCAAACCTTACAGGAAGTTGGTGTTGGAGTTGGCCCATGGGCACATTCTTGGAGGTCATCTGGGGACAGAGAAAACCCGAGAGAGGGTATTACAGAGATTCTATTGGCCGGGGGTGATGAAGGACATAGAAAATTATTGTTCCTCCTGCCTGTGTGTCAGAGGTCGGCCCCGATGCCACATTTCCGTAGCCCGCTGGTCCCTCTACCCATCATTGAGGTCCCGTTTGAGAGGATCGCCATGGATTTGGTAGGTCCTATAATCAAGTCCGCTAGGGGGCACCAGTACATATTAGTTATAATGGACTATGCCACCCATTATCCAGAAGCGATCCCTCTCCGAAATACCTCGGCCAAAACCATAGCCAAAGAGCTATCTCTTGTGTTTAGCCGGGTGGGTATTTGTAAAGAACTGCTTACGGACCAAGGTACACCCTTTATGTCCCGGGTTATGAAGGAGCTGTGTAAATTGTTCAAAGTGACGCAATTACGTACATCTGTGTATCACCCCCAAACCGATGGGCTGGTTGAAAGATTCAACAAAACCCTAAAACAAATGTTGAAGAAAGTGGTGGATAGAGATGGAAAGGATTGGGACTGTCTACTTCCTTATCTGATGTTTGCTATTAGGGAGGTGCCCCAATCCTCTACGGGATTCTCCCCCTTTGAGTTACTGTATGGGAGACACCCAAGAGGGCTGTTGGATATTGCCAAGGAAACTTGGGAAAGTGAGAGTTCTCCCCACAGGAGTGTGATTGAGCATGTCGCCCTGATGCAAGACCGAATTGCACAGGTAATGCCCATCGTGAAGGAACATTTGGCCCAAGCGCAGTTAGCACAGCAGAGAGTGTACAACCGTGGAGCCAAGACCCGTACCTTTTCCCCGGGGGATAGGATACTGGTACTTGTCCCTACGGTTGAAAGTAAATTCCTTGCCAAATGGCAAGGCCCCTACGAGATAATGGAAAAAGTGAGCGAAGTGAATTACAAGGTCAGACAACCAGGAAGGCGAAAGCCCGAACAGATCTATCACGTTAATCTGTTGAAAGCCTGGAGGGATAGAGAGTCCCTAGTCGCAGACACTTGGTCACCAGCTCAAACTGGTTGCGTGATTCCTGAGGTTGGAATCGCAGCCACCTTGTCACAACCCCAACAACAGGAGGTTAAGGAGTTTGTGCTTCGCAACAAGGAGGTATTCTCTGAGCTGCCGGGACAAACATCTGGGGTAGAGCATGACATTATTACCCCGCCCGGTGAAAGGGTGAAGTTAAAACCCTATCGGATCCCAGAGGCCCGACGGGAGGCAATACGAGAGGAAGTACAGAAAATGCTGAACTTAGGGGTGATAGAGGAGTCCCAAAGTGATTGGTCTAGTCCCATTGTGTTGGTGCCTAAACCGGATGGGAGCTGGCGATTTTGTAACGATTTTCGTCAGTTGAACAAAGTTACAAAATTTGACACCTACCCCATGCCACGTATAGATGAGTTGATCGACCGGCTGGGAACAGCCCGATACATGACGACTCTTGACCTCACAAAAGGGTATTGGCAAATCCCCCTGGCCAAGTCAGCCAAAGAGAAAACCGCATTTGTAACCCCAGACGGGGCGTTCCAATATAAAAGAATGCCGTTCGGGTTACAGAATGCGCCGGCCACATTCCAGCGGAAAATGGACCAGATGCTGAGGCCCCATCGGAAGTATGCTGCGGCTTACCTGGATGACGTAATTGTCCATAGCACAGATTGGGCCTCACATCTGCCAAAAGTGCAAGCAGTCCTGGACTCTGTTCGGGAAGCGGGGTTTACGGCTAACCCCAAGAAGTGTACCATTGGGCAGGAGGAGGCCAAATATCTTGGGTACACCATTGGGAGGGGAGTAATAAAACCCCAACTCAACAAAGTCGAGGCCATCCAGAGTTGGCCACGTCCCAACAGCAAGAAGCAGGTACGAGCCTTTCTGGGAATCGCTGGGTATTATCGGCGATTCATTCCCCACTTTGCTTCTAAGGCTGTGCCCCTAACCAACCTGACGAAGGGGAAAGGGTCGGTCATGATTAAATGGACCCCCGAGGCTGAGGCAGCATTCCAATTCTTGAAACAAGCCTTATGTAGCCAGCCAGTGTTGTACTCACCCGACTTCTCTAAAGACTTTGTCGTACAAAGTGATGCGTCAGATGTGGGGTTAGGAGCAGTATTGTCCCAGGTCTGGAACGGGGAAGAGCACCCAGTCATTTACCTCAGCAGGAAGTTGAAGTCCCATGAGGTAAATTACGCCACCGTTGAAAAGGAGTGTTTAGCGGTGAAGTGGGCTCTAGATTCCCTTCGGTACTACCTGCTAGGTAGGCACTTTGACATGGTTACGGATCACGCTCCGTTAAAGTGGATGGCTCAAAACAAGGAAACAAATAGAAGAGTGAATAGGTGGTTCCTGGCCCTCCAGGAATTCAACTTCACAGTAAAGCATCGCCCTGGCGTTCAAATGGGGAATGTGGATGCTTTGTCTCGAGTACATGAATGCCTGATTGCTGGTGTTCCAACCCCGAGGTTAAAACAAGAGGGGGGGGTATGTGACAGCAGGAAGGTAAAGTCACCTGGTTGCATCCAGGGGGGTAGATATATTTCGCCCAGATTCAGGCTTTACGCCGACTTATACAACTAGGTGGAGAGTTGTATAAGGCTAGTGGGCTCATGGATGACTCATACCTCTAGGGAGAGGGCTGGGCGTCGTGCAGGCAGGGAGTTGATGAGACCAGCTGAAGTCTGTCAGTTCGTTTAAGGCCTCTATAAAAACTCCCAGCTTCATTAGATGTTAGCTCATGCCTGGAACCAGACCTGTGTGGACTGTCTAGGGAGAGTGAACCCCTGTGCGGTGAGAAAAAGCCTGTGTGGCTATTTGCTTGGACATTTAAAACTAGGGACTTAGGGACTAGGACAGCACTAGGCTGATCCCAGTTGTTAGTTAGGAAACCTGTATGTTTAGTCAGAGGTCAACTTGACCAGGATTTATTTTGTTTGTTTCTTTTGCTTTGCTGTGTTTTGTCACTGTAAATAGAAAATAAACCGCACCTTTTTGATTTTGAAAACCACAACCTCCGTTTTGCTGGGCCTGTTTTGTGTGGGGAGCCCATCCCGGGGGTCACACACACCCGCTGCCGAGCTAACCCCCTCACAGGAGTTTCCATTATGAAAGCGTGCCATTAAACCGAACTGTACCGCACCATTCAGGGTCCTGCTTCAGACGTGGGGCCATAGAAAATGGAACAGTACGGTTAGGGCGGAGCTACTGGCGTCACACGATACATTCCACTGATTGGTGGACAGAAAAAAATCAATGCTGACGTCAAAGCAAAGCGCCAAACAAGCACCACGTCACCCCCTGAGGCAAATATAAAGGAGAAGGATGCCTGCAAACAACAGCAGGGTCTGGTCATCTGAGGAACTATCTACTTTCCTAACGATTATTGGTGATAGCATTATTCAGAGTGAGCTTGATGGATCAGTGAGAAACGAAAAAGGTGTACAAAGATATTTCTCAACGAATGGCAGCCGAGGGATTTGAACGGACGTCGGGGCAGTGCAGGGCAAAGCTTAAGAAGCTTAAAGGACAATATAAAAATTTTTTTAAGGACGACAACAGCCGTAGTGGAAACTGTCGGAGTACTTGGAGGTGGTACAACGCCAGGGACGCCATTTACGGACATAGGCCTGCAAACCAAGGCAGGGAGGGTGGTCTGGACTCTGCAACTGCAATTCTGGAATCCATGGTAGACTCCTTTGGTAAGTTTTAATTTTTTTGATGCCATAGGATTTCGCTATGCTAACCTTTAAAAAAAAAAATATATAACCAAATGTTTTTTTTCAGAAACAGCTGATGGACTCTCCAATGATGCGTCAAACTTTTCAGATGATGGACATTCAACGTCTTTCAGCAGCACCAGTAGCATTTCATCAAGCCAACCACAGAGTACGCCCAATGCACCCCGGCACAATGGTAAGACATGATGTTAATAGTGAAATTTGTGCATTTTCTTAAAATAACTCATCAGTGGGGCAGATGTGCAGGGGGAACAGAGGTGTAAGAGGTGAGAAGGGGGTTCAGCAGTGGGGCAGATGTGCAGGGGGTATCAGAGTAGGGTGACCACGTGTCCCGGATTGCCCGGGACAGTCCCGCATTTCGTAGGTCTGTCCCGGGCACCTTCATTCCAGGACAATACAGTGTCCCGGAATGAAACTGACACAACCACCCCCCGGGCCAATCTAATACCCCCAAAAAAGGTTGCCACATCAGCACTTTACTCACTGACAGTACTTGTCCTGGCCGGGAATGCCTGAAGGAGCACAATCCCCGCTCCCTGCCTGTGATTGGAGAAATCATAAATCCCACCTCTTGTGTCCCATCACTGTGCTGTGATTCATTACAGCACAAGCTGATTTTTGGGAAGGGGGGGTGTCCCTGAATGGTAGTTTGGAAATGTGGTCACCCTAGTACAGAGGTGTAAGAGATGAGAAGGGGGTTCAGCAGTGGGGCAGATGTGCAGGGGGTACAGAGATGAGAAGGGGGTTCAGCAGTGGGGCAGATGTGCAGGGGGTACAGTTGTGGGGCAGTAGATCAGTGTGATACAGTCTGGTGTGGCAGATGAGAAAGGGGGTTACAGTATGTTTTGACAGATGTTACCAAAAACACTAGTTTGATATTTTGTATCATATAGGTCATAGGAGATGTTTGCAGTTGGATCTGCGCACCGTCATGGAGGATATGCGGACAGCAGAAGAAAGGCAGCTGGAAATTATTGAGAACCTTTCTGAGAGGCGGTTTCAGGCACTGCGTCAGGTTGCACAGGAAGCTATGCGCCAGGAGGCAGAAATTGCCCGTCAGCAGATGGAGCAGTTGTCTACCTTCAACCAGGCCTTCCTCGGTGTCCTAGGTCAGCTTGTTTAAGTCCTTTCAGCCAGTTGTGAACCCAGGTCATCACCCAGACCGTAGTGCCTTTCATGTAGCAAAGGACCTGTACCCATTTTTTTTTTATTAAGTTTTTATAAAAAAAGTTTCTTCGATATACTTTTCAAAAATGTATTAAAAAAAATATATGGAACAATTAGTTGTGTGAAATAAAAAACATGAGAAATTTTTGAGTATGCATTATTTATTGTAAGACATTAACAATATAGCAAAAAAGGTAATACAATTTGAAATAAATCATGGAAAAAAATTAAACATTGAGGTGCAGCATCAGAGCCTGACGCATTTCACTGCACTCTTCTTCCATATCATGGGGTGCTATTACTGGCACTGGCTCTTCTGGAGATGTATTCCAATCCTGGTCAAAGTCTTCTCCATGACTTTTACAAAGATTGTGAAGAGCACAGCAAGTAAGCACCATGGATTTGGCAAGTTTAATGTCACTTTCATTCCTCTTCATAAGACACCCCCATCTACCCTTAAGTCTTCCAAAAGCATTTTCCACTACGACACATGCCCTGGATGTTTTTTTGTTGTAGGTTTGCTGTTCTGTTGTCAGGCGGCCATTGTCAGGAAAAGGTTTCAGGAGCCAATTTTGTAAAGGGTAGGCAGAGTCCCCAAGAACATAATACCCAACATTGACCCCACAAATGTTCTTAGTGGAACCAGGGTACAGTCCTCCCTGGCCAACCTAGTCCCAAAATGTGGACAATCGTAGAACACGAGCATCATGCAAACTCCCAGGCTTTCCTACATTCACATTCCAGAATAGTCCCTTGCCATCCACTACTCCCTGGAGGATGATGGAATGCCAGCCTTTCCGGTTGAAATAGTCAGTGTGGTATTCTTGTGGTGCTATTATTGGTATGTGTGACCCTTCAATAGCACCAACACACTGTGGAAGGCCCCACCTGTTCTCAAAGTAGTCAGCCATGTCTAAGCTTTTCCCTGTCCGGAAGATGCACAATTTCAGGAGCTAGCAATGTGCAAACAGTCTTACAGAAGTCCTGCACACAGCGGCACACTGAAGACTTACTGACACCGAAAAGATGACCAATACTTCTATATTCACTGTTGGTAGCCAGCTTCCACAGTGCAATGGCAACTCTTTTCCTCACAGGCAAACTGGCTCTGAAGTTGGTGCTTTGCGTCTCCATCGCTGTCCGTAGCTTGGCACAAAAAGGTATGAGTAGGTTTCCTCAGACATTCTAAAATTCTGCACCCACTGTGTCTGTGTGAATCCCGGGACGGTCACATCCCACCACTCATTGGCACGGGGGAAAGCCCAAATGACTGGTAGACGGCGCTGCTTTGCCAAAAGCAGAAGCATCTTAAAAAAAAACAAAAAAAAACAGATGGTAACATATCACAAAAAAAAACAAAACATACATATATAACATATGTGTCAGGTGGGTCAGTGTGTATGTCAGGTAGGTGGGTCAGTGTGTGTGCGCGCATGTCAGGTAGGTGGGTCAGTGTGTGTGCATGTCAGGTAGGTGGGTCAGTGTGTGTGTGCGCATGTCAGGTAGGTGGGTCAGTGTGTGTGTGTGTGTATGTCAGGTAGGTGGGTCAGTGTGTGTGTGTGTGTATGTCAGGTAGGTGAGTCAGTGTGTGTGTGCATGTCAGGTAGGTGGGTCAGTGTGTGTGTGTGTGTGTATGTCAGGTAGGTGGGTCAGTGTGTGTGTGTGTATATGTCAGGTAGGTGGGTCAGTGTGTGTGTGTGTATGTCAGGTAGGTGGGTCAGTGTGTGTGTGCGCGCGCATATGTCAGGTAGGTGGGTCAGTGTGTGTGCATGTCAGGTAGGTGGGTCAGTGTGTGTGTGTGTGCGCGCATGTCAGGTAGGTGGGTCAGTGTGTGTGCGTGTATGTCAGGTAGTTGGGTCAGTGTGTGTGTGTGTGTGTGTGTGTGTGTGTGTGTGTAAGGTAGGTAGTGTGTATGTCAGGTAGGTCTGAGTTAAGTCGGTCAGTTGTGCTTACCCTATAGCGCTGCCGTCTTTGTCTTTGCCTCACAAAAGGTGTACTTCTCCTCCCGGCTACACATCCAAGCTAGCAGTTTTCTTTTCTTGAATGCTGTGTTTCTCATTGCCGCTCGCAACCTTCTCTCATACGGTGCGGCATGTATTTGGACTACAAAGAACCAAAAGGCCAGTAGAGAAAACACAAGCTGCTGGATAACCTCCATTGTTTTTGTTGTGTAGCTGGTGCTGACTGACGCTGCGTCACGTTCCTCGTCGCACTAGTGCAACATCACGCGAGGCATTTTTTCTAAAATCTGTATGGCCCCTGGCGGTCCGACTTGCAGTGGAAACGCTCACCAGAATAGACCGGACCATTCTAACCGTTCCAAACCGTACCGACCCGAACCGTTCCGCTCAGTGGAAACGTAGCATAAGTGGTGGTGCATGGATTTTTTTGGGGGTTTGCTTGATTTGTGTATTTTCTACTGGCAAGCTGTCTTCAAAATATTTTTGGAGGGGCCAGGTTTAAAAAAGAGCACTAGTACATGTAGCAGTTAGGCATTATATGCCATCCATTTTGCATTCAAATGTCATCATGGAATGATGTCACTTTCAGGGTGAGTCTATTCCAATCAGCCCAAAATCTGACCGCCGCTACATGTTTACTAGTGTTGCCTGGATTTTGCCTTGTCACTGTTCGGTGTATTTGAAACGAGTAGTGCATCTAACACTCTCCTCCCCTAACAAGCCAATGCTGTCCAAATCTGCCCCCTGGGCTTCCTCATTTACTCCAACACCAAAGGAGGTGTATAAATGGCCAGATCGCCTTCTTTTCAACAAAGTGGTAATGACAAAAAGGCCAGCCTCATAAACACAATCGTACAAACAAGAAATGGCGCTCAATAACCACGTAGACATATATAACCCCAATTGAATGCAATGAAAAATAGAAAATAATAAATGAAATAAGTTAAACATGAAAATAAATAAAAATAATAAAAATAAATATAATTATAAATGTAAAATTAATAAAAATAAATAAATGTGAAAATATGAAGAGATATATATATATATATAACAGAAAATAACATCAATAGGTTATGATACACAGTAAATGCTATGTGATATATAGGAATGGTCTAAGAAGAAGTCCATAAAATCTATCAACATACTATGGTGTATGTAGGAGAAGACAGGGATGCAGGGGATCCACTTTGCACAGGGCAGCCATCATAGATGAACAGAAACCATGTTCTGAGTAAGACTGAAAAGCAAGGAGAGAGGCGCCTCTAAGTGCAGCAGTACAAAACAAATTTTAATAGTAGATATAAAACACTCACATGGAGATGAGTTAGTACAGGCGTGTACAGAATGTCAGGATGACGGCCAGCAGCTGCAGATCACAGTACACAGTGATCCAGCTCAGCTATGTGCAACAGGAGTGTCTCTAATAGATGGATAAGCCGGCTCCAGGGACAGCAGTCCTGTTGGATGTTTCAAAAGCGAGACTTGGAGTACACCAGTGGCTGGATAGCAGGGAGTGACATCATCAGAGATGGACGCGTTTCATGAGCGTGCAGGCTAGCGATGTCCTGGCAAGCCGCGCTCCTTTTTCAACATGACATGAGGGCGGGAGTATGTAGATGCCAGTTATAGAGGAAAGAGGAAGTTGATTGGGTGGCGCTGGGGGAAGGTAGTAGCCAATTGAAAGAGGGAAAGGGAGGTCATGTGATAAGAATCACAGAGAGAAGAAACTGGAGTGAAAGTAAACAGAATACATTAAAAAAAAAAAAAAAATAGAAAGGAAAAAAGAAAAGGGAAAAAGGAAATAGGAAAAAAATATATAGGGGGAGCTGTGACTACAGGGCTAAATAAGATTAATATATAACAATGGTTTCATAAAATAATAAGGATATGAATATAAATAGTTAGTCATTTAAATAAAAGCAAGCCAAATTGAGTAAAAATAAAATGACCATAAACTAATGACACAGAACACAAGCGAAAAATTGTGGCTGTGCAAAAGAAATATTTATTATATATATATATATATATATATATATATATATATATATATATATATATATATATATATATGTAAATGGGATCACTATAATCAATGAAAAGGGGATATACAGGAGAAAGATATCTCCTTATGAATGCTAATAGGGAAATGAATGGGGAAACAAGAAAAATAGAAGGAAGGAATAGGAGTGACACAGGGAATGTCACTACAGTAACATTGAAAAAATCGATCACCCAGACTTTTAAACCACTGGTGGATTTATTGTGGGCTGCACAGAAGTGTCTGGGGACACTGTGGGGATCAGTGCCTCCTTCTATTAACCTCCTATGTTCCCCGAACCTGACTCGTAGAGCTCGTATAGTGCGGCCGATGTACATAAGGCCGCAAGGGCAACTTAGGCCGTACACTACAAAATCAGATGAGCAGTTGTAAAACTCCTTGAGTGGGAAGGTTTTACCCTTTGTGGTAAAGGATTTTTGTCCATGATGGACAAAATGACAAGTTTTGCATAGACTTTTTTTGCATTTGTACATGCCAACTAGTGGTATGAGAACTAATGGTGTAGTGGTACAGGCACGATAACGGAGCTTGCTAGGAGCCAGTTTACTTTTAAGGTTTGGTGCTCTGCGATACGTCACTTTAGGGCGTACAGGAATGATTAATTTAAGGGCTGGATCCTGCAAAAGGATCTTCCAATGGTTGGCAAGGATGCCTTCCATTTTCTTGTATTCAGAATGGAAGGTGGTGGTGAAACGGAGTGAGTGATTCTCCGTCTCACGAACCATCTTGGCAGGTTTGCCCTTGAGGTAAAAGAGGAAAGCCTTTTCGAGAAGATCATCCGGGTACCCTTTCTCACTGAATTTTTTCTTCAGGAGCTCACTTTGGTTGATGTAATCAGAATCTCTAGTACAGTTCTGTCTGAGTCGGCAGAACTGTCCTTTTGGAATGTTGTTAATCCATTTGGGGAAATGGCAGCTCTTATGGTGAAGGCAAGAGTTGCCAGCAGTGGGCTTAATATAATTTTTAGAGATAATGGCCATGGTTTCTCGATCAAAGGCTAACTCCAAATCCAAAAAAGGAAGAGAGGTAGGGTTGCTGACATAAGTAAAAGATAGGCCAAAGGAATTACTATTACAATGGTCTACAAATGATGGAATAGTATCTACAGAACCGTCCCAAATAACAATAAGGTCGTCAATATAGCGACCGTAAAAAATAATATTTTTGGAGAAGGGATTGTTATTGTAAATATACTCTCTCTCCCAAAATCCCATCGCTAAGTTAGCATATGAGGGTGCAAAATTAGCGCCCATTGCAGTTCCCTGTAACTGTAAATAAAAATCGTCATCAAATTTAAAATGGTTGTGAGTGAGACAAAAAGTGGTGGCATCTATGATGAATGAAGCTTGACGGGGGTTAATCAGAGGATCGTGCGAGAGGAAAAACTCCAGAGCCCGGAGACTGAAAGCATGGGGGATGGAGGTGTATAGGGAATTGACATCAAGTGAGAGCCAAAGGTAAGTGTGTTCCCATTGGTACACGGAAAGTGATTCCATCAAGTGGCTCCCGTCTTTAATATATGAGTCTAATTGTTGGACTATGGGCTGAAGGAAATGATCCACGTATAAACTGAGCCCCGTGGTGATGCTGTCCATCGCAGCCACTATCGGTCTCCCTGGAGGATTATCCAGACTTTTGTGCACTTTGGGAAGGTGATAAAAGTAGGGGATGTGATAAAAGTTCTTTAACAGGAAGGATTTTTCTACTTTACTAAGGACATTATTAAGACATGCAGTATTGACTAGAGAGTCAATTTCTATGGTATAGTCTGAGGTAGGATCTTTGGAGATCTTTCTGTAGGTGTTACTATCTGAAAGTAGTCTCCTGGCTTCACTGAGGTAGTCATTATGGTCCTGTATAACAATTCCTCCACCTTTGTCAGCACTCTTGATGACTATATCTTCTGCTTCTGTGAGACAGCGAAGGGCTCTAATCTCAAAAGGCGAGAGGTTATTAGTAGTTTTCGGGGCTGCTAGTGTACAGAGTTTTTGAAAGTCTGAAAATACTACCCTGTAAAAGCTTTCAATGTACGGGCCTTTAGAGTGTACAGGGTTGAAAACAGATTGGGGTTTAAAGGCAGTGTGAATGACTGGGGGGGGGAGGTGGCTGGGTGTTGAGTCAGTAAATGGAACAACTCTTCATCAACCAAAGGGTCCTCTGTATCATCTATAAAGTTGGAGGAATATAGAATTACATCAGAGGAGCAGCCCTTAAATTAATCATTCCTGTACGCCCTAAAGTGACGTATCGGAGAGCACCAAACCTTAAAAGTAAACTGGCTCCTAGCAAGCTCCGTTATCGTGCCTGTACCACTACACCATTAGTTCTCATACCACTAGTTGGCATGTACAAATGCAAAAAAAGTCTATGCAAAACTTGTCATTTTGTCCATCATGGACAAAAATCCTTTACCACAAAGGGTAAAACCTTCCCACTCAAGGAGTTTTACAACTGCTCATCTGATTTTGTAGTGTACGGCCTAAGTTGCCCTTGCGGCCTTATGTACATCGGCCGCACTATACGAGCTCTACGAGTCAGGTTCGGGGAACATAGGAGGTTAATAGAAGGAGGCACTGATCCCCACAGTGTCCCCAGACACTTCTGTGCAGCCCACAATAAATCCACCAGTGGCTTAAAAGTCTGGGTGATCGAACAGATCCCCAGCTCATTTACAGCGGCAGAATGGTTCAAAAACTTTTTGGATCTACACTTTGGATGTTCTCTTACCTGGCGGTATAAACAAAGGAATTGAGATCTCCACCATTTTATAAATTATTTTACATATATCTTTGAACTGTACTCTCTCACCTTGATTTCCACCCACTTGATATTATTGTATACCCCCATGGGCCTCCATTTATTAGTAGATATTTTATAATTTTATTATGATCATTTTCATATATTTTACATATATATATTTTTCATATGGGTGTGTATATGTATGTGTATATGTACGTAAATGTGTATGTGCTTACACATGTATATTTAGGCATGTATGTGTGATCTTTTTTATGTATACACATATATACCTATATGTGTATTTTTAAATAATTTTTTATACTCTTTTATTGTCATATTACTGATTATTATACTTTGTGTATATGTTTAATGTGACTATAGGTGCTCTCAGTCCAATTTATATATATATATATATATATATATATATATATATATATATATATATATATGTGTAGCGGGGTCCTCAAATTGATGGGATACACCTGGGCAATAGTGTAACCCAGGTGTATAATTGTGTTAGGATTCAGACCCCTTTCTGTTTCGTGGAGGATTGGAGGATGTAATATTCTCCTTTGCCTGTGGGTGGCAAGGTACCCACGGGCTTCGGGTAGAATCATCCCCTGCAGTGCTCCCTGTTTGGTCTCTTCCCGGAGATGGTGTGGCTGGGGCGGGGAACCCGCCGGACCGTTGAAGGGAGGAGATAAAAGGGGGAGACGCCCTTGCCACGAGGTCGTTCGTGCGGGGAAGGAGGTCCTCGGAGGAGGAGGGCTGCGGCCCGCACCCAGGCACCTTAGGCCTGGGTGCATGGAAATCCAGGAGTCTGGTCCAGGTGCCCATGGCCTGGTCCGGAGTCACGTTGGCGTCCATCCCAGGCACCTTTAGCCTGGGGTGAGGTACTATCGAGGAGGCCTGGGGCCCAGTACCTTCGACTGGGTCCCGCTAGGGTGGACTGTCCGAGGGTCCCTGAGCGGAGGGACTCGAACCTGAGGTAAGGAGATCGGGGAGGTTACCCACTGAAGACCCGGAGCAGCACCAACCCGGTGACGGTGGGCCCCTGGGAACTCTCTTGGGGGGACATATCCCCCTGATAGGGGCCACAGCGTATCGAAGAGGGTTCCATTGCTGTACGTAGGGGTTGCTGGAAGAGACCCCATCTTTAGAGCTTAAATCTTAGGAAGTGCCTTGATCTGCTCGTCCCACCGTTGAAAAGGTTATAGGTCCTAACCTGTACTGCAAGAGAACTGTTATTGTGCTTTGCTATTGGAGTGCCAAATAAACAAGTGTTGGACCTTTCTCCGGTGTGTGAACTCCAGTTACTGGAACCAAAGGGGAGGCGGGTGAGCTTGTGGTTACAGACTCGGTGCATTCGCAGAACACATTGGCCCGAGGAAACATCAGGAAATGGCCTTCACCTCCCTATTGAAATGGGGAGGACATGGGCCGTGGCGCATCTCACTCTCACAACTCAGGAACCCCTAGACAAGAGTTGGTGTGTGACAGATGAAGAAGAAGTTGGAGAGAGGGTGAGGCCGCTACATATATATATATATATATATTTCTCTGGGCATCAGGACAGTGGACACAGTACATATCACTGTACTCAGTCTGATGAACTTATCTCACTAGTCCTGTATAGGTACTTATATATCCTTACATCTGTGTTAATATCCCTATGTCCTTTTATATTTATATTTATATTATATTTTATGTCTATCCATATGACAAAAATATATATTTTCTTCTATATTTCTTACCCAATCCTAGTGTTACCTAATAACCCATTTCCCTTCTGTAGAATTCTGTGCCGTTCGTTCTTTTTTTCCCCGTCTCCCTTCTCCCCCCCCCCCCTTCTCCCCTTTTTTTTTTTTTTTCCCATGTTACTGTAGTGACATTCCCTGTGTCACTCCTATTCCTTCCTTCTATTTTTCTTGTTTCCCCATTCATTTCCCTATTAGCATTCATAAGGAGATATCTTTCTCCTCTATATCCCCTTTTCATTGATTATAGTGATCCCATTTACTTATTTATTATATATATATATATATATATATATATAATTAATTTCTTTTGCACAGCCACAATTTTTCACTTGTGTTCTGTGTCATTAGTTTATGGTAATTTTATTTTTACTCAATTTGGCTTGCTTTTATTTAAATGACTAACTATTTATATTCATATCCTTATTATTTTATGAAACCATTGTTATATATTAATCTTATTTAGCCCTGTAGTCACAGCTCCCCCTATATATTTTTTTCCTATTTCCTTTTTTCCTTTCTATTTTTTTTTATTTTTTTATTTTTATGTATTCTGTTTACTTTCACTCCAGTTTCTTCTCTCTGTGATTCTTATCACATGACCTCCCTTTCCCTCTTTCAATTGGCTACTACCTTCCCCCAGCGCCACCCAATCAACTTCCTCTTTCCTCTATAACTGGCGTCTACATACTCCCGCCCTCATGTCATGTTGAAAAAGGAGCGTGGCTTGCCAGGACATCGCTAGCCTGCACGCTCATGAAACGCGTCCATCTCTGATGACGTCACTCCCTGCTATCCAGCCACTGGTGTACTCCAAGTCTCGCTTTTGAAACATCCAACAGGACTGCTGTCCCTGGAGCCGGCTTATCCATCTATTAGAGACACTCCTGTTGCACATAGCTGAGCTGGATCACTGTGTACTGTGATCTGCAGCTGCTGGCCGTCATCCTGACATTCTGAACACTCCTGTACTAACTCATCTCCATGTGAGTGTTTTATATCTACTATTAAAATTTGTTTTGTACTGCTGCACTTAGAGGCGCCTCTCTCCTTGCTTTTCATAAACACAATCGGACTTCCAACCAACTTTTCCGTGTTTTTTTTGTCCGAAGGGGGTTGGCCGTGAACTTGGTATGCATACACACGGCAGGCCGTTTTCAGACAATTTTCACAAAATCACGTGGTTTTTCAGCTCTTTACCGCCACCCTTTGGTCAACTTCTGTATTGTTGTCTGTCTGATCTTTTGCATTGGTTCTGAGCATGCGTGTTTGTACTTTGGACTTAAGTCTGATGGACTTCTGTACACAATCGGATTAGCCGACGTAGGACTTTTGTTGCCGGAAAGTTTGTCTGTTTGGACAGCAAACATTTTTTAGATGAAAACCGATAAAGTTTGTCCGATGGAGCGTACACATGGTCGGATTTTCCGTAAAAACAGGGTCGTTGGAGGTTTGTTGTTAAAAGTCCGATCGTGTGTATGGGCCTTAAGACAGAGAAGGTTTGATATTTGGACATGTTTTTAGAGTTGCGTTTACTTTATTTTTGTTACTAGCTTGCTAAAGGCTAAGGTCTTTGTTGGCACCATGTAACACGTTACCCCTTGTCTGGATTTAAAAGCATAGAATCATTTCCTGCCTGATTCAGGGCAGGAATGCATGCACTATGGAATTAACATCCACAAAAGGACACTCGTTTGTCCCAGCACTCCATCACACCCTCCCATTTCACCTACTGTGACCATAACACTGACATGTGGGTGAGCATGGACACACAAGTGCTGTGTAAAGCTGACTAGGGTCCCATTAGATCGCCTTCTCCGTTTTTTAACTTGCACAAAACTGGGATCTTCCATAACTGCTAGTGCTTCCAGGAGAAGCTTGCAAATCCCTGGACCTCTTGGTTCTAGATAAACCAACATAGACCTGACCTGATGGAAGAACTAGTAATACAGTTGGGTGTGTAATGTTGTGCCCAAAATATACAATTTAGAAGACAAATATGAGGTAACCAAGCTTTCCTCCTGCAGCTGGAGCCAAAGTACTGCACATGCTTTCAAGACAGGTCCATTTCTACAACTGCAGTTAGCAAGATTGGTTACCTTACCAAAAAAAATTAAAAATAATAAATACGTTTTTTTAAAACTTTATAGACTTTACAAAGAAAAAAGACTGACAAAACCCAAAAAACTAATGGTAAAAAAAATCCAACAACAAGGGCTGGTCAGCTGCAGGTCCAACCCCCATTTGGCTCTCCAAATGTTTGATCCTCCTGACCGTCCACGTTAAGAGGCTTGTCATGTCCGTCATTGACAAGTCAGTCATGACTGTGGAGAAAAGAGAAAAAAAATAAAAATTAGCTGGAGTCAAAAAGCAGATCCAATTGATTCACAGAACAACTACATCAAAAACTAGGCACAGTAGCATATCAGCCATGGATTGCATACATTCATGGTCAAACATGCAAATTTGCTGGGTCACTTAGTTATCCTCAATTCTCTAACCCTACAAATATTTTTTTTTTACAATCAAAGGTGCTTTATTGTCAGAAAAAAACATAGGATACAGTATACCCATTGACACGGTACAAAACAGTACATGCGAGGTAGACACATACAGAAGACATCTTGGAAACACATGAAACAACATTACATCACTCGTGAAATAGGGTAAATCCACCAATAATCGTACCCCACTCATCCTCCCCGGCGGTTGCAGAAGTCGAAACTTTAGGGCCATTAGGAGGAAAGCCAGGGAGCCCACACCTTCTCATATTTCCACGGGGCAACCGCGGTTAATGTATGTGATCCTATACATAGGCAAGGCTGCCTCGATCTGTGCCTCCCAGGAGGAAAGGGACGGGGGAGGGGACGATCCATTTCCAAAGGATCTCTTTCTTGGCATAGAATAAAAGATAGGAGATCAGCAATTTCAAATGGTGAGAACGCTGTGCATCCTCGTGGACCCCTAACAGGGCCAGTTCAGGTAAAACCTGGAGGGACAGTTGCAGTCTCGTATTGAGTTCACTGAACACCTCTGACCAATAGGACGCTATGACGGGACAGTCCCAAAACATGTGGAGGAAAGTACCAACTTGAGTTTTACATTGAGGGTATATGGGGTCTCTGTCCAGAAATATGCAATGGAGTTTTTGGGGAGTATAGTAGATTCTGTGGAGTAATTTAACCTGGACGAGCTTGTCCTTGGATGCAATGACCAGCTTGGGGCCGTAATCTAGGCAGTCTTCCCAACCCTCCCTGTTCAATGAGGATATGTCCCTATGCCAAGCATCCCACAATCTCTCCATCTTGGAGGAATCTTTGCTCAGGAGTGCACTGTAGAGGGTAGAGAGGCTTAGCAAGATCTCCCGGCGCCAGAAGGTCCTCTATGGGGTCAGCTTGGAGGATGGGCTGCTGAGGGAACTGGGCCCTAGCCACATGTTTAAGTTGTAGGTATCTAAACCGCATCCATTGGGGCAGGTGGTGCGCAAGCATTAATTACGAGAAAGGTAGCAACTCGCCTCGGGGGGCAACTTGGTTCAAAGTTGTGATACCATATCGGGCCCATACCTGAGAGTCCGGTATGGTACGGATGTGCGGCAAGGCAGGGCTCCCCCACAGTGGATGTGCGGGGGACCACTGATTCGGTCTTAAATAGCCTCGCCTAGCAGCTGTTCACACCCTCCATGTTGCCCGCGTAGGCCCCAGGATCTCCGCATGCGCCCCCAGGCCCCTATAAGCAAAATTACGGAGGTCAGCCAGCGAGCCAATACAGCTCGCTTCCAGACAGACCGCTGCATTAGATCCGGAGCCCTGAAACCACCAATGAACCGACACCAGCATCGCGGCCCAGTAGTACACCTGGAAATTGGGGAGGGCCAGGCCCCCCATGTGAGCAGGCAACCACAAGGTGGAGCGTGCCAACCTGGGGACCGCGCCACTCCAAATAAAGGAACCCACAGAACTAACAATTTCCTTAAAAAAACGAGACCAGGACCCACACAGGACAGTTCCTAAAGAGGTAGGTAAACTTAAGCAGCATCACCATCTTAAGAAGACCCAGGAGATTAAGTGGTAGATCCGCCCAAGCAGTGCATTTTGAGCGCAGGGTACCCATGACCGGCTTCAGATTCTTTTCAATATAGTTAGAGGGATTTTTGGTCACCACCCTTCCTAGGTACCGGAACTCCTCCACCCAGCTCAGGGGAGCGGGGGCAGCCTGAGAAGCCGCACCATTATCAATGGGAAATAACACAGACTTAGCCCAGTTGATTCTAATGCCGGAGAATCTCCCAAATTCATCAAAAATATGCGGTTAGAAGAGAGGCGACTGCGTCATTTAGATACAGCAACACGTCATCGGCATACAGGGACAGCCGCTCTTCCAACTTACCCACCCACAGGCCCAGGACATCCGGAGCACTCCTGATCGAAATTGCCAGGGGCTCCAGAGCCAGAGCGAACAGGCTGGGGGAGAGCGGGCATCCCTGCCACGTACCGCAAAATAGAGCTAATTTTTGGTACGGACTCGAGCTCTAGGCGCGTGGTACAGTAGTCTAATGAATGTATGAACTTCGGGCCAAACCCAAAACGACACAGAACCTCCCACAAATAGGACCATTCCACAGAATCAAATGCCTTCTCAGCATCGAGAGAGTCAATAACTCTGGTACCCGGGTCTTCATGTGGGATGGTAAGGTTTAGAAAGAGGCATATAATATTTATATCAGTCCCCTTACTTGGCATAAACTCAGTTTGGTCCATTCCAATCAAGTCAGCAATGACCTGGGACAGTCGGAGGGCCAAGATCTTCGCAAAGATCTTTGCGTCCACGTTTAAAAGGGATATGGGTCTGAAGGATGCACAATCCAGTGGATCCTTGCCAGGTTTGGGCCCCAGTACAATTATAGCCTCATTCATCGAATCGGGCAGGGCCTCCAAGGTCTCAAACTTAGTGAGGAGTGAGGTGAGCTTAGGGGCCAGGATTTACGTAAAATTCATATAAAATTAAGATGGCAAACCATCCCCGGAGATGTCCCATGGCCACCTGCACCTCTTCCAGGGTAATATCCGCCTCCAACCCCTCCCTAGCCTCTGCGGATAGTACGGGGATAGATAAAGGGGTCTAAAAAGGAGGACAGGGCAGAGTCTGAAAAATCCACCCGATGGGGGTACACATCTCTAAAGAATTCCCTAAAACGGCGATTAATGCCATCTGGCGCAGTAATCAACCGGTCCTGGCTATCCCTAATGGAACCAATGGGAGTAGATGGTATGTTACCCCTGGCCAACCAGGCCAGGAGCTTCCCATTTTTCCCCCCCATGCTCAAAGACCCTCTGGGCCGAGTACAGGAGGGCCTAATCGGTTTGGGCCACTCTGGCTGAACCCTACAAATTCTTCAATGCACGTGTAAGAGGAATTCCTTTGCCACCAAGATTATGATTATTGTCAATCTCCATAAATATCTCTATGTTCAGAATGATATCCAGCTCCATTCACACAGGGTTCTCTATTGACCTGCAAAGATTATTCAGGTGTGTGCTAGGGAGGGAGGGAGGGAGCGGCCCTGCTCAAGAAGATGGTAGAGATCACAGTGGCTGAAGCACTTTGTTTTTGGGAAAGTAAGTACTCACTAGTGACCAGTTTTAGGATTGTTCTATTGTCCTAAGCTTCTTTAAGGGGGCCATATGCAGACACAATAAGCTGTCAGGGGAAACTGTCCAAAATCTGCCCAGAGCTGACTTATCACAGTAATTGTCTGTTAAAACCAAAATGGAACAGGGGTGACATGTAAACCTCACCAGGATAAGGCAAAAAAAAATGTTGTATATAGTATGGGGTGTGTTAACTTTAGCTAAGTTACATGTGCACACATCACTCTCGATTGAGATGTTTATCTATCTATCCATCTATAGCGACCCTCTCTCCCTCTCTCTTTATCGGTTATGTGGCTGTTGTCTAGGGGTCCCTGGGAGGGAGAGATGAGATACACCACGGCCCATGTCCTCCATAGCTAAGAGGTGAAGGCCAGAAAAGTGGGCACTGTGCAGGTGTCCTAGAGTCAAGTCCAGTACTTCGTTCCTGACTCCTTTGCTCCTAGTAACCAGAGTTCCACACAGTGAATAGGTCCAACTCAGTTTTATTCTTCTTGCCAAACAATAAACAGTTTCTTCTACGGAGTTATAATGGGGAATAGATCGAGGCACAATCCTTTCCCTTCTGATGCTAACCACTGTGATATCACCAGTGGCGGATAGTCACTGCCACTGACTATGTTGAGTAGAACGTGAATTACCTTCGCTAGCATGGCCCCTGTCAGGGGAAGGAGATCCGTCCAAGGGAGAAACAGGAGGCCTCTCTGTCACCAGCGATGCTGCGCCAGACTCTCCAGAGAAGTTCCGCACACCAGTCCTCACAAACTCAGACATGGGCACCCAAGGAATTAGGGCCCCCCTCGGATTCCTCCACCCTCGCGGAACTCAGTCGAAGGTACTGAGCCCCAGGCCTCCGCCATAGTACCTCACTCCAGGCTAAAGGTGCCTGGGATGGACTCCATCCTCGCTTCGGCCAGGTCAAGGGCACCTAGGCCCAGAACACTGGAACGCCAGCACCCAGGCCGAAGATGCCTGGGTGCGGCCTCGTCCTCCAACCCCGAACTCTGAACCCCGTGGTAAGGGCGTCCGCCCCTTTTATCCCCTCTCCCTTTGCGTCACAGCGGGTTCCCGGCCCCGCTGTACCAGCTCCAGGGGAGGACAAAAAGGTACAGTCTTGCGGTGTGAGTTCAGCCCCGGCCCAGGGCAACAGTGCCACCTGTGGGCCGCAAGGAACCTCACACCACCAGAAAAAGGTCTCGGATACCCTAGCAATCTGTGCACCTGGGTTACACTACCACCCAGATGCCTCCCTTAAATGCAAGTACCCGCTACACATATACACAAAATAAATAAATATATATATAAAACATACACACACACACATATATATCTCTATAAACATTTGAGAGACTGACCGCTCTGATTCGGAGGCAGTGCCTGTTGAGAAGGCTGGGCTTGCAGCTGAGCAGCCCTTGCTGCCTGAGTTGAAGCTGTGTGAAGATAAATAAAAAAAAAGAAAAAAAAAAAAAGAAGAAGGATAAGTTGAGCCATGACATAAGAACAACAAATGAAGGAAAAACAAACAGTCACATAAAACATACCGTATATACTCGAGTATAAGCAGAGTTTTTCAGCACATTTTTTTGTGCTGAAAATGCCCCCCTCGGCTTATACTCGAGTCACCTTTTTGCGCCTGATCTCCCCGACTTTGGGGACGCGGTACTAGACGGCCCTAGGTCCCCTGGACCCCAAACTTGGCACACATGTAGCCTCACTCTTCCTCTACAAGTGTGCAAAGTTTTTTGTCCGGGGGACCTACAGTCGGGGAGCACCCATTTTTCAAAGCCGGGCACCCCTCTATAGGCTCCCATGTTAAACGTCAGTCTAGTCATGGGCACAGTGAGGCATGGGCACAGTGAGGCATGCAGATGGACACCCTAGGCTTATACTTGAGTCAATAAGTTTTCCCAGTTTTTTGTGGTAAAATTAGGTGCCTCGGCTTATATTCGGGTCAGCTTATACTCGAGTATATATGGTAAAACAAGTTGGGGAACCCTAGCCACAGCCAAATCCTCTTGTTGATTGTTGAAGTAAGCTAGATGACAAGACCCTTAAGGCTTAAAAAGGAAAGCTTAGATATAGTACTTGTGTAAAACAAACAACACTACACCAAGCTACTCAGGGCCAAAAAAGCTCACATACTCTTTGGGGAACCATTTGAAATGTAACACATCACCTTATCACCCTACACAAATGTCACAGCTGACAGATGTGGCAAGCAACTGTCTACCTTTGCAGTGGTGTGGTGCCAGCAGTACTATGCTTGATAGTTCTCACTCTTGCCAAGGGAATTTCTGGGTCAAGCCTCAAACTCTCCATGATAACACTCCAATAAGAGTGTCCACACTAATTGGGCAGCCCTTGCACCCATTTTCGGTGGAGGCCCAAAGTCTGCAGGAATCATATCAAACTGTCACAGGATACAAGCCTCCTGCAGTCTAGGTGCAGAAGGACTCCTTACCTACAATATCCTCATTCCAAACACCTACGATGCCAAGATTTCAAACAGAAGGCAAAGTGCAAGTTATCATTCTTACATGTTTGTTAGTTGGACCATACTCTGGCCTAATTTAGTAGTAAACAACCCCCCCCCCCTCAAAATAAATAAATTAAATAAAAACAAACACCCACACACCAGGGCCATTTTGTACACAGACTAAAAGGGTTAGCTGCTGACTCATTGGTGGCCCCAAAACACATGAAGCTTGAGACAACCCTGCCTGAAATGTGGAAAACAACCAGGGCTTTCTCAGAATCCTCAGGCCCTCACACAAGTAGCCCACGTCCCATCCCCAGAGCCCTGTCCTATGGCAGATGCACACCATACCCTGTCCAATAACTGTTTTTTAGGGTGGCCTGGTGTCTACCAAACCCTGCTGGATATGCCTAGGCCCCAGCACTCCAAGCGAAGAAGGCTAGACATTACTTCTCCAGAAAGGCTCTGCCTCCCTAGTGTCCCCACACCCTGCTGACAGTGACTACACTAACTGAGATTTGGAGGTGAGGTGGACCCATATGACTGTGCGTAGGGGAGACAGATGGGCAGAGGATGGCAACCAATGCTGGAGGACACACATCATTATGTCAAGATAGAGAGGGGATGAAGAGGCAGCCTGAGCGGATGAGGCAGATGGAGGCAGCAGCTGAGAGGAGGAGAAGCCGGTACTGGAACTTTACCCAGGAAACACAGGCTCCACATTCCTCTACCCTGCACTAACACTTGCCTCCTCTGCTTAACAACACTGACAGATCTGTCCTGTCCTGCATGCCATCCTGCCCCCTCTGCTGCCCTACAACAACAACAGCTGTGTCCCCTTCCCTCACTGCCAAATGAAGTATAGTGGGAAGGCTGACAGGCAGTCTTGATCATTTTGCTGGCTTGCTCCTCCTTTGTGCTTAACAATTGGAGGCTGGTAGGCTGGGCTTTGTAGTGCCAGAGAAAGTCTCCTTTCTCTCACCCTCCTGATTTCTCTCTAATTTCCTCTATGTATCTTCACACCCCCCTCAGTATCCCCCTCCCCCATTCTCTTATCTTTGTCCACCCCATATCCACCCTCCCTTTTTCCTCCTCAAAATGTTCACCCATTAACCCCTCTACTATTTTACACATTTCTCTCTCTCAAACCCTCTCCTCTCAGTAAGTCTCTCCCTTTCCTTACACCCTCCACACTCCCCTGAAAGCTTGCTGCTTCAGGGATAAGCTTGTAGCTCAAAGATATGTACTCCATGTTTCTGTACAGAAGAGGGTTTTCTGAAATGGTATGGCTGAGGGACAAACTACATTAAAGTGATTGTAATATATCGTTTGTTTGGTATTAAAAATAACTATCCTGTTATACTTACCTGCTCTGTGTAGTGGTTTTGCACACAGTAGCCCTGATCCTCCTCTTCTCATGTCCCTCTATGGCACTCTGGGCCCCTCCCTCCTGTTCAGTGCCCCCACAGCAAGCAGCTTGCTATGGGGGCACCCAAGCCAAGCTCAAGCTCCCTGTGTCCATTCAGACATGGAGGCATGAACCAGCTCCGCCCCCTCTCTTTCATTGGCTCAATGATTTGGACTGACATCAGCGGGAGGCAATGGTGCTGCACTGCCATCTCAGCCAATTAGGCTTGGCCAGCCGAGGGTCTCCTACAACATCACTGGAGCAAGATAGGCTCAGGTAAGTATAAGGGGGGGCTGAGGGGGATCTGCTGCACACAGAAGGCTTTTTTCTTAATGCATTACGTGAAAAAAACTTCTGTCTTTACAATCAGTTTAAGTGTGCTCTGCCACACACACACCTAGACTCTCTACACAAACAAATAATGCACATTAGGGAAAATACACAAACAGTTTACCTACCTTGTGCAACTTGGCCCTGTGTCTGGGGGGCAAATGAAGGTGGCAGGCTGTCGGAAGAGTCCTCTGAGGAGGACCAGCCTCCTCGGGGCACTCTGGTCGCCTGACAAGGCCTTTCCACTTGGGACCAAGCTAGGAAAAAAATAAATAAAAAAGGATTAGACCAGGGGTTAAAAGGAGCTTCATAATAACACCCACAATGTTGTAGACAAGCTGGCCACATTTTTATTGGTGTAAACAGCGGGATAAGGGGAGGTAAATCCAGCTCAATAGAATCTTGAGTTATAAAATAGGCCGTGTACAATTCAGGGAACCAAACAACAAATTAGAAGAGAGTGGCCTCCTGAAACTGAATAAAACCTACTTTGTCCAGCAATGCTCCCCACAGCGACCATGACCAGATTAGAATAGGTCAAAGTTAAAGGGGTTGTAAAGCTTCAGGTTTTTTCACCCAAATGCATCATATGAATTAAGGTGAAAAAACACCTGGCACTCTCGGCCCCCCAGCCCCCTCGTTTTACTTACCTGAGCCACGAAACTCCGTGGGCGCGATCCCGCGATGCTTTCCCCCAGCTTGAGGCGGCTCTTTATTGGAGATTAAAAGCAGCGCGGCCATTGGCTCCCAAATCAATGACACAGCACACCGGGGGGCGGGGCCAAGTGATACACTTGGCGGCTATGGCCGCCACTGTATCACACGGGAGTGCGCCTGCAAGCTAACCCCCTTGGGAGAGAGCTTCCCAGAATGGGGTTAGCTCTTGCGGGGAGGAGCCGAGACAGCCGCCTAGGAACCCCAGAAGACCATGCAATTTGTGTCCGTTTGGAGCAGTGGTTCTCAACTCCAGTCCTCAGGGCCCACCAACAGGCCAGGTTTGCAAGATAACTGAAATGCATCACAGGTGATATAATTTGCTGCTCAGGGATTGCAGTATTCTAGTCTGCATCTCACCAAGGTAATACTTAAAATCTGGCCTGTTAGTGGGTCCTGAGGACAGGAGTTGAGAACCACTGGTTTGGAGGATAGAATGACATATCCTGGATGGACAGCCTTACATTGGCCCTGACGGGAGATTCTACGACCTTGAACTTCCTAATTATACAAATCCAACACATGGAACAGAGACGAGCCTCATCTGTGTTTATGATGATGTCCTTCACAGCTTGGACAGGGGTGACTCAGTAGCTCTGGTTCTCTTGGATCTGTCGGCTGCGTTTGATACCATAAATCATGGAATCTTACTGGAGCGGATGAGATCTGTTTTGGGTATGAGCGGGTCAGCTTTGGCATGGGTGTCCTCTTTTTTAGAAGGCAGAGTTCAGGGAGTCAAGACTGGCCCTTTTTACTCTAAGTACACCGCCCTGGACTGCGGAATGCCACAGGGCTCTGCCTTGTCACCCCTGCTGTTTAATATCTATATGAGACCCCTTGCTGACCTGCTAAAGTCCCACACCGTCCAGTACCAGGTTTATGCGGAAGACACCCAGGTCTACCTGAAGATTCCTAGGAACCAGACGGCTGATGCCACCCTTGCCAGCTGTTTGGAGGCCATCAACACATGGATGTCTGGCAACTACCTGAAACTTAATGGGGGAAAACCTGAGGTGATCATCTTCAGCGCTCTGGCCACCCCCCCCAGATATCCCACCTTGGCCTCCCTCATTTGCTCCTGCTCCGGAGGTGGCCCCCCAGGTCCCTGATCTGGGATTCGTCCTAGATTCAGGTTTAACCCTGGCTCCTCAGGTAAAAAAGGTCGTCAGTGCATGTCACTGGCAGCTAAAACTCCTGAGGGGGCTGTTTAAATATCTGGATATCTCGGACAGAAAAACTGTCATCCGTGCCACGATAGTTAGCTGCTTAGACTACTGCAACTCTCTTTATCTGGGATTGCCAAAGATGTTAGTTCAGAAGCTTCAACTTATTCAAAATGCTGCGGCTAAGTGTCACGTACCTGGTGGAAGAGTCTGATATGCAGAGGGAGGCCTCTCTTACACCTCTCACTCAAGGCCCCTGGTAGTGATGACGACAGGAGGCGCAGGAGTGCAGAGTCGCACAAGAGCCTGGCAGAGTTGCTGGTAGGCGAGCTTGGACCGGAGCTGAAGCAGGGACTAGAATGGATCCGGGAACAGCTGTCAGACTGAAAACTGGAGCTCAGGCAGGTGCAGTCAGATGCGCTAGAAGAGTGGGTACACCAGTCCAAAGCAGGTAAACACTGGAGCAGGATAGGGTATAAGCAGGTTTAGGCAGCTGGCAAGTCTCAGGTACAGGCAGGTTCGGCAACGGGCTGGCAGCAAGGTAGCAGACAGGGTAGACAGGAACGTGGTCTCAGGTACAGGCAGGTTCGGCAACAAGGTAGCAGGCAGGAACGTAGTCAACACAGGCCGAGGGTCAGGTGCAGGTAGATAAGCAGGAGTGGTCAAACAAGCCAGGAAGGGTCAGCTGGAGCAGGATACAGGTAAGCAAAGGTCAGAGGTCTCAGGTAACGCTCAGGTAATGCAGGCGCGCGCCCACGCACCGCTACCGCGCATCAGCGTGCGCCGATATCGCCATTTTAATTGCTGGTGTGCCCTTCCTGACATTGCCCCCTCCCAATGGGCAGCCTCCGGATGCCCAATCGGGCAAGCTTCAAAGGATGGGATCTCTTGAATGCCTGAACAAGTCTTTCAGCATGGACATCATCCTCAGGTTCCCATGAATTCTCCTCTGGGCCATACCCTTTTCTACTTAACGAGATACTGGATCTGATTTCTCCTTTTCCTACAGTCCAGGATTGCCTCGACTTCGAATTCCTCTGTCCCGTCAACTAATATTGGTTCGGGTGGGCCCGTCACCCGGTCAGGGAATGGATCAGGGGTTACAGGTTTTAGTAAAGACACGTGAAAGACAGGATGTATTTTGAAGGAATCTGGCAGTTCTAGCTCGTAGGCCACGTCGTTGATCCTTCTTATCGGGAAGGGTCCCATAAAATTTAGAGCCCAACTTCTTAGAGGGGCACGTTAGTTTTAGGTTTGTAGTGGATAGCCAAACCCGATCACCAGGTTCCAGTATTAACTCTCCCCGCCTCTTCTTATCAAAGACCTGTTTGTTGTATTATTGAGCTTTAGTCATAGTTGTCTGTATTAGTTTGTTGTTGGTATCAAAGAAATTTATGGTTTCAAGAACAGCAGGTACTGAACTTTCCATAAAAGTACTGGTCAGAAATGATGGATTAAATCCGTAATTGGCAAAAAATGGTGACTGTTTTGTGGCAGAGTGGATGAGTTGTTATAAGCGAATTCCGCTAACGGAAGTTATGCGGCCCAGTTATCTTGTGAGTATGAGGAGAAGCACCGTAAATATTGTTCTAGAGTTTGATTGGTTCTCTCTGTTTGCCCATTCGTTTGGGGGTGATATGCGGAAGAAAACGATAACTCGATCCCCAAGGTTTCACATAAAGACCTCCAAAACCTTGAGGTGAATTGTACCCCCCCGGTCTGACACGATGTTTGCTGGAACTCCGTGGAGTCCAACAATTTCTTTCACAAAAATTTGGGCTGTTTCCGGGGCCGATGGTGTGCCTTTCATGGGTAGGAAGTGGGCCATTTTGGATAAATCGGTCTACCACCACAAAGATGGTGGAAAAACCGTCTGATGGAGGAAGTTCCACGATAAAATCGATCGAGATATTCTTCCAGGGTCTCTCCGGGACATATAGCGGCTTCAACAAGCCCCATGCTTTGGTTTTACTGTTCTTATTTTGTGTGCAAGTGGTACAGGACTCTACATAGCCCTTGCAGTCTTTTTCCACTTGTGGACACCAGAATGTGCGTTGCACAAGTTCAGCAGTTTTACGGATCCCGAAGTGTCCGGCTAATTTGTGGTCATTACATAATCCCAAGACAGAGACACGTAGATTTTCTGGTACGAATATTTTGTCCTTGTGCCAAAGCAGATCATCTCTGGCCTGCAACGTTATTCCCAGAGATGAAGGGGCATTCACAGGAGCCTGTTTAATTTGAGAAAGCAGGTCTCCCTGAAGTAGCAGGAAGTTCTCAGAAGACAGGATAGTGTCGGGCGGTGCAGATTCCCTGGTATCACAGAACATTCGAGAGAGTGCATCAGGTTTGGTGTTTTTAGATCCTGGCCTGTACACGAGATGGAAAGAGAACCTGGAAAATAAGAGTGCCCATCTAGCCTGCCGTGGTTTGAGTCTCTTGGCAGTCCTCAGATATTCCAGGTTCTTATGATCGGTATAGATTAGGATCGGGTGCGCTGCTCCTTCTAAGAGGTACCTCCACTCCTCCAATGCATTTTTAATGGCCAGAAGTTCTCTATCGCCGACGTCATAATTCCTTTCAGAGTTTGACAGTTTGCGGGAGAAAAAGGCAACTGGGTGTAATAAAGCCTTGGGCCCCCGCCTTTGGGATAATACTGCTCCGACTGCCGTTTCTGACGCGTCTACTTCGAATACATAGGGTAATGCTGGGTCAGGGTGCTTTAGGACTGGTGCGGAAGTGAATAGTTTAAGAGGCTCAAAAGCATTTTAAGCTTCCGGAGACCACTGGAAACGGATGCCTTGTTTGGTCAGTTGTCTGATCGGTGATATGATGGCTGAAAATCCCCTGATGAATTTTCGGTAGAAGTTAGAGAACCCGACAAAGCGTTGAATGCCCTATTTGTCCACTGGGGCTGGCCAATCTAGGATGGCAGTGACCTTTTGTGGGTCCATCTTGACACCTTCGGTGGAGAGGATAAGTCCCAAAAATGTAATGCATTGTCGCTCGAACTCGCACTTCTCTGGCTTAGCGTATAGCCCGTGCTGTCGTAGTCTGCTCAATACATTCTTAACATGCCTGCGGTGGTCATCAAGGGAAGCAGAGAAAATTAAGATGTCATCCAGATACACTACAACGAACAGGTCTAGGTAATCGCGGAAGATGTCGTTGATAAAGTGCTAGAATGTTGCTGGGGCATTGCATAGGCCGAACGGCATCACCAGATATTCAAAATGTCCAAATCGGGAGCGAAAAGCCGTCTTCCACTCGTCTCCCTCCCGGATCCGCACCAGATTATAAGCCCCCCGGAGATCCAGTTTCGTAAATATGGTTGCTGCTCCCAACCTCTGGAATAATTTGGGTACCAAGGGCAGGGGATAACAGTTCTTGACCGTAACTTTGAGTTCACGATAATCTATACATGGGCGAAGGGAATGATCCTTCTCCACAAAGAAGATACCCGCTCCTGCCGGAGAATTGGAGGAGCGAATGAAGCCTTTAGATTATCGTCAATATAGTCTTTTAGGGCGACAAGCTCCAATTCTGACAGAGGAAAAATCCTTCCAAAAAGGGACCTCAACGCCCAGGATGAGATCAATTGGGCAGTCATATGGCCGATGTGGAGGGAGAGTTTCAGCTCCCTTTTTGCTAAAGACATCTAAAAAGTCATGGTATGCAACTGGTACAGATAAGCGGGTTTCAACATCAGAGTCCAAGCATGGGAAGGATGGCAGGTCGGGAGGGAATTTTGACAAGCAGTGTTGGAGGCAGTAGGAAGAGTGAAACTCAACTTCCCCTTCGACCCAGTTGATAAGAGGGTTATGTGCTTGGAGCCATGGCATGCCAAGGATTACGGGGAACAGAGGGGATGCGATGGCATCCAGGCGTAACAATTCCTTGTGACTATCAGCAATAACAACAGGCAAGGGTATAGTCTGCTGAGTCACTAGTCCGGATTTGATGGCAGACCCGTCGGCCAGATGTACTGAAAGTCCCTGGGCCCTAGGTTGCAAAGGAATTTGATGTTTTGTGATGAAAGACAAGTCCATTAAGCAGCTACAGGCACCGGAGTCAATTATAGCGGAGACAGAAATACTTCTTCCCGGAAGCTGTAATACAATGGGGAGAGCCAGGTGGGTCGGCAGGATGGGCGTGTTGGCAGAGAAGATAATTCGACCCTTGCGGATCTTGGCTGGACATGACCTCACATAATGTCCTGGTTTCCCACAATACAGGCAGAGATTTTCGTGTTGTCGGCGTTGACGTTCCTCAGGGGAAAGTGAGGGACGGGGCACGCCGAGCTGCTTGGGTTCAAGGACATCGGATGTGGGTGCAGCAGGGGTAGATGATGTCAAGCTGCTGACGTTGGAGGCTCGGGCTAATTTCCAGGCCGGACAGGATGACCTCATAGGTCTCTCTGACTTCCGCTCTCGTAGTCGGTGATCACTGGTGAATCTTTCAGGCGCAGGAACCCTGGGTTCTGGAGGTAACATTGCCATTGCTGAAGTAGCTCTTTGCGGGGCCGTAATAGGTGAGGAAAGAGCCTGGATACGTTCTTCCAGTCGGGTATATGCAATTTGTGCGATTTCAACAGTCTGGGTGAGGTCTTCGAGGTGTAAGCGGAATCCCTCCATGGAAGAGGCTCCCTGCACAGACTCTGACGTGGCTGTTCGGTACTGTCACGTACCTGGTGGAAGAGTCTGATATGCAGAGGGAGGCCTCTCTTTACATCTCTCACTCGAGGCCCCTGGTAGTGAAGACAGGAGGCGCAGGAGTGCAGAGTCGCACGAGAGCCTGGCAGAGTTGCTGGTAGGCGAGCTGGACCGGAGCTGAAGCAGGGACTGGAATGGATCTGGGAACAGCTGTCAGACTGAAAACTGGAGCTCAGGCAGGTGCGGTCAGATGGGCTGGAAGAGTGGGTACACCAGTCCAAAAGCAGGTAAACACTGGAGCAGGATCAGGTATAAGCAGCTGGCAGGTCTCAGGTACAGGCAGGTTCGGCAACGGGCTGGCAGCAAGGTAGCAGACGGGGTAGACAGGAATGTGGTCTCAAGTACAGGCAGGTTCGGCAACAGGCTGGCAACAAGGTAGCAGGAGGAGCAGGCAGGAACGTAGTCAACACAGGCTGAGGGTCAGGTGCAGGTAGATAAGCAGGAGTGGTCAAACAAGCCAGGAAGGGTCAGCTGGAGCAGGATACAGGTAAGCAAAGGTCAGAGGTCTCAGGTAACGCTGTAGACCAAACAGCACAGAGCCCAGCCATCAGCCCCTTTAAATAGCCCCATTTGGCGCCAAGAGCCGCCGCCGCCGCGCGCTCCTGCGCGTGCCCGCGTGCGCCGATGCGCCGCTAACGCCATTTTCATTGCTGGAGTGCCCTTCCTGACACCAGGTTACTCATGGATGTCCTGCTGAGGGATCATATCACCCCTGTCCTCTGCGCCTTGCACTGGCTACCGGTCCACTATCGCACCTTATTTAAGGCAGGATGTATTATGTTTAAGATAATGAGAGGCCTGGCCCCAAGCTATCTCTGCTCTCGTTTTCATAAACGAGCTCTTGCCAGATCACTCAGATCTACTGGCAGAGATCTCCTCTACATCTCGGTGCCCAAGAAGATCTGGCGTGGTGGTCGGGCCTTCTCCCACCAGGGTGCCGTACTATGGAATAGCCTCCCTGTTAAGCTCCAGGAGGCCCCTACTATTCCGGTCTTCCGCGGGTTACTGAAGACTTGGCTTTTCACACAAGCCTTTCCTGCGTAGCCTCTCTCTTCCACCCTTTCTGCCGCTTTGTGCTGCTTACGGTTCCTGGGTCCTCTTTTCCCCAGGAACTCTATGCACGTCGAGACCCTTTGGGGTAAGACCGCGCTATATTAAGATACCTCTCAACTCAACCTTCCTGTCACATACAACAGCTAACAAAAATTGGATCATCAAAAACCTGTGATTTGCACACATACACATCCCCATAGTACCCACATTACATATGTAAATCCTATGTACTTACACTGGGCCAGAGGTGAGGCATCCTCCTCATCCATGGAAAACGTGCCTGATAGTCCATTGAGGTAGGGTTGCCACCTCATCTCTTTAAACCCAAACACATGTGAATTACAAAGGTTATGAGGCTAGTTTAATGCAGATAGGGCACTATGTGAGTTTAATTACCCTTAATCAGCCACAGAACCTGTGTAATTAATATGTGTTTGGGTTTAAAGGGATGAGGTGGCAAACCAAAAAAATTGAAGGGACTTACAGGAGGCTGGTGAGCCAGACTCCACTCTCCCACTGCCCTCAGCCATAATTGGTGAGACAGCTGGTGCTACATACAGTAGGTGCCGCCGACATTGTATATTCATCGCGATCCTATCACGGAGATTCTCGGCGACAGGGGTGCCGACATCTCGGCGACAGGGTGGCGACACATCTCGCACTCGCTGCAATAGCGAGGAGACGCAGCACTGTATTGAACGGGATCCGACGTGGATTCCCGCCAATACCAGGCACTGTGTTTGGTATGAATCCTGAGTGGGAACTCCACGCCAATTTTTAAAGAAAAAACCGGCATGGGTTCCCCCTCCAGGAGCATACCAGGCCCTTCGGTCTGGTATGGATTTGAAGGGGACTCCCCTAAGCCGAAAAATCGGCGTGGGGGTCCCCCTCAAAATCCAAACCAGACCCTTATCCGAGCACGCAACCTGGCAGGCCGCAGGGGAAGAGGGGGGGAAGAGAGAGCGCCCCCCCTCCCTCCTGAACTGTACCAGGCCGCATGCCCTCAACATGGGGGGCGACCTGCGGCCCCCCCACCCCAAAGCACCCTGTCCCCATGTTGATGGGGACAAGGGCCTCTTCCCGACAACCCTGGCCGTTGGTTGTCGGGGTCTGCGGATGGGGGGCTGATCGGAATCCGGGAGCCCCTCTTTAATAAGGGGGCCCCCAGATGCCGGCCCCCCACCCTATGTGAATGAGTATGGGGTACATCGTACCCCTACCCATTCACCTGGTGGAAAAAAATGGCAATAAAAAAAACACAACACAGCTTTTTAAAGTAATTTATTGCACAGCCCCGGGGGTCTTCTTCCGACTTCGGGGAGTCTCCGGTGTCGTCGCCGTGCTCTCCAGCTCTTACTTCCTTCTGCTGGGCCACCGCTATCTTCTTCCAGCTCTTTTGCTAGCGGGGCCCGGTCTTCTCCGTCGCCTTCTTCCCTCTTCTCCTCTCCGGTTCTTTTTGCCGGGCCTAAGCTATCTTCTTCCAGCTCTTTTGCTAGCGGAGGCCCGGTCTTCCCCGTCTCGTCCGATTCTCCGTTGTCCTTCTGCCGGCCCCTCCACTATCTTCTTCCAGCTCTTTTTCTAGTGGAGGGGCCGGTCTTCCCGTCGGCATCTTCTCTCATCTCCTCCTCGATGTTGACTCATCGCTTCCTTCCGCTGTAATGCTGGGTTTTGCGGTGCGCTCGGTTTATATAGGCTTCTCATGACGTCACAGTCACATGCTTCGGGGCCACCCGGAGCATGTGACTGACGTCATGGGTAGACCGGCCCCTCCACTAGCAAAAGAGCTGGAAGAAGATAGTGGAGGGGCCGGCAGAAGGACAACGGAGAACCGGACGAGACGACGGGGAAGACCGGGCCTCCGCTAGCAAAAGAGCTGCAAGAAGATAGCGGAGGCCCGGCAGAAGAAAGAACCGGAGAGCACGGCGACGACACCGGAGACCCCCGAAGACGGAAGAGACCCCCAGAGCTGTGCAATAAAATACTTTAAAAAAAACGGTGTTGTGTTTTTATTATCATTTTTTTCCCCACCAGGTGAATGGGTAGGGGTACGATGTACCCCATACTCATTCACATAGGGTGGGGGGGCCGGCATCTGGGGGCCCCCTTATTAAAGGGGGCTCCCGGATTCCGATAAGCCCCCCCGCCCGCAGACCCCGACAACCAACGGCCAGGGTTGTAGGGAAGAGGCCCTGTCCTCATCAACATGGGGGCAGGGTGCTTTGGGGTTGGGGGGCCGCAGGTCGCCCCCCTGCCCCAGAGCACAAAACCACCCATGTTGAGGGCATGCAGCCTGGTACGGTTCAGGAGGGAGGGGGGCCGCCATCTCGCCATCCCTCTTCCCCTGCGGCCTGCCAGGTTGCGTGCTCGGATAAGGGTCTGGTTTTGATTTCGAGGGGGACCCCCACGCCGTTTTTTCGGCGTAGGGTTCACCTTCAAATCCAGACGAGACCCAAGGGCCTGGTATGCTCCTGGAGGGGGAACCCACGCCGTTTTTTTCTTTAAAAATTGGCGTGGAGTTCCCACTCAGGATTCATACCAAACAGTGCCTGGTATTGGCGGGAATCCACGTCGGATCTCCGTCTACCGGCAATGTGTGTCGCTCATTGTGAAAGGAAAAACAACATTTTTCCTTTCCCGATGACGAGACAGCTCAGCACTGGCTCTCGCGACGGGGCTCGTAGGGTGTCAATCTCGCCACTAGAAGAGGCGAGATTGACACAATATCGGCGGCACCTACTGTAAATGAAAAAAAGCAACCATTAAAAAAAATACTTGCAGTTTTAAAAGTAAAATCAGGGACACAGAGAACATTTAAACATGGAGGGTACTTCGGGCTGGAGAGGGTGTGGCCTCTTTATCATCCTCCTCTTCAGTCCCGGGGGAACACAATGCTGTTGCTCCAAAAAAGAAACAAATCAAGAAATAAATAAGCCGCTCAAGTTATACAAGGGACACACAAAGCTGACAAGCACATTGAGAAGGTACTTACATTGAGATGGATGGGAGGGGGGCTCAGCTTCTCCCTCCAGTACCTCCTCCTGACTCCTGGCCGGAGATGGGGCTGCTGCTCCAAAAACACACACCAAACAAATCACTCCTCCAAAGTACGACAAGAGACAAAGAAAACAGACAAGCACATTGAGAAGGTACTTACATTGAGATGGATGGGGGGGGGCCTCCTGCTGCTCCTCTTTGTCACTCATTTCTACAGAAAGAACAGCACAAATTACACTCAATTTTAGTCTACAAACATGAAGCTACTTATCATCATAGCAGAAAAATACTCAGTTCTCAAAAAAGTTTAGTGCCATAGGTTGTAACGCATTGAGGAATGTCCATTGGACATTTGCTTGGGGCAGGCAGAACATACAGGCACAATGACAATGACATCAGTGTGAATTATTGGTAGGGATGAGCTTCGTGTTCAAACCGAACATACGTTCGACTCGAACATCGGCTGTTCGATCGTTCGACGAAGATCGAACGATTTGGGCCGTTCGCGCTAAATTCGAGTGACGCGAACGGCCCACAATGCACTACGCCATCGCAGTGTCATCCAGGCGCTGTGATTGGCCAAGCATGCACTGTGACCCCGCATGCTTGGCCAATCACAGCGCCGGCAGCGAGGAGAGCAATGATTGGCCACAGGCAGGATGCCTGTGGCCAATTATTGCTGATGGGGTTTAGTACACGCCCCACACTATAAAAGGCCGCCAGCGCGGCGGCCTTGTGTAGTGTGTTCCGGAGCAGGGAAAGAGAAGCATAGGCAGGGACAGTGTCATTTTTTTTCCTTTACTAATCCTGGATTCCTTGTGTTTAGGGACAAATAAGGATAGGTAGGGAGAGTGTCAGTGACAGTGTGCTATTCTGTGCTAATCCTTGTTTGTAGGGACAGAGAGGTACAGTGAGGGAAACTGACAGTGTGCTATTCTGTTCTAAAACTATTTTGCTGTTCCATATTTTCAATCCTTGAGTTGAGGGACAGAGAGCTACAGTGAGGGAAAGTGTCAGTGTGCTATTGTGTTCTAAAACTATTTTGCTGAACCATATTTTCAATCCTTGAGTTGAGGGACAGAGAGCTACAGTGAGTGAAACTGACAGTGTGCTATTCTGTTCTAAATCAATTTTGCTGTTCCATATTTTCAATCCTTGAGTTGAGGGACAGAGAGGTACAGTGAGGGAAACTGACAGTGTGCTATTCTGTTCTAAAACTAGTTTGCTGTTCCATATTTTCAATCCCTGAGTTGAGGGACAGAGAAGGACACTCGTAGAAATTATCAGTGTGCTATTCTGTGCTAAATCTTGTTTGTAGGGAGGGACAGAGTAGGACAGTGAGGGAAAGTGTCAGTGTGCTATTCTGTTCTAAAACTTTTTTGCTGAACCATATTTTCAATCCTTGTGTTTAGGGACAGAGAAGGATAGGCAGGGGGCAGTGTCAGTGTCATTGTTGCTAAGCCTCCTGCACAATATACACCTGAAGGTAGCCCTTATTGCTGTTTTTCCCCATCTCCCTGCAGGCCATCCATTAAAATGTCTGGAAGGCAACCAAGGAGAGGCAGACAGTCAGGAGGCAAAAAAAGAGGGCAAGCAGGCTCTGTGTCTGGGGGGAACAGTGCTGGTCGTGTACGCGGTGCATTGTCATCAGCACATGGCCATGGGACACGCTTGTCCTTGTTTTCGGCAGCTGGACATGTTGAGCCACATCATGCCGAAGACTTGGTAGAGTGGATGACCAAGCCCACCTCATCCTCCTCATCCTCTCTCACCCAGGCTCAGGGTAGTGGCAAAGCAGCTGCCAAAGCGTCCTCTTCTCTGGTATCATTATCTTCATTAGTCAATCCTTCCCTAGACCCACCATGCCCTCCTCCTGAGGAGTCCCCCGAACTGTTTGAGCACAGTGTTGGGTACATGCTCCAGGAGGATGCCCAGCGTTTGGAAGGATCTGATGATGATACCCAGCTAGAGGAAGGCAGCAGCGTGAGAGCAGAGAGAGGGGATGCTCAAGAAGGACACCAATCTGGCAGTCATGCTCCAGCAGCTGCAGCATACTGCCAGATTGGCTCCAGTGATGAGGAGGGAGGGGATGATGAGGTCACTGACTCCACGTGGGTGCCTAATAGGAGAGAGGAGGAGGAGGAGGATGAGGAGGAGGCACATCTCCAACGAGGCAGGATGCCCTTGAGTGGCCAGCGTATGGGCAGCACACCGACGGAATCACACCGCAGAGCTCCGCCTGTGCAGGGCGCTGCCTCTGCCCGTCATTCAAAAAGTTCTTTGGTGTGGGCCTTTTTTGAGGCGAGTGCATCAGATCGCACAGCTGCTGTTTGCAACATATGTCTCATGCGTATATCGCGTGGCCAAAACATCAGCCGCTTGGGCACCACATGCTTGATCAGACATATGTTGACCTGCCATGCAGCTCGTTGGCAAGCCTACCTTAAAGACCCACACCAAAGAACAAAGCTGACCTCTTCTTGCACCGCATCAGCTGGGATCTCCAACCCCACTATACCTTCACTCCTCTCTGAAACCTGCTCTGAGAGGAATGAAGGTGTAGAATTAGGTGTGTCACAGGCAAGTACTTGCGGGCACTCTGCTAGCAGTACACCAACGTCCGATTCTAGCAGGCAAATTTCCCTGCCCCAGCTGCTGGACCGTCGAAAGAAGTTCACTCCCAGCCATCCACATGCCCAGAGGTTGAATGCTAGCTTGGCTAAATTGCTAGCGCTTCAACTGCTGCCTTTTCAGTTGGTAGACTCGGCCCCCTTCCGTGAGTTTGTGCAATGTGCGGTTCCTCAGTGGCAGGTTCCCAAACGACACTTTTTCGCACGGAAGGCTATTCCGGCTCTCTACAGGCATGTGGAAGGCAATGTCTTGGCCTCGCTGGACAGGGCGGTCAGCGGTAAGGTGCATATTACCGCTTACTCATGGTCCAGCAGGCATGGACAGGGACGTTACCTTTCTTTCACGGCCCATTGGGTCACTCTTTTGGCAGCTGGGAAGGATGCAGGACAAGGTGCAGTAGTGTTGGAGGTTGTTCCACCCCCACGCCTCCAAAATGCTACTACTGGTTGTGACACACCTCTCTCCTCCACCCCCTCCTTCTTCCTCCATGGCCTCTTCCTGTGGTTTGTCCTCGGAACCAGTGGTGCTCCGTAGGCGTTCAAGGGGCTACGCAAGTACGCAGGCAAAAAGATGCCATGCCGTGCTTGCGCTGGTGTGTTTGGGGGACAGGAGCCACACTGGGGCAGAGGTCCTGTCTGCTCTGCAGGGGCAGGCCGAGAGGTGGTTGACGCCACGCCAGCTTAAGCCAGGAATGGTGGTTTGCGACAATGGCACCAACCTCCTCTCCGCCCTCCGACAGGGACAACTGACCCATGTGCCCTGTATGGCTCACGTCCTTAACCTGGTGGTGCAGCGGTTCTTGGGCAGGTACCCGGGCTTACAGGATGTCCTGAGGCAGGCCAGGAAAGTCTATGTGCATTTCCGCAGATCTTATAATGCCAGTGCTCGCCTGGCTGAGCTTCAAAAGGAGTTGAACCTGCCCAAGAACCGCCTTATATGTGACATGCCCACCAGGTGGAACTCAACGTTGGCCATGCTACAGCGGCTGCACACGCAGCAGAGGGCCATCAATGAGTACCTGTGCGACTACGGCACCAGGACAGGGTCAGGGGAGCTCGGGTTTTTTTCACCACGCCAGTGGGGCATGATCAGGGATGCATGCACTGTCCTGGCACCATTTGAGGAGGCCACGAGGATGGTGAGCAGTGACAGTGCATGCATCAGTGACACTGTACCTCTTGTCCACCTGTTGGAGCACACGCTGCGTGGAATAATGGACAGGGCACTTGAGGCAGAACAGAGGCAGGAAGAGGAGGACTTCCTTGCCTCTCAAGGCCCCCTTTACCCAGACAGTGTTCCTTCTGTCCCACCCATCGCACAGGAAGAGGAGGAGGAGGAGGAGGAGGAGGAGGAGGAGGATTGTGTCAGCATGGAGGTGGAGGCTGGCACTCAGCATCATCAGCAGCAGTCTTTTAGGGATGATTTACAGTCCCAAGAAACCAGTGGACTTGTACGTGGCTGGGAGGAGGTGGCTGCGGATCATGTCGTCCTTAGTGACCCAGAGGACTCCGGACTGAATGCCTCAGCTAACCTACGCTGCATGGCCTCCCTGATCCTGCAAAGTCTGCGGAAGGATCCTCGTATTCTTCGGATCAAGGAGAGGGACCATTACTGGCTGGCCACTCTCCTTGATCCACGGTACAAGGGTAAGGTTGCGGACCTTATCATACCGTCGCAGAGGGAGCAGAGGATGAGACAACTCCGGGAGGCCTTGCAGAAAGGTCTGTGCAACGCGTTCCCAGAGACTGGGAGGTTACAAACTCCTGGTCCTGGACAACGAGTTGCTGAGGCTTCGGGCAGTCAAAGAAGGAGCGGTGGGGAAGGTGGCCGTCTGACCGATGCGTTCAGACAATTCTTTAGTCCGCAGCCCCAAAGTATGATCGGTTCAAGCAACCATCGCCAGCGTCTGATATACATGGTGCAGGAATACCTAGGGGCAAGGTCAGACTTGGACACCTTCCCCACCGAAAATCCTCTGGCTTACTGGGTCTTGAGGATGGATCACTGGCCAGAGCTTGCACAGTATGCAATTGAGCTACTGGCCTGTCCTGCATCCAGCGTTCTTTCAGAACGCACATTCAGTGCTGCTGGAGGATTTGTCATGGATCACAGGGTGCGCCTGTCCACCGACTCGGTTGATCGACTGACTTTCATCAAGATGAACCAGTCTTGGATCACCACCAGCTACCACACACCAGATGCTGATATAACAGACTAATTGATTTTAAAATGTCACATCCCTTCAAGACTGATGCTGATGCTGAGTGCCTGTGCTGTTATGTTGTCTGGCTATCCTCCTCCTCCTCCTCAATGATACGATTAACGATGATAGCTTGGAAGATCATTTTGGTTTATGGGTGACGCCACCAGTGGCTAAGGCCCAATTTTTCAGCCCCTGTTTAACAGGGGCGTGTAATTAAAATTTTTGATGCAATACTTTGCAACAGGCCTCATTGCTGTGCTCCAAGTACAGTATCTGTGAGGGGTTGCAGTGTTGTGCCACCAGTGCCTAAGGCCCAATTTTTCAGCCCCTGTTCAACAGGGGCATGCAATTATAATTATTGATCTAATAATTCACAGCAGGGCCCATTGCTGCGCCCACCAAGAGTAACTGTCAGGCCTTACAGTGTTGTGGCACCAGCACCACCATCAAAGGCCCAATTTTTACTACCACTGATCAACAATTATATGTTATTACAATTCCTGATATTATACTTGACAGCAGGGCGTTCCAGCACCCACCAAGAATAACTGTGAGTGCTTTCAGTGTTGTGCCAACACCAACACCTAAGGGGCCAATTTCTGCAGAGTATATACGGAAGGTCCCTACTTTCAAACATCCAACTTACAAACTACTACTACTTGCAAACGGAAGAAGACAACAGGAAGTGAGAGGAAATCTACCCCTTGGAAGGAAAATTCTCTCCTGTAAGAATTAATATGGGAGAAAGGTGTCTCCTCTCTACTGATGCTTTATCACCAATCCTTGTTTCAATACAAACACCACATTTCAAAAACAGTTGTCATTGGGACGCAAAGTGAGGTGAAATGTTCTGAACAGGGGCACAGACAGCAAAAAAAATGTGACAGGGGTGATAACCGTTCCCTATGTTTTCCAAAAAGCTAAAAAAAAAAAGGAATTTGGCATGGAGCTACACTTAAACAATGCAGCTGTTCAAAATTACAAACAGATTCTACATAAGAACAAACCTACAGTCCCTGTCTTGTATGCACCGCCTGTATACGGCTGTTCAGAGTATATAGGGCCTTTTTTATTTTGTGTGCGGGGTTCCCCTTAATATCCATACAAGACCCAAAGGGGCTGGTAATGGGCTGGGGTAGGGGGGGGTTGATGGGGTAGCTATGCCATTTTTCCTAAAGATTTTCATCCATATTACCGGGACCAGACATTGCATTAAAGCCGCAAGCAGTTTTAAATGGCTTTTTTTCCTTTAGAAATGTTGTTATTTTGTGCAGGGACAGTTCTAAACACGGGAAACACGTGGCACTTCACAGGCATACTTTAAACACCCCCCAGGTACAATATTTAAAGGAATATTTGACTTTTTTTTTTTCACTTTATGCATCATTAAAATGACTGCTCCCGGAAAACGTCCGTTTTTAAAACTTCTTTTTGCATTGATACATGTCCCCTGGTGCAGAACCCGGGTTTCCAAACTCTGTTTCGGACAATAACATGGATAATAGTCGTTATAATTAGCACTTTAGAATCCGAACGTTCGCATCCATTGTATTTAATAGGGTTCTAATGTTCGCGCGAACTTTCGGTCCGTTCGCGGGTTCTGGTGCGAACCGAACCCGGGGGTGTTCGGCTCATCACTAATTATTGGGCATGTTGGAACTCCTTAAGTTAAAGGGCAAGCAAAGTATTTTATTAAGTACTGATTGCATGAGGCATAGGGGTATTAGAAACCCCCACAGGGGTATAGATGTATTTTGTTTTGGAGGGGAGGGTGGGAGGGAGGGTGGGAGAGGGAGTGAGAAAGATTTCAAACACTGGCAGGGTGAATGGTTGTTGAATGAAGGGAGTGAGGGTCACAATAGGAAGCCCCAACCCAAGCCAGGGAAGGCGGTGAGAAGGGTATTTGAGAGAGGGTGTGGGTATGTACGGGGGATATGGAGTGGTAGAACTACGATGACACTTACACAAAGAAATCACAGAAATCACATAAAGAAAAAATTAAAAGAAGAAGTAAATAAGCACGCTTTAGTAACTAAAGGATCCACTATAAAATTCGGGTATTTTTTTACTGTATATGAATGAATAGTAGAGCACAAGTGAAGAATTTGACAATATGTTCATGGAATGTCCGGGGATTGGGAGAACCAGGGAAAAGAGCAGCAGTAATCTCACTGATGAGAACATATGGTTCTTCAATAATATGTCTCCAGGAGACCCATCTCTCGAGTATATCTATACCCCAATTGGGGTGGCGAGACTATCAAACACAATTTCACTCGGTCCATACCTCATACTCTAGAGGGGTAGGCATATTCATTAAAACTGGTATAAGGTTTAATTGTATTCAGAGTAGGTGCGACGAACTAGGGCGCTATGTCTTTTTACACTGTAAGGTAGATGATAGAACTTGTATCTTGGTTAATCTGTATATTCCTCCGCCCTTTAACACCTCGATATTGGGCAATTTGATGGAGTTTGTTTTGGAGAGGCCGGGAGTCCCGGTGCTCGTAATGGGCGACTTTAATATGGTCCTAGATTGGGATAATAGGATTTTTATAACAGCTTACCTGTAAAATCCTTTTCTTGGAGTACATCACGGGACACAGAGCGACATAGTCATTACTAATGGGTTATATAGATACCGTCAGGTGCTGGCACTGGCAACTTCCAAAACCGGAAGTACCCTCCCCTATATAAGCCCCTCCCATCCGGGAGCACCTCAGTTTTGTAGCAAAGCAATAAGTGTCCCTAAAGAGGGGCGGGAGCTCTGTGTCCCGTGATGTACTCCAAGAAAAGGATTTTACAGGTAAGCTGTTATAAAAATCCTATTTTCTTTCTCGTACATCACGGGACACAGAGCGACATAGTCATTACTAATGGGATGTCCTAAAGCAATGCCAAATGAGGGGGGGGATACACCATATATAAGCTGAGCGCTATCAGACATGAGGATCTTTTGCGGCCTGCAACACACTGCGCCCAAAGGCGACATCCTCCTGACTTCTAACGTCCACCTGGTAGAACCTAGTAAACGTGTGTACCGAAGACCATGTTGCGGCCTTACAGATTTGAGCCAGGGAGGCCTGGTGATGCACTGCCCATGAAGTTCCAACTGCTCTCGTGGAGTGCGCCCTAACTTTGAACGGAGTCGGTCTACTTCTTAAGCCATAAGCTTGTATTATGACCTGTCGAATCCACTTGGCTAAAGTAGATTTTGACGCTGCCTGACCCTTTCTGGGGCCTTCCGGCAGAATAAACAAAGTATCCGTTCTGCGAATCTGAGCAGTGGCTTTTAGATAAGCTTTAACTGCTCTTACTACATCCAAAGAATGCAATAACTTTTCCTCTACCGAAGTAGGTTTGGGGAAAAAAGAAGGAAGAACCACATCTTGGTTCAAATGAAACCTCGATACCACCTTAGGAAGAAAGGCTGGATGAGGACGTAACACTACTCTGTCCTTATGGATAACCAGATATGGCTCCTTACAGGACATAGCTGCTAATTCCGATACTCTTTTAGCCGAACAAATGGCTACTAGAAAAATCAATTTCCTGGTGAGAAGCACCAAGGAAATATGCTGTAATGGTTCAAATGGTTGTTTCTGTAGAACCGACAGAACCAAGTTTAGATCCCATGGACATATGGGAATATTAACCGGAGGACTAATACGCATCACTCCTTGTATAAAGGCTTTGACTAGTGAATGCGAAGCCAAGGGCCTTTGAAAAAATATTGACAAGGCCGAAATCTGACCCTTGATAGTACTCAAGGCAAGCTTCCTATCTACAGCCCACTGTAGGAAGTCCAGAATCCTACCTATTACGTACTTATGTGGATGCCATTTCTTGGCCTCACACCACGCGATGTACGCCTTCCAGATTCTATAGTAGATCTGCCTGGATACCGGCTTCCTGGCATTGATCATGGTAGATACCACAGCATTAGAGAGCCCTCTCTTTTTTAGAATGTGGGCTTCAATAGCCAGGCCGTCAAACCTAGGGCTGGTAAGGAAGGGTGGTATATCGGTCCTTGCGAAAGCAGGTCCGGACGACGTGGGAGAGTCCAAGGACTCCCCACTGAAATTTTACAATCTCCACGTACCACGCTCTTCGGGGCCACGCTGGAGCCACCGGAATCACTGGTTTCTTTTCTACCCTGATTCTGCGGAGTAATCAAGGTAACCATTGTGGCGGTGTGAATGCATATATCAGCTTGAACTGATCCCAAGGGAACACTAGGGCATCCGAGCCGCAAGCTAGGGGATCCCTTGTCCGAGAGACAAACCTGTCCCCCTTTGCGTTGAATCTGGATGCTAGATGCTCTACATCCGATGTTCCCCACCGCTGACATATTGTCCAGAAAACCTCGGGGTGAAGGGACCCTTCCTCTGGGCCTAATTGCTGGCGACTTAGAAAGTCCGCCTTCCAATTCTCCACTCCTGGAATGAATACCGCAGATATGGCTGGGACATATTTTTCTGCCCATTTCAGGATGTAATTTACTTCCCTCTGGGCTGCACGACCCCTGGTGCCCCCCTGATGATTGATATATGCCACTGCTGTGGCATTGTCTGATTGAATTCTGGCAGGGGACCCTTGGAGTTTGGATGTCCATGCTACTAGGGCATACCGGGCTGCTTGTATCTCTAAGAGATTGATGGGCAGGGCCTTTTCTGCATCCGACCATCTGCCCTGGAGAGACTATTGCTCCAGTACTGCTCCCCAGCCTATAAGGCTTGCTTCTGTAGTGACCACCTTCCAAGAAATCGGACTGAAGGATTTCCTTTTTTCCAGATTCTGGGGAACCAACCACCAACGGAGGCTCTTGCGAACGGAAGGGGACAAGGACATTGTAAGTCTAGGGCCTGAACTTTTTTGTTCCAGGCTGACAGTATGGCCCCTTGCAAATTCCTTGAATGGAATTGACCGTAGGGTACTGCTTCGAATGATGCCACCATTTTTCCCAGCAGCCTCATATACAGGCGTATGGACGGCTGTCTTTTTTGTACCCACTAAGTGGATCAAATCTTTCAAAGACAACACCTTTCCTCGAGGCAAGAATATTTTTCTCTGGCCTGAATCCAACCCTAGCCCCAAGTATTCCAGACTTTTGACTGGTTTTTAGGGCTGACTTGTCTCGGTTGATAATCCAACCGTGAAATTCCAGATACTTGATTGTCTTGTGAACGACCACGTCTAGTTTTTTCACTGAGTGGTCTATCAGCAACAAGTCATCCAGATATGCCATTATCATTACACCTTGTGTTCTTAGATTGGCCAATAAAGGGCCAGAATTTTTGTAAACACTCGTGGTGCTGTGGCCAAACCGAAGGGTAAGGCTCTGAACTGAAAATGGCGCCCTTCTACTGCAAAGCGTAGAAATTTTTGGTGGACTGGAAAGATGGGAATGTGCAAATAAGCATCTTTGATGTCGATCGTGGCTAACCAATCCTCCCCTTGTAGGGCAGTGGCCACCGATCGGATCGACTCCATCGGAAAGTCCTGATATACAGGAATTTGTATAGCCCTTTTAGAATTAATATGGGCCTCCCGTCCGCGTTTGCTTCGGGACTGTAAAGAGGTTTGAGTAAAACCCGAACCCTCATTCTTCCAGGGGAACCTCCAAAATTACTCCTTGGAGCAATCGTTTTTCTAGTGCCAACAGGAGGGACTCTCTCTTCCGGGGATCCCTTGGCACGTTTGACCTCAAAAATGGGAAGGAGGAGAGTCTTTTAACTCCAAACTGTATCCCAAACCTACTGCGGAGAGCACCTATCTGTCTTGATCGTGTCCCGCCAGGTCTCTTGCGAACAACTGGAGTCCTCCCCCCACCCGACTGAGTGGGGGCTTCAATGAATTTAACTTTGGGGGAGGTTTTGTACCTCCCCTGACCCAGGGTTTCTCATTACCCTGCTACTGTCCCTGTTTTTTACCCCCGGGAATTGACCGAGGAGGCCGTCGGAACTGTTACACAGCCGATGCCCCAGGGACTGGAGAAGCAGGCCTCTTAAAGAGGGACCTCTAACTCTGTTTTTAACCGGCAAGAGCGTATTTTTACCGCTGGAAATTTTCTGGATATATTTGTCCAGGTTTTCCCTGAATAAGCGTTCACCATGAAATGGGACGCTAACCAGCCATTCTTTACAGGGAGCTTCAGCAGACCAGTTTTTGAGCCATAGGAGCCTACGCATATGTACTATAGACAGCGTAAGGCGGGAGGCCTGATGGACTGAATCCTCTATGGCGTCAACCGCAAAGCCTAAGGCTCTAGGTAGATCAGCTAGGGCAAAGCCTGCTGATCTGTCAAGTCCCTCAAGACCTGTTTCAACTGATCCTTCACTGCTTAGCAGACCCCAATAGCTGCTACTGCTGGTTGTATCACCAAGCAGATTTTCATAAGGACTCCAATCTTTTATCTATTGGGTTCTTGAACATTTGGACATTATCCACTGGACATGTCAGTGATTTATACATACAAGAGATGGCTGCGTCCACTGTAGGGACCTTCCATTTTTTTTTTTTTTTTTGATGAACTTATCCTCCATGGGATAGACCACCGGAAATCTCTTGGGGGAATAAATATTTTCTCAGGACGTTCCCAATCCTGGTAAATGAGCCCTTTCAGTAAAGGGTGAAGTGGAAAAGAACAAACAGTCTGGGGGCTTCTAGCGACCCCAACGAGGATACAGTAGTGGTTGATGGTTCCGCAAGGTGCATTTTTAAATGCTGATCGGACCATGTTAGTCAGAGACTGAACCCATAATCTTTCAGCTTGAGATGCTGAGAAAAGGTTTCCCCACTGTTGATTCCTCTATAACAGAATCAACCTCATCCTGATCCCCTTCAGGCAGGTCGATCCCTGTATGGGACTGTTGCTCTGCTAACAGGCACTCTGAAGGAGGAGACGGAGATCGGGCGTGCTTTCCCTGACAGGGAGGCAGCGATAAATGTTGACAATCTCTCTCTAATCCTCCCAGAGCTGAGGAAAAAACCTCCTCTGTTACATACACAGGAGCAGGTGAACTGAGGACAGCCACAGTACCAAGTACCCCTGCGGGGTCTCTACGGTCACTTACCTCTGAACTTCAGGGGAGACTGGTGCAGCAGAAGTATGCCCAAGATCCTCCGAGCCCGATGAGACCCCCTTCGCTTCCTGGAAGATTCAGTTCCGGAGCTTCTGGACGGCATATTCCTAAGCCTAAAGCTGAGGTATTCCAGCCGTAATACACCACTTTTACTGAGAATAGTCTAGCACAATTGCTGCTATATCACAGTTGGTGTCTACTAATGTGCCTTTCTAGGGGATGCCTGTATCAACCGCTTGCTGTATGCCTTTAAATGTTGCCAGCTCTGTCTCTGTACTTCATAGCCAGCTCACTACAATATTGTGGTTTTTAACCTGCTGGGACGCCCGCACATGCGCAGAAGCGCTGCGGCGCGCACAGAGCGTCATCCCCCAGGCTCCGCCCCCTTTCCCGGCTCACCTCTATATATAGAGGCGCGTGCACGCGCACGCGCGCGGCCACGTGCGCCTTCGGCGCTAATTTCAAAAAACGGAAACAAGGGACAGGAGCCAGGGCCCCTCTTTGCCGCAGGCCGGGGGATGGACGAGCACTGCAACATGGCAGAGGAAGCAGTTTCCTATAAGAGAACTCACCATCTGCCTGGACTTTGCTCTCTGAGAAGAAACTAGTCCACCTGACAAGAAAACATTCCACAGCGGCCTCTAGTGGACAAACACAGGTACCGCAGTCTAATATATTAAATATATATATAAATTTTTTTTTTTTTTTTTTTTCTTGACCACCATTAAAAATTATTACATTTTTTTAGTAGTTACAGGCATGCACAGAATTTTGCGGGAATACCATTAGGTAACAGACAGAAAGACAAATTAGGCTTGGGGGTCCCCCAATAGAACCAAGTTCCTGGGGGCCCCCACTTACCTGTTCCCCGCCGCAGGACTTTGTTTGGTCCACAAAAGCCCAAACTTCACCTATCACGGCAGGCATTGTAATCAAACCTTCAGGGACCGGGTTCCCAAGGATTCCACTCCCCTGGACCTGTATAGCACCCTGCACAGAAAACATCTTGGTCGTGGGTATGACCAGAGCTCTGGATCCCAGGGTCCAGCTCTCCTAAGAGAAGCATTACAGGCAAAACCTTGCTCTTCTCTGCAAGGCCCGGGTACCGACCATTTAGCTATGAAGCTTTTTTGGTCGGATCCGGAATAGCTTACTGAGGCCCAAAAGAACCTGTACGCAAGCTCAGTGAAAAACACATGTTTCTTCTTGGCCAACACCTTAGACACTGGCAAAAAACTGAGGTGCTCCCGGATGGGAGGGGCTTATATAGGGGAGGGTACTTCCGGTTTTGGAAGTTGCCAGTGCCAGCACCTGACAGTATCTATATAACCCATTAGTAATGACTATGTCGCTCTGTGTCCCGTGATGTACGAGAAAGAAAAAGACAGATTTCCTAGTCAGTTGCTTCAGGGTAAAACAAGAGATGCTAGACTAGTTAAATTTTTGGAAGAAATAGGGTTAAGGGATATATGGAGATTACACAACCCTTTAGCCCGGCAATACTCCTGCCTCTCCAGGACACACTCCACGCTCTCGAGAATAGATTTAGTATTGGGCAATGAGGAAGCAATACCAATAATAAAAAAGGTGAACTATATGCCGAGAAGCCTTTCTGACCATTCCCCAATGCTGGTTGTTCTTGATACAGGAGTAGTAAGGTACCAGAGAGAGGGGAGAATTAACCCGCATTGGATGGAATTAATGAATGACACACAAGAGATATCGGGGGAGATTAGGGAATTTATAGAAATAAATCAAGGTACTGCCTCAGAACAAGTGGTATGGGACACACTGAAAGCCTTTTTCAGGGGCATAATGATACAAAAAATATCTAGATTAAAAAGACAATCCAGTCAGGAAGAGAGAACCGCTAGTGAATTAGTAAGCGAAAAAGAAGCGCAATACATTAAAGACCCAACACCTAAAAAATCCAGTGTATGGATGCAAGCACAACAGAACTACCGCCTAATAATGCTAAAGAAAGTAGAAAACAAGCAAATTTTTCAAAGCCAAGTAGCATTCGCGGAGGGGGAAAGTGCAGGCAGGATGCTAGCTCATTTAATTAAAACTAACACACCTAGCTCAGGGGTGCCAGCAATAAGGGTAAATGTAGATAGGGTGGCCCACCAAACATCAGAAATAGCACAAAGTTTCCGTGATTTTTATGCAGACTTGTATAGTTCAAGTCAAGAGGAAAGGAGAGAAGAACTGGACACATTTTTTGGTAGTCTAGTGTTGCCCTCGCTCTCTGAGCTGGATAGACAGGATCTAGACAAACCCCTGACCTTAGAAGAACTACAGTTGACCGTACAGGAGATGGCGGGGCATAAAACCCCAGGCCCGGACGGCCTCCCAGCAGAGACCTACCGGTATTTCGGGAAGGAGTTACTCCCGGAACTCACTAGGGTTCTAAACTGCTCACTAGCTAAAGGAGAACTCCCTATGTCCATGATGGACTCCACAATAATAGTTATTCACAAAGAGGGTAAGGACCCACTTGAAACCGCCTCGTATAGACCTATCTCCTTACTCAACACTGACATAAAAATACTGTCGAAGCTCTTGGCAGCCAGATTAAACAAAATAGTTGAGAAACTGGTACATCCCGATCAATCGGGTTTTATACCAGGTAGGGCCACCTCCACAAATATAAGAAGAGTTTTTCTGAACCTCCAGATTCCAACTGAGGAAGATGGAAAAAGAGCAATTGTTTCGTTGGATGCTGCCAAGGCCTTCGACAGTATAGAGTGGCAATATCTATGGAGAGTCTTAAAAGAGTTTGGGGTTGGCCCTATTTTTATGAAATGGGTCAAGATGCTGTATAGCACCCCAGAGGCCAGAGTAAAAGTGAATAACGTGTACTCCGAGAGGTTCAGGTTGCAGAGGGGTACGAGACAGGGGTGCCCTTTGTCCCCCCTTCTCTTCGCCCTCGCAATCGAGCCCCTTGCGATTGCACTTAGGACGGACTCTGAGATAAGAGGATTTATAAGAGGTGAGATAGAGGAGAAAGTGGTATTATATGCGGATGATCTCCTCTTGTTACTGGGAGATACACAGCACTCTCTTGGTAAGGCCATGAAACAAATAGAGATTTTCAGATGCTTTTCAGGCCTTAATATAAACTGGGGAAAATCTATGCTGCTACCGGTGGACCCTTTATTAAACCAACTCCCGCAGGAGGCTTCTCAAATTCAAATAACAGCACAAATTAAATATTTGGGGGTGTATATATCTAGAGACCCTAACCATTATATTTCAGATAATCTGATTCCTCTGCTTAAAAAATACAAAGGGAAAATCAAGGTGTGGAAATCCCTCCCATTGTCAGTAGCAGGCCGGTGCAATTTAATAAAAATGGTGTGGATGCCACAGCTCCTATATGTCTTACAAAACTCACCAGTTTGGATATACAACAAATGGTTCCAGAAAATAGACACTACGTTTAGGGAGTTGATTTGGAAGGGAGGTGTAGCTAGAATAAAATTAAATACCTTACAGAGGACAAAACAAGAGGGGGGAGTGGCACTTCCACATCCATTCAGTTACTTTTTGGCGGCACAGATTCAACATATGAAGGGTAGTAACATGCAGGGAGAAGAGACAAGGAAGAGAATATTACTACAACACACTAAACATGACTCTATAGTAGAAGCCATGGAAGCAGGTTCTCTCCCACGGAAATTACCTACCCTTGACCTTATGATCAGAATATGGAAAGCAGTGAAGATAGCGTTGGGATATGACGGCATCACGGAGTATACCCCCCTATGGGAGAATGACAAGTTAAAGGAGGTACAGAAGATGGGGACAGTTAAGGAATGGCAAAGACAGGGGATTAAATATATCTCCCAGATGTATCAAGATGGCACACTAAAAACCTTTCAGACATTAAAAGAACAATATAATCTTTCAAACAAATCCTTTTATAAATATTTGCAGATCAGACATGCCTTAACAAAACAATATAAAGGAATAGTAATGACCTGGAGCAAGACCCCCCTGTTAAAAGAAATCATCAACACTAAAACAAGTAAGGGCTCAATAACAAAAATATACTTAAATTTACATAAGGGGAGCCTAAGGGAATCCCAGGGCCAGGTACAAAAGAGGAAGTGGGAAAGAGATATTGCTAACTTGTCTAATGAACAGTGGAAAAGAATTTTGGAACTTGCTTCGTCAGTCTCACTGTCTCCCTCGCAGAGGATGTCTCACCTGTTTTTGCTAAACAGAGCATATTATACTCCGTATAAACTTTTCCGCTTTGGTTGTAGAAAAGACGCTAGTTGTCCCAGATGTGGTGGAGTAAACGGTGATATAATCCATATGTTCTGGCGATGCCCAAAGTTATTCCGGTACTGGAGGGAGGTAGTGAGAACAATTGAGCAAGTTTTTGAGGTTGACATAGAGCTGGAACCCCTACAATGTGTTCTGGGCTGGGTAAAGGGCGAGGGGATAAATGCCTACACCCAGTTAGCAATAACAAGATGCTTATTTCAAGCAAGGAGGCTGATCGCACAAAGATGGCAATCAATCTCCCCTCCCCTTAGTAAGGATTGGGAGCAACACATGAACATAACTATCCTAAAGGAAAGGACAACCTACGTTAGACAAGGAGCCCTAAAAAAATTTGATAAGATTTGGAAACCCTGGCAAGAAAAAAAAAGGAAAGAAAATTGTATATAATAAGTAAAGTAGTCGTAGAAGGGAATGTATGTTGTGGAGGAAGGAAGTATGAGTGTGATCTAGGTCAATTAGGGGCTGGATGAGAGATGTAGAAGGGAGAGCGAGTCAAGAAGTATCGGGGTAGAGGAGTTTTGGATTGAAATGGTTTTAATGTGAAATGATGGTCTGATTAACTATTATTATTATTTTTTTTTATTTTTTTGTATGGGAGACAGGGGGGAGGGAAGGAGGGAATGTATGTATTGTTGGAAAATGGAAAATGTTTAATAAAGATATGAAATTTAAAAATTATTGGGCATGTTTTGAACCAGGAGGTCACTGTACGTCCACTAGGGTGCCCCCCCACCGGGTCGATTGAGATGTTAATATATCTATACCACATATTATATATCTATCTATCTATCTACTGTATATATATATATATATATATATATATATATATATATATATATATATATATTACACATACATACACACACACACACACACACACACACACACACACACACACACACACGTATATCTCTATAAACATTTGAGAGACTGACCGCTCTGATTCGGAGGCAGTGCCTGTTGAGAAGGCTGGGCTTGCAGCTGAGCAGCCCTTGCTGCCTGAGTTGAAGCTGTGTGAAGATAAAAAAAAAAAAAGGATAATAAGTTGAGCCATGACATAAGAACAACAAATGAAGGAAAAACAGTCACATAAAAACATAACAAGTTGGGGAACCCTAGCCACAGCCAAATCCTCTTGTTGATTGTTGAAGTAAGCTAGATGACAAGACCCTTAAGGCTTCAAAGGAAAGCTTAGATATACAGTAGGTGCCGCCGACATTGTATATTCATCGCGATCCTATCGCGGAGATTCTCGGCAACAGGGGTGCCGACATCTCGCGACACATGTCGCGCTCGCTGCAATAGCGAGGAGACGCGGCACTGTATTGAACGGGGATCCGACGTGGATTCCCGCCAATACCAGGCATTGCGTTTGGTATGAATCCTGAGCGGGAAATCCACGCCAATTTTTAAAGAAAAAAACGGCGTGGGTTCCCCCTCCAGGAGCATACCAGGCCCTTGGGTCTGGTCAGGATTTGAAGGGGAACCCTACCCTGAAAAAACAGCGTGGGGGTACCCCTCAAAATCCAAACCAGACCCTTATCTGAGCACGCAACCTGGCAGGCCGCAGGGGAAGAGGGGGGCCGAGAGAGCGGCCCCCCTTCCCTCCTGAGCCGTATGCCCTCAACATGGGGGGTTTGGTGCTCTGGGGCAGGGGGGCGACCTGCGGCCCCCCCACTCTAGAGCACCCTGCCCCCATGTTGATGAGGACAGGGCCTCTTCCCGACAACCCTGGTCGTTGGTTGTCGGGGTCTGCGGGCGGGGGGCTTATTGGAATCCGGGAGCCCCCTTTAATAAGGGGGCCCCCAGATGCCGGCCCCCCACCCTATGTGAATGAGTATGGGGTACATCGTACCCCTACCCATTCACCTGGTGGAAAAAAAAATGGCAATAAAAACACAACACAGTTTTTTTAAGTATTTTATTGCACAGCTCTGGGGGTCTCTTCCATCTTTGGGGGTCTCCGGTGTCGTCGCCGCACTCTCTGGTTCTTTCTTCTGCCGGGCCACCGCTATCTTCTTCCAGTTCTTTTGCTAGCGGGGCCCGGTCTTCTCCGTCACCTTCTTCTTCTCCCGCTCTCCGGTTCTTCTCCCGCTCTCCCTTCCGCCAGGTCTCCGCTATCTTCTTGCAGCTCTTTTGCTAGCGGAGGCCCGGTCTTCCCCGTCGTCTCGTCCGGCTCTCCGTTGTCCTTCTGAAGAAGATAGCGGAGGCCCGGCAGAAGAAAGAAAGAATCGGAGAGCAGAAGAGGGAAGAAGGCGACGGAGAAGACCGGGCCCCGCTAGCAAAAGAGCTGGAAGAAGATAGCGGTGGCCCGGCAGAAGAAAGAATCGGAGAGCGCGGCGACGACACCGGAGACCCCCGAAGACGGAAGAGACCCCCGGAGCTGTGCTCCCGCTCAGGATTCATACCAAACGCAGTGCCCGGTATTGGCGGGAATCAACGTCGGATCTCCGTCTATCGGCAATGCGTGTCGCTCATCGTGAAAGGAACATTTTTCCTTTCCCGATGACGAGACAGCTCAGCGCTGGCTCTCGCGACGGAGCTCATAAGGTGTCAATCTTGCCCCTAGAAGCGGCGAGATTGACACAATATCGGCGGCACCTACTGTAGTACTTGTGTAAAACAAACAACACTACACCAAGCTACTCAAGGCCAAAAAAGCTCACAAACACCCACACACCAGGGCCATTTTGTACACAGACTAAAAAGGGTTAGCTGCCCAGGGCCCACTCATTGGTGGCCCCAAAACACATGAAGCTTGAGACAACCCTGCCTGAAATGTGGAAAACAACCAGGGCTTTCTCAGAATCCTCAGGCCCTCACACAAGTAGCCATGTCCCATCCCCAGAGCCCTGTTCTCTGGCAGATGCACACCATACCCCAGGGCCGGTCCTAGACGGGGTGCGAGGGGTGCAGTTCACCCAGGCGCCACAGAGGTGGGGGCGCTCAAGCGCCAGAGTGCTCCCCTCCCTCCTTCTCCTTGTTGGTATCCAGAGGCCGCTCTCTCCGACTGAGAGAGACCTGCGGTGACATAGTGGGGGGGGGGGGGGCGGTCCTACTGAAGGCGCTCGGACAGGCAAGGATGGCTTCCTGGAGAATGTGTCAGCTAATGCTGCGGGCGGCTCCCCGCTCTGCCTCTGTCCCCCTGGACTCTGAACCTCAGCAGAGCCTGCACCAGGGCCATGAGCGCTGGCGGGAGGAGTTAACTTCCTCCTCCTCCGCTCATAGTGCTCTCCACCATGCTGGATGATCTCTTCTGGCAAGTGAACTGGCACTGCATCTGGGCTAGGTGTCAGTGGGGGCCCCACTCACGGCATCCCAAAGAAGAGTCTCTGCTACTTCCAGTCTCCACGGGGATCTCTACTGGGCACCTGACCCTTCACAGCACAGAGCAGCTGACACCAGCGATGTTCCCGATCACACTGCACAGTGAGTATTATTCTAGTAAGGGGGGGACCTGCCAGCCTCTGCCCACACCATAAGGTAACTGGGGGCCACACTGGATTGTCAGAGGGAGTTGTAGGAGCTGTTTGTTAGATGGATGAGCCTGTGCCTCCTTGTCGTCACTTTCTTCCCCTCCCCCCTCCCTAACCTGCCAGCTTGGAATGCTCCGCAGTGGCTGTGCTAGAAGAATCATAAATCACTGTGAGGAAACCATGAAGGAGTGCTCAGGAGGGAGGGGGGAATTTACAGCTGTCAGTGTGTTTCTACATCTATACTGCCTGTGTTTGTACATCTCTACTGCCTGTGTGTTTGTACATCTCTACTGCCTGTGTGTGCTACACTGAGACATGAGACAACAGTGGCTGTGTGCAGAGAGACTGCTCACCCAATCACAGCATGTCACTGTACACAGAGAGACAGTCCCTGACCTGGAGACCAGTCCCTCTCCTTCACCCACTACTGTGTATGGCATTATCCCTGATTAATAGGGACAGTCCCTGTTTTATAAACCAGCCCCTTCTGTCCTTTTATTGTCTTCTGTCCCTCTACCAAGTGTAACTATCATAGTTCTAATCCCTGTTTGGTAAGCAGTCCCTGATGTACTGTATAGAGAAGGTCCATGTTATAAACAGTCCATTAAAGAAACGGTCCTTATTATCCACTTGCTGTCTGGAAGAATTACCCCTCCTTAATGACCAGGCCATTTTTTGCAAAACGTCACTGCATTATTTTAAATGACAATTGCACAGTCAAGTGACACTGTAACCAAATAAAATTGATGTCCTTTTGTACCCACAAATAGAGTTTTCTTTTGGTGGTATTTGATCATCTCTGCGGTGACCGACAAATTTAAAAAAAAAAAAAAAAAAAAAAAAAAAAACTTACTGCTATAAAACATCCAATAAAAAAAATTGAAAAAAATCAAATTTCTTCATCAATTTAGGCCAATATGTGTTCTGCTACATATTTTTGGTAAAAAAAATCCCAATAAGCGTATATTGATTGGTTTGCGCCTACATGGTTATAGCAGCTACATGGAACATTTATGGCATTTTTTAAAATTTTTCTTCTACTCGTAATGGTGGCAAACAGCGACTTATAGCGGGACTGCGATGTTGCAGTGGACAAATTGGACACTCTGCATCTGGTGGCAAGTGGCAAGCTCAGGGTTCCTACTGATTCTGCATTATGGTGAGTTGAACTATTTCATTATATATTACAATGTAGTAACAGAAATAATGTGATTTGATCATCCTGACACCATATCAAGCATGGTGTCAGGATGATTAAAGTGCTAACACCAGCCATTCGCCCAACAAATCACCCGCTGACAAATTCCCTGTCAACTCCAGAGACTACATTCCACCTCGCACACCACCACCCATCCGCCAGTCACCTCCACCCCCTCGGTCATTGGCAAAAGTTTGTTCCACGAAACCGGTCCCTCAAGAAGGGGGGGGGGGATGTCCCTGAATGGCAGTTTGGAAATGTGGTCACCCTACCAGCGGTGAGTGTGTCTCCCTCCCCTGTGTGTGTGTGGCTCCCTCAGTGCAGCACCTGAGTGATGCGTGTACCTGTGTGTGGCCCATGAATGGTGTGTGGATGTAGGGGACATAGTGGCCCCTGTGAAGGGCAGAATCCGGGTCGTTGTAGGTGACTTGGCGGTAAATTGGGGGGTGTCACTGAATGAGGCGCACACAGGCCCCGCCCCTCAGCACGTACTGCACTGCTGCTCCAATCCCAGTGACTGGGAGGTGAGCATGTGACCCCGGCTACGTCCAATACATGGGACTGCGCAGTGTGACCTTGTGTACGGTGCAGTGCAGTGCATCAGCCTGACATTTGTTCTCACTGTCACAATCTTCTCCACCTGGGCGGCGCAGCTGCACACTGTCCTCTCCAGCTGCCGCCCGGGTGGGGTTTGTGTTTGTCCAGAGGGGGGGTCTGTACTAATGGAGGGGGGATAATTTGTGGGGGGTCTGTACTAATGGAGGTGGTCTGGGATGTAGGGGCCAGGGGGGGTCTGTACTAATGGAGGGGGTCTGGTGTGTGGAGGCTAGGGGGGGTCTGTAATAATGGAGGGGGGATGGTTTGTGGGGGGTCTGTACTAATGGAAGGGGGTGGTTTGTGGGGGCCAGGGGGGTCTGTACTAATGGAGGGGGGATGGTTTGTGGGGGCCAGGGGGGAGTCTGGTGTGTGGGGGCCAGGGGGGTCTGTACTAATGGAGGGGGGATGGTTTGTGGGGGGTCTGTACTAATGGAAGGGTGTGGTTTGTGGGGGCCAGGGGGGTCTGTACTAATGGAGGGGGGATGGTTTGTGGGGGCCAGGGGGGTCTGTACTAATGGAGGGGGGATGGTGTGTTGGGGCCAGGGGGGGTCTGGTGTGTGGGGGCCAGGGGGGGTCTGTACTAATGATGGGGGGATGGTTTGTGGGGGCCAGGGGGGGTCTGTACTAATGGAGGGGGGATGGTTTGTGGGGGGTCTGTACTAATGGGCGGGTGGTTTGTGGGGGGGTCTCTACTAATGGAGGGGGTTGGTCTGTACTAATGGGGGGGTGGTTTGTCCTGAGGGGGGTCTGTACTAATTGAGGGGGGGTGGTCTCTACTAATAGAGGGGGGGGGTGTTCTGTACGAGCCGTAGCTGTAATATATGCCGTCTGGACTCTCTGGTTATCTGGTTTCAGCAGGAGGCCATCTGAAGGCATCTATCCCTTTTGATGGAATGGTGTTTGTGCCTATTACTATACTTGCTTTGTGAGTATTAATGATCTTTTAATTTACTTTTAATAAACCTAGCCATTGGTAATGCACTAGGTCGGTGCGCCCTTATTTTTCCTTTTACTAATGGGGGGGGGGGTCTCTACTAATGGAGGGGGGTGGTCTGTCCTAATGGGAGGGTGGTTTGTGGGGGGGGGGTCTGTACTAATGGGGGTGGTGGTTTGTCCTGGGGGGTCTGTACTAATGGAGGGGGGTCTGTATTGAGGGAGGGGTTTATACTTAGTAGGGAGTCTATACTTAATACAGATCTGGACTCGGTGGAGTCAGTACGGGCAATTCAGAGTGAGCTGACTCCTGATCAGGGGAACCGTTGTTGCTGTATCGCTGGGTCAGGTGAGAGGGCCGATCAGCCATTATCTCCTATATTATGTCTGCAGTCTCTGACCATCTCCTGTATTATATCTGCAGTCTCTGACCATCTCCTGTATTATATCTGCAGTCTCTGACCATCTCCTGTATTATATCTGCAGTCTCTGACCCTCTCCTGTATTATGTCTGCACTCTCTGATCATCTCCTGTATTATGTCTGCACTCTCTGATCATCTCCTGTATTATGTCTGCACTCTCTGATCATCTCCTGTATTATGTCTGCACTCTCTGATCATCTCCTGTATTATGTCTGCACTCTCTGATCATCTCCTGTATTATGTCTGCACTCTCTGATCATCTCCTGTATTATGTCTGCACTCTCTGACGGTCACCTGTAATATGTCTGCACTCTCTGACCATCTCTTGTACTATGTCTGGGGGCTCTTCCTAACAGACTCTCTAACAGAAGCCCTCTCTGTGTGCATCAGAGAGACTCCTCTCCAGGTCTCATTAGTGTACGCTCTTCCTGTATTTTCTTTAATTGTTAAAAGATCATGGGAGGATCCTAGGGTAACGACGACTTCTTAGGGGAGCATCTCTGTGTTTGAATCGTTGCCATAGAAACGTGTAAAGGGGAGGAGTTTGTAGGATGACCACGCCCACGTGGGGGCGCCAGAAATATTTATGCACCCAGGCGTCTGTGACCCTAGGATCGGCCCTGCCATACCCTGTCCAATAACTGTTTTCTAGGGCGGCCTGGTGTCTACCAAACCCTGCTAGATATGCCTAGGCCCCAGCACTCCAAGCGGAGAAGGCTAGACATTACTTCTCCAGAAAGGCTCTGCCTCCCTAGTGTCCCCACACCCTGCTGACAGTGACTACACCAACTGAGATTTGGAGGTGAGGTGGACCCATATGACTGTGCGTAGGGGAGACAGATGGGCAGAGGATGGCAACCAATGCTGGAGGACACACATCATGATGTCAAGATAGAGAGGGGATGAAGAGGCAGCCTGAGCGGATGAGGCAGCAGCTGAGAGGAGGAGGAGGCGGCACTGGAACTTTACCCAGGAAACACACGGCTCCACATTCCTCCACCCTGCACTAACACTTGCCTCCTCTGCTTAACAACACTGACAGATCTGTCCTGTCCTGCATGCCATCCTGCCCCCTCTGCTGCCCTACAACAACAACAGCTGTGTCCCCTTCCCTCACTGCCAAATGAAGTATGGTGGGAAGGCTGACAGGCAGTCTTGATCATTTTGCTGGCTTGCTCCTCCTTTGTGCTTAACAATTGGAGGCTGGTAGGCTGGGCTTTGTAGTGCCAGAGAAAGTCTCCTTTCTCTCACCCTCATGATTTCTCTCTAATTTCCTCTATGTATCTTCACACCCCCCTCAGTATCCCCCTCCCCCATTCTCTTATCTTTGTCCACCCCATATCCACCCTCCCTTTTTCTTCCTCAAAATGTTCACCCATTAACCCCTCTACTATTTTACACATTTCTCCCTCTCAAACCCTCTCCTCTCAGTAAGTCTCTCCCTTTCCTTACACCCTCCACACTCCCCTGAAAGCTTGCTGCTTCAGGGATAAGCTTGTAGCTCAAAGATATGTACTCCATGTTTCTGTACAGAAGAGGGTTTTCTGAAATGGTATGGCTGAGGGACAAACTACATTAAAGTGATTGTAATATATCGTTTGTTTGGTATTAAAAATAACTATCCTGTTATACTTACCTGCTCTGTGTAGTGGTTTTGCACACAGTAGCCCTGATCCTCCTCTTCTCATGTCCCTCTATGGCACTCTGGGCCCCTCCCTCCTGTTCAGTGCCCCCACAGCAAGCAGCCTGCTATGGGGCACCCAAGCCAAGCTCAAGCTCCCTGTGTCCATTCAGACATGGAGGCATGAACCAGCTCCGCCCCCTCTCTCTCATTGGCTCAATGATTTAGACTGACCTCAGCGGGAGGCAAGGGTGCTGCACTGCCATCTCAACCAATTAGACTTGGCCAGCCGAGGGTCTCCTACAACATCACTGGAGCAAGATAGGCTCAGGTAAGTATAAGGGGGGCTGAAGGGATCTGCTGCACACAGAAGGCTTTTTTTCTTAATGCATAAAATGCATTACGTGAAAAAAAACTTCTGCCTTTACAATCAGTTTAAGTGTGCTCTGCCACACACACACACACCTAGACTCTCTACATAAACAAATAATGCACATTAGGGAAAATACACAAACAGTTTACCTACCTTGAGCAACTTGGCCCTGTGTCTGGGGGGCAAATGAAGGTGGCAGGCTGTCGGAAGAGTCCTCTGAGGAGGACCAGCCTCCTCGGGGCACTCTGGTCGCCTGACAAGGCCTTTCCACTTGGGACCAAGCTAGGAAAAAAATAAATAAAAAAGGTTTAGACCAGGGGTTAAGGAGCTTCATAAAAACACCCACAATGTTGAAGACAAGCTGGCCACATTTTTATTGGTGTAAACAGCAGGATAAGGTGAGGTAAACCCAGCTCAATAGAATCTTGAGTTATATAATAGGTCGTGTACAATTCAGGGAACCAAACAAATTAGAAGAGAGTGGCCTCCTGAAACTGAATAAAACCTACTTTGTCCAGCGATGCTCCCCACAGCGACCATGACCAGATTATAATAGGTCAAAGTTAAAAGGGGTTGTAAAGCTTTGTGTTTTTTCACCTTAATGCATCATATGCATTAAGGTGAAAAAACACCTGGCACTCTCAGGCCCCCCAGCCCCCCCGTTTTACTTGCCGTTTTACTTACCTGAGCCACGAAACTCCGTGGGCGCGATCGCGCGATGCTTTCCCCCAGCTTGAGGCGGCTCTTCATTGGAGATTGATAGCAGCACAGCCATTGGTTCCCAAATCCCAAATCAATGACGCAGCACGCGGGCTGGCGGGGCCAAGTGATACACTTGGCGGCTATGGACGCCACTGTATCACACGGGAGTGCGCCTGCACGCTAACTCCCTTGGGAGAGCGCTTCCCAGAATGGGGTTAGCTCTTGCGGGGAGGAGCTGAGACAGCCGCCGAGGAACCCCAGAAGACCATGCAATTTGTGTCCGTTTGGAGGATAGAATGACATATCCTGGATGGACAGCCTTACATTGGCCCTGACGGGAGATTCTACGACCTTGAACTTCCTAATCATACAAATCCAACACATGGAACAGAGACGAGTCTCATCTGTGTTTATGATGATGTCCTTCACAGCTTGGACAGGGGTGACTCAGTAGCTCTGGTTCTCTTGGATCTGTCGGCCGTGTTTGATACCATAATTCATGGAATCTTACTAGAGCGGATGAGATCTGTTTTGGGTATGAGCGGGTCGGCTTTGGCATGGGTGTCCTCTTTTTTAGAAGGCAGAGTTCATGGAGTCAAGACTGGCCCTTTTTTCTCCAAGTACACCGCCCTGGACTGCGGAGTGCCACAGGGCTCTGCCTTGTCACCCCTGCTGTTTAATATCTATATGAGACCCCTTGCTGACCTGCTAAAGTCCCACACCGTCCAGTACCATGTTTATGCGGCAGACACCCAGGTCTACCTGAAGATTCCTAGGAACCAGACGGCTGATGCCGTCCTTGCCAGCTGTTTGGAGGCCATCAACACATAGATGTCTGGCAACTTCCTGAAACTTAATGGGGGAAAAACTGAGTTGATCATCTTCAGCGATCTGGCCACCCCCCAGATATTCCACCTTGGCCTCCCTCATTTGGTCCTGCTCCGGAGGTGGCCCCCCAGGTCCCTGATCTGGGATTCATCCTAGATTCAGGTTTAACCCTTGCGCCTCAGGTAAAAAAGGTTGTTGCATGTCACTGGCAGCTAAAACTCCTGAGGGAGCTGTTTAAATATCTGGATATCTTGGACAGAAAAACTGTCATCCGTGCCATGATAGGTAGCTGCTTAGAACTCTGCAACTCTCTTTATCTGGGATTGCCAAAGATGTTAGTTCAGAAGCTTCAACTTATTCAAAATGCTGCGGCTAGGTTACTCATAGATGTCCCGCTGAGGGATCATATCACCCCTGTCCTCTGCGCCTTGCACTGGCTGCCAGTCTACTATCGCACCTTATTTAAGGCAGGATGTATTATGTTTAAGATAATGAGAGGCCTTCCCCAAGCTATCTCTGCTCTCGTTTTCATAAACGAGCTCTTGCCAGATCACTCAGATCTACCGGCAGAGATCTCCTCTACATCTCGGTGCCCAAGAAGATCTGGCGTGGCCTTCTCCCACCAGGGTGCCTTACTATGGAATAGCCTCCCTCTTAAGCTCCAGGAGGCCCCTACTATTCTGGTCTTCCGTGGGTTACTGAAGACTTGGCTTTTCACACAAGCCTTTCCTGCGTAGCCTCTCTTCCACCCTTCTGCCGCTCTGTGCTGCTTACGGTTCCTGGGTCCTCTTTTTCCCAGGAACTCTGCTATGCGCGTCGGGACCCTTTGGGGTAAGACCGCGCTATATTAAGATACCTCTCAACTCAATCTTCCTGTCACATACAACAGCTAACAAAAATTGGATCATCAAAAACCTGTGATTTGCACATATACACATCCCCATAGTACCCACATTACATATGTAAATCCTATGTACTTACACTGGGCCAGAGGTGAGGCATCCTCCTCATCTATGGAAAACGTGCCTAATAGTCCATTGAGGTAGGGTTGCCACCTCATCCCTTTAAACCCAAACACATATGAATTACACAGGTTATGAGTCTAATTTAATGCAGATAGGGCACTAAGTGAGTTTAATTACCACCTTAATCAGCCACAGAACCTGTGTAATTAATATGTGTTTGGGTTTAAAGAGATGAGGTGGCAAACCAAACTTGAAGGAACTTACAGGAGGCTGGTGAGCCAGACTCCACTCTCCCACTGCCCTCAGCCATAATTGGAGAGACAGCTGGTGCTACATAAATGAAAAAAAGCAACCATTAAAAAAAATACTTGCAGTTTTGAAAGTAAAACAGGGACACAGAGAACATTTAAACATGGAGGGTACTTACTTTGGGCTGGAGAGGGTGTGGCCTCTTCATCATCCTCCTCTTCAGTCCTGGGGGAACACAGTGCTGTTGCTCCAAAAAAGAAACAAATCAAGAAATAAATAAGCCGCCCAAGTTATACAAGGGACACACAAAGCTGAGAAGCACATTGAGAAGGTACTTACATTGAGATGGATGGGAGGGGGGCTCAGCTTCTCCCTCCAGTACCTCCTCCTGACTCCTGGCCGGAGATGGGGCTGCTGCTCCAAAAACACACACCAAACAAATCACTCCTCCAAAGTACGACAAGAGACAAAGAAAACAGACAAGCACATTGAGAAGGTACTTACATTGAGATGAATGGGGGGGGGGCTCCTGCTGCTCCTCTTTGTCACTCATTTCTACAGAAAGAACAGCACAAATTACACTCAATTTTAGTCTACAAACATGAAGCTACTTATCATAGCAGCAAAATACTCAGTTCTCAAAAAAGTTTAGTGCCAAAGGTTGCAACGCATTGAGGAATGTCCATTGGACATTTGCTTGGGGCAGGCAGCACATACAGGCACAATGACATCAATGTGAATTATTGGGCATGTTTTGAACCAGGAGGTCACTGTACATCCACTAGGGTGCCCACCCCACCCTGTCGGGTGCCCCCCCCCCCCCACTAGGGTTGCCACCTTTTCTTCAATCCAAACATGAACACTTTAGCAGCACACTGCAATTTATTTTAAGGGGAACGTTGTGGACTTGTGTAAAGGGGAACTCTAATGTAAGGGGGTTTCTGCTCACCAAAGCTCCCACTTACTTTAGAGTTCCCAGCATTTCCCCTAAATCAGGATTCCCAAAGCCTCCCTTACATCAGAGTCCATAGGGCACCCCTTATATCAGAGTCCCTCTTATCTTAGTGTACACACTAATGTAGCTAGTTGCTTACTTATTCAGGTAAATTTAAGCAGCCTGAAGATCCTATGTTTAAGATGCATTAACAGCAACTCAAGCTCCACAAAGCTGTTCTGGAAGCAGGTGATTCCAAACAGCTTTCCTTCTTTTACCAGTAAGGTGTTTTTTTCACCTAGCTCGCAAATGATACCTGGCCCAATCACACCACTCTGTCCCAAGCAATTAGGTGTAGACAAGCCCAGATCACTGTCAAACAGTTGTCATGAAAGTAGCCTAAAACAGTTTAAAACATTGCAGTTACAATATTCCCCATTGTAAGAGCAATCCAAGTTAATCAAAAAGAGAAAGATTATTAGTTGCCCCCCCCAAGAGTAGAGTGTTATAATCTTGCTAAAGAACTGTTCAGATGTATCGTATACAGTCCCTGACAAAAGTCTTGTCGCTTCTCTATTTTGTAGAAACTCCTGCTATTAACCTGACTTTTAATTAATGAATTGGTGTTAGAAATAGCTCCTATGAAAAGCTAAAGCCCTCCCAAATGATGTTTAATGCACTGAAATAAATTAGTTTCACTGAAAAAAGATTTATCATTTAATCAAGACAGACAGGTCAAATTTTGGCAAGACAAAAGTTTTGTCGCCTATACAGAAATTGAACAACTTTACTGAAAATCCAAAAAATTGTCAGCAAATTAAGTAGTGGTGCTGTGAGATCCAAATTTATTATCTTGTATGACTTCCATGAGCTTGAAGGACAGCATCCATGCGGTTTGGCAAGGATTCATACAATTTATTGATGAAGTCATCAGGAATAGCAAAGAAAACAGTCTTGCATGCCTCCCAGAGTTCATCAATATTCTTTGGTTTCGTCTTCCATGCTTCATCTTTCATCCTACACCACATATGCTCAATGATGTTCATGTCTGGTGACTGGGCTGGCCAATCCTGGAGCATCTTGATCTTCTTTGCCTTAAGGAACTTTGATGTGGAGATGGAAGTATGCGATGGAGCACCATCCTGCTGCAAAATTTGGCCTTTTTTATGGTTGGGAATATAAGAGGTAGCTAAGATTTCTTGGTATTTTAGACTATTGATGTTGCCTTCCACCCTGCAGATCCCTCGTACACCCCCATACTGGATGTAACCCCAGACCATGATTTTGCCTCCACCAAACTTCACTGTTTTCTGGGTAAATCTCGGCTCCATGCGGGTTCCAGTTGGTCTCCTGCAATATTTGCGGCGACTGTGGTGTAATTCAACAGAAGATTCATCTGAAAAATCCACCTTCTGCCACTTTTCCAGAGTCCATCCTTTTAGCAGGCTGTGGCCCTTGGCAAATGCCACACGGTATTTCAATTGTCTTTTGTTTAGTGCTGGCTTATGGGCACTGATTCGACCATGGAGGCCATTTTGAGACAGAATCCGACAAACTGTTCTGGTTGACACAGGGACTTCAGGTGACCAGGTCTCGTGGAGCTCTGCTGCAGTGGAAAATGGTCTGGCCTTGGATTTTTGAGCCAACAAACGGTCCTCCCGAGTAGTTCTCTTGCGGGGTCGGCCTGACCTGGCCTTGTCCAAAACGTCTCCAGTCTCTTCAAATCTTTTTTTAATCCTCTGAACTTGACGCTGAGACACATTGAAGGTGTCTGCCACATCAGCAGTGGATCTGGTCTTCAGCCTCTTGATAATCAACACTTTAGTCTCCGGGTGAATCTTAGGCATGTTTGCAGAGGTCTAGTTGCAGCTGAGAAGGACTCTAGTGTACTGGTGTTCTTTTTATACACACCTGAGACCTAATTGATCCATTATTAGTCACAGGTGAAGCTCATATAACAAGGCGACAACACTTATGTCTTGGCAAAAATTGACTCGATGGGCTTTGCCAAGCTGTGAATATTAGAATACTTTTTGTCAGTTTCGTTTTGCACTGAAACATTATTACAAAAGCTCTTGTGATTAAAATGACCCATTTCTTGTAACAAAATCTTGATTAGAAATATATTTTAGCAGCACTTCAGGTCAATTTGTACACAAGCGACAAGACTTTTGTCAGGGACTGTATACTCGATTATAAGCCGACCCGAATATAAGCAGAGGCACCTAATTTTACCACAAAAAACTGGGAAAACGTATTGACTCGAGTATAAGCCTAGGGTGTCCATCTGCATGCCTCACTGTGCCCATGTGCATGCCTCACTGTGCCCATGCCTCACTGTGCCCAAGACTAGACTGACGTTTAACATGGGAGTCTATGGAAGGGGTGCCTGGCTTTGAAAAAATAAAATTGGTGCTCCCCGGCCGTAGGTCCCCCAGAAAACAAACTTTGCACACTTGTAGAGGAGAAATGGGGCTACATGTGTGCCAAGTTTTCGGTCCAGGGGACTTACGACTGGCTGGTAGCGGGTCCCCAAAGTCACCAGAGAAATTATTGTTTAACATTGGAGTCTATGGAACTTTTCACACTTGTAGAGGAAGAGTGGGGCTGCCAAGTTTGGGGTCCAGGGGACCTACGGCCGGCAACGGGTCCCCAAAGTCCGGGAGATCAGGCGCAAAAAGGTGACTCGAGTATAAGCCGAGGGTGGCATTTTCAGCACAAAAAAAATGTGCTGAAAAACTTGGTTTATACTCAAGTATATACGGTAAAGCCCCGTACACACGATCGATTTGACTGATGAAAACCGTCCGATGGATGGTTTTCATCAGACCAACCGATCGTGTATGGTACCCATCGGTCTTTTTTCCATCGGTTGTAAAAAATAGAACTTGTTTTAAAATTTTCCGATGGATAAAAAAACGATGGGAATTTCCGATCGTCTATGGGCAAGTCCATCGGTTAAAAAACCCACGCATGCTCAGAATCAAGTCGACGCATGCTCAGAAGCATTAAACTTAATTTTTCTCGGCTCATCGGAGCGTTTTACGTCACCGCGTTTGGAACGGTCGGTTTTTTGACTGATGGTGTGTGGCCAAGACTGATGAAAAACATCTGACGAAAATCCATAGGTTATCCGATCGTGTGTACGGGGCTTAAGTGTATCAAATAAAAGGGAAATCAAATAATTTAGGGATGTACCCCCCAAAGGAAGTAAAATGTAGCTAGCCAAACATTCCCAAACTTCTGCTTACCAGTTACTTCACGCAGCCGCTGAAGTGGCTCTGTCCCAGGGGCCACAAAATGCAAAACTGCAGTCCTCCTCCTCCGCTGTTTTAGCAAGCAGACAACAGCCTTTCGTCCATCAGCTTTGTCTAGAACAAGTAGAGAAAGAGAATTTACAAAGGTTGTTAACACACACACACACACACACACACACACACACACTGCAACAGATAGTGATTACATAGAGACTTACCAGAAATTTGAGCAGCCGCCTGCCTCAGCACCTTGTTATTTCGGCGCTTGATGTCACTCCAGGACCGCTGGATCTGGAGGACAGAGACGCTGTGCCGATATTTCTGACGCAGCTGAGTTTGAATTTTACGGACAATTGTCTGCTTGCTAAAATTTGACAAACCAGTGTCATATTTGCGGAGGAGGAGGATCTGTGGAGAAATTACATTTGAAAAGATTGTGTTTGTAAAAATAAAAGTAACCTTTGGAAATTTGCCATAAAAGGAAATACATCTTTAAATGTTTGGGGGGATACACATACACTAAGCTCCACACCTATGTTTCTCTTTCTCTATATAAATTGGCATGTCACCACACAGTGGCAAAGTGTAACGAAGTATTGATAGAGTTTATTTTCGAGCCAACAAAGCACTGCACAGTCTGTAAGGGATACCCAATGCAAATATTAAAACTAAACATTAGCATAGGTTACACCACAAAAACAATAACAGACCCCAGGTCTGTTTTGGATTGTGAGGGGATGCCTTATGCCAAAAATATTATATTAAATGGCGTTGGGTCCCCCAAAAGCTATACCAAACCTTCATAAGAGCATACAGCCTGCCAGGCCATGAAAGGGGAGTAGAGGAGTGAGCGCCCCCCTCAACCATACCAGGACACATGATCTCAACATGGGTGGGAGCATTGGCTCAGGGGGTGTCTCTACTCCCCCACACACCAAAGAACACTGTCCCCGTATTGATGGGCTCATGGGTCTTTTCTCAACAACCCTGCCCAGTGTTTTGGCTTTTTAGCATATTGAAGCCCCCTTTATCCTGTCCCCCCATGTGGAGTATGGGGTACATTGTACCCCTAATCACTCCCCTTAAAAAAGTTGAAAAACCACCAATTTCAAAACCCACATAATGCCCTTTTTGTAACTAATTTCCCCAAATCAAACAAAATTAACACCAATGTGTCTTCATCATCAATCCAAACAGCCGCTGGACATCAAAAGGTTTATTACAAAAAAATAAGCTCCACCCCCAGCAAAGGCTAAACAACAAATGTCTGCTTCTCCATCTTTTATTTCTGAAATAGGTAAAGGGTGGGGCAAACTGGTTATGTCACCAAGGAGTTATGCCTTTCCAGGTCTGCAGGTGCAACAGGCATCGGAATTGACAATGGATCTACATGGGGTATAGAGATGTTTGCACGTTTTAAGTAATCAAAGGACTTAAATTGTGTGTAGCACCCTCTACCTAGGTAGGTGCTAGAGGTTCAGATTTGGTGAGAGCATTTAAAATTTAGGCAGGCCTAGCTGTAAGTTAGCCCTGTTTGTTTTGGATTGAGAGGGTCGGGAGTGGCCCAGAGCAGCAGCTGGTCACTCACAGACAGCATCATCTCACTGTCACCTCCCTGTTTCTTCTAGAGGATTCTAGAAGGGAGGAGGGGAAGTGAGGAGGAGCTGTCTGGGGTGTCTCAGGGACCCCTGACCAATCCCCAACTAGGATTGGCAGGGGACATGCCTCTTAGAAATACACAGGGTCAGCCCAGCTGGGGAGGACTTGTCAGGTGAAAGAACTGGAGATGGAGCACTAGGTTGTCAGGGCCTTTGAGGGCGCTCCCCAGTCTGGGGGGGGGGCGATGGCCTTGGCCCTGGGTTTCGGGTGCAGGACGGAGCCCTTCTGAAAAAACAAGAAGGATCTGGACAGGAGGCACAGAGAGGACAACAGGAGCTAGTGCTGCTGGGCACGTCTTCAGGAGGGAACCACCAGTCCCAGCCATAAGGGCTGGGTGAGTGACAGGCACAGTTGAGAGGACTGGGGAGACACGCCTGAGAGAACTGGGAGTGAGCAGTCTGGGATGGGTGCAGAGCCAGCAGTAAGGACTGTGATGTCATGGGCAGTGGACTTGGGCAGCTGCAGCCAGGAGAGCTGGCAGGGCCTGGAGTGGACTAGCTCGAAAGCAGTAGTTTGCTATTAGAACAGCTAGCACACAAGACTTTCTATTCCTGCTACATTAGAGGCCCACGGTCCCTGCCTGCTAAGGGCGGTTGCTGAGGCCTGGCTGAGCCAGACCTAACCATGTGCTAGCTATACCTGAAGTAAAGTGTTGTGCTGGAGCGAGAGAATTAATTTGCAAGCAAGAGTTGTGCTGGAGTTGAACAGTGTATAGAACTAGAGGTCAACCGGTATGGGTTTTTCTCTGTCCGATGCTGATATTTAGAAATCGGGGCGGCTGATGGTCGATATATGATGCCGATTTTTGAGGCCGATATTTTAGGCCTTTTTTTTTGTTGGCAGGTGGCACTGGTAGATGGCACTGATTGGCAGATGGCAATGTCAGGTTTCACAACTGATAGTGTAACTGTGTGAAACAATGCTCTCTGCAGCGCCACGGTGTGCGAAACGGTATGGAGAGAGAGAGAGAGAGAGAGAGAGAGAGAGAGAGAAGCTGACAAATTCAGTCAGCGTAATGTCAGAGGTGGGCGGGAACCAACAGCTATCTAGCCAATGATTGGGCTGTTTAAGAAAGGGGCGGGGCCACAAACGTAGCAGCCCGCCCAGATCCCATCCCATTGTCTGGTGTTTGATAGCTGGGTCCCGCCCACCCCCGACATCCAACCTCAATTTTGACAGCTCCTCTCTCTCTCTCCATACAGTTTCACACACCGGGGCGCTGCTCTGCGAACAGAGTGTGGAGAAGGGACGAGGAACCCCACGTTCCTCCTCCTCGTCCTTACTCCACACTCTGCTGTCAGAGGTGAGGAGACCGATGTGTGTTCCCAGTACAGAGGAACACACATCGGTCTCCTCCCCCTACAGTTAGAATCTCACTCAATAGGGAACATATTAACCCCTTCCCTGCCAGTGACATTTACACAGTAATCAGTGCATTTTTATAGCACTAATCGCTGTATAAATGTGAATGGTCCCAAAAACGTGTCAAAAGTGTCCGATATGTGCGCCGCAATGTCACGGTCACAATAAAAATCACAGATCGACGCCATTACTAGTAAAAAAACAAAAATAAATTGCCATAAATCTAGCCCCTATTTTGTAGACGCTATAACTTTTGCGCAAATCAATATACGCTTATTGTGATTTTTGTTAACAAAAAATATGTAGAAGAATACATATCAGTCTAAACTGAGGAAAAATATATTTTTTTGTAAAAAAAAAAAAAAAAATTGTGATATTTATATAAGTGTAGCGGGTATGTACTTTTCAGAGTGTTAAATTCTGGTGAAGACATCAATGATGTCTAGTTCCCTGCGGCTCAGCAGGTGGTGCTGTCACTTTGGGCCGGGGTTGAACCATCACTGCAGTGCCGTACCCTTTGTGACCTCTCGCAGCAGTTGTACGGGGGGGTGGGGAACCCGCTGTGCTTGCTGGGAGAGGGTATAAGGGGGCGGACATCTTCGCCACGAGGTCCGAGTCCCAGGCACCTTCAGCCTGAGGGCTGCTGTCCGCAGGCGGTGTCTAGGCGGCCTAGGCCTGGACACTTGGAGTTCGTGTTCCATCCCAGACACCTTCAGTCTGGGGTGAGGTACTCAACCGGAGGCCTGGGACCCAGTACCTTCCACTGCGTCCCGCAAGGGAGGGATTGGCCTAGGGTGTCCCGGGTGTTGGGCACCCGAATCCAGAGGCGTAAGGGACGGGAGGAGGGATTCAACCGAAGATCTGGTGCAGCATATTGCCAGTGCCGGGTGAACCTCTGGAGACCGCCCGGATGGATATCTTTCCCAAACAGGGGCCAATTCATAGAGGAAGGTGGTTCATGTTCTATGACCGGTGGCAGCGGTTCAACTAGTCAACTCAGGTCAGTTGCAGAGACCTGCTATTAGGCCTGTGGCAGGGGCCTCAACAGTTCATCCCGTCGGTGGCAGCGACCAATCTCACGGTGGCAGAGACCTGCGCCAAGCCTATTCGCTTGCAAAGGAATAGGAGAGTTAATTTGTGCCTGGGCCTACTCGTATCCACACCCCTGTCTGTCTGTTACTAAAGTTCAACTGATTATGTTCACCCTTGCAATGGAGAAATAAAACAGTGTTGGACTTTTATTGGTGTGGGGCTCTATTACTGGTAGACACATCTCCACGGAAGAAGCAGAGGCTCCGTATGCAGAGAACAGACCCGAAGGTAATTCAAGTGACTTTGCTCAACCCTCCTACACATACGAGGTGAGAGCTTGGCGTGGTGTTCCTGCACTCTCCTCTCCCAGGTACCCCTAGACACCAGCCAAGTAAGTGATGAAGCAGAGAGGGAGAGTGAGGCCGCTACATAATCAAAAAATATTGTATTTTTTTCAAAATTGACGCTCTTCTTTGGCTTATAAAATCTTTTGTTTATGGTTGCGCTAAAAATAAAAACCACAGAGATGATCAAATACCACCAAAAGAAAGCTCTATTTATGGGGGGGGGGGGTAAAACCATGAAGATTTCATTTGGGTACAGTGTTGCATGACTGCGCAATGGTCATTCAAAGTGCAACAGCGCTGAAAACTAAAAATTGGTCTGGGCAGGAAGGGGTGAAAATGCCCTGTATTAAAGTGGTTAAACATCCTTCACCCCTTGGCACCGGCCCTTTAAGGGGCTTGCCATTCTGAGAGGCGGGGCTGCTGGCACTATTATATGCAAATATGCATCCACTCTGTGCCAAGGCAAAGCAACCAGGAGGCCGCATAATTGCATGCGCTCTGCGACATCTGTTTTTAATCACTGCTCCATTAAAAACAAGCTTAGACCATATATACAAAAGCAGATAGTGTATTTACAGGAACATGTACAAATGCAGGAAGTCTAATGTGCAGAGAAAGAGGCAGTGACGTGTGTGCATGTCCAGGAAGTGAATGTGTGCAAAGGATTATTACACACAACAGTCTCTCGCCCTCCCCAATACAAAGCAAACTAACACATCCCCAAGCCTGAGCACAAGACATCACCCCACACTTACCTTGCATATCAGCAGTTGCTCTTCACGTGAAGGGCGTGACCAAGCCATGTTAGAGGCAGTACACTTCCTGGGGGCGTGTGCATGCACTTTGCTGTTTTATGATGTATTTCCGGGTCATAAACCGACCTGGCGAATCAGCAAATTTTAATTTGCGGCCGCGAAATAGCATTCCCACAGTGCTATTCCTGTTTTTTTTAAATTCACATTTGCCAGATTTCATGGCGACTCTAGTCTACCAAAGACTTGATAGAGCCCTGAAATGTAGCTTTGTGGAGGGTTTTATTTGGGGGGGGGGGGGGGGGGAGTTGAGACCACACCCCTCAAAAAAGTTTGCGCTTAGAAAACATGTATAGTCTGCAGAAGTAAAACAAAGCAAAGGAAAAAAATACTTTATTTTCAACATTAGTATAAACATTTGTTACATTAATATACTTGGGCAAAAAATAAAGCATGGAAATAATGCTCCAGCATTTGACAATATAGTTATGTAGCGGGGGATGTTTGAGTGGTAGCTGTGCTCAAACACATTATTTGATAGGGTTCAGTAAAACCCAATTTTTGCTGCAGGCGGGATACTGGTGTGTAGTTCCCCGTGGCCTGTTGGTGGCGCTGCCATCGGAGGCCAGGGTACAGTGCTGTGCCTTGGATGTCCCCTGTCGTAGGTGGTATGGTGGGCGTGTTGGCCCGCTGTGCATCCCGGCAGGGGATATAAAAGGGGCAGACCCTGTCTGTCAGGGGTGAGTTCCCGGGGGTCCGACCCTGGGAGCGTGTGAATCTGTTCGTGGCCACCCCAGGCACCTTTAGCTCTGGGGTGGAGTTCCTGGTTCGGTACACTGGCGGATCAGTCCCAGGCACCTTTAGTCCTGGGGCTGCAACTGGAGGCCTTGGGCTCAGCACCTTTGGCTGGGGCCCACAGAGGATCGAGGAATCCCAGGGTGCTGCCTTGCGAGGAGACCCGTATCTTAGATGAGGAGGCCGGGGGAGGACCGTTCCGAGGAACTGGTGAGGAACTCACAGTGAAGGAAGGGGCCCGGTAACTCTCTGGAGGGATGTCATCTCCCTGAAAGAGGCTTACCGTTGCAACCAAGTTCTCCAGGTCTGTGGCAGAGATCCAAGTTCACCAGGTCTGTGGCAGAGACCCAAGTTCACCAGGTCTGTGGCAGAGACCCAAGTTCACCAGGTCTGTGTATCTAGTTCGAGCATCATTCCGGCTGCTAGGGCCCACTCCATTGGGAGACTATCCAGATGGGCTGAGTCTACCTGAAGATATGGGTAGTGAATAAGAATTTGTTTGTGCCTGGACCTATTCCCACACCTTTTGCTGTCCTGCTCTTCTTCCAACCTTCTCCTGTCCAGTTATCGTGCATAACAGAGAAAATAAACTCTACGTTGGAGTTGCAATCGATGTGGACCTTAAAGTTACTGGGGAATAGAGAATTGTCTTTGATACAGTGAAGACGGGAGCCATTCTCTGGGGGAACCTGATCACAGAGACCCAGGTACAATACACCGCTCAACCTCTTTATACAGGAGGGTACGGGCACGTAGCACGGTGGGCCCTTTTTTCTGCTAAGGAGCCAAAAGCAGGAAAGGGGGTTATGTCGCTACAGTTAGAAGGGCCCTGCTCAAAAGCTTACAATCTACAAGGGTAGGACACAAAAAAATAATAATAAGAAAAACAAATATATATATATATATATATATATATATATATATATATATATGCTATATGCCCGTACCCTCCTGTTTGGAGAGGTTGAGCCGTGTTAACAGTTTTTGGGTTCTGCAGCGAGTTACCTCTTTCCACTGGTTCTCATCCCCAGTGTATAGGGACAAGTCTCTATTTCTTCCCAAGAAGGCCAATGTCCACACCACTTTAACTCTAATGATGAGTTTATTTTCTATTATTGCTTAGTAGACAGTAAGAAATTGATGAGAGAAAGAATAGCAAACTTGGGGTGTTATGTCCAGGCACAAACTAGTAATTGTCACCACTCGATCCCGAGTGGGTTTAGCTCACCCGGATAGTCCTCTCTCACAGTGCTAGCAGCGGGAGTGATGCTCGAACATTCACTTAAGTTTCCTTGGGATACGATCAGGAACAGTTCCAAGTTCCGAATATCCCGGCGCTTGCAACAGTAGAACAAGGTGCAACTGAAGCACGTCACAAGGCCTGTGGCGGTTCTTTGAATCCCTCTAGTAGGTAACCAGGCCTCTTCCGAGGCTGCGACTTCTTTCACCGAAACTCCTGGTTCCCTCTCGTCTAGAACGGGTCACCCTCTCCCGGGCACCCTAGGACTCTTCTTTCGGGGGTAGGCCCTAGCTAAAGGTGCTGGGCCTACTGGTAGAGTTGCAGCCCCAGGCTGAAGGTGCCTGGGACTCATCACACCCACCCACACCCCTGGCCATGAGGGCCACCGAAGGTGGGGTACGTGTGTCTCTCACACTCTCCTCCTCTCCAAAAGATGGCGTCTGCCCCTTATGTACCCCCTCCCGGCATGCACAGCAGGTTGACTACGCCCACTGTACTGTTGCCGAGAGAGGACACCCTAAGGCGTAGCAATGCCACCCATGATTCAACCCTGACCTGATATGGCAGCGCCACCTACAGGCCACAGGGAACCATACACCAGGCAGCATCACATAGGCAGAAGCAAATGCCTAACAATCAAAGTGGTCTGAGCCTGGCTACCAGCTCATACCAACCCCTAGAGTGGGTAATAATAATAAAAAGAACACAAGTTTCCACTCTAGAGGTAGTAACAAGGATTGGGAAGGACAAGAGGGTTCCATTCTTTATCGAAGGTCTCTATAAAGTACACAGCGTTGTCTCTGTCTTTCCTGCAGATCACCACCCGGTCTGCATGAATGTGCCGACCGAGAGTCCAGTCTTTCCTGCAGCCTTTGTACCGATCCATCACATCTGCCGAACATTTAAAGTTCCTGTAACCTCTCTTTACTTCCAGACGATCCCAGATAAAGTCTGTGTACCATCTTTCCCGGGAAGCTTCAGTCTCGAAGAGAAGGTTCTTGGGAACATATGGATATTTCCAGCCGTACTTCGGAGCAACTTTCTGGTGCAAGAGCCGTTGCAGTCGGGCTAAGGGTGGCATGGTCACCCGATCTCCAGCTCCAGGGAGAACGATAGCCTCCGGAGACCTCTTTAATGGAGAGGGCTCTAGCTGGGGCATAGGCGGCCACAAAGGTAAATGGGTTCCCCGTAATAGCAGGCACAGAGGGTTCCGGAGCAGGCAAAGCGGGTACGGGAGTGATTCTTTCTGCTGGAGTAGGGGCTTCCAGCCAGGGTGTAGTTTCACCAGAGTCCATGGGTGATCCCTCCCGGAGGCTACAGTGAGAAGTCACCGGTATCTTATCCCACCCCTTTTTGATGAACATTTCATCAATGGCAAAGTCATCTCCTAAATCAGACGATGAGTCCAAATCAGAGGTATCGGACTCCTCGGCTGGCAAATAGCCTCTGGTGGACACAGACTCATTGTCTCTAGATTTTAAAATTTCCCGCAGGTTGGCTGTCCACACATCCCCAGTAGTACGGGGTATGGGCTTCTTTCCCTTCCCCGGCAAACTTTTTACTGCAGTTCCCCCAGCCTCCTTACCAGCCACCTTACCGTCCCCCTTCGTGGGTCTCCTGGAGGTCCCTCCGATTTAATGATCCGGTTCAGGCAGGCTCTGGGGTAGGCTTCCACCGCGACCGCGAGAGGCCTTAACATATCCCACATTCCTCTTGGCAGGTGGAAGGGAGGTCTCAGTTGCAATGGAGGCAGCATCCGCTGAATTCTCCATCACTGGCTCTGTGACAATCGGAACCTCATCCGTGGCTTCCTCTGCAGTAACGGTGGTGCGCGTGGGCATGGCTGTGGGATTATAGGTTTCCTCCTCCAGAGTGCCTGTTAAGCAGTTGACCCGGTAGACCCGGGGTTGCTCCGTAGGTTGATCCACCTCGAAAAGGAAGTCTCCACAAAGGGTACATCTCCCGAAAGGGCAAAGCTGTACGACCAGTTCCTGGCATTTAGGACAGATCATGCCCAAGGCCTCTGCATCTCTGCATTTATAGAGTGCAAAGCGGCCTATAGGCTTTAGCCGGATCCCTGTATCTGTCAGGGGGGCAGTGAGAGGAACAACGTCCATGGTTGAAGCAGGTGGGAACATCCGAGGTCCCGGTGTAACAGAAATCCATGGATCGGCAGACATATTCCAGCTTGTACTGTCCTTGGCGCCAAACGCACCACGTGCAGCTCACAGTTGGTGGGGGCTCCTCCCTTTTCTTTCCTCGCTGCACGTAGCTCGCAGGCTTTTCTATGTTTGAGACACGCCCACGAACTACGCAGTTAGGAATTCAGTTAGGCCTTGGCCTGTACCTCCATTTCTCTCATAAGTGACGCAGTTCAAATTCTCCCGAAATGGCTGACTTCCACAGAACCACACAGGGAAAAATAAAGTCCAGCTTTCAGGGGTACCTGCAAATCCCGAACTCGAGCCCCCACATGTAGCACTACCCCCGTAGGAGCTGCTGGTTTTGTTTTGGGTCTACGTTCTGCCTATCAACCCCTTGGAATTGGCTCGAAACCCTCTCTTGGCACAACTGGTATATACAAATATTGTGGAACCCACTGGTTGCTGGGGAACACAATTTTGCAAGTAAATATACTGCCTTAAGTACACTTATGCATATATATATACAGTGGGGAGAACAAGTATTTGATACACTGCCGATTTTGCAGGTTTTCTTACTTACAAAGCATGTAGAGGTCTGTCATTTTTATCATAAGTGCTCTTTAACTGTGAGAGACGGAATCTAAAACAAAAATCCATAAAATCACATTGTATTATTTTTAAATAATTAATTTGCATTTTATTGCATGACATAAGTATTTGATCAATGTGAATAAGTGGAAATCAAAAAATGCGCCCTATTGATATCCCCACTGCGCTTCAGGATAAAAAAATAAAAATAATAATGTATATAAATAAAATATATATCAAGTGATGAATATGTTGGATAACTTCGTACACTTAGGCACACTGGTGCCAACATATACATCCAAATGACAAGTGAATCTATAATGCTGCCACCTTAAATAATCAAACTGTGTACAATATAATAATGATGATAATCTAAACTGAAAACATATTATTATAAGTGGCGCAAAAACATGTAACTAAATATATAAACTACTCCAATAAATATAAATCAGATTATGGCTGAAAAAAAAATATATTAATCCAGTCACTATAAATCAGCAAGAACCCGTGCATAAAGTGACAGTAGTGTTTAAAGTTCATAAATTAATAATCAGTGTCTTCAATCTTCATTTCTTCCACCACACCCAAGTGTTCAGTGAGACCTCTCCCTTCAGATAAAACACTCACCAAAAAAATATGCCTCACACTCGCGTGTTCGGCGTGCAAGCTAAGCAACAATCCTTTCAATGGGTAACCAGATGATGCACTTCATAAAGTGTCCTCCAGGTGGCTCCGTATATGTGTAAAAAAATATAAGGTGCACAATAGTGTGATATCGTAAAACCAGTTTAATCAATAAAAAACCTTCAAAAGTTACACTCACAAGAAAATTATGAAAGCAAGCCGTAATGCACACCAAAAACATCCAGACAACTACAGCCAGTGAAGGATGGTCACGGCGGACCCAGGATCAGCAGTGATCAATACTAAATTGAACGCTCTCACCGCTCGCTTCCCATATACGATCCCTCGCTTCCTACTGTGGCTGGATGCGTAACACGTCACACGTCACTCCTTCACGATGGTTCAAGCACTCAAACGATCGCAGTATAGCCACGCCCCGACATGTTTCGTCACGATGGACTTAATCATGGGATTGGCTACACTCCGTAATGGACTCCCCTTTATACCCACATCTGTAATTCATCGGAGTTGGTTCAAAGATATTGCGCATGCGCGTCACGTCATGGACGGGCGGAAGTGCTGAACAGGGGATCCTGCACTAAAGGGCGGAAGCGTCGTAACTAATACTCACGCTGATCGAGTGTCCCCGTAGCCCTCATTCACATGCACATATATTAGGAGGCTGAATTCCCACTATCTGCCCTATACTTAATATGCGCATTGAAGCACATCTAAAAAAACTGAATACAAATTCTACATATTATAAACACTATAATATCAGCTCATAACCAAAGCTATTTAAACATACATTATTAAATAAAATCATCTAATAATTGCTATTAATTAATAGTGCACTGCTATTTAATTTTATCTATTAATATATATTTCTCATTTTATTAATATAACTCCATATTTTATTGTCCTATTTATTCCATTCACATAGCTATCAACCAGTTATGATAGTAAGGATGGATATCATTTTGATATGTGTACCAATAATTGGTTAATGATTTTATCTAAAATTATTGTGACTAATATTGGTAATATGTGGTAATGTACTAGAGGCAGCAATTATTAGATGATTTTATTTAATAATGTATGTTTAAATAGCTTTGGTTATGAGCTGATATTATAGTGTTTATAATATGTAGAATTTGTATTCAGTTTTTTTAGATGTGCTTCAATGCGCATATTAAGTATAGGGCAGATAGTGGGAATTCAGCCTCCTAATATATGTGCATGTGAATGAGGGCTACGGGGACACTCGATCAGCGTGAGTATTAGTTACGACGCTTCCGCCCTTTAGTGCAGGATCCCCTGTTCAGCACTTCCGCCCGTCCATGACGTGACGCGCATGCGCAATATCTTTGAACCAACTCCGATGAATTACAGATGTGGGTATAAAGGGGAGTCCATTACGGAGTGTAGCCAATCCCATGATTAAGTCCATCGTGACGAAACATGTCGGGGCGTGGCTATACTGCGATCGTTTGAGTGCTTGAACCATCGTGAAGGAGTGACGTGTGACGTGTTACGCATCCAGCCACAGTAGGAAGCGAGGGATCGTATATGGGAAGCGAGCGGTGAGAGCGTTCAATTTAGTATTGATCACTGCTGATCCTGGGTCCGCCGTGACCATCCTTCACTGGCTGTAGTTGTCTGGATGTTTTTGGTGTGCATTACGGCTTGCTTTCATAATTTTCTTGTGAGTGTAACTTTTGAAGGTTTTTTATTGATTAAACTGGTTTTACGATATCACACTATTGTGCACCTTATATTTTTTTACACATATACGGAGCCACCTGGAGGACACTTTATGAAGTGCATCATCTGGTTACCCATTGAAAGGATTGTTGCTTAGCTTGCACGCCGAACACGCGAGTGTGAGGCATATTTTTTTGGTGAGTGTTTTATCTGAAGGGAGAGGTCTCACTGAACACTTGGGTGTGGTGGAAGAAATGAAGATTGAAGACACTGATTATTAATTTATGAACTTTAAACACTACTGTCACTTTATGCACGGGTTCTTGCTGATTTATAGTGACTGGATTAATATATATTTTTTTCAGCCATAATCTGATTTATATTTATTGGAGTAGTTTATATATTTAGTTACATGTTTTTGCGCCACTTATAATAATATGTTTTCAGTTTAGATTATCATCATTATTATAAGTATTTGATCACCTACCAACCAGTAAGAATTCCGGCTCTCACAGACCTGTTATTTTTTCTTTAAGAGCCGGTTCACACCAGGGCGGCGCGACGTGGCACGATTTGTGGGGGCGACCTCGGCGGCGCGATCTCAAGACGACTTGAGACGCCCGCCAAGGCGATTTGCATAAGACTTCTGTATAGAAGTCAATGCAGGTCGCCTTGGGTTGCCCCCAAAAGTAGTACAGGAACCTTTTTCTAAGTCGGAGCGACCTGAGTTGCTCTTACTTAAAACGGTTCCATTGAAAAGCGTGGGACGCGACTTGTCAGGCGACTGAGTCGCCTGACGAGTCGCCCTGGTGTGAACCGGCTCTAAGAAGTCCTCCTGTTCTCCACTCATTAACCGTATTAACTGCACCTGTTTGAACTCGTTACCTATATAAAAGACACCTGTCCACACACTCAATGAAACAGACTTCAACCTTTCCACAATGGCCAAGACCAGAGAGCTGTGTAAGGACATCAGGGATAAAATTGTAGACTTGCACAAGGCTGGGATGGGCTACAGGATAATAGGCAAGCAGCTTGATGAGAAGGCAACAACTGTTGACGCAATTATTAGAAAATGGAAGAAGTTCAAGATGACGGTCAATCTCCCTCGGTTTGGGGCTCCATGCAAGATCTCACCTCGTGGGGCATCAATGAACATGAGGAAGGTGAGGGATCAGCCCAGAACTACACAGCAGGACCTGGTTAATGACCTGAAGAGAGCTGGGACCACAGTCACAAAGAAAACCATTAGTAACACACTACGCCGTCATGGATTGAAATCCTGCAGCACACGCAAGGTCCCCCTGCTCAAGCCAGCGCATGTCCAGGCCCATCTGAAGTTTGCCAATGACCATCTGGATGGTCCAGGGGAGGAATGAGACGAGGTCATGTGGTCTGATGAGACAAAAATAGAGCCTTTTGGTTTAAACTCTACTCGCCATGTTTGGAGGAAGAAGAAGGATGAGTACAACCCCAAGAACACCATCCCAACCGTGAAGCATGGAGGTGGAAACATCATTCTTTGGGGATGCTTTTCTGCAAAGGGGACAGGATGACTGCACCGTATTGAGGGGAAGATGGATGGGGCCATGTATCGCGAGATCTTGGCCAACAACCTCCTTTCCTCAGTAAGAGCATTGAAGATGGGTCGTGGCTGGGTCTTCCAGCATGACAACGACCCGAAACACACAGCCAAGGCAACTAAGAAGTGGCTCCGTAAGAAGCATCTCAAGGTTCTGGAGTGGCCTAGCCAGTCTCCAGACCTGAACCCAATAGAAAATCTTTGGAGGGAGCTGAAAGTCCGTATTGCCCAGCGACAGCCCCAAAACCTGAAGGATCTGGAGAAGCTCTGTATGGAGGAGTGGGCCAAAATCCCTGCTGCAGTGTGTGCAAACCTGGTCAAGAACTACAGGAAACGTCTGATCTCTGTAATTGCAAACAAAGGTTTCTGTACCAAATATTAAGTTCTGCTTTTCTGATGTATCAAATACTTATGTCATGCAATAAAATGCAAATTAATTACTTAAAAAGCATACAATGTGATTTTCTGGATTTTTGTTTTAGATTCTGTCTCTCACAGTTGAAGAGTACCTATGATAAAAATTACAGACCTCTACATGCTTTGTAAGTAGGAAAACCAGCAAAATCGGCAGTGTATCAAATACTTGTTCTGCCCACTGTATATATATATGTGTTACCTTTCTCTGTTTGAGGTCCTTCAGGCACATAAAAGTACTCCACACAGATGTATACTTAAACAAATATACAGTTTACTTTATATTAGAGATAATAGACAGATTAAAACAATGTTATACATATATATGAATATAGATCTAAATTACTCTGCAGGGCCCTGCGAGAGTCAGTAATATATTTAGTAAAAGGATTCTAACAATTGCTAATTCCTATGTTCTATGGATAACAATTCTAAGCTCGCAAGCTCCCCCTAGCGGGCAATACCACCCCGTGTCCCAGCAAAGTAGTTCCTGTCAGGCCTGACACAGATTATTATACTAGTAGCTGGTGGGTGGGAATCTTCGCTAGCAAAACGTTGGTGCACTTATTAATTGTAATCCACAGGAGATGAAGAACATGAACTAAACTCCCGCAATGCTTTTGGGAGTAAAACTGAAATTCAGTGTAACGCCAGTCCTAACTACGCAGTTAACACACACTGCACTATGTCCTGAGATATATGTGGCTCACTGCTGAGGGTGGCGGTGGGCCTTCTAAAGTCACAGGCCTAACAGAAGGTTGTATATTCTGGGCAGGTGCCCGCTCACCCGGACAGGCCTAGTCCGCCTGACACGCTCTACCTCGATCCCTGACCTTTCCACGATACACGATCTCTGGTTCCTCTCACAGCAGCTGTAGATGCCGGTTTGACAGAACAACTCTGATCCGAAGATAGCGCGGACTGGTCACACTAAAAGAGGTCCCTCTCTGGCTTGATGATCCTCCGCGAGGTGGTAGGCCCAGGCTTTGGGCCTAGTCACTCTGGCAGCAGGCCTCACACACCTCCTGCTTGGTTGAGCATAGCGTTCAGAGAGAGTTTCCGTAGCTCCTCCCCTCCTTTAAGTAAGCAGTCCCAGAAAGCCAAGTGACGAGGCAATGCACGTTGGGAGTACAGTTGCACTGTGGGTACTATAGTCTATTTATTATCCATGGCAAATGGAGTCTCTTTCTCCCTGTACTACGAGTTCCAGCATGCCTTGCTTTGATATCATTAGAACAATAAGTAGATGCAATATAAAAGATTGAACACCGGAGGGAGCTAAGTTCCTTCTAGTTTGTCAACTGTAGTCTATATCTACATAAAAGAAACTGGAAGCCGCCCTACATCAGGAACACACACTCTTTACAAATGAAAGAATGCCTCAGCATATAGATCTATGCAGGCTAAACTTAAAAATAACGAATGTCCAAAGCTCTGGCCACAATCAGTGATACCAAAAATCTAAACATAAAACTTGTACGTTGTTCAGGATGTGGAAGCTACAAAACAGGAAATTTCAACTTTATGAGGGCTGCTTCACACAAATTGTTGATAAAGCGCATACGTCATTCCTCGTCATCGGCATACAACATTCAAATATGTGTGCAGCATCACACCACATCCATATCTAGCCCAAAACATTCAGTTCTAGATTTGGTGCAAATTAAAAATGTATTCATTGATTTATAATGTAATTTCTTGGGTTTCCATGTTTTGAAGGCTCGGTATGGGTGATTACTACCAGCATGCTGAACCATCTCTAAATTGTTTGGTTTCTGCTTGATAAGAGGCTGCAATTAGTGGTGGTGGGTATATGTTAAGGCTGCTTATTGTCCTTGCCCATGGAAAACATATGACACAATTTGCAATGGTGGTGGAACCCTCCGACACATAAATACTACTATAGCGATACCCTCAGTTTAAGAGGGCTGCTTGTTTGTTTTGGGCCTTCTAATGCACCGCTGTCAACCCTTGGCAATCGGCTCTAACCTCTCGTGGCACAGTTAGGAAAAGGGGAAGGATGGTATAACTGTACTATATCTATACTGTTATATGGAACAACCCCTTTGTATCCCAGCACAGTAATTGACACTGACAACCAAATTACTTAACTATAACTTTTTACTATTGGTAAAAGTATAAAAGGTAATTTGTATACAATATCTCATGCAGATCCCTGCAATATAGGTGTACACATTAAAAGGATATAACATTCAGTAATGCAATGACAATATAATAATCTCGCTGCAGCTATCCTCCCTCGTGAGCAAAAAATGGTGCCCAGCAATGTCCTATACTACCCACTCAGGCCTGACTATAACTTGGGGTATAGTTTGTAAAAGAATCTTCGCTAGCAACTCTCGATGGTGCACAAAAAGAACAAACTGTAATCCAAAGGGGGTAGCGAATGATCGCTAACTTGGTAAAGCTGGAGAGACTAATAAACTCAGTTCAGCAGACAGTCTCTCCAAAGTATAACTGTAATCAATGATGGGCCTAGGCAAAGTTAATAGGCAACAAAGTTACTTAGATGCAGTTCTGAGCTGGCGCTCTCTCACCCAGACCGGTCCGACTCCTGTCAGGTACCTCTGCTACTGTGAGTTGCTTCACAGTGCCCACGATGCGCTGGGTCTTCGGTCCTCCAGAAGATGGTGGCACCTCAGGTGGATCGGATGCTCCGCAGGCTCCTCGGTGGAGCGGAAAGCTCTCTGGAACAAAGTGCGAGGCCCAGGCTTCAGGCCTTGCACGCTCAGTGGCAGGTGAGTGCAGGGATCCTCTCGCAGGGAGGGCGGCGTCCAAAGAGAAAAAGAGAGGCCCCTCCTTTCCCTTTTAAAGTCCACCCCAGCAGTCCTTGCACAGGGAAATGCACCCTGGGTGCCTCAAAGCGTGCTGGGAACTGTCGTTTTGTGGGTGAAAACGATACCCCGCTACACTACATTTAGACATAATAAAAGGAAGGACCTGAGTCAGGGGGTATGCTCAACAACATAGGGAAGACAGCCAACTTTTAGACATGAAGTAGCATGCTTGGGATTGAAACCATGAACCCCAGTACTTGGCCACTGTCCTGTCACGTGGATATGAGGAAGCATCTCTGTGCTGTCAAACAGTCCTAAGTCTCAGGGGTGCAATGAGTTAATCAAAGCAGATGTACTGTGGAAGGCCAGAGAGCCATCAAATAACCTGTTTCTGGCATATGCCAAGTGTTTTGAAGGCTCGGTATGGGTGATTACTACCAGTATGCTATTTAGCGTGAATTAGCGCCGCGGCGCTAAAGTAAATTACCCCCATAGTCTCGAATGTGGTCAGTGAATTCAGGCCCTTATCTGGGGTTCTAGTTTATTAAAGAAATTCCTCATTTGGTTATATCTCCACCCTGCCATTGCCATGTCTCCTTGTGATGTTATCAGTTCTGATTGAGGCATTAAATAGCCTCCTGGGGCGTACCTTGAACACAATGGGGCTGATTTTTGAAACGTTTGCGCCATGAGTTTCGGCACATAGGCGCGCGCAACGGCAGTTTTGGTATTTACGAAACATTTGCGCCGGTAACGCATCGCTATTCCCCATTTACTATAGTGTTCTCGGCGCACGGGAGGAGGCGCTCAGTGCGCCACTATGGACCTGGCGCACGGCATCTTCAAATCAAAATATAAAGAAGCTGGAAGTGCCAATATAATTGGGGGGATGTGCGGTGATGTGAGTAAGTATAGTGACAACTGCCCAAGTAACAAATATGCCCAAAATAGAATGAGAAAGTAACTTTTTCCGAACCAACCTGCTGCGCCTGCAATTACGTTTAGAACTGCAAGAGGTTTTTTTGTGCACTGCGCAGCAATTTCACTCATTCAAATGCGCCGGTTCACTGCGCCGGCAAAATCTTAGTAAATGTCAAGTCACGTAAATGCATTTGCATAAGTTGAACAGGCGCTCCTCTAAACTTGCCATAATATAACAGTCCCTGCACAAAATGACATTTCTGAAGGAAAAAAAAGGCATTTAAAAGCACTCGCGGCTATAATTGATATGTCGGCTCCCGTCAATACAGAGAAAAGTCATTGAAAGTCTTTGAAAAAAAAAATGTGTGGGGGTCCCCCCGAATTCAATTACCAGACCCTTCAGGTCTGGTATGGATATTAAGGGGAACTCCGCGCCAAATAAAAAAAAAACAATGTGAAGTCCCCCTAAAAATCCACACCAGACACTTTATCCGAACACGCAACATGGCAGGCTGCAGGAAAAGAGGGGGGGACTAGAGAGCGCCCCCCCTGAACCGTACCAGGCCACATGCCCTCAACATGGGGAGGATGCTTTGGGGTCAGGACCCCAAAGCACCATGTCCCCATGTTGATGAGGACAAGGGCCTCATCCCCACAACCCTTGCCGGTGGTTGTGGGGGTCTGCGGGCGGGGGGCTTATCGGAATCTGTAAGCCCCCTTTAACAAAGGGGACCCCCAGATCCCGCTCCCCCCTGTGTGAAATGGTAATGGGGTAATGTACCCCTACCGTTTCACAAAGAAAGTGTCAAAAATGTTAAAAATGACAATAGCTGGTTTTTGACAATTCCTTTATTAATGTCTTCTCCTTTCTTCCATCTTCTTCCTTCTTCTTCTTCTTCTTTTCTCCATTCGGGTTTCTTCCTCCATCTTGTTCTTCATCTTCATCTTCCTTCTTCCTTTGGTGTTCTCGTTCGCATCTTGCTCCGGCTTCTTGTTCCCCTCTTCTTTCTCCGGACAATCCGCTTGCATTCGAGGTTCCCGCTGTGTGACGCTTCAGTTCTGACAGTTCTCCTATGAGTCCGCGGCCACCCGGTGACCCGGAACAAGAAGCCGGAGCAAGATGCGGACGAGAACATCGAAGGAAGAAGGAAGATGAAGAACAAGATGGGGGAAGAAACCCGAATGGAGAAAAGAAGAAGGTGGAAGAAGAAAATGGAAGAAGAAGATGGAATAAGATGGAAGAAAGGAGAAGACATTAATAAAGGAATTGTCAAAAACCGGCTATTGTCATTTTTTAAATTTTTGACACTTTGTTTTGTGAAATGGTAGGGGTACATTTGTACCCCATTACCATTTCACACAGGGGGGGCGGAATCTGGGGGTCCCCTTTGTTAAAGGGGGCTTCCAGATTTCGATAAGCCCCCCGCCCACAGACCCCCACAACCACCGGGCAAGGTGCTTTGAGGGGTCACAGACCCCCAAAAGCATCCTCCCCATGTTGAGGGCATGTGGCCTGGTACGGTTCAGGAGGGGGGGCGCTCTCTTGTCCCCCCTCTTTTCCTGTGGCCTGCCAGGTTGCGTGCTCGGATAAGGGTCTGGTGTGGGTTTTTAGGGGGACCCCCACGCCATTTTTTTTTAAGTTTGGCGCGGGGGTCCCCTTAAAATCCATACCAGACCTGGAGGGCCTGGTACGGATTTTGAAGGGAACCTCCACGCCATTTTTTTTTTAAATTTGGCGCGGAGTTCCCCTTAATATCCACGCATTTTTTTTTTTTTAAAGACTTTCAATGACTTTTATCTGTATTGACGGGAACCAGCAATTCATTACAGCCGCGAGTACTTTTAAATGACTATTATTTTACTTTAGAAATGTCATTTTGCTCTCGGACTGTTATAAACATGGAAAACATGCGCTACTTTACAGGCATACTATAGACACCCCCCAGGTATGATATTTAGGGCCAGTTCACACCGGATGCAGTGCAGTGCGTTTTTTTGATGCAAGAAAAACGCAAAGAAAGTCGATCACATTAATGCCAATGGCATAGTTCACACCACTGCAGTCCGTTCCAGTGCGTTTCAGAAAGGAAAAAAAAAATGGTCATGCTGCATTTTTTATGTACAGAACTGTACTGGACCGCAGTAAAACACATCATAAACGCCCCGGAATGTACCAAAAATGCACTGGAACGCACCTAAATGCACCAAAGATGCAATGCAACACACTTGTCCTTATTAGGGCCAGTTCACAGCATAGAAACGCAATCCGGATGCGTTCCAGGTGCTTTTTTGCATGAGCGTTTTTGATGCATTCCAGTGCATTTTTGGTACGTTTTTGATGCAGTCCAGTGCTTTTTTTTCACCCCTCTTTTTTATTAACCATAGATAAGGACAGGTGTGTTCCAGTGCGTTTTAGGTGCCTTTAGGTGTGTTCCAGTGCGTTCCAGTGCATTTTTTATGCGTTTTTCAGCTTTCCAGTACAGTCCAGTGCAGGTAAAATGCAGCATGTTCTACTTTTTTTGTGGAACTGGAACGCACTGGAACAAACACTGCCATTTAGAACCATATAACCAACTATTCATGCATTGTTGATGCATAAAAAACGCAATGGACTGCATGTGGTGTGAAATGGCCCTTAAGCAATTTGGCATATTTAAAGGCACTTCTCCTTGTTTTGTTTTTGGTGTTGTCCAAATTGGTGACATTGATATATGTCCCTTAGGGTGGGACCTGGGCCCCCATTTTAAGGCCAATAACTAGAAGATAAGTCAGCCAAATGGGGACTAGCAAAATTGCCATAGACTGCAATAGTATTTGTTGTATAACTTTTGCCCATGTTAGGCTCTTTGTTTGTCTCATCTGTAATTTTGTAGCATGCTGGATGATGTGCTTAATTTTGGACGGGGGGCTTATTTTCTGCTAGCTGCATTTGTGTTGGTCTGAGCATGCTCAGGGACTAGTTTTTTTTTTGGTGCTTTTTGTGTGTGAACAGCACCTGGATATTTCTGGGCATGCTCAGAGAGAATGTGTTTTTTGGGTTAGTAATTGAAGGACATCCTTAACAGGTGTACCCACTTTGAAGTTCAGTCTCTACATTGGGTGAACTTGCATTTTGGGTGTTTCATGGACTGTGCATGTGTTTTAATTTGCCTCATTAGCACACAAACCTATGTTATATAAAGCTTGCAGATAGCGTTCTCTCCCTTGCCTTGAAAAGAGGCAAGATTGTGTGTGTGGCGCCGGCCGGCAAAATGTACATTTTGGTGTCCTTATCGAGTTTGTAACACATGCATTTTATTTGTTATGTCTTTGCAAAACAGATGTTTGTTTTACTTTTGTTGATTGTTTTTTTTTGTGTGGGGGATATGTTCCCCTGAAATATTTTTGATGTTGTTAGGCCCCTTTCACACTGGGGCGTTTTTCATGCGGTTTAGCGCTAATAATAGCGCTGTTATACTGCATGAAAAAATCCTGCCCTGTGCCTTCAATGTGAAAGCCCGAAGGCTTTCACACTGAAGCGGTGCGCTAGCAGGACCTCTCCAAAAGTCCTGCTAGCCGCTTCTTTACAGCGGTAAAGGAGCGGTGTGTTCACCGCTCCTTTACCGCGGTCTCCCATTGAAATCAATGGGACAGCGCGGTAATACCACCCGCAAACCGCGGCAATAGCCGCGGTTTGCGGGCGGTATTAACCCTTTTCCGGCTGCTAGCGGGGGTTAAATTAACCCCCCTAGCGACCGCATACCGCGGTAAGAACGACAGTATAGCAGCGCTGAAAATCGCGCTGCTATACCGCCACCGCTCCTGCCCGCCCCAGTGTGAAAGGGGCCTTAATGTTGTCGTTTGTTCACTTTGATTTAATTGTCTGTGCTGCATTATTTTGCTAAATCTTTCTCAAGATGTGACCAATGTTTCAAATTTACATTCATGTCTTTTTTTTTGCTTCCCTTTGTTTTTTCCAAGTCCTGTTTTCCTGGTGCCTTCATGGCAGCATACCAAGGGTTAATGGCTCCGCCCCGATTAACCCACAGGACCACGTAACTCTATAAAAGAAAGAGTTACTCCCCCCTCAGGCATTTTTTTTCCTGTCCTCATCCATATCTGCAGGATCACGGATCAGCCCTGCCTCACCGTCATATGGTGTAACCATTGCAGGTTCATGCTCTCCTGCAGGATGGAGTCCCATCACTTGGACTGCTAAATGCATCACATAAGTATGGGAGCCTGTTTTTCTGTGGATCTTTTTGGGGCCTGTCTAAAACATCCAGGAGCACCTCCTTCTCCTCTGTGGCTTTTGGCTGACTATTCCAGGGCAAGACAGCACAAGGTACCTTTTAGAGCACTTCAGTGGCGTTCTTTTTTTTTTCTCATGTGTACCTGACACTGCATTCATGCGTGACACTGCATTCATGTACAACGGTCTCCATGTGCACCTAAACACTGCAGCCATGTGTACCTAGCGCTGCCTCCATGTGCACCTAACATTGCATACTTGTGCACCTGCCGATGCTTTCATGTGCACCTAATACTGCATCTATGCGTGCCTGGTGCTGCCTCCATGTGCACCTCACACTGCATACATGTGCACCTGGTGATGTCTCCATGTGCACCTAACACTGAGTCCATGTGTACCTGGTGGTGCCTCCATGTGCACCTAACATTGCATACTTGTGCACCTGCCGATGCTTCCATGTGCACCTAACACTGCATCTATGTGTGCCTGGTGCTGCCTCCATGTGCACCTCACACTGCATACATGTGCACCTGGTGATGCAGATGCCTCCATCTGCACCTAACACTGAGTCCATGTGTACTTGGTGATGCCTCCATGTGCACCTAACTCTGCACTCATGAATTTCTGGCCTAACATTGCATCCATATGTGCCTGGCGCTGCCTCCCATATGTACCTGGCGCTGCCTCCATGTGTACCCGGTGCTGTCTCCCGTGTACCTGCCGCTAGACGCTATACTCATAGGCGCTGCCTCCAGGTGCGGTCCTCTCCTGAAGATTCCTTCCATTGGTGGGAGCCGTGAGTGACCTAATAATACCGCCGGGTGTGCCGCTATTCCCCCCCCTTCCCTGTGGGTGCGGGCGCTTCACACGTGTCTCCTTGCACAGTCTCATCATCTCGGGGGTGGAGTCACAGCGGAACATCACAGCGCATGCGCAGTAGCCTTCTGAGGCCGAGCAGCGGCCATCCTGGCACACCCTGTAGATTGTATGATTTTTTGGCTAATTTAAAGCCCGCCAAAGTAAAAATAAGACATCTCCTATTCTCTGCTCCCTCCATTACCTTTTCATATAGCCTGACCAGTAGTATTAATGGTACATGTGTTTATATATATATATATATATATATATATATATATATATGTATATACATATGCATGCGCACATATATATGTGTATGAGTGTATATCGATGTGTATGTACATCGGTATATTGGTAAATAATTAATAGTAGTATTAATTAGTATCCCCTTCCTATACCTTTACGTATTTAGATTTAATCTTAACCCTAGCCGCTATGATATTACAAAGATTCTCAACATACCGCTAGGTAAGGGCTGCAACTAACAGGTAAGTTCCTTCATTCAAAGAGCACAGGGCATATGGAAACATTAGCTGTTTAGTTCCGCAAGCCCGCACCGAGAGCCACTCGCAGGGGTTCTCTCGAGGGAAATACCTCCCGCAGTGACGGAGGTCACCCCAGCATACCCCAACCAGGCATGACTCCCAGCGCAATTCTGCACATCCAGGGGAAAAGCCTGTTGAGTTTGTGGGAACAAGCCCTACTGGGAAAATTGGCGTATGGCCAAGGTCCGTCTCAGGAGTAAAGAGCAATACAACACGCTATTTTCTCTCCAGATTGGTTCAGAAGCTGATTCAGAAGGCGAGTCGATTGCAGCCAAAAAGAACATATCAACATTTTGATGTCAGTTTAGTAAAATGGCATCACATTGTTATCATGTTATTGCGTTTAAAGATGCGATTCAGTGGGAGGAAGATCCGGTATCCTCTGTCCAAACGGGAGTATATATTGTTTTTTCCCTCACCTGACAAGGAAAGCTTCGACCGTTACCTTTACGAGGTCAGGAGAACAAAGGGGAGAAAAGGGGGGAAAGCACATCGCCTACAATCAATGTCTCAGAAGCAGATGCTCAGCTCCTTGGTTCAGATCCGACTTTGAGCGCGTCGGTCATGAGGCTAGCCAAGAATAGACATGTGCATTTTGTTTCGTTCCGAATCGAAATTCGGACGAATTTTTCATTATTCGGACATTCGGATGCATCCGAATTACCGAATTACAATACTAACGAATTTAACTGGATCTGAATTTTTTCGAATCGAAAAATCGCGGACGAAATTCGAATCGAATTCGAAATATTTTCGAATCGAATTCGAAATATTTTCGAATCGAATTCGAAATATTTTCGAATCGAATTCGAAATATTTTCGACTCGAATTCGAAAATAAATTTGAATCAAATTAGAAAAAATATAAATCGTTTTTTAAAAAAGAATACAATAAAATAGAATATAAAAATAAAAAACAATAGAATAGAAATAAAAGAATAGTAGAGAATAGAATAGAATTGAATAGAATGTAATAAAATACAATAGAATATGACCGTCTATTTTTTTTATTCTATTCTTTTCTATAGTTATTATATTCTAATCTTTTCTATTCAAATTTGAATTCATTCTGTATGAATTTCGAATTTCAGAAGATAGTTATATGTATAAATATTTCGTATAGAATGAATTCGAATTCGAATAGAAAAGATTAGAATAGAAATAGAAAAAAGACTAGAAAAACAATAGAATAAAATATAATATATATATATATATATATATATATATATATATTATATTTTATTATATTCTATTGTTTTTCTATTCTAATCTTTTCTATTCGAATTTGAATTTATTCTATACTAAATTCGAATTTCGGAAGATGGTTATATATACATATATATACATACATATAAATAACCATTTTCCAAAATTCGAATTTCATATAGAATAAAATCGAATTTGAATAGAAAATATTCTAAAATAATGGAAAAAAATATCATAAAAAAACAATAGATCAATAAAAAAAAAAAAAAAAAAATATATATATATATATATATATATATATATATATATATATATAAAACCATGTTCCAACACTCGAATTTTGTATAGAATGAATTCGAATTCCAATTAGAAAAGATTAGAATATAAATATAATATAGACTAGAAAAACAATAGAACAGAATAGAATAAAATATAATATATATATATATATATATATATATATATATATATATATATATATGTGTATTTTATTCTATTCTGTTCTATTGTTTTTCTATTCGATTCTTTCCAATATTTTCTATTCTATTATAATCTTTTCGATTCGAATTTGAATTCATTCTATACGAAATTCGAATGTCGGAAAAAAAAATATATAACCATCTTCCGAAATTCGAATTTAGTATATAATGATTTCGATTTTAATAGAAAAGATTTTAATAGAATATAAAAGAATAGACTAGAAAAACAATAGAACAGAATAGAATAAAATATAATATATTCTATTCTGTTCTATTGTTTTTCTAGTCTATTTTCTATTTTATTATAATCTTTTCTATCCAAAGTTAAAATGAATTAATAAAAAAAAATTAATTCCTACTATTCGAAATTCGAATTTCAGAAGATGGTTGTATATTCTTTCTATTTTATTCTATTAAATTATATATTTTTTCTATTCTGTTCTAATCTTTTTTATTTGAATTATACATTTTGGAAGATGGTTATTTGTCCACTTGCCACGTCACCTGCCCCAAATTTGGGGTTTCTATCACCAAGTAACCCAGAGATACATGGACCCAAAGTCGGGTCGCAAAATATTTTCGAATCCGGTTGAAATACTATCAACATGATTGGAAATTATTTCAACTGCATTTGAAACTATTTCAACCGGATTCGAAAATATTTTGCGACCCGAATTTGGGTCCACGTATCTCGGGGTTACTTGGTGATAGAAACCCCAAATTTGGGGTTATTGTTTTTCTAGTCTATTTTCTATTTTATTATAATCTTTTCTATCCAAAGTTAAAATTAATTAATTAAAACATTTGAATTCATACTATTCGAAATTCGAATTTATTCTATTCGAATTTCAGAAGATGGTTGTATATTCTTTCTATTTTATTCTATTAAATTATATATTTTTTTCTATTCTGTTCTAATCTTTTCTATTTGAATTCTACATTTTGGAAGATGGTTATTTGTCCACTTGCCACGTCACCTGCCCCAAATTTGGGGTTTCTATCACCAAGTAACCCAGAGATACATGGACCCAAAGTCGGGTCGCAAAATATTTTCGAATCCGGTTGAAATACTATCAACATGATTGGAAATTATTTCAACTGCATTTGAAACTATTTCAACCGGATTCGAAAATATTTTGCGACCCGAATTTGGGTCCACGTATCTCGGGGTTACTTGGTGATAGAAACCCCAAATTTGGGGTTATTGTTTTTCTAGTCTATTTTCTATTTTATTATAATCTTTTCTATCCAAAGTTAAAATTAATTAATTAAAACATTTGAATTCATACTATTCGAAATTCGAATTTATTCTATTCGAATTTCAGAAGATGGTTGTATATTCTTTCTATTTTATTCTATTAAATTATATATTTTTTTCTATTCTGTTCTAATCTTTTCTATTTGAATTCTACATTTTGGAAGATGGTTATTTGTCCACTTGCCACTGTCACCTGCCACAAGTTATGGGGTTCCTAGCACCAAGTGACCCCCAGATATGGGCGATATGTCAAGTACTTTTCTGCAGCAGAGAATTACATTTTGTGACCCGAATTTGGGGCCACATATCTCGGGGCCACTTATAGCTAGAAACCCCCAATTTGGTATGGAAACACAGTTGAACTAGCACTACAACATCTCCAAATTTGGGGTTTCTATCACCAAGTAACCCCGAGATACATGGACCCAATTCGGGTCACAAAATATTTTCGAATCCGGTTGAAATAGTATCAACGTGATTCAAAATTATTTCAACTGCATTTGAAACTATTTCAACCGAATTCGAAAATATTTTGTGACCCGAATTTGGGTCCACGTATCTCTGGGTTACTTGGTGATAGAAACCCCAAATTTAGAGATGTTGTAATGCTAGTTCTCCTGTGTTTGTATACCAATTTTGGGGTTTCTATCCCTAAGTGACCCCGAGATACGTGGACCCAAAATCGGGTCGCAAAATGTCAAGCACTTTTCTGCAGCAGAGAATGACATTTTGCGATCCGAATTTGGGGCCACATATCTCGGGGCCACTTGTAGCTAGAAACCCCACATTTGGTATGCAAACAGAGTAGAACTAGCACTACAACATCTCCAAATTTGGGGTTTCTATCACTAAGTGACCCTGAGATAGGTGGACCCAAAGTCGGGTCGCAAAATATTTTCGAATCCGGTTGAAATAGTTTCAAATGGTTGAAATAATTTCGAATCATGTTGAAATAATTTCGAATCCGGTAGAAATATTTTCGAATTCGGTTGAAATATTTTCGAATGCGACCGATTTTCGAATTCGGTCGAAAATGAAATGAAATCCAAAAACAAATTTAACAAATTTAACGAATCTAACTAATAGAAATTAATTAATTAACGAATTAAAACGAAACGAAACTAAACAAATGTTTTCCTTTTGCACATGTCTAGCCAAGAATGCAGCCATCGATGTCCTGGGGTGCTCCCCCAGAACCATGCTATACTTCATCATGACCAGAAGGGCATTTCGGCTAAAGCCATGGTCAATGGACCCATCTGCAATGCAATCCTGATGTCGCATATGATGGAAGGACCAATTCGGCGATATAAAAATATATATATATTTTTTCCCCAAGATAGGAGAAGAGATTTCGCCTCACGGTCAGTTGCCAAACAAAGATCAAGAGAGAAGAGGCTGGGAAGGCTCACGAGCCACCTTCCCCAAATTGGACAATTCTTAAAGACCGCGTCTTTGTCGGTTGAGAGCCAGAAGTCCTTCTGACCCCCCTGATCCACAGGTCTGGCAGTAACATCAGGCCTTTCGTCTAGGTTTGAGTGGGAAAACTGCAATGGTCCATGCAGCCTCCACGATCCTTCAAGGGCTTATTCTTTTTTGGAAGTTCAATCCATCCTTCACCCCCCCTTCTCTCCGACCCACCAAATTCTGATCTCCAAGGGCGAGAAGGAAGCTCTCTTTCAGTGTATTCAAATACTTCTACACCAACAGGCAGTATTGCCAGTCCAAACTTGGAGAAACACCCGGGGCTCTACTCCCCAGTCCTTTCTTTTAGTTCCCAGGAAATCAGGAGCTGGAGACTCGTGTTGGATCCAGAGGGGATGACGTATACATTCGGGTAGAACATGTAGACACCGTAATTCTGTCAGTACAGCCAGATATTTGGATGGTCTCTATAAGTCTCCAGGATTTCTTTCCTTCACATTCTCATCCATCATCTTTCCAATCTTTTTCCCGGGTTGAAAGTAGGCGATCTGCGCCTCCACTTCCAATATCTTCCCTTTGGGATTTCATCAATCCCCAAAACCTTCACCAAGGTCTTAGCAACCATCCTGGCTTCCTTCTGGGAAAGGAGGTCAGGGTCCTGCATTTCTTCCAATTCGAGTGACTTATCTGCTCAGTCAATTGACGCCTACGGGCGCAGCTGCAAACTTTAGTCAACATCCCGGTGAAGGCGGTGTCACTTCTATCAGAGGATCCCTGAATTGGTATAGAAGGTGGAGGAAGTGAACAGTTGGTGTTTACAATCTCCGTTTGGGCTTTCTGGCACAATGAAGAAAGAGGCACCGAAGACAAATGAGAGTTATCGGTGGAAACCAGCCTTGGGGGTGGGCATGGCCTCCCAACCTCCTAGTTCACCGCTCCCTTGACCCATTCTTGCATCTGAAGCAAGTCAACTGGACTGGGGGGTGACACATCACCAAAAGAACCAGTTAGTACAAGGAAGATGGTGTTCCAACTCGGAGAGTATGATTTCCGATATCCTAGAGCTAAGAGTGGCATGGACGGCGCATCTAGTCCCTCTTCTTGGGAGCAAGTCCATACTGGTTCAGATAGACGACAAGGCGGCAGTGGTCTATGTTCAAAGCCTAGACGGGACGCACAGCAGGTCTCTGTCCAGCGACGTGGCCCCAATTAGTTCATGGGCGGAGGACAATTTGGTCAATCTTCAGGCGGCCTATATCCCAGCCCCTGAGAATCAGCTAACCGATCGCCTTTCAAGGTCTTTCAACAGCAACAATGAATAGTCACTAGACCTGTGGATTGTCCGGTGGATATACCAACAGCGGAGAAGGTCACTATCCTGGCAACCATGCCATACTGGGAAAGGAGACAATGGTTTTCCACTCTCGGTCAAAATGGCTCGGTGCAGCCCACTTCCGATTCCACACACGGTTTCCACTATTAGTCAAATAGCTCAGTACAGCTTCCACACACACGGTCAACCTCCTATATCAAGACGACTTCTTTCTCCCACGTCCGGGGATCCTGGACTTGAAGCCCTGAAAGCTGAGCAGAGCAGACTGGGTGACCTAGGGTGCTCGCATGGTGTCACCCAAACATTATTACAGCCAAGAGAGTCATCCACCTATGCCACCTTATATTAGGTTTCGAAGAGGATTCACAGAACTGACAGAATCCAACCATTTCAATCCGCTAGACCCTGGGCTCCAAAGATTCTACTCTTTCTACTAACTGGTCTGGACTTAGGCTGAAGTCTAAAGCACTCTGAAGGTTCAGCCTGTAGCCTTGTCAGCTTTGACTGGTGCACGCTGGGCACTGAATCTCCTCCGTAGAACGTTTCCTGAAAACAGTCAAAGTCCACGTCCTCCCGGGAAGACTCATACCCCATATGGGTGTCTGACAGATGTCTTAGCAGACCCTTCCTTTGCACCCACTAAAGATTGTGCATTGGGAGACATTACATTGGGAACCTACCTTGCTGATTGCCATCATATCAGGTCGTAAGGCATCAGAAACACAGCCTCTAGGGGCACAGGAACCCTACGTCACCTTTTTCCCAGGCAAGGTAGTCCTACAGCCTATTCACCAGCATGTCTCTAAAGTGTCTGCACTCTACATTCTCAGCTGGTAAGGGTTCTCCTGACATTCGGAGAAGATCCAATCTCCTCAAACTACACGGTTTGGATATAGCCAGATCCCTGAGGCGTTACTTAGAACTAACACAACAGTTTCGCAAAGATCAATGTTCATTCGTTATTGACAAGGGCGCAAAGAAAGCAATGACGCCCTCCAAGCTAGTCCAAGGACGTATCGGGCTAGTGGTCTCCCAGTCCGAAGTGCGCCGAATGCGCACTCATCACGGGGAAGGTCCTCTGCCTCGGCAACGTTTGGGCTAGGGTCTCTCCGGAGACAATTTGCAGGACGGCTAGTTAGTCATCCTTCATCACCTTCATGTCGCACTATACCCTAGACGCGGTAATCCTTATCTCCTGAGATTTGAGAGGAGGTCTCTTGGAACTATCAGTTCTGTAAACTCATTTAATTGTATTATTGCAGTACCCTCCCTGTAAGCGAGTTAATAACCCTTGGTATGCTGCCATGAAGGCACCAGGAAAACGGAAAATTGTATACTTACCTTTCCGTAATTTTCTTTTCCTGGTGCCTAGCATGGCAGCATACACCCTCCGTTCTATAATCCTTAAAGTTCTGAAGACTAGTTACAAGAATACCTGAGGGGGGAGTAACTCTTTCTTTTATAGAGTTACGTGGCGGAGCCATTAACCCTTGGTATGCTGCCATGGTAGGCACCAGGAAAGGAAAATTACGGAAAGGTAAGTATACAATTTTCCATTTTGTTGACCAATAAAATTTGATGCAAAGTTTAATGTTTGTTTTTTGTTTTCTATGCAACAAATGTGACAGCTGCAGCTTAACTATGCTTATTGGCATGTCAAAACAAAACAGGTGTGATTTGTCTAACCTGGTGCCTTCACGGTAGCATATGCATGGATTGTGTGCTGCCATGGATAGTCACCAGGAAATAAAAAATACAGAGCGGTAAGTATTCATTTTTCCTTTTTACTGCAGTGGTTCTCAGCCTCAGTCCTCAAGTACCCCCAACAGGACATGTTTTGTGAATTTATCTTATCGAGAATTGCTGTCCAAAATACCAAACCATTGACTGTGATTTAAAGCACATATGCAAGATGAAGGAAAACCTGCAAACATGGCCTGTTGGGGGTACTTGAGAAGCACTGATTTAGAGCACTGCACTTAAAAATAGCTCAAGGCAATACTATTCTAATTGTGGGCATTTTGAGGGAAACCAAGTAAGTGTTAGAACCCCTGCTTGTTTGTTTGTTTTTTTAGGTTGGGCTTTGTGTTCCTTTTAGTAAAATTGGCTTCACGTCCTGTCACACAGCTAAACAGGAAGTGAAGGTAAAACCCTACCAATGTCTTTTCTTGGGGATACACAGATCAATCTAACTAGTGTCCCCATTAAGCAAATTGCACTCTAGCACTTTGTTGTGTACACCCCAAATCATTAGGTAGTTTGGGGTTTATCAAAGGCAAATCCACTCTGCAGTACAAGTGTAGTTGCTGAAAATCTGAGGGGAAGCACTGGTGATTAGTGATGAGCCGAACACCCCCGGGTTCGGTTCGCACCAGAACCCGCAAACGGACCGAAAGTTCGCACGAACATTAGAACCCTATTAAATACAATGGATGCGAACGTTCGGATTCTAAAGTGCTAATTATAACGACTATTATCCATGTTATTGTCCGAAACAGAGTTTGGGAACCCGGGTTCTGCACCAGGGGACATGTATCAATGCAAAAAGAAGTTTTAAAAACGGACGTTTTCCGGGAGCAGTCATTTTAACCACTTAACAACCACCTGCCGACAAATAACGTCGACAAGGTGGTTGCTTAACTCTGGGAGGACGTTATATAACGTCTTCCCAGAATCGCGCTCCCGCGCGCCCCCTGGGACGCGCACAGGGGAAACTCCGTGACCGCCGGGTCCAGAGGACCCGGCGGATCACGAATCGCGGTAAATCGCCGCTGATAGCGGCCGTTTACCACGTGATCGCTCCGTCAAATGACGGAGCAATCACTTGTAAACAGACCGGCGTCATTTGATGACGCCGGTTCCTCCCTCCCCTCTCTGTACCGATCGGTACAGTGTGAGAGGGGAGGGGGAGGGAGCGGATGGCAGCAGCAGCACTGTGGGCTGGATCTGTGACAATTGCAGTCACAGATCCATCCATCCATCCATCCATCCCTGCTCAGCCATCCCTGTGCTATACCCTGCCAATACTCTGCAATACACCCTGCCAATACTCTGCAAAATACCCTGCCAATACTCTGCAATACCCTGGTGCAATACTCTGCAATACCCTGGTGCAATACTCTGCAATACCCTGGTGCAATACTCTGCAATACCCTGGTGCAATACTCTGCAATACCCTGGTGCAATACTCTGCAATACCCTGCGAAATACTCTGCAATACCCTGCGAAATACTCTGCAATACCCTGCGAAATACTCTGCAATACCCTGGTGCAATACTCTGCAATACCCTGGTGCAATACTCTGCAATACCCTGGTGCAATACTCTGCAATACCCTGCACAATACTCTGCAATACCCTGCACAATACTCTGCAATACCCTGCAAAATACTCTGCAATACCCTGCAAAATACTCTGCAAAATACTCTGCAATACCCTGCACAATACTCTGCAATACCCTGCACAATACTCTGCAATACCCTGCACAATACTCTGCAATACCCTGCACAATACTCTGCAATACCCACCACAATACTCTGCAATACCCGCCACAATACTCTGCAATACCCTCCACAATACTCTGCAATACCCTCCACAATACTCTGCAATACCCTCCACAATACTCTGCAATACCCTCCACAATACCCTGTGCAATACCCTCCACAATACCCTGTGCAATACCCTCCACAATACCCTGTGCAATACCCGTGCAATACCCTGCCATACACCGCAATACCCTGCCATACACCGCAATACCCTGCCATAGTCCGCAATACTCCGCAATGCCCTGCAATACTCCGTAATGCCCGGCAATACTCCGCAATGCCCGGCAATACTCCGCAATGCCCAGCAATACTCCGCAATGCCCGGCAATACTCTGCAATAACCACTTCCTGCCCTCCAGCCGTCATATGACGTCCTTGACTTTGTGCGGGGATATCTGAATGATGGGAGCAGCTACAGGCATCATTCAGATATTAGCTTTTTCAGCCGGCGATTCCCTACACCATAAGAACAATCATAGCGGCTGTTCCGCCGCTTGATCATTCTTACGGGAGGCGAGAGGGGATGCCCCCCCCCTCCCGCTGCCCTCCGGTGCTTCTACCGACTCACCGCTACGATCAAAGCCAGGATTGTTGTTTTTTTTTTTTGTATTTTTTTCAGGCTTCCCAGCCTAGAGGTGAGATGTGGGGTCTTATTGACACCCCCCCCCCCATATCTCACTGTAAAGAGGACCTGTCATGCCATTTTCCTATTACAAGGGATGTTTACGTTCCTTGTAATAGGTATAAAAGTGTTTAAAAAAATGTTTAGGGCGGAAAAACATGTCAAACTAAAATAAATAAAGTAAAATGAAGAATAAAATATAAAGCGCCCCTGTCCCCGTGAGCTCGCATACAGAAGCGAACGCATACGTAAGTCCCGCCCACATATGAAAACGGTTTTCAAACCACACATGTGAGGTATCTCTGCGAACGTTAGAGCGAGAGCAATCATTTTGGCCCTAGACCTCCTCTGTAACTCAAAACATGTAACCAGTAAAAATATTTAAAGCGTCGCCTATGGGGATTTTTTAAGTAGCGAAGTTTGGCGCCATTCCACGAGTGTGTTCAATTTTTAAGGGCGACATGTTAGGTATCTATTTACTCGGCGTAACTTCATCTTTCACATTATGCAAAAACATTGGGCTAACTTTACTGTTTTTTTTTTTTTTTTTAAGCACAAAACATTTTTTTTCCGTAAAAAACGCGTTAAAAAAATTGCTGCGCAAATATCGTGCGAGATAAAAAGTTGCAACAACCACCATTATATTCTCTAAGGTCTTTGCTAAAAAAACATATATAATGTTTTGGGGTTCTATGTAATTTTCTAGCAAATAAATGATGATTTTTACATGTAGGAGAGAAATGTCAGAATTGGCCTTGGTGCTCCAGAACGCCTGAAGGTGCTCCCTGCATGTTGGGCCTCTGTATGTGGCCACGCTGTGTAAAAGTCTCACACATGTGGTATCGCCATACTCGGGAGTAATAGCAGAATGTGTTTTGGGGTGTAATTTGTGGAATGCATATGCTGTGTGTGAGAAATAACCTGCTAATATGACAATTTTGTGAAAAAAAAAAAGAGAAAAAAAAAATCTTGATTTTGCAAAGAATTGTGGGAAAAAATGACAACTTCAAAAAACTCACAATGCCTCTTTCTGAATACCTTGGAATGTCTTCTTTCCAAAAAGGGGTCATTTGGGGGGTATTTGTACTTTTCTGGCATGTTAGGGTCTCAAGAATTGAGATAGGCCGTCAGTACTTCAGGTGTGATCAATTTTCAGATATTGGCACCATAGCTTGTGGACTCTATAACTTTCACAAAGACCAAATAATATCCACCAATTTGTACTTATTTTTACCAAAGATATGTAGCAGTATAAATTTTGGCCAAAATTTATGAAGAAAAAATAGTAATTTGCAAAATTTTATAACAGAAACGAAAAAAAAATCATTTTTTTACAAAATTTTCAGTCTTTTTTCTCTTATAGCGCAAAAAATAAAAAACCCAACAGTGATTAAATACCACCAAAAGAAAGCTCTATTTGTGTGAAAAAAAGGACAAACATTTCATATGGGTACAGTGTTGTATGACTGAGTAATTGTCATTCAAAATGTGAGAGCACCGAAAGCTGAAAATTGGTCTGGTTATTAAGGGGGTTTAAGTGCCCAGTGGTCAAGTGGTTAATGATGCATAAAGTGAAAAAAAAAAAGTCAAATATTCCTTTAAATATTGTACCTGGGGGGTGTCTAAAGTATGCCTGTGAAGTGCCACGTGTTTCCCGTGTTTAGAACTGTCCCTGCACAAAATAACATTTCTAAAGGAAAAAAAGCCATTTAAAACTGCTTGCGGCTTTAATGCAATGTCTGGTCCCGGTAATATGGATGAAAATCTTTAGGAAAAATGACATAGCTACCCCATCAACCCCCCCCCCCCCACCCCAGCCCATTACCAGCCCCTTTGGGTCTTGTATGGATATTAAGGGGAACCCCGCACACAAAATAAAAAAGGCCCTATATACTCTGAACAGCCGTATACAGGCGGTGCATACAAGACAGGGACTGTAGGTTTGTTCTTATGTAGAATCTGTTTGTAATTTTGAACAGCTGCATTGTTTAAGTGTAGCTCCATGCCAAATTCCTTTTTTTTAGCTTTTTGGAAAACATAGGGAACGGTTATCACCCCTGTCACATTTTTTTTGCTGTCTGTGCCCCTGTTCAGAACATTTCACCTCACTTTGCGTCCCAATGACAACTGTTTTTGAAATGTGGTGTTTTTATTGAAACAAGGATTGGTGATAAAGCATCAGTAGAGAGGAGACACCTTTCTCCCATATTAATTCTTACAGGAGAGAATTTTCCTTCCAAGGGGTAGATTTCCTCTCACTTCCTGTTGTCTTCTTCCGTTTGCAAGTAGTAGTCGTTTGTAAGTTGGATGTTTGAAAGTAGGGACCTGCCGTATATACTCTGCAGAAATTGGCCCCTTAGGTGTTGGTGTTGGCACAACACTGAAAGCACTCACAGTTATTCTTGGTGGGTGCTGGAACGCCCTGCTGTCAACTATTATATCAGGAATTGTAATAACATATAATTGTTGATCAGTGGTAGTAAAAATTCGGCCTTTGATGGTGGTGCTGGTGCCACAACACTGTAAGGCCTGACAGTTACTCTTGGTGGGCGCAGCAATGGGCCCTGCTGTGAATTATTAGATCAATAATTATAATTGCATGCCCCTGTTGAATAGGGGCTGAAAAATTGGGCCTTTGGTGGTGGTGGTGGTGGTGGTGATGGTGGTGCTGGTGCCACAACACTGTAAGGCCTGACAGTTACTCTTGGTGGGCGCAGCAATGGGCCCTGCTGTGAATTATTAGATCAATAATTATAATTGCATGCCCCTGTTGAACAGGGGCTGAAAAATTGGGCCTTAGGCACTGGTGGCACAACACTGCAACCCCTCACAGATACTGTACTTGGAGCACAGCAATGAGGCCTGTTGCAAAGTATTGCATCAAAAATTTTAATTACACGCCCCTGTTAAACAGGGGCTGAAAAATTGGGCCTTAGCCACTGGTGGCGTCACCCATAAACCAAAATGATCTTCCAAGCTATCATCATTAATCGTATCATTGAGGAGGAGGAGGAGGATAGCCAGTCAACATAACAGCACAGGCACTCAGCATCGGCATCAGTCTTGAAGGGATGTGACATTTTAAAATCAATTAGTCTGTTATATCAGCATCAGGTGTGTGGTAGCTGGTGGTGATCCAAGACTGGTTCATCTTGATGAAAGTCAGTCGATCAACCGAGTCGGTGGACAGGCGCACCCTGTGATCCGTGACAAATCCTCCAGCAGCACTGAATGTGCGTTCTGAAAGAACGCTGGATGCAGGACAGGCCAGTAGCTCAATTGCATACAGTGCAAGCTCTGGCCAGTGATCCATCCTCAAGACCCAGTAAGCCAGAGGATTTTCGGTGGGGAAGGTGTCCAAGTCTGACCTTGCCCCTAGGTATTCCTGGACCATGTATATCAGACGCTGGCGATGGTTGCTGGAACCGATCATACTTTGGGGCTGCGGACTAAAGAATTGTCTGAACGCATCGGTCAGACGGCCACCTTCCCCACCGCTCCTTCTTTGACTGCCCGAAGCCTCAGCAACTCGTTGTCCAGGACCAGGAGTTTGTAACCTCCCAGTCTCTGGGAACGCGTTGCACAGACCTTTCTGCAAGGCCTCCCGGAGTTGTCTCATCCTCTGCTCCCTCTGCGACGGTAAGATAAGGTCCGCAACCTTACCCTTGTACCGTGGATCAAGGAGAGTGGCCAGCCAGTAATGGTGAAAAGGAGAAGAAAAATTGCGCTCAGAATTAAGGGGTGGCAATTGTTGGGTGGCTCCAAATTGCCTGGGTAACGGTCTCAAGCTGCCACTAACCTGATAAACATACTCAGTGAAACAAAAGAAAAAATATAAATAGTGGCGCTAAACCAAAGTTAAAAAACAAATAGTGACAATATGACATACCAATTTGTCATACATACAGTGCATGAAACCCTTGTTAATAACGTGTCAAAAAATAATAAACAAACCTAAAAATATATAATTGACTTATAACAAAAATCAATGAATTCCCTATATATGTGGTATAAATGTAAATAAACATGTGATATACTACACATATGTCGCACTAAGCGTCAGTCTGCGTAATCAAAAATTCTGTCCAAAGCAAATAAACTGAAACACCCGTGCATAAATCAAATCCCAAAAATTCCACAGTGCTTGTCTGAAGAGTGACATCCACCACCGAATACAGGTCAGCAGCTTACCAGATTAAATTGGTCCCCTATGACGGAGGACCTATAATCGCATCAAAGCAATCCCAGTTAGATGGTAAAAATTCCTGTATCCACCTCTTCAAACGAAACTCCCACAGCAAAAGGCAAGCAGTATGACCGCAACAGTACCATGTAAAAGAGGAAAGGAATGCCTCGCTGGTGTAAAATCCTTGGGTTTATTAATACAAATTATGAAAAAACACTTACAGAAATGTTGCAAGGAAACAGCCTTGAACTTGCGGCGCCGGCCGGACGCCGACAAGTAAACCCGTCCTAGGAGAGCGAGCAGTAAGGGGATGACGTCACCACGTCGCTCGGTCCGCCCTTTTTAGAAAGAGAGAACTTCCTCTCCCTCGGCTCTCTCCCTGGGCTCCTGTTAGTGTGGTTGGCTGAGTCGGGGCTTTCACAGTACTTCCTTGCAACATTTCTGTAAGTGTTTTTTCATAATTTGTATTAATAAACCCAAGGATTTTACACCAGCGAGGCATTCCTTTCCTCTTTTACATGGTACTGTTGCGGTCATACTGCTTGCCTTTTGCTGTGGGAGTTTCGTTTGAAGAGGTGGATACAGGAATTCTTACCATCTAACTGGGATTGCTTTGATGCGATTATAGGTCCTCCGTCATAGGGGACCAATTTAATCTGGTAAGCTGCTGACCTGTATTCGGTGGTGGATGTCACTCTTCAGACAAGCACTGTGGAATTTTTGGGATTTGATTTATGCACGGGTGTTTCAGTTTATTTGCTTTGGACAGAATTTTTGATTACGCAGACTGACGCTTAGTGCGACATATGTGTAGTATATCACATGTTTATTTACATTTATACCACATATATAGGGAATTCATTGATTTTTGTTATAAGTCAATTATATATTTTTAGGTTTGTTTATTATTTTTTGACACGTTATTAACAAGGGTTTCATGCACTGTATGTATGACAAATTGGTATGTCATATTGTCACTATTTGTTTTTTAACTTTGGTTTAGCGCCACTATTTATATTTTTTCAGCCAGTAATGGTCCCTCTCCTTGATCCGAAGAATACGAGGATCCTTCCGCAGACTTTGCAGGATCAGGGAGGCCATGCAGCGTAGGTTAACTGAGGCATTCAGTCCGGAGTCCTCTGGGTCACTAAGGACGACATGATCCGCAGCCACCTCCTCCCAGCCACGTACAAGTCCACTGGTTTCTTGGGACTGTAAATCATCCCTAAAAGACTGCTGCTGATGATGCTGAGTGCCAGCCTCCACCTCCATGCTGACACAATCCTCCTCCTCCTCCTCCTCCTCCTCTTCCTGCGCGATGGGTGGGACAGAAGGAACACTGTCTGGGTGAAGGGGGCCTTGAGAGGCAAGGAAGTCCTCCTCTTCCTGCCTCTGTTCTGCCTCAAGTGCCCTGTCCATTATTCCACGCAGCGTGTGCTCCAACAGGTGGACAAGAGGTACAGTGTCACTGATGCATGCACTGTCACTGCTCACCATCCTCGTGGCCTCCTCAAATGGTGCCAGGACAGTGCATGCATCCCTGATCATGCCCCACTGGCGTGGTGAAAAAAAACCGAGCTCCCCTGACCCTGTCCTGGTGCCGTAGTCGCACAGGTACTCATTGATGGCCCTCTGCTGCGTGTGCAGCCGCTGCAGCATGGCCAACGTTGAGTTCCACCTGGTGGGCATGTCACATATAAGGCGGTTCTTGGGCAGGTTCAACTCCTTTTGCAGCTCAGCCAGGCGAGCACTGGCATTATAAGATCTGCAGAAATGCACACAGACTTTCCTGGCCTGCCTCAGGACATCCTGTAAGCCCGGGTACCTGCCCAAGAACCGCTGCACCACCAGGTTAAGGACGTGAGCCATACAGGGCACATGGGTCAGTTGTCCCTGTCGGAGGGCGGAGAGGAGGTTGGTGCCATTGTCGCAAACCACCATTCCTGGCTTAAGCTGGCGTGGCGTCAACCACCTCTCGGCCTGCCCCTGCAGAGCAGACAGGACCTCTGCCCCAGTGTGGCTCCTGTCCCCCAAACACACCAGCGCAAGCACGGCATGGCCTCTTTTTGCCTGCGTACTTGCGTAGCCCCTTGAACGCCTACGGAGCACCGCTGGTTCCGAGGACAAACCACAGGAAGAGGCCATGGAGGAAGAAGAAGAGGAGGGGGTGGAGGAGGGAGGTGTGTCACAACCAGTAGTAGCATTTTGGAGGCGTGGTGGTGGAACAACCTCCAACACTACTGCACCTTGTCCTGCATCCTTCCCAGCTGCCAAAAGAGTGACCCAATGGGCCGTGAAAGAAAGGTAACGTCCCTGTCCATGCCTGCTGGACCATGAGTCAGCGGTAATATGCACCTTACCGCTGACCGCCCTGTCCAGCGAGGCCAAGACATTGCCTTCCACATGCCTGTAGAGAGCCGGAATCGCCTTCCGTGCGAAAAAGTGGCGTTTGGGAACCTGCCACTGAGGAACCGCACATTGCACAAACTCACGGAAGGGGGCCGAGTCTACCAACTGAAAAGGCAGCAGTTGAAGCGCTAGCAATTTAGCCAAGCTAGCATTCAACCGCTGGGCATGTGGATGGCTGGGAGTGAACTTCTTTCGATGGTCCAGCAGCTGGGGCAGGGAAATTTGCCTGCTAGAATCGGACGTTGGTGTACTGCTAGCAGAGTGCCCGCAAGTACTTGGCTGTGACACACCTAATTCTACACCTTCATTCCTCTCAGAGCAGGTTTCAGAGAGGACTGAAGGCATAGTGGGGTTGGAGATCCCAGCTGATGCGGTGCAAGAAGAGGTCAGCTTTGTTCTTTGGTGTGGGTCTTTAAGGTAGGCTTGCCAACGAGCTGCATGGCAGGTCAACATATGTCTGATCAAGCATGTGGTGCCCAAGCGGCTGATGTTTTGGCCACGCGATATACGCTTGAGACATATGTTGCAAACAGCAGCTGTGCGATCTGATGCACTCGCCTCAAAAAAGGCCCACACCAAAGAACTTTTTGAATGACGGGCAGAGGCAGCGCCCTGCACAGGCGGAGCTCTGCGGTGTGATTCCGTCGGTGTGCTGCCAAAACGCTGGCCACTCAAGGGCATCCTGCCTCGTTGGAGATGTGCCTCCTCCTCATCCTCCTCCTCCTCCTCTCTCCTATTGGGCACCCACGTGGACTCAGTGACCTCATCATCCCCTCCCTCCTCATCACTGGAGCCAATCTGGCAGTATGCTGCAGCTGCTGGAGCATGACTGCCAGATTGGTGTCCTTCTTGAGCATCCCCTCTCTCTGCTCTCACGCTACTGCCTTCCTCTAGCTGGGTATCATCATCAGATCCTTCGAAACGCTGGGCATCCTCCTGGAGCATGTACCCAACACTGTGCTCAAACAGTTCGGGGGACTCCTCAGGAGGAGGACATGGTGGGTCTAGGGAAGGATTGACTAATGAAGATAATGATACCAGAGAAGAGGACGCTTTGGCAGCTGCTTTGCCAGTACCCTGAGCCTGGGTGAGAGAGGATGAGGAGGATGAGGTGGGCTTGGTCATCCACTCTACCAAGTCTTCGGCATGATGTGACTCAACATGTCCAGCTGCCGAAAAGAAGGACAAGCGTGTCCCATGGCCATGTGCTGATGACAATGCACCGCGTCCACGACCAGCACTGTTGCCCCCAGACACAGAGCCGGCTTGCCCTCTTTTTTTGCCTCCTGACTGTCTGCCTCTCCTTGTTTGCCTTCCAGACATTTTAATGGATGGCCTGCAGGGAGATGGGAAAAAGAGCAATAAGGGCTACCTTCAGGTGTATACTGTGCAGGAGGCTTAGCAACAATGACACTGACACTGTCCCCTGCCTATCCTTCTCTGTCCCTAAACACAAGGATTTGCAATATGCTTCAGCAAGATTGGTTTAGCACAGAACAGCACACTGACAGTTTCCCTCACTGTCCTTCTCTGTCCCTACAAACAAGATTTAGCACAGAATAGCACACTGATAGTTTCCACGAGTGTCCTTCTCTGTCCCTAAACTCAAGGATTTCAAATATGGTTCAGCAAAATTGGTTTAGAACAGAATAGCACACTGTCAGTTTCACTCACTGTACCTCTCTGTCCCTACAAACAAGATTTAGCACAGAATAGCACACTGATAGTTTCCACGAGTGTCCTTCTCTGTCCCTAAACTCAAGGATTTCAAATATGGTTCAGCAAAATTGGTTTAGAACAGAATAGCACACTGACACTTTCCCTCACTGTCCTACTCTGTCCCTCCCTACAAACAAGATTTAGCACAGAATAGCACACTGATAGTTTCCACGGGTGTCCTTCTCTGTCCCTAAACTCAAGGATTTCAAATATGGTTCAGCAAGATTGGTTTAGAACAGAATAGCACACTGTCAGTTTCACTCACTGTCCTACTCTGTCCCTACAAACAAGATTTAGCACAGAATAGCACACTGATAGTTTCCACAAGTGTCCTTCTCTGTCCCTAAACTCAAGGATTTCAAATATGGTTCAGCAAAATTGGTTTAGAACAGAATAGCACACTGTCAGTTTCACTCACTGTACCTCTCTGTCCCTACAAACAAGATTTAGCACAGAATAGCACACTGATAGTTTCCACGAGTGTCCTTCTCTGTCCCTAAACTCAAGGATTTCAAATATGGTTCAGCAAAATTGGTTTAGAACAGAATAGCACACTGTCAGTTTCACTCACTGTACCTCTCTGTCCCTACAAACAAGATTTAGCACAGAATAGCACACTGATAGTTTCCACGAGTGTCCTTCTCTGTCCCTAAACTCAAGGATTTCAAATATGGTTCAGCAAAATTGGTTTAGAACAGAATAGCACACTGTCAGTTTCACTCACTGTACCTCTCTGTCCCTAAACTCAAGGATTTCAAATATGGTTCAGCAAAATTGCTTTAGAACAGAATAGCACACTGTCAGTTTCACTCACTGTACCTCTCTGTCCCTACAAACAAGATTTAGCACAGAATAGCACACTGATAGTTTCCACGAGTGTCCTTCTCTGTCCCTAAACTCAAGGATTTCAAATATGGTTCAGCAAAATTGGTTTAGAACAGAATAGCACACTGACACTTTCCCTCACTGTCCTACTCTGTCCCTCCCTACAAACAAGATTTAGCACAGAATAGCACACTGATAGTTTCCACGAGTGTCCTTCTCTGTCCCTAAACTCAAGGATTTAAAATATGGTTCAGCAAAATTGGTTTAGAACAGAATAGCACACTGTCAGTTTCACTCACTGTACCTCTCTGTCCCTAAACTCAAGGATTTCAAATATGGTTCAGCAAAATTGCTTTAGAACAGAATAGCACACTGTCAGTTTCACTCACTGTACCTCTCTGTCCCTACAAACAAGATTTAGCACAGAATAGCACACTGATAGTTTCCACGAGTGTCCTTCTCTGTCCCTAAACTCAAGGATTTCAAATATGGTTCAGCAAAATTGGTTTAGAACAGAATAGCACACTGACACTTTCCCTCACTGTCCTACTCTGTCCCTCCCTACAAACAAGATTTAGCACAGAATAGCACACTGATAGTTTCCACGAGTGTCCTTCTCTGTCCCTAAACTCAAGGATTTCAAATATGGTTCAGCAAAATTGGTTTAGAACAGAATAGCACACTGACACTTTCCCTCACTGTCCTACTCTGTCCCTCCCTACAAACAAGATTTAGCACAGAATAGCACACTGATAGTTTCCACGAGTGTCCTTCTCTGTCCCTAAACTCAAGGATTTCAAATATGGTTCAGCAAAATTGGTTTAGAACAGAATAGCACACTGTCAGTTTCACTCACTGTCCTACTCTGTCCCTACAAACAAGATTTAGCACAGAATAGCACACTGATAGTTTCCACGAGTGTCCTTCTCTGTCCCTAAACTCAAGGATTTCAAATATGGTTCAGCAAAATTGGTTTAGAACAGAATAGCACACTGACACTTTCCCTCACTGTCCTACTCTGTCCCTCCCTACAAACAAGATTTAGCACAGAATAGCACACTGATAGTTTCCACGAGTGTCCTTCTCTGTCCCTAAACTCAAGGATTTCAAATATGGTTCAGCAAAATTGGTTTAGAACAGAATAGCACACTGTCAGTTTCACTCACTGTACCTCTCTGTCCCTACAAACAAGATTTAGCACAGAATAGCACACTGATAGTTTCCACGAGTGTCCTTCTCTGTCCCTAAACTCAAGGATTTCAAATATGGTTCAGCAAGATTGGTTTAGAACAGAATAGCACACTGACACTTTCCCTCACTGTCCTACTCTGTCCCTACAAACAAGATTTAGCACAGAATAGCACACTGATAGTTTCCACGAGTGTCCTTCTCTGTCCCTAAACTCAAGGATTTCAAATATGGTTCAGCAAGATTGGTTTAGAACAGAATAGCACACTGACACTTTCCCTCACTGTCCTACTCTGTCCCTCCCTACAAACAAGATTTAGCACAGAATAGCACACTGATAGTTTCCACGAGTGTCCTTCTCTGTCCCTAAACTCAAGGATTTCAAATATGGTTCAGCAAAATTGGTTTAGAACAGAATAGCACACTGTCAGTTTCACTCACTGTACCTCTCTGTCCCTACAAACAAGATTTAGCACAGAATAGCACACTGATAGTTTCCACGAGTGTCCTTCTCTGTCCCTAAACTCAAGGATTTCAAATATGGTTCAGCAAGATTGGTTTAGAACAGAATAGCACACTGACACTTTCCCTCACTGTCCTACTCTGTCCCTACAAACAAGATTTAGCACAGAATAGCACACTGATAGTTTCCACGAGTGTCCTTCTCTGTCCCTAAACTCAAGGATTTCAAATATGGTTCAGCAAGATTGGTTTAGAACAGAATAGCACACTGTCAGTTTCACTCACTGTCCTACTCTGTCCCTACAAACAAGATTTAGCACAGAATAGCACACTGACACTTTCCCTCACTGTACCTCTCTGTCCCTACAAACAAGGTTTAGCACAGAATAACACACTGACACTCTCCCTACCTATCCTTATTTGTCCCTAAACACAAGGAATCCAGGATTAGTAAAGGAAAAAAAATGACACTGTCCCTGCCTATGCTTCTCTTTCCCTGCTCCGGAACACACTACACAAGGCCGCCGCGCTGGCGGCCTTTTATAGTGTGGGGCGTGTACTAAACCCCCTCAGCAATAATTGGCCACAGGCATCCTGCCTGTGGCCAATCATTGCTCTCCTCGCTGCCGGCGCTGTGATTGGCCAAGCATGCGGGGTCACAGTGCATGCTTGGCCAATCACAGCGCCTGGATGACACTGCGATGGCATAGTGCATTGTGGGCCGTTCGCGTCACTCAAATTTGGCGCGAACGGCCCAAATCGTTTGATCTTCGTCGATTGATCGAACAGCCGATGTTCGAGTCGAACGTATGTTCGACTCGAACACGAAGCTCATCCCTACTGGTGATATTAACATCCAATCATGTAGAAGCAAAGATGGTGTTTTTTTATTTTCCTTTCATGTCTCCCTCGGACATTCAGCAAGTGCACTTGTAGTGCAAAGTGGATTTGCCTTTAGTAAATGAACCCCAAAGTCCAAAATATCTAATAATTTGGGGTGTACCCTGCAAAATGCTGGAGTGCAATGTACATAATGGGGAAAGTATTTAGATTGACAGGAAGTGAATTATTTGGAAGGAAAAAGTGGCCAAATTTGGGAGTTGTCTTTACCCTATCAGGGGTGCAGACAGCCCCAAAAACTGTCTAGACTTCTAATCCCTCTGCACTCTATCCCCAAGCAAGAATAAGAAAGGATTTCATTTAGTTTAACTTTGCAAAGACACATTCCTAAGTTGAATTGTGATGCATGTCAATGGCCCATTTAGACCCTCTTTAACCACTTGAGATCAGCGCTATAGCTGATCGACGGCCACAGCACGGTCCTCAATTGCCGGGAGTCCGTCAATAGACGTCCTCCCCTTCGCGCGTGCGCTGTGGTCACCGAGTCACTGAGACTCGGGTGATGACAGATCCGAGTAAGGGGCCGATCCCTGCCCCTTACCACGTGATCAGCTGTCAGCCAATGACAGCTGATCACGTGATGTAAACAAAAGCTCGGTAATGGTTTTTGTTTTCTCCTTGTGTTGACAGCGTGAACATAAAAAAAGGCAATCACCGGCTTATGTGCAAGGGACATCGGGCCCGAAGAGGAAGAGGCAATTCTGCGTCATCTGTGACAATCAGTAGCCCCTGCCAGTGCCACCTATCAGTGCCCACCACTGGTGCCAATCAGTGCCACCTAGCAGTGCTGCCTATCAGTGCCCATTACTGCCAACTATCATTGCCACCTAGCAGTGTCACTTCTCAATGCCCACCAGTGCCAACTAGCAATGCCACCTCTCAGTGCCAACCCTTGCCACCTTATCGGTGCCCATCATTGCAGCCTCATCAGTGTACATCAATGAAGGAGAAAAATTACCTTTTTTCTAAATTTTCTAACTAAATATTAACCACTTCCCAACCGCCCACCGTCAAATGACGTCCTTGACTTTGTGTGGTGACATCTGAATGATGCCTGCAGTTGCAGGCATCATTCAGATATCATTCTTTTCAGCCGGCGATTCTGTGCACGATAAAAACGATCATAGCGGCAGTTCCGCCGCTTGATCGTTCTTATAGGCGGTGGGAGGGGACGTTCCAACCCCCTCCCGCCGCCATCCGTTGCTTCTCTGGGCTCTCCCGTGCCATCGGGGGCCGGGAGAACGAATTGTCCGGAGCCGGATGGAAAGCATAGCGATAACTGGTGACCAGATGGTCACCAGTCATCTCTATGACCGTCGGAGGCCCGGGCGCGACGTTATGACTTCACGCTGGGTTCCCATATGTAAAGGAAGCCGTGATCTCGGCTGTCAGCATGAGATCGGTGAACTTTTTTGATCTTATTGACCCTGCATCTCTCCATAAAGAGGACCTGTCACAATAGATTCCTATTACAAGGGATGTTTACATTCCTTGTAATAGGAATAAACGTGATCAAAAAAACAAAAAAGGAAAAAAGTGTAAAAAAAAAAAAGGAAAAAACAAAAAAAATTATAATAAAAAAAAATTAAAATCCCCTTTGTCCCCGGTAGCTCGCACTCAGAAGCGAACACACACGTAAGTCCCGCTCACATATGTAAACGCTGTTCAAACCACACATGTGAGGTATTGCTGCGTGCGTTAGAACGAGTGCAACAATTCTAGCACTAGACCTCCTCTGTAATGCGAAAAAAGGGATTTTTATAACAGCTTACCTGTAAAATCCTTTTCTTGGAGTACATCACGGGACACAGAGCGACTTAATCATTACTAATGGGTTATATAGTTTACCTTCAGGTGTTGGCACTGGCCAATTCCAAACCGGAAGTACCCTCCCCTATATAAGCCCCTCCCACCCGGGAGCACCTCAGTTTTGTAGCCAAGCAATAAGTGTCCCAAAAAGAGGGGTGGGAGCTCTGTGTCCCGTGATGTACTCCAAGAAAAGGATTTTACAGGTAAGCTGTTATAAAAATCCCTTTTTCTTTTTCGTACATCACGGGACACAGAGCGACTTAATCATTACTAATGGGACGTCCCAAAGCAATGCCAAATGAGGGGGGGGTACATAAGCTGGGCGCCATCAGGCATGAGGATCTTTTGCGGCCTGCAACACACTGCGCCCAAAGGCGACATCCTCCTGACTTCTAACGTCTACCTGGTAGAATCTAGTAAACGTGTGTACCGAAGACCATGTTGCGGCCTTACATACTTGAGCCAGGGAGGCCTGGTGATGCACTGCCCATGAAGTTCCAACCGCTCTTGTGGAGTGCGCCCTAACTTTGAACGGAGGCGGTCTCTTTCTCAAGCCATAGGCTTGTATTATGACCTGTCGAATCCACTTGGCTAAAGTAGATTTTGATGCTGCCTGACCCCTTCTGGGGCCTTCCGGCAGAACAAACAAAGAATCCGTTCTGCGAATCTGAGCAGTGGCTTTTAGATAAGCTTTAACTGCTCTTACCACATCCAAAGAATGTAATAACTTTTCCTCTACTGAGCTAGGTTTGGGGAAAAAAGAAGGAAGAACCACATCTTGGTTCAAATGAAACCTCGATACCACCTTAGGAAGAAAGGCTGGATGAGGACGTAATACTACTCTGTCCTTATGGACAACCAGATATGGCTCCTTACAGGACATAGCTGCTAATTCCGACACTCTTTTAGCCGAACAAATGGCTACTAAGAAAACCAATTTCCTGGTGAGAAGAACCAAGGAAATGTGTTGTAATGGTTCAAACGGTTGTTTCTGTAGAACCGACAGAACCAGGTTTAAGTCCCAAGGACATATGGGAATACTAACCGGAGGGCTAATACGCATCACTCCTTGTATAAAGGCTTTGACTAGTGAATGCGAAGCCAAGGGCCTTTGAAAAAATATTGACAAGGCCGAAATCTGACCCTTGATAGTACTCAAGGCCAGCTTCCTATCTACAGCCCACTGTAGGAAGTCCAGAATCCTCCCTATCATGTACTTACGTGGATGCCATTTCTTGGTCTCACACCACGTAATGTACGCTTTCCAGATCCTATAATAGATCTGCCTGGATACCGGTTTCCTGGCATTGATCATGGTAGATACCACAGAATTAGAGAGCCCTCTCTTTTTCAGAATGTGGGCTTCAATAGCCAGGCCGTCAAACCTAGGGCTGGTAAGGAAGGGTGGTATATCGGTCCTTGCGACAGCAGGTCCGGACGAAGTGGGAGGGTCCAAGGACTCCCCACAGACATTTTTACAATCTCCGCGTACCATGCCCTTCGGGGCCACGCTGGAGCCACCAGAATCACTGGTTTCTTTTCTACCCTGATTCTGCGGAGTAATCGCGGTAACAATTGTGGCGGTGGGAATGCATATATCAGCTTGAACCGATCCCAAGGGAACACTAGGGCATCCGAGCCGCAAGCTAGGGGATCCCTTGTGCGAGACACAAACCTGTCCACCTTTGCGTTGAATCTGGATGCTAGCAGATCTACATCCGGTGTTCCCCACCGCTGGCATATTGCCTGGAAAACCTCGGGGTGAAGAGACCATTCCCCCGGGCATAATTGTTGGCGACTTAGAAAGTCCGCTCTCCAATTTTCCACTCCTGGGATGAAAACCGCGGATATGGCTGGGACATATCTTTCTGCCCACTCCAGGATGCAATTTGCTTCCTTCTGGGCTGCACGACTTTTGGTGCCACCCTGATGATTGATATATGCCACTGCCGTGGCATTGTCTGATTGAATTCTGACAGGGGACCCCTGGAGTTTGGATGTCCATGCTACTAGGGCATACCGGGCTGCTCGTATCTCTAAGAGATTGATGGGCAGGGTCTTTTCTGCTTCTGACCACTTGCCCTGGAGAGACCATTGCTCCAGTACTGCCCCCCAGCCGATGAGGCTGGCATCTGTAGTGACCACCTTCCAAGAAACCGGACTGAAGGGTTTCCCTCTTTCCAGATTCTGGGGCACCAACCACCAATGGAGGCTCTTGCGAACGGAAGGGGACAGGGACATTGGTAAGTCTAAAGCCTGAACTTTTTTGTTCCAGGCTGACAGTATGGCCCTTTGCAAATTCCTTGAATGGAATTGACCGTAGGGTACCGCTTCGAATGAAGCCACCATCTTTCCCAGCAGCCTCATGCAGAGGCGTATGGATGGTTTTCTTTTTGTACCCACTAAGTGGGTCAAATTTCTTAAAGACGACACCTTCTCTGGAGGTAAGAAAATCTTTCTCTGATTTGAATCCAGCCTTAGCCCTAAGTATTCCAGACTTTTGACTGGTCTTAGAGCTGACTTGTCCCGGTTGATAATCCAACCGTGATATTCCAGATACTCGATTGTCTTGTGAATAGCTACTTCCAGCTTTTCCACTGAGTGGTCTATTAGTAGCAGGTCGTCTAGATATGCCATTATCGTTACACCCTGTGTTCTTAGATTGGCCAATAATGGGGCCAGAATTTTTGTGAACACTCGTGGTGCTGTGGCCAGACCGAAAGGTAAGGCTCTGAACTGAAAATGGCGCCCTTCTACTGCAAAGCGTAGAAATTTCTGATGGGCCGGAAAGATGGGAATATGCAGATAAGCATCCCTTATGTCGATCGAGGCTAGCCATTCCTGCCCTTGTAGGGCGGTGGCCACTGATCGGATCGACTCCATCCGAAAAGTCCTGATATTTAGGAACTTGTTTAGCCCTTTTAGATTTAATATGGGCCTCACGTCCCCATTTGGTTTGGGGACTGTGAAAAGGTTTGAGTAAAACCCGAATCCGCTTTCTTCCAGGGGAACCTTCATGATTACACCTTGGAGCAATAGTTGTTCTAGTGCCAGAAGGAGGGATCCTCTCTTTTGGGGATCTCTTGGCACGTTTGACCTCATAAATTGGGCAGGAGGAGTGCCTTTTAACTCCAGCTTGTATCCCAGACTTACTGCGGAGAGCACCCATCTGTCTCTGATGGTGTCCCGCCAGGTCTCTGTGAACAACTGAAGTCTTCCCCCCACCCGATTGAGCGGGGGCAATACTTCATGCCTTGGGGGGAGGTTTTGTACCTCTCTTGATCCAGGGCTTCTTGTTACCCTGTGATTGTCCCTGATTTCTGCCCCCTGAATTTGACCGCGGAGGCCGTCGGAACTGCTTCACAGCCGATGTGCCCGGGACTGGAGAGGTAGGCCTCTTAAAAGAAGGACTTCTACCCTTGTTCTTAACCGGTAAGAGTGAACTTTTACCGGCAGAAATTTTCTGGATATATTTGTCCAGATCTTCTCCAAATAAGCGTTCTCCATGAAATGGGAAGCTAACCAGCAGTTTTTTACAGGGAGCTTCAGCAGACCAGTTTTTGAGCCACAGAAGCCTACGCATATGTACTATAGACAGCGTAAAGCGGGAGGCCTGTTGGATTGTATCCTTTATGGCGTCCACCGCAAAACACAAGGCTCTAGGCAGGTCAGCTAGGGCATGAGCCTGCTGATCTGGTAAGTCCCTTAAGACTTGTTTCAACTGATCTTTCACTGCTTGGCAGACTCCAATCGCTGCTACCGCAGGTTGTGTCACCATACTTGCTGTAGAGAAAGCAGATTTTAGTAAAGACTCCAATTTTTTATCTATTGGGTCTTTGAACATTGGAACATTATCTACTGGACATGTCAGTGATTTGTTAACAGAAGAGATGGCTGCGTCCACTATAGGGACCCTCCATTTTCTTATGAACTTATCCTCCATGGGATAGATCACCGGAAATCTCTTGGGGGGAGCAAATATTTTATCAGGATGCTCCCAATCCTGGTAAATAAGCCCTTCTAATAAAGGGTGGATTGGGAAGGAACAGACCGCCTGGGGAGCTTTTAGCGACCCCAGCGAGGAAACCGTAGTGGATGGTGGTTCCGCCAGAGGCATTTTAAATGCTGATCGGACCATGTTAGTCAGAGACTGAACCCATAATCTTTCAGCCTGAGAAGCTGAGAAAGGTTCTTCCACTGTTGATTCCTCCATAACTGAATCAACCTCATCCTGATCCCCTTCAGGTAGGTCGATCTCTGTGTGGGGCTGTTCCTCCACTAACAGGCACTCTGAAGGAGGAGACGGAGATCGGACGCGCTTTCCCTGAGACAGGGAAGCAGCGATCAATGCTGTTAATCTCTCTTCCAATCCTCCCAGAGTTGAGGATAAAACCTCCTCTGTTATATATACAGGAGCAGGTGGACTGGGGACAGCCGCAGCACCAGGCATTCCTGCGGGGTTTCTACGGCTACTGACCTCTGCATTCTCAGGGGAGATTGGTGCAGTGCAAGCATGCCCAATATCCTCAGAGCCCGATGGAGACCCCTTTGGCTTCCTGGAAGATCTATTTCCGGAGCGTCTGGACGACATATCCTTTAAGCACAAAGCTGAGGTATTCCCGTCGTCATACACCAATTTTTGCTGGTAATAGTCTAACACAGGTGCTGCTATATACCAGCTGGTGTCCACTAAAGTGCCTTTCTAGGGGATGCCTGCATCAACCGCCTCTGTGTGCCACTGTTTGTTGCTAGCTCTGTTTGCATGCAGCTGACACTTGTACTGTGTCTTTTAACCATGCTGGGACGCCCGCACATGCGCAGAAGCGCCGCGGCGCGCATCGAGCGTCATCCACCCGCCCCGCCCCTTTTTTTTCATAGGAGGCGCGTGCACGCGCCCGCGCGCGCGCCCGTGTGCCAATGGCGCCCTTTTCGAAAACCAACAGAGGACTAGGAGCCAGGGCCCTTTTTGCCAGAGGGCCTGTGCGGTGGATGAACGCAGCAACAGGGCAGAGGAAGTGGATTCCCTCAGAGAAACTTACCAGCTGCCTGGATCTTTTGAGTTGAGAAAACCAAAGATCCACATTACAAGAAAAATGGACTACAGCGGCCTCTAGTGGTTTAACACAGGTACCGCGGTCCCTGTTTTTTTTTTTTTCTTGACTACTATTAAAATTTTACATTTTCAGTAGTTATAGGCAAACACAGATATTTAGCGGGAATACCGTTAGGTAACAGACAGAAAGACAAATTAGGCTTGGGGGTCCCCCAATAGAACCAAGTTCCTGGGGGCCCCCACTTACCTGATCCCCGCCGCAGGACTTTGTTTGGTCCACAGAAGTCCAAACTTCACCTATCACGGCAGGCATTGTAATTAAACCTTCAGGGACCGGGTTCCCAAGGATTCCACTCCCCTGGACCTGTATAGCACCCTGCACAGACAGCGTCTTGGTCGTGGGTATGACCAGAGCTCTGGATCCCAGGGTCCAGCCCTCCTAAGAGAAGCATTACAGGCAGAACCTTGCTCTTCTGCTGCAAGGCCCGGGTACCGACCGTTTAGCTATGAAGCTTTTTTGGTGGGATCCGGAACAGCTTACTAAGGCCCAAAAGAACCTGTACGCAAGCCCAGTGAAAACACATGTTACTCTTTGGCCAACACCTTAGACACTGGCAAAAAACTGAGGTGCTCCCGGGTGGGAGGGGCTTATATAGGGGAGGGTACTTCCGGTTTGGAATTGGCCAGTGCCAACACCTGAAGGTAAACTATATAACCCATTAGTAATGATTAAGTCGCTCTGTGTCCCGTGATGTACGAAAAAGAAATGGTAACATGTAAAAAAATTGAAAGCATTTTTCAGTACTGAAGTTTGGTGTCATTCCATGAGTGTGCGCAATTTTAAAGTGTGACATGTTAGGTATCTATTTACTCAGCATAACAACATCTTTCACATTAAACAAAAAAATTGGGCTAACTTTACTGTTTTGTTATTTTTTAATTCATGAAACCATTTTTTTTCCCAAAAAAAGGCGTTTGAAAATGTATTGCGCAAATACCGTGCAAGATAAAAATTTGCAATGACCACCATTTTATTCCCTAGGGTGTCTGCTAAAAAAACATATATAATGTTTGGGGGTTCTAAGTAATTTTATATCAAAAAATTATGATTTTTTACATGAAGGAAAGAAGTGCCAGAATAGGCCCGGTGCTGAAGTGGTTAAAATATTCACATTTTTTTTTTTGTATTTAGAGAAAAACAAAAAAAACAAATGCAGAGGTGATCAAATAGCACCAAAAGAAAGCTCTATTTGTGTGCAAAAAAATATTAAATTTTCATTGGGTTACAGTGTTGTATGACAGCGCAATTGTCATTCAAAATGCATCAGCGCTGAAAGTTGAAAATTGGTCTGGGCAGGAAACAGGGTTTAAGTGGCCAATAAGCAAGTGGTTAATATAAGGCTACATGCACACGGACGTTTTTCCAGCGGCTTGTTTGAGCGTTTTTTGCAGCTTAAAAACGTCTCTCCATGTTAGCCTATGGCCTCATGGCCACCATGGCAATTTTGAGCTGTAAATGGCGTAGCCGTTTTTAGGCCCCATGTACACGGGACGCTGGTGCAAAGTCTTCAGAACTAAGGATGAAACCGGCGCTTAGAAACGCGCGTTTTGTCGCATTTGCATGCCGCGTTTTACCGCATTTGCATCTATAAGCGTTTAGTTAGGAAACATCATAAGGACCCACCCTAAGCTCAAAAAACAGTATTGTTAACCATTTCAGCTATTTTGGGAGACCAGAGTGAGTATCAGCAGCTGAGAGAGCAGCAGTGTACTTGTATTTAGCTGTCACTTGCCACATCACTTGGCACAAGTTGTGGATTGTCCACTTGCCACGTCACCTGGCACAAGTTGTGGATTGTCCACTTGCCATGTCACCTGGCCACGTCACCTGCCCCAAGTTGTGGATTGTCCACTTGCCACGTCACCTGCCACAAGTTGTGGATTGTCCACTTGCCACGTCACTTGCCCCAAGTTGTGGATTGTCCACAATGCAATGGAAGCAATTAAATTATTTTTTTATATATTTTTAATGGTTTTTCATCATTTGCCATCATTATTGAGTTTTTCAATGTAAAAAAATAGGTCACCTTTAAAAACGCTTCTAAACGAAAACGCGGCTAAACGCCGGTACCGTGTCTGAAATGTAGAAATCTTTGGCGTCTGAACGCATTTTTTAGCTTTCTGAAAAACAAGGTAAAACGCAACTGCCTAAGGGCCAGTTCACACCATTGAAAACGCAGTCCGGATGCATTCCAGGTGCTTTTCTGCATGCGCGTTTTTGATGCAGTCCAGTGCTTTTTTTCTCCTTTTTTCTTAGGCCTCATGCCCACGGACGGACGTTTTAAAAAACGAGCTGTAAGGCTCGATTCACACTAATGCGTTTTTTGGTGCATTTTGCATTTTGCAGAAATGCAGGGAAATTTTTTAACATTGATGTTCACATCAATGCATTTTTGTGCCTCTGCGTTTTTGAAAAGGGTCAGGGACTTTTTTTCCCAGCAAAAAACAGCCTTTTGCATGTAATAGAATTCAATGGACCCGCATTCAAAACGCAAGTACCGCGATTTTGCCGCGATTTGCGATTTTTTTTTTAACCTGTTTATAGCTGGTTGTTAAAGAAAATGTAAAAAAAATAAACATTGTCGGCTATAAAAAAAATCGATCCATACCAGGCCCTTGGGTCTAGTATGGATTCAGAGGGTACCCCCCCACACCAATTTTTTTTTTAAAAATGGCGTGGGGGTCCCCCCAAAATCCATACCAGACCCTTATCCGAGCACACAGCCCAGCAGGTCAGGAAAGGGAGGGGACGAGCGAGCGCCCCCCCTCATGAACCATTCCAGGCCGCATGCTCTCAACAACATGGATCTGGGGGCCCCCTTGTTAAAGGGGGCTTCTATTCCAGATTCCGATAAGCCCCCCGCCCGCAGACCCTGACAACCACCGGGCAAGGGTTGTCGGGAAGAGGCCCTTGTCCCCATCAACATGAGGGGATGGGTGCTTTGGGGCAGGGGGGCTCTGCGCCCCCCACCCCAAAGCACCCTGCCCCCATGTTGATGGGGACAAGGGCCTCTTCCCGACAACCCTTGCCCGGTGGTTGTCGGGGTCTGCGGGCGGGGGGCTTATCGGAATCTGGAATGGAAGCCCCCTTTAACAAGGGGGCCCCCAGATCCTGCCCCCCTATGTGAATAAGTATGGGGTACATTGTACCCCTACCCATTCACTTAAAAAAAGTAGTGTAGTGTTAAAAATGACAGTAGACAGTTTTTGACAAGTCTTTTATTAATAATCTTCTTCTTCTTCTCCGCTTCTTTTTCTGGTCTTCCTCCATCTTCTCCCGAATCTTCATTCTCCGGTCTTCTCCTTCTCCCCCTGCTCTTTCTTCTGCTCTTCTGTCTTCTTTGCCCTGCCCCCAGATCCCGGCCCCACACCCTTTGTGAATGAGTATGGGGTACATCGTACCCCTACCCATTCACCTGGTGGGAAAAAAATGTCAATAAAAAAACACAACACAGGTTTTTAAAGTAATTTATTAGGCAGCTTCGGGGGTCTTCTTCCGACTTCGGGGGTCTTCTTCCGACTTCGGGGTCTTTTCTTCTGCTCTCCGGTGTCGTCTCTGCGCTCTCTGGTTCTTCTCCCGCTCTCCGGTGCCTTCTCCACGATCTCCGGTTCTTTCTGCCTTCTGCCGGGCGCCCCGCTATCTTCTTCCAGCTCTTTTGCTAGCGGGGGCCCGGTCTTCATCGTCGTCTTCTTCCCTCTTCTCTCCGCCCAATGTTGCCTCATCGCTGTCTGCTGCTACAATGCCGCGTGCGCGGAGCGCAACGACTTATATTGGCATGGGGCGTGGTCACCGGGTGATGCCACCCGGTGATCCTGCCCCATATGACGTCACAGTCCCGGGGAATGATGGGACTGTGACGTCATACGGGGGCGGGTTCACCGGGTGGCATCACCCGGTGACCACGCCCCATGCCAATATAAGTCGTTATTACAGGGGGCTTCCGGATTCCGATAAGCCCCCCGCCCGCAGACCCCGACAACCAACGGCCAGGGTTGTCGGGAAGAGGCCCTTGTCTCCATCAACATGGGGGCAGGGTGCTTTGGGGTGGGGGGCGCATGGCCCCTGCCCCAAAGCACCCACCCCCCATGTTGAGGGCATGCGGCCTGGTACGGTTTTGAAGGGGGGGCACTCGTTCGCCCCCCTTTCCTGACCTGCCGGGCTGCGTGCTTGGATAAGGGTCTGGTATGGATTTTGGGGGGACCCCCACGCCGTTTTTTCGGCGTAGGGGGTTTTCCTTAAAATCCATACCAGACCTAAGGACCTGGTATGCTCCTGGAGGGGAACCCATGTTGTTTTTTTATTTAAAATTTGGCATGGAGTTCCCCTTCATGATTCATACCAAACATAGGGCACAGCGAGCGCGAGGCTTGCAGTACCCTGTTGCCGAGAACCAGCGCGATAGGATCGCGTTGGAAACATTCTCGCGGGCAGGTACTGGCAAAGAAGCCTGTACTGGAGGCGACTTCAAGTCGCCTCCAGGACTCAACTTGAGCGTCTGCTTCACGCTCAAGTTGTGTCCAAGTTGCCTCGCAAAGTCGCGCTGTCCCTGTGTCAACCGGCACACAAGTCGCCCCGCAAGTCGGATCGTCTTGATCCGACATCTGGTGCGACCTCTATTCAAATCAATGGGCTCCCATAGGGAACCATTCATTTTGAATAGAGACACAAGCGCCGCTGAGATTTTAATTTATCACAATGTGCTGCCGGTTCACGCGCCCAATTAATGATTTATCCAGCGCACCAATTAAGGTATGAACCGGCGCAGCGCACTGTTGTTAGTAAATCACCCCCATTGTGTTCCCGTCCGATTCCCATGGGCCTAGCGATTGGGGGAGGGGGCCTAGCGATTGGGGGAGTTATGACACCAATTCGAGATGCATACTAAAGACATTGCTTTGTATTAAAGTGCTATGTCCTCCCTCCCTTCTACTTGTGCCCCGGATGTCATATGCTATTCTAGCACTCCCGTCCTTCCATACGAAGGACGTAAATGCTCTACGTATATTTTAAAAAAAGGTTTGGGGTAGTGCCATGGGTACGGTATTCAGGATATATATTAATCTGGGTAGTACATTCATTTTCAGGGTGTTGATCCTGCCAAACCAAGTTCATGTATAGCCCCTCCATCTGAGTAGATCCTCTATTATCTCTGTAACCAGAGACCCGTAGTTAAGTTCATACATAAATTTAGCATCTGCCGTTATGTGTACTTCTAAATAATACAGTGATTCTCTATTCCATATGAAGGGATAAGCTTTTTGTAAGTATTTAACTAAAGGTGATGGTACATGGCTGTGCAGGATTAAAGATTTCTCTAAGTTTAATTTAAAATTAGATAGATTCCCGTATCTCTTTACCTCCTGCATCAGTGCTGGTATTGATTCCTGTGGTTTTGAAAATAAAATAATAAATCATCCGCGTACGCTGATACTTTGTGTTCTCTAAGGCCTATTTCCACCCCTGATATTCCTTTGTTTGCCCTTACTCTGCATAAGAATGGTTCTAAGGTCAAGGCAAACAGTATTGGGAAAAGGGGGCATCCCTGTCGGGTGCCGTTACATATATCAAAGGAACCCGACAGGGTCCCGTTTACCTTGACCTTTGTTTTCGGGCTGATATCCAGCCCATCATCCGCTCCCCCAGACCTATTCCCTTCAATACCTCCATCATATAAATCCAGTTCTCCCTATCAAATTCCTTCTCAGCGTCCATTGATAGGGCTACTCTTGATTCCTTATTGGGTCCATTCTGCATCCAATGGAGTAAGTGAAGGGCCCAGGTGGTGTTATCTTTAGTTTCCCGGCCCATCACGAAGCCCGTCTGATCCAGATGGACCAATTGTATTACCTTATCCTGCAATCTCGTTGCTGGTATCTTTGCTAATAATTTAGTGTCCGTATTAAGAAGGGAAATAGGTCTGTAGTTTGCGCAATGTTGTGGATCCTTCCCGGGTTTTGGTATCACTGTCACATATGCTAGTAGTGCTTCAGGGGGTAGGGGATTATTAGCACTAATTTTATTAAAATAATTGCATAATGGTGTTATCAAGATATATATGAATTTCTTATAATATGCATTTGTTAAACCGTCCAGTCCCGGACTTTTTCCCATTGGTAACTTTCCTATTGCTTTTTTTATTTCCTCTGTGGTAATTGATTCCTCCAATTTTTCAACCACCTCCAAGGAAAGAGATGGTAATGCAGAATTTTTTATATAATCTTTTATTTCTTCTACTTGTTTCTCTTTTTCTACTTTTGGTAAGATTGATTGGATATTATATAGGCCTGTGTAAAAGCGTTTGAATTCCATAGCTATGGATTACCTTATTATTATTCACTCGTATTTTATGAACATGGGACGATTCTTGCTGCTTTTTTAACTGTCTGGCCAACAATTTGCCACATTTGTTCCCATGCTCATAAAATCGGTGTGCAAAAAAACTATGTTTATCCTTGACCCTTCTGTCCAGGCATATGGAAAGCCCCCCCCCCCCCCTCAGTATTCCCAACCGCCTGTCGACCTCAGGGTCAAGGTTGCTTTTATGTTTGATCTCCCACTCTTGTATTTCCCTCAATAAATCCTCAATCTCCTTCCTTTTGTTTTTTTTAACTCAGGATTCCCCTCTGATCACTGCCTTATAGGCTTCCTCTATCGTTTGTTCTGACACTTCCCCTGATGTATTTATTTCAAAGTATTCTTTCATTTTTCTTAGTATATCCTCCACTATCCATTTATCATCCAGCAGAGACTCATTTAGTCTCCATGTTCTCTCACGATAGCTTACCGCCACTGGCAAGAATGTCAACATCACTGGTGCGTGTTCAGATATCGTTATTGGTTCTATTGTGACTGCTTTCACATATTTCAGGTATTACTGATCCACCAGGAATAAATCCAACCTTGAGTACACTTTATGGGTTTTTGAGTAATAACTATAATCCCTAGTCTCCATATTTACTGCCCAACAGCTGTCCACCAAATGGAGAGACTGAAAAAGTTTTTTCACATGTCAAAGGGCTCTAAATGATAATGCTGTTTTCCCTGCTGTGGTATCCAATTTAAGGTCCAAAATTATATTAAAATCCCCCCTACTATTACAAATCCCTCCCTAAACGTGTCCAGTCACTTCAAGGTTTTCCCTATAAAGTCCACTGTGCACGAATTGGGAGCGTATATAGCCGCCAATGTGTAACAATATCCATACAACATACCCTTGATGAAGAGATACCGCCCCTCTGGATCTATTTGTACTGCTGTGGGGGTTAAAGGGCACCCCCTTCCCCAAGTCTATGGTTACTCCCCTGGACCTTGCTTCTGGTGATACAGCATGAAACCATTGATTGAATGGCAATAATGGTAGTTTAGGTATAGAGCTTGACGTAAAATGCGTCTCTTGCATAAAAACAATATCCGCGGCCTGATGATACAATTCTTGCCATAAGCGACTCCTTTTGTTTGGCGAACTAAACCCCCTTACGTTATATGTCATGATTTTTAATGAACTAGCCATCCCCTGTTTCTTTAATTGGTGTAGATAATCTAGGTCGTCTAAACCTTTTATTTCCTTTCCCTATTTCCTCCTCCTCTAGAAAAACAGCAAATAAAACTCATATTCTAAATCTACTACAACATAACACTCTATTAAACCATGTACACATGGCTGGTTTTCCCGGCAAAAAAACTGCTGGGAGAGCTTTTTGCCGTGCTAACCGGGCGTGTGTATGCTCCCTCGCCGGGAAAACTTACGGGAATCCCGGCGGGGAAAATAGAGAACCTGCTCTCTATTTTCCCATGGGGATTCCCAGTGGGGTTTTTTTTCACCAGATTTACTAATACTCTATGGGAAACACTGCAAGGCAGTGCCCATAGAGCATACACATGGCCGGGATTCCCGGCCAAAGCTCCATGGCAGTTTTCCTGCCGGGTTCTCAGCTTTCTCCTCAGTTTTCACGACGGTAACTTTTTACCGCCGTGAAAACCGAGCATGTGTACAGGGCTTAAGAGTGTACCATCTAATAGGCGAGTAAGCCTGTGTGGGTACTAATTGACCCTCCCGAGCCCTCCCACGTGGCTGCATTTTGCAGCTTAACCAGTCCCTTATCAGGACCTTCCTAATCCTAAAAAGAAAAGGGTTTCCCTACACAAATAATAAGCCCCGGACCGGGCCCTTATTTTCAAATTCTCTTATTCGGCCAAGTCTTTTATTCCATTAAGCTTTCTTCTGAGTTCATTACCGACGGGTGGGGGGGTTTAAAAAAAAAGAGAAAAAAGGGGGGGAGGAGGGGGGTCGGGGGAGAGATTCCTCCCACTCCCCCCCCCCCCATTGGCATTAAATATGCACCCAGGGACCACACTTCTTCAATGAAGTCCTTTGTGGGTTTCTCTCCGGTGCTTGGGACCAGGGTTCCGGACGTTGTAATGAGGGGTTCACATTAATTATTCTCCAGTCTGGAAAGTCAGTTGGGGGAAGATCTAAAATATCCAAAAACATTTTTAAATCGTTTTTTGTTCGAAGTATTGACGTTTTCCCCTTTCGTGCTGCTATTAAATGGAACGGGAACTCCCAGCGGTATCTGACATCCGCCATTCGCATAGCTTCCAGCAGTGGGCGCACCATTTTGCATTGCATTAAAGTGCGAATAGGGCAATTTGATTTCCTTCATACTCAATCACTGACATATCCCGTACTGTCCGCATTATGGCTTCTTTCGCAGAATACTTATGGACTCTACATATTACGTCCGTTGACCTGTCTTTGTTTTGACTGGCAAGGGAGGTGACACGATGCACTCTGTCTACTTCCACGAGTTCAGATACCTCCGGTCCCATAATCTTCTGAAGGAGCTTTTGTAATGATACCAATAATTCCTCACCATGATATCTCTCAGGTAGATCTTGTATCTTTATCTTTTGGCGGCGATCCCTGTTTTTCAAAAGCATCTAATTGGTCTCTATACGTATTCAATAGTTCTTCATGGTATTTAATAGTGTCTTGGGTATCTGTAACTGCATGTATTATTGCCTCTTGGCTATTCTCCAGTGTTTCCACTCTATTTACCACTGCTATCACTTCTTCCCTCAAGTCCTCCACTGCTTGCTCACATGATCGCTCTACTGTTGTTATTAGTTGTTGTATGTCCGCTTTTGAGGGGTGTGTTTTCATGAGATCTTTTCTAAGGTCTCCAATGTCCCGATCATCACAACTTATTTCTGTTATTCCAGTCTCCGTTACCCTCCTTACCTCCTCCATACATGGCTTAACACCTCCTTCAGCTCCTTCAGTAATCAGCCCCACCGTATCTGCGGAGATCAACAATGATCCTGCATTAAGCATTATTTCAGTCTCTGAGGGTTCCCCCCCAAGGCCCACCGGGTCCTGGTCCATACCCATTAGAGCTTCTGGGGCTATTGAGGGTGTAGCGGCTTCTTTTGTGTCCCATAGTTCATCTCCTTGGATCTCCCCACCACTGTGTATCACCGGGCTTCCTATTTTCATCAGGGCTATTGATAAGTCCGCCCCCTCCTCATGTTCTAATGTGATCCCCTGCATGCCAGTTTCACAACTGTACTCCCTGCAGATTCCACATTTTTATTGAACAGGGGACTGGGCACAGACTGAGCGCTACATGCTGTCCGTTCTCCCACTACCAGAGCCGGCACTGCTGGTGGCCTCACCTAGAGGAGAGTGGGGCTATTGGCTGTCCTCCTATAACAAATCCCTGATGATCTGGGAGCAGAAAAAAGAATGAAGAGATATTGTGGCAAGCCAGGACATGCAGGGCTTCCATTGCACCTGCCCCTGTCTCCTATCTTGCCACACGTCCGGCTGGCTGTTCTTTGTTCAGCTCTCTCCCCTCCTGCTCTCACTGCTGCTGCTAGGACTACACTGACGGCTGGAGATGGAGCGGAGTCCCAGCAGGGGAGCACACTGATCATGCAGGGAGCCCCCACACAGCTGGCACTCAAACAGTGAGAGACCGAGACAGCACTGAGGGGAAGAGACATGGCAGATTTTTGGGGAGGAGAGAGGCAAAACACTGCGGGACAAAAACTCTAATGCCGTGTACACACGATCGGTTTTACTGATGAAAACAGTCCGATGGACTTTTCTCATCAGACAAACCGATCGTGTATGGGCCCCATCGCTTTTTTTTTCCATCGGTGAGAAAAAATAGAACATGTTTTAAATTTATCCGATGGGAAAAAAAACGATAGCAAATTCCGATCGTCTGTGTGAAACTCAATTGGACAAAAAACCCACGCATGCTCAGAATCAAGTTGATGCATGCTCAGAAGCATTGAACTTCATTTTTATTTGGCTTGTCGGGGTGTTTTACGCCACGGCGTTTGGAACGGTCGAATTTTTGACTGATGGTGTGTAGCAGGGTTTCTCAACTCCAGTCCTCAAGGCGCCCCAACAGGTCATGTTTTCAGGCTTTCCATTATTTTGCACAGGGGATGTAATCAGTTTCACTGCCTTAGTAATTACCACAGCTGTTTCATCTGAGGGAAATCCTGAAAACATGACCTGTTGGTGCGCCTTGAGGACTGGAGTTGAGAAACACTGGTGTGTAGGCAAGACTGATGGAAGTCAGCTTCATCGGAAAAATCCATCGGATTAGAATCCATAGGAAATCCGATCATGTGTACAGGACTTAAAAGGTGTGGCGCTTACATATCACAATCCATAATTTAAAGCGGAGGTTCCCCCGGGAATTTTTTTTTTTTAAAAGCCAGCAGCTACAAATACAGCAGCTGCTGACTTTTAAAAAATGGACACTTACCTGTCCAGGTCGCCCGCGACGTCCGCAGCCGAAGCCGAACCACTGCTCGGCTCTCGGCTTCCCCGCCATCCTCTGTGAGGGAATTGGGAAGTGAAGCGCTGCGGCTTCACTGCCCGGTTCCCTATTGCGCATGCGCGAGTCGCGCTGCGCGTCCTAACAGGTCCCCGCTGTGTCCTGGGAGCTGAGTGTTTCCCAGAACACAGCGGGGGGGGGGGGGGGGTGACGCGAAGGGGCGGGACTTTTACACAGGTATCTGCACCCCCTCCCCCCTGAAAGGTGTCAAATGTGACACCGGAGGGGGGGAGGGTTCCGAAAAGCGGAGGTTCCATTTTGGGTGAACCTCCGCTTTAAGGTGCAATATTACAAACAATGTGGCAATTAAAAATAAATGTGAAAGTTGGAAAGAACCTGCGCTAAACCAAAAATAAACTAAAAAGCCTAAAATACTAAAGCCAAAAAACATGTGAAAGTGAAAAAACAAGCGCGCAACCACTTAATTTAGCATAAACACAAATTGAGAAACATATATTGATAAACACTGTGCTGAAAAAAGTGTAAAAAAGTCCTTATATATAAAAAACACACATTTAGGTATAAATATCCCAAAGAACCAAAGAGACCAAAAAAATTATTGAAAAAGTGCTACAAATGAATAAAAATATATGTAAGAAAATATATATATAAAAATCCAAGATAAGGAACGATGAAATTGGTCACAAAAGGATTTACTCCGATGTTCACAATGGCTTATTCCATACAGATAAATGTTCCAGAGGAAGCCTTATTCAACAGATATTCAATAGGCAGCGATAAGATGTGATAATAAAGCCGCTTACCAGATAGACGGGACCTCAAATGATAGAGGTCTGAAAAGCATGTGCATCAGCCTGCCGGCAGCGATGGTATCCACCTGTTCTTTAATCCAAGGAGGCCGTTCTCATACCACCAGGAAATCCTTCACCTCTTCAGCTGCTCACCACACCGAATCCGGAGAGGGAAAAGACAAGCAGGGATAGGGATAGGGATCGCTCCAGCTTCCAAGCACAGTCTTTAAGAGCTATTGACTCAGCAGGAAGAAATTTTATAAAAAGGCTTCATGGTGTAGTATTTTCCAAAAAAGTGAGGAAGTTTATTATAAAAAAACAAACAAATTATCACAGCAAACTTAATTGATAAAAAAACCCACATCAAGCCCAAAAATGACTAAAAACAGGAAAAAATCAACGGGAAAAAATTAGGATAGCAGCCAGAGAACAAACTGTGACTGCACTAGTGAGAAGATACGTGATGACGTTCTGGATGTATGCTCCACCCGACGCGTTTCCCCAAAAATGGCATCAACTGGGAATAAATGTAAAGTAAAAATAAATGTAAAGTAGTAAGTAATAAAATAGCAGTAAAACGGTGTATACATTTTTTTTAACCACTTAAGCCCCGGACCAAACTAGTAGAGGATTAATTTGTCTATACCCCACATCAACAGTTATCTTTCAGGTGATCCAGTTAGTAGTTGTCTGTGGTTGAATTTTATCTTTTGTTTTCTGTATTTGTTTTTTATAAGTATTAAAAATTATATTTTTATATTAAGAATTTGTGTATCAGTACCGAGATAGTCTAGTACAACCTACTTGATGTGTGTATATCCATGGTCAGCCACAGCAACTGTCCTTACAAACCCCTCTTGTCCCGTTTCCCCATACTAATTTGGATGATGGTACTTTATTAATTATTGTTATTTAGTTTTTTATGTGAGGCAATACTCATAAATTTTACTGTCTCTGCACTATAATGAACTTTAGATAGCATTGAACAGCTGTTAGATCATAGGAATGGGAGATGTGTATATCGGTTTAGAATTACTGAGATAAGAGGGTAGTCCCATAACTAAAGATTGTAGGAAAAGATCAATACATTGAATCTAGATGTTCAGGAATTTATCCTACTTATGATGGGGTGACCTGGAGGCTTTCTGTATTTGTATGGACTTTGGGTAGATAATATATTATCAGTGGTGATAACAGTGGTAACAACCCTTCTCTATATCCGGGGTCACTGTTAAGGGGTTGATACACTAAATAATAGTGTCTTTAAATGGCAAAATAAAGAAGATAAGAATGAAACTATTGCAAGCAGGGATGATGATCCTTCTATTTCAACTAAGCCTGATGCAGAAGTTAAAGAAAATACGGGTAAACAGATAAATAAATTCAATAGGGACTATGGAAATTATAGACAGTATCAATGGAGGGAAAGTTTTAAAACCAAGGTAGCAATTGGGAATTTAAACAAAACCAAAGAGTTCATGATATAGTTAGGAAATTAAATGTGCTCCTTTGAAGGAGTGGAAAGTAGATAATTTGGATACATTTTGGTGAATTAGTTGAGATCCCACCAGTTATAAAGAACCAGTTTTTAAGGAGGATTAGAAACCCAAAGTATAATTAGGGTTTTTGTATCCCCATGAATGCATACTCCACAAAAAGGCCTTTAACCTCCACCCACCCACACTATAGCCGAATGACGGCTACAGCACGGGCCTTAATTGCCGGGAGGGCATCATATGAGATGTGGTGATCACCAAGTCTATGAGGCCCCTTACCACGTGATCAGCTGTCAGCCAATGACAGCTGATCAGGTGATGTAAACAGAAGATCAGTAATCTTTTTTTTTTTTTAAAGCCGATCACCGGCTTCTGTCAGAGGGACATCGGCCCCTCACACAGAGAGCCGCGGCTGCCTCATCTGTGCCCACCAGTGCCACCTGCCAGTGCCACCTGTCAGTACCTACCAGTGCCCAACAGTGCCACCTACCAGTGCCCAACAGTGCCACCTGTCAGTACCTACCAGTGCCCAACAGTGCCACCTACCAGTGCCCAACAGTGCCACCTACCTTTGCCCAACAGTGCCACCTATCAATGCCCACCAGTGCTGTCAATCAATGCCCATCAGTGCCACCGATCAGTGCTTGCCTATCAGTTTCACCTACCAGTGCCTACCAGTACCCATCAGTGCCACCCATTAGTGATTATCTGTGCCCATCAGTGCTACCTCTTAGTGTCATCCATTAGTGCCAACCATCAGTGCCCATCAGTGCCACCTTGCAGTGCCCATCCTTTAAACAAGTCCCCTCCATGGTACAATAGGAGTTATAGGAGTTCACAAGATTGGATATTTCATAAATATAAACTAGTAATACTGATAATTAAGGCCAACTACGCCATCTCTGCAAACTGGTGGTATATTGTCCAAACCTACTTCAAAGTTTGCAATATTGATAAGTGTATCCTGTGACCAGTGTGTCCTTCCTTGCAGCTCCATAGGGGAAAGACACATGAAAGGGTACCATGCTTAACCCCCCAAAAGGGGGAACACTGAACTACACCTACATAGTGATTTCTAGGCAGCACCTCTAAGGCCTGGTTTACACTAGTATGCTACAGTATATAAAGCTATTTTGATCTGATTTCGGGAGTGATTATGTACTGCGAGTTGTTGGCAATGTAAATGCAATTCTGTGCGTTGTTCATGTGATTATTCCTCCTGTACATTTTTGATGCAATTTTAGTACTACTACTGCTTGTTCTTGTGAGGAAGACTTGGCAGTTGAGGGTCAACAAAACTGAAAACGCTTTCAAAATCCGTTTTTGGTGCTTCTCCATTTAACTCTTTCGGACACAAAATCATGCTGTATTGCACCATGCTGTGTTGCATTTATGTGAACAGACATCATCGAAAACAATGTGATTTCCATTGTCATGCCATTCTGTACGACTCAAGTGACATCAGAAATCGCACTAGTCTGAACCGAGAAGAGGAAAGTGTGAACGCCTCACTTTTTCAACACTCAGTGCCCTGTGACCTAAAGGCCTCCACTGTTCCTCACTTTAGTGCACTCTTCATCTAAATGGGGAAAGCCACCAATCATCAGATTGAATGGGCCACACAGGTAAAGAAATGCCCCTTTAGGACCCCACAAAAATAAAGCATCGTTGTTGTGTCTGTTTAGGGAAAAGTCTACTATGCTGTTACATGTTCATGACTATATTGATAGGAATATTCGATTCACACTCCTAGATGTTCCAATTACCGTATTTTTCGCACCATAAGACGCACCTGACCATAAGACGCACCTAGGTTTTAGAGGAGGAAAACAAGAAAAAAAATATTCTGAACCAAATGGTGTACTAAAATATTTTCCAGTGCCCATGAAATGCAGCCTGACCATTGTCATAGTAAACGCAGAGGGACCATGCCACAGTAAAAGCAGAGTGACGATGCCACAGTAAACGCAGAGTGACCATGCCACAGTAAACGCAGAGTGACCATGCCACAGTAAACGCAGAGTGACCATTTCCATAGTAAACGCAGAGTGACCATGCCATCAGTGGTGTATTTAGGTTTTGTGCTGCCCTAGGCCTGACTAAACTTGCGCACCCCCTAATTTAAATATGACCCACCCCTTCCTGTCAAGGCCCGCCCTGTCATCTTCATGGGAAGAGGACAGAGGGGACGCTGTGGGAAGAGGACAGAGGGTTGCCGTGGGTGAAGGACAAAGGGACACCCTGGGAAGAGGACAGAGTAACGCCCTGGGAAGAGGACAGAGTAACGCCCTGGGAAGAGGACAGAGTAACGCCCTGGTAGAAGGACGCCGTGGGAAGAGGATAGAGGGGACGCCGTGGGAAGAGGACAGAGGGGACGCCGTGGGAAGAGGACAGAGAGGGACGTTGTGGCGGTCAATAAGGCCTAGAGGATATCAGGTTAGGCACTTCCTAATGGCTCAGTCCCTGGGAATAGTAATGGATAATGGCCAACAGGCCCTCTTACCAGACCCAGCGAAATCGCAACAGTGATCCCTCTGGCTGGACGTTCGCTCACTCTGGGTTGCCCGGGGTGACTCTAGTCAGTAGTGTAGCATGTCTGTATCCTGTCAGTGGCTCGGTTTTTCTCCCTCTCTGGTGGTGCGGGTACAATGTGGCTCCCTCTCTGGTGGTGCGGGTACAGCGGTTAAAGTGTGGCTCCCTCTCTGGTGGTGCGGGAACAGTGTGGCTCCTTCTCTGGCGGTGTGGGTACAGCGTGGCTCTCTGGTGGTGCGGGTACAGCGTGGCTCTCTGGTGGTGCGGGGTACAGCGTGGCTCTCTGGTGGTGCGGGGTACAGCGTGGCTCTCTGGTGGTGCGGGGTACAGCGTGGCTCTCTGGTGGTGCGGGGTACAGCGTGGCTCTCTGGTGGTGCGGGGTACAGCGTGGCTCTCTGGTGGTGCGGGGTACAGCGTGGCTCTCTGGTGGTGCGGGGTACAGCGTGGCTCTCTGGTGGTGCGGGGTACAGCTTGGCTCTCTGGTGGTGCAGGGAACAGCGTGGCTCTCTGGTGGTGCGGGGTACAGCGTGGCTCTCTGGTGGTGCAGGGTACAGCGTGGCTCTCTGGTGGTGCAGGGTACAGCGTGGCTCTCTGGTGGTGCGGGGTACAGCGTGGCTCTCTGGTGGTGCGGGGTACAGCATGGCTCTCTGGTGGTGCGGGGTACAGCGTGGCTCTCTGGTGGTGCGGGGTACAGTGTGGCTCTCTGGTGGTGCGGGGTACAGTGTGGCTCTCTGGTGGTGTCCCCCAGCAGAGTATTCTCTTTTGCTCCTCTTCAAGTTCTAACACCCCCTCCCTCCCTCCCCTCCAGCAGAGTGCCTTCATGCTGGGGGAACTGGTGCCAGAACTCTGCAGGGACTTCATTTCCCATGATGCCCCCAGTGTCTTCTGATTGGCTCTCTGCTGTGGCCAATCATGGGGGGGGGGGAACAGTGGGTAGGAAGCTGGGTGGCGACCCAGCAAATCCAATTAGAGCCGCTCTCTCTCTTCTCCTTACAGAAAGGGAGGGGGCGGCGGGGGATATACAGACAGCCCGCAGCTCTCCTCTCCCTGTCACAGCGCCGCTGCTCTATTTGCCAGGGAACTCGGCAGCGGCGCTGTGACAGGGAGAGGAGAGCTGCGGGCTGTCTGTATATCCCCCGCCGCCCCCCTCCTCCCTTTCTGTAAGCCAAAGAGAAAGAGAGAGCGGCTCTAACTGGATTCGCAAAGCCCCTGACACTGCGGCAGGGGGGGGCGGAGCTAGTGGCGGCGGTCTGGGATTCCAGAGGCTGTTTTAAGTTGATGGCAGGGGCGGTGCCAGCGATGGCGGGGGGCGGGGCCTCTGTTATGTATTCGGACTATAAGACGCAGGGACATTTTCCCCCATATTTCTGGGGGAAAAAAGTGCGTCTTATAGTCCGAAAAATACGGTATATTTTAATAAAAACTGCAAGCAGGGCCGGCGCTCCCACTAGGCGAACTAGGCAGCCGCCTAGGGCGCACTGTTGCCTAGGGGCTCAACCACAGCCGCTGGGTCCCCTCCAGAGGATTGGATCCCTTGGCAGGTACGTGCAGAGTGTAGCGGGAGGCGGCTCCATCTGGCTGGCTGCAGAGTCACTTGGCGGGGAGAATGTGCAGTCAGATCCCCCCCCTTCCCCGGAGCCAGGGGCAACCATGTCGATGACCAGCAGCAGCTGTGGGTGTCAGCTCTCTGCCCGCCCCGCCTCCCTCCCTTGGTGATGTGCAGCCATTGGAGGAGCAGGACGGGCGGCATTGTGCACAGAGAGAGACAGCCGGGATGGATCCATCTAGCCTTGTCCGGACTGGCCATAGGACACACACTGGGCCGAGGCCGCCGGGCCACTTGTCCATGAGCTGGATGAGCCCAAAGCAAAGCTGCTCCTGCAGCCCGCCCTGCTTGACCAGCCTCTCCGCGGCCGGCAGCCGGAGCCTGGGGGTGGAACCGATTGATCAGCTGATTTGAACGGGGAGGAGCTCTCTTGTGCGTTATCCTGGGACTGGTGACACCGACTGACATGTGGAGGGAGCTGGAAAGAAGTGCCCCAAGGTAAGAACTTGTCAGGTGGTGGGGGGAAGCGCAGGGGATGAGGGCTTCCAGTCAGACCTTATCACTGGTGTGTGACCCCCTCCACTTGGCTGTACCCCCTCTCCTTTCCACCTGGCTCATCCCTGCACCTGGCTCATTCACCCACCTGGCTCATTCACCCACCTGGCTCATCCCTGCACCTGGCTCATTCACCCACCAGGCTCATCGCTGCACCTGGCTCATCGCTGGACCTGGCTCATTCACCCACCTAGCTCATTCATCCACCTGGCTCATCCCTGCACCTGGCTCATTCACCCACCTAGCTCATTCGCCCACCTGGCTCATCCCTGCACCTGGCTCATTCACCCACCTGGATCATCCCTGCACCTGGCTCATTCACCCACCTGGCTCATCCCTGGACCTGGCTCATTCACCCACCAGGCTCATCGCTGCACCTGGCTCATCGCTGCACCTGGCTCATAGCTGGACCTGGCTCTTTCACCCACCTGGCTCATTCATCCACCTGGCTCATCCCTGCACCTGCCTCATTCACCCACCTGGCTCATTCACCCACCTGGCTCATTCACGCACCTGGCTCACCCCCCCACCTGGCTCACCCCCCCAACTGGCTTATCCCCCCACCTGGCTCATTCACCCACCTGGCTCCATCCATCCACCTGGCTCCATCCATCCACCTGACTCCATCCCCTCACCTGACTCCATCCCCTCACCTGACTCCATCCCCCCACCTGACTTCATCCATCCACCTGGCTCACCCCCCCCCCTCACCTAGCTCATCCATCCACCTGGCTGTACCCTCCCCTCCTTTCCACGTGGCTCCATCCCTCAGGAGTTCTGGTGCTAAAATTATAAAATTATTGCATTTATTCTTATTTATTTTATTTTCTGTGGGGGGGGGGGAGGGGGGGCGCAAGTAACTGGTCTCGCCTAGGGTGCAAAAATGTCTAGCACCGGCCCTGACTGCAAGTAGTCAGAATACTGTCTACAGAACATTCTGAATCTATATGTACAATACATTGTGGTATCTTGGCCAACTACCAGTATTATATTGAAATTATGTTTATGCACTTCCAGAAATGGAACAGATTATTACGTGCTTCTCAGCAGTCACCACCCTTGATTTTGGGCACACAATAGATGTTTGTCTATATGGACACAGTTTATAAGAGCAAATAAGCAGCTTTGTTCCTCCTGGGCTAAAACAAAGAGAAAGCCACAGTGGTGACGTGAGATATATTGAAGAGACTTTTTGAAGCATACTATCTCTAAATCATAATTAGCTAAACCTAACTCATTCTGGTCCATGGTGGATTATTTATTTATTTTGCTAAAAAAGTTTATAGTTTAGCAGTAAGAATATGTGAAGCAGCCATATGAATGGTGTCTATCGCACAAATAACGTGAGACGACTTTCAAATAATTATTTTTCATGTTTATGCTATTTCAAATGCTTGTTTTTGGTCACTTTTCTGTGCTTAGATTGTTGTTGTATTGGTATAAGAGCAAATAAAACAGCACCATATAGGAGGTGAGTATTGCAGCCAGAGATAACCATAGCCCGAAGTTGGACTTTTAAGTACTGAACTCCCAATTTCAAGCTAATCATTGAATCCCAACATGAGAAACATAATATTCCTACCTAACAGGCCACATAGAGATTAAATCGTATAGTGAAAATGGAAAATCAGATAATAATTTCCACATTGTATTCCAATTATTTCTAGCCTGCTCCTTTCAATCTGAATGATCTTCAAGTTTGTAAATGTACTTTGTGAAGATCCCCACACATTTACTTCCTTGTGTAGCAGCCTCACTGCTGCTAGTGTAGGTTTGATTGACCCTTTCAGTCTGTCCATTAGTTTGTGGGTGATAAGCTGTGGAGAGGCGGAGTTCAATGTTCAAAGTTTCACATAAGGCCCTCCAAAATCTAGAAGTGAACTGCACCACTCTCTGGATAGTTTTAGAACTAGTTTTAGGATGCCATGTAGGTAGGGTGACCACGTGTCCCGGATTGCCCGGGACAGTCCCGCATTTTGCAGGTCTGTCCCGGGCACCTTCATTCCAGGACAATTCAGTGTCCCGGAATGAAACTGACACAGCCACCCCCCAGGCCAATCTGATGCCCCCAAAAAAGGCTGCCACATCACCACTTTACTCACTGACAGTACTTGTCCTGGCCGGGAATGCCTGGAGGAGCACAATCCCCGCCCCCTGCTTGTGATTGGAGAAATCATAAATCCCACCTCTTGTGTCCAATCACTGTGCTGTGATTCGTTACAGCACAAGCTGATTTTTGGGAAGGGGGGGGTGTCCCTGAGTGGTAGTTTAAAAATGTGGTCACCCTACGTGTAGGGGGGGGGGGGGCAGAAATCCAGCGGCTCTTTCTGGGGTATCACTAGACTTGAATTCTGTGACTATGACCTGTGGGTATGCACTTCTGTGCAACACATTTTACAGAATCTGCCATCTGAACTACAGAGATGCTAATGGGAGGAGTTTCAGGAGGTGGAGTCAGTACAGGAATCACTGTTTGTTGGCAGCAGGGTACCATGGGATATGTAGTCCTTAGAAATTAAAAGCCGAGGAGAAGCTGCAAAGCATGCCGAGAATCCGTAAAGTTTCAGGCAGCACTCCATGAAGCAGACAGGCAGAATCCGTGAAGCAGCATTTACAACCTGGAAGGGGATTTTTCAAGGATTCTTATAGTGGATTGTCAAATATAACTTTTTGTTGCATTGTTGTTGTAGCATCCTCCTAGGTCAGGTGCTAGAAGTGAGGCAAATTTCGTTTTGGCTCTGCTGTTGGACGTGAAGACTCAAGCCCTGTACACACGATCGGATTTCCTATGGATTTTCGTCCGATGGATTTCTCCATCCGATGAAACTGTTTTTCATCAGTCTTGGCCACACACCATCAGTCCAAAAACCGATGGCAACAAAACGACGGCACGTACAATACGTACGACGGCGCTATAAAAGGGAAGTTCAAATCTAATGGCGCCACCCCTTGGGCTGCTTTTGCTGATTTCGTGTTACTGCGTATTAGTAAAAGTTTGGTGAGAGCCGATTTGCGCTTTTCAGTCTCCGTGCTTTTCAGATCGTTTCCTGGTGTTCAGTTTGTGCTTGTGGGTTCATATTTGTTCTTCAGTGCGTGCAGTCAGGTTGTTACTGCTTGGCAGTGCCTTCTTGGCCGTTCGTTTACTGTTTTTCAGGTCGTTCTTCTCAGGCCTTGCTGTTCCACGGTGCGTTCTGTTTGAGTTCGTTCTGACCAGGCGACCGGTTTAAAACCATGTTTGAAGTGCGTTCTCGTTCTCGAGCTCGTGCTGGCTATGAACTTGGTGTTGCGGTTAACACTGTAACCCGAGTTCAGTCCGTGAACAGGGTGAGGAGGAGTTCATGGACCAAGAATTGGTTGCTCCAGCGGGACCAATTCTCTCATATGTCTCTGCTGCGGGAAATCCATGAGAATAATCCTGATGATTTCAGCAATTATCTCAGGATGACGGACCCCGTATTTCACCGTCTGTTGGATTTGCTGTCCCCCTATATCACGAGGCAGGACACTGTGATGCGCCAGGCCATCACTGCCGAGCAGAGGCTTATTGCCACGTTGAGATACCTGGCAACTGGGAGAAGCTTGCAGGACCTCAAGTTCACAACAGGCATCTCCCCCCAGGCTCTCGGGACCATTATCCCTGAGACGTGTTCGGCCATTATTCAGGTCCTGCAGAAGGACTATATGAAGGTAAGTTTGCTCCTGTAACATCACATTATATGTTTTGATTGTTTGCTAATGTTATTTTTTTTTTCCTCCTTTCCAAATTTGCCTGTTTGTAATATCCTGGGAAATTTTCCCCATGCATGTTTTTACCTCTATTGCCCTTTTTTTGGGCCCTACATGCCTATTTCCCTTCACTAACCTCTCCAGCATGCTATCCAGGGCCCAAACACAGCTAGCCTAGTTTTTTAATCAGGATTTTTTTGGGTCATTGCCATCGTAGTTTACCAACCCTTCCCCCCCCCCCCCCAAAATGTGTACAAATGTTTTATTACTCATTCAAGTTCAGAGTGGTAGAGCCTTTATTTGGGGCCCCCAAAATCACCTCAAACACCCCCCCCCCCCCTTAGAATATTTTCTAATGTCCCCTCAGCGGGGGTGAGTCATGTGCTAAGTGGGCCTTCTTTTTTGGCCATGAAATACTCCCTTAAATAATAATGTTAGCCTGATGTTGGTCAACAATGTCTTTGTGTTATCTGTTTGCACTGTAAACTTAAAACGTACTAATGTCTTCTTTTTGTTTGACTCCACAGTTTCCTTGCACACCACAGGAATGGCAGACTGTGGCTGATCAATTTGCCCAGCGGTGGGACTTCCCCAACTGTGGAGGGGCAATTGATGGCAAGCACGTCCACATAGTGCCGCCACCCCCGTTCGGGGTCATTCTATTTCAACTATAAAGGTTTTAACAGCATTGTGTTAATGGCGGTGGTGTCGGCATGGTACGAGTTCCTGTATGTGGACGTGGGGAGGAACGGCTGGATGTCCGATGGCGGAGTGTTCTCGCAGACGGAGTTCGCTCACCGTCTGCAGGCTGGGGGTCTTGCACTGCCTCCAGATGCAGAGAACGTGGAAGGACTACCGTTTGTTTTCATCGCGGATTAAGCCTTTGGACTGGGACCACACCTCATGCGGCCGTTTCCCCAATGCACCCTCACCCCGGAGAGGAGGGTTTTTAATTACCGGCTGGCCAGAGCCCGTAGAGTTGTGGAGAATGCCTTCGGGATAATGGCCAGCTGGTTCCGCCTGTTTCAGACAGCTATTCATTTGGTGGAATACAAGCTGAACACCATAGTTTACTGCTGCTGCATATTGCACAACTTTCTGAGACATTTTTCCCCAACATATGTGTCAACAGTTGGGCCTGAGGCCGGTCCATCCGAGATGACCATTCTGACCGGCCTCGACACTGCCTGTCCTGGCTTGGCCCCCCAAAGTGCCCGTGAAGTACATGATAAATATGTTGAGTACTTCAGGGGTAGGGGGGCCATCGCAATGCCAGACCACATCTGACCTTTTTGTTTTATCAATAAATTATTATTATATTTTCTAAAAACGTGTTTTGTCATTCTTGATTTTTGGGTTTATGTGTCTCCCAGGTTCTTGTAGTGCCAAGTGTATTTCTCCTTAGTAAATAGCCACAATTGTCCCTTTAAAAAACATTGATTTTGCATTTTCTAAACTGCTATTGAGCATCGAAAGAACAGGTCAGATGGGCACCTAGAAGGCATGGTTAGGGACCCGTCTGAGGTACGGCTCCCAGTTGGTATATGGGTACCTGCTAGTTGTCTCCGAGTCAGAGGTTTTTAGCGGCTTGAAGCCTAGAAGTGACTAGCAGGTACAGTGATGGGTTATGCCGACTGGACCTTGTGCCCCATGGTGGTGAAAATACTGGAAGTTTATAAATAAAAGGTTAATGTGTTATTATGTTTAATTATGTTTAATTATTGAGAGATATATATATATATATAGGAAGGCTAGTATGCTGGCCTGAAATTATGGGAGGAGTTCGAGGGGTACTTATACAGACCATCCACGAGGGTCAGCGTCGGCTGCAGTGCGCGGTATTCATCGTCATCAGCCGACGCCTTACGACTCGCAACGTCCGTGTAGTTGCTTTCGTACCTTCCAGCTTCGCTCGCAGTTGATCGTATCCCCGCGCGCGGTCGCAGGTAGGACCGGCCGTTACCGTTCGTACGAATCGTAGCGCCGGTACACGTTTCTTCTTTTTCAAAATCACACGGTTCATAACCCCGTGTTTTCCGTCTGCATCGTATGTTTATCGACCAGTCCAGTTGTCTTTCGTACCCTGTCACACCCACGTTGCTACCGGTAACGGTCCGTCCAGACACTACGGCTCTCAGAGCTGTTGTACGAATTACTCACAGCTCACAAGGCTCTCGCCTCAGTCGCACATCCGATACCCAGTCGTCGGACTGGTATCCCACACTGCACTTCCTTATCCCTAGTCACTGATGCCCTACACCTCCTACGATACTCTCCCTTCACCTTACTGATGCCCCACACCTCCTACTTACACCATACACCAAACAGTCTGGGCCGGCTCTTGTCGCTAACAATCGGCACTACAGGCCGGACCCTCGACAATCACAAGCCCCTTCAACTTCGAAACAACGAACACCCGTCCGAGTCCAGCCGTATCTCCGGCGCTACGATTCGGACCCGGGAAATTCAAGTCCCCGCCTTGCACCCGTTATCAGCCCGTATACAGGCACAGCATCGGCTTAGAGATTCGGATCTCTGGCATCCACGTTGGTTCCGAGCACAGTCGCACCACCGGCTCATCGGCTCGGACCTACAAACATCGAACCGCTAAACCATCCGAATTCAGTCGTAGCATAGGCTCAAACTTTCGAACCAATGGCATTCCCAAGCGATCCAAGTCCAGTCGCTTCACCGGCTCAATCGACTCGGATCTCTAGCAACAGACCCTCCTATCCGATCCGAACCCAGTCGTAGCATCGGCTCAAAGGTTCGGATCCTCCGCTAACATGGCCCGATCTGGGCCCAGTCGCACCACCGGCTCGTCGGCTCGGGTCCACAAACATCGAACTTTCGAGCTGATCCGAATTCAGTCGTAGCAGCGGCTCAATTTTTCGGCTCTATGGCATTTTCAATCGGTCGAGTCACAGTCGCACCACCGGCGCATACCGCTCCGATCTTCAGCAGTAAACTTCTTTAACCGATCCGAATCCAGTCGTAGCATCGGCTCCAAGTTTCGGATCCTCGGCTGAAACAACCAATTCGTTCGCAGTCACATACCCGGCTCTAAGCAGCTCCGACCCATACCTCCGATACAACGTCGAACTTCTCAGAACGTTACGAATCCAGCCGTAGCATCGGCCACAATGATTCGAACCCCAAGCCGCTATACACACGCATTACTTACCACTCCCGTTTCATCACGAAACGGCCATCCCCACACACTCGAAAGTCACAAACTCTTCTTCTTTCGTCTCCTTAAGGCATTTGTTCCTCGCAAGCGCTGCGAGCGTTCGACGAGTGGTTGCACACCAGCCACTCACCTCCTCCAGTAGTCAAACGGCTACTCACCGATTTCTCTATCCCTTTCCACCACACACGTCAGTTTAGATTGAGTTTCCATCCCGTCCACCCTGCAATCCAGGTCGGACGATATTTCCCGATAAAAAAATAAAATAAATAAAAAATAAATAAATAATAAAATATAAAAAAAAAAAAAAAAAAAAGGGGCAGGGGGTCTTACACACTTCTTCACCCGGAGCTAGCTACCGCTCCCACAACTCTTCACGCCTACAAAAAAAAAATAATAATAAATAAAAAAATATATATATATATAATAAAAAAATAATAATAATAAAAAAAAATATATATATATATATATAATAAAAAAAAAAAAAAAAAAAAAGGAAAATATATATATATATATATCTCCATGTCACCCTCCTCACAGGTCCCGGTCGACCCATGTCTCGACCTCAACCAAGACAGGGCTCAAGTCAGGTGCGTAAACGCAAGGCCCCTCCTTGCTTTCTCTCCGCACTCTTTCACAACATATTTGTCTTCACATACACAATTCGACCGCTCACCAGGCGCTAGCAACTGCCACATACTTCTACGCATGACACTCTGTTTTCGAAGCCGATCCGAGATCCTTCACTACGCAGACAAGGTCGCCAACATCACCTTGCTGGTGGTGCAGGAGTTGGCAGACCGACCACACGTCATTGAACTACAGATCGAAACATTCCTACTTAGTATACCAGACTCCAGCTACCCGCCCCAGTACGCCCTGGGGGCTCTGGTTCATCAGTCTGTGCCAAGCACAGACGGCACCCGAGCTATCGGTTACCTAGCCAGTCACCTCCTGGCTCACCTCGGTTGCCACGCACTCTTTTGAGTTTTCCAAATTACACTCAACAAGCGCTCGTACGCAAAACTTGGCTATCCTCTGCGCCTGTCATTCCTTATTCTGTCCATCCTCCCTTCCTTCTCCCTACCCACTTTCGTACCTCCTCTATCCCCTCCATACCTGGCATCTCACTCTATAAACATACATTTCCCCCCCCCTTTTTCTTTCTCGTTTTTTCTCCAACCCCCAACATGTCGCAGACCGACTGCGATGACTTTACCTTCGTCCCACCGTCACCACGTTCGGGTTCAGCGGACGACTCCACACAGTCCCTCAGGGCTGGACCATCCCCAGGCTTACAGCCGAACTATGCCGTAGGGGCATCCCCTACCCGGCCACGGCCAGGAAAACCAAGCTGTTAGGCTGCTGTTCCATAACCAGCGGCAACTCTACCAGACAAATTCCGCTGCAGTCGATATCCTCGGCATTACTCAGCTACACGCCTTGGTGACCACACTGGCAACCGCAGTCACCGACGTCCAGGCTAGAGTAGGGGCCCTGGAAACACGGTCAGCCGCGCCCCTATCAGCCCCAGTCTCCACCGTCGTTACCGAACCCCCCACTGCAGGTACGCCCGACGCTTGCACCCCCTTTTTCTTCGCACCTGGTCCCAGCGGGCATCAGGAAGGACATCCTAAGCGCTAGGACGCGAACCTAGCGTCCCCACGTATCTTCGGCACAGGTCATAACAGGGAACAAGCCGCGTGCCTAGGGGGACGTCTCAGTCATCCTAATGGCCAAGGACCCCAGGCTCGCTCGCAAACTCGAAAGCGACAAGTTTCGTGGTAGCCTCTGGAAGCCTTAGAGATGTAACCAGTCCTCCCAGTCAGACTAGGATGTCCAATTTGAGCACCGGGGGGCGCAGCCATCTCCAGCAACTTAATTTCAAGGGTTGCTTTTACCCCACCGCAAACTTCTGCACATCCGCCTCCTGTGCCAGAAGGCTCTCCCTAGAAATACCTGCGGCGCCAAGTAGCAGAGTCCAGCTAGACCAGGCCACATGCACTTCTGGCGGCTCGACTTTCTCTCCTCACATCCAACTTCCTCTCTAGCAGCCTTTCTAGTACAGGGGACACTACAGGGTTCCACACCGGACTCATTACACTGCCTGACTCATTCCAAAACTACCCAGTCAAACTCCTGCATACCCTCACAGGAGTTCTCCCGATGGTTTAGGATTCTTGTGAGATCTAAGAAATCCAAGAGAGGTCTTTAAAACCTTGACGTGCCCACAACCGTGAAGAAAGTAGAAAAACCGGCACAGTTCATCTCCTTCCTGGTAATCATTCTAGACAAACGCGCCATGCGGGCCAGCCCACCTCTCGGTAGATTGACCCGCATCAGGACAGTCATCCATACGTCTACCGACACGCAAGGGTGCACTAACCCACAGCTACAATCCCTACTGGGCATGCTCAAACCACGATGAGGATCGTCTCTCAAGGGCGATCCTTTATCGCACGCTTCTTAGTGTTCCTCTCCCAGGCACAAGACCCTGACCAAGTCATTAAGCTAGACGCAGCCTCCGTAGCAGGATCTGGCCATGGGGGACCAATTCCTTGAGACCGGATAGGTAGACCCTTGTTTATCCCATCAGCATTCTCTTCGTCACCTCAGATAATCACGGACGTAGCAGCTTCCACAAGCTTCGCTGCAACTTTTGGCCATCATCGGTTTCAGGAGATCCGATCCATCAGAGATGCTCACAATTCCGCTTTTAGTCAGTCCTCCTCTCTATTTGAGATCTACGCCATAGTCGCAGCAACTCAAGTACGGGGCAGCCCCGGGCAGGACAGACCGCCACGTTCGCCACAGACAACCAGGCTACAGCCACAGTCGTTAACAAAGGCAGGTCAATAAATCGTTGTCCATCATGTCCTTCCCACGCAGGCTGTTGCTACTTTCCCTACAACATCAGCTCAGTAGCCTCAGTGTCCACACCCCCGGTTAATGCAACACCTCGGCCGACGCGCTATCCCGCTTGACCATGCCACATCCTTTCACAGAAGCCGGAGCCGACTCGACCATTTCCGGCGTCCCACATTAGTCGCAACCAACTCTGGAATCGGATAGCACCTCCATGGTGCTACCTCCCTCATCAATGCATCCTGATCCGCCAACACACTACAGGTGGCGGCAACCACACTCTAGTACCAAACGCTTACCAGTGACCAGCGCCATACTCCGGGACATGTCTGCTATCCTTTCACATTCTCCCTTCGGTCTATGGCCCAGCCTGGTAGTTCAAGCAGCCATTTACCTAGTCTTTTACGATTTTACGGCCCGGCGAATTACTATCACCAGCCCTAAATGCCGAGTGCTACTCGGGCACCACCCGACTCGCCACCAAAGTCATTTCATCCTACACCCGACGGTATCGGAAATGATACAACCCGGTCCCGGAGTAGACATTAAACCTTTCCAGACACACAACGCCATGGCCGTTCTACGGTAATTGGTAAACTCTGCTGTCCAAGCCATCTGAGGACAGCCCTCTACTACCTTTCCCAACTGAACCCCTAAGCGGGAACCAGTTCGTCAGCCATGTCAGAACACTCCTGAGCATCTCGGGCCTTGACCCAGGATGTTACTCAGGACTCGCTTTCGCATTAGAGCAGCCCCAGCAACATCACGAAACAGAGTTCCTGACCACGCAATAAGGAAGATGGGCAGGTGGGAATCCTTGTGTTTCGCCCGACACGTCCCCGATCCTCAGTCAGAAATATCACGAGCCTTTAACAGTCTCGCTCTATAGTGGTTTACCTGACATAATAGATCAATTCCTTCCTAACCTTGTGTGACTTTTTGGCCCCTTTCTTTGGCATACCGTACAAAAGGCCAGGCCACACTTCAGGTCTTATTTGTGTTGTTAGTCTTGTGACGTGTTTATGTGATCCATATCTCTTCGGACAGAGGGCTCCGACCATAAATAGGAAGGCTAGTATGCTGGCCTGAAATTATGGGAGGAGTTCGAGGGGTACTTATACAGCCCATCCACGAGGGTCAGCGTCGGCTGTAGTGCGCGGTACCCACCCACCCATATCTCCCTTTTCTAGGGCACTCCTCTACAACCAATTCTCAGCAGAATTATCTATCACTTCTATTCAGGTATGGCCCCTTTCTTTGGCATACCGTACAAAAGGCCAGGCCACACTTCAGGTCTTATTTGTGTTGTTAGTCTTGTGACGTGTTTATGTGATCCATATCTCTTCGGACAGAGGGCTCCGACCATAAATATATATATTTGGGTTATATATATTTTGGGTAATAAAACGGCCGATTTGGCCAATTTACCCCATTCAAGTCTTGTGTGGTTACTAGGGGAAGGGATGGGGTTATTGTTAATAATATAAGCCGTAGTTAATACCATAGTCAAGGTTTATATAAGGCTTAGAGCAAAAAGAAGCAGGGTCCTTTTGTCTGCTGAGAGTCACCCAGCCTGGAAATGCTGTTAAACCTTCCAAGGCTTAGATGAAGCCTTAAGAAGTCCTGGAGGATTCACGATCAGTGAGGAGTCATAGGATCACCTCAGGCTGGATTCACACTTGTACGACACGACAGTCGTACTACTTTGGATCCGACTTTGCCCTGCGACTTGAAGTCAGAGACGCCAATACCAGGCACTGTGTTTGGTGTGAATCTTATCGGGGAACTCCACGCCAAATTTTAAATAAAAAACCGGCATGGGTTTCCCCTCCAAGAGCATACCAGGCCCTTCGGTCTGGTAGGGATTTTAAGGGGAACCCCCTACGCCGAAAAACGGCGTGGGGGTCCCCTGAAAATCCATTCCAGACCCTTATCCGAGCACGCAGCCCGGCCGGTCAGGAAAGGGGGTGGGGACGAGCAAGCGCCCCCTCCTGAACCGTACCAGGCCGCATGACCTCAACATGGGGGGTGGGTGCTTTGGGGCAGGGGGCACCCTGCGGCCCCCACCCCAAAGCACCTTGTCCTCATGTTCCCGACAACCCTGGCCGTTGGTTGTCAGGGTCTGCGGGCGGGGGGCTTATCGAAATCCGGGAGCCCCCTTCAATAAGGGGGCCCCCAGATCCTGACCCCCCACCCTATGTGAGTGGGTATGGGGTACATCGTACCCCTACCCATTCACCTGGGGGAAAAAAAGTGTCAATAAAAAAAACACACTAGACAGGTTTTTAAAGTAATTTATTAGGCAGCTCCGGGGGTCTCTTCCGACTTTGGGGGTCTTTTCCGACTTCTGCGCTCTCTTCGGCCTCTTCTCCCGCTCTCCGGGTTCTTCTCCCGTTCTCTTGTGTCTTCTGCCGGGCTTCTCCACTATCTTCTGCTCTTTTGCCACTCTTTTGCTAGCGTTGGCCCGGTCTTCTCCGTCGTATTCTTCCCTCTTCTCTTCTTCCGATCTTGACACGACGCGCTCTCCCGCTATAATGCCCTGTGCGCGGTGCACAACGATTTATATAGGCATGGGGCGTGGTCACCGGGTGATGCCACCCGGTGACCTCGCCCCTTATGACGTCACCACTCATCATGCCCCGGTACTGTTACGTCATAAGGGGCAGGGTCACCGGGTGACATCACCCGGTGACCACGCCCCATGCCTATATAAATCGTTGCGCACCGCGCACACAGCATTACAGCGGGAGAGAGCGTTGTGTCAACATCGGAAGAAGAGAAGAGAATCGCGTACACACGATCGGAATGTCCGACAACAAATGTTCGATGGGAGCTTGTTGTCGGAAATTTCAACCATGTGTAGGCTCCATCGGACATTTGCTGCCGATATTTCCAACAACAAATGTTTGAGAGCTGGTTCTCAATTTTTCCGACAACAAAAGTTCTGCTCAAGAAATTCCGATCGTGTGTAGCCAATTCCGACGCACAAAAATTCTATGCATGCTTGGAATCAATTCTATGCATGCTCGGAATCAATTCTATGCATGCTCGGAATCATTGTACTTAATTTTTTTCGGCTCGTCGTAGCGCTCTTGACGTTCGGAATTTCCGAGCAACATTTGTGTGACCGTGTGTATGCAAGACAAGTTTGAGCCAACATCCGTCGGAAAAAAATCCACGGTTTTGTTGTCGGAATGTCCGATCATGTGTACGCGGCATTAGAGCGGCAAAAGAGCAGAAGATAGCGGAGGAGCCCGTCAGAAGACACCGGAGAGCGGGAGAAGAGCAGGTTTTCAAAAAATCCAAACGTGTGTACGCTCCATCGGACAAACATTTTCGGTTTTTATCGGATAAAAGTTCGCTCTGCAAACGGACAAACTTTTCGGCAACAAAAGTCCTACGGTGCAAAGTCCTATCGTGTGTACAGAAATCCATCGGACTTTAGTCCTAAGTACAAACACGCATGCTCAGAAGCAAGGACCAGCCGGAAGCGTTCTGTCTTGTAAAACTAGCATTCGTAATGGAGATATCACATTCGTGACGCGGCAAGTTATGAAATACAGAAAAGCAGCGCACATTCCCTTCTTCTTTAATAATGGGATGATAATAAAGCTGCTTTGCTGATGATACAGAGAAATGACAAGTGTATTTACAAAGGATTTGTGTTCTAGTGAAAATTAAAATCGCAAATCAACACTGACTAAACTTCTACTAACTCGAGATTAGTAGAAGGAGCCCAAAGGGTGACGTCGGAGAATTGAACTTCCTCTTTTGAAGTTTTGTCAGTACGTTGAAACGTCACTACGTTCGTGTTTGTTGCCGAAAAAGTCAACGGAAAAGTTTTTTGAAGTCCGACCGTGTGTACGAGGCTTTAGAGAATTCTCAGGAGAGAGACTGTTGCCTGTACACCCCCTTCTTGTGCCTTAAGCCCCATACACACGATCGGACTTTTTGACAACAAACTTCAAAATGAGCAAGTTTTCAAAAAAATTCTACCGCGTGTACGCTCCATCGGACAAACTTTTTCCCTTTTTATCGGACAAAAGTTCGCTCTGCAAACGGACAAACTTTTCGGCAACAAAAGTCCTACGGTGCAAAGTCCTAGCGTGTGTACAGAAATCCATCAGACTTTTGTCCGAAGTACAAACACGCATGCCCAGAACCAATGTTAAAATCAACCAACAAGAGCAGAAGTTGACCAAAGGGTGGCGGTAAAGAGCAGAAAAGAGCAGAAAAACAACGCGATGTTGGGAAAGTTTTGGGAAAGTTTGCAGAAAAGTCCTGCCGTGTGTATGCTATGGGTGTTCCCGGCCAACTCCCTTCGGACAAAAATCCACGGAAAAGTTTGTTTGAAATCTGACCGTGTGTACGAGGCTTAAGAGAAGAGAAGGCCCCTGTGCTAAAACCATGTGCTACTTTTTTGTGGAAGGGAAACTCTTCTTTATTGTGCATAGCTGCTTCAAGATAGTGTCCTCATTCAAGTTGTTTAGTTCTGAGCATCCCAAACCTCCTCCCAATTCCTATCTCAGTTCTACAAAACAATAAAAACAACAAAACCAAGACACTATCTGCCTGATTACTGTCTAAGGACTGGGTGAGATTGTATGCATCTGGCTAAAAATACCCTGTGCCTGGCTGCTTGCTCCTTTAAGGGTTTAGAACCTGGGATCAAATTGCTGGACCAAGTCAGGGGTCCGCTACAATGCCAATGTTATAAAATGAAAGAGAATACTGTGACCATAGAACTTTAAAGCATCTTTTATTTGCATCCAGCTTTCTATTTGAGATTTGGTACAATACAGAACATAGCTGTTTTTTAGATGCATTAACCACTTCAATACAGGGCTTTTATACACCCTTCTTTACTAGACCAATTTGTAGCTTTCAGCGCTCTCACACTTTGAATGACAATTACTCAGTCATGCTACACTGTAACCAACCCAAATTTTTATAATTTTTTTCTCACAAACAGAGCTTTCTTTTGGTGGTATTTAATCACCGCTGGGTTTTTTATTTTTTGCAATATAAGCGAAAGAATTGAGATTTAAAAATAAAATAAAAAAAACACTTTTTTTTAGTTTCTATTGTAAAATTTTGCAAATAAGTAATTTTCTTCATAACATTGGGCCAAAATGTATACTGCTACATATCTTTAGTAAAAATAACCAAAAAAAGTGTATATTATTTGGTCTCTGTGAAAGTTATAAAGTCTACAAGCTATGGTGCAAATCATTGAAAAATTATCACATCTGATCACACCTGATGTACTGAAGGCCTATCTCATTTCTTGAGACCCTAACAAGCCAGGAAAGTACAAATACCCCCCAAATTACCCCTTTTTAGAATGAAGACATTCCAATGTATTTAGTAAGAGGCATGGTGAGTTTTTTGAAGTTGTAATTTTTCCCACAATTCTTGGGAAGTTTTTAGAAAATTTAAAATTTTAATTTTTTTTGCACAAAATTGTCATAATAACAAGTTATTTCTCTCACACAGCACATGCATACTTGCAATTACACCCCAAAATACATTATGCTACTCCTCCTGAGTATAGTGATACTACATGTGTGAGACGTTTACACAGCCTGACCACATATAGAGGTCTAACATCCAAGTAGCACCGTCAGGCGTTCTAAGAGCATAAATTGCACATCTCATTTGATGACAACCTATCACAATTTTGAAGGCCCTGGAGCACCAGGACAATGGAAACGCCCACAAAATTACCCCATTTTGGAAAGCTAACACCTCAACGTATAATCTATAAGGCATAATGAGTCTTTAGAACGGTTCATTTTTTCCAGAAGTTTTTGGAATATGTGGGAAAAAAATGAAAATGCATTTTTTTTATACAAAGTTGTCGATTTATAAGATATTACCAACACATAGCATGTACATAGCAAAAATGACACCCCAAAATACATTCTGCTACTCCTTCTGAGTATGGCGATACCAAATGTGTGAGACTTTTACACAGCCTGGTCAAATACAGAGGCGCAACATTGAAATAGCACCTTCAGGCATTCTAGGAGCATAAATTACACATCTCATTTCTCAACCACCTATTACAGTTTTGAAGACCCTGGAGCACCAGGACAATGGAAACGCCCATAAAATGACCCCATTTTGGAAAGATAACAACCCAACGTATAATCTATGAGAAATAATGAGTCTTTTGAACGGTTCATTTTTTTCCAGAAGTTTTTTGAATATGTGGAAAAAAAATTAAAACACATTTTTTTTTATACAAAGTTGTCCATTTATAAGCCATTACCAACACATAGCATGTACATAGCAAAAAGGACACCCCAAAATACATTCTGCTACTCCTCCTGAGTATGGCAATACCACATGTGTGAGACATTTACACAGCCTGGCCACATACAGAGGCCTAACATCTAAGTAGCACTGTCACATGTTCTAGGAGCATAAATTACACACATAAATTCCTGACAACCTATCACATTGTTGAAGGCCCTTCATATTTCTAACACATAGCATGTACTGTACATACCAATTATAAACCAAAATACATTCTTCTGAGAAAAGGGTAAAGAAAAGATTACCTGCGGTTTTAGTAGTGCAGTGGTCCAAAGAGGAGAGCATCGGTCCAGGCAGCAGGCAGGAACGTGGACAGCGACAGCAAAACAGGCAGCAGGCAGGAATAGTCAGTACAGGTAGAAATGATTTCAGCACAGCCAAAGCATTGGTCCAGATAGCAGGCAGGGATGTGGTCAGCAGCAGCAAAAATAACAAACGATCGTACATGCAGCAGGCAGGAATACTGTCCATAGTTAGTACATGCAGCAGGCAGAGGTATGGTCAGCACAGCCAGAGTATTTGTCCAGGGAGCAGGCAGGACCATCAAGCTTAGGTCATCGGTCAGGAAAGAATGGGGACAGGTGTAGAGGCTTTTCCCACCCAAATCGCTTTGAAGCCTCCGGACAACCAGACCCTGTTCTGGGAAAACAGAAAACCAAAAACTGGTTTTCTGAACTCAGAACACTATTCTGGAGCCCCTCACATATGTGATACCCCTGTGTAGCAGGGTGAAAGATCAGTCCAAGGGGCAGGAAAAAACATGGTCAACAGGCCGAGGTCAGTGCAGGTAAAAGGCAGAATTAAACGGTAGGCAGAGGCATAGTAAATACAGTCCAGGGTTAGTTCACGTGAAAGGCAGAAACATGGCGGATAAACAATGCAGACGGTAGGCAGAGGCATAGTCGAGAAACAGGCCAGGGTCAGTTCACATGGAAGACAATGATATGGTTGGTTGAGGCAGGGAAATATTCAGGACAAATTGAAAACGGGGAAATGGCAGTATTAGAAATATGGGCTAATCGTTTTCGAGAGTGTGATATCGCTTGAAGCATTCTCCGATGCAAAGGCCAGGTTGGGAGGGACAGTCGGGACAATGGAAGCTGGTGTGTTTCCTAATTCCTCTTCTGGTGCACACCCGACATTTTTTTTGGCGTCGTCTTCCGGCCCCTTATGGTGGAATATGGTCCGAAAAATAGCGCTCATGTAGTCTGCTGACACAATCTGAGTGAATGCTTTCTGGGGGGATGTTTGTTGGTGGATCAGGGCAGTGACAATGTGTTCAATAAACTTCATGAAGGTGGTGGGTCTTTCTGTTGATTTTTGGTAGATTATGAAAGAATTTAACAGGGCCAAATGAAAAAAGTAAATTGCTAATTTTTTATACCAGAAGAGGGATTTTCGGGTTGAAAGATAGGGCTGCAACATTTGGTCATTTAAATCCACACCCCCCATGAATTTATTGTACTCATGCAGGAAGGCTTGCGAATGGTACCGCGTCTTCTGTGAAGTTCCACCGAGGTGTCATCGTGGATGGTGGACATGATGTACACGTCTTTCCTATCCCTCCACTTCACAGCCAACACTTCCTCGTTCCTCAAGCTTGCCGATTCCCCCTTTTGAATGGTTGTGGTGACAAGACGCTGTGGGAAGCCCTTTCTGTTTTTTCTTGTTGTACCACAGGCCAGAGTTTTTTTAGGTAGAGGTGGTGGAGAAGGGGCAGGCTGGTATAATATTTGTGCATGTAAATATGATACCCCTGTTGGAGGAGTGGGAATGCCAACTCCCAAACACTTTTTCCACCTATTACCATGTACGATGGACACTCAGGGGGCTGGAGCTGAGAATCTTTGCCTTCGTACACGCGGAATGAGTGCACATAACCAGTGGCGCTTTCACAGAGCTTGTTGAGTATCAAGCCGTACCTCGCCCGCTTGCTGGGGATATATTGCTTGATTCCCAGCCGGCCTGTGAAATGCACCAGGGATTCGTCCACAGAAATGTTTTTGTCAGGGACATAAAGTTTGGGAAATTTCTTGGAATTTGTCAAAGTTTGCGTGATTTCGGGGTGGCACTGTGAGTTGTCACTGAAATGCAGGAACCGCATTATAAGTTTGTATCGGGACCTGGACATGGCCGATGTAAAAATTGGCATATGGTGGATGGGTTTCTTCGACCAATACCTATTCATTTCATTTTTTTTTGTAAGCCCCATGTTAAGCGTTAGGCCTAAAAACAATCTAAGCTCCACCACTGTTAGGGGTCTCCATTCAAAAGGGCGGGCATAGCTGGAGCTGGGGTTGTTTTCAATAAATTGTCGAGCAAAAAGATTGGTTTGGTCCACAATGCCTTGAACCAATTCATCAGGGAAAAATAAATAAAAAAAATCAAGTTTGGAAAAACCTGCATTGTTGACCTGCACACCTGGCTGTGCTGTAAAAGGGGGGATCGTGGCTGACCCTGAGGTAGAAGGCAGCCACAATGGGTTTGCCAAGCCATCTGGAAGCAGGGTTTGGGCCCTACTTCTTTGGCGTGCACTTGCACTGGGCCTTTCCTCCTGGGGTCTAGCAGCGCTTGTACTGGGCCTCTCCTCCTGGGGTCTAGCAGCACTTGTACTGGGCCTCGCCTCCTGGGGTCTACCGCCGTTGGCACTGCTGGTAGCTGCCTGGTGTTCAGACCATCTTCTTTTTGAAAGGACTGTGTCCTCCTCTAATTTGGATCCTGATGTGCTGCCTTCGGGGGGCTAATATTCTGAACCAGAATTGGAATCAGAACTGAGCGGTGAGAGCTCCCCGTTGCTCTCATCAGTCAGACTGAGTATTTAGTATGCTCCTTCTGGGGTGTACACTTTTCTGGACATAGTGGCTGTATGTACTTTGGTGGCGGGTACTCTGGTGAGGTGGCAGGTACTCTGGTAGCAGGTTCTCTGGTCTGGTGGCGGGTACTCTGGTGAGGTGGTGGGTACTCTGGTGAGGTGGCGGGTACTCTGGTGGACAGGTACTCTGATGGACAGGTAATCCTGATGGACTGGTGGCGGGTACTCTGGTGAGGTGGCGGGTACTCTGGTGGACAAGTACTCTGATGGACAGGTACTCCTGATGGATGGGTGGCGGGTACTCTGGTGAGGTGGCGGGTACTCTGGTGAGGTGGCGGGAACTCTGGTGGACAGGTACTCTGATAGATTGGTGGTGGGTACTCTGGTGAGGTGGCGGGTAGTCTGGTGAGGTGGTGGGTACTCCTGATGGACAGGTACTCCCGATGGACAGGTACTCCTGATGGACTGGTGGCGGGTACTCTGGTGAGGTGGCGGGTACTCTGGTGAGGTGGGGGTACTCTGGTGAGGTGGATGGTACTCCTGGTGGACAGGTACTCCTGATGGACAGGTACTCCTGATGGACTGGTGGCGGGTACTCTGGTGAGGTGGCGGGTACTCTGGTGAGGTGGCGGGTACTCCTGGTGGACAGGTACGCCTGATGGACAGGTACTCCTGATGGACTGGTGGCGGGAACTCTGGTGAGGTGGCGGGTGATCTGGTGGCGGGTACTCTGGTGGCAGGCACTAGATGACAGGTACTCTTTATTTAGGGGGGCAATCTGGGCACAGTAGTACATATGTAGTGTATAACATATGTGTAACTCACTGTTAGCTGATCTCCTCCTCACACTGGATCGGTGTGTGAAGAGGAGAACCCAGCAACAGTAAGTTACACACATTAGTGTGTTTTGTTTACATTTAGTGACCGGCTGTGATTGGACACAGCCGATCACGTGGTAAAGAGCCAATTTCATTGGCTCTTTACCCTGATCGGGGCTGGGCTGTATCCAAGGGAAAAGCCTCAGCCCCGATCGCCGTGCTGCACACCCCCGGGGGCGCGCGGGTGCCGTGCACGCCGCTGCGCAGCTCTGCATCATCAAATCCGGTAAGTAATACTGGAATCTCCGCCGCCCGCCGCCACATTCCTCCCATCGGGGCTCGGCTGTGTCCAGAGGGACACACCGGATCCCTGATCGCCGCGCTGCGCGCCCCCGGGGGCGCGCACGGGCACCATGCACGCAGCTGCTGCAGCTATGCATATAGGAGCCGGTAAGCCGCACGGGAAGCTCCGCTGCCGCCGCTCTGCTGCCACTCCATTACCCCCATCGGGGAATGGCTGTGTCCTAAGGGACACAACGGTACCCGATCGCCGCTCTGCGGGCCCCTGGGGGCCCGCAGTAGTGGCGGAAACCCGAGGACATCATATGACGTCCACCCAGGATGGGAGATCCCATCTGTGGACATCATTTGACTATGGCTGGGTAAGGAAGTGGTTAAAGAACCTACCTATTTTATTAAAAAGTATCACATAATAAATCATTGTAATAATCACATATGCTTAAATGTTACAAGGTTGGCTGCCTTCCCTGCTGGATCCATGATTAAACATCAAAGCTCGGAAAGGAAATCCACAAGTTGTATAGAATGAAATCAGCCTGCCATTGCTGGCCCTCTTCTAAAGGCTCGTACACACGATTGGATTATCCGATGGGAATTGTGTGATGGCAGGCTGTTGTCGGAAAATCCGACCGTTTGTACGCTCCATCAGACAATTGTCGTCGGATATTCCGCCAACAAATGTGGGATAGCATGCTTTCAAATTTTCCGACAACAAATGTGTGTTGTCTGATTATCCGATCGTGTGTACACAAGTCTATTAGACAAAAATCCAAAGTACAAACTCGCATTCTCAGAAGCAATGCTCACCATAACGCAACATTAGCAGAAGTTGCCCAAAGGGTGGCGCTAAAGAGCTGAAAAACACATATTTTCTGTTTGTTGGGCGACAATACTTTGCCGTTTGTATGCAATCTAAGTTCCCGGCCAATACCCTTCGGACAAAAGTCCTACGCTTTGTCTGATGGAAATCCGATCATGTGACAAGACTTTTCTACTCCTCACCTTTGGTGGGCTAGAAAATGAACATTCATAATCTCCCCAATAGTGTCACAGACAGAAACAAAAACTGACAGGCATTCTAAAAATTCCCTATTCTAATCAAAAGACTGCAAAATGGATGTAACTGGGCTTAACAACTTAACGCTAGCCTCTGTAAGAAAATTATTATTGATAATATGCACTTAAATTTTTTTTTTTGAATGATTAACCCCTTGTCTACCAAGGTACGTTATACACGTCCTGCTATTAAAAAAGTTAAAACAAGCTTATACCTGCTGTTGCAACCTTGAGCTTGGTATTGATTTTTACATCCGATTCTCCACTTTCAGATAAATGTGATCTGGGTGGCTCTAGGGCAGGGGTCTTCAAACTACTGCCCTCCAGGTGTTCGGGAACTACAATTCCCATCATGCCTAGTCATGTCTGTGAATATCAGAGTTTTACAATGCCTCATGGGATTTGTAGTTCCGCAACAGCTGGAGGGCCGTAGTTTGAGGATCCCTGCTCTAGAGCCTCTGGATTTTCTTTGCATACCTATTGTATATTCCATATATGTATTTATAGGTACTTGTGCATATCCTAACTGGATTATCCTGCATTGTGATGGCTGAAGTGGCTATAAAAAAGCGTATGTTGATAAAGATTTTTTCACATTCATTCTTTTTTAGACTTAAATTATTTTTTTATACCCAAAAAACACAAATTTATTATATTGCAGCTCATCAGTTTTTAGATGTGGTGGCTACCTTAGTTTATTTTTTTAGTTTTTTTTCCCTTTTTTTTTTTTAGGCTTTTTCCCTTATTGTTTTCATCTGGTGATCCGACCAGTAAGTATGCTATTTTACTACAGTTGAGACAAACCATTTAGCATGGACAGGGGTGCTTTCAATGGTCATCTTTTATTCATTTATGCAAAACCTTTATTCCAAAAAGAAATAAAAAAAAACTGTTAAGGCCCATACACACGATCTGACTTTTCGACAACAACGGTCCGACGGACGTGTTTTATCGGACAATCCGACCGTCTGTATGCTCCATCGGACAATTGTTGTTGGAATTTCCACGGACAAATGTTCACTGTGAATGCTCTCAAACTTTCCGACAACAAATGTCCAATGGAGCATCATCCGATCGTGTGTACACAAGTCCATTGAACTAAAATCCAAAGTACAAACACGCATGCTCAGAACCAATGCTAACCATCAGACAACAATAGCAGAAGTTGCCCAAAGGGTGGCTGTAAAGAGCTGAAAAACCACGTGATTTGGTGAATGTTGGCTGAAAATGTTCTGCCGTCTGTATGCAGAACAAGTTCACGCCCAACGCCCTTCGGACCAAAATCCACAGAAAAGTCAGATAGAATTCCGATCGTGTGTGTAGCGGGGTCTTTAAATTTAGGTGGGGTACACCTGGGTGAAGTTCAGGTGTGTAGGTATGGGAGTAATGACCATTTGTATTCGTGGAGGATTGGGCGGTGTAATAATCTCCTTGGCCTGTGGGTGGCAGGTGCCCGCAGGCTCAAGGTAGATTCACTGCCACAGTGCTGTCCTTTTTGTCCCTTCTCAGGGATGGTACGGCGAGGGCGGGGAACCTGCCGTGGCGTCATTGGAGGGGATAAAAGGGGGAGACGCCCTGGTCACGAGGTCTTGCTCTTGTGGAGGTCCTTCATCACGCACTCAGGCACCTTAGGCCTGGGTGTGGGCGGTTCTGGATTCCGGCTCAGGTGCCCTAGGCCTGACCGGAATGGAGTTGGAGTCCATCCCAGGCACCTTCAGCCTGGGGTGAGGTTCTAAACCAGGAGGCCTGGGGCCCAGTGACTTTGACTGGGTCCCGCGAGGGTGGAGAAGTCCGATGGTCCCTGAAGTGGATGGGGCCCATGTCTGAGGTGAGGAGGCCGGGGAGGTTACCCATTCGGAGAGTCTGGAGCAGCATCAACCCAGTGACGGATGGGCCTCTGGTAACTCCCTTGGAGGGACATCTTCCCCTGACAGGGGCCGCAGCGCAGCAAAGGCACTCCTATCTATGTTCTCTTGAGTCGCTGGTAGAGACTCTCAAGTTCTAAGTCCTTTCTAGCTAAGGCTATAGTAACCGCTGGCGAGATTGCAGTGGTTTAGCTGATAATTAGGACAGTGCCTCGACCTGCTCACCCCCTGTATCAAAATGTTATCAAGTCGCAACCAGTTGGCTACTGAAGCACTGTTTATTGTGAGAAATGCAATAAAACAAGAGTTGGACTGTGATCGGTGTGTGGAACTCTGGTTAATGGGAGCAAAGGGAAGTGTTGGCACGGCAGGACTTAATCCTTTACAGAAGCACACAGGTCCGAGGAAATATCCGGTACTGGCTTTCACCTCACCCACAGCTATGGGGAGGACATGGGCCGTAGCGCATCTCACCCTATCGTGTGTGATACCCCTAGAAGAAAGAGATGGGGTGAGGTCGCTGCACGTGTATGAGGCTTAACACTCCCTTCCCCACAGGTTGACAATGCTGCTGTCCAAAGGTGGTTACATTGATCCTCCACAGAGTGGAGCTACCTTAATGACTTGTTCATATGTGTGGCTAACATAGCCGCTGCTGTGAAAAGAGGGTCATAATGGATTGCTTTTCAGAAGACATTTAACAACTGCCTGTATTAACCCTCAAAATGCTGCACCACTGTGCTGCAAACTGCATGCAGTGCAGCCCCTATTCACTTCAGTGGGTTCAGTTGAGGGGGGGTTGTGTGAACAAAAAGGTAGGATCGCCAGGCGAAAATAAAGAAAAGAAAAGACAAAAAAATAAAACTAATCATGGGCGCAGGGGTGCCGCCCACCTATCGATGCGTCCTGCCCTCTAATCTACATGCGGGGCGCTGGACGCATGGATTCCACTGAGTTTTTTTTTTGAAGCACGTGATTAGAGCCTGAGGCTCTAATAGACTTCAAGAAAGGGGGTGAGCCCACACAGTTCTGTGATAAAAGCGAATGCATATTCGCTATTGTCACACTGATTCTCTTCCCGGCCAATCAAGAAGCAGGTCCTGAGAACCCTTTCCTGATTGGCTGAATAGGAGGAGAGAGGAGATGTACGGCTGCCATGATGCCGAAGAGGAGACACAGGGGAGGTCCGACCGACTGACCCACCAGCCGCCAGTGGAAGACGGAGGGGGGACACAAAGGCCGGGACACAGCGGAGATGAAGGGGGGAGGCCTCCATCATGTCAGTCTGGGGGCAGCTCAGGTTAAGTGAACCGGCGACCGGGGGGTGTCGGTATGGTGCAGGCTGGAAGGCTGAAGCGACGGGGTGGTGGGGTCCGTGGTCAGGTCTGTTTGCCGCCCGTGACCGATGGAGCACCAGCTGCCACTGAAACTAATGCAGTCACTACATCTAAGGTTTGGCAAGCTGTGATATATTAAATTTTTGTTTTTGAGTGTATTATCACTTTAATAACCTCCCTGGCGGTATTCCCGAGTCTGGCTTGGGGTGGAATTTCAGTACCAATAGCGGTAACCCCGAGCCACACTCGGAATCGCATCGCAGTATCCAGGCAAAGTAACTTACCTTGTTCCCTGGATCCTGCGATGTCTCCCTGGAGTGTGTGCGAGCTGTCATCTCGTTCGATTCACACAGTGCCTGAGTGCCGCCGAGCTCCCTTCCCTACGACGTAGAGACGCACGGGGGCGGAGATCGGCGCCAAATTCATGACATGTTAAGGACAGATGCCCAGTAATGACCCACCTAATAGACATAAACCTCCCCAACTCCCAATTGCCCAATAAAACAACTGACAAAGTTGTGGAATAAAATTGGCCTTGCGGCCTATTTATTCAACCATTTCAAAACTTAAAATCAATAACCATTTTACATAACATCAGACAAACTTTTTCCATATCTTGGTAGTCTTGGAGGCCACGACACACAACTTGGTCACTGGGACAATACTTATTTAACTTAGGCCTCAGTCGCAAGACACCGACTCGGAGACAGTACACATGTCCGCAGTGACCTACAATTTTACCCCTTCCTGGTTAAACCCTCGTTGACCGGAAGGTACCCAATAACCCCATACCACAGATGGGTACCACCATTTTACTACCGATAACCCCATACCACGGATGGGTACCACCATTTTACTACCGATAACCCCATCCCACAGATGGGTACCACCATTTTACTAACTATTCCAGCCTTTTTCTCCTCTTCCAGAGACCGAGCACTGCCACAACCGGTCCGACCTCCCAACTGCATACCCCCGCCCAAAACCTAGGGAGGGTGGGTGGGAAGCTTCTTCCTCTTCTGCTGAAGGACTGATGGTATGTCACTTCCTGCTCTCAGACTCTTACACCAGGGAACACCTCCAACCCACAGGACACCCCCCTTTTCTTAAAGGGAAAACTACCTGCTTTCCTTTTGTACTGTACTGTCCCACCCTGTCATGCCGTCCCTTCGCCTATCTGTTCCTTTCTTGCTCCGGGACTCTCTTGACATGTTAAGGACAGATGCCCAGTAATGACCCACCTAATAGACATAAACCTCCCCAACTCCTAATTTCCCAATAAAACAACTGACAAAGTTGTGGAGTAAAATTGGCCTTGCGGCCTATTTATTTAACCATTTAAAAACTTAAAATCAATAACCATTTTACATAACATCAGACAAACTTTTTCCATATCTTGGTAGTCTTGGAGGCCACGACACACAACTTGGTCACTGGGACAATACTTATTTAACTTAGGCCTCAGTCGCAAGACACCGACTCGGAGACAGTACACATGTCCGCAGTGACCTACAATTTTACCCCTTCCTGGTTAAACCCTCGTTGACCGGAAGGTAACCAATAACCCCATACCACAGATGGGTACCACCATTTTACTACCGATAACCCCATACCACGGATGGGTACCACCATTTTACTACCGATAACCCCATCCCACAGATGGGTACCACCATTTTACTAACTATTTCAGCCTTTTTCTCCTCTTCCAGAGACCGAGCACTGCCACAGCACGCAAGGGGTAAAACCTTACCCTTGCGCGCACCTCCAAACCCCAAAGCCCTCGGAATCCTTCCTGAAATCCCAGGGCCCAGAGATCAATGCCAACAGCCATGCGGTAAACCCCATCGCTCTGCAGATACCGCCCGGTATCCCCTACCAGCTCCGTATGACTCACCACTAGGCCCCCATCACCAGTAACCAATCTTCCGACTTCACTTTCCACCTGTACTCGAGCCTTGTTCACCGTTTCTACTGACCATGCCACCGCCCAGCTGTCCTGCCCACCATGCCTGACCAAACAATCCGCATCACCGGGAAGGAAGTGCGTACTCGCAGGAAGTCAAACTTCGCCTCGCATATCAGCGAATGCCTAGACCTGGCCCCCCTGTCATTCCAACCCACATGCGGCACTAAAATATCCTGTGCCCTGCGAGGCTAGAGAACCATATGAACTTCCGGAAATTACCCTACTACATCCCTGCCCGGCACCCCGAACACCGAAACTGAGCTTCATATCAGGGAAAAAACCCAGCTGCCCCCATTGGAAGTACCCCAGCCCGTATGGCCACCAAACACAGAAGAGTGACCCAGAATCCAAACTGGCCGACCTTTCCTCCTGAAACAATGAAACACAAGGCACCTAATGATACGGAATCACCCCCCCACACCCATATACCGAAAAGAACCTGGAACCCACGTGGAAACCCTTATTCCTGCCCAGAGTGTGGGCGAATGGAAAGCCGAACCCTGTCAGCATACCAGCAGCCAATCCCCCTAACCATGTTGACAGACCTGCCCTCCCGAGCCGCCTCTACGGCCGCCCCTATGCGAGCTGAGTGGAAGGCCTGAACCTTGTGGTGGCGACCCGTCGCCATTAAACATCTCCCCAACACCGATACCAACTGAACCTGGACGGGCTGACCCGTACTGGAACATAACTTGACCACCCCCCAATACTAGACGCATGAAAAGAAAATAATTACCCCGCCCGCAAAGGACATATTACGGGATGCGAAACACAACGAGTCGCATGCCCTAAACCCCCGATCCGTTCCGGACCCCCGAACCACACAATGTCTGCACACTCCACCTCATGTACCAACAGGCCCCTTTTGCCAGTATGGAAGAACTGACCAGCTCACCAACCCTAAACGCCCTACAACAGGCATGTGAAGTGGCTGCCCATACTAGTGAATACTCGGGCGCCGAGAAGCACAGACTGCCAAAGCCAAATCAAATCGTGCAACATCCCCCACCGAAACAGTCTCAGCACCAGAGCAACTTCTGTACCCCTAACCGCCTGCATACCCAAAACTCCGTAATATGAGACCACAACTCACAACTTGAACACTGGGACCAAACTATATCCCCTAGGCCTCAGAGGCGGTACACATGTCCGCAGTACCCTAACATTTTCCCCCTTCCAGGTGAACCCTCGTTGACCGGAAGGTACCCAATAACCCTATACCACCTATGGGTACCACCTTTTTATCCAGAACTTCCACTTTTACACCCTCTTCCAGAAACCAAACTCCGTAATACACATAACCCAGCAACTTCGCCCCTGAAACAGAAATGACCAAATCGCCAACGTACAGTCGACAGCAGATGCGGAAACCCCCAGTCCCCTTCTCAAAGTCTGGCAAAAGCCGGAAGTGCCCACCTTATGACCCACCGAAGAAATCCCCAGCCCCTGCAAAATTGCTAGCCATTCCCACCATGCCTTGGCGTAGGCCTACCGTGATTGTCGCAACCACCGAGATGCGCTGTCACAGCAATGCTCCCCCACCAGTCGGGACAGGCAACCCCGTATTGCTACGTATCCGGTGCCAACTATCGGAACCTGTCCCACTGAAAACGAGACAAGGCGTCAGCCAAAGTGTTATCCACCCCCAGAAGGTGCTTAGCATAAATGAACACCTGCCATCGCAAACAGCCCAGTATAAAATGACGCAGCAAACCACACCGCTGGCTGCGAAACAGCCGAAACCCGGCTACCCACCTGGACAACGCCCCGATCGTCTAAATTGAGGCGAACCGTAAACTCACAGGAAGGAGCACCCCCTAAAGTTCCATTACTACCTCAATCGGGAAGCCGCATGAGTATAAAGTACTACAAGAACCCTGCCTCCTACCGCCCCCGCCGTCGCAGCGGACAGCCTGTGACAAAAGAACCCAGTCCCTGAGACTTATCTCGCCAGCCAAATTCAACTTACCCCACCACAGCTGTAACTGGCGCCGCTGGATCTCCCTCTTACCAAAAATCCCACGCACTTCCGCCTTGAGACTCTATGGCTTGTCCTCCGGCAGCCAATCTTACAAACGGAGTGAAAACCAAACCATGCCCAAGCAGACAATGAATGACGTAGGGCCTTACGTCCACTCCCAGTGCCAACGGACCCCGAAATGCTCCGCTACATTTTGTAACGTTTCCCGACAACACAGAGAAAACGTTAGCCTACAGAGGGCCCACACATACAAACCCAGCCAGGTAATGAATGCCCAAGCCAAGCCCCGAGACGTCCTGGGCCCACCCGCACCTGCGGACCATGTTACCGCCACGTTAACGAAGGGTTCATCACCGTCCCCTCCCCCCGTGCAATAGCGTAAGTAACCAAGCCTACTTTTGAGAAGAAGGTGGTAAATAAAGCTAAACTTGTGCGGCTCCCTCTTGGCACCCTCCTTTGACAGCGTCCCAGAGACCACCAAAGGCCGCAGCCAGGTGTGTCCAGATTACCAGCCTACGGAGGAACAGCAGAGAGTAAACGGGGGATCTCACAAAACCGCTAGCAAAGCCTGTCACTAGCACCCCAGCCGCCCGTCGGTCGGGATACCTCTAGAGAAAAGGGGAGTACCCAGTCCACTTGGACAAACATCGTCCCTCTTACCCCCCGGCACGGCTCTTTCCATGCATGAAACACCACACCAGGGCATGCGTTACCCCCCCCCCCGCACATGCGGCCCTGAATCGACAGTTTGCGCCAAAATTGCATGTGTCCCCATTAAGCTGCCAGCAGTGGCCCAACGTGTGCCGGTCGTTGACCGGCGGCCGGGGCACCTTTGCCCCCCCAAGTGAGAAACCACTAAGTCCCGTGACAAAACCGTAGCAAAAGGTACCAAGTGTACCCCCGGAAAAACTGACTGGGAGCCCGCGCCAACGTCATAAGCTTTATCCACAAGCTGATTTCCATATGATCCCAGCGCAGAGCTGATCTGATGGCCATCCGATGACTGAACTGCTCCTCATATCGCTGCCACGCCACTCCTCCATCCATCCGGCGAGCCTAGCTAATGGCCTACCAGTAAATGAACCTTCTTCCTACGACCCTGCAAGAAAGGCAGAAGCCTGCACCAGATGTTGAAGGTACAGGGATTCAACCGATAACAGTGATTCCCCCCATACACCTCTTTACACTCCCCTGGCTGTAATCTATCCAGCTCAACCTCTTCCAGGGCATTAACGAAAATATCTACCCATACACACCCGTCCCAATCATCTCCCCAATTTCCACCGTAAGATGAGCCCCCAGACATATATCACCCTTTTTTTGCGGCATCCGCCAGCCCCAGATGATAAAAAACCCTCCCATTTTCCCTACCAATGCAACTGCCAACCGTAACGGGGCCCCCCCCCTCTACACTGACCCAGCAAAAACCAGTAACAATGCGCAAAGATTAGATGAAGAAGTGCACTTACCAGGCTGCCCAGAACTGGGTCCAACAGCCGCCAAACTGGAATCCCACGCTGCAGGATGTCCCTGGTCCTCGCCGCCCTCTGACCCGGACAGTTCACCCTCCGACTCTCCGTTGGCAAATGATCACAGCCTGTTCGCCCGGAGGATGAGACCTGGATGCTGAGGGCCCATGTTGTCGCTCACTCCGTCCTATCCGACCCGGAACACCAGCCCGCTCGCGATGCCACTGATGAACTCCAGACCCGCTCCCTGGCTCAGGCACCCCTGGACGACCACCGCCATCCCCGCTGCTGTCACCACGCTCCTCACCCTGTGCACGATCGGACCCCTGGCCGCCTCGGATGCCTGGCCACCAGCCCGTAACCTGTATTCTCCCACGCTGGGCTGACTGCTGCTCTGGTCAACACCAGCAGGCTCGGCCGCATCCGTCCTGCGTCAGCGACGAGTGGCGGGAAGAGCCAATCGACGCGCTCGTATCCCCCGCCGCAAAGCTACATCCCCGGTCGGAGTCCCCCTAGCCTCCCCCCTATTCCCAGGAAAGGCTCGCTGCTAAGAAGAAGCCGGAGGGCCCCCGTCGAGTACCGAATGTGACCCTGACCTCCCGGGGGGAATTCAGGGTTCCAACACACCCGCGGCCTGTGCGCCCCCCCTCCGAGGCTGGGGCCACTTGTAGTTCCCCCCTGCATGCCGCTGCCAGCTCCTCCCCCAGTCGGCTGAAAGGCCGAACGTCGCTGCCCCCAGCTGGGCCCAAACCCGGGCTCAGCCACCCGCAGTTGGATCGCACAGGGCCCAGGGACTGCTTGAACTGCCGCGGCCTGTGCCGACGCACGTGTGGGATACTGCACCCCCCGCGGCTAGTGCTGCTTATTGTTCCCCCCATGCCCGCCGCTGCCAGCTCCCTCCCCCAGACGGCTCCCAGGGCGGACGCCGCTGCCCACCGCTGGGCCCAAACCCGGGACTCAGCCACCCGCAGGTTGATGGCACAGGGCTGCATGTACACCAGCGGCCTATACCGCCGCACGCGTGGGATCCTGCACCCCCCCCCGCGTACGGCTGGCGCTGCATCTTGTTCCCCCCATGCCCACCGCTAACCTGCTCTCTCCCCCAGTCAGCTCCCAGGGAGACGCCGCCGCCCGCAGCTGGGCAAGAACCCGGGACTCGGCCACATGCAGGATGCCTGCTCAGGGCTCAGGGCCTGCGTGTCAAGCTTCTTCCTCTTCTGCTGAAGGAATGATGGTATGTCACTTCCTGCTCTCAGACTCTTACACCAGGGAACACCTCCAACCCCCAGGACACCCCCCTTTTCTTAAAGGGAAAACTACCTGCTTTCCTTTTGTACTGTACTGTCCCACCCTGTCATGCCGTCCCTTCGCCTATCTGTTCCTTTCTTGCTCCGGGACTCTCCAAAAAGTTAAAACACAATACACATACAGTACACTGTAATCTTACAGATTACAGTACTGTATAAACAAATTACACATCCTCTTTGTCCCTAGTGGTCAGTCCAGTGCCCTGCATGCATTTTTATATTATAAATACAGTTTTTTCTGCCTGGAAACTAGAGATTGTCCATAGCAACCAAAAAGTGTCCATTTATGTCAAAAGTGGTTTTAGACAAGCTAGAAAACAGTGATAATAAATAAGAATCACTTGCAGAATGGAGCGATAGTGATTTGTGGGGAAATTCGTCATCAAACACTAAATCTAATGACAGCAACAATTCTGCAACTGAGCAAATTTCAGTGTTTTTGATTTGATTACATTATTGAATAATTTTTATTATTATTATATTATTGTAGCGGCCTCACCCTCTCTCTCTTCTTTAGCGGATACTTTGGCTTCGGTCTAGGGGTACTTTGAAGGGGAGAGCGAGGTGCGCCACGGCCAATGTTCTCTAGATTACAGCATGTAGAGGTGAAGGCCAGCATCTAATTACACCCGGGCTGTGTATACGCTCAGAGCCAAGTCTGTTCTGCTGATAACCCCCTTTGCTCCCAGTAATTGGAGTACCACACACTGAAAAGGTCCAACACTTATTTATTCCATAACGGCAAACAAATAGTCCTTTGCGAGCAGACAGTTTGAGACCCATAGAACAGTCCAGTATTGGTGAGGAGTAGGTCAAGGCACAATCCTCAAAGAAACTAAACCGTTGAGGTTTCACCAACGGTTGCTAAGCACAGTGGCTGTTAAATGGACTTTTTGGCTTCAGAGTCTCTTCCAGCGACTCTAGTGAACAGGAACTGGAGTTACCTTCGCTACGCTGCAGCCCCTGTCAGGGGGAAGACATCCCTCCAAGGGAGTTACCAGAGGCCCCGCCGTCACCGGATTAATGCTGTACCGGGCTATCCGGAAGGGTTACACTCCCCGGCCTCCTCGCCTCAGATATGGGTCCCAACACCTTAGGGCCCCTCGGACTCCTCCACCCTCGTGGAACCCAGTCGAAGTTACTGGGCCCCAGGCCTTGGCCATAGTACCTCACCCCAGGCTTAAGGTGCCTGGGATGGACTCCATCCCTCGCTCGGGCCAGGTCAAGGGCACCCGGGCCCGAATCTCCGGAACGCCAGCACCCAGGCCGAAGGTGCCTGGGTGAGGCCGCGTCCTCCAACTCTGAACCCCAAGGTCCGGGCATCCGCCCCTTTTATCTCCTCTCCCTTTGCGTCACAGCGGGTTCCCCGCCCCGCTGTACCGGCGCCAGGAAAGGACAAAAAGGTACAGTCTTGCGGTGCAGGTTCAACTCCGGCCCAGGGCGACAACGCCACCTGCAGGCCACAGGGAACCTTGCACCACCAGAGTCCTCAAAGAACCACAAAAGGGATTCTCAGATTCCCTAACAATTAGTACATCTGGGTTAACTAACCCAGATGCTCCCCCCCAAATTTAAATACCCGCTACATTATTATTTTTTATAATTATTTATAGTTATTTATTATATTATATATTATGATTTTGTGTTTCAAACTTTATCATACCCAGGATGTCTACTAGACTCTTGTTTGGACAGATTTAAGTATGTAATTACTAAGAATTACAGGCCTATAATATAAAACGCCAAATTTCCATGCAAAATAATGGTACCACTTTCAGCACCTAAAATTTGAAATAATCATACCGCCAGGGAGGTTAAGCTCCTCTTTAATAGAGCCTTATTTATTTTGCATGAGTATAATAAAGTCTTCTTCACAGAAAAAATGTGCAAGGTGCACAAGAATTCACTTTGATGTGGATAGTTATGGTCCTTCTGTCTGTACAAAGCAATGACAGGCTGAGAGTGGCTGCTGCTGTCCACCAGTGTTTGGATGTACAGTGCATCCAGAAAGTATTCCAGCACTTCACTTTTTCCACATTTTGTTGTGTTACATCCTTATTTCAAAATGGATTAAATTCATTATTTTCCTCATAATTCTACAAACAATAGCCTATTATGAAAATGTGAAAGAAGTTTGTTTAAAATCTTTGCGAATTTATTAAAAAAAAAAAATGAAACAAAATCCCATGTAGAGAAGAAGTATTCACAGCCTTTGCTCAATACTTTGTTGAAGCACCTTTGGCACCAATTGCAGCCTCAAGTAATTTTGAATGGTAAAACACAGCGGCGCTCATCTGAGTGCAGTATATTAGAACAGGTACAAAATTTATTGAGGTTAAAATGGCAACTCACAGAGTAAGGCGTAAAAGTAGGCTAGTCACAATGGTGGCCTCACCGTATGGTCCTAATCCAGATAGCTGGCGGCAGTGGCATAGCATGGGGGGTGTGAGGGGGGCCTAGGCCCCCGGGCGCAACATTTGGGGGGACGCAATCCCGCCCTGGTGTCACCCTAGCTCCACAAATCAAAATTTTATTTTCTGTGACCCCGCGCCGCTCCGGCCGCCATCTTAATTCTCAGGCCGGCCCCTGGCGCCCTGTGATTGGGCGAAAGGGGTCATGTGGCCTGTCCTTAATCACGGGGGAGCGGGGCTGTCTTCTCCTCCTCCTCCTCTCCGGCCCAGGTCACCAGGTCACCATGTCTCCGTCGCGGCGCGGCGGCAGGCAGTCTGTGGCCGCCATCCTCATCTCCTCCTCCTCTCTGGCCGGGTCTCCGATCATGTCCCCGTCAGGACAGGCAGTCCAGCGAGCAGTGTGACAGGCGGCAGAGCAGATGGAAGAAAAAAAAGGTAAGAGACTCACTCGGCCTGGGGGGAGTAGATATGGTCTGGGGAGAGGGAGCAGCCAGAAAGTCAGTGTATTGTGTGTAGTGTATAGTGTATTGTGTATTGTGTATAGTGTATTGTGTATTGTGTGTAGTGTATTGTGTGTAGTGTATTGTGTATTGGTCTGTGGGTAGAGTATTGTGTGTAGTGTATAGTGTATTGTGTGTAGTGTATTGTGTATTGGTCTGTGGGTAGAGTATTGTGTAGCGGTCAGTATGTAGTGTATTGAGTAGTGTGTGTGTGTGTAGTGTATTGTGTATAGTGTATAGTGTATAGTGTAGTGTATTGTGTATAGTGTATTGGTCTGTGGGTAGAGTATTGTGTAGCGGTCAGTATGTAGTGTATTGAATAGTGTATAGTGTATTGTGTAGCGGTCTGTATGTAGTGTATTGGGTAGTGTATTGTGTGTAGTGTATTGTGTATTGGTCTGTGGGTAGAGTATTGTGTAGCGGTCAGTATGTAGTGTATTGGGTAGTGTATTGCGTATAGTGTATTGTGTATTGGTCTGTGGGTAGAGTATTGTGTATTGGTCTGTGGGTAGAGTATTGTGTAGCGGTCAGTATGTAGTGTATTGAGTAGTGGTCTGTGGGTAGTGTATAGTGTATTATGTAGTGGTCAGTGTGTAGTGTAGTGGTGCGTAGTGGTCAGTGTGCAGTGTAGTGGTCAGTGTGTAGTGGTCAGTTTGTAGTGGTCAGTGTGCAGTGTAGTGGTCAGTGTGCAGTGTAGTGGTCAGTGTGTAGTGGTCAGTGTGCAGTGTAGTGGTCAGTGTGTAGTGGTCAATGTGCAGTGTAGTGGTCAGTGTTTAGTGGTCAGTGTGGTGTGTAGTGTAGTGGTCGGTCAGTGTGCAGTGTAGTGGTCAGTGTGCAGTGTGTAGTGGTCAGTGCGCAGTGGTCAGTGTGCAGTGTAGTGGTCAGTGTGCAGTGTAGTGGTCAGTGTGTAGTGGTCAGTGTGTAGTAGGGATGAGCTTCGAGTTAGAGTCGAACTCATGTTCGACTCGAACATTGCCTGTTCGCCCGTTCGCCGAACAACGAACAATTTGGGGTGTTCGCGGCAAATTCAAAAAGTCTATGGGAGAAATCTAAAGTGCTAATTATAAAGGCTTATATGCAAGTTATTGTCCTAAAAAGTGTTTGGGGACCTGGGTCCTGCCCCAGGGGACATGTTTTAAAAACGTCCGTTTTTTTAGGAGCAGTGATTTTAATAATGCCTAAAATGAAACAATAAAAGTGAAATATTCCTTTAAATTTCGTACCTGGGGGGTGTGTATGATATGCATGTAAAGTGGCGCATGTTTCCCATGCTTAGAACTGTCCCTGCACAAAGTGTCATTTTTGAAGGAAAAAAAGTCATTTAAAACTCACTCGCGGCTATAATGAATTGTCGGCTTTTATCAATACATAGAAAAGTCATTGATAAAAAAAAAAAGCGTGGGGGTTCCCCCAAATTCAATTACCAGGCCCTTTAGGTCTGGAATGGATATTAAGGGGAACCCCGACGCAAATTAAAAAAAATGGCGTGGGGTTCCCCCTAAATATCCATACCAGGCCCTTGAGATCTGGCATGGATTTTAAGGGGAACTCCACCCCAAATTTAAAAAAAAATGGCGTGGAGTCCCCCCAAAAATCCATACCAGACCCTTATCCGAGCACGCAACCTGGCCGGCCGCAGGGGAAGAGGGGGGACGAGAGAGCGGCCCCCCCTCCCTCCTGAACCATACCAGGCCACATGCCCTCAACATGGGGAGGATGTCCCCATGTTGATGGGGACAAGGGCCTCATCCCCACAACCCTTACCCGGTGGTTGTGGGGGTCTGCGGGCGGGGGGCTTATCGGAATCTTATCGGAATTTGGAAGACCCCTTTAACAAAGGGGACCCCCAGATCCCGGCCCCCCCCATGTGAATTGGTAAGGGGTACATTGTACCCCTACCATTTCACGAAGAAAGTGTCAAAAAATGTAAATAAAAACACACACACCTTGGAAAAGTCCTTTATTAAAAAAAAAAAAAAAATAATAAAAAAAAAAACATTCCAGCAATGAAATCCAGTGTCCCGCGGCGATCCCGATGTCCAGCGCTGTCCGTCATTGGTTGTGCCTGTGCGGACCTGATGGGGAACTTCCTTGCCGTGTTTTAAATGTATAGACCTGCCCCTTCTAAAGTTCCCCATCAGGTCCGCTCAGCGGACCAGATGCGGAACATGAGAAGGGGCGGGTCTATACATGTATTACACAGCGAATGAAGTTCCCCATCAGGTCCGCCCCCTCGGTATGTCCGACCCCGCCTACGTCATTGGCCTGAGCGGGGAACTTCCTTCACTGTGTAATTTAAATTTACACAGTGAAGGAAGTTCCCCGCTCAGGCCAATGACGTAGGCGGGGTCCGACATACCGAGGGGGCGGACCTGATGGGGAACTTCTCTCACTTTGTAATTCATGTATAGACCCGCCCCTTCTCATGTTCAGCATCTGGTCCGCTGAGCGGACCTGATGGGGAACGAGAGAAGGGGCGGGTCTATTCATGTATTACACAGCGAACAAAGTTCCCCATCAGGTCCGCCCCCTCGGTATGTCGAACCCCGCCTACGTCATTGGCCTGAGCGGGAAACTTCCTTCACTGTGTAAATTTAAATTACACAGTGAAGGAAGTTCCCCGCTCAGGCCAATGACGTAGGCGGGGTCGGACATACCGAGGGGGCGGACCTGATGGGGAACTTCATTCGCTGTGTAATTCATGTATAGACCCGCCCCTTCTCATGTTCCGCATCTGGTCCGCTGAGCGGACCTGATGGGGAACTTTAGAAGGGGCGGGTCTATACATTTAAAACACAGCGAGGAAGTTCCCCATCAGGTCCGCACAGGCACAACCAATGACAGACAGCGCTGGACATCGGATCGCTGCGGGACACTGGAATTCATCGCTGGAATGTTTTTTTTTTATTATTATTATTTTTTTTTTAATAAAGGACTTTTTCAAGGTGTTTGTGTGTTTTTATTTACATTTTTTGACACTTTCTTCGTGAAATGGTAGGGGTACAATGTACCCCTTACCAATTCACATAGGGGGGGCGGGATCTGGGGGTCCCCTTTGTCAAAGGGGTCTTCCAGATTCCGATAAGCCCCCCGCCCGCAGACCCCCACAACCACCGGGCAAGGGTTGTGGGGATGAGGCCCTTGTCCCCATCAACATGGGGACATCCTCCCCATGTTGAGGGCATGTGGCCTGGTACGGTTCAGGAGGGAGGGGGGCGCTCTCTCGTCCCCCCCTCTTCCCCTGCGGCCGGCCAGGTTGCGTGCTCGGATAAGGGTCTGGTATGGATTTTTGGGGGGACTCCACGCCATTTTTTTTTAAATTTGGGGTGGAGTTCCCCTTAAAATCCATGCCAGATCTCAAGGGCCTGGTATGGATATTTAGGGGGAACCCCACGCCATTTTTTTTTTAATTTGCGGCGGGGTTCCCCTTAATATCCATTCCAGACCTAAAGGGCCTGGTAATTGAATTTAAGGGAACCCCCACGCTTTTTTTTTTTATCAATGACTTTTCTATGTATTGATAAAAGCCGACAATTCATTAATAGCCGCGAGTGAGTTTTATATGTCTTTTTTTCCTTCAAAAATGACACTTTGTGCAGGGACAGTTCTAAGCACGGGAAACATGCGCCACTTTACATGCATACAGTGGGGATCGAAAGTTTGGGCACCCCATGTAAAAATGTGTATTAATGTGCATAACGAACCAAGGAAAGATGGAAAAATCTCCAAATGGCATCAAATTACAGATTAGTCATTCTTATAATATGTCAAAAAAAGTTAGATTTTATTTCCATCATTTACACTTTCAAAATTACAGAAAACAAAAAAATGGCGTCTGCAAAAGTTTGGGCACCCTGCAGAGTTAATATCTTGTACTGCCCCCTTTGGCAAGTATAACAGCTTGTAAACGCTTTTTGTAGCCAGCCAAGAGTCTTTCAATTCTTGTTTGAGGTATCTTTGCCCATTCTTCCTTACAAAAGTCTTCCAGTTCTTTGAGATTTCTGGGCTGTCTGTCACGCACTGCTCTTTTTAGGTCTATCCATAGGTTTTCAATAGGGATGAGCTTCGTGTTCGAGTCGAACATACGTTTGACTCGAACATCGGCTGTTCGATCGTTCAACGAAGATCGAACGATTTGGGCCGTTCGCGCCAAATTCGAGTGACGCGAACGGCCCACAATGCACTACGCCATCGCAGTGTCATCCAGGCGCTGTGATTGGCCAAGCATGCACTGTGACCCCGCATGCTTGGCCAATCACAGCGCCGGCAGCGAGGAGAGCAATGATTGGCCACAGGCAGGATGCCTGTGGCCAATTATTGCTGAGGGGGTTTAGTACACGCCCCACACTATAAAAGGCCGCCAGCGCGGCGGCCTTGTGTAGTGTGTTCCGGAGCAGGGAAAGAGAAGCATAGGCAGGGACAGTGTCATTTTTTTCCTTTACTAATCCTGGATTCCTTGTGTTTAGGGACAGAGAAGGATAGGTAGGGAGAGTGTCAGTGTGTCATTCTGTGCTAAACCTTGTTTGTAGGGACAGAGAAGGACAGTGAGGGAAAGTGTCAGTGTGCTATACTGTGCTAAATCTTGTTTGTAGGGACAGAGAAGGACAGTGAGGGAAAGTGTCAGTGTGCTATTCTGTGCTAATCCTTGTTTGTAGGGACAGAGAAGGACAGTGAGGGAAACTGTCAGTGTGCTATTCTGTTCTAAACCAATCTTGCTGAACCATATTTGAAATCCTTGAGTTTAGGGACAGAGAAGGACACTCGTGGAAACTATCAGTGTGCTATTCTGTGCTAAATCTTGTTTGTAGGGACAGAAAAGGACAGTGAGGGAAAGTGTCAGTGTGCTATTCTGTCCTAAACCAATCTTGCTGAACCATATTTGAAATCCTTGAGTTTAGGGACAGAGAAGGACACTCGTGGAAACTATCAGTGTGCTATTCTGTGCTAATCCTTGTTTGTAGGGACAGAGAAGGACAGTGAGGGAAACTGTCAGTGTGCTATTCTGTTCTAAACCAATCTTGCTGAACCATATTTGAAATCCTTGAGTTTAGGGACAGAGAAGGACACTCGTGGAAACTATCAGTGTGCTATTCTGTGCTAAATCTTGTTTGTAGGGACAGAAAAGGACAGTGAGGGAAAGTGTCAGTGTGCTATTCTGTCCTAAACCAATCTTGCTGAACCATATTTGAAATCCTTGAGTTTAGGGACAGAGAAGGACACTCGTGGAAACTATCAGTTTTCTATTCTGTGATAATCCTTGTTTGTAGGGACAGAGAAGGACAGTGAGGGAAACTGTCAGTGTGCTATTCTGTTCTAAACCAATCTTGCTGAACCATATTTGAAATCCTTGAGTTTAGGGACAGAGAAGGACACTCATGGAAACTATCAGTGTGCTATTCTGTGCTAAATCTTGTTTCTAGGGACAGAAAAGGACAGTGAGGGAAAGTGTCAGTGTGCTATTCTGTCCTAAACAAATCTTGCTGAACCATATTTGAAATCCTTGAGTTTAGGGACAGAGAAGGACACTCGTGGAAACTATCAGTGTGCTATTCTGTGCTAAATCTTGTTTGTAGGGACAGAAAAGGACAGTGAGGGAAAGTGTCAGTGTGCTATTCTGTCCTAAACCAATCTTGCTGAACCATATTTGAAATCCTTGAGTTTAGGGACAGAGAAGGACACTCGTGGAAACTATCAGTGTGCTATTCTGTGCTAATCCTTGTTTGTAGGGACAGAGAAGGACAGTGAGGGAAACTGTCAGTGTGCTATTCTGTTCTAAACCAATCTTGCTGAACCATATTTGAAATCCTTGAGTTTAGGGACAGAGAAGGACACTCGTGGAAACTATCAGTGTGCTATTCTGTGCTAAATCTTGTTTGTAGGGACAGAGAAGGACAGTGAGGGAAACTATCAGTGTGCTATTCTGTGCTAAGCCAATCTTGCTGAACCATATTGCAAATCCTTGTGTTTAGGGACAGAGAAGGATAGGCAGGGGACAGTGTCAGTGTCTTTGTTGCTAAGCCTCCTGCACAGTATACACCTGAAGGTAGCCCTTATTGCTGTTTTTCCCATCTCCCTGCAGGCCATCCATTAAAATGTCTGGAAGGCAAACAAGGAGAGGCAGACAGTCAGGAGGCAAAAAAAGAGGGCAAGCAGGCTCTGTGTCTGGGGGCAACAGTGCTGGTCGTGGACGCGGTGCATTGTCATCAGCACATGGCCATGGGACACGCTTGTCCTTCTTTTCGGCAGCTGGACATGTTGAGCCACATCATGCCGAAGACTTGGTAGAGTGGATGACCAAGCCCACCTCATCCTCCTCATCCTCTCTCACCCAGGCTCAGGGTACTGGCAAAGCAGCTGCCAAAGCGTCCTCTTCTCTGGTATCAATGTCATCATTAGTCACTCCTTCCCTAGACCCACCATGTCCTCCTCCTGAGGAGTCCCCCGAACTGTTTGAGCACAGTGTTGGGTACATGCTCCAGGAGGATGCCCAGCGTTTCGAAGGATCTGATGATGATACCCAGCTAGAGGAAGGCAGTAGCGTGAGAGCTGAGAGAGGGGATGTTCAAGAAGGACACCAATCTGGCAGTCATGCTCCAGCAGCTGCAGCATACTGCCAGATTGGCTCCAGTGATGAGGAGGGAGGGGATGATGAGGTCACTGACTCCACGTGGGTGCCTAATAGGAGAGAGGAGGAGGAGGAGGATGAGGAGGAGGCACATCTCCAACGAGGCAGGATGCCCTTGGGTGGCCCGCGTATGGGCAGCACACCGACGGAATCACACCGCAGAGCTCCGCCTGTGCAGGGCGCTGCCTCTGCCCGTCATTCAAAAAGTTCTTTGGTGTGGGCCTTTTTTGAGGCGAGTGCATCAGATCGCACAGCTGCTGTTTGCAACATATGTCTCAAGCGTATATCGCGTGGCCAAAACATCAGCCGCTTGGGCACCACATGCTTGATCAGACATATGTTGACCTGCCATGCAGCTCGTTGGCAAGCCTACCTTAAAGACCCACACCAAAGAACAAAGCGGACCTCTCCTTGCACCGCATCAGCTGGGATCTCCAACCCCACTATAACTTCAGTCCTCTCTGAAACCTGCACTGAGAGGAATGAAGGTGTAGAATTAGGTGTGTCACAGCCAAGTACTTGCGGCCACTCTGCTAGCAGTACACCGACGTCCGATTCTAGCAGGCAAATTTCCCTGCCCCAGCTGCTGGACCGTCGAAAGAAGTTCACTCCCAGCCATCCACATGCCCAGCGGTTGAATGCTAGCTTGGCTAAATTGCTAGCGCTTCAACTGCTGCCTTTTCAGTTGGTAGACTCGGCCCCCTTCCGTGAGTTTGTGCAATGTGCGGTTCCTCAGTGGCAGGTTCCAAACGCCACTTTTTCTCACGGAAGGCGATTCCGGCTCTCTACAGGCATGTGGAAGGCAATGTCTTGGCCTCGCTGGACAGGGCGGTCAGCGGTAAGGTGCATATTACCGCTGACTCATGGTCCAGCAGGCATGGACAGGGACGTTACCTTTCTTTCACGGCCCATTGGGTCACTCTTTTGGCAGCTGGGAAGGATGCAGGACAAGGTGTAGTAGTGTTGGAGGTTGTTCCGCCGCCACACCTCCAAAATGCTACTAGTGGTTGTGACACACCTCTCTCCTCCACCCCCTCCTCTTCTTCTTCCTCCATGGCCTCTTCCTGTGGTTTGTCCTCGGAACCAGCGGTGCTCCGTAGGCGTTCAAGGGGCTACGCAAGTACGCAGGCAAAAAGATGCCATGCCGTGCTTGCGCTGGTGTGTTTGGGGGACAGGAGCCACACTGGGGCAGAGGTCCTGTCTGCTCTGCAGGGGCAGGCCGAGAGGGGGTTGACGCCACGCCAGCTTAAGCCAGGAATGGTGGTTTGCGACAATGGCACCAACCTCCTCTCCGCCCTCCGACAGGGACAACTGACCCATGTGCCCTGTATGGCTCACGTCCTTAACCTGGTGGTGCAGCGGTTCTTGGGCAGGTACCCGGGCTTACAGGATGTCCTGAGGCAGGCCAGGAAAGTCTGTGTGCATTTCCGCAGATCTTATAATGCCAGTGCTCGCCTGGCTGATCTGCAAAAGGAGTTGAACCTGCCCAAGAACCGCCCTATATGTGACATGCCCACCAGGTGGAACTCAACGTTGGCCATGCTGCAGCGGCTGCACACGCAGCAGAGGGCCATCAATGAGTACCTGTGCGACTACAGCACCAGGACAGGGTCAGGGGAGCTCGGGTTTTTTTCACCACGCCAGTGGGGCATGATCAGGGATGCATGCACTGTCCTGGCACCATTTGAGGAGGCCACGAGGATGGTGAGCAGTGACAGTGCATGCATCAGTGACACTGTACCTCTTGTCCACCTGTTGGAGCACACGCTGCGTGGAATAATGGACAGGGCACTTGAGGCAGAACAGAGGCAGGAAGAGGAGGACTTCCTTGCCTCTCAAGGCCCCCTTTACCCAGACAGTGTTCCTTCTGTCCCACCCATCGCACAGGAAGAGGAGGAGGAGGAGGAGGATTGTGTCAGCATGGAGGTGGAGGCTGGCACTCAGCATCATCAGCAGCAGTCTTTTAGGGATGATTTACAGTCCCAAGAAACCAGTGGACTTGTACGTGGCTGGGAGGAGGTAGCTGCGGATCATGTCGTCCTTAGTGACCCAGAGGACTCCGGACTGAATGCCTCAGCTAACCTACGCTGCATGGCCTCCCTGATCCTGCAAAGTCTGCGGAAGGATCCTCGTATTCTTCGGATCAAGGAGAGGGACCATTACTGGCTGGCCACTCTCCTTGATCCACGGTACAAGGGTAAGGTTGCGGACCTTATGTTACCGTCGCAGAGGGAGCAGAGGATGAGACAACTCCGGGAGGCCTTGCAGAAAGGTCTGTGCAACGCGTTCCCAGAGACTGGGAGGTTACAAACTCCTGGTCCTGGACAACGAGTTGCTGAGGCTTCGGGCAGTCAAAGAAGGAGCGGTGGGGAAGGTGGCCGTCTGACCGATGCGTTCAGACAATTCTTTAGTCCGCAGCCCCAAAGTATGATCGGTTCCAGCAACCATCGCCAGCGTCTGATATACATGGTGCAGGAATACCTAGGGGTAAGGTCAGACTTGGACACCTTCCCCACCGAAAATCCTCTGGCTTACTGGGTCTTTAGGATGGATCACTGGCCAGAGCTTGCACAGTATGCAATTGAGCTACTGGCCTGTCCTGCATCCAGCGTTCTTTCAGAACGCACATTCAGTGCTGCTGGAGGATTTGTCACGGATCACAGGGTGCGCCTGTCCACCGACTCGGTTGATCGACTGACTTTCATCAAGATGAACCAGTCTTGGATCACCACCAGCTACCACACACCTGATGCTGATATAACAGACTAATTGATTTTAAAATGTCACATCCCTTCAAGACTGATGCTGATGCTGAGTGCCTGTGCTGTTATGTTGACTGGCTATCCTCCTCCTCCTCCTCAATGATACGATTAATGATGATAGCTTGGAAGATCATTTTGGTTTATGGGTGACGCCACCAGTGGCTAAGGCCCAATTTTTCAGCCCCTGTTTAACAGGGGCGTGTTATTACAATTTTTGATGCAATACTTTGCAACAGGCCTCATTGCTGTGCTCCAAGTACAGTACCTGTGAGGGGTTGCAGTGTTGTGCCACCAGTGCCTAAGGCCCAATTTTTCAGCCCCTGTTCAACAGGGGCATGCAATTATAATTATTGATCTAATAATTCACAGCAGGGCCCATTGCTGCGCCCACCAAGAGTAACTGTCAGGCCTTACAGTGTTGTGTCAACACCACCACCACCACCACCACCAAAGGCCCAATTTTTCAGCCCCTGTTCAACAGGGGCATGCAATTATAATTATTGATCTAATAATTCACAGCAGGGCCCATTGCTGCGCCCACCAAGAGTAACTGTCAGGCCTTACAGTGTTGTGTCAACACCACCACCACCACCACCAAAGGCCCAATTTTTCAGCCCCTGTTCAACAGGGGCATGCAATTATAATTATTGATCTAATAATTCACAGCAGGGCCCATTGCTGCGCCCACCAAGAGTAACTGTCAGGCCTTACAGTGTTGTGTCAACACCACCACCACCACCACCACCTTAAAGGCCCAATTTTTCAGCCCCTGTTCAACAGGGGCATGCAATTATAATTATTGATCTAATAATTCACAGCAGGGCCCATTGCTGCGCCCACCAAGAGTAACTGTCAGGCCTTACAGTGTTGTGGCACCAGCACCACCATCAAAGGCCCAATTTTTACTACCACTGTTCAACAATTATATGTTATTACAATTCCTGATATAATAGTTGACAGCAGGGCGTTCCAGCACCCACCAAGAGTAACTGTGAGTGCTTACAGTGTTGTGCCAACACCAACACCTAAGGGGCCAATTTCTGCAGAGTATATACGGCAGTAGTGATGAGCCGAACACCCCCGGGTTCGGTTCGCACCAGAACCCGCGAACGGACCGAAAGTTTGCACGAACATTAGAACCCTATTAAATACAATGGATGCGAACGTTCGGATTCTAAAGTGCTAATTATAACGACTATTATCCATGTTATTGTCCTATACAGAGTTTGGGAACCCGGGTTCTGCACCAGGGGACATGTATCAATGCAAAAAGAAGTTTTAAAAACGGAGCAGTCATTTTAATGATGCATAAAGTGAAAAAAAATGAGTCAAATATTCCTTTAAATATTGTACCTGGGGGGTGTCTAAAGTATGCCTGTGAAGTGCCACGTGTTTCCCGTGTTTAGAACTGTCCCTGCACAAAATTACATTTCTAAAGGAAAAAAAAGCCATTTAAAACTGCTTGCGGCTTTAATGTAATGTCTGGTCCCGGTAATATGGATGAAAATCTTTAAGAAAAATGGCATAGCTACCCCATCACCCCCCCCCCCCCCACCCCAGCCCATTACCAGCCCCTTTGGGTCTTGTATGGATATTAAGGGGAACCCCGCACACAAAATAAAAAAGGCCCTATATACTCTGAACAGCCGTATACAGGCGGTGCATACAAGACAGGGACTGTAGAGTCTGTTTGTAATTTTGAACAGCTACATTGTTTAAGTGTAGCTCCAGCCCAAATACCTATTTTTAAGCTTTTTGGAAAACATAGGGAAGGGTTATCACCCCTGTAACATTTGTTTTGCTGTCTGTGCCCCTGTTCAGAACATTTCACCTCACTTTGCGTCCCAATGACAACTGATTTTGAAATGTGGTGTTTTCAACAGGGGCTGAAAAATTGGGCCTTAGCCACTGGTGGCGGCACCCATAAACCAAAATGATCTTCCAAGCTATCATCATTAATCAGATCATTGAGGAGGAGGAGGAGGATAGCTAGTCAACATAACAGCACAGGAACTCAGCATCAGCATCAGTCTTGAAGGGATGTGACATTTTAAAATCAATTAGTCTGTTATATCAGCATCAGGTGTGTGGTAGCTGGTGGTGATCCAAGACTGGTTCATCTTGATGAAAGTCAGTCGATCAACCGAGTCGGTGGACAGGCGCACCCTGTGATCCGTGACAAATCCTCCAGCAGCACTGAATGTGCGTTCTGAAAGAACGCTGGATGCAGGACAGGCCAGTAGCTCAATTGCATACTGTGCAAGCTCTGGCCAGTGATCCATCCTCAAGACCCAGTAAGCCAGAGGATTTTCGGTGGGGAAGGTGTCCAAGTCTGACCTTGCCCCTAGGTATTCCTGCACCATGTATATCAGACGCTGGCGATGGTTGCTGGAAACGATCATACTTTGGGGCTGCGGACTAAAGAATTGTCTGAACGCATCGGTCAGACGGCCACCTTCCCCACCGCTCCTTCTTTGACTGCCCGAAGCCTCAGCAACTCGTTGTCCAGGACCAGGAGTTTGTAACCTCCCAGTCTCTGGGAACGCGTTGCACAGACCTTTCTGCAAGGCCTCCCGGAGTTGTCTCATCCTCTGCTCCCTCTGCGACAGTAACATAAGGTCCGCAACCTTACCCTTGTACCGTGGATCAAGGAGAGTGGCCAGCCAGTAATGGTCCCTCTCCTTGATCCGAAGAATACGAGGATCCTTCCGCAGACTTTGCAGGATCAGGGAGGCCATGCAGCGTAGGTTAGCTGAGGCATTCAGTCCGGAGTCCTCTGGATCACTAAGGACGACATGATCCGCAGCCACCTCCTCCCAGCCACGTACAAGTCCACTGGTTTCTTGGGACTGTAAATCATCCCTAAAAGACTGCTGCTGATGATGCTGAGTGCCAGCCTCCACCTCCATGCTGACACAATCCTCCTCCTCCTCCTCCTCCTCCTCTTCCTGTGCGATGGGTGGGACAGAAGGAACACTGTCAGGGTAAAGGGGGCCTTGAGAGGCAAGGAAGTCCTCCTCTTCCTGCCTCTGTTCTGCCTCAAGTGCCCTGTCCATTATTCCACGCAGCGTGTGCTCCAACAGGTGGACAAGAGGTACAGTGTCACTGATGCATGCACTGTCACTGCTCACCATCCTCGTGGCCTCCTCAAATGGTGCCAGGACAGTGCATGCATCCCTGATCATGCCCCACTGGCGTGGTGAAAAAAACCCGAGCTCCCCTGACCCTGTCCTGGTGCCGTAGTCGCACAGGTACTCATTGATGGCCCTCTGCTGCGTGTGCAGCCACTGCAGCATGGCCAACGTTGAGTTCCACCTGGTGGGCATGTCACATATAAGGCGGTTCTTGGGCAGGTTCAACTCCTTTTGCAGCTCAGCCAGGCGAGCACTGGCATGATAAGATCTGCGGAAATGAACACAGACTTTCCTGGCCTGCCTCAGGACATCCTGTAAGCCCGGGTACCTGCCCAAGAACCGCTGCACCACCAGGTTAAGGACGTGAGCCATACAGGGCACATGGGTCAGTTGTCCCTGTCGGAGGGCGGAGAGGAGGTTGGTGCCATTGTCGCAAACCACCATTCCTGGCTTAAGCTGGCGTGGCGTCAACCACCTCTCGGCCTGCCCCTGCAGAGCAGACAGGACCTCTGCCCCAGTGTGGCTCCTGTCCCCCAAACACACCAGCGCAAGCACGGCATGGCATCTTTTTGCCTGCGTACTTGCGTAGCCCCTTGAACGCCTACGGAGCACCGCTGGTTCCGAGGACAAACCACAGGAAGAGGCCATGGAGGAAGAAGAAGAGGAGGGGGTGGAGGAGAGAGGTGTGTCACAACCAGTAGTAGCATTTTGGAGGCGTGGCGGTGGAACAACCTCCAACACTACTGCACCTTGTCCTGCATCCTTCCCAGCTGCCAAAAGAGTGACCCAATGGGCCGTGAAAGAAAGGTAACGTCCCTGTCCATGCCTGCTGGACCATGAGTCAGCGGTAATATGCACCTTACCGCTGACCGCCCTGTCCAGCGAGGCCAAGACATTGCCTTCCACATGCCTGTAGAGAGCCGGAATAGCCTTCCGTGAGAAAAAGTGGCGTTTGGGAACCTGCCACTGAGGAACCGCACATTGCACAAACTCACGGAAGGGGGCCGAGTCTACCAACTGAAAAGGCAGCAGTTGAAGCGCTAGCAATTTAGCCAAGCTAGCATTCAACCGCTGGGCATGTGGATGGCTGGGAGTGAACTTCTTTCGACGGTCCAGCAGCTGGGGCAGGGAAATTTGCCTGCTAGAATCGGACGTCGGTGTACTGCTAGCAGAGTGGCCGCAAGTACTGGGCTGTGACACACCTAATTCTACACCTTCATTCCTCTCAGTGCAGGTTTCAGAGAGGACTGAAGGTATAGTGGGTTTTGAGATCCCAGCTGATGCGGTGCAAGGAGAGGTCCGCTTTGTTCTTTGGTGTGGGTCTTTAAGGTAGGCTTGCCAACGAGCTGCATGGCAGGTCAACATATGTCTGATCAAGCATGTGGTGCCCAAGCGGCTGATGTTTTGGCCACGCGATATACGCTTGAGACATATGTTGCAAACAGCAGCTGTGCGATCTGATGCACTCGCCTCAAAAAAGGCCCACACCAAAGAACTTTTTGAATGACGGGCAGAGGCAGCGCCCTGCACAGGCAGAGCTCTGCGGTGTGATTCCGTCGGTGTGCTGCCCATACGCTGGCCACTCAAGGGCATCCTGCCTCGTTGGAGATGTGCCTCCTCCTCATCCTCCTCCTCCTCCTCTCTCCTATTAGGCACCCACGTGGAGTCAGTGACCTCATCATCCCCTCCCTCCTCATCACTGGAGCCAATCTGGCAGTATGCTGCAGCTGCTGGAGCATGACTGCCAGATTGGTGTCCTTCTTGAGCATCCCCTCTCTCTGCTCTCACGCTACTGCCTTCCTCTAGCTGGGTATCATCATCAGATCCTTCGAAACGCTGGGCATCCTCCTGGAGCATGTACCCAACACTGTGCTCAAACAGTTCGGGGGACTCCTCAGGAGGAGGACATGGTGGGTCTAGGGAAGGATTGACTAATGAAGATAATGATACCAGAGAAGAGGACGCTTTGGCAGCTGCTTTGCCAGTACCCTGAGCCTGGGTGAGAGAGGATGAGGAGGATGAGGTGGGCTTGGTCATCCACTCTACCAAGTCTTCGGCATGATGTGGCTCAACATGTCCAGCTGCCGAAAAGAAGGACAAGCGTGTCCCATGGCCATGTGCTGATGACAATGCACCGCGTCCACGACCAGCACTGTTGCCCCCAGACACAGAGCCTGCTTGCCCTCTTTTTTTGCCTCCTGACTGTCTGCCTCTCCTTGTTTGCCTTCCAGACATTTTAATGGATGGCCTGCAGGGAGATGGGAAAAACAGCAATAAGGGCTACCTTCAGGTGTATACTGTGCAGGAGGCTTAGCAACAATGACACTGACACTGTCCCCTGCCTATCCTTCTCTGTCCCTAAACACAAGGATTTGCAATATGCTTCAGCAAGATTGGTTTAGCACAGAATAGCACACTGACAGTTTCCCTCACTGTCCTTCTCTGTCCCTACAAACAAGATTTAGCACAGAATAGCACACTGATAGTTTCCACGAGTGTCCTTCTCTGTCCCTAAACTCAAGGATTTCAAATATGGTTCAGCAAGATTGGTTTAGAACAGAATAGCACACTGTCAGTTTCACTCACTGTCCTACTCTGTCCCTACAAACAAGATTTAGCACAGAATAGCACACTGATAGTTTCCACGAGTGTCCTTCTCTGTCCCTAAACTCAAGGATTTCAAATATGGTTCAGCAAGATTGGTTTAGAACAGAATAGCACACTGTCAGTTTCACTCACTGTACCTCTCTGTCCCTACAAACAAGATTTAGCACAGAATAGCACACTGATAGTTTCCACGAGTGTCCTTCTCTGTCCCTAAACTCAAGGATTTCAAATATGGTTCAGCAAGATTGGTTTAGAACAGAATAGCACACTGACACTTTCCCTCACTGTACCTCTCTGTCCCTAAACTCAAGGATTTCAAATATGGTTCAGCAAGATTGGTTTAGAACAGAATAGCTCACTGTCAGTTTCACTCACTGTCCTACTCTGTCCCTACAAACAAGATTTAGCACAGAATAGCACACTGACACCTTCCCTCACTGTACCTCTCTGTCCCTAAACTCAAGGATTTCAAATATGGTTCAGCAAGATTGGTTTAGAACAGAATAGCACACTGTCAGTTTCACTCACTGTCCTACTCTGTCCCTACAAACAAGATTTAGCACAGAATAGCACACTGACACTTTCCCTCACTGTACCTCTCTGTCCCTAAACTCAAGGACTTCAAATATGGTTCAGCAAGATTGGTTTAGAACAGAATAGCACACTGACACTTTCCCTCACTGTACCTCTCTGTCCCTACAAACAAGGTTTAGCACAGAATAACACACTGACACTCTCCCTACCTATCCTTATTTGTCCTTAAACACAAGGAATCCAGGATTAGTAAAGGAAAAAAATGACACTGTCCCTGCCTATGCTTCTCTTTCCCTGCTCCGGAACACACTACACAAGGCCGCCGCGCTGGCGGCCTTTTATAGTGTGGGGCGTGTACTAAACCCCCTCAAGAATAATTGGCCACAGGCATCCTGCCTGTGGCCAATCATTGCTCTCCTCGCTGCCGGCGCTGTGATTGGCCAAGCATGCGGGGTCACAGTGCATGCTTGGCCAATCACAGCGCCTGGATGACACTGCGATGGCGTAGTGCATTGTGGGCCGTTCGCGTCACTCGAATTTGGCGCGAACGGCCCAAATCGTTCGATCTTCGTCGAACGATCGAACAGCCGATGTTCGAGTCGAACGTATGTTCGACTCGAACACGAAGCTCATCCCTATACGGCAGGTCCCTACTTTCAAACATCCAACTTACAAACGACTACTACTTGCAAACGGAAGAAGACAACAGGAAGTGAGAGGAAATCTACCCCTTGGAAGGAAAATTCTCTCCTGTAAGAATTAATATGGGAGAAAGGTGTCTCCTCTCTACTGATGCTTTATCACCAATCCTTGTTTCAATAAAAACACCACATTTCAAAAACAGTTGTCATTGGGACGCAAAGTGAGGTGAAATGTTCTGAACAGGGGCACAGACAGCAAAACAAATGTTACAGGGGTGATAACCCTTCCCTATGTTTTCCAAAAAGCTTAAAAATAGATTTTTTGGCTGGAGCTACACTTAAACAATGTACCTGTTCAAAATTACAAACAGATTCTACATAAGAACAAACCTACAGTCCCTGTCTTGTATGCACCGCCTGTATACGGCTGTTCAGAGTATATAGGGCCTTTTTTATTTTGTGTGCGGGGTTCCCCTTAATATCCATACAAGACCCAAAGGGGCTGGTAATGGGCTGGGGTAGGGGGGGGGGGTGATGGGGTAGCTATGCCATTTTTCTTAAAGATTTTCGTCCATATTACCGGGACCAGACATTACATTAAAGCCGCAAGCAGTTTTAAATGGCTTTTTTTTCCTTTAGAAATGTAATTTTGTGCAGGGACAGTTCTAAACACGGGAAACACGTGGCACTTCACAGGCATACTTTAGACACCCCCCAGGTACAATATTTAAAGGAATATTTGACTTTTTTTTTTTCACTTTATGCATCATTAAAATGACTGCTCCCGAAAAACGGCCGTTTTTAAAACTTCTTTTTGCATTGATACATGTCCCCTGGTGCAGAACCCGGGTTCCCAAACTCTGTTTAGGACAATAACATGGATAATAGTCGTTATAATTAGCACTTTAGAATTCGAACGTTCGCATCCATTGTATTTAATAGGGTTCTAATGTTCGTGCGAACTTTCGGTCCGTTCGCGGGTTCTGGTGCGAACCGAACCCGGGGGTGTTCGGCTCATCACTAGTTTTCAATAATGTTGAGGTCAGGAGATTGTGAAGGCCATGGCAAAACCTTCAGTTTACGCCTCTTGATGTAATCCCCCGTGGATTTTGAGGTGTGTTTAGGATCATTATCCATTTGTAGCAGCCATCCTCTCTTTAACTTCAGCTTTTACACAGATGGCATCAAGTTACCATCCAAAATTTGCTGAAATTTTATTGAATCCATTTTTCCTTCTACTCGTGAAATGTTCCCTATGCCACTGGCTGCAATACAACCCCAAAGCATGATTGATCCACCCCCATGCTTAACAGTTGGACAGAGGTTCTTTTCATTAAATTCTGTGGCCTTTCTTCTCCAAATGTACCTTTGCTCATTCCGGCCAAAAAGTTCTATTTTAACCTCATCGGTCCACAGAACTTGTTTTCAAAATGCCTCAGGCTTGTCTATATGTTCATTTGCAAAGTTCAAACGCTGGTTTTTGTGGTGAGTACGTAGAAGAGGTTTTCTTCTGATGACTCTTCCATGAAGACCATATTTGTACAAGTATCTCTTTATAGTGGAATAGTGTACCACAACTCCAGTGTCTGCCAGATCTTTCTGGAGGGATCGTGCAGTCAAACGTGGGTTTTGAATTGCTTTTCTCACAATCCTGCGAGCTGTTCTGTCTGATATTTTTCTTGGTCTTCCAGATCTTGCTTTAACTTCCACTGTTCCTGATGACTGCCATTTCTTAATTACATTCCGAACAGAGGATATTGACATATGAAAACGCTTTGCTATCTTCTTATAGCCTTCTCCAGCTTTGTGAGCGTCAACTATTTTCAGTTTCAGTTTTCTAGACAACTGCTTAGAAGAACCCATGGTGCTGATTGTTGGAGCAAGGTCAGATGAGTCTGGCCATTTAAAACCTTTGAGATTGACATCAACTGGTCTTCCCAGACGATGATTGAGAACAATCCATGACACTGGCAGGTCTCAGCTTTGCAAAGGGGGCAGTGCATGCTATAAATTCTGCAGGGTGCCCAAACTTTTGCAGACGCCATTTTTTTGTTTTCTGTAATTTTGAAAGTGTAAATGATGGAAATAAAATCTAACTTTTTTTGACATATTATAAGAATGTCTAATCTGTAATTTGATGCCATTTGGAGATTTTTCCATCTTTCCTTGACTTCGTTATGCACATTAATACACATTTTTATCTGGGGTGCCCAAACTTTCGATCCCCACTGTATCATACACACCCCCCAGGTACGAAATTTAAAGGAATATTTCACTTTTATTGTTTCACCGCTGGATTTCACCGCTGGAATGTTTTTTTTTTTTTTTTTAAATAAAGGACTTTTTCAAGGTGTTTGTGTGGTTTTTTAAACATTTTTTTACGCTTTCTTCGTGAAATGGTAGGGGTACAATGTACCCCTTACCAATTCACATGGGGGGGGGCGGGATCTGGGGGTCCCCTTTGTTAAAGGGGTCTTCCAGATTCCTATAAGCCCCCCGCCCGCAGACCCCCACAACCACCGGGCAAGGGTTGTGGGGATGAGGCCCTTGTCCCCATCAACATGGGGACATCCTCCCCATGTTGAGGGCATGTGGCCTGGTACGGTTCAGGAGGGAGGGGGGGCCGCTCTCTCGTCCCCCCCTTTTCCCCTGCGGCCGGCCAGGTTGCGTGCTCGGTTAAGGGGTCTGGTATGGATTTTTAGGGGGACTCCACGCCATTTTTTTTTTAAATTTGGGGTGGAGTTCCCCTTAAAATCCATGCCAGATCTGAAGGGCCTGGAATGGATATTTGGGGGAACCCCACGTCAATTTTTTTTTAAATTTGCGGCAGGGTTCCCCTTAATATCCATTCCAGACCTGAAGGGCCTGGTAATTGAATTCTGGGGAACACCCACGCTTTTTTTTTTTTTTTTTATCAATGACTTTTGTATGTATTGCCGGGAGCCGACAATTCATTAATAGCCGCGAGTCAGTTTTAAATGCATTTTTTTCTTTCAAAAATGTCATTTTTTGCAGGGACAGATCTAAGCACGGGAAACATGCGCCACTTCACATGCATATCATACACACCCCCCAGGTACGAAATTTAAAGAAATATTTCACTTTTATTTTTTCATTTTAAGCATTATTAAAATCACTGCTCCCAAAAAAACGGCCGTTTTTAAAACTTCTTTTTGCATTGATACATGTCCCCTGGGGCAGGACCCGGGTCCCCAAACACTTTTTAGGACAATAACTTGCATATTAGCCTTTATAATTAACACTTTAGATTTCGAACGTTCGAGTCCATTGTATTTAATAGGGTTCTAAAGTTTACACGAACATTTTGTCTGTTCGCAGGTTCTGGTGCGAACCGAACAGGGGGGTGTTCGGCTCATCCCTGATTGAGAGTAGAGGAATGGCATGTGTAGCGGGGTGCTATATTTAAGGGAAGTATCTGAGTGGTAATAAGGCTCAGATACACAAATTGTTAGGATTCATGGACCATTTCTGTCCCTGGGAGATAGTACTGATGTGCAGTTCCCTGGGGCCTATAGGTGGCGCTGTTGCCATAGGCCCGGGTTGAACCACAGTACAGGGTTGTGCCTTTTCTTGTCCCCTCTTGACAGCAGTGCGGTGGGGCGGGAAACCTGATGTGCCTGCCGGGAGAGGGTATAAAAGGGGCGGCCATCTTCCAGAGGGGTCGTCGTCGTTCCGCACCCAGGCACCTTAGGCCTGGGTGTGTGTGTCTCCTCCGGGTGCCCTAGGACCGGAGGCCTGGGTGTGTTGCCTCCGGGTGCCCTAGGCCCGGAGGCGGAGTTGCTGTTCCATCCCAGACACCTTCAGTCTGAGGTCAGGTACTAAATAGGAGGCCCGGGGCCCAGCAACCTTCAGCTGGGGTCCGCTAAGGATCGATAGCTCCCAGGGTGCCGCCTTGCGAGGGGACCCGTATCTTGGATCAAGGAAGCCAGGGAGGTGACCCTTTCTGAAGACCCAGCGCAGAGTCGTGGTGACAGTGAGGGCCTCTGGTAACTCTCCGGAGGGATGTTTTTCTCTTTGACATGGGCCAAGTTCTCCAAGAAGGCAGTGCATGTTCTGTAGGTCATAGTGGCAGTGACTCTACGCACACCAGGTCAGTGGCAGTGACCAAATAGGGCAAGGCCCTATTCACCCGGTCAGTGGCAGTGACCATCCTCAACAAGTCAGTGGCAGTGACTTTCATATTCATTAGGTCTGTGATAAAGATCGCACGCCAAACCTGATTGTGCATATCAGAACAGTAAGAGAACCAAGATTTGAGTTTGTGCCTGGACCTCTCTCCCACCTTATCTGACCTGTGTCTCGTCTCAACCTGTCTGCTCTTAAAGGGACTATTTATTATCCATGTGAAATAAATACAGAAGTTGGACTTTCAGTTGGTGTGGACAGTGGCTTTACTGGGGAGGATTAAGGACTTGTTTCTGGCCAAGCCAGAAGCGAGATCAGCTTGGGAGGATTCAAACACCAGCCGCAGGCAGGCCCGTGAAAACTAACACTGCTCAACCTCCCCATCCAGGAGGGTATGGGCTTGTAGTGCGGTGTGCCTCAGTCTTTCCTGCGGAGGAGCCAAGTTAAGAAAATCAGGTAAAGTCTGGGGTGGGTGCGCTATACATATAAGGAATGGTATAGTGCATGTCCAAATGTACACATGTATGCACATATAAAAATATATAATAAAAAAAATGCACACATGTACACACACAATTGGAGAGATCCATGTCATGTGCAGATGAACTGTAGATGGAAGTACTTTATATATGGATGTACAAAAAAAACACCTTTGGATGACTTATGAATCAGTGAAATACCTAAAAATATACAGATTAGAAGTGGTATGAAAATATGTAAAGATAATTACAAGGATTATATAGGTATGGGGATGGTCAATGGATAGGCCAGTGGATAAGACTCTAGACAATTTCACGCAGAGGGATAAATTATAAGACAGAGTGGACCTCCAGATCCTCATTGAGGCCTCTTGGGGCCATACTTCCTAGGGTGTATATCCAAAAAGTTTCTCTGGCGCAAAGGCACTGGAAACTTTCTAATTTTGGAAGGCTTTTGGAGATGGTCTCTAAGACACAAACTCGAAGACCTGTGGATTGTTGATCCTGTCGGTGCCATCTTCTACTGACCATCTGTGTTCGCCAAACCTCTTTCTGACAGTTCTGATAGTTCTGACTACATATAGTAGATCAAAGGGCAGGATAGACAGTATATGGGGAATTCTGTGGAACAGTCAAGTCTTTTTGAGTACCATATATACTCGAGTATAAGCCGACCAGAATATAAGCCGAGGCACCTAATTTTACCACAAAAAAATGGGAAAACTTATTGACTCGAGTATAAGCCTAGGGTGTCCATCTGCATGCCTCACTGTTCCTCACTTTGCCTCACTGTGTCCATGTGCATGCCTCACTGTGCCCATGCCTCACTGTGCCCATGACTAGACTGACGTTTAACATGAGAGTCTATGGAAGGGGTGCCCGGCTTTGAAAAATCGGTGCTCCCCGGTTGTAGGTCCCCCAGACAACAAAGTTTGCACACTTGTAGAGAATAGGGCTACATGTGTGCCACGTTTGGGGTCCAGAGGACCTACGGCCGGCTGGTACTGGGTCCCCAAAGTCCGGGAGATCAGGTGCAAAAAGGTGACTCAAGTATAAGCCAAAGGGGGCATTTCAGCACAAAAAAATGTGCTGAAAAACTCGGCTTATACTTGAGTATATACGGTATGATGCTACAAGCTTGGCACAGCTATTTTTGGGCAGTTTCTCCCATTCTTCTTTGCATGAACTCCCAAGCTCCATCAGGTTGGATGCGAGCATCAGTGCACAGCCATTTTCAGATCTCCCCAGAGATGTTCAAACAGGTTCAAGTCTGGAGTCTAGCTGGGCCACACAAGGACATTTGCAGAGTTGTCCCGGAGCTACTCCTTTGTTATCTTGGCTGTGTGCTTAGGGTCGTCGTCCTGTTGAAAGATAACCTTAGCCCCAGTCTCAGGTCCAGAGCACTCTGGAGCAGATTTTCATCAAGGATGTCTATGCACATTGCTGCATTCATCTTTCCCCACCGATCCTGACTAGTCTCCCAGTTTCTGCGGCTGAAGAACATCCCCACAGCATGATGCTGCCACCACCATGCTTCACTGTAGGGATGGTATTAGCCAGGTGATGAGCTGTGCCTGGTTTTCTCCAGACATGACGCTTGCCATTTAGGCCAAAGAGTTCTATTTTTATTTCATCAGACCAGAGAATTCTGTTTCTCATGGTCTGACAGTCCTTCAGGTTCCTTTTGGCAAACTCCAGGCAGGCTGTCATGTGCCTTTTACTGAGGAGTGGCTTTCTTTCTGGTTATTCTACCATACAGGCCTGATTGGTGGAGTGCTGCAGAGATGGTTGTTCTTCTGGAAGGTTCTCCTCTCTCCACAGAGAAATTCTGGAGCTCTGTCAGAGTGACTATCGGGTTCTTGGTCACCTCCTTGTCTAAGGGCCTTCTCCCCCGATCACTCAGTTTGGCCGGGCGGCCCGCTCTAGGAAGAGTCCTGGTGGTTCCAAACTTCTTCCCTTTATGGATGATGGAGGTCACTGTGCTCATTGGGACCTTCAATGCTGTAAAAAAAATTCTGTACCCTTCCCCATATCTGTGCCTCGATACAATCCTGTCTCGGAGGTCTACAGACAATTCCTTGGACTTCATGGCTTGGTTTGTGCTCTGACATGCAATGTTAGCTGTGGGACCTTATATAGACAGGTGTGTACCTTTCCAAATCATGTCCAATCAACTGAATTTACCACAGGTGGACTCCAATCAAGTTATAGAAACATCTCAAGGATGATCAGTGGAAAAAGGATGCACCTGAGCTCAATTTTGAGTGTCATGGCAAAGGCTGTGAATACTTATGTATGTAGCGGGGGTTCCAAATTTAGGGACTGCTATGCCAAATTTAAGGGTGATTCGAGTGGTAGTTGGCTCGAATCTTTTCAATTTGTTGGACTCTACCTTGCTGTTGTTTTGCCTGGTGTGCAGTTTCCCTTAGAAGTATGGGTGGTGCTGTCATCTATACTCGGGGTTGAACCACAGGTGATAGGGCAGCGATTTGGTGTCTCCTCTCGGCAGCCATACAGTGGGGGTGGTGGACCTGATGGGCATGCCGGGAGAGGATACATAAGGGGCAGAGGCCGCCTGGGAGGGGTCTTCTATCTTCTGTTCATTCCTGGTTCCAGAGTCGGTGCGTGGCCCTCCAGGCCATGGGGCCACGTGCAATTCAGTCCCAGGCACCTTTAGTCCTGGGACTGCAACTTCAGCCCTGGGCCCAGCACCTTTAGCTGGAGCCCACTTCGGGAGGAGGAATCCCAGGGTGCCGCCTTGCGAGGAGACCCGTTTCTAGAAGAGGAGGCTGGGGGAGGACCGTTCCGAAGGACTGGTGAGAGATCACAGTGAAGGAAGGGGCCCGGTAACTCTCTGGAGGGATGTCATCCATCCGGAAAAAGGGATCTAACCAAAAGGACCAGTAGGAGGTTTTGGTGCACCATAGATCCTGTGGCAGAGGATCTCCTGAACGCATCCATTAGGGCTGCTAGTGCCTTCGGGTGACTATCCGGGTGAACTATACCCACTCGGGATCGAGTGGCGAAGAAACAAGAGTGCCTGAACTGATCTGTCTTCCTAACACCTTTCTCTTCCTCTCATTTGTGGATGTTCGTGCATAAAGAAATAAAACTCTATGTTGGAGTTGATGCTGGTGTGGACCTTGGAGTTACTTGGGGCATAGAGACTTTTGTCCTTACAAATTTAGGGACAGAAGCCAACACTGAGGGGAATCGCTGCAAAGACCATAAGTGAAACTACGAGTGCTCAACCTCTGTAACCCAGGGGTTACGGGCATGGTGGAGACTATGCGCCTTCCTCTCCAGTGAACGAGCTAAAGCGTGGAGAAGGAGGGTGGCGTGGGCGCTTCACGTACATGGGATTTTTGGTTTTTTATCTAATAAATTAGCAAAAATTTCAAAAAAATATCTTTCACGTTGTCATTATGGGGTATTGTTTGTAGAATTTTGAGGAAAATAATTAATTTAATCCATTTTTGAATAAGGCTGTAACATAACAAAATGTGGAAAAAGTGAAGCGCTGTGATTACAATGCATCCTTTCCAGATGCATTGTAATCACATATGAAAAAAAATTGTTGCAGTTAGGGACAAATATTTGTCAGCCTGACCTTTTCTGAAAACTGGGCCAAGCTGAGGTCATTTCTGAGTTATCTGGACATTTTCTGAGAATGAATATCCTCAGCATATCTGAGAAGCAATACATCATTTCCACATGAGCAATACACCACGTATATACAGTTGATAAGCACATTATGTCACACGGAGAATTGTGTAATTATTGCTTAAAAAATAAACCATTCCTTTACCCATGCCTTATGTTCTGCTGACATTTGACTCCATTAGATTTTGATTTCCATCTGTGTCTCTGTTGTAAATTTTCTCTCATTTCCTGTCTGGTGAAACTTTTGTCAGCAGCACAGAAATTAAAGTAAAGGCAAACTTTTTTTTTTTTTCATTTTGGGTAGCGTAAGGGAGAGTCATAACCCCTGTTTTATATGTAGAAATACCCCCGCAGGGGCCGCTGGTGTAAGATTTGGGTCTGCCGTTGCCTTACTGTTCACCCCGTCTGTCCTAGGGGTCTTCCTTGAAGAGTTGCTCACAAATGTCTGCACCAAACACTAATGCCGCGTACACACGACCGTTTTTCTCGACGTGAAAACTGCATTTTTTCCTTTCGACGAGAAAAACGATCGTCTGTGGGCTTTATGTCGTTTTTCTCGACGAGAAAAACGACATTAAAAACTTCGAGAAAAATTAGAACATGCTCTATTTTTTCTCGCCGTTTTTCACGTCGTCGTTTTTCTCGTCATGAAAAATGGTCGCGTGTAGGCTTTAACGACGTGAAAAAAGCGCGCATGATCAGAAGCAAGTGATGAGAAGGGAGCGCTCGTTCTAGTAAAACTACCGTTCAGAATGGAGATGGCACATTCGTCATGTAGGAAATTATTGCATCGTTTAATGCAGCGCATTCTTTTCTTCGTTCTAATGCTGCAATAATCCTATTCTCTTGCTGCTGATATTCTCACAGAGTTATGTAAAAGTTTGGTCTTTAGTATTTATTGTTTTCTCATGATTAATCTATATTTATTGTAAGCCAGATCTCCCTAAATCCCCAATATTTTAGAGTTTCCATCTTGTTTTGAAGATGGTTTTTTTTGTAATTTTTTTTTTTATTTTAGACTGGTTTTCCATATTATTTGATATTTTGTAGTGTGTCAAGTTACCCCAACAACATTATTATTTCTTAGAATTTTCCCTCAAGGAGGTTATTGTCCCTTGTTAATTTCCCAATTTTTTATCCACTGTCCCTGCCAACTCACTACCAAACTGTCTATTTAGAAGAAGAACACATGTTCATTTTGTAACATCAAACAAAAATTCCATTTATTCTGGCCTAAAAACAAATTAAAGGGTAAGCCAAAACAAAACCAGATGTAAAGTAAATCTAAAGAAGCCAGGAAGACAGCATTGGAGACCCTGCTAAAATTAGTGCAGACCCAGATCACCACAGCAAACACCAAAGGATGAAAAGACGAAAATTGGGACCATCTGAGGGACATATCCTGGGCTCATTTGGTGCTTTTCTTTTTTCCCTTCCCTGCAGCCTTCCTTGGAGGCTGTGTCCGTGGAGGAGGGACTGGAGCAGGAGTAGGGACAGGAGCAGGGACTGGGACAGGAGCAGGGACTGGGACAGGAGCAGGGACTGGGGCAGGAGCATGGAGTGGGGCAGGAGCAGGGAGTGGGGCAGGAGCAGGGAGTGGGGCAGGAACTTGAGCAAGGACATAAGAAACGTCCACAACGTCCGTAAAATCATTCAGTTTCCCCAACATGCCCATATTTACAACCTTCAATATCAGGCTCTCGCTTTTTAGCCGCTGGGCCAATTCCATTTCTGGAAGTTTGTGCCCAATAAGGGCAGCAAATCCCTCTGCAGCGGTGGGGGGCTCTCTGAGGGCCGCAGTAGCCTCCCTAATTAGGGCCTGGGTCTCCTCCTCCATTTGAAGAAGCCTCCTTGCCCTTTTTCGTGGAATCCACAGCAGAGGTATCTGGGGCCTGGTGTTGCGCTGTGTCCCACTGGGGCCTGCCTCCTCCTGTGTCCCACTGGGGCCTGCCTCCTCCTGGCTTCCACTGGCACCTGCCTCCTCGTGGGTCCCACTGGGGCCTGCCTCCTCCTGGGTTCCACTGGCACCTGCCTCCTCGTGGGTCACACTGGGGCCTGCCTCCTCATCCTGTTAAAAAAAGTTACATATAGTTATTTTAGCCTTCATCTTTCACACACATTTGTCACCTCATGACATTTGCTAATTGAATGCTAATAAATATTATAGTTAATCATTCTGACACCAGCATTTTTCAATTATGTCCCCCTAATTTTTGCCCACTGATGTCTATTGATATGTCAGACACTTTGGTTTATCTGGTAACATTTTTAACACAATTTTTTCAACTTTGACAACATTAGACTTTTATTAATATAAATATTTAGCTAAATATTATACCTGGCTCCAAATATTCAAATCCGGCTCCTCCAGGAGTTGAGCTTGTTCCTCCAAAGAGACCTCAACTTGGCAGGAGGGTTGGCTGCAGGGAATGCTGGAGGGAAGGCTGGAGGGTTGGCTGCAGGGAAGGCTGGAGCTCGTTCTGGGTGGAAGGGTGGAAAGGGATTCCCTGGATTCCAGGTGGTCATCGAGGAAACTGAGATGCTGGTAGTACCAGAGATTTGAAATATATCTGTCCTCTGCAGCTGCTCCTGACCGCATTGATGTTCGGACTTTGTTTCTTTGAGTCCGGTATGTCCCTTTAATGGTCCCAATTTTATTCTTCACATCCTGTAGTGTTGCTGTGGGGATCTGAGATTGCACAAATTCCAGCAAGGTCTCCAGTGCTCTCTTCCTGGCTTCTTTATTTTTATTTTGTTTGTTTTTGGTCTCCCATAAAACAAGAAGATTCTTCCATCTTTGCAGGAATTCCAACATGAAGTCGGGGTCCTTAAATACCTGCATTTTTGCTGCAAGTCCAAAAACACACCAAAAATCAAAGGTCAGTCAAGACTACTCCAAATCTTTCTCACCATATATAGGCCACTAACGTAGCAATTGATCAGTCATCATAGGGTTGAGTGGACACCTGGATGTTTGTGTTGAACTCTTTTTTGTAAACTTGGTAAAAAGCTAGAGTTCGTGACGTGACTTAACCCGAACTTGACCCCGAACCCAAACCCCATTGAAGTCAATGTAGCCCCGTAAATCTGCGGACTAAAAGGACTCCAAAAAAGTAAAGGAGTACCTCGAACTGTCCCTGCACAAAGTGTCATTTGTGCTTTTCCAAAATTAACCCAAAATTCACTCCTGGGTATAATGAATTGTTGTCTCCCGACAAATGCAATACATAGAAAAGTCATTGATACAAACATTGAGAAAGCATTTTGGTTCCCACAAATTCTCTTACCAGGCCCTTCATGTCTGGAATGGATATTAAGGGGAACCCCGCTGCCAATGTTTTTCAAAAGGCGTGTGGTCCCCCCAAATATCCATACCAGGCCCTTCAGGTCTGGCAAGGATTTTAAGGGGAACTCCACCCCAGATTATAGAAAACAATGGCGTGGAGTCCCCCCAAATATCCATACCAGGCCCTTCAGGTCTGGCAAGGATTTTAAGGGGAACTCCACCCCAAATTATTGAATAAAATGGCGTGGAGTCCCCCCAAAAATCCATACCAGACCCTTATCCGAGCACGCAACCTGGCCGGCCGCAGGGGAAGAGGGGGGGACGAGAGAGCGGCCCACCCCTCCCTCCTGAACCGTACCAGGCTACATGCCCTAAACATGGGGAGGATGTCCCTATGTTGATGGGGACAAGGGCCTCATCCCCACAACCCTTGCCCGGTGGTTGTGGGGGTCTGCGGGCGGGGGGCTTATCGGGATCTGGAAGAACCCTTTAACAAAGGGGACCCCCAGATCCCAGCCCCCCCTATGTGAAATGGTAATAGGGTACATTGTACCCCTACCATTTCACCCCAAAACGTGACAAAATTCAAAAAATGACAATAGACGTTTTTGGACAATTCCTTTATTATTGTTTTTGTTTTTCTTCCATCTTCTCCCTTCTTCTTTTCTGCATTCGAGTTTCTTCCTCCATCTTCCTCTTCATCTCCATCTCCATCTTCATCTCCATCTTCATCTTCCTTCGGGCTTCTCGTCCGCATCTTGCTCCGGCTTCTTCTTTCTTCTCGCGCTGCTCCGTTTGAATTTGAGTTTGCCGCTGTGTGACGCTTAAGTTATGCAGTTCTCCTCTAGGTCTGCTGCGAGCCGGTGGCCCCGCCCCCCTCTGACAGCACGGGGAAAGTACCCGTGAAATCCATTTGCATCAGAGGGGGCGGGGTCCCCGGACCAAGTGGAGAACTGATGAACTGAAGCGTCACACAGCGGGAACCTCCAATTCAAACGGAGCGGCCAGAGAAAGAAGATGCCAGAGCAAGATGCGGACGAGAACACCGAAGAAAGAAGGAAGATGAAGAGGAAGATGAAGAGGAAGAGGAAGATGGATGAAGAAACACAAATCGAGAAAATAAGAAGGAAGAAGATGGAAGAAGAAGATGGAAGAAAGCCAAACCAACAAATAAAGGAATGGTCAAAAACCGTCTATTGTCATTTTTTACATTTTGTACACTTTCTTCGTGAAATGGTAGAGGTACAATGTACCCCTTACCAATTCACATAGGGGGGGGCGGGATCTGGGGGTCCCCTTTGTTAAAGGGGTCTTCCAGATTCCGATAAGCCCCCCGCCCGCAGACCCCCACAACCACCGGGCAAGGGTTGTGGGGATGAGGCCCTTGTCCCCATCAACATGGGGACATCCTCCCCATGTTGAGGGCATGTGGCCTGGTACGGTTCAGGAGGGAGGGGGGGCCGCTCTCTCGTCCCCCCCTCTTCCCCTGCGGCCGGCCAGGTTGCGTGCTCGGATAAGGGTCTGGTATGGATTTTTGGGGGGACTCCACGCCATTTTTTTAAAAAATTTGGGGTGGAGTTCCCCTTAAAATCCTTGCCAGACCTCAAGGGCCTGCAAATAGAATTTGGGGGGACCCCCACGTTTTTTTGGGTCTCGAAAACTGAGTTTGCAATGTATTGCCATTTGCCAGGAGCCGAGAATACATTCTAGCCGCAATTGAGTTTTAAATGATTATTCAAACTTCAAAAATTACACTTTGTGCAGGGCCAGTACTAACAGCACGGGAAGCAAGCGCAAAGTTACATGCATATTGCCCAACACCGGCCCCGAACATACAGTGAATGTTTAGGTTTCTGCTCCGGGACCCAGCCCAAAAAAAAGGTCTGTACGGTCACTAAATTTTCTGTTCGGGGCCGCTCAACCCTCGACATATCAAGTATGAAAAATGTTACGTACCCGCGATCTACACGTTCGTTGCTTCCGACCTTCTTCCACTCACTGAACGTCGCTTTCCACGATGTTTTTTTAACGTTATATACAGTGCGCATGCATGACGCTCCGCACGCTTTCCAGCCCCTGACGTTCGTTAGACTACTTTCCCCGCCCCTTCTCGCTCGTCCTTAATGACGGAGACTGACAACATGGCGAAGAATGACCGAGATGAAGTGGAAAGTGTGGAAGGAGGCAGGGCCAGACCAAGAAGATATAAAGCCACTAACATGTCGTTTGAGGAGATGGTGGATATGGTCACCATATTGCTGAGGGAGGATTATGACGCCAAACATGGGCCCTACAAAAATCCAAATAAGGTGAAGGCCCAGATCATGGATAAAGTGGTCAAAACACTCTTCAGGAATTTTGGTGTTCGCAGGTCGAGGGAACAGATCCGCAAATGATGGTCGGACATTAAATTGCGTGAGCCGGAGCAATATAAAAAAATTAAAAAAGTGATCCGAAAAAGTAAGTATATTTACATTTAATGTGATTTTTATTAATAGCGTGGTGCTGCATGTGCTTTTTCGTTAATGTATGTAGTACAGTTCAAGATGTCCGGGTTCATGTTCTTGTTCACACGAATCGATCGTAGAAATCCGCGTTCAAACGTTCACTAAATGACGATCTTTTGGTCCGAGTCAGTGTTAACTACATTTGATCATTCCTAATAATAGGCATGTTCAAATTTAGTTATCACTGTATTCCCCCAAAACATCGTTTGGGTGGTATTGAACGAGGATTTCGACGTTTGATTCTTGTGCCCAAGAACATGAAACAGGACATCTTTTACTGTTCAAGATGTCCTGTTTCATGTTCTTGGGCACAAGATTCATCAGGCGAAATCCTCGTTCAATAACACCAAAACGATGTTTTGGGGGAATACAGTGATAACTAAATTTGAACATGCCTATTATTAGGAATGAGCAAATGTAGTTAACACTGAATCGGACCAAAAGATCGTCATTTAGTGAACGTTTGAACGCGGATTTCGACGATTGATGATTCTTGTGCCCAAGAACATGAAACAGTACATCTTGAACTGTTTATGTGATAATTAATTAGAAACATGGCTGTGTAGGTGTTGGTAACTATATTGAACTAATCTAACTGGATTCAGTGTACGGTTACGAGGGTATGCTCAGCAGCTGCTTACACATCTGGACTCATTAGCACAAGTGTGGGCCACAAGAACAACCTTTTGATGGTGTCACACACAGGTGATCCAGTGGATACTTGGTGTGTTTCCATGTGTGAAACATGACCAAAATAGATTAATCTACCAGCTTTGGAAATGGATACAATCATGTGTTCATCTTCTAAAGTATTTCCAAAAATAGAATTGTAACACACTTCCCAAGAATGCTTAATATTACTCTTTAAGGCCTAAATATATTTAGTTACACAAGTCTACCTTTGGGTTCTATCTCCTAGGGCTTCAAAGAGCTAGGAGACAGGAGGCTGCAAACCCCGCACCACCAACCCAAGACCCACAACCGCAGGATGTGGCTGAAGAGGGAAATGCCAACTCAACAGGTCAGTGTCATACACCACAGCCTCAGGTAATAGATGTAGGCCTGTATATTTAGTAAGACCTTATTTTTTTTCTAATTTAAGGTACTTTAATGCCTGCGGCCGCAGCAACCTTCACCCGACACACTGCCCAGATGTTGGTGAAAGAACTGAGGGTCTGCTCTCGTGAGCTGGAAACAATGAAAGAGAACTTGTTCCAGATGAGGCAAAACACTAAGCAGATGGAGCAAAGAATTAAAAAAATAGAACAGGTTCTTGGGAGGGTTTAAAAATGTTATATGTTTTACAATTCTGTTTTCTAATTTTTGTTTTAATTGTAGATTTGCCCTTTTTTTAATTTCTAAAATTAATATTGTACATGTTGTACATTTTTGTCAAGACTTTTATCCAAAAAATGATCTTTAAAAAGCCCAAAAATTGTATTTTTTATTTTTATACAAATAAAAAAAAAATTATGCGCCTCTAATAAATATTTTAAACTAAACAATGTGTGGCTTCTTATATCAATGTTGCCCCCCCCCCATAACAAATGTGTGTGTTTACACTCAAAATGATGGTAATTTACTTGTTACAAAAACACATGGCACTACAACTGCACTAGTATAACCTAGGACAGTGATGGTGAATCTTGGCACCCCAGATGGTTTGGAACTACATTTCCCATGTTGCTAAGGCACTCTGCAGTGGAGTTGAGCATCATGGGCAATGTAGTAGCAAAACATCTGGAGTGCCAAGGTTCACCATCACTGACCTAGGAGAAAGAACAAATACAATAAAATAAAAGCAAACAAGATGTTTTCAGTATAATTTTGTTTATTCTTCATAAAATTATTTTAAATATGATCAGGCATTGCAATGGCCCCCCTACCCATAAAATATTCCACATAGCGTTGCCGCACATCATGGCCGCTTTGGGGGGCCAAGTCTGTAGGGCCAGCTACCTGGGCTGGCAATGGTCCATCCAAGAACTGTGTGCCCTGAAGGGCAACTGAAGAGAGATAATTGTTTGATTTTTTTTTTAAATAATTGTGAAGTATGCAACAGCACATGATTAAATGGTTCCATTTGTACTCCGCCATGTTGAGAGCAGTCTGAAAAATGCAAAAATGACTGGCCATGATGCAAAAGGCATTTTCGACCACCCTTCTCGCTCTGGCCAGCCTATAATTAAAGACCCTCCTCTCAGGGGTGAGGGTCCTTTGTGGAAAAGGCCTCATCAAATGGGGTCCAAGTGCAAACGCATAATCTGCCAGGAAAACAAAGGGGAGGCCATGTTCATTTTCTTCAGCAGGTGGCAATGCCAGGTCCTCGGAAAGAAGCCGGTCGGCAAAATCGGTCTGGGCAAAAACACCACCGTCAGACATCCGCCCATTTTTCCCAACATCAATATAGAGAAATTCATAGTTGGCAGACAACACCGCCATCAGCACAATAATGTGGAACCCTTTATAATTATAAAAAAAGGATCCCGATTGGGGTGGTGGCACGATGCGGACGTGCTTGCCATCAATGGCTCCTCCACAGTTGGGAAAGTTCCACCGCTGCGAAAACTCAGATGCCACATTCTGCCATTCCTGTGGCGTCGATGGAAACTGTGGAGTCAAACCAAAAATACAAATTAAAATACTTTGCTACCTAAACATTGCAAGCATGTTCGCACTAAACACTCTGGGCAAAACATCAGTATAGCATTAATTTGGAAGGAGGATTTTAGAGCGGAGCTCCGCAGCCAAAATAATACCAAATTACCCAGCAGCTCCAGCTAGAGCAGCTGCAGAGTTTTTATAATTGGACACTTACCTGTCCTGGAGTCCAGCAACGTCCGCAGCAGAGGACGAACAATCGCTCGTCACTCTGCTGCCCCCTCCGCCATCCTCTGTGAGGGAACCAGGAAGAGAAGCCTTGCAGCTTCACTGCCCGGTTCCCTACCGCACATGCATGAGAAGCGCTGCGCAGTTCTGACTGGTCCTCCTGTGTTCTGGGAGCCAAGTGTCTCCAAGAACACTATGGGTATTCTGCGGGAAGTGACTTGTCTCCGGCAGATTGGCCGCAGAGATGACTCCTGGATGTGGGTGAAAATACCTGTCTTAAACAGGTATCCTTACCCCCCTCCTCCCTGAAAGGTGTCAATTTTGACACCGGAGGGGGGGGTTACGATGAGTGGAAAATAAACTTTAGGGTGGAGCTCCGCTTTAATAAGAGCTAAAAATGAGAACAAAAAACATGAGCCACTCTGATGGACCTGTGAAATTCTTTTAGGGTAGGGGGGTTGAGATGAGTTGGGGACATCATAAATAAAAGTTCTAGTACTATGTAATTCATTTTGTTAGATTAGACAAAAGCAAATAATTAGGGGGGGGGGGGGCAGGCAATCTAAGCACTACAATGGAGCGGACAAAAAACGTTGGGGAGTGACTAGGCTAGGTGTGTTTGGGCCCAGGATATAATGCTGGAGAGGTTGGTTTTTAAAAATATGCATGTAGGCCCAAAAAAGGGAACATTCAAAGCTTACAACATGCATGGGGACAAAGGGGACAATCACAGCATATTCAAATCATGGTAATTAGAGACAGTTCAAAAAATAATATACATTATCAAGCATAAAAATACATAGATTGGGATTTTTATAAAGGAGAAAACTTACCTTAATATAGTCCTCCTGAAGGACCTGGATAATGGCAGAGCAGGTTTCTGGGATAATGACGCCCAGAGCCTGGGGGGAGATGCCTGTCGAGAACTTGAGGTCCTGCAAGCTTCTCCCAGTCGCAAGGTATCGCAACGTGGCGATGAGCCTCTGCTCAGCAGTAATGGCTTCCCGCATAACGGTGTCCTGCCTGGTGATATAGGGGGACACCAAAGCCAAGAGCTGCTGAAAAACGGGGTCAGACATCCTAAGAAAATTCCTGAAGTCATCAGGGTTATTCTCCTGGATCTCCCGCAGCAGAGGCATATGACATAATTGGTCCCGCTTGAGCAACCAATTCTTGGTCCAAGAACTCCTCCTCACCCTGTTCATGGACCGGATCTGGGACATAGCAACAAGCCCAGAAGCAAGCACAGCACGATCTCGGCGACAAGAACGTACCCGCAACATGGCTTCAAAACGGTCGTCTAATCAGAACGAACTAAAAGAACGCACTGAAGAACAGCAAGGCCTCTAAAGAACGAGCTGAAAAACAGTAACGAGCGGACAAGAACGCACTGCAAAAACAGATACGAACTCACTACACGCACTGAAAGCCAGATACGAACCCACAAGCACAAACTGAACTCCCGAAAACGATCTTTAAAGCACGAAGACTGAAAAGCGCGAATCGTCTCTTCCCAAACTTTTACTAACACGCGGTAACACGAAATCAGCAAAAGCAGCCAAAAGGGTGGCGCCAACATAATGAAACTTCCCCTTTATAGTGCCGTCGTACGTGTTGGACGTCACCGTGCTTTGCTAGATCATTTTTTTTCATGATAGTGTGTAGCCAAGGCAGGCTTGAGAGGAAACACGAAAAATAACGTCGAGAAAAACAACGTTTTTTTTCATGACATGAAAAACGGTCGTGTGTACGCGGCATTAGTCTCTTTTTCTCAAGGGTTTTATTAACCACTTCTCAACTAGGCAATTAAACCCCCTTCCTGCCCAAGCCATTTTTCAGCTTTCAGCGCTGTCACACTTTGAATGACAATTGTGCGGTCGTGCGACGCTGTACCCAAACGAAATTTGCGTCCTTTTTTTCCCACAAATAGAGCTTTCTTTTGGTGGTACTTGATCACCTCTGCGGTTTTTATTTTTTGCGCTATAAACAAAAGAAGAGTGACAAGTTTGAAAAAAAACACAATATTTTTTACTTTTTACTATAATAAATATCCATTTTTTTTCCTCAGTTTAGGCCGATACGTATTCTTCTACATATTTTTGCAAAAAAAAAATCGCAATAAGCGTATATTGATTGGTTTGCGCAAAAGTTATAGTGTCTACAAAATAGGGGATAGATTTATAGCATTTTTACTATTTATTTTTTTACTAGTAATGGCGGCGACCAGCGATTTTTATCGTGACTGCGATATTGCGGCGGACACATCGGACACTTTTGACACATTTTTGGGACCATTCACATTTATACAGCGATCTGTGCTATAAAAATGCATTGATTACTGTATAAACATGACTGGCAGGGAAGGGGTTAACACTAGGGGGCGAGGGGGTTAAATGTGTTCCCTATTAGTGATTCTTACTGTGGGGGGAGGGGGCTGACTGGGGGAGGAGACCGATCTGTGTCCCTATGTACAAGGGACACAGCATCGGTCTCCTCTCCCTGACAGGATGTGGATCTGTGTGTTTACACACACAGATCCACGGTCCTGCTCAGTTACTGGGCAATCACGGGTGCCCGGCGGCCATCGCGGCCGCCGGGCACGCGCATTGGGTGCCCAGTGACGCAGCAGGCGCGCGCGCCCCCTAGTAGATTTTAAAGGCGCAACGTCATATGACGTCCGCCCAGAATAACAGTGTCTTCCTGCCGCTGTCAATTGACGCCGGCTGGTTGACAACTGGTTAAAGAACTTCCAGACAGAGGGATGGAGGGTTGGGGGAGATTCAGGTACCTTGCTTGCGGATCACGGGTATTTTCCTAATCCAGAGGACAAACAGCTTCCACACTGGATATAGCCACCACTGGATATGCCTCTCTCACTGACCTAGCAGCCCGTACGGTGCTTGGCCAAAAGTCTCTGCCACAGACTTGAGTAATCACTCACTTGAGTAAAGTTCTGAAACATAACATACAGTGCCAGGATCTTTCAGCCAGCCGGCAGCACTGTGAGGTAGATTTTCATCCGGATGCTTCCTCCAATTGAGTCCTCAATTGATCGGTCCCTTCCCGCAGGCAAGGCGACACAGGACCATCCCTGGATCAGCAGGCCCCAGAAACTCCTGGGCCTACTCTCAGTAACGGAGCCTCAGGGATCTGCAGGCAGGAAACTGCTAACAGGCCAGGAGGGCCATCAGGTCAGGATCGGAAGACCCTAAGAAACGGTGTCTGCTCCTTAAGTACCCTCTCCCAGAATGCACAGTGGGGTCACCACTCCCACTGCGCTGTTTCTGGGAAAAGAAAACCCAATGCATCCAGCCTACTGCATTTCCAACCTTGACCTGTGGTGACAATGACACCTACAGTCAGGTGGAAAATGTGCAGCCCAGCTAAACTGGAACAGAGACCATAATCTGGTACAATTGTTCTGAGCTAAACGACAGCTCAGATAACTAAATTTACACTAGTGCCTACCCAATAGGAGCAGGGCGCTACACACTTCCCCCACCGCAACAGACGATGTCCTCATCGTCGAGAAAAAAACTTGACTCTGACTCCTGAGAGTCGATACCTGAATCCCAAAAACTCGGATGGGGAAGGGAAAGGGTGAGGTAGCAAAGAAATACAAATTTAAAATGCACATACAGTAAAGTCGCATTAACATATATTACAATATCTCTCTCTCTATTTAAACCACCCATTCTCCAGTAGTTTGACAGAAGAGCCATGTACCTAAAAGACAAAACAAAACAGACACAGGCAATCATATAAAACTCTGTACAATAGGAAGCAAAGCCTCACTTCCAAAGAAGTGAGCCTTTCTTTCCCCATATCTATTTTTGTGTGTGGGTAGCTTGGTGTAAAAGAGACTAAGTCCAGTTTTGTTGAGCAAACTCCCACCACCTAGTGGCAGAAGAGCAATATGACAGAGTCCTTAAACACAAGTACTGGACCAGGTAGAGGAATCTTGACTCTAAAGTTTCCGGTAACCTAGCACTACCTAGCTATATCCCACAGTCCTTCAAAAAGAAAATAAAGAAGGAAAAATCTTCTTTAGCAAATTGACAACCATAACAGTCACTGTAGATGATCACCAGTAAAATCGGGGGGTCAGGCAGAGTCAATGGTTTCCCCTGTTTATCCAAAGTGGTGATGAAATACACATAGTTGTCCTTTCCAGGCCTGCAGATGACCACTTTGTCAGCGTAGACGTGTCTACCGTAGCTCCAGTGCAACAAGCACCCATTAAAGCGATCATCCATGGTAGGAGAATGACCTGCTCTCCGGAACGGTTTAGGCATAGCCAAATAGTCCCAAACAGCCTCACCATACCATTTCTCTCTGTTGGCCTCGATCTCTTGCATGATTTCCCTGGGAACGTAGGGAAACTCCAGTTCGTATTCAGTAGCTACCCGCTTGTTCAGTAATCGTTGTGACTGGGCAAGCCTAGGCAAAGATCTGGTGCTTCAAAGTCCAGGAGGTATACAAGAAGCCGGGGACATTTGCACCAGAGTATTAACGGACAGCTTTCCTGACCCAAATGAACTGGTAACCTTGGGCAGGACTTCACTAGTAGCAACCAGGGGTTCCACACTGGGTGTTGTCCTCCCCGAGTCCATGGCTGCCCATTCAGAAAAGGTGAAGGCCGAGGCAACATCATCTCCATTGGCCCATAACATCTCTTGAGTAGGGATGAGCTTCGTGTTCGAGTCGAACATACGTTCGACTCGAACATCGGCTGTTCGATCGTTCGACGAAGATCGAACGATTTGGGCCGTTCGCACCAAATTCGAGTGACGCGAACGGCCCACAATGCACTACGCCATCGCAGTGTCATCCAGGCGCTGTGATTGGCCAAGCATGCACTGTGACCCCGCATGCTTGGCCAATCACAGCGCCGGCAGCGAGGAGAGCAATGATTGGCCACAGGCAGGATGCCTGTGGCCAATTATTCTTGAGGGGGTTTAGTACACGCCCCACACTATAAAAGGCCGCCAGCGCGGCGGCCCTGTGTAGTGTGTTCCGGAGCAGGGAAAGAGAAGCATAGGCAGGGACAGTGTCATTTTTTTTCCTTTACTAATCCTGGATTCCTTGTGTTTAAGGACAAATAAGGATAGGTAGGGAGAGTGTCAGTGTGTTATTCTGTGCTAAACCTTGTTTGTAGGGACAGAGAGGTACAGTGAGGGAAAGTGTCAGTGTGCTATTCTGTTCTAAACCAATCTTGCTGAACCATATTTGAAATCCTTGAGTTTAGGGACAAAGAGGTACAGTGAGGGAAAGTGTCAGTGTGCTATTCTGTGCTAAATCTTGTTTGTAGGGACAGAGTAGGACAGTGAGTGAAACTGACAGTGTGCTATTCTGTTCTAAACCAATCTTGCTGAACCATATTTGAAATCCTTGAGTTTAGGGACTGAGAGGTACAGTGAGGGAAAGTGTCAGTGTGCTATTCTGTGCTAAATCTTGTTTGTAGGGACAGAGTAGGACAGTGAGTGAAACTGACAGTGTGCTATTCTGTTCTAAACTAATCTTGCTGAACCATATTTGAAATCCTTGAGTTTAGGGACAGAGAGGTACAGTGAGGGAAAGTGTCAGTGTGCTATTCTGTGCTAAATCTTGTTTGTAGGGACAGAGTAGGACAGTGAGTGAAACTGACAGTGTGCTATTCTGTTCTAAACCAATCTTGCTGAACCATATTTGAAATCCTTGAGTTTAGGGACTGAGAGGTACAGTGAGGGAAAGTGTCAGTGTGCTATTCTGTGCTAAATCTTGTTTGTAGGGACAGAGTAGGACAGTGAGTGAAACTGACAGTGTGCTATTCTGTTCTAAACTAATCTTGCTGAACCATATTTGAAATCCTTGAGTTTAGGGACTGAGAGGTACAGTGAGGGAAAGTGTCAGTGTGCTATTCTGTGCTAAATCTTGTTTGTAGGGACAGAGTAGGACAGTGAGTGAAACTGACAGTGTGCTATTCTGTTCTAAACTAATCTTGCTGAACCATATTTGAAATCCTTGAGTTTAGGGACTGAGAGGTACAGTGAGGGAAAGTGTCAGTGTGCTATTCTGTGCTAAATCTTGTTTGTAGGGACAGAGTAGGACAGTGAGTGAAACTGACAGTGTGCTATTCTGTTCTAAACCAATCTTGCTGAACCATATTTGAAATCCTTGAGTTTAGGGACTGAGAGGTACAGTGAGGGAAAGTGTCAGTGTGCTATTCTGTGCTAAATCTTGTTTGTAGGGACAGAGTAGGATAGTGAGTGAAACTGACAGTGTGCTATTCTGTTCTAAACTAATCTTGCTGAACCATATTTGAAATCCTTGAGTTTAGGGACTGAGAGGTACAGTGAGGGAAAGTGTCAGTGTGCTATTCTGTGCTAAATCTTGTTTGTAGGGACAGAGTAGGACAGTGAGTGAAACTGACAGTGTGCTATTCTGTTCTAAACTAATCTTGCTGAACCATATTTGAAATCCTTGAGTTTAGGGACTGAGAGGTACAGTGAGGGAAAGTGTCAGTGTGCTATTCTGTGCTAAATCTTGTTTGTAGGGACAGAGTAGGATAGTGAGTGAAACTGACAGTGTGCTATTCTGTTCTAAACTAATCTTGCTGAACCATATTTGAAATCCTTGAGTTTAGGGACTGAGAGGTACAGTGAGGGAAAGTGTCAGTGTGCTATTCTGTGCTAAATCTTGTTTGTAGGGACAGAGTAGGACAGTGAGTGAAACTGACAGTGTGCTATTCTGTTCTAAACCAATCTTGCTGAACCATATTTGAAATCCTTGAGTTTAGGGACAGAGAGATACAGTGAGGGAAAGTGTCAGTGTGCTATTCTGTGCTAAATCGTGTTTGTAGGGACAGAGTAGGACAGTGAGTGAAACTGACAGTGTGCTATTCTGTTCTAAACCAATCTTGCTGAACCATATTTGAAATCCTTGAGTTTAGGGACAGAGAGGTACAGTGAGGGAAAGTGTCAGTGTGCTATTCTGTGCTAAATCTTGTTTGTAGGGACAGAGTAGGACAGTGAGTGAAACTGACAGTGTGCTATTCTGTTCTAAACCAATCTTGCTGAACCATATTTGAAATCCTTGAGTTTAGGGACAGAGAGGTACAGTGAGGGAAAGTGTCAGTGTGCTATTCTGTGCTAAATCTTGTTTGTAGGGACAGAGTAGGACAGTGAGTGAAACTGACAGTGTGCTATTCTGTTCTAAACTAATCTTGCTGAACCATATTTGAAATCCTTGAGTTTAGGGACAGAGAAGGACACTCGTGGAAACTATCAGTGTGCTATTCTGTGCTAAATCTTGTTTGTAGGGACAGAGAGGTACAGTGAGTGAAACTGACAGTGTGCTATTCTGTTCTAAACCAATCTTGCTGAACCATATTTGAAATCCTTGAGTTTAGGGACAGAGAAGGACACTCGTGGAAACTATCAGTGTGCTATTCTGTGCTAAATCTTGTTTGTAGGGACAGAGTAGGACAGTGAGGGAAAGTGTCAGTGTGCTATTCTGTTCTAAACCAATCTTGCTGAACCATATTTGAAATCCTTGAGTTTAGGGACAGAGAAGGACACTCGTGGAAACTCTCAGTGTGCTATTCTGTGCTAAATCTAGTTTGTAGGGACAGAGTAGGACAGTGAGTGAAACTGACAGTGTGCTATTCTGTGCTAAACCAATCTTGCTGAAGCATATTGCAAATCCTTGTGTTTAGGGACAGAGAAGGATAGGCAGGGGACAGTGTCAGTGTCATTGTTGCTAAGCCTCCTGCACAGTATACACCTGAAGGTAGCCCTTATTGCTGTTTTTCCCATCTCCCTGCAGGCCATCCATTAAAATGTCTGGAAGGCAAACAAGGAGAGGCAGACAGTCAGGAGGCAAAAAAAGAGGGCAAGCCGGCTCTGTGTCTGGGGGCAACAGTGCTGGTCGTGGACGCGGTGCATTGTCATCAGCACATGGCCATGGGACACGCTTGTCCTTCTTTTCGGCAGCTGGACATGTTGAGCCACATCATGCCGAACACTTGGTAGAGTGAATGACCAAGCCCACCTCATCCTCCTCATCCTCTCTCACCCAGGCTCAGGGTACTGGCAAAGCAGCTGCCAAAGCGTCCTCTTCTCTGGTATCATTATCTTCATTAGTCAATCCTTCCCTAGACCCACCATGTCCTCCTCCTGAGGAGTCCCCCGAACTGTTTGAGCACAGTGTTGGGTACATGCTCCAGGAGGATGCCCAGCGTTTCGAAGGATCTGATGATGATACCCAGATAGAGGAAGGCAGTAGCGTGAGAGCAGAGAGAGGGGATGCTCAAGAAGGACACCAATCTGGCAGTCATGCTCCAGCAGCTGCAGCATACTGCCAGATTGGCTCCAGTGATGAGGAGGGAGGGGATGATGAGGTCACTGACTCCACGTGGGTGCCTAATAGGAGAGAGGAGGAGGAGGAGGATGAGGAGGAGGCACATCTCCAACGAGGCAGGATGCCCTTGGGTGGCCAGCGTATGGGCAGCACACCGACGGAATCACACCGCAGAGCTCCGCCTGTGCAGGGCGCTGCCTCTGCCCGTCATTCAAAAAGTTCTTTGGTGTGGGCCTTTTTTGAGGCGAGTGCATCAGATCGCACAGCTGCTGTTTGCAACATATGTCTCAAGCGTATATCGCGTGGCCAAAACATCAGCCGCTTGGGCACCACATGCTTGATCAGACATATGTTGACCTGCCATGCAGCTCGTTGGCAAGCCTACCTTAAAGACTCACACCAAAGAACAAAGCTGACCTCTTCTTGCACCGCATCAGCTGGGATCTCCAACCCCACTATACCTTCAGTCCTCTCTGAAAACTGCTCTGAGAGGAATGAAGGTGTAGAATTAGGTGTGTCACAGCCAAGTACTTGCGGGCACTCTGCTAGCAGTACACCGACGTCCGATTCTAGCAGGCAAATTTCCCTGCCCCAGCTGCTGGACCGTCGAAAGAAGTTCACTCCCAGCCATCCACATGCCCAGCGGTTGAATGCTAGCTTGGCTAAATTGCTAACGCTTCAACTGCTGCCTTTTCAGTTGGTAGACTCGGCCCCCTTCCGTGAGTTTGTGCAATGTGCGGTTCCTCAGTGGCAGGTTCCCAAACGCCACTTTTTCTCACGGAAGGCGATTCCGGCTCTCTACAGGCATGTGGAAGGCAATGTCTTGGCCTCGCTGGACAGGGCGGTCAGCGGTAAGGTGCATATTACCGCTGACTCATGGTCCAGCATGGACAGGGACGTTACCTTTCTTTCACGGCCCATTGGGTCACTCTTTTGGCAGCTGGGAAGGATGCAGGACAAGGTGCAGTAGTGTTGGAGGTTGTTCCACCGCCACGCCTCCAAAATGCTACTACTGGTTGTGACACACCTCTCTCCTCCACCCCCTCCTCTTCTTCTTCCTCCATGGCTTCTTCCTGTGGTTTGTCCTCGGAACCAGCGGTGCTCCGTAGGCGTTCAAGGGGCTACGCAAGTACGCAGGCAAAAAGATGCCATGCCGTGCTTGCGCTGGTGTGTTTGGGGGACAGGAGCCACACTGGGGCAGAGGTCCTGTCTGCTCTGCAGGGGCAGGCCGAGAGGTGGTTGATGCCACGCCAGCTTAAGCCAGGAATGGTGGTTGCGACAATGGCACCAACCTCCTCTCCGCCCTCCGACAGGGACAACTGACCCATGTGCCCTGTATGGCTCACGTCCTTAACCTGGTGGTGCAGCGGTTCTTGGGCAGGTACCCGGGCTTACAGGATGTCCTGAGGCAGGCCAGGAAAGTCTGTGTTCATTTCCGCAGATCTTATAATGCCAGTGCTCGCCTGGCTGAGCTGCAAAAGGAGTTGAACCTGCCCAAGAACCACCTTATATGTGACATGCCCACCAGGTGGAACTCAACGTTGGCCATGCTGCAGCGGCTGCACACGCAGCAGAGGGCCATCAATGAGTACCTGTGCGACTACGGCACCAGGACAGGGTCAGGGGAGCTCGGGTTTTTTTCACCACGCCAGTGGGGCATGATCAGGGATGCATGCACTGTCCTGGCACCATTTGAGGAGGCCACGAGGATGGTGAGCAGTGACAGTGCATGCATCAGTGACACTGTACCTCTTGTCCACCTGTTGGAGCACACGCTGCGTGGAATAATGGACAGGGCACTTGAGGCAGAACAGAGGCAGGAAGAGGAGGACTTCCTTGCCTCTCAAGGCCCCCTTTACCCTGACAGTGTTCCTTCTGTCCCACCCATCGCACAGGAAGAAGAGGAGGAGGAGGAGGAGGAGGAGGAGGAGGATTGTGTCAGCATGGAGGTGGAGGCTGGCACTCAGCATCATCAGCAGCAGTCTTTTAGGAATGATTTACAGTCCCAAGAAACCAGTAGACTTGTACGTGGCTGGGAGGAGGTGGCTGCGGATCATGTCGTCCTTAGTGACCCAGAGGACTCCGGACTGAATGCCTCAGCTAACCTACGCTGCATGGCCTCCCTGATCCTGCAAAGTCTGCGTAAGGATCCTCGTATTCTTCGGATCAAGGAGAGGGACCATTACTGGCTGGCCACTCTCCTTGATCCACGGTACAAGGGTAAGGTTGCGGACCTTATGGTACCGTCGCAGAGGGAGCAGAGGATGAGACAACTCCGGGAGGCCTTGCAGAAAGGTCTGTGCAACGCGTTTCCAGAGACTGGGAGGTTACAAACTCCTGGTCCTGGACAACGAGTTGCTGAGGCTTCGGGCAGTCAAAGAAGGAGCGGTGGGGAAGGTGGCCGTCTGACCGATGCGTTCAGACAATTCTTTAGTCCGCAGCCCCAAAGTATGATCGTTTCCAGCAACCATCGCCAGCGTCTGATATACATGGTGCAGGAATACCTAGGGGCAAGGTCAGACTTGGACACCTTCCCCACCGAAAATCCTCTGGCTTACTGGGTCTTGAGTAGTGATGAGCCGAACACCCCCGGGTTCGGTTCGCACCAGAACCCGCGAACGGACCGAAAGTTCATACGAACATTAGAACCCTATTAAATACAATGGATGCGAACGTTCGAATTCTAAAGTGCTAATTATAACGACTATTATCCATGTTATTGTCCTAAAAAGGGTTTGGGAACCCGGGTTCTGCACCAGGGGACATGTATCAATGCAAAAAGAAGTTTTAAAAACTGTCGTTTTTCGGGAGCAGTCATTTTAATGATGCATAAAGTGAAAAAAAAAAAGTCAAATATTCCTTTAAATATCGTACCTGGGGGGTGTCTAAAGTATGCCTGTGAAGTGCCACATGTTTCCCGTGTTTAGAACTGTCCCTGCACAAAATGACACTTCTAAAGGAAAAAAAAGCCATTTAAAACTGCTTGCGGCTTTAATGTAATGTCTGGTCCCGGTAATATGGATGAAAATCTTTAAGAAAAATGGCATAGCTACCCCAAGAACCCCCCCCTATACCCCAGCCCATTACCAGCCCCTTTGGGTCTTGTATGGATATTAAGGGGAACACCGCACACAAAATAAAAAAGGCCCTATATACTCTGAACAGCCGTATACAGGCGGTGCATACAAGACAGGGACTGTAGGTTTGTTCTTATGTAGAATGTGTTTGTAATTTTGAACAGGTACATTGTTTAAGTGTAGCTCCAGCCCAAAAATCTATTTTTAAACTTTTTGGAAAACATAGGTAAGGGTTATCACCCCTGTAACATTTGTTTTGCTGTCTGTGCCCCTGTTCAGAACATTTCACCTCACTTTCCGTCCCAATGACAACTGTTTTTGAAATGTGGTGTTTTTCTTGAAACAAGGATTGGTGATAAAGCATCAGTACAGGGGAGACACCTTTCTCCCATATTAATTCTTACAGGAGAGAATTTTCCTTCCTAGGGGTAGATTTCCTCTCACTTCCTGTTGTCTTCTTGCGTTTGCAAGTAGGAGTCGTTTGTAAGTTGGATGTTTGAAAGTAGGGACCTGCCGTATATACTCCGCAGAAATAGGCCCCTTAGTTGTTGGTGTTGGCACAACACTGTAAGCACTCACAGTTACTCTTGGTTGGTGCTGGAACGCCCTGCTGTCAACTATTATATCAGGAATTGTAATTACATATAATTGTTGAACAGTGGTAGTAAAAATTGGGCCTTTGATGGTGGTGCTGGTGCCACAACACTGTAAGCCCTGACAGTTACTCTTGGTGGGTGCAGCAATGGGCCCTGCTGTGAATTATTAGATCAAGAATTGTAATTGCATGCCCCTGTTGAACAGGGGCTGAAAATTGGGCCTTTCGTGGTGGTGGTGGTGGTGGTGGTGTTGCCACAACACTGTAAGCCCTCAGAGTTACTCTTGGTGGGTGCAGGAATGGGCCCTGCTGTGAATTATTAGATCAAGAATTGTAATTACATGCCCCTTTTGAACAGGGGCTGAAAAATTGGGCCTTTCGTGGTGGTGGTGGTGGTGGCGTTGCCACAACACTGTAAGCCCTCAGAGTTACTCTTGGTGGGTGCAGCAATGGGCCCTGCTGTGAATTATTAGATCAAGAATTGTAATTACATGCCCCTGTTGAACAGGGGCTGAAAAATTGGGCCTTAGGCACTGGTGGCACAACACTGCAACCCCTCACAGATACTGTACTTGGAGCACAGCAATGAGCCCTGTTGCAAAGTATTGCTTCAAAAATTGTAATTACACGCCCCTGTTAAACAGGGGCTGAAAAATTGGGCCTTAGACACTGGTGGCACAACACTGCAACCCCTCACAGATACTGTACTTGGAGCACAGCAATGAGCCCTGTTGCAAAGTATTGCTTCAAAAATTGTAATTACACGCCCCTGTTAAACAGGGGCTGAAAAATTGGGCCTTAGGCACTGGTGGCACAACACTGCAACCCCTCACAGATACTGTACTTGGAGCACAGCAATGAGCCCTGTTGCAAAGTATTGCTTCAAAAATTGTAATTACACGCCCCTGTTAAACAGGGGCTGAAAAATTGGGCGTTAGGCACTGGTGGCGGCACCCATAAACAAAAATGATCTTCCAAGCTATCATCATCAATCGTATCATTGAGGACTCGGAGGAGGAGGATAGCCAGTCAACATAACAGCACAGGCACTCAGCATCAGCATCAGTCTTGAAGGGATGTGACATGTTAAAATCAATTAGTCTGTTATATCAGCATCAGGTGTGTGGTAGCTGGTGGTGATCCAAGACTGGTTCATCTTGATGAAAGTCAGTCGATCAACCGAGTCGGTGGACAGGCGCACCCTGTGATCCGTGACAAATCCTCCAGCAGCACTGAATGTGCGTTCCGAAAGAACGCTGGATGCAGGACAGGCCAGTAGCTCAATTGCATACTGTGCAAGCTCTGGCCAGTGATCCATCCTCAAGACCCAGTAAGCCAGAGGATTTTCGGTGGGGAAGGTGTCCAAGTCTGACCTTGCCCCTAGATATTCCTGCACCATGTTTATCAGACGCTGGCGATGGTTGCTGGAACCGATCATACTTTGGGGCTGCGGACTAAAGAATTGTCTGAACGCATCGGTCAGACGGCCACCTTCCCCACCGCTCCTTCTTTGACTGGCCGAAGCCTCAGCAACTCGTTGTCCAGGACCAGGAGTTTGTAACCTCCCAGTCTCTGGGAACGCGTTGCACAGACCTTTCTGCAAGGCCTCCCGGAGTTGTCTCATCCTCTGCTCCCTCTGCGACGGTAACATAAGGTCCGCAACCTTACCCTTGTACCGTGGATCAAGGAGAGTGGCCAGCCAGTAATGGTCCCTCTCCTTGATCCGAAGAATACGAGGATCCTTCCGCAGACTTTGCAGGATCAGGGAGGCCATGCAGCGTAGGTTAGCTGAGGCATTCGGTCCGGAGTCCTCTGGGTCACTAAGGACGACATGATCCGCAGCCACCTCCTCCCAGCCACGTACAAGTCCACTGGTTTCTTGGGACTGTAAATCATCCCTAAAAGACTGCTGCTGATGATGCTGAGTGCCAGCCTCCACCTCCATGCTGACACAATCCTCCTCCTCCTCCTCCTCTTCCTGTGCGATGGGTGGGACAGAAGGAACACTGTCTGGGTAAAGGGGGCCTTGAGAGGCAAGGAAGTCCTCCTCTTCCTGCCTCTGTTCTGCCTCAAGTGCCCTGTCCATTATTCCACGCAGCGTGTGCTCCAACAGGTGGACAAGAGGTACAGTGTCACTGATGCATGCACTGTCACTGCTCACCATCCTCGTGGCCTCCTCAAATGGTGCCAGGACAGTGCATGCATCCCTGTTCATGCCCCACTGGCGTGGAGAAAAAAAACCAAGCTCCCCTGACCCTGTCCTGGTGCCGTAGTCGCACAGGTACTCATTGATGGCCCTCTGCTGCGTGTGCAGCCGCTGCAGCATGGCCAACGTTGAGTTCCACCTGGTGGGCATGTCACATATAAGGCGGTTCTTGGGCAGGTTCAACTCCTTTTGCAGCTCAGCCAGGCGAGCACTGGCATTATAAGATCTGCGGAAATGCACACAGACTTTCCTGGCCTGCCTCAGGACATCCTGTAAGCCCGGGTACCTGCCCAAGAACCGCTGCACCACCAGGTTAAAGACGTGAGCCACACAGGGCACATGGGTCAGTTGTCCCTGTCGGAGGGCGGAGATGAGGTTGGTGCCATTGTCGCAAACCACCATTCCTGGCTTAAGCTGGCGTGGCGTCAACCACCTCTCGGCCTGGCCCTGCAGAGCAGACAGGACCTCTGCCCCAGTGTGGCTTCTGTCCCCCAAACACACCAGCGCAAGCACGGCATGGCATCTTTTTGCCTGCGTACTTGCGTAGCCCCTTGAACTGCTACGGAGCACCGCTGGTTCAGAGGACAAAGCACAGGAAGAGGCCATGGAGGAAGAAGAAGAGGAGGGGGTGGAGGAGAGAGGTGTGTCACAACCACTAGTAGCATTTTGTAGGCGTGGCGGTGGAACAACCTCCAACACTACTGCACCTTGTCCTGCATCCTTCCCAGCTGCCAAAAGAGTGACCCAATGGGCCGTGAAAGAAAGGTAACGTCCCTGTCCATGCCTGCTGGACCATGAGTCAGCGGTAATATGCACCTTACCGCTGACCGCCCTGTCCAGCGAGGCCAAGACATTGCCTTCCACATGCCGGTAGAGAGCTGGAATAGCCTTCCGTGAGAAAAAGTGGCGTTTGGGAACCTGCCACTGAGGAACCGCACATTGCACAAACTCACGGAAGGGGGCCGAGTCTACCAACTGAAAAGGCAGCAGTTGAAGCGCTAGCAATTTAGCCAAGCTAGCATTCAACCGCTGGGCATGTGGATGGCTGGGAGTGAACTTCTTTCGACGGTCCAGCAGCTGGGGCAGGGAAATTTGCCTGCTAGAATCGGACGTCGGTGTACTGCTAGCAGAGTGGCCGCAAGTACTTGGCTGTGACACACCTAATTCTACACCTTCATTCCTCTCAGTGCATGTTTCAGAGAGGACTGAAGTTATAGTGGGGTTGGAGATCCCAGCTGATGCGGTGCAAGGAGAGGTCCGCTTTGTTCTTTGGTGTGGGTCTTTGAGGTAGGCTTGCCAATGAGCTGCATGGCAGGTCAACATATGTCTGGTCAGGCATGTGGTACCCAAGCGGCTGATGTTTTGGCCACGCGATATACGCTTGAGACATATGTTGCAAACAGCAGCTGTGCGATCTGATGCACTAGCCTCAAAAAAGGCCCACACCAAAGAACTTTTTGAATGACGGGCAGAGGCAGCGCCCTGCACAGGCGGAGCTCTGCGGTGTGATTCCGTCGGTGTACTGCCCTTATGCTGGCCACCAAAGGGCATCCTGCCTCGTTGGAGATGTGCCTCCTCCTCATCCTCCTCCTCCTCCTCTCTCCTATTAGGCACCCACGTGGAGTCAGTGACCTCATCATCCCCTCCCTCCTCATCACTGGAGCCAATCTGGCAGTATGCTGCAGCTGCTGGAACATGACTGCCAGATTGGTGTCCTTCTTGAGCATCCCCTCTGTCTGCTCTCACGCTACTGCCTTAATGTAGCTGGGTTTCATCATCAGACCCTTCGAAACGCTGGGCATCCTCCTGGAGCATGTACCCAACACTGTGCTCAAACAGTTCGGGGGACTCCTCAGGAGGAGGACATGGTGGGTCTAGGGAAGGAGTGACTGATGATGAGTCTGACATTGATACCAGGGAAGAGGACGCTTTGGCAGCTGCTTTGCCAGTACCCTGAGCCTGGGTGAGAGAGGATGAGGAGGAGGAGGAGGGCTTGGTCATCCACTCTACCAAGTCTTCGGCATGATGTGGCTCAACATGTCCAGCTGCCGAAAAGAAGGACAAGCGTGTCCCATGGCCATGTGCTGATGACAATGCACCGCGTCCACGACCAGCACTGTTGCCCCCAGACACAGAGCCTGCTTGCCCTCTTTTATTGCCTCCTGACTGTCTGCCTCTCCTTGTTTGCCTTCCAGACATTCTAATGGATGGCCTGCAGGGAGATGGGAAAAAAGAAATAAGGGCTACCTTCAGGTGTCCTTCTCTGTCCCTTTACTTAAGGATTTCTAAATATGGTTGAGGATGATTGCTTTCGCACAGAATAGCACAATGACAATTTCCCTGACTGTCCAAAAAACAAGGATTTCAAAGATGGTTGATGAGGAATGCTTTAGCACAGTATAGCACAAGGAGAATTTCCCTCACTGTCCTTCCCTGTCCCTAGAAACAAGGATTAGCACAGTAAAACACACTGACACTCTCGCTACCTATAGTTTTCTGTCCCTAGAAAAAATGTTTTTTTAAAGATGGATGATGATCAATGCTTTAGCACAGTATAGCACAAGGAGAATTTCCCTCACTGTCCTTCCCTGTCCCTAGAAACAAGGATTAGCACAGTAAAACACACTGACACTCTCCCTACCTATAGTTTTCTGTCCCTAGAAAAAATGTTTTTTTAAAGATGGTTGATGATCAATGCTTTAGCACAGTATAGCACAAGGAGAATTTCCCTCACTGTCCTTCCCTGTCCCTAGAAACAAGGATTAGCACAGTAAAACACACTGACACTCTCGCTACCTATAGTTTTCTGTCCCTAGAAAAAATGTTTTTTTAAAGATGGTTGATGATCAATGCTTTAGCACAGTATAGCACAAGGATAATTTCCCTCACTGTCCTTCCCTGTCCCTAGAAACAAGGATTAGCACAGTAAAACACACTGACACTCTCCCTACCTATAGTTTTCTGTCCCTAGAAAAAATGTTTTTTTTAAAGATGGTTGATGATCAATGCTTTAGCACAGTATAGCACAAGGAGAATTTCCCTTACTGTCCTTCCCTGTCCCTAGAAACAAGGATTAGCACAGTAAAACACACTGACACTCTCCCTACCTATAGTTTTCTGTCCCTAGAAAAAATGTTTTTTTAAAGATGGTTGATGATCAATGCTTTAGCACAGTATAGCACAAGGAGAATTTCCCTCACTGTCCTTCCCTGTCCCTAGAAACAAGGATTAGCACAGTAAAACACACTGACACTCTCGCTACCTATAGTTTTCTGTCCCTAGAAAAAATGTTTTTTTAAAGATGGTTGATGATCAATGCTTTAGCACAGTATAGCACAAGGAGAATTTCCCTCACTGTCCTTCCCTGTCCCTAGAAACAAGGATTAGCACAGTAAAACACACTGACACTCTCCCTACCTATAGTTTTCTGTCCCTAGAAAAAATGTTTTTTTTAAAGATGGTTGATGATCAATGCTTTAGCACAGTACAGCACAAGGAGAATTTCCCTCACTGTCCTTCCCTGTCCCTAGAAACAAGGATTAGCACAGTAAAACACACTGACACTCTCCCTACCTATAGTTTTCTGTCCCTAGAAAAAATGTTTTTTTAAAGATGGTTGATGATCAATGCTTTAGCACAGTATAGCACAAGGAGAATTTCCCTCACTGTCCTTCCCTGTCCCTAGAAACAAGGATTAGCACAGTAAAACACACTGACACTCTCCCTACCTATAGTTTTCTGTCCCTAGAAAAAATGTTTTTTTAAAGATGGTTGATGATCAATGCTTTAGCACAGTATAGCACAAGGAGAATTTCCCTCACTGTCCTTCCCTGTCCCTAGAAACAAGGATTAGCACAGTAAAACACACTGACACTCTCCCTACCTATAGTTTTCTGTCCCTAGAAAAAATGTTTTTTTAAAGATGGTTGATGATCAATGCTTTAGCACAGTATAGCACAAGGAGAATTTCCCTCACTGTCCTTCCCTGTCCCTAGAAACAAGGATTAGCACAGTAAAACACACTGACACTCTCCCTACCTATAGTTTTCTGTCCCTAGAAAAAATGTTTTTTTAAAGATGGTTGATGATCAATGCTTTAGCACAGTATAGCACAAGGAGAATTTCCCTCACTGTCCTTCCCTGTCCCTAGAAACAAGGATTAGCACAGTAAAACACACTGACACTCTCCCTACCTATAGTTTTCTGTCCCTAGAATTTTTTTTTTTTAAAGATGGTTGATGATCAATGCTTTAGCACAGTATAGCACAAGGAGAATTTCCCTCACTGTCCTTCCCTGTCCCTAGAAACAAGGATTAGCACAGTAAAACACACTGACACTCTCGCTACCTATAGTTTTCTGTCCCTAGAAAAAATGTTTTTTTAAAGATGGTTGATGATCAATGCTTTAGCACAGTATAGCACAAGGAGAATTTCCCTCACTGTCCTTCCCTGTCCCTAGAAACAAGGATTAGCACAGTAAAACACACTGACACTCTCCCTACCTATAGTTTTCTGTCCCTAGAAAAAATGTTTTTTTAAAGATGGTTGATGATCAATGCTTTAGCACAGTATAGCACAAGGAGAATTTCCCTCACTGTCCTTCCCTGTCCCTAGAAACAAGGATTAGCACAGTAAAACACACTGACACTCTCCCTACCTATAGTTTTCTGTCCCTAGAAAAAATGTTTTTTTAAAGATGGTTGATGATCAATGCTTTAGCACAGTATAGCACAAGGAGAATTTCCCTCACTGTCCTTCCCTGTCCCTAGAAACAAGGATTAGCACAGTAAAACACACTGACACTCTCCCTACCTATAGTTTTCTGTCCCTAGAAAAAATGTTTTTTTAAAGATGGTTGATGATCAATGCTTTAGCACAGTATAGCACAAGGAGAATTTCCCTCACTGTCCTTCCCTGTCCCTAGAAACAAGGATTAGCACAGTAAAACACACTGACACTCTCCCTACCTATAGTTTTCTGTCCCTAGAAAAAATGTTTTTTTAAAGATGGTTGATGATCAATGCTTTAGCACAGTATAGCACAAGGAGAATTTCCCTCACTGTCCTTCCCTGTCCCTAGAAACAAGGATTAGCACAGTAAAACACACTGACACTCTCGCTACCTATAGTTTTCTGTCCCTAGAAAAAATGTTTTTTTAAAGATGGTTGATGATCAATGCTTTAGCACAGTATAGCACAAGGAGAATTTCCCTCACTGTCCTTCCCTGTCCCTAGAAACAAGGATTAGCACAGTAAAACACACTGACACTCTCCCTACCTATAGTTTTCTGTCCCTAGAAAAAATGTTTTTTTTAAAGATGGTTGATGATCAATGCTTTAGCACAGTACAGCACAAGGAGAATTTCCCTCACTGTCCTTCCCTGTCCCTAGAAACAAGGATTAGCACAGTAAAACACACTGACACTCTCCCTACCTATAGTTTTCTGTCCCTAGAAAAAATGTTTTTTTAAAGATGGTTGATGATCAATGCTTTAGCACAGTATAGCACAAGGAGAATTTCCCTCACTGTCCTTCCCTGTCCCTAGAAACAAGGATTAGCACAGTAAAACACACTGACACTCTCCCTACCTATAGTTTTCTGTCCCTAGAAAAAATGTTTTTTTAAAGATGGTTGATGATCAATGCTTTAGCACAGTATAGCACAAGGAGAATTTCCCTCACTGTCCTTCCCTGTCCCTAGAAACAAGGATTAGCACAGTAAAACACACTGACACTCTCCCTACCTATAGTTTTCTGTCCCTAGAAAAAATGTTTTTTTAAAGATGGTTGATGATCAATGCTTTAGCACAGTATAGCACAAGGAGAATTTCCCTCACTGTCCTTCCCTGTCCCTAGAAACAAGGATTAGCACAGTAAAACACACTGACACTCTCCCTACCTATAGTTTTCTGTCCCTAGAAAAAATGTTTTTTTAAAGATGGTTGATGATCAATGCTTTAGCACAGTATAGCACAAGGAGAATTTCCCTCACTGTCCTTCCCTGTCCCTAGAAACAAGGATTAGCACAGTAAAACACACTGACACTCTCCCTACCTATAGTTTTCTGTCCCTAGAATTTTTTTTTTTTAAAGATGGTTGATGATCAATGCTTTAGCACAGTATAGCACAAGGAGAATTTCCCTCACTGTCCTTCCCTGTCCCTAGAAACAAGGATTAGCACAGTAAAACACACTGACACTCTCGCTACCTATAGTTTTCTGTCCCTAGAAAAAATGTTTTTTTAAAGATGGTTGATGATCAATGCTTTAGCACAGTATAGCACAAGGAGAATTTCCCTCACTGTCCTTCCCTGTCCCTAGAAACAAGGATTAGCACAGTAAAACACACTGACACTCTCCCTACCTATAGTTTTCTGTCCCTAGAAAAAATGTTTTTTTAAAGATGGTTGATGATCAATGCTTTAGCACAGTATAGCACAAGGAGAATTTCCCTCACTGTCCTTCCCTGTCCCTAGAAACAAGGATTAGCACAGTAAAACACACTGACACTCTCCCTACCTATAGTTTTCTGTCCCTAGAAAAAATGTTTTTTTAAAGATGGTTGATGATCAATGCTTTAGCACAGTATAGCACAAGGAGAATTTCCCTCACTGTCCTTCCCTGTCCCTAGAAACAAGGATTAGCACAGTAAAACACACTGACACTCTCCCTACCTATAGTTTTCTGTCCCTAGAAAAAATGTTTTTTTAAAGATGGTTGATGATCAATGCTTTAGCACAGTATAGCACAAGGAGAATTTCCCTCACTGTCCTTCCCTGTCCCTAGAAACAAGGATTAGCACAGTAAAACACACTGACACTCTCCCTACCTATAGTTTTCTGTCCCTAGAAAAATTTTTTTTTAAAGATGGTTGATGATCAATGCTTTAGCACAGTATAGCACAAGGAGAATTTCCCTCACTGTCCTTCCCTGTCCCTAGAAACAAGGATTAGCACAGTAAAACACACTGACACTCTCGCTACCTATAGTTTTCTGTCCCTAGAAAAAATGTTTTTTTAAAGATGGTTGATGATCAATGCTTTAGCACAGTATAGCACAAGGAGAATTTCCCTCACTGTCCTTCCCTGTCCCTAGAAACAAGGATTAGCACAGTAAAACACACTGACACTCTCCCTACCTATAGTTTTCTGTCCCTAGAAAAAATGTTTTTTTAAAGATGGTTGATGATCAATGCTTTAGCACAGTATAGCACAAGGAGAATTTCCCTCACTGTCCTTCCCTGTCCCTAGAAACAAGGATTAGCACAGTAAAACACACTGACACTCTCCCTACCTATAGTTTTCTGTCCCTAGAAAAAATGTTTTTTTAAAGATGGTTGATGATCAATGCTTTAGCACAGTATAGCACAAGGAGAATTTCCCTCACTGTCCTTCCCTGTCCCTAGAAACAAGGATTAGCACAGTAAAACACACTGACACTCTCCCTACCTATAGTTTTCTGTCCCTAGAAAAAATGTTTTTTTAAAGATGGTTGATGATTAATGCTTTAGCACAGTATAGCACAAGGAGAATTTCCCTCACTGTCCTTCCCTGTCCCTAGAAACAAGGATTAGCACAGTAAAACACACTGACACTCTCGCTACCTATAGTTTTCTGTCCCTAGAAAAAATGTTTTTTTAAAGATGGTTGATGATCAATGCTTTAGCACAGTATAGCACAAGGAGAATTTCCCTCACTGTCCTTCCCTGTCCCTAGAAACAAGGATTAGCACAGTAAAACACACTGACACTCTCCCTACCTATAGTTTTCTGTCCCTAGAAAAAATGTTTTTTTAAAGATGGTTGATGATCAATGCTTTAGCACAGTATAGCACAAGGAGAATTTCCCTCACTGTCCTTCCCTGTCCCTAGAAACAAGGATTAGCACAGTAAAACACACTGACACTCTCCCTACCTATAGTTTTCTGTCCCTAGAAAAAATGTTTTTTTAAAGATGGTTGATGATCAATGCTTTAGCACAGTATAGCACAAGGAGAATTTCCCTCACTGTCCTTCCCTGTCCCTAGAAACAAGGATTAGCACAGTAAAACACACTGACACTCTCCCTACCTATAGTTTTCTGTCCCTAGAAAAAATGTTTTTTTAAAGATGGTTGATGATCAATGCTTTAGCACAGTATAGCACAAGGAGAATTTCCCTCACTGTCCTTCCCTGTCCCTAGAAACAAGGATTAGCACAGTAAAACACACTGACACTCTCCCTACCTATAGTTTTCTGTCTCTAGAAAAAATGTTTTTTTAAAGATGGTTGATGATCAATGCTTTAGCACAGTATAGCACAAGGAGAATTTCCCTCACTGTCCTTCCCTGTCCCTAGAAACAAGGATTAGCACAGTAAAACACACTGACACTCTCCCTACCTATAGTTTTCTGTCCCTAGAAAAAATGTTTTTTTAAAGATGGTTGATGATCAATGCTTTAGCACAGTATAGCACAAGGAGAATTTCCCTCACTGTCCTTCCCTGTCCCTAGAAACAAGGATTAGCACAGTAAAACACACTGACACTCTCACTACCTATAGTTTTCTGTCCCTAGAAAAAATGTTTTTTTAAAGATGGTTGATGATCAATGCTTTAGCACAGTATAGCACAAGGAGAATTTCCCTCACTGTCCTTCCCTGTCCCTAGAAACAAGGATTAGCACAGTAAAACACACTGACACTCTCCCTACCTATAGTTTTCTGTCCCTAGAAAAAATGTTTTTTTAAAGATGGTTGATGATCAATGCTTTAGCACAGTATAGCACAAGGAGAATTTCCCTCACTGTCCTTCCCTGTCCCTAGAAACAAGGATTAGCACAGTAAAACACACTGACACTCTCCCTACCTATAGTTTTCTGTCCCTAGAAAAAATGTTTTTTTAAAGATGGTTGATGATCAATGCTTTAGCACAGTATAGCACAAGGAGAATTTCCCTCACTGTCCTTCCCTGTCCCTAGAAACAAGGATTAGCACAGTAAAACACACTGACACTCTCGCTACCTATAGTTTTCTGTCCCTAGAAAAAATGTTTTTTTAAAGATGGTTGATGATCAATGCTTTAGCACAGTATAGCACAAGGAGAATTTCCCTCACTGTCCTTCCCTGTCCCTAGAAACAAGGATTAGCACAGTAAAACACACTGACACTCTCCCTACCTATAGTTTTCTGTCCCTAGAAAAAATGTTTTTTTAAAGATGGTTGATGATCAATGCTTTAGCACAGTATAGCACAAGGAGAATTTCCCTCACTGTCCTTCCCTGTCCCTAGAAACAAGGATTAGCACAGTAAAACACACTGACACTCTCCCTACCTATAGTTTTCTGTCCCTAGAAAAAATGTTTTTTTAAAGATGGTTGATGATCAATGCTTTAGCACAGTATAGCACAAGGAGAATTTCCCTCACTGTCCTTCCCTGTCCCTAGAAACAAGGACTAGCACAGTAAAACACACTGACACTCTCGCTACCTATAGTTTTCTGTCCCTAGAAAAAATGTTTTTTTAAAGATGGTTGATGATCAATGCTTTAGCACAGTATAGCACAAGGAGAATTTCCCTCACTGTCCTTCCCTGTCCCTAGAAACAAGGATTAGCACAGTAAAACACACTGACACTCTCCCTACCTATAGTTTTCTGTCCCTAGAAAAAATGTTTTTTTAAAGATGGTTGATGATCAATGCTTTAGCACAGTATAGCACAAGGAGAATTTCCCTCACTGTCCTTCCCTGTCCCTAGAAACAAGGATTAGCACAGTAAAACACACTGACACTCTCCCTACCTATAGTTTTCTGTCCCTAGAAAAAATGTTTTTTTAAAGATGGTTGATGATCAATGCTTTAGCACAGTATAGCACAAGGAGAATTTCCCTCACTGTCCTTCCCTGTCCCTAGAAACAAGGATTAGCACAGTAAAACACACTGACACTCTCCCTACTGTGAGGGGGTTAGTTCGGCAGCGGGTGTGTGTGACCCCCTGGATGGGCTCCCCACACAAAAACAGGCCCAGCAGACGGAGGTTGTGGTTTTCAAGATCAAAAGGGTGCGGTTTATTTCTCTATTTACAGTGACAAAAACACAGCAAAGCAAAAAGAAACATAAACAAAATAAACCCTGGTCAGCTTGACCTCTGACTAAACATGCAGGTTTCCTAAACTAACAACTGGGATCAGCCTGGTGCTGTCCTAGTCCCTAAGTCCCTGGTTTAGTAAATGTCCAAACAAATAGCCACACAGGCTTTGTCTCACCGCACAGGGGTTCACTCTCCCTAGACAGTCCACACAGGTCTGGTTCCAGGCATGAGCAAACACCTAATGAAGCTGGGAGTTTTTATAGAGGCCTTAAACGAGCTGACAAGCTTCAGCTGGTCTCATCAACTCCCTGCCTGCACGACGCCCAGCACTCTCCCTAGAGGTATGAATCATCCATGAGCCCACTAGCCTCAGCTGGGCTTCATCAACTCTCTCCCTAGTTGTATAAGTCGGCATAAAGCCTGAATCTGGGAGAAATATACCTACCCCCCTGGATGCAACCAGGTGACTTTACCTTACTGCTGTCACATACCCCCCCTCTTGTTTTAACCTTGGGGTTGGAACACCAGCAATCAGGCATTCATGTACTCAAGACAAAGCATCCACATTCCCCATTTGAACGCCAGGGCGATGCTTTACTGTGAAGTTGAATTCCTGTAGGGCCAGGAACCACCTATTTACTCTTCTATTTGTCTCCTTGTTTTGAGCCATCCACTTTAACGGAGCGTGATCCGTAACCATGTCAAAGTGCCTACCTAGCAGATAGTACCGAAGGGAATCTAGAGCCCACTTCACCGCTAAACACTCCTTTTCAACGGTGGCGTAATTTACCTCATGGGACTTCAACTTCCTGCTGAGGTAAATGACTGGGTGCTCTTCCCCGTTCCAGACCTGGGACAATACTGCTCCTAACCCCACATCTGACGCATCACTTTGTACGACAAAGTCTTTAGAGAAGTCGGGTGAGTACAACACTGGCTGGCTACATAAGGCTTGTTTCAAGAATTGGAATGCTGCCTCAGCCTCGGGGGTCCATTTAATCATGACCGACCCTTTCCCTTTCGTCAGGTTGGTTAGGGGCACAGCCTTAGAAGCAAAGTGGGGAATGAAGCGCCGATAATAACCCGCGATTCCCAGAAAGGCTCGTACCTGCTTCTTGCTGTTGGGACGTGGCCAACTCTGGATGGCCTCGACTTTGTTGAGTTGGGGTTTTATTACTCCCCTGCCAATGGTGTACCCAAGATATTTGGCCTCCTCCTGCCCAATGGTACACTTCTTGGGGTTAGCCGTAAACCCCGCTTCCCGGATAGAGTCTAGGACTGCTTGCACTTTTGGCAGATGTGAGGCCCAATCTGTGCTATGGACAATTACGTCATCCAGGTAAGCCGCAGCATACTTCCGATGGGGCCTCAGTATCTGGTCCATTTTCCGCTGGAATGTGGCCGGCGCATTCTGTAACCCGAACGGCATTCTCTTATATTGGAACGCCCCGTCTGGGGTTACAAATGCGGTTTTCTCTTTGGCCGACTTGGCCAGGGGAATTTGCCAATACCCTTTTGTGAGGTCAAGAGTCGTCATGTATCGGGCCGTTCCCAGCCGGTCGATCAACTCATCTATACGTGGCATGGGGTAGGTGTCAAATTTTGTAACTTTGTTCAACTGACGAAAATCATTACAAAATCGCCAGCTCCCATCCGGTTTAGGCACCAACACAATGGGACTAGACCAATCACTTTGGGACTCCTCTATCACCCCTAAGTTCAGCATTTTCTGTACTTCCTCCCGTATTGCCTCCCGTCGGGCCTCTGGGATCCGATAGGGTTTTAACTTCACCCTTTCACCGGGCGGGGTAATAATATCATGCTCTACCCCAGATGTTTGTCCCAGCAGCTCAGAGAACACCTCCTTGTTGCGAAGCACAAACTCCTTAACCTCCTGTTGTTGGGGTTGTGACAAGGTGGCTGCTATTCCAACCTCCGGAATCACGCAACCAGTTTGAGCTGGTGACCAAGTTTCTGCGACTAGGGACTCTCTATCCCTCCAGGCTTTCAACAGATTAACGTGATAGATCTGTTCGGGCTTTCGCCTTCCTGGTTGTCTGACCTTGTAATTTACTTCGCTCACTTTTTCCATTATCTCGTAGGGGCCTTGCCATTTGGCAAGGAATTTACTTTCAACCGTAGGGACAAGTACCAATATCCTATCCCCCGGGGAAAAGGTACGGGTCTTGGCTCCACGGTTGTACACTCTCTGCTGTGCCAACTGCGCTTGGGCCAAATGTTCCTTCACGATGGGCATTACCTGTGCAATTCGATCTTGCATCAGGGCGACATGCTCAATCACACTCCTGTGGGGAGAACTCTCACTTTCCCAAGTTTCCTTGGCAATATCCAACAGCCCTCTTGGGTGTCTCCCATACAGTAACTCAAAGGGGGAGAATCCCGTAGAGGATTGGGGCACCTCCCTAATAGCAAACATCAAATAAGGAAGTAGACAGTCCCAATCCTTTCCATCTCTATCCACCACTTTCTTCAACATTTGTTTTAGGGTTTTGTTGAATCTTTCAACCAGCCCATCGGTTTGGGGGTGATACACAGACGTACGCAATTGCGTCACTTTGAACAATTTACACAGCTCTTTCATAACCTGGGACATAAAGGGTGTACCTTGGTCCGTAAGCAGTTCTTTACAAATACCCACCCGGCTAAAAACAAGAGATAGCTCTTTGGCTATGGTTTTGGCCGAGGTATTTCGGAGAGGGATCGCTTCTGGATAACGGGTGGTATAGTCCATTATAACTAATATGTACTGGTGCCCCCTAGCGGACTTGATTATAGGACCTACCAAATCCATTGCGATCCTCTCAAACGGGACCTCAATGATGGGTAGAGGGACCAGCGGGCTACGGAAATGTGGCATCGGGGCCGACCTCTGACACACAGGGCAGGAGGAACAATAATTTTCTATGTCCTTCATCACCCCAGGCCAATAGAATCTCTGTAATACCCTCTCTCGGGTTTTCTCTGTCCCCAGATGACCTCCAAGAATGTGCCCATGGGCCAACTCCAACACCAACTTCCTGTAAGGTTTGGGCACCACAAGCTGCTCAACGGTTTCTTCTGCCCTTTTTGCCACCCGATACAGTAGGTCCTTCTCTACGCTGAAGTATGGGTAAGTGCAGGTATTATCTGGGTTCACTAACTCGCCATCTATTTCCACTACGTTTTCCCGTGCTTTTATTAGGGCGGGGTCTTTTAACTGTTCTGTGGCAAAATTTTCCCTGTGAACCTCAAGATTAGGGATGAGCTTCGTGTTTGAGTCGAACATACGTTCGACTCGAACATCGGCTGTTCGATCGTTCGACGAAGATCGAACGATTTGGGCGGTTCGCGCCAAATTCGAGTGACGCGAACGGCCCACAATGCACTACGCCATCGCAGTGTCATCCAGGCGCTGTGATTGGCCAAGCATGCACTGTGACCCCGCATGCTTGGCCAATCACAGCGCCGGCAGCGAGGAGAGCAATGATTGGCCACAGGCAGGATGCCTGTGGCCAATTATTGCTGAGGGTGTTTAGTACACGCCCCACACTATAAAAGGCCGCCAGCACGGCGGCCTAGTGTAGTGTGTTCCGGAGCAGGGAAAGAGCAGCATAGGCAGGGACAGTGACTTTTATTTCTTTCTTGCTTAACCTGGATTCCTTTAGTTTAGGGAAAGAGAAGGATAGGTAGGGAGAGTGTCAGTGTGTTTTGTGCTTGTGCTATAGTGTGCTTAAAAAAAACATTTTTTCTAGGGACAGAAAACTGTAGGTAGGGAGAGTGTCAGTTTCTTTCACTGTGCAAGTCCTTGTTTCTAGGGACTGGGAAGGACAGTGAGTGAATTCTCCTTGTGCTATAGTGTGCTTAAAAAAACATTTTTTCTAGGGACAGAAAACTGTAGGTAGGGAGAGTGTCAGTTTCTTTCACTGTGCAAGTCCTTGTTTCTAGGGACTGGGAAGGACAGTGAGTGAATTCTCCTTGTGCTATAGTGTGCTTAAAAAAAACATTTTTTCTAGGGACAGAAAACTCTAGGTAGGGAGAGTGTCAGTTTCTTTCACTGTGCAAGTCCTTGTTTCTAGGGACTGGGAAGGACAGTGAGTGAATTCTCCTTGTGCTATAGTGTGCTTAAAAAAAACATTTTTTCTAGGGACAGAAAACTGTAGGTAGGGAGAGTGTCAGTTTCTTTCACTGTGCAAGTCCTTGTTTCTAGGGACTGGGAAGGACAGTGAGTGAATTCTCCTTGTGCTATAGTGTGCTTAAAAAAACATTTTTTCTAGGGACAGAAAACTGTAGGTAGGGAGAGTGTCAGTTTCTTTCACTGTGCAAGTCCTTGTTTCTAGGGACTGGGAAGGACAGTGAGTGAATTCTCCTTGTGCTATAGTGTGCTTAAAAAAAACATTTTTTCTAGGGACAGAAAACTCTAGGTAGGGAGAGTGTCAGTTTCTTTCACTGTGCAAGTCCTTGTTTCTAGGGACTGGGAAGGACAGTGAGTGAATTCTCCTTGTGCTATAGTGTGCTTAAAAAAAACATTTTTTCTAGGGACAGAAAACTGTAGGTAGGGAGAGTGTCAGTTTCTTTCACTGTGCAAGTCCTTGTTTCTAGGGACTGGGAAGGACAGTGAGTGAATTCTCCTTGTGCTATAGTGTGCTTAAAAAAACATTTTTTCTAGGGACAGAAAACTGTAGGTAGGGAGAGTGTCAGTTTCTTTCACTGTGCAAGTCCTTGTTTCTAGGGACTGGGAAGGACAGTGAGTGAATTCTCCTTGTGCTATAGTGTGCTTAAAAAAAAAAATTTTTCTAGGGACAGAAAACTCTAGGTAGGGAGAGTGTCAGTTTCTTTCACTGTGCAAGTCCTTGTTTCTAGGGACTGGGAAGGACAATGAGTGAATTCTCCTTGTGCTATAGTGTGCTTAAAAAAAACATTTTTTCTAGGGACAGAAAACTGTAGGTAGGGAGAGTGTCAGTTTCTTTCACTGTGCAAGTCCTTGTTTCTAGGGACTGGGAAGGACAGTGAGTGAATTCTCCTTGTGCTATAGTGTGCTTAAAAAAAACATTTTTTCTAGGGACAGAAAACTGTAGGTAGGGAGAGTGTCAGTTTCTTTCACTGTGCAAGTCCTTGTTTCTAGGGACTGGGAAGGACAGTGAGTGAATTCTCCTTGTGCTATAGTGTGCTTAAAAAAAACATTTTTTCTAGGGACAGAAAACTCTAGGTAGGGAGAGTGTCAGTTTCTTTCACTGTGCAAGTCCTTGTTTCTAGGGACTGGGAAGGACAGTGAGTGAATTCTCCTTGTGCTATAGTGTGCTTAAAAAAAACATTTTTTCTAGTGACAGAAAACTCTAGGTAGGGAGAGTGTCAGTTTCTTTCACTGTGCAAGTCCTTGTTTCTAGGGACTGGGAAGGACAGTGAGTGAATTCTCCTTGTGCTATAGTGTGCTTAAAAAAAACATTTTTTCTAGGGACAGAAAACTGTAGGTAGGGAGAGTGTCAGTTTCTTTCACTGTGCAAGTCCTTGTTTCTAGGGACTGGGAAGGACAGTGAGTGAATTCTCCTTGTGCTATAGTGTGCTTAAAAAAAACATTTTTTCTAGGGACAGAAAACTCTAGGTAGGGAGAGTGTCAGTTTCTTTCACTGTGCAAGTCCTTGTTTCTAGGGACTGGGAAGGACAGTGAGTGAATTCTCCTTGTGCTATAGTGTGCTTAAAAAAAACATTTTTTCTAGGGACAGAAAACTGTAGGTAGGGAGAGTGTCAGTTTCTTTCACTGTGCAAGTCCTTGTTTCTAGGGACTGGGAAGGACAGTGAGTGAATTCTCCTTGTGCTATAGTGTGCTTAAAAAAAACATTTTTTCTAGGGACAGAAAACTGTAGGTAGGGAGAGTGTCAGTTTCTTTCACTGTGCAAGTCCTTGTTTCTAGGGACTGGGAAGGACAGTGAGTGAATTCTCCTTGTGCTATAGTGTGCTTAAAAAAAACATTTTTTCTAGGGACAGAAAACTGTAGGTAGGGAGAGTGTCAGTTTCTTTCACTGTGCAAGTCCTTGTTTCTAGGGACTGGGAAGGACAGTGAGTGAATTCTCCTTGTGCTATAGTGTGCTTAAAAAAAACATTTTTTCTAGGGACAGAAAACTCTAGGTAGGGAGAGTGTCAGTTTCTTTCACTGTGCAAGTCCTTGTTTCTAGGGACTGGGAAGGACAGTGAGTGAATTCTCCTTGTGCTATAGTGTGCTTAAAAAAAACATTTTTTCTAGGGACAGAAAACTGTAGGTAGGGAGAGTGTCAGTTTCTTTCACTGTGCAAGTCCTTGTTTCTAGGGACTGGGAAGGACAGTGAGTGAATTCTCCTTGTGCTATAGTGTGCTTAAAAAAAAAACATTTTTTCTAGGGACAGAAAACTGTAGGTAGGGAGAGTGTCAGTTTCTTTCACTGTGCAAGTCCTTGTTTCTAGGGACTGGGAAGGACAGTGAGTGAATTCTCCTTGTGCTATAGTGTGCTTAAAAAAAACATTTTTTCTAGGGACAGAAAACTCTAGGTAGGGAGAGTGTCAGTTTCTTTCACTGTGCAAGTCCTTGTTTCTAGGGACTGGGAAGGACAGTGAGTGAATTCTCCTTGTGCTATAGTGTGCTTAAAAAAAACATTTTTTCTAGGGACAGAAAACTGTAGGTAGGGAGAGTGTCAGTTTCTTTCACTGTGCAAGTCCTTGTTTCTAGGGACTGGGAAGGACAGTGAGTGAATTCTCCTTGTGCTATAGTGTGCTTAAAAAAAACATTTTTTCTAGGGACAGAAAACTGTAGGTAGGGAGAGTGTCAGTTTCTTTCACTGTGCAAGTCCTTGTTTCTAGGGACTGGGAAGGACAGTGAGTGAATTCTCCTTGTGCTATAGTGTGCTTAAAAAAAAACATTTTTTCTAGGGACAGAAAACTGTAGGTAGGGAGAGTGTCAGTTTCTTTCACTGTGCAAGTCCTTGTTTCTAGGGACTGGGAAGGACAGTGAGTGAATTCTCCTTGTGCTATAGTGTGCTTAAAAAAAACATTTTTTCTAGGGACAGAAAACTCTAGGTAGGGAGAGTGTCAGTTTCTTTCACTGTGCAAGTCCTTGTTTCTAGGGACTGGGAAGGACAGTGAGTGAATTCTCCTTGTGCTATAGTGTGCTTAAAAAAAACATTTTTTCTAGGGACAGAAAACTGTAGGTAGGGAGAGTGTCAGGCCTCGTACACACGACCGATTTTCTCGTCGTAAACAGTCAAGAAAAGTGCCGCGAGAGTTTTTTTGTCTAGAAAAACGTTCGTGTGTATGGTTTTACGACGAGAAACTTGACGAGAATCTCGACGAGAAAATAGAGAACCTGCTCTCTATTTTCTCGTCAGGATTCCAGATTTCCTCGTCGTGTTTCTCGTCGGCCTGTTTTGTGACGAGAAAATGGTTCGTGTGTATGCTTTTACGACTCTTCCAAAAGCGCGCATGCTCACAAGCAACTATGAGACGGGAGCGCATCTTCTGGTAAAACAAGCCTTCATAATGGAGAGAGCACATTCGTCACGCTCATAAATATTTCATCGTTTAAATGTTCTGCATTGAATTCTTCGTTAGAATGTTACATTAATCAAAACGAGAGACCTTCTTTTGCTGCTGATATTCACACAGAGTTCTGCCTTATTTTTAACCTTTTTCATGCTGCTCTTTATAAGATTTATGTGTATTATATCGTGCAAGTTTTTAGGAATAATTTAAATGGTTAGATTTTTCAAAATGATGTTAATTATAATTTCTCAATGTTTTGATAGCGATCTCACATTTAATTTTCTAATCTATATTTTTAAAATTTCACACCATGTTTTTGAGCTAATCAGATTTAGTTATTCTTTTGGGGGGGTGATATCTGTGCCTTTTATTGTCAGTCAAATGTATCTGCTTACTCCAAAGCTTTTTTTTTTTTATTTAAAAATACACATAGTCAAGTATGAACTTAAACAAAAAACACATTTATTCATGTTTATAAATTAAATAAAGAGAAGGCAGCGCTGGAGAAGCTGCTGCCATTTGTGCATCCCAGGGACCCCAGAGCACACACCAACCCTGTGTGGACACTAAAATTGGGAGCTTGAGAAGGCCCACATTTCAGAACACAATCTGATGCTGGCCTCCCAGAGGTCAGGAACAGCAGCAGGTGAGATATATGTCCCAAGTGTGTGGTACTACAACAGGCTGCCTTCTGTCCGACCAGTGCGACCACAATGAAGCAAGGCCATCACTTCCCCTTCTTCCTGGCAACCTTCCCTGCAGCCTTTCCTGAAGCCTTTCCTGAAGCCTTTCCTGCAGCCTTTCCTGCAGCCCTCCTTCTTCGTTTAGCTGGAGGCTGGCCCACTGGAGGGGTACTCCTGTCAGGAGGAGGAGGTGGAGGTGTAGCAGAAGGGGGTGGGGCAGAAGAAGAAGGTGGAGGTGTAGCAGAAGGGGGTGGGGCAGAAGGTGGAGGTGTAGCAGAAGGGGGTGGGGCAGAAGGTGGAGGTGTAGCAGAAGGGGGTGGGGCAGAAGGTGGAGGTGTAGCAGAAGGGGGTGGGGCAGAAGGTGGAGGTGTAGCAGAAGGGAGTGGGGCAGAAGGTGGAGGGGTAGCAGAAGGGGGTGGGGCAGAAGAGGAAGGTGGAGGTGGAGGTTGAGGTTGGGTCAGTTGGGCCACCTCACATATAGCGGTATTGGGGGTAATTTGCTCCATCACCCCCTTGTTGAGCAAGGTGATGAGCAGGGGTTCGCATAGGAGGCGTTGCTCCATGCTCATCACCTTGAACTTAGCCTCCACTAGGCCGGCAATGGCCTCTTCAGGGGATGTGGGCTCCTTGAGGGTGGCATGGGCCTCTTTAATAAGGGCCATTGCTGCGTCACTGGTGGTCCTGTCCCTCCTGCCTCTTTTGTGAAGCCTGATGGGAGGCACCTGGGATCTGGTGCTTCTCCTTTGCCCTGCCACCTCCTGTCTGCCACTGGGCCCTGCCACCTCCTGGCTGCCACTGGGCCCTGCCACCTCCTGGCTGGTACTGGGCCCTGCCACCTCCTGGCTGCCACTGGGCCCTGCCACCTCCTGGCTGGTACTGGGCCCTGCCACCTCCTGGCTGCCACTGGGCCCTTCCTCCTCCTGCCTGACAGTTTCCAGACCCTCCTCCTGGCTGATTTCATCCTGTGTATGAAAAAGAAACATAGTTTAATATGTTGGTTTAATCTTTGCCTCAAACTTTGTAATCCTGATGGAAGCAATTAGAATGTAAATGCATAAATCCTTGCTTTAAATTTACCACTACATCAGCTTGACTATTTACCACACAATTAAGTGCAGAATAATGTCTACAGATCATGATTTCACTTGTGGAATACAAAATAATGTATGTTTCTCATCCTGACATATTTGGGAAACATTAATTTTATCCCACTACATTTTCAGTTAATACTATACCTGGCTCCAGATGGACAAATCAGGATCATCCAGGATGGCTGCCTCCTCTTGCTCCAGAGAAGGCTCAGGTTGGCTGCAGGGAAGTCTGGGGGGAAGAGTGGAGAGTGATGGCCTTGGCTCAATGTGGTCATCCAGGAAGGACATCCTGCTGTAGTACCACAAAACCGGGACATAAACATCATCTGCTGCTGCTCCTGACCTCTGAGAAGCCAGCACCTTAGAGCGTTCAGTCCTGTAGGTACCTCTCAAGCTCCCAATTTTAGTGTCCACTTGTTTTGCTGTGGCTGTGGGCACCTTGGTATGCACAAATGGGAGCAGCTTCTCCAGCGCTGCTTTTCTCACCCCTTTTTTTTTATGGATGGGGTTTTTGGTCTCCCACAGAGCCGGCAGCTCCCTTACCCGGTCAATAAATTCCGCCAGGAACTCTTTGTCGCTAATAAAGACATTCATATTGTATCTGCAAGTAAAATAATTTATATTTAAATAATGTGAGGCAAACAGTCTAACCTCCTTCACATCCTAGTCACCATATATATCCTCCACCAATCTCAAGACAGTATAGGCCCACAATTTTTACAAGTCTCACAAAATCACATACCTTCGTTCGCACGTCCGTCACTTGAACTCCTCTCTCCGCACACCGAACGTACTATAGTCACATGTGTGTTTGCTATATACACACCACGCATGCGTCCAAATTCGAACACGTCGCTCCGCACACGTCGCCCGCCCATGACGTTCTAACTAACATCTTTTCCCCGCCCCTTCTCTTTCGGCGCGCAGACAGATATGGCGGAGTTACAGCAGGTGTCTGATAATTCCGCAACTAGCGAGGAGACAAGCCCGGAGACCGAGGACACGTCACGATCAAGGAGGAGATTCAAGGCATCGAATATGTCTTTGGCGGAGATGGCGGAGATGGTGGACATCTTGGTCAAGGCTGATTATGATGCCAAGCATGGGCCGTATAGCAAACCAAATAGAAGGAAGGCCAAAATCCTCACTAAAGTTGTGAAGAGTCTGAGGGCGAAGTTCGGGGTGAAACGCTCAAATGAGCAGCTCAGAAAGAGGTGGTCAGACCTCAAACTGAGGGAGCCAGACCAGTTGAGGAGCATAAAGAGGATGCTCGCTAAAAGTAAGTAAAATGACGACCTTTCTGCTATTAATCTTTTTAGAAACTGACCTTTTTTTTTTTTTTTTCATATTGGACTCCCTTCCAAAATGTAATATTTTGAACTAGGTTGGGCACAGTAATCGTTCGTTACGTTACCGACACTTCGTTCGGCCACTATCCGCGGTTTTGGCTTATTTAAGACCCCCAAAAGTAATTAGACATCTGCCATTTTTGATCAAGTATTGTGGCTAATTTTTAAGTCTAGATGATGTGTTTGTAAGGAGAATGAAATGCAAACTTGAATCAGTGTAAAGGAGAGGACACTCAGCAGTTGCTTCCACATCTGTACTTTGGAGCACTATAGTGTGGGCCACCAGACCCGCCTTTTTTGGGTGTCCCACACAGGTGCATCAGAGTTTATTTGTGGTGCCTCCATGTCCAAAAAATTACATCCAAATGTGAATACTAAACATATTTGGGGTCATAAATAATGCATTTTTCTTTAAATTCCGCACAAACGCACACTTGTACCCCACTTCCAAACAATTTAGCCTGTTTTAAGTTTAAAAATGAGATTTTTACAGTGTGATAAATAGACCTTTGGTTTTATTCTCATAGGGGAGAGAAGACTGGGAGGAGGACACTCCAGGGAGCACATGCACCCCACAACTTCCAAGCAACCCCAAACTCCCAAAGATCCACAACCGAAAGATGTGCAGGAAGTTGAGGTGGAGGAAGGAGAAGTGCAGGAAGGAGAGGTGGATGACGTTGTGGATCTGGTCACCACAACAGGTCAGTATCTGACACCACAGCTTAAGGTAAGCGAGGTAGGCCTGCAGAGTTTTATTAATTTTTTTTATGGTTTTTAGGGGATGGAAATGTTGTGAAGGATAGCACACCGTTCTCTGCTGACAGTGCCCTCCGCCTCATCCAGCAAGTGATGGAATGTAGCACGGAACTGGACCTAATTAAACAAAGAATCCATGTGATGGAACAAACATTTAAAGACATTCTCGATGTTTTGGGGAGAATTCAATAAGCCATCCAAACACATTTGTTTTTACATGTTTGTTTTTATATTTTTACTAATTTTTTGAGTAACAAAGCAGCCAAAAATTGAATATGCACACAGTGTGTGAACATGTGCTATCTGCCATCAGGGGATATCCATGTACGTCTTTTGTGGGTGCAACCCCTTCCTCGTATCAAAAGTCGGTGAACTGAGGAAGGGGATGCACCCCCAAAACACGTCCATTGATCACCCCTGATGGCAGATAGCACATGTTGACAATAGGGATCAGGATTGTAAACTTCCTATTTGCAAAAAATTAAAAATGTGTGCATATTGAATTTTTGGCTGGGCAAGGGGTGGCAGGACCCCATATTAGGACGGGCACATAGAGACATAGTTTGTGTAACTGAATGTCTCAGATTGCTCAGAGGTATCCAATGTTGTCATTTTAGAAATGCAAGTGGTATTTTTGTATTTTCATAAGCCAAAATTTGCCGGGTTGTGGCCAGGCCAACCCCAAAGTAAAAAAAAAAAAAAAAGTGCAGAGAGTAAAATATTTGACCACAAACAACGTGTAGCTTCTTTTTATAATACTCTCTAAGCTTATTTGGTTCTTTTGTAAGGTAACATAGTGAAATTGGTTGTTATTTACTAAAGTAAAATACACTTGCCACTACAAATGCACAAAGACAAACTAGGAGACAGGAAAGAACAAATAATTAAAGGTTTAAACAAGATTTTTATTGGGATACTTAGACATAGGCTGGCATAGGAATTGCCCCCCTACCCGTGAAATACTCCATGTATTTGTCCCGAACCACACGGGCATTTTGGGGGGGCAAGCCAAGACGGGCAGATTCCAGGCCCGGAAGGGGATTTGCAGGGGAAAGTCCAGCCTCTGGCAAAACTGAGGCCATATACGAATTAGATTTTTGGCTCAGAAAGTTGTGTAGCACACAGCAGCATAACACTACATAGTTTATTTTGTAGTCCGCCAAGTGGATGGAAGTCATAAAAAGGCGGAACCGGCTGGCCATTATGCCGAAGGCATTTTCAACGACTCTTCGGGCCCTGGCCAGCCGGTAATTGAACACACTCTTCTCTGGGGTCAGGGTCCTCTGTGGAAATGGCCTCATAAGATGCCGTCCGAGTCCGAAGGCTTCATCAGCCAAGAAAACAAAGGGGAGTCCTTCAATATTCCCTGCATCCGGTGGCAATGCAAGGTCGTCACTCTGGAGACGGAGGGCAAACTCCGTCTGGATGAAGGATCCCCCATCGGACATCCGGCCATTCTTCCCTACATCAACATAGAGGAATTCATACCGTGCTGACACCACCGCCATCAGCACAATGCTATGAAACCCCTTGTAGTTGTAGTAGTAGGACCCAGAACGGGGTGGCAGCACGATGCGGACGTGCTTCCCGTCTATGGCACCACCGCAGTTGGGGAAGTCCCACCGCGTGGCAAACTCCGATGCCACAGTCTGCCATTCCTGTGGCGTGGAAGGAAGCTGTGGAGTGAAACAAGATGAAATAATATTAGAAAAACAAAGGCATACATTACAAGCAAATTCTAAACCAAAAAATTAGAGACCAACATCAATCTAATTATACGTTTATTAAGGTGTGTAAAAAAAGTATAATGGAAGGCTCATTTATCATATTCATCACCACCTCTGATGGGCCATTACTAAATTATTTTGGGGGGGGGGGAGATGTGTTTGGCCACAGGATAGCATTGCAGTGGCGGTGCGTCCAGAGTGGGCGCTGGAGCACTGTCCCCTCTCTCCTGTGCCCATCACTCAGAACAATACATAGGTTCATGCGTTGCATGAACCTATGTATTGTCTATGCCGCACACTATTCAGGTGGATGGCCTCTTGTAAAGCGACCGACATATGAATAATTGCGTCATTTAGGGGGTTAAAATTGCAGAGCAGAAACAGGTATTAAAAAAGTCTTGCAAATTACAACCTGAGGGATGTAATTGGCTTCCTCAAAGAAAAATCGGGGACGCAAGGAGGGGGCATTCCTTGTGTAAACACTGACAGGCTGCTCTGGCAATCATGTTCACCAAGTCTGTTTAATGGTAACATGATTGGCTGATGCAACATGAAGGGAAGGAGAAGACATCAAGGACAGAAGAAGGATGGCGCTGACCACAAGAAGGTAAGTGCAGGGCTGGGGGGAAACTTGCTGCATTAGAGGGGACTAAATGGCTGCATTGGAGGGGACAACTGGGGCGTTTATTAGGCAACAGAGCAAAAAAGGAGGAAGTTTATTTCCGAAATTGGGATTGGAACCCCCCAACATTTGGAGCAACAGGCGCCCCTGCTGGAAAAGTTAGTGAGGGGAAATATTTAGGGAGGATAAAAAAGGGGCAATCTAAAGCTTCCAACATGCATGGGGACAAAGGGGACATTCTCAGCATATTACAATCATGGTAATTAGGGAAGGATGAAAGAAATACAATACATTAGCATACATGTAATACATAAAATGTGATGTTAAGGGAGAAAACTTACCCTAATATAGTCCTCCTGCAGGACTTGTATAATAGCAGAACAGGTGTCTGGGATTATGAGGCCCAGAGCCTGGGGGGAGATGCCTGTGGTGAACTTCATGTCCTGAAGACTTCTCCCTGTCGCCAGGTAACGCAACGTGGCGATGAGCCTCTGCTCAGCACTGATGGCTTCCCGCATAACGGTGTCCTTCCTGGTAATATAGGGGGACACCAAAGCCAACAGTTCCTGAAAAACGGGGTCAGACATCCTCAGAAAATTCCTGTAGTCCTCAGGATTATTCTCGACGATCTCCCGCAGCAGAGGCATGTGGCAGAATTGGTCCCGCTGGAGCAACCAATTCTTGGTCCATGAACTCCTCCTCACACCATTCATGGACTGGTCTTGGTCCAAAACAAGCAGACCAACACCAAGCGCACGCACAGCACGAACTCGACGACGAGAACGTCCAGGCGACATGGCTAGGAAACGGTCGTCTAATCAGAACGTACAGAACAGAACGCACTTTAGAACAGCAAGGCCTATGAATAACGAACTGAAATTCAGAAACGAACAGGCAATAACGCACTGTAAAACAGATACGACCTGCCTAGACGCCCTGAAAGTCAAGATACGAACCCACAAGCACAAACTGAACCGCAGAAAACGATCTGAAAAGTACGAAGACTGAAAAGCGCGAATCGTCTCTTCCCAAACTTTTACTTCACACGCGGTAACACGAGATCAGCAAAAGCAGCCCAAGGGGTGGCGCCAAGAAAAAAGATCTTCCCCTTTATAGTGCCGTCGTACGTGCTGGACATGAGCGCAGAGAACCACGAGGAAATTGGAAAATGACAGTGTGTACGCATAGAAAGCTTGACGAGAAAATCGACAAGCTTAACAAGAATCTCGTCGAAAAAAAGGACGTGTTTTTTACGACGAGAAAATCGGTCGTGTGTACGAGGCCTCAGTTTCTTTCACTGTGCAAGTCCTTGTTTCTAGGGACTGGGAAGGACAGTGAGTGAATTCTCCTTGTGCTATAGTGTGCTTAAAAAAAACATTTTTTCTAGGGACAGAAAACTCTAGGTAGGGAGAGTGTCAGTTTCTTTCACTGTGCAAGTCCTTGTTTCTAGGGACTGGGAAGGACAGTGAGTGAATTCTCCTTGTGCTATAGTGTGCTTAAAAAAAACATTTTTTCTAGGGACAGAAAACTGTAGGTAGGGAGAGTGTCAGTTTCTTTCACTGTGCAAGTCCTTGTTTCTAGGGACTGGGAAGGACAGTGAGTGAATTCTCCTTGTGCTATAGTGTGCTTAAAAAAAACATTTTTTCTAGGGACAGAAAACTCTAGGTAGGGAGAGTGTCAGTTTCTTTCACTGTGCAAGTCCTTGTTTCTAGGGACTGGGAAGGACAGTGAGTGAATTCTCCTTGTGCTATAGTGTGCTTAAAAAAAACATTTTTTCTAGGGACAGAAAACTGTAAGTAGGGAGAGTGTCAGTTTCTTTCACTGTGCAAGTCCTTGTTTCTAGGGACTGGGAAGGACAGTGAGTGAATTCTCCTTGTGCTATAGTGTGCTTAAAAAAAACATTTTTTCTAGGGACAGAAAACTGTAGGTAGGGAGAGTGTCAGTTTCTTTCACTGTGCAAGTCCTTGTTTCTAGGGACTGGGAAGGACAGTGAGTGAATTCTCCTTGTGCTATAGTGTGCTTAAAAAAAACATTTTTTCTAGGGACAGAAAACTGTAGGTAGGGAGAGTGTCAGTTTCTTTCACTGTGCAAGTCCTTGTTTCTAGGGACTGGGAAGGACAGTGAGTGAATTCTCCTTGTGCTATAGTGTGCTTAAAAAAAACATTTTTTCTAGGGACAGAAAACTCTAGGTAGGGAGAGTGTCAGTTTCTTTCACTGTGCAAGTCCTTGTTTCTAGGGACTGGGAAGGACAGTGAGTGAATTCTCCTTGTGCTATAGTGTGCTTAAAAAAAAACATTTTTTCTAGGGACAGAAAACTGTAGGTAGGGAGAGTGTCAGTTTCTTTCACTGTGCAAGTCCTTGTTTCTAGGGACTGGGAAGGACAGTGAGTGAATTCTCCTTGTGCTATAGTGTGCTTAAAAAAAACATTTTTTCTAGGGACAGAAAACTCTAGGTAGGGAGAGTGTCAGTTTCTTTCACTGTGCAAGTCCTTGTTTCTAGGGACTGGGAAGGACAGTGAGTGAATTCTCCTTGTGCTATAGTGTGCTTAAAAAAAACATTTTTTCTAGGGACAGAAAACTGTAGGTAGGGAGAGTGTCAGTTTCTTTCACTGTGCAAGTCCTTGTTTCTAGGGACTGGGAAGGACAGTGAGTGAATTCTCCTTGTGCTATAGTGTGCTTAAAAAAAACATTTTTTCTAGGGACAGAAAACTCTAGGTAGGGAGAGTGTCAGTTTCTTTCACTGTGCAAGTCCTTGTTTCTAGGGACTGGGAAGGACAGTGAGTGAATTCTCCTTGTGCTATAGTGTGCTTAAAAAAAACATTTTTTCTAGGGACAGAAAACTGTAGGTAGGGAGAGTGTCAGTTTCTTTCACTGTGCAAGTCCTTGTTTCTAGGGACTGGGAAGGACAGTGAGTGAATTCTCCTTGTGCTATAGTGTGCTAAAGCATTCCTCATCAACCATCTTTGAAATCCTTGTTTTTTGGACAGTCAGGGAAATTGTCGTTGTGCTATTCTGTGCAAAAGCAATCATCCTGAACCATATTTAGAAATCCTTAAGTAAAGGGACAGAGAAGGACACCTGAAGGTAGCCCTTATTGCTTTTTTCCCATCTCCCTGCAGGCCATCTATTAGAATGTCTGGAAGGCAAACAAGGAGAGACAGACAGTCAGGAGGCAATAAAAGAGGGCAAGCAGGCTCTGTGTCTGGGGGCAACAGTGCTGGTCGTGGACGCGGTGCATTGTCATCAGCACATGGCCATGGGACACGCTTGTCCTTCTTTTCGGCAGCTGGACATGTTGAGCCACATCATGCCAAAGACTTGGTAGAGTGGATGACCAAGCCCTCCTCCTCCTCCTCATCCTCTCTCACCCAGGCTCAGGGTACTGGCAAAGCAGCTGCCAAAGCGTCCTCTTCCCTGGTATCAATGTCAGACTCATCATCAGTCACTCCTTCCCTAGACCCACCATGTCCTCCTCCTGAGGAGTCCCCCGAACTGTTTGAGCACAGTGTTGGGTACATGCTCCAGGAGGATGCCCAGCGTTTCGAAGGGTCTGATGATGAAACCCAGCTACAGGAAGGCAGTAGGGTGAGAGCAGACAGAGGGGATGCTCAAGAAGGACACCAATCTGGCAGTCATGTTCCAGCAGCTGCAGCATACTGCCAGATTGGCTCCAGTGATGAGGAGGGAGGGGATGATGAGGTCACTGACTCCACATGGGTGCCTAATAGGAGAGAGGAGGAGGAGGAGGATGAGGAGGAGGCACATCTCCAACGAGGCAGGATGCCCTTTGGTGGCCAGCGTAAGGGCAGTACACCGACGGAATCACACCGCAGAGCTCCGCCTGTGCAGGGCGCTGCCTCTGCCCGTCATTCAAAAAGTTCCTTGGTGTGGGCCTTTTTTGAGGCTAGTGCATCAGATCGCACAGCTGCTGTTTGCAACATATGTCTCAAGCGTATATCGCGTGGCCAAAACATCAGCCGCTTGGGTACCACATGCCTGACCAGACATATGTTGACCTGCCATGCAGCTCGTTGGCAAGCCTACCTCAAAGACCCACACCAAAGAACAAAGCGGACCTCTCCTTGCACCGCATCAGCTGGGATCTCCAACCCCACTATAACTTCAGTCCTCTCTGAAACATGCACTGAGAGGAATGAAGGTGTAGAATTAGGTGTGTCACAGCCAAGTACTTGCGGCCACTCTGCTAGCAGTACACCGACGTCCGATTCTAGCAGGCAAATTTCCCTGCCCCAGCTGCTGGACCGTCGAAAGAAGTTCACTCCCAGCCATCCACATGCCCAGCGGTTGAATGCTAGCTTGGCTAAATTGCTAGCGCTTCAACTGCTGCCTTTTCAGTTGGTAGACTCGGCCCCCTTCCGTGAGTTTGTGCAATGTGCGGTTCCTCAGTGGCAGGTTCCCAAACGCCACTTTTTCTCACGGAAGGCTATTCCGGCTCTCTACCGGCATGTGGAAGGCAATGTCTTGGCCTCGCTGGACAGGGCGGTCAGCGGTAAGGTGCATATTACCGCTGACTCATGGTCCAGCAGGCATGGACAGGGACGTTACCTTTCTTTCACGGCCCATTGGGTCACTCTTTTGGCAGCTGGGAAGGATGCAGGACAAGGTGCAGTAGTGTTGGAGGTTGTCCCACCGCCACGCCTCCAAAATGCTACTACTGGTTGTGACACACCTCTCTCCTCCACCCCCTCCTCTTCTTCTTCCTCCATGGCCTCTTCCTGTGGTTTGTCCTATGAACCAGCGGTGCTCCGTAGCCGTTCACGGGGCTACGCAAGTACGCAGGCAAAAAGATGCCATGCCGTGCTTGCGCTGGTGTGTTTGGGGGACAGAAGCCACACTGGGGCAGAGGTCCTGTCTGCTCTGCAGGGCCAGGCCGAGAGGTGGTTGACGCCACGCCAGCTTAAGCCAGGAATGGTGGTTTGCGACAATGGCACCAACCTCCTCTCCGCCCTTCGACAGGGACAACTGACCCATGTGCCCTGTGTGGCTCACGTCCTTAACCTGGTGGTGCAGCGTTTCTTGGGCAGGTACCCGGGCTTACAGGATGTCCTGAGGCAGGCCAGGAAAGTCTGTGTGCATTTCCGCAGATCTTATAATGCCAGTGCTCGCCTGGCTGAGCTGCAAAAGGAGTTGAACCTGCCCAAGAACCGCCTTATATGTGACATGCCCACCAGGTGGAACTCAACGTTGGCCATGCTGCAGGGGCTGCACACGCAGCAGAGGGCCATCAATGAGTACCTGTGCGACTACGGCACCAGGACAGGGTCAGGGGAGCTTGGTTTTTTTTCTCCACGCCAGTGGGGCATGATCAGGGATGCATGCACTGTCCTGGCACCATTTGAGGAGGCCACGAGGATGGTGAGCAGTGACAGTGCATGCATCAGTGACACTGTACCTCTTGTCCACCTGTTGGAGCACACGCTGCGTGGAATAATGGACAGGGCACTTGAGGCAGAACAGAGGCAGGAAGAGGAGGACTTCCTTGCCTCTCAAGGCCCCCTTTACCCAGACAGTGTTCCTTCTGTCCCACCCATCGCACAGGAAGAGGAGGAGGAGGAGGAGGAGGAGGAGGATTGTGTCAGCATGGAGGTGGAGGCTGGCACTCAGCATCATCAGCAGCAGTCTTTTAGGGATGATTTACAGTCCCAAGAAACCAGTGGACTTGTACGTGGCTGGGAGGAGGTGACTGCGGATCATGTCGTCCTTAGTGACCCAGAGGACTCCGGAGCGAATGCCTCAGCAAACCTACGCTGCATGGCCTCCCTGATCCTGCAAAGTCTGCGGAAGGATCCTCGTATTCTTCGGATCAAGGAGAGGGACCATTACTGGCTGGCCACTCTCCTTGATCCACGGTACAAGGGTAAGGTTGCGGACCTTATGTTACCGTCGCAGAGGGAGCAGAGGATGAGACAACTCCGGGGGGCCTTGCAGAAAGGTCTGTGCAACGCGTTCCCAGAGACTGGGAGGTTACAAACTCCTGGTCCTGGACAACGAGTTGCTGAGGCTTCGGCCAGTCAAAGAAGGAGCGGTGGGGAAGGTGGCCGTCTGACCGATGCGTTCAGACAATTCTTTAGTCCGCAGCCCCAAAGTATGATTGGTTCCAGCAACCATCGCCAGCGTCTGATAAACATGGTGCAGGAATATCTAGGGGCAAGGTCAGACTTGGACACCTTCCCCACCGAAAATCCTCTGGCTTACTGGGTCTTGAGGATGGATCACTGGCCAGAGCTTGCACAGTATGCAATTGAGCTACTGGCCTGTCCTGCATCCAGCGTTCTTTCGGAACGCACATTCAGTGCTGCTGGAGGATTTGTCACGGATCACAGGGTGCGCCTGTCCACCGACTCGGTTGATCGACTGACTTTCATCAAGATGAACCAGTCTTGGATCACCACCAGCTACCACACACCTGATGCTGATATAACAGACTAATTGATTTTAACATGTCACATCCCTTCAAGACTGATGCTGATGCTGAGTGCCTGTGCTGTTATGTTGACTGGCTATCCTCCTCCTCCGAGTCCTCAATGATACGATTGATGATGATAGCTTGGAAGATCATTTTTGTTTATGGGTGCCGCCACCAGTGGCTAAGGCCCAATTTTTCAGCCCCTGTTTAACAGGGGCGTGTAATTACAATTTTTGAAGCAATACTTTGCAACAGGGCTCATTGCTGTGCTCCAAGTACAGTATGTGTGAGGGGTTGGAGTGTTGTGCCACCAGTGCCTAAGGCCCAATTTTTCAGCCCCTGTTTAACAGGGGTGTGTCATTACAATTTTTGAAGCAATACTTTGCAACAGGGCTCATTGCTGTGCTCCAAGTACAGTATCTGTGAGGGGTTGCAGTGTTGTGCCACCAGTGCCTAAGGCCCAATTTTTCAGCCCCTGTTCAACAGGGGCATGTAATTACAATTATTGATCTAATAATTCACAGCAGGGCCCATTCCTGCACCCACCAAGCAAGAGTAACTCTGAGGGCTTACAGTGTTGTGGCAACACCACCACCACCACCACGAAAGGCCCAATTTTTCAGCCCCTGTTCAACAGGGGCATGCAATTACAATTCTTGATCTAATAATTCACAGCAGGGCCCATTGCTGCACCCACCAAGAGTAACTGTCAGGGCTTACAGTGTTGTGGCACCAGCACCACCATCAAAGGCCCAATTTTTACTACCACTGTTCAACAATTATATGTAATTACAATTCCTGATATAATAGTTGACAGCAGGGCGTTCCAGCACCAACCAAGAGTAACTGTGAGTGCTTACAGTGTTGTGCCAACACCAACTAAGGGGCCTATTTCTGCAGATTATATACGGCAGGTCCCTACTTTCAAACATCCAACTTACAAACGACTCCTACTTGCAAACGCAAGAAGACAACAGGAAGTGAGAGGAAATCTACCCCTAGGAAGGAAAATTCTCTCCTGTAAGAATTAATATGGGAGAAAGGTGTCTCCTCTGTACTGATGCTTTATCAGCAATCCTTGTTTCAAGAAAAACACCACATTTCAAAAACAGTTGTCATTGGGACGGAAAGTGAGGTGAAATGTTCTGAACAGGGGCACAGACAGCAAAACAAATGTTACAGGGGTGATAACCCTTACCTATGTTTTCCAAAAAGTTTAAAAATAGATTTTTGGGCTGGAGCTACACTTAAACAATGTACCTGTTCAAAATTACAAACACATTCTACATAAGAACAAACATACAGTCCCTGTCTTGTATGCACCGCCTGTATACGGCTGTTCAGAGTATATAGGGCCTTTTTTATTTTATGTGCGGGGTTCCCCTTAATATCCATACAAGACCCAAAGGGGCTGGTAATGGGCTGGGGTAGGGGGGGGGGTCATGGGGTAGCTATGCCATTTTTCTTAAAGATTTTCATCCATATTTCCGGGACCAGACATTACATTAAAGCCGCAAGCAGTTTTAAATGGCTTTTTTTTCCTTTTGTGCAGGGACAGTTCTAAACACGGGAAACACGTGGCACTTCACAGGCATACTTTAGACACCCCCCAGGTACGATATTTAAAGGAATATTTGACTTTTTTTTTTTCACTTTATGCATCATTAAAATGACTGCTCCCGAAAAACGACCGTTTTTAAAACTTCTTTTTGCATTGATACATGTCCCCTGGTGCAGAACCCGGGTTCCCAAACCCTTTTTAGGACAATAACATGCATAATAGTTGTTATAATTAGCACTTTAGAATTCGAACGTTCGCATCCATTGTATTTAATAGGGTTCTAATGTTCGTACGAACTTTCGGTCCGTTCGCGGGTTCTGGTGCGAACCGAACCCGGGGGTGTTCGGCTCATCACTACTCAAGATCAGAAAACTCCACAGACGGTAGGTTTTCGTCTGAGGAGGTGGGCTCCTCTCCAGTTTCTTGAGTCTCGCCTGCCAATACTGACAAGGGAAATTCTGGAGAGTCCTCACCACTCTCAGAGGAGTTCTGGCTATCACCTTCCTGGTACATAGGGGCACCAGTGGGGGGCTCAGGATCATCCCACAGTTCCCAGAACTTCGGAAAATCCCTTCCCACAATGGCATCATGCGGTAATTGAGATACTAACCCCACTGGATGAGAGAGGGTACCTTTGGGGGTCTTGAAACACACTGTAGTCACTGGATACTCTCGGGTGTCCCCATGCACACAAATAACAGCTACCTTGCTATTCCCAGAGACCTCTGTTTTAACTAATTCAGCCTTTATCAGGGTCACAAGGCTACCTGAATCCAGTAATACCACAACATTTCTACCATTAATACACATTTTGCATAAATGTTTCTCAGTTCCCCGAATGGCAGTGCATGCGACTGTCGCACACAGCGACTGACGTCTGTCCGGCAGAAAGTCACATTGCATGGGTTCCTCCACAACCGGGCAATTTGCTGCAATATGTCCCGCTTGCCGGCAGCGGTAGCAAACAATCCTTTTGGCTGCCTCTTGAGCCCCCGACTTCCCAGGCTGTTCTCGCCAAACCCTGGGCAGAGCTCCCACCCTCTCACTCTCTCCACCCTCACCCCTTGGAATCATCTTTTTCCGCCCCTGGGGATGGTCTGGTCTTAGGGTGGAAAGTCCGAGAGTCTCTGGAAGAGGCCGTCAGGTTCTCTGCAGCCAAGTATCTCTCTACACGATCCACAAGTTTACCGGCCGTTTCTGGGTCTCCATGGCTTACCCACTTTTGAATGGCGGTAGGAAGAGCTCTCAAGAAACGATCCATCACAACACGTTCCACAATCTCCGGTGCGGACAAAGTCTCTGGCTGTAGCCACTTCCTGCTCAGGTGAATGAGATCATACATTTGAGACCTGGGGGGTTTTCCAAGCTGGAAAGTCCAGTTATGCACACGCTGAGCCCGGACAGCCAGGGTGACACCCAGCCTTGCCAATATTTCAGCTTTTAGCATCACATAGTCTTTTGCTTGGTCAGGCTCTAGGTCATAGTAAGCTTTCTGCGATTCACCAGTTAACAGAGGAGCCAGCAGTCCAGCCCACTGATCCTTAGGCCACTTTTCCCTTTCAGCAGTCCTTTCAAATGTGGTCAAAAACACCTCTGGATCATCTTCTCCAGTCATTTTTGTCAATAAACGACTCACCCCAAATGACGCGGTATTAGTGGGACGGCTTTCCTCACTGGTCTGCGGACGTTGCTGCATTACTGCTTCCATCTGTTGTTGTAGTCTCTGCTCTTGCTTCTGCAACAGGTCTATGAAGCGGGCCTCAGATTGCTGCTGGGCTTGTTGCTGAGCTGCGAAGCTCTGTTGTTGAGCTGCAAGGCTCTTTTGCAAACCTGCATTTGTCTGCTGTTGATTGGCATTTGCTAGAGCCAGCTGTTTCAGTATCTCCTCCATGCTGGCTTAAAAAAAACTGCCACTGGTTCTCCACCAACTGTGAGGGGGTTAGTTCGGCAGCGGGTGTGTGTGACCCCCTGGATGGGCTCCCCACACAAAAACAGGCCCAGCAGACGGAGGTTGTGGTTTTCAAGATCAAAAGGGTGCGGTTTATTTCTCTATTTACAGTGACAAGAACACAGCAAAGCAAAAAGAAACATAAACAAAATAAACCCTGGTCAGCTTGACCTCTGACTAAACATGCAGGTTTCCTAAACTAACAACTGGGATCAGCCTGGTGCTGTCCTAGTCCCTAAGTCCCTGGTTTAGTAAATGTCCAAACAAATAGCCACACAGGCTTTGTCTCACGGCACAGGGGTTCACTCTCCCTAGACAGTCCACACAGGTCTGGTTCCAGGCATGAGCAAACACCTAATGAAGCTGGGAGTTTTTATAGAGGCCTTAAACGAGCTGACAAGCTTCAGCTGGTCTCATCAACTCCCTGCCTGCACGACGCCCAGCACTCTCCCTAGAGGTATGAATCATCCATGAGCCCACTAGCCTCAGCTGGGCTTCATCAACTCTCTCCCTAGTTGTATAAGTCGGCATAAAGCCTGAATCTGGGAGAAATATACCTACCCCCCTGGATGCAACCAGGTGACTTTACCTTCCTGCTGTCACACTACCTATAGTTTTCTGTCCCTAGAAAAAATGTTTTTTTAAAGATGGTTGATGATCAATGCTTTAGCACAGTATAGCACAAGGAGAATTTCCCTCACTGTCCTTCCCTGTCCCTAGAAACAAGGATTAGCACAGTAAAACACACTGACACTCTCGCTACCTATAGTTTTCTGTCCCTAGAAAAAATGTTTTTTTAAAGATGGTTGATGATCAATGCTTTAGCACAGTATAGCACAAGGAGAATTTCCCTCACTGTCCTTCCCTGTCCCTAGAAACAAGGATTAGCACAGTAAAACACACTGACACTCTCCCTACCTATAGTTTTCTGTCCCTAGAAAAAATGTTTTTTTAAAGATGGTTGATGATCAATGCTTTAGCACAGTATAGCACAAGGAGAATTTCCCTCACTGTCCTTCCCTGTCCCTAGAAACAAGGATTAGCATAGTAAAACACACTGACACTCTCCCTACCTATAGTTTTCTGTCCCTAGAAAAAATTTTTTTTAAAGATGGTTGATGATCAATGCTTTAGCACAGTATAGCACAAGGAGAATTTCCCTCACTGTCCTTCCCTGTCCCTAGAAACAAGGATTAGCACAGTAAAACACACTGACACTCTCCCTACCTATAGTTTTCTGTCCCTAGAAAAAATGTTTTTTTAAAGATGGTTGATGATCAATGCTTTAGCACAGTATAGCACAAGGAGAATTTCCCTCACTGTCCTTCCCTGTCCCTAGAAACAAGGATTAGCACAGTAAAACACACTGACACTCTCCCTACCTATAGTTTTCTGTCCCTAGAAAAAATGTTTTTTTAAAGATGGTTGATGATCAATGCTTTAGCACAGTATAGCACAAGGAGAATTTCCCTCACTGTCCTTCCCTGTCCCTAGAAACAAGGATTAGCACAGTAAAACACACTGACACTCTCGCTACCTATAGTTTTCTGTCCCTAGAAAAAATGTTTTTTTAAAGATGGTTGATGATCAATGCTTTAGCACAGTATAGCACAAGGAGAATTTCCCTCACTGTCCTTCCCTGTCCCTAGAAACAAGGATTAGCACAGTAAAACACACTGACACTCTCCCTACCTATAGTTTTCTGTCCCTAGAAAAAATGTTTTTTTAAAGATGGTTGATGATCAATGCTTTAGCACAGTATAGCACAAGGAGAATTTCCCTCACTGTCCTTCCCTGTCCCTAGAAACAAGGATTAGCACAGTAAAACACACTGACACTCTCCCTACCTATAGTTTTCTGTCCCTAGAAAAAATGTTTTTTTAAAGATGGTTGATGATCAATGCTTTAGCACAGTATAGCACAAGGAGAATTTCCCTCACTGTCCTTCCCTGTCCCTAGAAACAAGGATTAGCACAGTAAAACACACTGACACTCTCCCTACCTATAGTTTTCTGTCCCTAGAAAAAATGTTTTTTTAAAGATGGTTGATGATCAATGCTTTAGCACAGTATAGCACAAGGAGAATTTCCCTCACTGTCCTTCCCTGTCCCTAGAAACAAGGATTAGCACAGTAAAACACACTGACACTCTCCCTACCTATCCTTCTCTTTCCCTAAACTAAAGGAATCCAGGTTAAGCAAGAAAAAAAAATGTCACTGTCCCTGCCTATGCTTCTCTTTCCCTGCTCCGGAACACACTACACTAGGCCGCCGTGCTGGCGGCCTTTTATAGTGTGGGGTGTGTACTAAACACCCTCAGCAATAATTGGCCACAGGCATCCTGCCTGTGGCCAATCATTGCTCTCCTCGCTGCCGGCGCTGTGATTGGCCAAGCATGCGGGGTCACAGTGCATGCTTGGCCAATCACAGCGCCTGGATGACACTGCGATGGCGTAGTGCATTGTGGGCCGCGAATTAGGCGCGAACGGCCCAAATCGTTCGTTGTTCGGCGAACGATCGAACAGCCGATGTTCGAGTCGAACGTATGTTCGACTCGAACACCGAGCTCATCCCTAGTCTTGAGGATGGATCACTGGCCAGAGCTTGCACAGTATGCAATTGAGCTACTGGCCTGTCCTGCATCCAGCGTTCTTTCAGAACGCACATTCAGTGCTGCTGGAGGATTTGTCACGGATCACAGGGTGCGCCTGTCCACCGACTCGGTTGATCGACTGACTTTCATCAAGATGAACCAGTCTTGGATCACCACCAGCTACCACACACCTGATGCTGATATAACAGACTAATTGATTTTAAAATGTCACATCCCTTCAAGACTGATGCTGATGCTGAGTTCCTGTGCTGTTATGTTGACTAGCTATCCTCCTCCTCCTCCTCAATGATCCGATTAATGATGATAGCTTGGAAGATCATTTTGGTTTATGGGTGCCGCCACCAGTGGCTAAGGCCCAATTTTTCAGCCCCTGTTTAACAGGGGCGTGTAATTGCAATTTTTGATGCAATACTTTGCAACAGGCCTCATTGCTGTGCTCCAAGTACAGTATGTGTGAGGGGTTGCAGTGTTGTGCCACCAGTGCCTAAGGCCCAATTTTTCAGCCCATGTTCAACAGGGGCATGCAATTATAATTATTGATCTAATAATTCACAGCAGGGCCCATTGCTGCGCCCACCAAGAGTAACTGTCAGGCCTTACAGTGTTGTGTCAACACCACCACCACCACCACCACCACCACCACCAAAGGCCCAATTTTTCAGCCCCTGTTCAACAGGGGCATGCAATTCTAATTATTGATCTAATAATTCACAGCAGGGCCCATTGCTGCGCCCACCAAGAGTAACTGTCAGGCCTTACAGTGTTGTGTCAACACCACCACCACCACCACCAAAGGCCCAATTTTTCAGCCCCTGTTCAACAGGGGCATGCAATTCTAATTATTGATCTAATAATTCACAGCAGGGCCCATTGCTGTGCCCACCAAGAGTAACTGTCAGGCCTTACAGTGTTGTGGCACCAGCACCACCATCAAAGGCCCAATTTTTACTACCACTGTTCAACAATTATATGTTATTACAATTCCTGATATAATAGTTGACAGCAGGGCGTTCCAGCACCCACCAAGAGTAACTGTGAGTGCTTACAGTGTTGTGCCAACACCAACACCTAAGGGGCCAATTTCTGCAGAGTATATACGGCAGGTCCCTACTTTCAAACATCCAACTTACAAATAGGGATGAGCTTCGAGTTCGAGTCGAACTCATGTTCGACTCGAACATTGCCTGTTCGCCCGTTCGCCGAACAGCGAACAAATTGGGGTGTTCGCGGCAAATTCAAAAAATATATGGGAGAAATCTAAAGTGCTAATTAAAAAGACTTATATGCAAGTTATTGTCCTAAAAAGTGTTTGGGGACCCGGGTCCTGCCCCAGGGGACATGTATCAATGCAAAAAGAAGTTTTAAAAACGGCCGTTTTTTCGGGAGCAGTGATTTTAATAATGCTTAAAATGAAAAAATAAAAGTGAAATATTCCTTTAAATTTCGTACCTGGGGGGTGTGTATGATATGCATGTAAAGTGGCGCATGTTTCCCGTGCTTAGAACTGTCCCTGCAAAAAGTGTCATTTTTGAAAGAAAAAAATGCATTTAAAACTGACTCGCGGCTATTAATGAATTGTCGGCTCCCGGCAATACATACAAAAGTCATTGGTAAAAAAAAAAAAAAAAGCGTGGGGGTTCCCCAGAATTCAATTACCAGGCCCTTCAGGTCTGGAATGGATATTAAGGGGAACCCCGCCGCAAATAAAAAAAAAATTGACGTGGGGTTCCCCCAAATATCCATTCCAGGCCCTTCAGATCTGGCATGGATTTTAAGGGGAACTCCACCCCAAATTTAAAAAAAAATGGCGTGGAGTCCCCCTAAAAATCCATACCAGACCCCTTATCCGAGCATGCAACCTGGCCGGCCGCAGGGGAAAAGGGGGGGACGAGAGAGCGGCCCCCCCTCCCTCCTGAACCGTACCAAGCCACATGCCCTCAACATGGGGAGGATGTCCCCATGTTGATGGGGACAAGGGCCTCATCCCCACAACCCTTGCCCGGTGGTTGTGGGGGTCTGCGGGCGGGGGGCTTATCGGAATCTGGAAGACCCCTTTAACAAAGAGGACCCCCAGATCCCGGCCCCCCCCCTATGTGAATTGGTAAGGGGTACATTGTACCCCTACCATTTCACGAAGAAAGCGTAAAAAAATGTTTAAAAAAACACACAAACACCTTGAAAAAGTCATTTATTTAAAAAAAAAAAAAAAAAACATTCCAGCGGTGAAATCCAGTGTCCCGCGGCGATCCCGATGTCCAGCGCTGTCCTTCATTGGTTGTGCCTGAGCGGACCTGATGGGGAACTCCCTCTCAGTATTTTAAATGTATAGACCCGCCCCTTCTAAAGTTCCCCATCAGGTCCGCTCAGCGGACCAGATGCGGAACATGAGAAGGGGCGGGTCTATACATGTATTACCAAAGTGAGAGCAGTTCCCCATCAGGTCCGCCTCCTCGGTATGTCAGACCCGCCTACGTCATTGGCTTGAGCGGGGAACTTCCTTCACTATGTAAATTTAAATTTACATGGTGAAGGAAGTTCCCCGCTCAAGCCAATGACGTAGGCGGGTCTGACATACCGAGGGGGCGGACCTGATGGGGAACTGCTCTCACTTTGGTAATACATGTATAGACCCGCCCCTTCTCATGTTCCGCATCTCGTCCGCTGAGCGGACCTGATGGGGAACTTTAGAAGGGGCGGGTCTATACATTTAAAATACTGAGAGGGAGTTCCCCATCAGGTCCGCTCAGGCACAACCAATGAAGGACAGCGCTGGACATCGGGATCGCCGCGGGACACTGGATTTCACCGCTGGAATGTTTATTTATTTATTTTTTTAAATAAAGGACTTTTTCAAGGTGTTTGTGTGTTTTTTTAAACATTTTTTTTACGCTTTCTTCGTGAAATGGTAGGGGTACAATGTACCCGTTACCAATTCACATAGGGGGGGGGCGGGATCTGGGGGTCCCCTTTGTTAAAGGGGTCTTCCAGATTCCGATAAGCCCCCCGCCCGCAGACCCCCACAACCACCGGGCAAGGGTTGTGGGGATGAGGCCCTTGTCCCCATCAACATGGGGACATCCTCCCCATGTTGAGGGCATGTGGCTTGGTACGGTTCAGGAGGGAGGGGGGGCCGCTCTCTCGTCCCCCCCTTTTCCCCTGCGGCCGGCCAGGTTGCGTGCTCGGATAAGGGGTCTGGTATGGATTTTTAGGGGGACTCCACGCCATTTTTTTTTTAAACTTGGGGTGGAGTTCCCCTTAAAATCCATGCCAGATCTGAAGGGCCTGGTAATTGAATTCTGGGGAACCCCCACGCTTTTTTTTTTTTTTTTTCTCAATGACTTTTGTATGTATTGCCGGGAGCCGACAATTCATTAATAGCCGCGAGTCAGTTTTAAATGCATTTTTTTTCTTTCAAAAATGACATTTTTTGCAGGGACAGTTCTAAGCACGGGAAACATGCGCCACTTCACATGCATATCATACACACCCCCCAGGTACGAAATTTAAAGGAATATTTCACTTTTATTTTTTCATTTTAAGCATTATTAAAATCACTGCTCCCGAAAAAACGGCCGTTTTTAAAACTTCTTTTTGCATTGATACATGTCCCCTGGGGCAGGACCCAGGTCCCCAAACACTTTTTAGGACAATAACTTGCATATTAGCCTTTATAATTAACACTTTAGATTTCGAACGTTCGAGTCCATTGTATTTAATAGGGTTCTAAAGTTTACACGAACATTTTGTCTGTTCGCAGGTTCTGGTGCGAACCGAACAGGGGGGTGTTCGGCTCATCCCTGCTTACAAACGACTACTACTTGCAAACGGAAGAAGACAACAGGAAGTGAGAGGAAATCTACCCCTTGGAAGGAAAATTCTCTCCTGTAAGAATAAATATGGGAGAAAGGTGTCTCCTCTCTACTGATGCTTTATCACCAATCCTTGTTTCAATAAAAACACCACATTTCAAAAACAGTTGTCATTGGGACGCAAAGTGAGGTGAAATGTTCTGAACAGGGGCACAGACAGCAAAAAAAATGTTACAGGGGTGATAACCCTTCCCTATGTTTTCCAAAAAGCTTAAAAATAGGTATTTGGCCTGGAGCTACACTTAAACAATGTAGCTGTTCAAAATTACAAACAGATTCTACATAAGAACAAACCTACAGTCCCTGTCTTGTATGCACCGCCTGTATACGGCTGTTCAGAGTATATAGGGCCTTTTTTATTTTGTGTGCGGGGTTCCCCTTAATATCCATACAAGACCCAAAGGGGCTGGTAATGGGCTGGGGTGGGGGGGGGGGGTTGATGGGGTAGCTATGCCATTTTTCTTAAAGATTTTCATCCATATTACCGGGACCAGACATTACATTAAAGCCGCAAGCAGTTTTAAATGGCTTTTTTTTCCTTTAGAAATGTTATTTTGTGCAGGGACAGTTCTAAACACGGGAAACACGTGGCACTTCACAGGCATACTTTAGACACCCCCCAGGTACAATATTTAAAGGAATATTTGACTTTTTTTTTTCACTTTATGCATCATTAAAATGACTGCTCCCGGAAAACGTCCGTTTTTAAAACTTCTTTTTGCATTGATACATGTCCCCTGGTGCAGAACCCGGGTTCTCAAACTCTGTTTAGGACAATAACATGGATAATAGTCGTTATAATTAGCACTTTAGAATCCGAACGTTCGCATCCATTGTATTTAATAGGGTTCTAATGTTCGTGCGAACTTTCGGTCCGTTCACGGGTTCTGGTGCGAACCGAACCCGGGGGTGTTCGGCTCATCACTACTCTTGAGACATAGTCTCGAACAAGTCATCATCCCCAGAGATGTCCGATAGGGAATCTAATTCAGAGTTCCGTAACTCCTCCGCGGGCATATATCTGCAAACAGTCCCCATATGTGCACTTTCCCCAGATCTCTCACCCGTTCCTGTTGTGGACTTTTAGGAATCAGACTTTCCTTTGGATCCGGTCCGGGCAGAGGCGTACTTAGTGGGGGGTGGGCCTCCACAGATGACACACACTGGGGGGGTCTCAGGCCGGCGCCCCCCCCTCTGCGGCTGAAGTGAAGACAGCGGGGCGGGCGGGTTTAAGCCGCGGCACCGCGGCGGGGACTGGAAGAACACACGCGGAGAGCCTGTAGTGGCTGGCTTTGCAAGGAGGGGGAGGGGGGTCTCAGCCGAGCAGAGTGAAGCCACCTCCCCCTCCTCCTCCCTACACAGGGGGAGGGAACCCGTCACCTGACAAGTTCTGTGCATGTCCCGCGCTTATCATCTGACTGAGGTACATTATGTGTCTGTACTGTGAGGGGGTGGGGGTCTGCACTGTAGGGGTGTCTGTACTGTGGGGGGTGGGGGTCTGCACTGTAGGGGTGTCTGTACTGTGGGGGGGTCTGTACTGTGGGGGGGTGGGGGTCTGAACTGTAGGGGTGTCTTTACTGTGGGGGGTGGGGGTCTGCACTGTACGGGTGTCTGTACTGTGGGGGGGTCTGTACTGTGAGGGGGTCTGTACTGTGGGGGGGTCTGCACTGTGGGGGGGTCTGCACTGTGGGGGGGTCTGTACTGTGGGGGGTCTGTACTGTTGGAGGTCTGTACTGTTGGGGGGTCTGTACTGTGGGGGGGGTGGGGGTCTGCACTGTAGGGGTGTCTGTACTGTGGGGGGTCTGTACTGTGGGGGGGGTCTGTACTGTGGGGGGGTCTGCACTGTAGGGGTGTCTGTACTGTGGGGGGTCTGTACTGTGGGGGGTCTGCACTGTGGGGGGGTCTGCACTGTGGGGGGTCTGTACTGTGGGGGGGTGGGGGTCTGCACTGTAGGCGTGTCTGTACTGTGGGGAGGTCTGTACTCTGGGGGGTCTGTACTCTGGGGGTCTGTACTCTGGGGGGTCTGCACTGTGGGGGGTCTGCACTGTGGGGGGGTCTGCACTGTAGGGGGTGTCTGAGGGGGACTGTGTAATGTAAAGGGGTTTAGAGGTGCATGGTGCTGTATAATGTAAAGGGGTTTAGAGGTGTAGGGTGCTGTGTAATGTAAAGAGGTCCTAAGGTGCAGTGTAATATAAAGGGGTCCAGAGGTGCAAGGTGCTGTGTAATGTAAAGGGGTCCAGGGGTGCAGGGTGCTGTGTAATGTAAAGGGGTCCAGAGGTGCAAGGTGCTGTGTAATGTAAAGGGGTCCAGAGGTGCATGGTGCTGTATAATGTAAAGGGGTTTAGAGGTGCAGGGTGCTGTGTAACGTAAAGGGGTCCAGAGGTGCAAGGTGCTGTATAATGTAAAGGGGTCCAGAGGTGCAAGGTGCTGTGTAATGTAAAGAGGTCCTTAGGTGCAAGGGGCTGTGTAATGTAAAGGGGTCCAGAGGTGTAGGGTGCTGTGTCATGCAAAGGGGTCCAGAGGTGCAGGGTGCTGTGTAATGTAAAGAGGTCCTTGGGTGCAAGGTGCTGTGTAATGTAAAGGGGTCCAGAGGTGCAAGGGCTGTGTAATGTAAAGGGGTCCAGAGGTGCAGGGTGCTCTGTAATGTAAAGGGGTCCAGAGTGCTGTGTGATGTAAAGGGGTCCAGTGGTGTAGGGTGCAGTGTAATGTAAAGGGTCCAGAGGTGCAAGGTGCAGTGTAATGTAAAGGGGTCCAGAGGTGCTAGGTGCAGTGTAATGTAAAGGGTCCAGAGGTGCAAGGTGCAGTGTAATGTAAAGGGGTCCAGAGGTGTAGGGTGCTGTGTCATGCAAAGGGGTCCAGAGGTGCAGGGTGCTGTGTAATGTAAAGAGGTCATTGGGTGCAAGGTGCAGTGTAATGTAAAGGGTCCAGAGGTGCAAGGTTCAGTGTAATGTAAAGGGGTCCAGTAGTGTAGGGTGCAGTGTAATGTAAAAGGGTCCAGAGGTGTAGGGTGCTGTGTAATGTAAAGAGGTCCTTAGGTGCAAGGTGCAGTGTAATATAAAGGGGTCCAGAGGTGCAAGGTGCTGTGTAATGTAAAGGGGTCCAGAGGTGTAGGGTGCTGTGTAATGTAAAGTGGTCCAGAGGTGCATGGTGCTGTATAATGTAAAGGGGTTTAGAGGTGCAGGGTGCTGTGTAATGTAAAGGGGTCCAGAGGTGCAAGGTGCTGTGTAATGTAAAGGGGTCCAGAGGTGCAAGGTGCTGTGTAATGTAAAGAGGTCCTTAGGTGCAAGGGGCAGTGTAATGTAAAGGGGTCCAGAGGTGCAAGGTGCTGTGTAATGTAAAGGGGTCCAGAGGTGCAAGGTGCTGTGTAGTGTAAAGAGGTCCTTAGGTGCAAGGGGCTGTGTAATGTAAAGGGGTCCAGAGGTGTAGGGTGCTGTGTCATGCAAAGGGGTCCAGAGGTGCAGGGTGCTGTGTAATGTAAAGAGGTCCTTGGGTGCAAGGTGCTGTGTAATGTAAAGGGGTCCAGAGGTGCAAGGGCTGTGTAATGTAAAGGGGTCCAGAGGTGCAGGGTGCTGTGTAATGTAAAGGGGTCCAGAGTGCTGTGTGATGTAAAGGGGTCCAGTGGTGTAGGGTGCAGTGTAATGTAAAGGGGTCCAGAGGTGTAGGGTGCTGTGTAATGTAAAGAGGTCCTTAGGTGCAGTGTAATGTAAAGGGGTCCAGAGGTGCAAGGTGCAGTGTAATGTAAAGGGTCCAGAGGTGCAAGGTGCAGTGTAATGTAAAGGGGTCCAGAGGTGCAAGGTGCAGTGTAATGTAAAGGGTCCAGAGGTGCAAGGTGCAGTGTAATGTAAAGGTGTCCAGAGGTGCAAGGTGCAGTGTAATGTAAAGGGTCCAGAGGTGCAAGGTTCAGTGTAATGTAAAGGGGTCCAGTGGTGTAGGGTGCAGTGTAATGTAAAAGGGTCCAGAGGTGTAGGGTGCTGTGTAATGTAAAGAGGTCCTTAGGTGCAAGGTGCAGTGTAATATAAAGGGGACCAGAGGTGCAAGGTGCTGTGTAATGTAAAGGGGTCCAGGGGTGCAGGGTGCTGTGTAATGTAAAGGGGTCCAGAGGTGTAGGGTGCTGTGTAATGTAAAGGGGTCCAGAGGTGCAAGGTGCTGTGTAATGTAAAGAGGTCCTTAGGTGCAAGGGGCTATGTAATGTAAAGAGGTCCAGAGGTTTAGGGTGCAGTGTCATGCAAAGGGGTCCAGAGGTGCAAGGTGCTGTGTAATGTAAAGAGGTCATTAGGTGCAGGGTGCTGTGTAATGTAAAGGGGTCCAGAGGTGCAAGGTGCAGTGTAATGTAAAGGGTCCAGAGGTGCAAGGTGCAGTGTAATGTAAAGGGGTCCAGAGGTGCAAGGTGCAGTGTAATGTAAAGGGGTCCAGAGGTGCAAGGTGCAGTGTAATGTAAAGGGGTCCAGAGGTGCAAGGTGCTGTGTAATATAAAGGGGTGCAGAGGTGCAAGGTGCTGTGTAATGTAAAGGGGTCCAGAGGTGTAGGGTGCTGTGTAATGTAAAGGGGTCCAGAGGTGCAAGGTGCAGTGTAATGTAAAGGGGTCCAGAGGTGTAGGGTGCTGTGTAATGTAAAGGGGTTCAGAGGTGCAAGGTGCAGTGTAATGTAAAGGGGTCCAAAGGTGCAGTGTAATGTAAAGGGGTCCAGAGGTGCAAGGTGCTGTGTAATGTAAAGGGGTGCAGAGGTGCAAGGTGCTGTGTAATGTAAAGGGGTCCAGAGGTGTAGGGTGCTGTGTAATGTAAAGGAGTCCAGAGGTGCAAGGTGCAGTGTAATGTAAAGGGGTCCAGAGGTGTAGGGTGCTGTGTAATGTAAAGGGGTCCAGAGGTACAGGGTGCTGTGTAATGCAAAGGGGTCCAGAGGTGTAGGGTGCTGTGTAATGTAAAGAGGTCATTAGGTGCAAGGTGCTGTGTACTGTAAAGGGGTCCAGAGGTGCAAGGTACAGTGTAATGTAAAGGGTCCAGAGGTGCAAGGTGCAGTGTAATGTAAAGGGGTCCAGAGGTGCAAGGTGCAGTGTAATGTAAAGGGTCCAGAGCTGTAGGGTGCAGTGTAATGTAAAGGGGTCCAGTGGTGTAGGGTGCAGTGTAATGTAAAAGGGTCCAGAGGTGTAGGGTGCTGTGTAATGTAAAGAGGTCCTTAGGTGCAAGGTGCAGTGTAATATAAAGGGATCCAGAGGTGCAAGGTGCTGTGTAATGTAAAGGGGTGCAAGGTGCTGTGTAATGTAAAGGGGTCCAGAGGTGTAGGGTGCTGTGTAATGTAAAGGGGTCCAGAGGTGCAAGGTGCAGTGTAATGTAAAGGGGTCCAGAGGGGCAAGGTGCAGTGTAATGTAAAGGGGTCCAGAGGTGCAAGGTGCTGTGTAATGTAAAGGGGTCCAGAGGTGCAGGGTGCTGTGTAATGTAAAGGGGTCCAGAGGTGCAAGGTGCTGTGTAATGTAAAGGGGTCCAGAGGTGCAAGGTGCTGTGTAATGTAAAGGGGGCCAGAGGTGTAGGGTGCTGTGTGATGTAAAGGGGTCCAGAGGTGCAGTTGTGGAGAGGGGGTACACAGTAGTGACAAAGAGATATTGAAGGATACAGAGGTATGCAGGGGGCACAGTGGGCTGTTTTTACATTTTTAGGTGGGGGCAGGGCCGGCCCTACCATGGGACCCGATGGTACCCCGGTCCCAGGCGGCACTTTAAGGGGGGCGGCAAATTGCCGCCCGTCAGCCAGCGACATTCCGTGTCTCCTACTGATTTTCCTTTCCTGTGTCCCCGATTTTCCAGCCGCCATGTTTAGTGTCCGGCGCCCTGTGATTGGACGAATGGGGGTCATGTGCGGCGTGGGGCTGGCCTGTCAGCGATCGCTCTAGAAGTCCCGCCTCCGCACATGACCGCCATACGCCCAATCACAGTGCGCCGGGAAACACGAACATGGTGGCGGGAGACAAGCACTGGAAGTGTGAGCTGTCTTCGCCTCCGCCTGTCCCTCTGCTTTGTTACGGCGCGGTGGAGATGGGATCATGGAGGTGCAGGCGTGCAGCGTCTGACACCATGGAGCGGGCTGCGGGTGGATGGCGCTGGGGGGAAGTTGGGACGCCAAAGCAGTTCTGCACATCCAGTGCTGAGGTCCGGAGGAGAGTCCTGGTGAAGAGCAGACAAAGGTAAGGAGGACTCAAAGGATGGATTTGCACCGAGCTGTGGGGAGGGGGTCGGGTGTGAGTACTGCAGGAAGTAGGACTCCTACTGTAGGAGTCAGGTGGGTCTGTGTAGTAGGTCAGTGTAGGTGTAAGGTCGGTGGGTCAGTGTATGTGTCAGTCAGTGTAATAGTCAGTGTTGCTGTCAGGTCAGTGTAATGTGAGTAGTGCAGGATGTAGGAGTGAGGTAGGTGTCAGGTAGGTCAGTGTAGGTGTCAGGTAGGTCAGTGTAGGGGTCAGTGTAATGGTCATGTAGGTCAGGTGGGTCAGTGTAATGTGAGTAGTTCAGGAAGTAGGGGTCAGTGTAGGGGTCAGGGTAGGGGTCAGTGTAGGGGTCAGGGTAATGGTCATGTGGGTCAGTGTAATGTGAGTAGTGCAGGAAGTAGGAGTCAGGTGGGTCAGTGTAATTTGAGTAGTTCAGGAAGTAGGGGTCAGTGTAGGGGTCAGTGTAGGGGTCAGGGTAGGGGTCAGTGTAGGGGTCAGGGTAATGGTCATGTGGGTCAGTGTAATGTGAGTAGTGCAGGAAGTAGGAGTCAGGTGGGTCAGTGTAATGTGAGTAGGGTAGGGGTCAGGGTAGGGGTCAGGGTAGGGGTCAGTGTAGGGGTCAGTGTAGGGGTCAGAGTAATGGTCATGTAGGTCAGGTGGGTCAGTGTAATGTGAGTAGTGCAGGAAGTAGGGGTCAGTGTAGGGGTCAGGGTAGGGGTCAGTGTAGGGGTCAGGGTAATGGTCATGTGGGTCAGTGTAATGTGAGTAGTGCAGGAAGTAGGAGTCAGGTGGGTCAGTGTAATGTGAGTAGGGTAGGGGTCAGGGTAGGGGTCAGGGTAATGGTCATGTAGGTCAGGTGGGTCAGTGTAATGTGAGTAGTGCAGGAAGTAGGAGTCAGGTGGATCAGTGCATGTGTCACGTAGGTGTGTCAGGGGGTCAGTGTAGGGGTCAGATAGGTCACATGTGTTCAAAAAATGTGCAGCGCTATGTGGTTAAAACCATGTGTGAAATAAATGTTAAACCTTGAAATGTGAAAAATTAATATATGAAAAATTAATTAAAAAGAAAACTAATGCAGAGTCCAAAAAGAACACAACATAGTCCGTGAAGAGTTAATTCCAAAAGCAAATCCATGAAGGGTTAAGGGCTGTAGCCAATAAAGAGACTAGGGTCTAGTGGAGCATAATAAAATAAAAATAAACATTTCTTGATCAGTTTAGGTCGATATGTATTCTTCTACATATGTTTGGTAAAAAAAATGCAATGTGTATATTGATTAGTTCGCGCAAAAGTTATACCGTCTACAAAATAGAGGATAGATTTATGGCATTTTTATTATTATTATTTTTTTTTTACTAGTGTAGCGGGGTCTGGTGATCTGCGACTTTTAGCTAGACTGTGACATTGCGGTGGACAGATTAGACACTTTTGACACTTTTTTGGGACCAGTGACATTTATACAGCGATCTGTGCTATAAAAATGCACTGATTAATGTGTAAATGTCACTGGCAGGAAAGGGGTTAAATGTGTTCCCTGGGAGGTGTTTCTAACTGGGGGGGATGGGACTGACTGTAGGAGGAGAGAGATCTCTGTTCCTAATCACTAGGAAGAGCAGATCTGTCTCTCCTCCCCTGTCAGAATAGGGATCTGTCTGTTTACATTAACAGATCCCCGTTCTGGCTCTCTGGAGCGATCGCGGCCACCAGCCACGCACAGGTCCTTTTATACTCCTTTACATGTATAGAGCCATGACAGGTCCACTTTAGTTATCATGATATAAAATAATGAATGTGGGGTATTTGGTGGGCGTGATTTTTTTTTGGGGGGGGGCAGCATTTAATTCTTGGTACCAGGCAGCACAATGTCTTGGGCCGGCACTGGGTGGGGGGGTGCCAGATATAGGATCCGCCCGGGGTGCCAAATGCTCTAGGTACGCCCCTGGGTCCAGGTAGTCTTTGGGGTAGGCCTCGACCACGGCCATGGGAGGCTTTCACATATCCCACTTTCTTTTGGACAGGTGCAGTGGGACAAACCGCAGCGGAGGCAGCAGAAGTGGAGGTAACAGCAGTGGCAACGTCTGCAGATGACTCCTCAATGGCAGTAACAGTGCCATCTCCCTCTGGAATAACTGTTGTAGCGGATGTGGCAAGCGCAGGTCTAGCCGCAGAAGCAAAGGCCTCAGCCTCTTCGGTAGCGATGCCCGTGGCCCAGTCCATCCGGTAGGCACGGGGTGGCATGGTGGGTTGCTCTACGGCAAACAGGTAGTCCCCGCAATGTAGGCAACGAACAAATGGACGGGGGTTTACAGCCAGTCCTTCGCACCTGATGCACAACATACCCAAGGCTTCCACATCTCCAATCACATAAAGTATGAACCGCCCATGCCGTTTCAACAGAATGCCAGCGTCCGCCAGCGCAGTCCCCCGCAGCATGGCACTTGTAGCAGTACCCACAGGAAACATCCTGGGCCCCATAGCAGACTGCATCACTGGAACTAGAGACATGGCGGTATTGTGACTCTCCGTTGAGTCTTGGACACACATGTGGCGTCTCACGCAGCAAACAGGCGGGAACTCCTCCCACTTGTCTCTTCAGTCACGTAGTTTGCGGGTTTTTCCTTTCTTGGCTCCGCCCACAGCCCACACGGCTAAGAAGTGATCCGCAAATTAACCCCTTTTTTATGTAGCACTACCCCCAATTAAGAGAGCTGCCGGTATTGTTTTGGGCCTGTACCGTACTGCTGTCAACCCCCAGAAACTGGCTCTAACCCTCCACTGGCACAGCTGTCCGCAGATGGGATTGTGGAACCCAATAGCAATAGGAACCACAATACCGCAATAGAGCATACAGTCACAGATCAGAATTGGTTTACCTGTGTTGGCCGTCTCCCTGTAACAGTTAACACTCCACACACATGTTTGCTTAACCATAAAAGTATTTTACTGTATAACAAATATCAGGTTAATCTAATTCTCGTTTACTTATGCAGAGCCCTGCAAAAGCCAAAGTGGTAAACATATAAAGGTACCAAAACATAATAAAATCTTATACACACTAAATGTCTTTGAAACAACTATGCTCGCAAGCTTTCCCCCTCGTGGGCAATATGGCGCCCAAACAGTGTCACCATGAGTTCCAGTCAGGCCTGACTACTTTCAAACACTGCCACTCCAATGAAAGGGATCTTCGTTAGCAAAACGTTGGTGCACTTAGTATTTGTAATCCAAGGGATATCAAGCAAAGTTAGCTGAACTCCGGATATACTTTAGGGCATGAAGTCACAAGTAATAAAATGCCCAACCTTAACCACACAGTTACTGCGTAACACGCTGTCCCCTGGTGTGCAGCGCACTGCTCTGATGGCGGTAGGCCCTAACCAAAGGATCACGGGCCTAATAATAGTTAAAAGTCCTGGGCAAGTGCCCTCTCACCCGACCAGGCCCAGTTCGTTCGGTTGGTTCTGTTGCTGGTGCTCTGGCACACGATCTCTCCACCACTCGTAGTCTCCGGTCCCTCAGACAACCGTATGGAAGTCGATAGATGGGTAGACTCTTGGATGCTCCGAGATATCAGCAGGCTCTCCGGATGAGATCCCTCTCTATGAGACGAGCAGGATTTTCCCGATTCGGTAGGCTCAGGCTCTCCGGCCTAGACAAGCACAACAGGCCCCAACACAGGCTCCGACTTGCTGGGCGGGCGATGTCCAAAGAGACCGCGTGTCGCTCCTCCTCCCCTTAAATAACCCTTCCCCAGTGGACCTTGCACCGGGCAATGCACTGTGGGCGTACAGCTGCACTGTGGGTATAGTAGTCTTATATCGCATCCACGGCATTGGAGTCCATTTCTCCCTGTAGCACAAGTCCCACTGTGCACCTTTCCTTCCAAGTCAAACAGTAATCAGTACATTATCAAATAGAGTTCAGGACGGATCTGGGTTCACTTGCATATAAAGTAGTCCTTATAGCATACCAATAAGTGACACCCCGCTACACACTTCCCCTCCTTAAAATCTTTGGTCCCCAAAGATATCAACAATGTCTGAGAGAAAAAAAACTTAGCATATACAATTCACGGCCACAAAGAAACCCGGCAGGGGAATCTCCCACCAAGCTTCAGAAGGGAGATTGTCCTGCCTACAGGTCACGTTAATGGAAGTGGCCTGTCCAGCTGTGCCAGGGAGTGAGCTAGGGTTGCCCTCCACTAAGTTTACAGTGGAGGGACCAGACTCGCCAACTGTCCTTCTTGCAGTGAAAACAGCTTCCTCAGAGCATTCACCCATTTGAGTATAAGTCAGTCTTTTTGGAGGGTGAATGACTCTTCTCTCCCTCTGTTCTCTAGGAGTCAGAATATCAAGAGCAGTGGATTCGACCACTTCTGTATTCTTTTCAATGATTCCCTCCTCTGGGTCAGGCGTACTTGACTCTGCTACTTCAGGAACATCCAGATCAGCTTCAGAAGGAGATGAGGGCTTTCTGGGGTCTTCTGTTTGAAAGGAATCCAGAGAATCCTCCCATTCTTCAGTGAGAGTATTATGTGACATGAACTCCATTCCTCACCATCACTGATCTCCTCCTCAGTTCTATCATCCCCAGTTTCTGACAGGGCTGTCAGGGGTACGGAAAGCTGGAAGGGATTCTTGGGAACCCAATACAGGAGGTAGGCGGACCACTTCAGAGAGGGGTAATAAATTATTACTATGCCAAGTCTTTAATGGGCCTACACTTCCCTCTGGCTTGATCTGATACACCGGCAGGCCTGGCAGCTGCTTACAGATAACATATGATTGCGATCTCCAATGGTCAGCCAACTTATGTTTCCCCCGGGACACCTAAGTTCCGCAGTAGCACCCTGTCTCCTGGCTGTAGATCATGTATCCGGACCTTGAGATCAAAGTTCCTCAATCCTCTTTGATCAGACGTCGCCTGGGCCTTCTCGTATGCCAGCCTTAAACTCTTTTGCAACCGATCTACATACCCCTTGTGGGATGCTGCTGAGGTATGATCCAGTGAGGTGCCAAAAGCCAGATCCACCGGTAGCCGTGCTTCCCGCCCAAACATCAGTCCATACGGGGAGTATCCAGGAGCATCACTGGTCGTACTGTTGTAGGCATGTACAATAGCAGCTACATGCTTGCTCCAGTGTTGCTTCTTCTCTGAACTCAGTGTCCCCAGCATATCTAGCAGTGTCCGGTTAAACCATTCAGGCTGAGCATCCCCCTGTGGGTGGTATGGGGTTGTTCTAGTCTTCTTGATGCCCAATAGATCTAACAACTTTCTAATCAGTCTGCTTTCAAAGTCCCTCCCCTGATCCGAGTGGAGGCGTTGAGGAAAGCCATAGTGCACAAAAAACTTTTCAACAAGTACTTTGGCCACTGTTGAGGCCTTTTGGTCTTTAGTTGGGAATGCTTGAGCATATCTAGTGAAATGATCGGTTACTACCAAAACATTCCCTTGTCCACACAGATCTGGCTCCAGGCAAAGGAAATCAATGCACACCAGTTCCAGGGGTCCCTGACTTTGTAGTTGGCCCATTGGGGAAGCTTGATGAGGCAGGGTCTTTCTTTGTACACAGCGTGCACAAGAATGGTGTCAGGTCACCTGTGGCCAGGTGACAGATGCACACCGTAGGGGGACAGGAGTGCACCGCAAGGTAGTGAACCCTATGGCTGACTGCTGCGGATAGGAAACTGGGTGGTTGTGGAAAGCGGGACCAGAGGAGCACAACCGGGATGCTATGGGAAGCTAGAGCCAAGATTCCCCAGGGCGCGGAGTCTAAGACCCAGCAGGTCTTCTCCAGAGCCTCTAGTGGTGAGGATGTTATGCTGCAGGCTGGGTCCAGGTCGCGGCCCCTAGAGTCTCCTAGCTCACGCCCCGTAGGATAAGGGGACAAGAGGGGAAGCAGCAGCACGAGATATAAGAGTAACGAATAACAAGCTGAAAGTCAAGGGCCACAAGCAGACAAGGATAACGAAAGACAAGCCGAAGGTCAAGGGTCACGAGCAGACAGGGATAGTCGGGGACAAGCCAATAACGTAAAAGAGAGACAGACGTAGCACACGGCAGGCAGGAACCCAAACACACAATGCCTAACAAACACGTTGATCAGCCAAGCAGGCTTGCAGTGCACAGGTTAATATAGTGTTCTGTGATAGGGCCTGGGGTGGAGTCAGGCTGGGAGGAGATTATAAAGGAAGCCAGGTGAAAGGGTTCTGGCCTCTAAGATGAACACATGGGAAGGAAGGTAAACTGACAGACAAACACTACTGCATATCCATGACAGTACCCTTCCTCTTATGGGCCCTCCCTCGCCTGGGCCCAGGCTTAAAGGGAAATCTCTGATGAAACCTCCTCAACAGATGAGGTGCAGCGACATCAGATGCAGTGATCCAAGACGCCTCCTCAGGACCAAAACCTCTCCAATGCACAAGGTACTGAAGAATGCCTCTGCAGAGCCGAGAATCCAGAACTTGTCTAACCTCGTACTTAAGATTATCCTCAGAGACCGAAAACGAGGTAGGAAGATGACAAGAAGATCTATTGAGGACCAAAGGCTCTCTAGGAATAAGCAAGGGCATGAGAGGATCAACAGGAATCTGAGGAGGGTCCCCTAGACCCTTAAAGGGGAACTGGTCATCTTGCACAGGACCATCAGACTGGGCAGATGTAAGTGGAACCCTGAAGTCAGGTTGGTTAGAAGGTGACACGTCGCAGGAGTCAAGCTGAATAGCTGAAGGACAAGCAGAATGTCCTGAACAAGAAAAAGTAGGCGGCTCACTGGCCATGGGCTGGACTGGCATAACTAGTACAGAGGCAGAGTGAATAGCTGAGTCAGGTGTAGCGACTACCTGAATCGCATCGCAAGACGTAGCGACTGCAGGACTTGTAGACAAGCTAGCCTGGCTGTGCGTCCAAGGGTGATTAGGGACAGAGAAATGTAAATGGTTATGCAACCTGGAATGAATGACCGGCTCAGGTTCACAGGGGGCAACCTTGGGTAGGCAGGACGAGGAACAGGAGGGACCCCAAGCCAGGATCTGTCCAGTAGTCCAGTCCACATGAGGAGAATGGAGCTGTAACCATGGGAGACCCAAAATTATAGGCGTTGAGGCCTTGGGTAAGATAAGGAAGGATATCCACTCCTGGTGGAGTGTCCCTACCGACATCTTAACAGGGAGGGTCTGGAAGCGGATAGGTCCCCCTGGGGGAACAGTACCATCAATCGCCAAGACCACCAATGGCGTAGTGAGGGGCAAAAGAGTAAGTCTCATGGACGATGCGATTTCCCAGTCCATGAAATTACCAGCGGCTCCGGAATCCAGATATGCTGAGACCGAATGAGAAGAAGCACCAACATGAAGGAACACAGAAAGCAGAAGACGAGAAGGGGAAGGTGATATTTCTGGGTCCAATACTCCACTTTCCAGATGAAGTGGACCCGAACGTTTTTCTGGACAAAGAGAGCAAGTGTCACGAAAATGACCTTCGCCCCCACAGTAAAGACACAGACCAAGAGTTCTGTGCCTAGCACGTTCCTCGGGGGATAGCCTGGTCCGACCCAGCTGCATGGGTTCCTCAGCTGGTAGGAGATGCTCTACGGGTCGAAGAGAGGGGAGCTCAGGCTGACTAAGAACCAAGGAGTGCTGGCGTTGCTTTTCTAAGGTCCTCTCCTGAAAGCGAATATCGATCTGGTCACACAAGGAGATAACGCCGGCCAGATCAGTGGGGATGGTTCTTCCTGCTAATTCATCCTTCACTCTATCAGACAGGCCATGCAAAAAGGTTGCGACTAAGGCCTCATTGTTCCAGCTCAACTCAGCCGACAGTATGCGGAAAGGAAGGGCATACTGTCCCACAGAAGCAGACTCTTGGCGGAGACGTAAAAGGGTGCTGGCCGCTGAAGAGACACGAGCCGGTTCTTCGAAGATATTCCGAAAAAGTTTCAAGAAACCAGACAGGCTAGAAACCACTGGATCATTCAGTTCCCACAGAGGGGCTGCCCAGGCTAAAGCTTCACCAGAGAGGAGGGAAATGATATAGGCTACCTTAGCCCGATCAGACAGGAAGTTTTGGGGCTGGAGCTCAAAATGAATCGTGCATTGGCTAAGGAACCCCCTGCAAGCCTTGGAGTCCCCAGAGAAACGGGACGGAGCTGGCAGTTGTAGTGAGTGTGTGGCTGCGACTAGTGCAATAGGTGCAGCCACTGGTTGTATTTGAGGTTGCAGATTCAGGGTTCCCAAGGAGGCCTGAAGCTGCTCGAAGCGAGAAGCCAGATCCTGGAGGAATTGCATCACCTGAGTCTGATTCGATTCCTGGGTTTCAAGTCTGCAAACAATGCCCTGCAATGGATCATCCGCGGGGAGCGGGATGTCAGCCAGGTTCATGGCTGATCAAACTGTCAGGTCACCTGTGGCCAGGTGACAGATGCACACCGTAGGGGGACAGGAGTGCACCGCAAGGTAGTGAACCCTATGGCTGACTGCTGCGGATAGGAAACTGGGTGGTTGTGGAAAGCGGGACCAGAGGAGCACAACCGGGATGCTATGGGAAGCTAGAGCCAAGATTCCCCAGGGCGCGGAGTCTAAGACCCAGCAGGTCTTCTCCAGAGCCTCTAGTGATGAGGATGTTATGCTGCAGGCTGGGTCCAGGTCGCGGCCCCTAGAGTCTCCTAGCTCACGCCCCGTAGGATAAGGGGACAAGAGGGGAAGCAGCAGCACGAGATATAAGAGTAACGAATAACAAGCTGAAAGTCAAGGGCCACAAGCAGACAAGGATAACGAAAGACAAGCCGAAGGTCAAGGGTCACGAGCAGACAGGGATAGTCGGGGACAAGCCAATAACGTAACAGAGAGACAGACGTAGCACACGGCAGGCAGGAACCCAAACACACAATGCCTAACAAACACGTTGATCAGCCAAGCAGGCTTGCATTGCACAGGTTAATATAGTGTTCTGTGATAGGGCCTGGGGTGGAGTCAGGCTGGGAGGAGATTATAAAGGAAGCCAGGTGAAAGGGTTCTGGCCTCTAAGATGAACACATGGGAAGGAAGGTAAGCTGACAGACAAACACTACTGCATATCCATGACAAATGGCAGTATTCTTCCACTTCAACCCGCATGCAGGGCCAATAAAACCTGTTTCTTACGAGCTGAAAGGTCCTCTCTGATCCCAGATGACCATGATCATCATGCAAAGCAATCAAAACTGCCTTTCTGTGCTTGTCGGGCAAGAACAATTGCCACTTATCCTCTAAATCATCAGAGGGGCCCCTTCGGTAGACCACCCTTTGATGTATCTCTAACCGGTCCCATTCTCTTCTTAGTAGTCGGGCCTCCCTTGAAGAGTCTTTTAGGAGTACATCTGGGCTCTGGCTCTCCAATGCCTCCAATACCAACTTCCCTAGAGGATCTTCCAGTTGATCTCTTCTTTTTTTTTTTTTTATTCTTTATTTTATTTTATCAAGATTTGTAATACATCAGAGCATTTCCAAACTTCGAGTAAAGGAAAATACATAGAAACAATATAATAAATACTAGAAAATCTCTCAACTCAATGTTCTTATACACACTTTTCTAAAATCTCTGTTTCCCCCTCCTATCCCCACCCCTGCCCCCTATCTAACCTCCCTTCCTCCCTTCTACCTCTTATTTTCTACTTATTTTTCCTCTAGCGTCTCAGGTTTTCTGCGTAGCTCCATGTTTGCTTAAATTCTTTCCAGCATTTCCACTTATTTTGAAATCCGATTTTTTCTTCCTCCACCCCATATTTTAGTCCCTCCATACTGCCATACTGTATGTTTCTTCCACAGAGTCGATCCACTCCCATACTGATGGGCTTTCCACATCTCGCCATTTTTTGGGATCAGCCTTTTGGCCGCGTTTAACAGATGAGGGATCAGTGACTCTTTATACTGTCTCACTCCTCCCTCTCCTCCGTGGAATAGAACTATCCATGGATCTTTTTTAATCTCCTTCTCTGTAATTACTTTTATCAAGTCCAGGATTTTTTCCCAGTATTTTTTAATTTTGGAGCACTGCCACCACAGGTGAGCCATTGTTTTCCCACATCCTCTCCAGCACTCAGCGTTCTGTCCTACTTAATACTTAGTTTATCTGGTGTAATATACCATCCTGTAATACACTTAAAATTCATTTCTGCGGTCCTGCTGTCCATAGCAGACGAGTGGGTCAATTTTATTATTTTATCTATAGTTCTTTTATCTCTTTGTGTTCCCAGTTCCCTTTCCCATTTTTTAATGTATGGGGGCACCTCCAGTTCGTCCACTGTCAACAGCAGTTTATAGAGTTTTGATATGATGCCTTTTGTGTTCTCGGCTGTACATAACCGTTCCATCGTCGTGAGCTCCTCCCCCGACCTAATTGGCTGGGGCAGGCTTTGTACGAAGTGGGTCAGCTGGTGATACCACCATTCATCTAATATCATTAATTCCCCTTTGTGTCTTAGTTCTAGGGATGAGCCGAACACCCCCGGGTTCGGTTCGCACCAGAACCTTCGAACGGACCGAAAGTTCGCGCGAATTTTCGAACCCTATTCGTTATAATGGACGCGAACGTTCGAATTCAAAATTGCTAATTACAACGGCCAATATGCATGTTAATGTCATAAAACAGGTTTGGGGACCCGGGTCCTGCCCCAGGGGACATATATCAATGCAAAAAGAAATTTTAAAAACTAAAGTTTTTTCGGGAGCAGTCATTTTAATGATGCATAAAGTGAAAAAAAAAAAAGTGAAATTTTCCTTTAAATATGGTACCTGGGGGGTGTCTAAAGTATGCCTGTGAAGTGGCATGTGTTTCCCGTGTTTAGAACTGTCCTTGCACAAAATGACATTTGTAAAGGAAAAAAAGAAGCCATTTAAAACCACTTGCGGCTTTAATGTCATGTCTTGTCCTGGCCGCCATATGGCTGAAAATCCTTGAGAAAAATGGCATGGCTACCCCATCACCCCCCCCCCCCCACCCCAGCCCCTTTGGGTCTTGTATGGATACTAAGGGGGACCCCGCACCCAAAATAAAACCCTATACCTACAACCCTATATACTCTGAACAGCAGTATATAGGTGGTGCAAACAAGACATGGACTGTAGGTTTGTTCTTAAGTAGAATCTGAACAGGTACATTATGAAGTGTAGCTACATCCCAAAAAAATCAATTTTTAAGCTTTTTGGAGAACATAGGGAGGGGTTATCACCCCTGTAACATTTGCTGTCTTTGCACATCTGTTCAGAACATGTCACCTCACTTTCCGTCCCAATGACAAATGTTTTTGGAAAAGTGGGGTTTTAATTGAAACAAGGATTGGTGATAAAGCATCAGTAGAGAGGAGATACCTTTTTCCCAAATTAAATCTAACAGGATAGAATTTTCCTTCCTAGGGGTAGATTTCCTCTCACTTCCTGTTTTCTCTTGCCGTTTGCAAGTAGGAGTCGTTTGTAAGTTGGATGTTTGAAAGTAGGGGCCTGCCGTATATACTCTGCAGAAATTTGCCCTATTAGATGTTGGTGTAGCCACAAGACTGGTGGGCACAGGAATGGGCCCTGCTGTGAGTTAATAGATCAAGATTTGTACTTGCATGCACCTGTTGAACCGGGCAGAAAAATTGGGCCTTTGGTGGTGGTGGTGGTGGTGGTGGACGGTGTTGCCACAAGACTGTAAGCCCTCACAGTTACTCTTGGTGGGTGCAGGAATGGGCCCTGCTGTGAGTTATTAGATCAAGATTTGTAATTGCATGCACCTGTTGAACAGGGCAGAAAAATTGGGCCTTTGGTGGTGGTGGTGGTGGTGGACGGTGTTGCCACAAGACTGTAGGCCCTCATAGTTACTCTTGGTGGGCGCAGGAATGGGCCCTGCTGTGAACTATTAGATCAAGATTTGTAATTACACGCCCCTGTTAAACAGGGGCTGAAAAATTGTGCCTTAGGCATTGGTGCTGGTGCCACAACACTGCAACCCCTCACAGATACTGTACTTGGAGCACAGCAGTCACACCTGTTGCGAAGCATCTTTTTAAAAAATTGTAATTACACGCCCCTGTTATACAGGGGCTGAAAAATTGTGCCTTAGGCACTGGTGCTGGTGCCACAACACTGCAACCCCTCACAGATACTGTACTCTGAGCACAGCAATGAGACCTGTTGCAAAGCATTGCCTAAAAATTGTAATTACACGCCCCAACAGGGGCTGAAAAATTGTGCCTTAGGCACTGGTGCTGGTGCCACAACACTGCAACCCCTCACAGATACTGTACTCTGAGCACAGCAGTCACACCTGTTGCGAAGCATCTTTTTAAAAAATTGTAATTACACGCCCCTGTTATACAGGGGCTGAAAAATTGTGCCTTAGGCACTGGTGTGGTGGCATGGATCATTGAGGAGGAGGAAGAGGATAGTCAGTGAACATAACAGGACAGTCACTCAGCATCAGCATAGGCAGTCTTGAAGGGATGTGACATTATAAATAATTCCGTTATATCCGCTTCAGGTGTCTGGTAGCTGGTGGTGATCCAAGACTGATTCATTTTTATGAAGGTCAGTCGATCAACCGAGTCGGTGGACAGGCGCACCCTATGATCGGTGACAAATCCTCCAGCAGCACTGAATGTGCGTTCGGAAAGAACGCTGGATGCAGGACAGGCCAGTAGCTCAATTGCATACTGTGCAAGCTCTGGCCAGTGATCCATCCTCAGGACCCAGTAAGCCAGAGGATTTTCGGTGGGAAAGGTGTCCAAGTCTGACCTTGCCCCTAGGTATTCCTGCACCATGTATATCAGACGCTGGCGATGGTTGCTGGAACCGATCATACCTTGGGGCTGCGGACTAAAAAATTGTCTGAACGCATCGGTCAGACGTCCACCTTCCCCACCGCTCCTTCTGCTACTGACCGAAGCCTCAGCAACTCGTCGTCCAGGACCAGGAGTTTGTAACCTCCCAGTTTCTGGGAACGCGTTGCACAGACCTTTCTGCAAGGCCTCCCTGAGATGTCTCATCCTCTGCTCCCTCTGCGACGGCAAGATAAGGTCCGCAACCTTACCCTTGTACCGTGGATCAAGGAGAGTGGCCAGCCAGTAATGGTCACTCTCCTTGATCCGAAGAACACGAGGATCCTTCCGCAGGCTTTGCAGGATCAGGGAGGCCATGCAGCGTAGGTTAGCTGAGGCATTCGGTCCGGAGTCTTCTGGGTCACTGAGGATGACATGATCGCCAGCCACCTCCTCCCAGCCACGTACAAGTCCACTGGTTTGTTGGGACTGTACATCATCCCTAAAAGACTGCTGCTGCTGATGCTGAGTGCCAGGCTCCACCTCCATGCTCACACAATCCTCCTCCTCCTCCTCCTCCTCTTCCTGTGTGATGGGTGGGACAGAAGGAACATTGTCTGGATAAAGGGGGCCTTGAGAGACAAGGAAGTACTCCTCTTCCTGCCTCTGTTCTGCCTCAAGTGCCCTGTCCATTATCCCACGCAGCGTATGCTCCAACAGGTGGACAAGAGGTACAGTGTCACTGATGCATGCACTGTCACTGCTCACCATCCTCGTGGCCTCCTCAAATGGTGAGAGGACAGTGCATGCATCCCTGATCATGCTCCACTGGCGTGGGGAAAAAAAGCCAAGCTCCCCTGACCCTGTCCTGGTGCCGTAGTCGCAAAGGTACTCATTGATGGCCCTCTGCTGCGTGTGCAGTCGCTGCAGCATGGCCAACGTTGAGTTCCACCTGGTGGGCATGTCACATATTAGGCGGTTCTTGGGCAGGTTCAGCTCCTTTTGCAGCTCAGTCAGCCGAGCACTGGCATTATAAGATCGGCGGAAATGCACACAGACTTTCCTGGCCTGCCTCAGGACATCCTGTAAGCCTGGGAACCTGCCCAAGAACCGCTGCACCACCAGGTTGAGGACGTGAGCCATACAGGGCACATGGGTGAGCTGCCCCTGTCGCAGGGCGGAGAGGAGGTTGGTGCCATTATCAGAAACGACCATTCCTGGCTTAAGCTGGCGTGGCGTCAACCACCTCTCGACCTGCCCCTGCAGAGCTGCCAGAACCTCTGGCCCAGTGTGGCTCCTGTCCCCCAAACACACCAGCGCAAGCACGGCATGGCATCTTTTTGCCTGCGTACTCGCGTAGCCCCTTGTACGCCTACGGAGCACTGCTGGTTCCGAGGACAGAGCACTCGAAGAGGACATGGAGGAAGAAGAAGAGGAGGGGGTGGAGGAGAGAGGTGTGTCACAACCAGTAGTAGCATTTTGGAGGCGTGGTGGCGGAACAACCTCCAACACTACTGCACCTTGTCCTGCATCCCTCCCAGCTGCCAATAGAGTGACCCAATGGGCCGTGAAAGAAAGATAACGTCCCTGTCCATGCCTGCTGGACCATGAGTCAGCGGTAATATGCACCTTACCGCTGACCGCCCTGTCCAGCGAGGCATGGACATTGCCTTCCACATGCCAGTAGAGAGACGGAATCGCCTTCCGTGAGAAAAAGTGGCGTTTGGGAACCTGCCACTGAGGAACCGCACATTGAACAAACTCACGGAAGGGGGCCGAGTCTATCAACTGAAAAGGCAGCAGTTGAAGTGCTAGCAATTTAGCCAAGCTAGCATTCAACCGCTGGGCATGTGGATGGCTGGGAGTATACTTCTTTCGACGGTCCAGCAGCTGGGGCAGGGAAATTTGCCTGCTACAATCGGACGTCGGTGTACTGCAAGTACTTGGTTGTGACACACCTAATTCTACACCTTCAGTCCTCTCAGAGCAGCTTTCAGAGAGGACTGAAGATATAGTGGGGATGGAGATCCCAGCTGATGAGGAGCAAGGAGAGGTCCGCTTTGTTCTTTGGTGTGGGTCTTTTATGTGTGCTTGCCAACGAGCTGCATGGCAGGTCGACATATGTCTGCTCATGCTTGTGGTGCCCAAGCGGCTGATGTTTTGGCCACGCGAGATACGCTTGAGACAAATATTGCAAATAGCAGTGGTGCGATCTGATGCACTCGTCTCAAAAAAGGCCCACACCAAAGAACTTTTGTGATAACGTGCAGAGGCAGCGCCCTGCACAGGCGGAGCTCTGCGGTGTGGTACAGTTGCTGTGCTGGCCTCTAGCTGGCCTCCAGGGGGCATCCTGCCTCGTTGGACATGTGACGCTGCATCCTCCTCCTCCTCCTCCTCTCTCACTTCAGGCACCCACGTGGAGTCAGTGACCTCATCATCCCCTCCCTCTTCACCACTAGAGGAAACCTGGCAGTAAGCTGCAGCTGGTGGAACACTACTGCCAGATTGCTGTCCTTCAGCATCCCCTCTCTCTGCGCGCACACTACTGACTTCCTCAAGCTGGGTATCATCATCCGAGCCTTCGAATCGTTGGGCATCCTCCTGGAGCATGTACCCAACACTGTGCTCAAACAGTTCGGGGGACTCCTCAGGAGGACATGGTGGGTCTAGGGAAGGGGTGGCTGATGATGCCATTGAGTACGCGTTGGCAGCTGCTCTGCCAGTACCCTGAGCCTGGGTGAGAGAGGATGAGGAGGATGAGGAGGGCTTGGTCATCCATTCTACCAAGCCTACGGCATGATGCGGCTCCACATGTCCAGCTGCCGAAAACAAAGACAAGCGTGTCCCATGGCCACGTGCTGATGGCGATGCACGACCACGTCCACGGCCAGCACTGTTGTCTCTAGAAACAGAGCCTGCCTGCCCTGTGTTCTTGCCTCGGCACGCTCTGCCTCTCCTTGGCGGTCTTCCAGCCATTGTAGTCGGTAGTGTATATAGTATAAAAAATAGAACTCCTATGTGTGCTCACAACACACTGTAGGTCCTATGGGTGCTGACACTAACACACTATAGGTACTATGTGTGCTGCTGACAAGAAAATATAGGAGCTCTGTTTGCTGCCACTAACACACTAGAAGTCCTATGGGTGCTGCTGAGAAGAAAATATAGGAGCTCTGTTTGCTGCCACTAACACACTAGAAGTCCTATGGGTGCTGCTGAGAAGAAAATATAGGAGCTCTGTGTGATGCCACTAACACACTAGAAGTCCTATGGGTGCTGCTGAGATGAAAATATAGGAACTCTGTGTGATGCCACTAACACATTAGAAGTCCTATGGGTGCTGCTGAGAAGAAAATATAGGAGCTCTGTTTGCTGCCACTAACACACTAGAAGTCCTATGGGTGCTGCTGAGAAGAAAATATAGGAGCTCTGTGTGATGCCACTAACACACTAGAAGTCCTATGGGTGCTGCTGAGAAGAAAATATAGGAGCTCTGTTTGCTGCCACTAACACACTAGAAGTCCTATGGGTGCTGCTGAGAAGAAAATATAGGAGCTCTGTGTGATGCCACTAACACACTAGAAGTCCTATGGGTGCTGCTGAGAAGAAAATATAGGAGCTCTGTTTGCTGCCACTAACACACTAGAAGTCATATGGGTGCTGCTGAGAAGAAAATATAGGAGCTCTGTTTGCTGCCACTAACACACTAGAAGTCCTATGGGTGCTGCTGAGAAGAAAATATAGGAGCTCTGTTTGCTGCCACTAACACACTAGAAGTCCTATGGGTGCTGCTGAGAAGAAAATATAGGAGCTCTGTGTGATGCCACTAACACACTAGAAGTCCTATGGGTGCTGCTGAGATGAAAATATAGGAACTCTGTGTGATGCCACTAACACATTAGAAGTCCTATGGGTGCTGCTGAGAAGAAAATATAGGAGCTCTGTTTGCTGCCACTAACACACTAGAAGTCCTATGGGTGCTGCTGAGAAGAAAATATAGGAGCTCTGTGTGATGCCACTAACACACTAGAAGTCCTATGGGTGCTGCTGAGAAGAAAATATAGGAGCTCTGTTTGCTGCCACTAACACACTAGAAGTCCTATGGGTGCTGCTGAGAAGAAAATATAGGAGCTCTGTGTGATGCCACTAACACACTAGAAGTCCTATGGGTGCTGCTGAGAAGAAAATATAGGAGCTCTGTTTGCTGCCACTAACACACTAGAAGTCCTATGGGTGCTGCTGAGAAGAAAATATAGGAGCTCTGTTTGCTGCCACTAACACACTAGAAGTCCTATGGGTGCTGCTGAGAAGAAAATATAGGAGCTCTGTTTGCTGCCACTAACACACTAGAAGTCCTATGGGTGCTGCTGAGAAGAAAATATAGGAGCTCTGTGTGATGCCACTAACACACTAGAAGTCCTATGGGTGCTGCTGAGAAGAAAATATAGGAGCTCTGTTTGCTGCCACTAACACACTAGAAGTCCTATGGGTGCTGCTGAGAAGAAAATATAGGAGCTCTGTTTGCTGCCACTAACACACTAGAAGTCCTATGGGTGCTGCTGAGAAGAAAATATAGGAGCTCTGTGTGATGCCACTAACACACTAGAAGTCCTATGGGTGCTGCTGAGAAGAAAATATAGGAGCTCTGTTTGCTGCCACTAACACACTAGAAGTCCTATGGGTGCTGCTGAGAAGAAAATATAGGAGCTCTGTTTGCTGCCACTAACACACTAGAAGTCCTATGGGTGCTGCTGAGAAGAAAATATAGGAGCTCTGTTTGCTGCCACTAACACACTAGAAGTCCTATGGGTGCTGCTGAGAAGAAAATATAGGAGCTCTGTGTGATGCCACTAACACACTAGAAGTCCTATGGGTGCTGCTGAGAAGAAAATATAGGAGCTCTGTTTGCTGCCACTAACACACTAGAAGTCCTATGGGTGCTGCTGAGAAGAAAATATAGGAGCTCTGTTTGCTGCCACTACACACTAGAAGTCCTATGGGTGCTGCTGAGAAGAAAATATAGGAGCTCTGTTTGCTGCCACTAACACACTAGAAGTCCTATGGGTGCTGCTGAGAAGAAAATATAGGAGCTCTGTGTGATGCCACTAACACACTAGAAGTCCTATGGGTGCTGCTGAGAAGAAAATATAGGAGCTCTGTTTGCTGCCACTAACACACTAGAAGTCCTATGGGTGCTGCTGAGAAGAAAATATAGGAGCTCTGTTTGCTGCCACTAACACACTAGAAGTCCTATGGGTGCTGCTGAGAAGAAAATATAGGAGCTCTGTTTGCTGCCACTAACACACTAGAAGTCCTATGGGTGCTGCTGAGAAGAAAATATAGGAGCTCTGTTTGCTGCCACTAACACACTAGAAGTCCTATGGGTGCTGCTGAGAAGAAAATATAGGAGCTCTGTTTGCTGCCACTAACACACTAGAAGTCCTATGGGTGCTGCTGAGAAGAAAATATAGGAGCTCTGTGTGATGCCACTAACACACTAGAAGTCCTATGGGTGCTGCTGAGATGAAAATATAGGAACTCTGTGTGATGCCACTAACACATTAGAAGTCCTATGGGTGCTGCTGAGAAGAAAATATAGGAGCTCTGTTTGCTGCCACTAACACACTAGAAGTCCTATGGGTGCTGCTGAGAAGAAAATATAGGAGCTCTGTGTGATGCCACTAACACACTAGAAGTCCTATGGGTGCTGCTGAGAAGAAAATATAGGAGCTCTGTTTGCTGCCACTAACACACTAGAAGTCCTATGGGTGCTGCTGAGAAGAAAATATAGGAGCTCTGTGTGATGCCACTAACACACTAGAAGTCCTATGGGTGCTGCTGAGAAGAAAATATAGGAGCTCTGTTTGCTGCCACTAACACACTAGAAGTCCTATGGGTGCTGCTGAGAAGAAAATATAGGAGCTCTGTTTGCTGCCACTAACACACTAGAAGTCCTATGGGTGCTGCTGAGAAGAAAATATAGGAGCTCTGTTTGCTGCCACTAACACACTAGAAGTCCTATGGGTGCTGCTGAGAAGAAAATATAGGAGCTCTGTGTGATGCCACTAACACACTAGAAGTCCTATGGGTGCTGCTGAGAAGAAAATATAGGAGCTCTGTTTGCTGCCACTAACACACTAGAAGTCCTATGGGTGCTGCTGAGAAGAAAATATAGGAGCTCTGTTTGCTGCCACTAACACACTAGAAGTCCTATGGGTGCTGCTGAGAAGAAAATATAGGAGCTCTGTGTGATGCCACTAACACACTAGAAGTCCTATGGGTGCTGCTGAGAAGAAAATATAGGAGCTCTGTTTGCTGCCACTAACACACTAGAAGTCCTATGGGTGCTGCTGAGAAGAAAATATAGGAGCTCTGTTTGCTGCCACTAACACACTAGAAGTCCTATGGGTGCTTCTGAGATGAAAATATAGGAGCTCTGTGTGATGCCACTAACACACTAGAAGTCCTATGGGTGCTGCTGAGAAGAAAATATAGGAGCTCTGTTTGCTGCCACTAACACACTAGAAGTCCTATGGGTGCTGCTGAGAAGAAAATATAGGAGCTCTGTGTGATGCCACTAACACACTAGAAGTCCTATGGGTGCTGCTGAGAAGAAAATATAGGAGCTCTGTTTGCTGCCACTAACACACTAGAAGTCCTATGGGTGCTGCTGAGAAGAAAATATAGGAGCTCTGTTTGCTGCCACTAACACACTAGAAGTCCTATGGGTGCTGCTGAGAAGAAAATATAGGAGCTCTGTTTGCTGCCACTAACACACTAGAAGTCCTATGGGTGCTGCTGAGAAGAAAATATAGGAGCTCTGTGTGATGCCACTAACACACTAGAAGTCCTATGGGTGCTGCTGAGAAGAAAATATAGGAGCTCTGTTTGCTGCCACTAACACACTAGAAGTCCTATGGGTGCTGCTGAGAAGAAAATATAGGAGCTCTGTGTGATGCCACTAACACACTAGAAGTCCTATGGGTGCTGCTGAGATGAAAATATAGGAACTCTGTGTGATGCCACTAACACATTAGAAGTCCTATGGGTGCTGCTGAGAAGAAAATATAGGAGCTCTGTTTGCTGCCACTAACACACTAGAAGTCCTATGGGTGCTGCTGAGAAGAAAATATAGGAGCTCTGTGTGATGCCACTAACACACTAGAAGTCCTATGGGTGCTGCTGAGAAGAAAATATAGGAGCTCTGTTTGCTGCCACTAACACACTAGAAGTCCTATGGGTGCTGCTGAGAAGAAAATATAGGAGCTCTGTGTGATGCCACTAACACACTAGAAGTCCTATGGGTGCTGCTGAGAAGAAAATATAGGAGCTCTGTTTGCTGCCACTAACACACTAGAAGTCCTATGGGTGCTGCTGAGAAGAAAATATAGGAGCTCTGTGTGATGCCACTAACACACTAGAAGTCCTATGGGTGCTGCTGAGAAGAAAATATAGGAGCTCTGTTTGCTGCCACTAACACACTAGAAGTCCTATGGGTGCTGCTGAGAAGAAAATATAGGAGCTCTGTTTGCTGCCACTAACACACTAGAAGTCCTATGGGTGCTGCTGAGAAGAAAATATAGGAGCTCTGTGTGATGCCACTAACACACTAGAAGTCCTATGGGTGCTGCTGAGAAGAAAATATAGGAGCTCTGTTTGCTGCCACTAACACACTAGAAGTCCTATGGGTGCTGCTGAGAAGAAAATATAGGAGCTCTGTGTGATGCCACTAACACACTAGAAGTCCTATGGGTGCTGCTGAGAAGAAAATATAGGAGCTCTGTTTGCTGCCACTAACACACTAGAAGTCCTATGGGTGCTGCTGAGAAGAAAATATAGGAGCTCTGTGTGATGCCACTAACACACTAGAAGTCCTATGGGTGCTGCTGAGAAGAAAATATAGGAGCTCTGTTTGCTGCCACTAACACACTAGAAGTCCTATGGGTGCTGCTGAGAAGAAAATATAGGAGCTCTGTTTGCTGCCACTAACACACTAGAAGTCCTATGGGTGCTGCTGAGAAGAAAATATAGGAGCTCTGTGTGATGCCACTAACACACTAGAAGTCCTATGGGTGCTGCTGAGAAGAAAATATAGGAGCTCTGTTTGCTGCCACTAACACACTAGAAGTCCTATGGGTGCTGCTGAGAAGAAAATATAGGAGCTCTGTTTGCTGCCACTAACACACTAGAAGTCCTATGGGTGCTGCTGAGAAGAAAATATAGGAGCTCTGTTTGCTGCCACTAACACACTAGAAGTCCTATGGGTGCTGCTGAGAAGAAAATATAGGAGCTCTGTGTGATGCCACTAACACACTAGAAGTCCTATGGGTGGTGCTGAGAAGAAAATATAGGAGCTCTGTTTGCTGCCACTAACACACTAGAAGTCCTATGGGTGCTGCTGAGAAGAAAATATAGGAGCTCTGTTTGCTGCCACTAACACACTAGAAGTCCTATGGGTGCTGTTGGGGTGCAATGCTGTGCTAACAGCACTGCAGTTGGTACTACTGCAATACTGTACTAACAGTAAGCACGCACCAGACTAATCCCCAGCAGCAGCTAATAACACACTAACTGTGCAATCAGCAGCAATGAACGATCAATGACTTAGGTAGCAATGGTTTAGCAAAGAAATAGCCAATGGTTTAGCAAAGAAGAGCAAATCTTTCAGTATCAAGCAAAGACAGAATCAGCAGACTAATCTCTCCTAAAGCCGGAACTCATGTGACCGGGGCCGATGGCGTGGCGGCCTTTTAAATGGTGGGGCGTGTACTAAAGCCCCTGAGCTGTAATTGGCTACAGGCGTCCTGCCTGTAGCCAATTATTGCTCTCCGAGTTTCGGGCGCTGTGATTGGCCAAGCATGCGGGGTCACAGTGCATGCTTGGCCAATCATCAGCCAGCAATGCACTGCGCCGGCCGCGCCGGCCGCAATGCATTGCGGGGCCGCTCGCATCACACGAATGTGATGCGAACGGCCCAAATAGTTCTGGGCTCGACGAGCGAGCGAACGCCCGATGCTCGATTCGAACATGGGTTCGAATCGAGCACCGGGCCCATCCCTACTTAGTTCCTGAAATGGTGTGATTTTTCCTTTCTTTATTATGTCCCTTAACTGTGCTTTATCTTTTTTTATCCAATTTCCTCCCACTGTTTTTTTCCCCGGTGCAAAGTATTAATTTTCTTTTAATTCTATAAGAGGAGAGTTATAGTCCCTATCTATTTGTTTATGTAACCTGTCCCATGTTTTAAGTGCGATTTGTGTCATAACGTGAGTGTTTTCACCTAGTGTTCTATGTTGGGGGGGGGGGTTACATATTATACTTCCCAATTGTGCCTTTGCCAATGCCTTTTCAATTTTAACCCACCTTTTTTCGTGTCTGTCGTTGGCCCACTCTACTACCCGAGACAGCACCACCGCATTATAATATTTTTTTATATCTGGTACAGCCAGCCCTCCATGTTTTTTATCCTGTTTTAGTACCGAGAAGGAGACCCTGTGTTTTTTATTTTTTCATACAAAGTTCATTAACATATTTTTTAACACTCTAAAGTATGGTTGGGGTATTGCCACTTGTAGCATCTGAAATTTGTATAGGATCTTTGGTAGGAGAACCATCTTCAAAATATTGATTCTTCCTAGCCATGATATTGGACGGTTCGTCATCTTTCTGATTTCCAATTTTATTTCATCTAACAGAGGGATATAATTTATCTTATATATTTTCTTTATTGAATTAGCGAGTTTTACTCCCAGATACTTGAGTTCCCTCTACCAGGGAAAATTAAACTCTTTTTTTAACCTCCGTTCTTCTTCCTTTCCGGAGAACATCGTAACTTTGTCGAGAAGGGTCGTGAAAAATACCGTGTAGCTAGACACTTTAAAGAATTTCATCATCAATCATCTGTGGGTCTACGTGTCTGGGTCATAGAAGCTATTTCTAAACACCTCGTCTTAGCCGAGCGCTATAAAAGACTATGTGAGCGTGAAAACTATTGGATATTTACCCTCGATAGCCTCGCGCCCGGGGGCCTGAATGAATGTATCGAGTATAATATCCTTCTCTAAAGATACCCTCTCTTCATGTTGCTATAACCATGTGCACATATTGAGCTACTCTATGTTGACATTGGTTCTCCCACATGTCCAGGTTATCAGTATGTAACCCCTCAAGTCTTTGATACACTTACAATTTGTCTCCTTTAATACACATCCTTCTGTGTGTGTCTGTGTGTTTGTTTGTGTATTTGTGTATATATGTATTTTTATGTATTGTACCCGGGTACCCTTATGCGCGCACCTTCACGTTAGAGGGGATTTTTCATTATAGGTGGATATGTTTATTTTGGTCCATTTTATTATCCAATCTTAGATAAATGTATGACACATTTGTGTATGTGTACATACACATGCGCATATATGGTAAATGTTTTTTTAGTGTTTTTTAGTGTTCCTTAGATAATTTTTAGAAATCCAGTTTATCCAACCGTTTTTGCATTTGATGTCCCTTTAATTATCTTAGCCATTCAGTCTGTTTCCTATGGTATTTCATTTCATCCTCTTAATCTATACTATATATATATGTTTTTTATTCTCATATATATATATATTTTTTTATTGATTATTCATTGATTCCTCTATGTATTAGTCCTTTTCTTATATTAATCTCTTAATCTTTGATACTACATTAGCATCCCTATATAATCATTGTCCTTCCCTCCTTAACACATATACTTGTCAGCGCTAGGTTAGTATCTGTAGTTTGTATTTGGTCTCCATGGTGACACAGACTGTTTCATCAGCCACTCCCGGCCTAGTACTTATAGCTTGAACTAAAGATGGCCCTCATTAAGCCTGATGAAGAAGCACGGATGCTTCGAACGCGCGCATCCTCCCTGCTGACCCCACAACCCGGAAGTAGTCTGCTGGTTTGTTCCAGCTAAGTCGTCCCCCGCTCCGCTATTGTAAGTGAGTGGTTCCGCTCCACGGTGAACACCGACGACTCCTGAAAAGAGGCTCAGAGACACCACCTTCCCTCCATCTCTGGACTAGGGATGAGCTTCGTGTTCGAGTCGAACCTACGTTCGACTCGAACATCGGCTGTTCGATCGTTCGACGAAGATCGAACGATTTGGGCCGTTCGCGCCAAATTCGAGTGACGCGAACGGCCCACAATGCACTACGCCATCGCAGTGTCATCCAGGCGCTGTGATTGGCCAAGCATGCACTGTGACCCCGCATGCTTGGCCAATCACAGCGCCGGCAGCGAGGAGAGCAATGATTGGCCACAGGCAGGATGCCTGTGGCCAATTATTGCTGAGGGGGTTTAGTACACGCCCCACACTATAAAAGGCCGCCAGCACGGCGGCCTAGTGTAGTGTGTTCCGGAGCAGGGATAGAGCAGCATAGGCAGGGACAGTGACTTTTATTTCTTTCTTGCTTAACCTGGATTCCTTTAGTTTAGGGAAAGAGAAGGATAGGTAGGGAGAGTGTCAGTGTGTTTTGTGCTTGTGCTATAGTGTGCTTAAAAAAAACATTTTTTCTAGGGACAGAAAACTGTAGGTAGGGAGAGTGTCAGTTTCTTTCACTGTGTAAGTCCTTGTTTCTAGGGACCTGGAAGGACAGTGAGTGAATTCTCCTTGTGCTATATTGTGCTTAAAAAAAACATTTTTTCTAGGGACAGAAAACTGTAGGTAGGGAGAGTGTCAGTTTCTTTCACTGTCAAAGTCCTTGTTTCCAGGGACCTGGAAGGACAGTGAGTGAATTCTCCTTGTGCTAAATTGTGCTTAAAAAAAACATTTTTTATAGGGACAGAAAACTGTAGGTAGGGAGAGTGTCAGTTTCTTTCACTGTGAAAGTCCTTGTTTCCAGGGACCTGGAAGGACAGTGAGTGAATTCTCCTTGTGCTAAATTGTGCTTAAAAAAAACATTTTTTCTAGGGACAGAAAACTGTAGGTAGGGAGAGTGTCAGTTTCTTTCACTGTGAAAGTCCTTGTTTCCAGGGACCTGGAAGGACAGTGAGTGAATTCTCCTTGTGCTAAATTGTGCTTAAAAAAAACATTTTTTCTAGGGACAGAAAACTGTAGGTAGGGAGAGTGTCAGTTTCTTTCACTGTGAAAGTCCTTGTTTCCAGGGACCTGGAAGGACAGTGAGTGAATTCTCCTTGTGCTAAATTGTGCTTAAAAAAAAACATTTTTTCTAGGGACAGAAAACTGTAGGTAGGGAGAGTGTCAGTTTCTTTCACTGTCAAAGTCCTTGTTTCCAGGGACCTGGAAGGACAGTGAGTGAATTCTCCTTGTGCTAAATTGTGCTTAAAAAAAACATTTTTTCTAGGGACAGAAAACTGTAGGTAGGGAGAGTGTCAGTTTCTTTCACTGTCAAAGTCCTTGTTTCCAGGGACCTGGAAGGACAGTGAGTGAATTCTCCTTGTGCTAAATTGTGCTTAAAAAAAACATTTTTTCTAGGGACAGAAAACTGTAGGTAGGGAGAGTGTCAGTTTCTTTCACTGTCAAAGTCCTTGTTTCCAGGGACCTGGAAGGACAGTGAGTGAATTCTCCTTGTGCTAAATTGTGCTTAAAAAAAACATTTTTTCTAGGGACAGAAAACTGTAGGTAGGGAGAGTGTCAGTTTCTTTCACTGTGAAAGTCCTTGTTTCCAGGGACCTGGAAGGACAGTGAGTGAATTCTCCTTGTGCTAAATTGTGCTTAAAAAAAACATTTTTTCTAGGGACAGAAAACTGTAGGTAGGGAGAGGGTCAGTTTCTTTCACTGTCAAAGTCCTTGTTTCCAGGGACCTGGAAGGACAGTGAGTGAATTCTCCTTGTGCTAAATTGTGCTTAAAAAAAACATTTTTTCTAGGGACAGAAAACTGTAGGTAGGGAGAGTGTCAGTTTCTTTCACTGTCAAAGTCCTTGTTTCCAGGGACCTGGAAGGACAGTGAGTGAATTCTCCTTGTGCTAAATTGTGCTTAAAAAAAACATTTTTTCTAGGGACAGAAAACTGTAGGTAGGGAGAGTGTCAGTTTCTTTCACTGTGAAAGTCCTTGTTTCCAGGGACCTGGAAGGACAGTGAGTGAATTCTCCTTGTGCTAAATTGTGCTTAAAAAAAACATTTTTTCTAGGGACAGAAAACTGTAGGTAGGGAGAGTGTCAGTTTCTTTCACTGTGAAAGTCCTTGTTTCCAGGGACCTGGAAGGACAGTGAGTGAATTCTCCTTGTGCTAAATTGTGCTTAAAAAAAACATTTTTTCTAGGGACAGAAAACTGTAGGTAGGGAGAGTGTCAGTTTCTTTCACTGTCAAAGTCCTTGTTTCCAGGGACCTGGAAGGACAGTGAGTGAATTCTCCTTGTGCTAAATTGTGCTTAAAAAAAAACATTTTTTCTAGGGACAGAAAACTGTAGGTAGGGAGAGTGTCAGTTTCTTTCACTGTCAAAGTCCTTGTTTCCAGGGACCTGGAAGGACAGTGAGTGAATTCTCCTTGTGCTAAATTGTGCTTAAAAAAAACATTTTTTCTAGGGACAGAAAACTGTAGGTAGGGAGAGTGTCAGTTTCTTTCACTGTCAAAGTCCTTGTTTCCAGGGACCTGGAAGGACAGTGAGTGAATTCTCCTTGTGCTAAATTGTGCTTAAAAAAAACATTTTTTCTAGGGACAGAAAACTGTAGGTAGGGAGAGTGTCAGTTTCTTTCACTGTGAAAGTCCTTGTTTCCAGGGACCTGGAAGGACAGTGAGTGAATTCTCCTTGTGCTAAATTGTGCTTAAAAAAAACATTTTTTCTAGGGACAGAAAACTGTAGGTAGGGAGAGTGTCAGTTTCTTTCACTGTCAAAGTCCTTGTTTCCAGGGACCTGGAAGGACAGTGAGTGAATTCTCCTTGTGCTAAATTGTGCTTAAAAAAAACATTTTTTCTAGGGACAGAAAACTGTAGGTAGGGAGAGTGTCAGTTTCTTTCACTGTCAAAGTCCTTGTTTCCAGGGACCTGGAAGGACAGTGAGTGAATTCTCCTTGTGCTATAGTGTGCTTAAAAAAAACATTTTTTCTAGGGACAGAAAACTGTAGGTAGGGAGAGTGTCAGTTTCTTTCACTGTCAAAGTCCTTGTTTCCAGGGACCTGGAAGGACAGTGAGTGAATTCTCCTTGTGCTAAATTGTGCTTAAAAAAAACATTTTTTCTAGGGACAGAAAACTGTAGGTAGGGAGAGTGTCAGTTTCTTTCACTGTGAAAGTCCTTGTTTCCAGGGACCTGGAAGGACAGTGAGTGAATTCTCCTTGTGCTAAATTGTGCTTAAAAAAAACATTTTTTCTAGGGACAGAAAACTGTAGGTAGGGAGAGTGTCAGTTTCTTTCACTGTCAAAGTCCTTGTTTCCAGGGACCTGGAAGGACAGTGAGTGAATTCTCCTTGTGCTAAATTGTGCTTTAAAAAAACATTTTTTCTAGGGACAGAAAACTGTAGGTAGGGAGAGTGTCAGTTTCTTTCACTGTCAAAGTCCTTGTTTCCAGGGACCTGGAAGGACAGTGAGTGAATTCTCCTTGTGCTAAATTGTGCTTAAAAAAAAACATTTTTTCTAGGGACAGAAAACTGTAGGTAGGGAGAGTGTCAGTTTCTTTCACTGTCAAAGTCCTTGTTTCCAGGGACCTGGAAGGACAGTGAGTGAATTCTCCTTGTGCTAAATTGTGCTTAAAAAAAACATTTTTTCTAGGGACAGAAAACTGTAGGTAGGGAGAGTGTCAGTTTCTTTCACTGTCAAAGTCCTTGTTTCCAGGGACCTGGAAGGACAGTGTGTGAATTCTCCTTGTGCTAAATTGTGCTTAAAAAAAACATTTTTTCTAGGGACAGAAAACTGTAGGTAGGGAGAGTGTCAGTTTCTTTCACTGTGAAAGTCCTTGTTTCCAGGGACCTGGAAGGACAGTGAGTGAATTCTCCTTGTGCTAAATTGTGCTTAAAAAAATCATTTTTTCTAGGGACAGAAAACTGTAGGTAGGGAGAGTGTCAGTTTCTTTCACTGTCAAAGTCCTTGTTTCCAGGGACCTGGAAGGACAGTGAGTGAATTCTCCTTGTGCTAAATTGTGCTTAAAAAAAACATTTTTTCTAGGGACAGAAAACTGTAGGTAGGGAGAGTGTCAGTTTCTTTCACTGTCAAAGTCCTTGTTTCCAGGGACCTGGAAGGACAGTGAGTGAATTCTCCTTGTGCTAAATTGTGCTTAAAAAAAACATTTTTTCTAGGGACAGAAAACTGTAGGTAGGGAGAGTGTCAGTTTCTTTCACTGTGAAAGTCCTTGTTTCCAGGGACCTGGAAGGACAGTGAGTGAATTCTCCTTGTGCTAAATTGTGCTTAAAAAAAACATTTTTTCTAGGGACAGAAAACTGTAGGTAGGGAGAGTGTCAGTTTCTTTCACTGTGAAAGTCCTTGTTTCCAGGGACCTGGAAGGACAGTGAGTGAATTCTCCTTGTGCTAAATTGTGCTTAAAAAAAAACATTTTTTCTAGGGACAGAAAACTGTAGGTAGGGAGAGTGTCAGTTTCTTTCACTGTCAAAGTCCTTGTTTCCAGGGACCTGGAAGGACAGTGAGTGAATTCTCCTTGTGCTAAATTGTGCTTAAAAAAAACATTTTTTCTAGGGACAGAAAACTGTAGGTAGGGAGAGTGTCAGTTTCTTTCACTGTGCAAGTCCTTGTTTCAAGGGACAGAGAAGGACACCTGAAGGTAGCCCTTATTGCTTTTTTCCCATCTCCCTGCAGGCCATCTATTAGAATGTCTGGAAGGCAAACAAGGAGAGGCAGACAGTCAGGAGGCAATAAAAGAGGGCAAGCAGGCTCTGTGTCTGGGGGCAACAGTGCTGGTCGTGGACGCGGTGCATTGTCATCAGCACATGGCCATGGGACACGCTTGTCCTTCTTTTCGGCAGCTGGACATGTTGAGCCACATCATGCCGAAGACTTGGTAGAGTGGATGACCAAGCCCTCCTCCTCCTCCTCATCCTCTCTCACCCAGGCTCAGGGTACTGGAAAAGCAGCTGCCAAAGCGTCCTCTTCCCTGGTATCAATGTCAGACTCATCATCAGTCACTCCTTCCCTAGACCCACCATGTCCTCCTCCTGAGGAGTCCCCCGAACTGTTTCAGCACAGTGTTGGGTACATGCTCCAGGAGGATGCCCAGCGTTTCGAAGGGACTGATGATGAAACCCAGCTAGAGGAAGGCAGTAGCGTGAGAGCAGACAGAGGGGATGCTCAAGAAGGACACCAATCTGGCAGTCATGTTCCAGCAGCTGCAGCATACTGCCAGATTGGCTCCAGTGATGAGGAGGGAGGTGATGATGAGGTCACTGACTCCACGTGGGTGCCTAATAGGAGAGAGGAGGAGGAGGAGGATGAGGAGGAGGCACATCTCCAACGAGGCAGGATGCCCTTTGGTGGCCAGCGTAAGGGCAGTACACCGACGGAATCACACCGCAGAGCTCCGCCTGTGCAGGGCGCTGCCTCTGCCCGTCATTCAAAAAGTTCTTTGGTGTGGGCCTTTTTTGAGGCTAGTGCATCAGATCGCACAGCTGCTGTTTGCAACATATGTCTCAAGCGTATATCGCGTGGCCAAAACATCAGCCGCTCGGGTACCACATGCCTGACCAGACATATGTTGACCTGCCATGCAGCTCGTTGGCAAGCCTACCTCAAAGACCCACACCAAAGAACAAAGCGGACCTCTCCTTGCACCGCATCAGCTGGGATCTCCAACCCCACTATAACTTCAGTCCTCTCTGAAACATGCACTGAGAGGAATGAAGGTGTAGAATTAGGTGTGTCACAGCCAAGTACTTGCGGCCACTCTGCTAGCAGTACACCGACGTCCGATTCTAGCAGGCAAATTTCCCTGCCCCAGCTGCTGGACCGTCGAAAGAAGTTCACTCCCAGCCCTCCACATGCCCAGCGGTTGAATGCTAGCTTGGCTAAATTGCTAGCGCTTCAACTGCTGCCTTTTCAGTTGGTAGACTCGGCCCCCTTCCGTGAGTTTGTGCAATGTGCGGTTCCTCAGTGGCAGGTTCCCAAACGCCACTTTTTCTCACGGAAGGCTATTCCGGCTCTCTACCGGCATGTGGAAGGCAATGTCTTGGCCTCGCTGGACAGGGCGGTCAGCGGTAAGGTGCATATTACCGCTGACTCATGGTCCAGCAGGCATGGACAGGGACGTTACCTTTCTTTCACGGCCCATTGGGTCACTCTTTTGGCAGCTGGGAAGGATGCAGGACAAGGTGCAGTAGTGTTGGAGGTTGTCCCACCGCCACGCCTCCAAAATGCTACTACTGGTTGTGACACACCTCTCTCCTCCACCCCCTCCTCTTCTTCTTCCTCCATGGCCTCTTCCTGTGGTTTGTCCTATGAACCAGCGGTGCTCCGTAGCCGTTCACGGGGCTACGCAAGAACGCAGGCAAAAAGATGCCATGCCGTGCTTGCGCTGGTGTGTTTGGGGGACAGAAGCCACACTGGGGCAGAGGTCCTGTCTGCTCTGCAGGGCCAGGCCGAGAGGTGGTTGACGCCACGCCAGCTTAAGCCAGGAATGGTGGTTTGCGACAATGGCACCAACCTCCTCTCCGCCCTCCGACAGGGACAACTGACCCATGTGCCCTGTGTGGCTCAAGTCCTTAACCTGGTGGTGCAGCGGTTCTTGGGCAGGTACCCGGGCTTACAGGATGTCCTGAGGCAGGCCAGGAAAGTCTGTGTGCATTTCCGCAGATCTTATAATGCCAGTGCTCGCCTGGCTGAGCTGCAAAAGGAGTTGAACCTGCCCAAGAACCGCCTTATATGTGACATGCCCACCAGGTGGAACTCAACGTTGGCCATGCTGCAGCGGCTGCACACGCAGCAGAGGGCCATCAATGAGTACCTGTGCGACTACGGCACCAGGACAGGGTCAGGGGAGCTTGTTTTTTTTTCTCCACGCCAGTGGGGCATGATCAGGGATGCATGCACTGTCCTGGCACCATTTGAGGAGGCCACGAGGATGGTGAGCAGTGACAGTGCATGCATCAGTGACACTGTACCTCTTGTCCACCTGTTGGAGCACACGCTGCGTGGAATAATGGACAGGGCACTTGAGGCAGAACAGAGGCAGGAAGAGGAGGACTTCCTTGCCTCTCAAGGCCCCCTTTACCCAGACAGTGTTCCTTCTGTCCCACCCATCGCACAGGAAGAGGAGGAGGAGGAGGAGGAGGAGGAGGATTGTGTCAGCATGGAGGTGGAGGCTGGCACTCAGCATCATCAGCAGCAGTCTTTTAGGGATGATTTACAGTCCCAAGAAACCAGTGGACTTGTACGTGGCTGGGAGGAGGTGGCTGCGGATCATGTCGTCCTTAGTGACCCAGAGGACTCCGGAGCGAATGCCTCAGCAAACCTACGCTGCATGGCCTCCCTGATCCTGCAAAGTCTGCGGAAGGATCCTCGTATTCTTCGGATCAAGGAGAGGGACCATTACTGGCTGGCCACTCTCCTTGATCCACGGTACAAGGGTAAGGTTGCGGACCTTATGTTACCGTCGCAGAGGGAGCAGAGGATGAGACAACTCCGGGAGGCCTTGCAGAAAGGTCTGTGCAACGCGTTCCCAGAGACTGGGAGGTTACAAACTCCTGGTCCTGGACAACGAGTTGCTGAGGCTTTGGCCAGTCAAAGAAGGAGCGGTGGGGAAGGTGGCCGTCTGACCGATGCGTTCAGACAATTCTTTAGTCCGCAGCCCCAAAGTATGATCGGTTCCAGCAACCATCGCCAGCGTCTGATAAACATGGTGCAGGAATACCTAGGGGCAAGGTCAGACTTGGACACCTTCCCCACCGAAAATCCTCTGGCTTACTGGGTCTTGAGGATGGATCACTGGCCAGAGCTTGCACAGTATGCAATTGAGCTACTGGCCTGTCCTGCATCCAGCGTTCTTTCGGAACGCACATTCAGTGCTGCTGGAGGATTTGTCACGGATCACAGGGTGCGCCTGTCCACCGACTCGGTTGATCGACTGACTTTCATCAAGATGAACCAGTCTTGGATCACCACCAGCTACCACACACCTGATGCTGATATAACAGACTAATTGATTTTAACATGTCACATCCCTTCAAGACTGATGCTGATGCTGAGTGCCTGTGCTGTTATGTTGACTGGCTATCCTCCTCCTCCGAGTCCTCAATGATACGATTGATGATGATAGCTTGGAAGATCATTTTTGTTTATGGGTGCCGCCACCAGTGGCTAAGGCCCAATTTTTCAGCCCCTGTTTTACAGGGGCGTGTAATTAAAAAATTTTTAGCAATAATTTGCCATAGGGCTCATTGCTGTGCTCCAAGTACAGTATCTGTGAGGGGTTGGAGTGTTGTGGCACCAGTGCCTAAGGCCCAATTTTTCAGCCCCTGTTTAACAGGGGCGTGTCATTACAATTTTTGAAGCAATACTTTGCAACAGGGCTCATTGCTGTGCTCCAAGTACAGTATCTGTGAGGGGTTGTAGTGTTGTGCCACCAGTGCCTAAGGCCCAATTTTTCAGCCCCTGTTCAACAGGGGCATGCAATTACAATTCTTGATCTAATAATTCACAGCAGGGTCCATTGCTGCACCCACCAAGAGTAACTCTGAGGGCTTACAGTCTTGTGGCAACGCCACCACCACCACCACCACGAAAGGCCCAATTTTTCAGCCCCTGTTCAAAAGGGGCATGTAATTACAATTCTTGATCTAATAATTCACAGCAGGGCCCATTGCTGCACCCACCAAGAGTAACTGTCAGGGCTTACAGTGTTGTGGCACCAGCACCACCATCAAAGCCCCAATTTTTACTACCACTGTTCAACAATTATATGTAATTAAAATTCCTGATATAATAGTTGACAGCAGGGCGTTCCAGCACCAACCAAGAGTAACTGAGTGCTTACAGTGTTGTGCCAACACCAACAACTAAGGGGCCTATTTCTGCAGAGTATATACGGCAGGTCCCTACTTTCAAACATCCAACTTACAAACGACTCCTACTTGCAAACGAAAGAAGACAACAGGAAGTGAGAGGAAATCTACCCCTAGAAAGGAAAATTCTCTCCTGTAAGAATAAATATGGGAGAAAGGGGTCTCATCTGTACTGATGCTTTATCAGCAATCCTTGTTTCAAGAAAAACACCACATTTCAAAAACAGTTGTCATTGGGACGGAAAGTGAGGTGAAATGTTCTGAACAGGGGCACAGACAGCAAAACAAATGTTACAGGGGTGATAACCCTTACCTATGTTTCCCAAAAAGTTTAAAAATAGATTTTTGGGCTGGAGCTACACTTCAACAATGTACCTGTTCAAAATTACAAACACATTCTACATAAGAACAAACCTACAGTCCCTGTCTTGTATGCACCGCCTGTATACGGCTGTTCAGAGTATATAGGGCCTTTTTTATTTTATGTGCGGGGTTCCCCTTAATATCCATACAAGACCCAAAGGGGCTGGTAATGGGCTGGGGTAGGGGGGGGGTGTTGATGGGGTAGCTATGCCATTTTTCCTAAAGATTTTCATCCATATTACCGGGACCAGACATTGCATTAAAGCCGCAAGCAGTTTTAAATTACTTTTTTCCCTTTAGAAATGTTATTTTGTGCAGGGACAGTTCTAAACACGGGAAACACGTGGCACTTCACAGGCATACTTTAGACACCCCCCAGGTACGATATTTAAAGGAATATTTGACTTTTTTTTTTCACTTTATGCATCATTAAAATGACTGCTCCCGAAAAACGACCGTTTTTAAAACTTCTTTTTGCATTGATACATGTCCCCTGGTGCAGAACCCGGGTTCCCAAACCCTTTTTAGGACAATAACATGCATAATAGTTGTTATAATTAGCACTTTAGAATTCGAACGTTCGCATCCATTGTATTTAATAGGGTTCTAATGTTCGTTCGAACTTTCGGTCCGTTCGCGGGTTCTGGTGCGAACCGAACCCGGGGGTGTTCGGCTCATCACTACTCTGGACATACAGCATTACATCTCCGGGATAAGCGGATGAACTTTACTACCCTGGACCCCCTTTCAGATAAGCTCACCTTTACTCTTCTTTTGTGAGTGCATTACCTGTACTTGGTTTTATATTTTAATAAATTTCACTGACTGCTACGCTTAGAAGGCGCTGCTTTTTTGTCTTTTTTTTCTTTCCAATATTGACATTTAGAATCTCAGTTTTCGCTATATTAATTTTAAAATTTGATATCTCCTCATATTGTTTGAGAATTTTAAGTAAATTCGGCAATGTGGTTCTAGGGTTACTAACAAAAAACAGGACATCGTCTGAAAAAGCTGATAATTTATGTTCATCTTCTTCTATTCTAATCCCTTTAACATCGGGGTTGTTTCGTACCGTTGCTAGTAAGGGTTCCAAGGACAACACAAACAAGAGGGGGGAAAGGGGGCATTCCTGTCTTGTCCCGTTTTTCATCTCGAAAGCCGGAGACAGTGTACCATTTATTTTAATCCTACCCGTAGGGCGAAGATACAGTGTTTTAACCCACTGTATCATCCTAGCTCCAATTCCCATGGTTTCCAGGGTTTGGGTCATGAGTCCCCAGTCTACCCTGTCAAATGCCTTTTCTGCATCTACTGACAGGAGTAGACCTGGGGACGCATTCTCTTTTATCTTCTGGAGAAGGAACAATGCTCTCACCCCATTGTCCCTTCCCTCCCTTCCTGGGATGAATCCCACCTGGTCCGGATGTACCAGTGTGGTCATCAATCCCTTCATTCTTTCTGCCAGAACTTTCGCATATAGTTTTATATCCGCGTTTAGTAGCGAGATCGGCCTGTATCCGGAGCATAGCATTTTATCTTTCCCCTCCTTCGGGATAACCCTTATTGTGGCTACTGAGGCCTCCCTGCTCATTTCATAGTCCAGCCCTAACCTGTTCATATATTTATATAACCTGGGTATCAGTATCTTCTTGAATTTTTTAAAGTATAGCGCTGTAAACCCGTCAGGGCCAGGGCTTTTCCCTGGGGCTGAATCCATCAGCGCTTTACTTATTTCCTCCTCCGTTATGGGTTTATCTAATGCCAGTTTTTCATTCTCGTTAATCTTGGGCAGTCTCGCCTTTCCTAGAAATTCCTTTATCTTTTGTTGCTTCTCTCCTAACCCACATCTCTTCTGCTCCACTGAATACAGCCCCTCATAGTAGTTTTTAAATGTATCTGCTATCTCCTGTGTTGAATGTACTACCTCTCCGTTCTTTTTTTTGATCTTTTCTATAAAATTTCTCGTCTTTTTCTTTTGTACCATTCTTGCTAGGTGTTTGCTAGGTTTATTTCCCCACTTGTATTTCTCTTTTGCTATGCGGTTTAGTGTCATTTTGGTCTCTTGGTCCATAAGTTCTTTTAGTTCATCCCTTTTAATCACTAATTCATGGTATAACTGTTGTTGTTGCCCCTGTTGTTTTTTATGTTCCTGCTCGGCTTTAAATATTTCTCCAGTCAGTAAATTAAGTTTTCTGTTTTTTTTTTTTTTCCTTGCCCCTTCCGAGATCAAAATCCCCCTAATGTATACTTTATGTGCCTCCCATAAGGTTGCCCTTGAGATCCCTTCCGTATCGTTTGTCTGAAAGTAGTACTCTAGTTCCTTTTCCACCCTCTCTAATCTCTCCTCGTCCCGGAGCAATTCTTCGTTTAATCGCCAAGTATAGGGTTGCTTTTGATAGTCGGGGGTTTTTAGTTTCATGCTTACAGGAGCATGGTCCGATAGGGAAGCAATTTCTATGTTTGATTCCACCACCATGTCCAGCATTCTATGTTCTACCATTATATAGTCTATCCTTGAGTACGTCCCGTGTACAGGGGAGAAAAACATATAGTCCTGTGTTTTGGGGTGCATGGTCCTCCATATGTCAACCATCTGATTGTTATGCATTTTCTGTTTTATCTTTGTCAGTTGTAAGTTATTTGTCCCCTGTACACGGGACGTGCTATCCACTGCCGGATCTATACAAAAGTTCATATCTCCCATCATGATAATATATCCTGCCCCAAAATCCTTCAATTTACCCAACATTTCATTGAAATATTTAATGGGGTTTGCGTTGGGGGCATAGATGTTTGCCAAGGTGCATTTCATTCCGCCTAATTTCCCTTTTAGAAAAATATATCTACCGTCTCTATCGGTCATTCTTTCCTCCAACACGAACCTCATTTCCTTAGCAATCCCTATTGCGACCCCCCTCGCTCTCTTGGAGATAGTGTCCCCATAGAACCACTTCGGGAAGCTAGGTGAGTATAATTTGGTGTTTGATTCTAGGGTCAGATGGGTCTCCTGTAAGAAGACTACTTCCGCTCTGTAATGTTTTAGTTCTCTTAAAATCTTATGCCTTTTGGTAGGTGTGTTTAGTCCTCTGACGTTGTAGGTTAGGAAATTTATTACTGACATTTCTTCTTTTTTTTCCTGAGCTGCTTATATTTTATCTGTCTATCATTGCCTTTTACATTTCTTTCTTGTAGAATCAAAGAGGTAGAATCCCCACCTTTCCCCACCCCCTCCCTTTCCCACAAGTTCCTTCCTCTTTCCTCCCCCCTCTCCCTCCAAAGCCCCCCTCCCCCTCCCTCCCCTTCCCTCCCTCCTCCCTTTTGGCCCATTATTGGCCTTAGAACCATTGATGGTCTTGTTCTTTGTCACTTGGTTCTCTTGTTGTAGAGGTGTGACTCTGACCTTGTTGCTCGGGCTCCCCCCGCCCCCCCATGCATTGTTGGGGGGCGAGGTAGCCCCGGGGTGCCTGCCAGAGCCCCGGTCGGTCGTTTTCCGCCTCACCGTCCTACCCAACCCTCCCAGCCTCCCAGAAAAGATCCCCTCCTCCCCCCCTCCTCCCGTGCCCCCAGCCCCCCATGGCCTCCTCCAAGCCCTTAATTTTAAATTACCCCTTTATTTTTAAATGTCTCAATTCTCTCTCTCAGTCCACTGGGTAGGTCTGGGACCTGTAGGTCTAGCTTGTTACAGAATCCCTCCAGTTCTTCCGGAAACCTTAGTCTTGCTGATTTTCCTTCATTCTGGCCTATAAGACAAGCCGGGAACCCCCAAGTGTATTTGATGGTTTTTATCTTCATTTGCTCCAGGAGGGGTTTCAGAAGTCTCCGCCTTGCCAATGTCTCTGGTGCTAAGTCTGTAAATATCTGTAGCTCAGTTCCTTGGAATCGGATAGGAGGTTTTCCTCTTGTTTTCATTTGGATGTCCGATTTGTCTTCGTAGTGCCTAAACCTCACAATAATGTCTCTTGGCCAGTCAGCTTCCCCATTTCTAGGTTTGCCCACGCGATGTACTCGCTCAATTTTAAGGGAGTCTTCTGCTTCCATACCTAGGAGGGGATTGAATATTATGTTTATGATCTTCCTCAGGTCTTCTTCTTTTTCCTCTGGAAGGGAGCGGATTCTTAGGTTTTGCCTTCTATTTCGGTTTTCTTGATCTTCTAACCGGTATAGTATATTTCTCTGGTTTTGTTGTGTTATTTTGACTTGCTCCTTTAAATTGCTTAGTTCTTGGTCCTGTTTTTCTACTCTTTCTTCCGCTACATCTACTCTTGCCAAGAGGTGACTGAGGTCAGTTCTTAGCATATTAATTTCCGCCTTTATTGCATTTTCCAATCTCATTAACATCTCATTCATTTCTCCTTTTGTAGGAATTTGTGCATCCGCCCATTGTTCTTCTGCTCTACTTTCTTCTAGTTCACTCTCTAATGTTTGATCATTTTTGGTTCGGTCCGATGTCCCTCCTCCTTTTTTTCCGTACTTTTTGTCCTTTTCTCCGTTGTTTTATCCCTTTTATCTTGCTGTTGTACTGCCACTCCAGAACTTTTAAGGCTTACCTCCTGTGTCATGTATTGTTTGATATTACTGTTTGCTGTACTGGTCCTGGGGGTTTTGGGGGCCGTACCCTTCGTAGTTTTACTCGTAGCCTTACTCATCGTGTTTTTATTTACGGCTCTTATTCGTTTCCCCAGTTTTACTTATTAAGGCTAGTGAGTACACCAATTTCCCCTTTCCTCTCTCTTTTCCCTTTAGGCGTGGTAGTAAACTAACAGTTAGGTAGACCAGTAAACAATCAAGTAGCCTCAAATTCTGCTAATGCGTATATAGTATTGCTACTGTATCTCAGTCTTCAGTCACACCTTTTGGGTCTATAGCTGGTATACTGACCACTTTCCAGAGGAGCCACGCACCAAAAAAAAAAAAAGAGAACGCGACGGCAAAGGGGGCAAAAATGGGCAGGGCCAACGAAGCAGGGCTTTGCTTTGCCAGGTTCTCCCCAGTTTATGGGCTATTTATGGGCTATTTAACCTCAGTTTTCAGGCTTAGGTAGTAATAGTGCGGTGGTAGTGGTGCAATGTTTCCGCTGCTGAGACTGAGTATTTTATTTCATACGAGTCCTAATGTTGCGCAGCTAGGTATATATAAATACACCTAGGTTATGTCCGACAAATACAGTCTATTTTTTAAGATTGTATATTTTATGCCCTTTTGCTTCAGTGAAAGTGTGTTGGTAGCTTGTATTCCCAGTTATGTTTTAACTCACAGATGTTTGAACTGTCTCTACAGTTCGATCAGTCCTAGCTGTGGGGGCCGGGTGATCTCACGAAAAGTTTAGATAGGTAGGTAGCGGTATGGACATCTATCTGAGTATGCTCCTATTGCAAGCAAATACTTGCAAGTTTTGGTCTGCTGACAACTTGCTTGCAGGTAGTCCTCCCCCTCAGCTCCCCCCCTGCTCCTCTTCTCCGCTCCTCTTCTCCCCTTTGTTTCTCTCTAATTCTTTTCGGATACTCGGGTCAGACACCTGCCCGACAACTGTGACTGCTTATGTGTTCCAAAGGGACTGGCTTACTCCTAGGCAGATATATAGTTTGGGAGGTAAATCTGCGGCTCATCCATGGAACTGCTCCAGGTTAAAGTCAATTATACTTATGCAGCCTGATAGCCTAACAGCCTGCAATTCGGCAGGTGGCTATCTCTTTCAGGGAGATAACGCAGACAAGAAAAAAGACAAAAAAAATAAAAATAAAAAAATAAAAAGAGGGCATATAATAAATTCACGCTGTATGCAGCCGGGGGGGGGGGGGATCAGGGAGCTAGCTTTGTACCACAATGTATCACAGTTCAGTTCTCACCAGCATTTCTACTGAGGTCGGCACAGCAAGCCGTTATCTCCTTCAGCTGTCAGCATATCAATGTGTCACAGTTCAGTTCACAACAGCATTCCTACTAAGGTCAGCGCAACAAGCCGTTATCTCCATCAGCTATCAGCTGTCTGCATATCAACATATCATAGTTCAGTTCAATTCAGTTTACAGCAGCGTTACCTTATTTTCTTCTGAGTTGCGCCACCCTTTAATGACCTCTCACCTAGCCTTGACTATGGAGGTTTTCAGCCGTCTGTCCGGATAAGTCTCTCAGGCGATATGCAGGGAGAACATGCAGGGCTTGCGGGGCGGGGGGGGGGAGGTTGACACGGGAATCAATCTTCCAGCGTTCGTCTGCTTCCCATGCTGCGCTGAGCCTTCCGTGTATCCGTTAGCTGGTTAAGCTGAGAAGCCGCTTGGCTTTCAGTCAGGCCGAAAAGCTGGAAGACGGGGGACATGAGGGCATCATCCGTGACATTGTAGCCCCTCGCGCTGCACTACAGCCGCGGCTTGTCCCGGAGCTCGCCTCGCACCCTCCTCGGCAACACTGTCAGGTCCCTCCCTCATAGCATGAGCGTCACGTCATCACGCTTCCGACTTGTGGCTGCCAGTTGATCTCTTCTAAGATCTCTTTTTGACAGCTTAGGTAGGTTCTCTTCTTCAATATGAGATACATCACAGTAGTATTTGGGCACTCCAACCACCGAGATTCCAATTTCCTCAGCTCTGGTTCCTCCACTAGCCTGAAGCTCCGCTCCTTGATATAAGGCTTGCACTCCCTCTGGGGTCAGCTGAGTCCATTCTTCAATAGGGTCACTGAGGGTATAAGATCTACTGGACAGGGCAACTGCATCTCTATTTCCAGCCCCAGGCCTGTATTTTAGGCTGAAGGTGAATCCCAAAAGGGCAGCCAGCCATCGGTGGCCTGTGGCATCTAGTTTGGCGGTGGTCAGGAGGTAGGTGAGAGGGTTATTGTTTGTCTTGACCACAAACTCAGCCCCATACAAGTAGTCTCTTAGTTTGTACACCACAGCCCATTTGAAGGCCAGGACTTCCAGCTTGTGTGTGGGCTAATTTTTTTCAGCAGGGGCCAAACTTCTGCTCACATAAGTTTCAGGTCTCAATTGATCATCATGTTCTTGGTACAACACCCCTCCCAGACCATCTCGACTGGCGTCCACATGTAACTCATAGGGTTACCTGGTGTCTGCATAGGCCAAGACAGGAGCAGTGGTCAGGCTTTCCTTCAACTTGGTAAAGGCTTCTTCACATTTGGTAGTCCACTGATCCTGGATAGATTCCCCAGGTTTCCTAGGCCCTATAGCTGATTTCATGGAGTTGCCTATTTCTGAGTCATCGTCCTCTCCCTCAGTCTTCAGAAGTTCATTCAAAGGCCTAACAATCTTGGCAAATCCTTCCACAAATCTTCTGTAATAGGAACAGAACCCCAAAAACGACCAAAGTTCGGTCACGTTAGTGGGCCTGGGCCAAGAGGTAACGGCCTACAACTTTCCTGGATTCGTGGATACTCCTTCCGTGGATACAATGTGGCCCAGGTAATGAACTGAAGGCTGGTAGAATTGACACTTTTCTAAGGAAAGCTTGAGGCCTTCATCATGGAGTCTCCTCAGAACCTTCTTTAATCGCTCCTCATGTTCCTCCAGGGTTTTCCCGAACACAATGTCATCCAGATACACCAACACTTCAATTAGATTCATGTCCCCTACTGTCTTCTCCATGAGTCGTTGAAAGGTGGCTGGGGCTCCGGACAAACCCTGAGGCATGCGATTAAATTGGAAGAAACCCACAGGGGTAATGAAGGCTGTTTTCTCACGATCTTCAGGGTGCATTGGAATTTGGTAGTACCCGCTTTTTAAGTCCATCACACTGAACCACTTGGCTCCAGACAAGCTCTGCAATGAATCTTCTATTCGGGGAGTGGTGTACTGATCAGGTATTGTCCTTTTATTGAGTGTCCTATAGTCGATTCACAGCCTCAGTGACCCATTTTTCTTCCTGACCACCACTATTGGAGAAGCGAATGGGCTCCTGGACTCTCGGATAACGCTGGTTCTTTTAAGTTCTTCTAGTTGCTCACGCAGATCTTCCAAGTCAGCCAGGGGACCCGTCGGACTGTTTCCCTGAACGGCTTGTCCTCCTGTAGGGGAATCTTGTGGGTGGCACTCTTTGCACACCCCACATCAAACTCATTCTTGGAAAAGATCTTCTGCCATCTAGCCAACTGAGTTTTTGCCCTCTCCTTCCAAGCCAGTGGGAGGGACGTGTCTTCGAAGCAGAGCTTCTCCACCGTGTTTTCTCCCCTTTCTTCCTTCTCCAAGTCCAATAGGGTGACCGGGGTGGCAGAGTTTACTTGGCCCAACAACATTCTGGCTGGGATCTTCACAGGGGTGGCTGCGGTATTTCTAATGCTCACCGATACCCTGCCATTACTCTTCTTTATTGCCCTCAACGGAACCACTTCAGGGATTACTTCCAACCCTTGATGAGTATCCAGAGGATCTGGCTCTAGAACAACGAAGGGGCCAGGTTGTTCCCAGGTGAGTTTAACAGTGGCCCTTAGACAAGTCACTTCTCCTGGCTGTAGCACCTTCTCTCTTCTATCTAGCTTTCAAATCTTTCCCACTCCTTCTTTTGGGGCATTCTGTTCCAGCACCAAACGCTGATAGGCCCGGTGCAACATAGGGTGAACTCTGGGAGTTGGGGTATCCTGTTCCTGGGCCACAGGTGTCAGTAGTCTCCTGACCAGGTCAGTGTTGGTCCCTATTATGAGGGAAATCTTGTTGGTTCCTGGTGGGCGAGGACAGACTACAGCCCGGGTGATGAAGATCTCCGCTTCTCCTGCTACTGAGGGGTCAAAGGCCAATTTAATTGGAAGGTATCCATCGTACGGGAAACTCTGGGTCCCTATGCACCATGTCTCCAAGTCTTCAAGCTTCTGTAGGGGCAGATGTCTCAGATGCTTCTGGTAAAAATCCCAGTACAGAAGGGTCACTTGTGCTCCTGTGTCAAGAAGGGCCTTAGTGTAAATTCCCTCTACTTGAATGGGGACTACTGGGGAAGGCCCCACTAATTTAACAGTGAATTTCTTTGAAGAAGTCTTCTTACTGAACTCTATATCTTAAATCTTCTCTATTTTTTTCTTTCTCAGCCTCTTCCTGGATCTTAATCCTTGTTGGGCCTGGTATGCACTGATTTCCCACTGTTGAGCATTGTTTTTGGACCTCGAGTAAGGGGGTATCAGATAGTTCAAAGGCAGCACCGGAGATGTTGGGTGGGGAATCATTCTTCATCTGCGGCCTCCCCAGAACTCTATATTTTTTGGAGTTGACTGGAACTGATGGGCACCCGGTTGACTCCTTCACCGGGGCCCTCTGAAATTTTCCGCCGGCTTGCGGTATGGGGCTGCAGTTTTCTTCAGGCTGGGGCACACCTGCCTATAGTGCCCAATCCCTCCACAGTTGAAACAAGCTTCTTCTTCTTTCATTTGTTGGTAGGTAGGAGTTGAAGTACTCCAAACCACTTCTTTCTTTGCTTCTCCCTCCTTACTTGCTTCTGAATTTTTGGCCATCAGGGAAGTCAGCATTTTCAGCACTTGAGTCATCTGTGACTTTAAGACAGCCACTTCAGAGTCCCGTTCCATGGCCATGGCGGCTCTTACTCCAGCGGAGGGGGGAGAGGTGTGTTGACTGATTACCTGCTGGTCATTCAACAAGGCCTCTTCATCCCTCACCACTCAAACAAGATCTGGGTAACTTAAGGACATAACTTCTCCCGTAGTTTTCAAATGGAGCCAAACTGGGTCAGAGCGCAGAGCCCCTCTTAGAATCTGCTGCATCCTGGCTCAGTCTATGGCCTGTGGTGCCATACCTTTCTTCAGAACTATCTGACAGAGCATTTTGTTCAATCTTCGGACATATTCAGACACTCCCCTGGCTGTTGAAGAGTGTGCTCAAACTGATAGACTAGATCAGTAACTTTGTCCAACTGGCCAAACTCCTCCTGCAGCATGGCTAAATCATAGGCGGTACAAGTGGCATTGCTAAACCTTAGATTCTTTACGGCTTCTGCAGCAGCTCCCTTTAAGCTTTCATTTATGCACTGTTTTTTTTTGGGCCTCTGGCAGTTCCCAACCTTCCAATGCCTGCATTGCTTGCTCTATCCAGGTATCAAAGTCCTCTTCTCCAAGAGGCAAGGGTTGTCTACCTGAAAAAATCCTCAGCTTCCGATATCCAGCTTCCACACACACTGTGTTGCTCTTCTGGCACTTTGTCACAAGGTCTCCCAAAGCGTTAAGGAGTTCAGGACCAATAGTGGTCAAGGGTGCCGGGGAGATTATTGTTTCTCTTGCCGGCTCTCCTTGACTAGTTTCAGGGACCTCTTCCTTCATAGTCTTTGGGGGTACTAGATAGAACGTCTTCCGGTCCTTTGACTGCACACTCCTGCCTTTGAAGCTCTCAGGTATTCCGTCTCTCCTTTCCACCAATGCGTGGGTACGGGAGGTTTCCTCTTCTGGATTGAGGTCAATTACCCATGCCCTCCTGCTTGGAGACAGTACCTTCATAAGCTTGTCAACTTCTGCCTTTTCCCAGTCCTCTCTGGGAAGTTCAATGGCCACACTCGCGTCTGGGAAGGCGCCTGCTGATTCGCACCACTGGACCACAGTGAAAGGGTCCATGCTGGCACCAAGGGCGGGGGGCTTGATTGCAGAGTACAGGATCCCGGACGAGCCCCCACGTGTAGCACTACCCCCAATTAAGAGAGCTGCCGGTATTGTTTTGGGCCTGTACCGTACTGCTGTCAACCCCCAGAAACTGGCTCTAACCCTCCGCTGGCACAGCTGTCCGCAGATGGGATTGTGGAACCCAATAGCAATAGGAACCACAATACCGCAATAGAGCATACAGTCACAGTTCAGAATTAGTTTACCTGTGTTGGCCGTCTCCCTGCAACAGTTAACACTCCACACACATGTTTGCTTAACCATAAAAGTATTTTACTGTGTAAAAAATATCAGGCTAATACAATTCTCGTTTACTTATGCAGAGCCCTGCAAAAGCCAAAGTGGTAAACATATAAAGGTACCAAAATATAATAAAATCTTATACACACTAAATGTCTTTGAAATAACTATGCTCGTGAGCTTTCCCCCTCGTGGACAATATGATGCCCAAACAGTGTCACCGTGAGTTCCAGTCAGGCCTGACTACTTTCAAACACTGTCACTCCAATGAAAGGGATCTTCGCTAGCAAAATGTTGGTGCACTTAGTATTTGTAATCCAAGGGATATCAAATAAAGTTAGCTGAACTCCGGATATACTTTAGGGCGTGAAGTCACAAGTAAAAAAATGCCCAACCTTAACCACACAGTTACTGCGTAACACGCTGTCCCCTGGTGTGCAGCGCACTGCTCTGATGGCGGTAGGCCCTAACCAAAGGATCACGGGCCTAATAATAATTAAAAGTCCTGGGCAAGTGCCCTCTCACCCGACCAGGCCCAGTCCGTTCGGCTGGTTCTGTTGCTGGTGCTCCGGCACACGATCTCTCCACCACCCGTAGTCTCCGGTCCCTCAGTCAACCGTATGGAAGTCGATAGATGGGTAGATTGTTGTGTGGGTGGGGTAAGTGGCGCTCCCAAAGGAGGGTATGTGTAGATCAAAATGCAAAATACTGTGTAAGCCTGGATGTTACCAGACTATTTGATACGAAAAATGGAGAGTGTGCATAAACAAATAAAATTGAAAAGGGGAGGAAATAACTAGCCTCTCCGTGTTCTCTAATTATTGTAAGATAACGACATTGTGCTGATATATATAAATATCTAAAGTGCTGTGCGCATATATGTATCTTTACCAACCACTAAAGAGTGAAAAAACAGATTTTGAACAAAAACAGATTTTGAACAAAAAAAGGGGGGTAAAAACCTCCTAAAGTGGGGGGGCGTGTCCGGGATGGCGCTGGGAGCAGACGTGCTTGTCTGAGCTCCCCAGGACCGGTGCTATATAAGTCCTTTTATAGGGTGCAGACCCTCCCAGATTCCTCCTCCTGTGTCCCCCTAGCCCTGGGACCCTGCCCTGGACAGCTCGGGGGTGAGATTGGCCAGCAGTGACCCCAGGAAAGGCCGCGGCTGGACGTCGCGGACTAGGCCGAAGCCGGGGACTCGCCTAGAATCCCGGCCTGAAGCTCCGCGGGGCCGGCGCGGTACAACGCCTCAGATCCTTCTCTCCTGCATCTCCCCAGCCTTGGGACCCTATCCGGACGCTGGTGAAGTGGGGATGGCCGTCTGTGACTCCAGGAAAGGTTGCAGATCGGGCGTTGTTGACTAGGCCGAAGCCGGGGACTCGCCTGGAATTCCGGCCCGGACATCCGCAGGGCCGGCGCAGTAGGACCCTCTTTTTTTTTTTTTTTTTGTTTGCTTTTGGGCATAAAACCCCTCCTGCCATCTTCCTCTGCCTCCTGATCCCCTGTAGTTTCCCTGGGGTATGCAGAGGAGGAAAAGTCAACCACGCTCCAAGAAGAAAGCCGCAAAGTTAGACGCTGCGGACAAGGCCGCAGCCGCGGCCTCACCAAAAGCCTGTGCCCCGATGGAAAACCAGGGTGAAGACCCCGACCGGCTGCCTGCCACGGCGGCCGATTTTAAAGCGGTCCTGCATGCCATAACTACCCTGACTGGTAAGGTGGACCATATACAGGCAAATGTGGAGTTTATTAGAAAAGACTTTGACGCTTTTCGTGGTAGAATGACTGAGGTGGAGCACAGGGTCTCCCAGACCGAAGACACGGTACGCGACCATGGGGCTGACATTCACTCACTTAAGGCCAGGGTCAAGGTGCTGGAGTCCCGCGCAGAAGACACAGAGAATCGCAACAGAAGAAATAATTTGCGTGTTCTGGGACTCCCCGAGGGGGCTGAGGGTGCTGACCCCACGGCCTTTGCTGAACGCTTATTACAACAAATACTCCCTTCAGCACACTTCTCTCCGTTTTTTACTGTGGAGAGGGCTCATCGCATACCCGCCACCAGGGGGCCCCAGGGAGCACCGCCGCGCACTTTTATCCTTAAACTTCTCCACTTCCGGGACAGAGATACGGTGATGAAGGAGGCCAGGGCTCAAGGTGAATTACGCTTCGACAATGCCAAGCTTCTAATCTTTCCGGACTATTCGCTGGAAACCCAGAAACAGCGTAAATCCTTTGAAGCTGTGAGGGCTCGGCTTCGCTCCAAACACATCAAGTACAGTATGTTGTTCCCGGCCAGGCTGAGGGTGGAAGATGGTGAGTCTCTTCGGTTCTTCGTGTCCCCAGAGGAGGCCTCCATGTGGATCGACACACTCCCGCGAGGATGAGTATTCCTGCTGATTGCCTACTGATGTGGGCTGTTTCAACTGATGTCTTTTCTCACGTGCCTTGTTATTTTCTATTTTTGTATCCCTTTCTTTTTTCTACACACTGGCCTGGGTCTTCTTCCTGGGTCCTGACGGGCCATATGTGCTACTGTGTACTCCAATCCATGGCCCCCGGGGCCGGGAGGCTGTGACTTGAACTTTTCGCTGCAGCCTCACTGTTGGAGGATTGTCCGAAACTTGTCCTGTTTCTGCCCCTTCCTCCCCCCCTTCTCCACGTCCTGAGGCCCAGGCCCTCGAGTTTGTCAGCACGTACTCCGACAGCGCTTAAGTTTGTACCCCCGGCATAGCCGGGAGACTGCACCCACATTTATTTTTTCTATCTGCTCCGGTCCCCGGCGGGGGACTGCGTGCGTGTCGTCTAACCGCTGGACTGTGGATGCTGTTCCGCACACGTTTCCCCATTACAGGCGTGTTCGCCTTTGTTTCCAGTTGGGATCCTAAGCCTCCCCATAGTTGGGGTTGGGGGTGGCGGGGTGGGGGGTGGGGGGGATGGTTGGGACTGTTTGGTTATGTTTTGTTATTTTCTTATATTTTTACAAGCGATGTTTTACAGTGTGACTTAGGATGTGTGGGTCGGTATGTTTTGATTTATGTAATGGTCCGGGTCCGGTCCCAGGGTCCGGTAATCTTGTTCCAGCTCTATCTAGTACCACAGGGTGACTATGGCTGAGTGCACCATAGTTTCCTGGAACACTAGGGGTCTCAACTCCTCTATAAAGAGGTCACTGGTGTTTCAGTTCCTTAATGCTCACTGCCCCCAGATATGTATCCTTCAAGAGACGCATTTAACTGGCAGCAAACTTTTAAGCCTGAAGCGTTCCTGGGTGGGACGCCTCTACCACTCCACTCATACCAACTACTCCCGGGGAGTTAGCATTCTAGTTCACAAATCCCTGCCTTTTAGGTTGCTGGCGCTGGAGCTGGACCCGGATGGGAGATATGTCATAATGCATGCTGTGATAGATAGGGTGGAGCTGGTGGTGGTGGGTCTTTACCTGCCCCCCCCGGCCTCCATGAGAATACTCAACCAGCTAGTTTCTAAGATTGTTGTGTTTGGTACGGATAATGTGGTGATCATGGGCGATTTTAACCTGGTCCCGGACCCTGGGTTGGACAGACTTTCCGGTGTGGCGGGCCCAGTTTCGGACCTGTCCTCCTGGGCAGAGGCCTCCAATTTGACTGATGTGTGGCGGTGGCGCTACCCTGATCAGCGGGCCTACACATGTCACTCGGCCTCACATAAAACATTCTCGCGCATAGATCTGGCCTATGTGTGGGGGTCTGTCCTCCCTAGGGTCAGGGGTGTCTCCATCCTTCCTCGGGGCGTCTCGGATCATGCTCCTCTGCAATTGAGGCTGGGTGTGTCCGTGGCTCCGGGGGAGGGATTGTGGAGATTGTCCAGATTTTGGCTGTCCGACTCCAGGATCTCTGAACCATATCGTTCTGAGGTGATACAATACTGGCGAGACCTGGACCCTACTGTGCCCCTTACCGTGTCTTGGGATGCATTCAAGGCCTTCTCTAGGGGCAGCCTGCAGACGCATATCCGGAGGACTCGCAGGGACATGAGGGAGGATATAAAGCGGGCTGAGGCAAGGGTGACTACACTTGAGACAGAATACACTGCTACCAGGGACTCTGGAGTATACTCTGACTTTCAGGCCGCACTGAGGGATGTGCTTCTGCTCCGCACATCCGCTACCAAAACTAAATTTCTGCACCAATCCCAACGCATATTCGAACATGGGGAGAAAACGGGTAGCATGCTGGCGTGGCTGTCAAGGGAGAGCTCTTCACCTGTGACCATATCGGCAATAGCTGACTCGGATGGGTCGCTGCTGACCGATCCTGCCGCCATCAACGGCCGCTTTGCATCCTTCTACCAGGAGCTGTACAGCTCCCGGCTGACATGCACGGACGAGGAGCTCACGGCATATCTGGAGGAGACGGAGCTGCCCTGCTTGATGTCCGCCTGCAGAGATGCATTAGACGCCCCTATCACGCTAGACGAGATTCGGCGGGCGGTGTCCTCCCTACAGGGAGGTAAGACGCCGGGCCCGGATGGCATCCCTGCCGAACTCTTTAAGACGTATGTGGAGGAGCTGCTTCCCGCATTTAAACTTATGCTACAAAAGGCTGCGGACGGGGATTGTCTCCCCCAGACCATGGCCGAAGCAGTTATAGTAGTCATTCTCAAACCAGGCAAGGCCCCTGACCAGTGCTCCTCGTACCGGCCGATATCTCTCCTAAATGTCGATGCCAAGATATTGGCCAAGGTATTAGCCGGACGCCTGAATGTTGTGATCACTGCATTGGTGCACGCTGATCAATCTGGGTTAATGCCGGGGCGGGGAACTGATATTAATATACGACGGCTCCTCACACATCTTGCCAGGGCGGACGGGGGCGGCCCGGGGGTGGTGGCCTCTCTAGATGCCGAGAAAGCGTTTGACTCGGTGGAGTGGCGCTACCTCTGGGCCGTCCTGTGTAAATTCGGGTTTGGCCCCCAATTTGTTAAATGGGTCCAACTGCTTTACCGCGACCCCATAGCTCGTATTCGCATGAACAACTCGCTTTCGTCTCCATTCCCCCTGTCCCGGGGCACTAGGCAGGGCTGCCCACTCTCCCCTGGCTTGTTTGCGTTGGCCATGGAACCCATGGCGGCACGTATTAGGACAGCTCCCCTGGTTGAGGGCATCCCTGTGGGGGTGGTCACGGACAAAATATCCCTATATGCTGACGATACCCTCCTGTTCCTTAAGGACGTTTCTTCCCTCCCACCGGCTCTCCACATTGTGGATGTGTTTGGCTCGTTTTCTGGAATTAAGGTAAACTGGGGAAAGTCACTCCTTTTTTCACTCCATCTGTCGGGACCCCGCCCCCCCACGGGTACCCCCTTAAACTGGACGTTGGAATTCAAATATCTTGGGATACTGATTAGAGCGCCCCTGTCCTCCTACATAGACTTGAATCTCATGCCACTGCTGAAGACCTTCTCGAGGAGATGCACGGCCTGGAGATCCCTCCCTCTCTCACCGGTGGGTATGGTCAATCTGGTGAAAATGGTCTACCTTCCTAAATTCCTATACTTTTTTCGTAATTCCCCATTGATCCCCCCGGCCCCATTTTTCGCCACATTAAATGGTATCATATCCTCCTTTGTGTGGAATGGCAGACCTCCACGGTTGGCCATCTCCACCTTACAGCTCCCCATTGCGCGAGGTGGCTTGTCCCTACCGGATTTCCAGGTGTATTTTTGGGCGGCGGTTTTGGTCACAGTCAGGTGGTGGTTCTCTCAGCCTAAAGCCAACCCTGCGGTGACCCTTGAAGCGGCGATTATGGGTTCATACTCCTCCCTCAGCAACTTGATGTTCAGGGGTCCGAAATCTCACCCCGGTCTTACGGAGCCTATGCGTACGACGATATCAGTGTGGCGTAGGGTTAGCGCACGTAATAGCTCCCCTGTTACATACTCCCCCCATCTCCCCCTATGGGGTAATCCCACCCTTCCACACTTGAACACGGTCCCGGACCCCCAGGTGTGGGCAAAGAAAGGGATAGTGAACCTTAAACACATAGTTGCCGGCGGTAAATTGCGCTCGTTCCCCGACCTCAGAGATGCCTATCAGTTGCCGGGCTGGATGTTGTTTCGTTATTACCAACTACGCCATGCGTACAATAAGCAATTCCCACCTTCCATTGCCCTCGGATCGGACTCTGTGGAGAGACTTCTTACTGCCAGGGTCATAGATAAACCCCTATCCTCCCTGTACTTCTGTTTGTCCGTAAGCCCCAAAGGAAAGCTTGAGAAAGCTATGATTAAATGGAGGGGGGACATCCCTGACCTGACCTGACGGAGGAGGAATGGGAGTCTACCCTATCCTCCTTTGTGACGAACATGATCTCGGCCAAAGACCGATTTTTGCAGGTTAAGTTCCTCCACAGGGCCTACTTCACTCCAAAACGACTGACCCTTATGAACCCGGAGACCCCGGTGAATTGTCCTCGGTGTGACCTGCAGGCTGCCTCCTTCCTACACATGATCTGGACCTGCCCACGTCTGGTGGATTACTGGACGGGGGTAGTGGACAGCCTCAATGGAATAGCGGCCCTGGACTTGAGACCTGATTCTCGGGCATTGCTGCTTAACATCTTTGGGGCAAAAATCCGGGGCAAGTATACCAGGCTGTTTCTGGGCTATGCCACCTTTTATGCACGAAAGGTGATATTCCTCCATTGGAAAGACCCGGTGCCACCTACAGTTTCTATGTGGCGTACGGTTGTGAACTCAGTGTTACCACTCTACAAACTTACCTACCTTAATCGGAACTGCCCCAACAAATTTGATAAAATATGGTCGGGATGGATAGATGCCTGGGGGGAGGGGTCCCTGGAGGACGCACGGGATGGGGTGGCTGGGGATGCACCACAGCCCTGAATCCATAGGTTGGTTCTCCTGTGAGTTGATGACCTGTTTTGTTATGTTGTTTATCCATTTACTTGAGGTTCCTTCTTGTCCCTCCCTCCCTCCCCCCTCTCTCTCCCCCCCCTCCCCCCCCCCTTCCTTCCCTTCTCCCCCTCCCTTCCCCCCTCCCTTTCCCCCCTCCCCCCTCTCCCTTCCCCCCCAAATCGGTTATCCTGGGATATTATGCTGTAATGTATACCTCCTGATCTAACGTTGGAAGTTCCTGGGACCTTATTCTCACTCATCCTGTGGTTAATATTGTTGTGGTTTTCTAAGTTACTGAGTATTGTCCTTCATGTAAAGGATTGTGTGTTTGCATCGCTTGTATTGTAAAGATCTAAATAAAACATTTTCTTCTTGTTAAAAAAAAAAAAAAAACTGCTAAAGTGAGTGTGTGTTGGACCATACAATAACTCAAATTGTATAATCAGTTACAATATTCCTCCCATAGAATGAGGGTGAGATAATGACATTTTTTTGTTCAAAATCTGTTTTTGTTCAAAATCTGTTTTTTCACTCTTTAGTGGTTGGTAAAGATACATATATGCGCACAGCACTTTAGATATTTATATATATCAGCACAATGACGTTATCTTACACTAATTAGAGAACACGGAGAGGCTAGTTATTTCCTCCCCTTTTCAATTTTATTTGTTTATGCACACTCTCCATTTTTCGTATCAAATAGTCTGGTAACATCCAGGCTTACACAGTATTTTGCATTTTGATCTACACATACCATCCTTTGGGAGCGCCACTTACCCCACACACACAACAATCATTTTTAGTCCCTGGGTACAGGGGCCATTTTTGGGGGGGCAGCAGACCATTCATTCTAGTCCTAAGCGCAGGTTTTCCTATAATATTCATCGATAGATGGGTAGACTCTTGGATGCTCCGAGATATCAGCAGGCTCTCCGGATGAGATCCCTCTCCCTGAGACGAGCATGATTTTCCCGATTCGGTAGGCCCAGGCTCTCCGGCCTAGACAAGCACAACAGGCCCCAACACAGGCTCCGACTTGCTGGGCGGGCGATGTCCAAAGAGACCGCTTGTCGCTCCTCCTCCCCTTAAATAACCCTTCCCCAGCAGACCTTGCACCGGGCAATGCACTGTGGGTATAGTAGTCTTATATAGCATCCACGGCATTGGGGTCCATTTCTCCCTGTACCACAAGTCCCACCGTGCACCTTTCCTTCCAAGTCAAACAGTAATCAGTACATTATCAAATAGAGTTCCGGAGGGATCTGGGTTCACTTGCATAAAAAGTAGTCCTTATAGCATACCAATAAGTGACACCCCGCTACATTTAGAAAACGACACAGTCCAAACCCTCTGTAACATAAGCCCCGGTGGATCGCTTACTTGATTTGCGGTCGGTAATGGCAAATCCTGGACTCGAGCCCCCACATGTAGCAATACCCCCGCAGGGGGCGCTGGTTTAAGATTTGGGCCTGCCGTTACCTTACTGTTCACCACGTCCGTCCTAGGCATCTTTCTTGAAGAGTTGCTCACAAATGTCTGCACCAAACACTTACCGTATATACTCAAGTATAAGCCAAGGTTTTCAGCCCTTTTTTTTAGGCTGAAAATGACCCCCTCGGCTTATACTCGGGTCAGTGTCCCCACTTACTGTTCTCTGGTGCCTATGGGGCCGCTCCGGTGTGTGCGGGTGTTCTCGGGGGATGAAGAGGCTTTCAATTAAGCTCCTGAGCAAACTGCATTTGCCGACGGAGGTGAGGAAGATAAGATGATGTCATCAGTCAGAGCCTGAGCAGGGGAAGTTTTCTTTTTTGAGATGTCTGAGCTATCACTGCACTGGCATCCCCGGCATCCCTTCAGATGAGAAAAATCAGCAGGCAAGAAAAGGGGACATACTAAAAGGAATGACATAAAGTGAGAGGGGATGATTCTTCTACAGGATTCCATATGGATCAAGCAGCCAGGTAAGAAGCACCAGTGCCCCCCTCCCCCACTAAGTGGCAGTGCCCCCAAACTTCCCCCATTAGGCACCAGGAACCCCATCTCTCCTACTGGATGCTGGTTGCTTAGAACACAAAAGAAATTTACCGTACCAGTAGCTGCTGCATTTCCCACCCTAGGCTTATACTCGAGTCAATACGTTTTCCCATATTTTTTTGTGGTAAAATTAGGTGCCTCGGCTTATACTCGGGTCGGCTTATACTCGAGTATATACGGTAGTCTCTTTTTCTCAAGGGTTTTTGTAACGGCACCCCAAATCTGAAAGGGGGTTAACGCCGCTTAAGCGATTCCCTCTCCTGGACACACATTCGCTACCGATACTCCACAGTCAGGCGACCACTTTCCATAGGATTAATCCTTCCGGAAGAACGAGACAACATGCTCTGTATCTTCCCAAGATAGACTCTGTTTATTGAAAAAACATTGCAACTTTTATACACATAGAGGGGAGTTTCTTATTTTCTTCTCACCATACATCTTTTACCAGAGCTAATTTCCATGATCTACTTAACTACAGCTTGATGACTCAGACATATGACCTTTTAGGCTAGCTTTTGTCTCCCAATCCACTTTCAGTTTAAATGATTATGCATGACCTTTTGGGCTAGCCGTACTGTCTCCCATTTCTCAAAAGACTTCACACAATAGATACATAACGAGCTCCCAATACACATCTCACAATGAAAGGATCTGTAGCATAATTGAGGTTCATTAACATTACACAAGCAGACAGGTGACACATCAGCATCTCTTTAACCTGTTGAGTTCAGGATCAACAAAATAGTTATTTACAGATCCTGGGAAATATAGGGGAATAATATTACAGACTAGGGATGAGCCGAACACCCCCGGGTTCGGTTCGCACCAGAACCCGCGAACGGATCGAAAGTTCGCACGGACGTTAGAACCCTATTAACCACTTCCATACTGGGCACTTATACACCTTCCTGCCCAGACCAATTTTCAGCTTTCTGCGCTGTTGCACTTTGAATGACAATTGCGCGATCATGCTACACTGTACCCAAACTAAATTTTTATCATTTTGTTCCCACAAATAGAGCTTTCTTTTGGTGGTATTTGATCACCTCTGCGATTTTTATTTTCTGCTAAAAAATAAAAAAAAGACCGAAAATTTTGAAAAAAAAAAGTTTTTTTTGTTTCAGTTACAAAACTTTGTAAATAAGTTCGTTTTCTCCTTCACTGATGGGCACTGACGGGCATGGATAAGGCGGCATGGATGGGCACCAATGAGGTGGCACGGATGGGCAACGATCGGCGGCATGGATGGGCAACGATCGGCGGCACGGGTGGGCACAGATAGGCGGCATGGGTGGGCACAGATAGGCGGCACGGGTGGGCACAGATAGGCGGCATGGGTGGGCACAGATAGGGGGCACGGGTGGGCACAGATAGGCGGCACGGGTGGGCACAGATAGGCAGCACGGGTGGGCACGGATAGGCAGCACGGGTGGGCACTGATGGGCACGGATAGGCGGCATGCGTGGGCACTGATAGGTGGCACGGATGGGCATGGATGGGCACTGATAGGTGGCATGGATGGGCACTGATAGGTGGCACTGTACTGTACTAATGGATGCCAATCAGTGCCAAACAATAATGCCTGCCAATCAGTGGTGCCCATTGTGGCACTGATTGGCATCCATTTGGCATTAGCTACGGCTGACGCGTTGCGAAGGCGAACCCTCTTCCTCAGAGCCAAAAAGTGATCACTTTTTGGCTCTGAGGAAGAGGGTTCGCCTTCGCAACGCGTCAGCCGTAGCTGTTACACCTGTCATCTGGACTCTCTGGTGTCTGGTTCCAGCAGGAGGCAATTCCCATTGATGGAATGTTATACGTGCCTATTTTCATACTTGCTTTGTGAGTATTTGTTATCTTTTTATATATTTTTAATAAACCTAGCCACTGGTTATGCACTAGGTCGGTGCGCCCTCTTTTTTTCCTTTTACTTTTTAGTCTTAAAGAATACCAATTATTCTGAAGAGGGCAGCAAGATCCCTGGTCATTTCCTTCCCTACGGAACACTCTGGTTGTGTCACTAAGAGACCAAACTTCCAAGCGCAGGAGATTGTTTGTGTATCCATTTGGCATTGGCATCCATTATCCCTGGTGGTCTAGGGTGGCATACCTTATGGTGGGCTTCCCTGGTGGTCTAGTGGAATCCCTGGTGGTCCAGTGGGCATCCTCGGGGGGGCTGTGCTGATAATCAATCAGCACAAACCCCCCCTGTCAGAGGAGCAGCCGATCAGCTCTCCTCTACTCGCGTCTGACAGACGCGAGTGAGGAAAAGCCGATGACTGGCTTTTCCTGTTTACATCGTGATCAGCCGTGATGATTGGACACGGCTGATCACGTGGTAAAGAGTCTCCGTCGGAGATTCTTTACCTAGATCAGTGTTGCGGGGTGTCAGGGGCGCGCAGCGGCTCAAAATCCTGAGGACGTCATATGAGTGGGGTTTTTATTGAAACAAGGATTGGTGATAAAGCATCAGTAGAGAGGAGACACCCTTTTCCCATATTAACTCTTACAGGAGAGAATTTCCCTTCCTAGGGGTAGATTTCCTCTCACTTCCTGTTGTCTCCTTCCGTTTGCAAGTAGGAGTCGTTTGTAAGTTGGATGTTTGAAAGTAGGGGCCTGCCGTATATACTCTGCAGAAATTTCCCCCTTAGGTGTCGGTGTTGCCACAACACTGTAAGCCCTCACAGTTACTCTTGGTGGGCGCTGGAACGCCCTGCTGTGAACTATTATATCAGGAATTGTATTTACATGCTATTGTTGAATAGTGGTAGGAAAAATTGGGCCTTTGGTGGTGGTGCTGGTGCCACAAAACTGTAAGCCCTCACAGTTACTCTTGGTGGGCGCATGAATGGGCCCTGCTGTGAATTATTAGATCAAGAATTGTAATTGCATGCCCCTGTTGAACAGGGGCTGAAAAATTAGGTCTATGGTGGTGGTGGCGGTGTTGCCACAACACTGTAAGGCCTCACAGTTACTCTTGGTGGGCGCAGGAATGGGTCCTGCTGTGAATTATTAGATCAAGAATTGTAATTACATGCCCCTGTTGAACAGGGGCAGGAAAATTGGGCCTTAGGCACTGGTGCCACAACACTGCAACCCCTCACAGATACTGTACTTGGAGCACAGCAATGAGCCCTGTTGCAAAGTATTGCATCAAAAATTGTAATTACACGCCCCTGTTGAACAGGGGCAGAAAAATTGGGCCTTAGGCACTGGTGCCACAACACTGCAACCCCTCACAGATACTGTACTTGGAGCACAGCAATGAGCCCTGTTGCAAAGTATTGCATCAAAAATTTTAATTACATGCCCCTGTTGAACAGGGGCAGAAAAATTGGGCCTTAGGCACTGGTGTCACAACACTGCAACCCCTCACAGATACTGTACTTGGAGCACAGCAATGAGCCCTGTTGCAAAGTATTGCATCAAAAATTGTAATTACACGCCCCTGTTGAACAGGGGCAGAAAAATTGGGCCTTAGGCACTGGTGCCACAACACTGCAACCCCTCACAGATACTGTACTTGGAGCACAGCAATGAGCCCTGTTGCAAAGTATTGCATCAAAAATTTTAATTACATGCCCCTGTTGAACAGGGGCAGAAAAATTGGGCCTTAGGCACTGGTGCCACAACACTGCAACCCCTCACAGATACTGTACTTGGAGCACAGCAATGAGCCCTGTTGCAAAGTATTGCATCAAAAATTGTAATTACACGTCCCTGTTAAACAGGGGCTGAAAAATTGGGCCTTAGGCACTGGTGCTGGTGCCACGACACTGCAACCTCTCCCAGATACTCTAGTTGGAGTGCAGGAATGAGCCCTGCTGCAAAGCATTGCTTAAAAAATTGTAATTACACGCCCCTGTTAAACAGGGGCTGAAAAATTGGGCCTTAGCCACTGGTAGCGGCACCCAGAAACAAAAATGTTCTTCCAAACTATCATCAGGAATCGGATCATTGAGGAGGAGGAGGATATTCAGTCAACATAACAGGACAGTCACTCAGCATCAGCATCAGTCTTGAAGGGATGTGACATTTAAAAATAAATTAGTCTGTTATATCAGCTTCAGGTGCTTGGTAGCTGGTGGTGATCCAAGACTGGTTCATCTTTATGAAGGTCAGTCGATCAACCGAGTCGGTGGACAGGCGCACCCTGTGACCCGTGACAAATCCTCCAGCAGCACTGAATGTGCGTTCTGAAAGAACGCTGGATGCAGGACAGGCCAGTAGCTCAATTGCATACTGTGCAAGCTCTGGCCAGTGATCCATCCTCAAGACCCAGTAAGCCAGAGGATTTTCGGTGGGGAAGGTGTCCAAGTCTGACCTTGCCCCTAGGTATTCCTGCACCATGTATATCAGACGCTGGCGATGGTTGCTGGAACCGATCATACCTTGGGGCTGCGGACTAAAGAATTGTCTGAACGCATCGGTCAGACGGCCACCTTCCCCACCGCTCCTTCTTTGACTGACCGAAGCCTCAGCAACTCGTTGTCCAGGACCAGGAGTTTGTAACCTCCCAGTCTCTGGGAACGCGTTGCACAGACCTTTCTGCAAGGCCTCCCGGAGTTGTCTCATCCTCTGCTCCCTCTGCGACGGTAAGATAAGGTCCGCAACCTTACCCTTGTACCGTGGATCAAGGAGAGTGGCCAGCCAGTAATGGTCCCTCTCCTTGATCTGAAGAATACGAGGATCCTTCCGCAGACTTTGCAGGATCAGGGAGGCCATGCAGCGTAGGTTAGCTGAGGCATTCGGTCCGGAGTCCTCTGGGTCACTAAGGACGACATGAACCGCAGCCACCTCCTCCCAGCCACGTACAAGTCCACGGGTTTCTTGGGACTGTAAATCATCCCTAAAAGACTGCTGCTGATGATGCTGAGTTCCAGGCTCCACCTACATGCTGACACAATCCTCCTCCTCCTCCTCTTCCTGTGCGATGGGTGGGACAGAAGGAACACTGTCTGGGTAAAGGGGGCCTTGAGAGGCAAGGAAGTCCTCCTCTTCCTGCCTCTGTTCTGCCTCAAGTGCCCTGTCCATTATTCCACGCAGCGTATGTTTCAACAGGTGGACAAGAGGTACAGTGTCACTGATGCATGCACTGTCACTGCTCACCATCCTCGTGGCCTCCTCAAATGGTGCCAGGACAGTGCATGCATCCCTGATCATGCCCCACTGGCGTGGTGAAAAAAACCCGAGCTCCCCTGACCCTGTCCTGCTGCCGTAGTCGCACAGGTACTCATTGATGGCCCTCTGCTGCGTGTGCAGCCGCTGCAGCATGGCCAACGTTGAGTTCCACCTGCTGGGCATGTCACATATAAGGCGGTTCTTGGGCAGGTTCAACTCCTTTTGCAGCTCAGCCAGCCGAGCACTGGCATTATATGATCTGCGGAAATGCACACAGACTTTCCTGGCCTGCCTCAGGACATCCTGTAAGCCCGGGTACCTGCCCAAGAACCGCTGCACCACCAGGTTAAGGACGTGACCCACACAGGGCACATGGGTCAGTTGTCCCTGTCGGAGGGCGGAGAGAAGGTTGGTGCCATTGTCGCAAACCACCATTCCTGGCTTAAGCTGGCGTGGCGTCAACCACCTCTCAGCCTGCCCCTGCAGAGCTGACAGAACCTCTTCCCCAGTGTGGCTCCTGTCCCCCAAACACACCAGCGCAAGCACAGCATGGCATCTTTTTACCTGCGTACTTGCGTAGCCCCTTGAACGCCTACGGAGCACCGCTGGTTCCGAGGACAAAGCACAGGAAGAGGCCATGGAGGAAGAAGAAGAGGAGGGGGTGGAGGAGAGAGGTGTGTCACAACAACCAGTAGTAGCATTTTGGAGGCGTGGCGGCTAGACAACCTCCAACACTACTGCATCTTGTCCTGCATCCTTCCCAGCTGCCAAAAGAGTGACCCAATGGGCCGTGAAATTAAGGTAACATCCCTGTCCATGCCTGCTGGACCATGAGTCAGCGGTAATATGCACCTTACCGCTGACCGCCCTGTCCAGCAAGGCATGGACATTGCCTTCCACATGCCGGTAGAGAGCCGGAATCGCCTTCCGTGAGAAAAAGTGGCGTTTGGGGAACCGCACATTGCACAAACTCACGGAAGTGGGCCGAGTCTACCAACCGAAAAGGCAGCAGTTGAAGTGCTAGCAATTTAGCCAAGCTAGCATTCAACCGCTGGGAATGTGAATGGCTGGGAGTGAACTTCTTTTGACGGTCCAGCAGCTGGGGCAGGGAAATTTACCTGCTAGAATCGGATGTCGTTGTACTGCTAGCAGAGTGCCCGCAAGTACTTGGCTGTGACACACCTAATTCTACACCTTCATTCCTCTCAGAGCAGGTTTCAGAGAGGACTGAAGGTATAGTGGGGTTGGAGATCCCAGCTGATGCGGAGCAAGGAGAGGTCCGCTTTGTTCTTTGGTGTGGGTCTTTAAGATAGGCTTGCCAACGAGCTGCATGGCAGGTCAACATATGTCTGGTCAAGCATGTGGTGCCCAAGCGGCTGATGTTTTGGCCACACGAGATACGCTTGAGACATATGTTGCAAACAGCAGCGGCGCGATCTGATGCACTCGACTCAAAAAAGGCCCACACCAAAGAACTTTTGGAATAACGGGCAGAGGCAGCGCTCTGCACAGGCGGAGCTCTGCGGTGTGATTCAGTCGTTGTGCTGCCCTTACGCTGGCCCCTTGAGGGCATCCTGCCTCGTTGGAGATGTGCCTCCTCCTCATCCTCCGCCTCCTCCTCTCTCCTATCAGGCACCCACGTGGAGTCAGTGACCTCATCATCCCCTCCCTCCTCATCACTGGAGCCAATCTGGCAGTATGCTGCAGCTGCTGGAACATGACTGCCAGATTTCTGTCCTTCTTGAGCATCCCCTCTCTCTGCTCTCATGCTACTGCCTTCCTCTAGCTGGGTATCATTATCAGACCCTTCGAAACGCTGGGCATCCTCCTGGAGCATGTACCCAACACTGTGCTCAAACAGTTCGGGGGACTACTCAGGAGGACACGGTGGGTCTAGGGAAGGAGTGACTGATGATGACATTGATACGAGGGAAGAGGACGCTTTGGCAGCTGCTTTGCCAGTACCCTGAGCCTGGGTGAGAGAGGATGAGGAGGATGAGGAGGGCTTGGTCATCCACTCTACCAATTCCTCGGCATGATGCGGCTCAACACGTCCAGCTGCCGAAAATAAGGACAAGCGTGTCCCATGGCCACGTGCTGATGACGATGCACCGCGTCCACGACCAGCACTGTTGTCTCTAGAAACAGAGCCTGCTTGCCCTCTTTTATTGGCTCCTGACTGTCTGCCTCTCTTTGTTTGCCTTCCAGACATTCTAAAGGCCTGCGGGGAGATGGGAAAACCAGCAATAAGGGGTAGCTTCAGGTGTATAATGTGCAGGAGGCACACTACGCCCGCTGTAAGTGCTGCAGATGCCTGCCTGTGTTACTGAACAGGAAATCACAGCAATAAGGGCTAGCTTCAGGTGTTTGTTTTTTTTGCAAGAAGCCCAATACGCCTGCTGTAAGTGCTGCAGATGCCTGCCTGTGTTACTCAAACAGGAAATCACAGCAATAAGGGCTAGCTTCAGGTGTATATTTTGCAAGAAGCACAATACGCCTGCTGTAAGTGCTGCAGATGCCTGTTAGTGTAACACAAAAGAAAAAAAACTACGAGCAATAAGGGGTAGCTTCAGGTGTATAATGTGCAGGAGGCACACTACGCCTGCTGTAAGTGCTGCAGATGCCTGCCTGTGTTACTCAAACAGGAAATCACAGCAATAAGGGCTAGCTTCAGGTGTATATTTTGCAAGAAGCACAATACGCCTGCTGTAAGTGCTGCAGATGCCTGCCTGTGTTACTCAACAGGAAATCACAGCAATAAGGGCTAGCTTCAGGTGTATATTTTGCAGGAAGCACACTACGCCTGCTGTAAGTGCTGCAGATGCCTGCCTGTGTTACTCAACAGGAAATCACAGCAATAAGGGCTAGCTTCAGGTGTATATTTTGCAAGAAGCACAATACGCCCGCTGTAAGTGCTGCAGATGCCTGCCTGTGTTACTCAAACAGGAAATCACAGCAATAAGGGCTAGCTTCAGGTGTATATTTTGCAAGAAGCACAATACGCCCGCTGTAAGTGCTGCAGATGCCTGCCTGTGTTACTCAAACAGGAAATCACAGCAATAAGGGCTAGCTTCAGGTGTATATTTTGCAAGAAGCACAATACGCCTGCTGTAAGTGCTGCAGATGCCTGCCTGTGTTACTCAAACAGGAAATCACAGCAATAAGGGCTAGCTTCAGGTGTATATATTGCAGGAAGCACAATACGCCCGCTGTAAGTGCTGCAGATGCCTGCCTGTGTTACTCGAACAGGAAATCACAGCAATAAGGGCTAGCTTCAGGTGTATATTTTGCAGGAAGCACACTACGCCTGCTGTAAGTGCTGCAGATGCCTGTTAGTGCGACACACACGGAAAACACAGCAATAAGGGCTAGCTTCAGGTGTATGCTGTGCAGGAGGCTTAGCAAAAATATCACTGACACTGTCCCTGCCTATCCTCTCTCCCTACACACAAGGTTTAGCAGAATTCACTGACACTGTCCCTACCTATCCTTCTCTCTCCCTACACACAAGGTTTAGCAGAATATCACACTGACACTGTTCCTATCTATCCTTCTCTCTCCCTACACACAATTTCACTAACACTGTCCTGCCTATCCTTCTCTCTCCCTGCACGCCGGAACACACTACACAAGGCCGCCGCGCTGGCGGACTTTTATAGTGTGGGGCATGTACTAAACCCCGCCGAGCTATAATTGGCCACAGGCATCCTGCCTGTGGCCGATTATGGCTCTCCTCGCTGCCGGCGCTGTGATTGGCCAAGCATGCAGGGTCACAGTGCGTGCTTGGCCAATCACAGCGCCGGGATTTTGTGCCGTTCGCGTCACTTAAATTTGTCACGAACGACCCAAAACATTCGATCTTCGTCGAACGATCGAACACACGATGTTCGAGTCGAACGTATGTTCGACTCGAACGCGGAGCTCATCCCTATTACAGACCCATTTTAAAACAATCCAATACATATTCTCAATGTCCATTATTTCCTGGCTCACCCTGTGCCCAAAATGACCCCTGTCACAACAACGTATATACAGCATTGAATCTGATTAGTACAGATCATAGTGGGGTTTTCATTCACCCTGTGCCCCTAATAGAGACACAGGGTGGTTTACACATAAGAGGCATTGGGGAAGCTGAAGCAAGGGTATCTCATACTTTCTAAGAGTTTCTGGGTTCCCCGGGCCCTCCCGTTACATCTCTCCCCTTTCGGCAGGAGACTAACACAGGAGGAGACCCCAGACCGGTTGACTCCGAAGTTAGTCCATAGGTCCATTCCTCTAATGCCGGTATCCACACAGTACATCAAATAAATTGCTCCAAACAGAGCATTTCTTACCCAGCCAACCTCTGCCTCTCTCAGAGAACATACCCGCCGCTGGGGAGAAGCCTGGACTGACCCTTCTCCCTGGGGTCCTTTCAGCTGCTGGAGAGACGACAGGGTGACTGGGCTCAGTCTGTCCTGCTGTTGGGGATCTGGGCCGACTGCCCAGCATCCCTGGGGTATACAAGTGGAGACTGAAGTCCCATCCACTTGTGGTAGGTGAAAATCCCCTAGTGCTTGCAAGGCTGACATCCTCCTGTCTCAGGGTCACACCATTTTCTGGGGTTGTGTCAGTGAAGACCGAAGTCCCATCCAGTACCACAGGAACTCCCTTTTCTGTTAGTTGAGAGCAGAGGCCCGCGGCACTCTGCTCTGTTGCCAGCTCTTCTGCTGGGTTGCTGTAAGTGGAGACCACAGTCCCATCCACCGATATCAGCTCAAGTTGCAGTTGTGTGCAGAGACCAGTAGCATTCTGCCCTGCTGCCAGTGATTCAGCTGGGGGTAAAAGCTTTACCACCTCAGCTTGTTGCTGGAGAGAGGGGCCAACTGCCCTGGCTCCCTGAAACTCCACAGTTGTTTCTGGTGCTGGGCAGAGGTTGGTAGCACTCTGCCCTGTTGCCAGCACTTCTGGGGACTCCACACCATCTGCTCTGGCTAACTGTTGGGGGGGGGAAAAGGGCTGCTTCTCCTCCCTGCATCTCTGAAATCCACTGGGAAAGAGGAGCCATCACCTTCTCACCTCGGGCCTCCAAAACTGCCACGGGTGTAGAGCAGGGGTCTGCAGTACTTTGTCCTGCTGCCAGTACTTGAGCAGGCGATGCATAATCCCTAACATCCTCTGAACAGTCCCTTAAGTCCATACCTTCTGTAATCTGTGGCTGGGGAGATGAGCCAACTGCCCTAGCTCCCTGGAAATCCATATCATCCACTTCGGCTTTAGGGATGGCAATCTTCAGATTTTCCACTGCCGATTCTTCAGCCAGGATTTCAGAGTTGTCCACTGGTATTTCCTGATAGTCCCAGGCAAAGGTAGCACCACCCTGCTGCTGAGCAGATTCTAGCAGCTGTCTGTAGGCGATCTCCGATTGACGTATTTCCGCCATTCTCTGCTCATGTTGCCGCTCTCGTTCTCTCTCTTGTCGCTGTCGTTCTCTCTTGTCGCGCATCCTGCAGCTGGATGTCTTTAATGGCTTCCTGTATGGCGGTCTCTGATGGGTTAGCACCATATAATGCCAACCGTTGTCGAACTCGTTGCTGAAACAAGTCTTCAACTGACCAGGGTCCTGCATCACCATCCCTCTGATCCATCTCGGCTAGCTCCCTGATCAAGGTGGCCTTGTTCTTTGTCCCACTGGTCCCTCCATGGCTCTCCAGTAGGTCTTTCAGCGTGACTTTCCTGCAGGCTGCATAGCTGGTCCTTCACTGTGGTGGATTGAAGTGTCCCAGTAACTGGAGGGAAGATCCCACTGCTGCCAACCAATGTAATGGCACCCCAAATCTGAAAGGGGGTTAATGCCGCTTAAGCGATTCCCTCTCCTGGACACACATTCGCTACCGATACTCCACAGTCAGGCGACCACTTTCCATAGGATTAATCCTTCTGGAAGAACGAGACAACACGCTCTGTATCTTCCCAAGATAGACTCTGTTTATTGAAAAAACATTGCAACTTTTATACACATAGAGGGGAGTTTCTTATTTTCTTCTCACCATACATCTTTTACCAGAGCTCATTTCCATGATCTACTTAACTACAGCTTGATGACTCAGACATATGACCTTTTAGGCTAGCTTTTGTCTCCCAATCCACATTTCAGTTTAAATGATTATGCATGACCTTTTAGGCTAGCCGTACTGTCTCCCATTTCTTAAAAGACTTCACACAATAGATACATAACGAGCTCCCAATACACATCTCACAATGAAAGGATCTGTAGCATAATTGAGGTTCATTAACATTACACAAGCAGACAGCTGACACATCAGCATCTCTTAATTTAACCTGTTGAGTTCAGGATCAACAAAATAGTTATTTACAGATCCTGGGAAATATTGGGGAATAATATTACAGACCCATTTTAAAACAATCCAATACATATTCTCAATGTCCATTATTTCCTGGCTCACCCTGTGCCCAAAATGACCCCTGTCACAACAACGTATATACAGCATTGAATCTGATTAGTACAGATCATAGTGGGGTTTTCATTCACCCTGTGCCCCTAATAGAGACACAGGGTGGTTTACACATAAGAGGCATTGGGGAAGCTGAAGCAAGGGTATCTCATACTTTCTAAGAGTTTCTGGGTTCCCCGGGCCCTCCCGTTACATCTCTCCCCTTTCGGCAGGAGACTAACACAGGAGGAGACCCCAGACCGGTTGACTCCGAAGTTAGTCCATAGGTCCATTCCTCTAATGCCGGTATCCACACAGTACATCAAATAAATTGCTCCAAACAGAGCATTTCTTACCCAGCCAACCTCTGCCTCTCTCAGAGAACATACCCGCCGCTGGGGAGAAGCCTGGACTGACCCTTCTCCCTGGGGTCCTTTCAGCTGCTGGAGAGACGACAGGGTGACTGGGCTCAGTCTGTCCTGCTGTTGGGGATCTGGGCCGACTGCCCAGCATCCCTGGGGTATACAAGTGGAGACTGAAGTCCCATCCACTTGTGGTAGGTGAAAATCCCCTAGTGCTTGCAAGGCTGACATCCTCCTGTCTCAGGGTCACACCATTTTCTGGGGTTGTGTCAGTGAAGACCGAAGTCCCATCCAGTACCACAGGAACTCCCTTTTCTGTTAGTTGAGAGCAGAGGCCCGCGGCACTCTGCTCTGTTGCCAGCTCTTCTGCTGGGTTGCTGTAAGTGGAGACCACAGTCCCATCCACCGATATCAGCTCAAGTTGCAGTTGTGTGCAGAGACCAGTAGCATTCTGCCCTGCTGCCAGTGATTCAGCTGGGGGTAAAAGCTTTACCACCTCAGCTTGTTGCTGGAGAGAGGGGCCAACTGCCCTGGCTCCCTGAAACTCCACAGTTGTTTCTGGTGCTGGGCAGAGGTTGGTAGCACTCTGCCCTGTTGCCAGCACTTCTGGGGACTCCACACCATCTGCTCTGGCTAACTGTTGGGGGGGAAAAAGGGCTGCTTCTCCTCCCTGCATCTCTGAAATCCACTGGGAAAGAGGAGCCATCACCTTCTCACCTCGGGCCTCCAAAACTGCCACGGGTGTAGAGCAGGGGTCTGCAGTACTTTGTCCTGCTGCCAGTACTTGAGCAGGCGATGCATAATCCCTAACATCCTCTGAACAGTCCCTTAAGTCCATACCTTCTGTAATCTGTGGCTGGGGAGATGAGCCAACTGCCCTAGCTCCCTGGAAATCCATATCATCCACTTCGGCTTTAGGGATGGCAATCTTCAGATTTTCCACTGCCGATTCTTCAGCCAGGATTTCAGAGTTGTCCACTGGTATTTCCTGATAGTCCCAGGCAAAGGTAGCACCACCCTGCTGCTGAGCAGATTCTAGCAGCTGTCTGTAGGCGATCTCCGATTGACGTATTTCCGCCATTCTCTGCTCATGTTGCCGCTCTAGTTCTCTCTTTTGTCGCTCTCGTTCTCTCTCTTGTCGCTGTCGTTCTCTCTTGTCGCGCATCCTGCAGCTGGATGTCTTTAATGGCTTCCTGTATGGCGGTCTCTGATGGGTTAGCACCATATAATGCCAACCGTTGTCGAACTCGTTGCTGAAACAAGTCTTCAACTGACCAGGGTCCTGCATCACCATCCCTCTGATCCATCTCGGCTAGCTCCCTGATCAAGGTGGCCTTGTTCTTTGTCCCACTGGTCCCTCCATGGCTCTCCAGTAGGTCTTTCAGCGTGACTTTCCTGCAGGCTGCATAGCTGGTCCTTCACTGTGGTGGATTGAAGTGTCCCAGTAACTGGAGGGAAGATCCCACTGCTGCCAACCAATGTAATGGCACCCCAAATCTGAAAGGGGGTTAACGCCGCTTAAGCGATTCCCTCTCCTGGACACACATTCGCTACCGATACTCCACAGTCAGGCGACCACTTTCCATAGGATTAATCCTTCTGGAAGAACGAGACAACACGCTCTGTATCTTCCCAAGATAGACTCTGTTTATTGAAAAAACATTGCAACTTTTATACACATAGAGGGGAGTTTCTTATTTTCTTCTCACCATACATCTTTTACCAGAGCTCATTTCCATGATCTACTTAACTACAGCTTGATGACTCAGACATATGACCTTTTAGGCTAGCTTTTGTCTCCCAATCCACATTTCAGTTTAAATGATTATGCATGACCTTTTAGGCTAGCCGTACTGTCTCCCATTTCTTAAAAGACTTCACACAATAGATACATAACGAGCTCCCAATACACATCTCACAATGAAAGGATCTGTAGCATAATTGAGGTTCATTAACATTACACAAGCAGACAGCTGACACATCAGCATCTCTTAATTTAACCTGTTGAGTTCAGGATCAACAAAATAGTTATTTACAGATCCTGGGAAATATTGGGGAATAATATTACAGACCCATTTTAAAACAATCCAATACATATTCTCAATGTCCATTATTTCCTGGCTCACCATGTGCCCAAAATGACCCCTGTCACAACAACGTATATACAGCATTGAATCTGATTAGTACAGATCATAGTGGGGTTTTCATTCACCCTGTGCCCCTAATAGAGACACAGGGTGGTTTACACATAAGAGGCATTGGGGAAACTGAAGCAAGGGTATCTCATACTTTATAAGAGATTCTGGGTTCCCTGGGCCCTCCCGTTACAGTTTTATTAAAGAACTTCCAGACAGAGGGATGGAGGGTTAGGGGAGATTCAGGTACCTTGCTTGCGGATCACGGGTATTTTCCTAATCCAGAGGACAAACAGCTTCCACACTGGATATTGCCACCACCGGATAGGCCTCTCTCACTGACCTAGCAGCCGGTACGGTGCTCAGCCAAAAGTCTCTGCCACAGACTTGCCAAAAGTCTCTGCCACAGACTTGTATAATCACTCACTTGAGTAAAGTTCTGAAACATAACACACAGTGCCAGGATCTTTCAGCCAGCCGGCAGCACTGTGAGGTAAATTTTCATCCGGATGCGTCCTCCAATTGAGTCCTCAATTGCTCGGTCCCTTCCCGCAGGCAAGGCGACACAGGACTATCCCTGGATCAGCAGGCCCCCAGAAACTCCTGGGCCTACTCTCAGTAACGGAGCCTCTGGGATCTGCAGGCCCCGAGGCGGAAACTGCTAACACATCCTTGAGGCCAGGAGGGCCGTCAGGTCAGGATCGGAAGACCCTGAGAAACGGTGTCTGCTCCTTAAGTACCCTCTCCCAGAATGCACAGTGGGGTCACCACTCTCATTGCGCTGTTTCTGGGAAAGGAATGTCCAATGCATCCAGCCTACTGCATTTCCAACCTTGACCTGTGGTGACAACGACACCTACAGTCAGGTGGAAAATGTGGAGCCCAGCTAAACTGGAACAGAGACCATAATTTTGTACAATTGTTCTGAGCTAAACGACAGCTCAGATAACTAAATTTACACTAGCGCCTACCCAGTAGGAGCAGGGCACTACATATATATTTATTTATTTGTCATCTGTGCAAAAAAAAAAAATGCCAAAACAAGAAGTATGAGAAAATCCCTCCAAAGTCATTTGCCACCAGGGCATACTTGCCAACTTGACTGAGTGACTTGACTGTTTCTGAGAGTTATGGGCGCTCCTACTTCCTGGCACCCAAGGCACATGCCCTTCATCTCTGTCCCATCTACTGAGGCTGCAAACTGCCTGCACTTTTTAATTTTCTTCTGCCATCTCCTGTTCCTGCCCCTCTTCAGAGTTTCCATGGCTGTTAATGCCCAAAAGCGGCAGACACCTTTCAAGACATTCTAGCAGCAGAAAAAGGACCATCGCCAGCAGCTGAAGGACCCCCTTGTTTCTCCATGACACGGTCCTGTCTGTGTCTCTCATGCTTCTGAGTAGGGATGAGCCCGATGTTCGAGTCGAAGGTAAGTTTGACTCGAACATCAGGTGTTCACCCGTTGGCCGAATTTATAACATTATGGGGCGTTTGTGGCAAATTTGACTGCCGCGGAACGCCCCATAATGCACTGTGAGATCACAGTGCATTGGCGTCTTATGATTGGCCAAAGCATACACCTGACCTGCATGCTTTGGCCAATCACAGCACGCTCTGCTGAGAGAGCCAAAATTGGCCAAAGGCAGGGTGCCTGTGGCCAATCATGGCTCAGGGGGCTAAGTCCACGCCCCACACTATATAAGACTGCTGCTTACACGGCGGCCGTATATAGTGTAATGAATGAAGAGAGATTAGGCAGCTTAGTTAGTGGCGTGCAGGCAGTGTATTTGATATATATATATATATATATATATATATATCAGGGCTTGACAAATTTGCTTGGAATCTAGGAGCCAGATAAAAAAGTTAGGAGCCAGGTTTTTTTTTTTAACGACCGACAAAGCTTTTTTATTTTTTGCAATAAAACATATCCAATAAATGTTGGCCAAAACGCATTCTGCTACATGTCTTTGGTTTAAAAAAAATCACAATAAGTGTATATTATTATTAGGTTTGTGTGAAAGTTAGTCTACAGATTATGGTATATATACTGGAGTTTTTCTTTATTAAATTTTTTAATACTAGTAATGGCGGCGATCAGCAACTTAGAGAACTGTGATAGTGCGGCATACAATCTGACACTGGGTCGGAACTAACTGCTACTGACATCTCAAGTGACACTAAAACAGTGATCAGTGATAATAATATACACTGTCACTGTAATAATGACACTGGGTAGGAAGGGGTTAACACCAAGGGCAATCAAAGGGTTAACTATGTTCCTAGTAGCATGTGTTTACTATGTGGTGCTTTAACTAAGGAATGTGACTGCTTTTATTTCCTGCCTTGCAGGGACACAAGACCACCATATCCCCGCTAAGGGTCCGATCAGGTCTGCCTGAAAAACTGACATGCGAACCTGATCAGATAGCCCGTGTGAAAGGGGCCAAGCAGGGAGATGACAAATAATAAATTCATTTTAATTAAGAAAAAAATAAACAGTTTTTACTTAAAAAAATAAAATAAAAATAAAAGCTATTACGGAAAAAAAAAAAAAGGCTATATGAAGCTATTTAAACCAGCCACCCCACACTCACCATTAGGCAAAAGGCGCCAGATGATGCCCGCAATTACTTCCTTCTCTTCTCCACTTTGGGAAGGAGATGGACGGGCAGTGAAAACAGGCAGGGGAAGCTCCATTAGCATTGCTGGTTGTCTTGTCTTTTTCTTTTTCAAATATTTTATTGTAGATAATAATACATATTTTATACATAAATTTTTTGTATAATAGTGATATATTGTATATTACGTTTTTAATTCTGGAATAAAATAAGATGAACATAAGACATCTAAGAGCTTCTCAAAAATTTCTCAAAAATTTAGCAAAAGTAACATCAGATTTTTCGATAAGCATGGATTAAATGTTTGGGGCAAATAAAAGTTACATAAGCAGTGTTCATATTGTTGTTAAATGATATATTTCTAAAAGGGGCAAAGATTCTGCTTTGTGGCTTGGTGTGTCCTGTCGATGGGAAAAAAAAAAAAAAAAAAAATGGAACCAGACATAAAAATAATCTTATTACTCCTAAAATCAGCTTATAGAGAGAATAACTATTTGTATAGTAGTAATGTGTATAACAATAAAGGGAGTAAAGAGGGGGGAGGGAGAAGGGAATCTCCCAAGGGGGGTCAAGAGGTTCATGAGATTTTGATATAGCAAAATTAATAATAAACACAGTAGTAGGATATTTTAGGATAGTACAAAGGAGTTGTCAAACCCTGGCGGCAGGTGATGATTTATCCAAGGAAACCAGAGGGCTTCGAATTTCGGGATTTTATTTAAATAGATGGCTTCAGTTTTGGCATGAATCATCGCCTGCGTTACCCGGTGTTTAGTTGAAATTATACATAAAGTAGATGTTTTCCAAGCTTGAGCTATGGTTTGTTTGGCAGCCGTAGTGACATATAGTAGAAGTTGGAATTGACGTTGTGTGATATTTTGTGGTTTGTTATTTAGGAGTTGTAACGGCACCCCAAGTATGAAAGGGGTTAACGCCGTTTAGGATATTCCCTCTCTGGACACACATCCACTGCCGATCCTCCACAGTCAGGTGACCGCTTCCCATAGGATTAATCCTTCCAAACATACGAGACAAACACTCTGTATGAAGTTTCCAACTGGACTGACAATCTTTAATGAGAGCAGGCTCTTTTTATACACCAAAATAATACTGCATTAATCTAAATGAACAATGGTCCAACTCCACCCACAACATCACACAATGGTTACATAACGAGCTCCCAATACACATATTCTGACATCACTTAGCTAATCCCTTTACATCTTAAATGACTATGCATGACCTTTATATTCACCAGACTGTCTGTCTGCTTTACAATACACACAAGTACAGAGTTAATTATCACTATTCACAATGAAAGGATCTGTAGCATAGTTGAGATTCATTAACATTACACAAGCAGACAGGTGACACATCAGCATCTCTTAATTAACTTGTTGAGTTCAGAATCAAACAACCAGTACATTTTGTGGATTAATATTACTATCCCAATTTAAAGCAATCCAAGACATTCTTAATGTCCATTATTTCCTGGCTCACCCTGTGCCCAAAGTGACCCCTGTCACAGGAGTGCTACAGTTGGGTCAGGTACAACAATGGTATTGAACATGGTGGATAGTAGTTTAAATATTTGCTTCCAGAAAGTCTTAACTTTAGGGCAGGTCCACCATATGTGTAGATGCGTACCTATATCTATACAGTCTCTGAAGCATTGGGCAGGGTATTGAGGGAGAAATTTGGATATTCTTCCTGGCACAAGGTACCATCTGGAGAGTACCTTGTAGTTAGTTTCTAATGCAGCAATATTTGGGGTAGCTGATGTTGTGGCTTGCCAAATTTGAGTCCAATTTATATCATCTGATTGGAGATTCAGGCCTGTCTCCCATTTGGTAGTGTAGGTTGGGGGAGTTGAAGTTGTATGAGACAGTAATTGATTGTATATTTCCGAGATTAGACCACGTTTGTGTGGGTCAGAGATGCAGGTTTGTTCAAATGTTGTACGATTAGGCATTGTTGAATTCGGGGAATCATTCTGCTGTAGGAATTGTTTGATTTGTAGATACCTGAAGGTTTCTGTTTGTGGAATTTCTTTTGTATCACAGAGTTTGGAAAAGGGAGTGATGGTGTTGGATTCAAAGAAATGGTATGCTCTAGTTAGATCTGCTTTTGACCATGCTGAGAAGGAAGAAGGGGAAGCCCAAGCTGGGTAAAAGGAGGGGTTGTTTAGGAAGGAGAGGAGAGGATTATGTGGAGATTGAAGTCCAAATCGTGTTCTAAGCCTATCCAAATGGATAAATTATGTCTAGTAATAGGATTAGAAATCGTACGGCGTAAAGTTGGAGTGAGCCATAGAAGATTTGCTAAAGAAAGTGGATCGCAATCAACTGATTCAATCGCGACCCAGAGGGGAATCTCTTTGGTAGCGTGATATTTAGGGAGTTGAGCTAATTGGGCAGCATAATAATATTTAGTATCTGGAACACTTAGTCCACCACGTACACGGGGGGTATATAGAGTAGCTTGTGGTAAACGGGGTTTAAGTTTGCCCCATATGAATTGTAGAGTTTTGCGTTGGAGAATACGAAGGAAGTATGCTGGGACTTGAATTGGGAGTACTCGGAGGAGATATAGGATTTTGGGTAAAATTGACATCTTGATGACTGTAATTCTACCCATCCATGCCAACGGCAGAGAGGACCAATTTTTCATTAGTGCGTTTAATTGTTTCATCAATGGTAGGTAATTTGCCTTATATAGTTCTGCTGGGTTTGCTGTTAGAGAGATACCTAGGTATGTGATATGTAAAGTTGACCAGCTAAAGGGGAGGGAGTCCTGTAAATGTGTTTGCAATTCCAATGGGAGCGAGATGTTTAGTGCTTTCGATTTTTGAGAGTTTATTTTAAGACCAGATATAACTCCAAATTTAGTAAGGGTGGATATAAGATTTGGTGCTGATGTTAAAGGTGAAGTGAGAAAAACTAAGACATCATCTGCGAACGGACATAGCTTGTGTTGATGGCCCCGTGTTCAAGACCTTTAATATTAATATTAGAGCGAATTAATTGGGCCAGGGGTTCTATTGCTAGAGCAAAGAATAGGGGGGATAATGGGCATCCCTGCCTGGTTCCTCTTTGAATAATAAATGGGTCAGATCTGTAACCTGAGTAAGTTATATACGCTTTTGGTTTGTCATATAGAGAAGTTATCCACTGTAGAAAGTTGTTTCCAAAACCCCATCTACCAAGGATAGAGTGAAGATAATGCCAAGATAAGGAATCAAATGCTTTCCGTATATCAATAGAAAGGAAGCAGGCAGGGATGCGACGTGTTCGTGCCATATGAGCAAGGAGAAGTGCTCGACGAATGTTATCACCAGTTTGTCTGGATGGGATAAAGCCTGTCTGATCTTTATGTATAAGGTTGCCTATGATTGGATTTAGTCGATTGGAGAGGATTTTAGCTAGTAGCTTGATATCTAAATTAAGAATAGAGATTGGTCTATAGTTAGACCATGAAGTGTCATCTAAATTTGGTTTGGGGATCATAGAAATGGAAGCTAAAAGGGATTCTGGACGGAAGGAATGTCTAGTTAGAAGTGAATTGAAGGCTTCCATTAATAAAGGAGAAAGTAGTGTTTGGAAGTGTTTATAGTATGTGGCTAAAAAACCATTGGATCCTGGGCGTTTGTGTGGCTTTAAAGTTTTGATTGCTGTTTGAATTTCAAGAGATGTAATAGTTTTTTCAAGGGTTTCTAATTGGGTTGCAGAAAGGGAGAGAAGTTTAATATCAGCTAATAGCGAATCGAGGCGTGATTGTTCAAAAGTTTGAGTCTCTTGGTATAAATGGGATAATTTTCTACCAAATTCATTCTCTATTTTTTGAGGGTTACTGGAGAACGTGTTTTTTGATATTTTGATATTTTTATATTTTTAATCTAATTGGCTTCCGTGAGTGGTCTGATTTACGGAGAGAAAGGGCTAAAAAGGTTGTAGGTTTGTTGGCTTTCATATAGAGAGTGTGTTTGGTTTTGCTGAGAATCTGTAATGCTGAATCTGTTAGAAAAAGGTCGAGTTCTAGTTTGGCCTTATCATAGACTAGTTTGTTAGAGGGAGAAGGGTTGCTTTGAAAGTTTTCTGAAGCCTTATAAAATGCTTCATCTAGTTGCTTTTGTATTAGTTTATTTTGTTTGCGTAGGTAAGATGCTTTACTTATATAGATTCCTCTGATGACTGGTTTCAGGGCTTCCCAATAAGTTAGGGGATTTGTCTCTGATGGTTTATTATCTGCTATGTAATCTTGAATGGCTTTTTCTATATCTTGTCGGTATTTAGGGATCGCTAGCAAGCTGTCATTTATGTACTATGTACGCAGATTAGGTTTTGGAATAAGAGAAGAAAAGGAAGTCAGTACTGCATTGTGGTCAGACCATGCACAAGGGATGATTTGTGAATTGAGTATTAGTGGAGAAGAATTGATATTTACTAATGGTCTATTCGAGAAAATTGTTTATGGGGATGAGAGTAGTGAGTATATTGTTTTTTCCTAGGATGTTGTTCACGCATGTATCAATAAGGGAATGTTGGTTTAAAAGTTGTTGGTATTTAGGGCGGTGAATAGTTGCGGGTGTTGGGGATTTGTCTAAAATTGGGTATATTACCTGGTTAGAGTCTCCGCATATTATAAGAGTACCCTTTTTGTGAGAGTCTATTACACTGAATAAGTGAGAGAGAAAAGATAATGGATTTTTGTTGGGGGCATAATATGATACAACCGTAATTTCGATGTCAAGTAATAAACCATTTAGTATTATATAGCGACCTTTAGGGTCATTGATCTCTGAGTGTAGGGTAAAAGGTGTAGTGTGGTGGAAAGCAATCAAAACTCCTCTCTGTTTGGTGGAGGCTGAGGCTTTGTATACTTGAGGATATTGACGGCTGCAAAACTTAGGGGAGGATTGAGTAGAAAAGTGTGTCTCTTGTAGACAAACCACATGAGCTGGGATAGATAAGAAAAAGTGGAAAGCTTTTGTGCGTTTAGGAGGGGAATTAAGACCTTGTACATTGAGTGTAAGTATATTGAGCAACGTCATATCAATATCTATTAATAATCAAAAAATTATAAACTTTGTTATTAGATATATATGTGATCGTAGTATGGAGGAGGAAAAGGAAAATAAATCAAATAAGGGAGGACAAAGTAAAGAGAAGGAAGAGGGGAAAAGGAAGGGGGGGGGGGGGGGTAAAGTTGGAAAAGTGTTACAAAGAGAAAAAAAAAAGAAAAAAAACAGAAACTTTTATAACGGTGTTAAATAAATGGCTCCTAACTGGAGCTAGTATCCAGTGGGTGGCAAGAAATTACCAGCCAGTGGGTACAATTTATCCAAAGAGTGTCTGGTAGACTCACTAGGCACTTAAGGATTAAGTTGGAGGTGCAGTGAGCAGTCTCCGAGACAATATCAGCCAATATAAACTTTAAAACACATAAACTTATTAAGTCACTATTTAAATAAAATAATGAGTAAAACAATTCTGGTATATATTCTACCGGGTTGTCCGTGTATGAGACATAATATCAATGTCCTGCATACGAGCTAGAGAAGGAAGAAGCATAGAGAGAGTTATTCCAAAAAAGGGAGAGTTATATAATAGTAGACAGAGAAATTGAGTAGAGTGAATAATCTAGCCCATAGGCAGGAAAACTAAAATTATTTTGGAATGAACATAAAAATAAAACTTGCTGTGAAACTATTCATTGTTGTTTAAACAACATTACTATCTGTTATCTGTTCTATCAAAATAGAGAATCAGTTATAGGGTTGTTCAAACTAAGAGGTTTATAACAATATATGTAGGAAGTCTTAAAGAAAAAAATAAAATAATAAATAAAAAAGGTGAATGACAGAGGAAGAGTGTATGGTCTGTCTCTGTGTGTGGTATCTCTAAAGCCCCATACGCACGGTCGGACTTCCATCTGACTTTTCTGTGTTTTTTTGTTCGAACGGAGTTGGTCGGGAACACCCATAGCATACACACGCTCGGACTTTTCTGCAAACTTTCCCAAAACTTTTTGCAACATCACGTGGTTTTTCTGCTCTTTTCTGCTCTTTACCGCCACCCTTTGGTCAACTTCTGCTATTGTTGGTTGATTTCAACATTAGTTGTTTTGTCCACCGGACAAAAGTCCGATGGTTTTCTGTACACACGGTCGGACTTTGCTCCATCTGACTTTTGTTGGGCAAAAGTTTGTCCGTTTGCAGACCCAACTTTTGTCCGATGAAAACAAGAAAAAAGCAAAAAAAGTTTGTCCGCTGTAGCGTACACACGTTCGGATTGTTGGTCCAACTTGCTCAAAATGAAGTTTGTTGGCCAAAAGTCCGACCGTGTGTACGGGGCTTTAGGGTCTTAAAAGAGTGGTTCTATTATTTCAAAAACCATAAAGAATCATATCACCATATTGACAGTTTCAGTCGGTGTGATCAGTGGCAGTTGACGGGGGTGAGTCATGGCGACTCCTTTTGTGGGTACTGGAGTGGGCTTGAGGAGATGAATCTTCATGTTGGTTTTCTGGGGAGCCTGAAGAGGCTCGGCGTTTGGCTCCTTTTGCGGAATTTTCTGGCATTGAAAGATGAAGATCTTGTAGTGTGGTGAGAAGGTCATCCATTGATTTGCAGGTATATGTAGTTTCTTTGTAGGAGAATCGAAGGGCAAAAGGGAAACACCAACGATATGTGATGCAATGGAATTGGAGAATCTGCAGCTGTGGTTTCATCATTTTCCTTTTGATTAGGGTCTGCTGTGAAAGGTCTTGGAAAATCTGATAACGGTGACCCTGGAAAGTTAGTGCTTCTTTATTGCGAGCTGCTTCTAGGATTTGCTCTTTGGAGCGAAAGTAGTGGAATTTGATTACAATGTCTCTGGGTGGTCCTTCATCTTTGCGAGGGGCTAATGATCTGTGGATCCTATCCATCTCGAAGCGCTCTATTGGAATTGATGGAGTGAGTTCTTGAAGAAGGGCTGTTACAGTGGAGTTTAAATCAATTATGGCTTCTGGGATGCCGCGGATACGGATGTTGGATCTTCTTGCTCTATTCTCAAATTCCTCGAGACGGTTGTTGAGCGAGGCATTCTCCTCCTTAAGTGCTTCTAATTCATCAGCATTATTAGTAGAAATGCCATCCAGCTCATCCATCCTTTGTTCTAGAACAGATGTTCTGTGGCCCACCTCACGAATTTCCTGCGTCAATTTGTCTGTAATGCTGTCTGAGGTGGTTTGAAGTGCTTTTTGTAAGACCCTTTCAAATTGTGTCAAAAGGTCAATTCCTGGTGAAATGTTTTGTATATTAGGGGTCATTCCAAGTTCACAGTCAGAGTCAGGCTCATTAAGAAGATACTGAGGTGAGTTCTTATTCTTTTTTTGTAGCTGAGGTAAAGCTGAGAGGGAGGATGGCGCTGCTGTCATCTTAGCTGTGGTTCTAGTCAGAACGTCCTGACCCTTTGTTGCTTTTAGTTTAGATTTCCTCCCGCTATACATAGTATCTTTTTGATCACTGAAGTTTCCGGTAGCTGTTAGTTACCTTGTTAACGTTTTTTGAGGTGGTGACTCGTTTTATCTCGGCTTTTTAGTCACGGAAGATGCGGAGCTTCAGGCAGCCATAACCTACCAGTCAGCCTCGCGCATGCACCTCCTACCTCTGATTAACTTGTCATACCAATGGCCACCACAAGAGGACGCCAGATTCCAGAAGGAAGCATAGGACTGCAGAAGGCCGCAAAGCCGCGGCCTCAATTACCGGCCGACGCGGTCCGATGCAATCGCGCAGCGGGGGGGTGCGCACGGAGACAGGATACCCCAGCTGTGCCGCCCCAGGCGCCAGGTCGCTAATTCTAGTCGCAAATGCAACCTGGCGCCCGGGGTTTGTTGTGCCCTGATATATACAGCATCTCACAAAAGTGCATACACCCCTCACATTTTTGTAAATATTTTATTTTATCTTTTCATGTGACAACACTGAAGAAATGACACTTTGCTACAATGTAAAGTACTGAGTGTACAGCTTGTATAACAGTGTAAATTTGCTGTCCCCTCAAAATAACTCAACACACAGCCATTAATGTCTAAACTGCTGGAAGCAAAAGTGCGTACACCCTTAAATAAAAATGTCCAAATAGGGCCCAAAGTGTCAATATTTTGTGTGGCCACCAATATTTTCCAGCACTGCCTTAACCCTCTTGGGCATGGAGTTCACCAGAGCTTCACAGGTTGCCACTGGAGTCCTCACAGATGCTCAATAGGGTTTAGGTCTGGAGTAGGGAGCTTCGAGTTCGAGTCGAACTCATGTTCGACTCGAACATTGCCTGTTCGCCCGTTCGCCGAACAGCGAACAAATTGGGGTGTTCGCGGCAAATTCGAAAAGTCTATGGGAGAAATCTAAAGTGCTAATTTTAAAGGCTTACATGCAAGTTATTGTCCTAAAAAGTGTTTGGGGACCCGGGTCCTGCCCCAGGGGACATGTATCAAGTCGCAAAAAAAAGTTTTAAAAACTACAGTTTTTTTGGGAGCAGTGATTTTAATAATGCTTAAAGTGGAACAATAAAAGTGAAATATTCCTTTAAATTTCGTACCTGGGGGGTGTATATGATATGCATGTAAAGTGGCGCATGTTTCCCGTGCTTAGAACTGTCCCTGCATAAAATGTCATTTTTGAAGGAAAAAAAGTCATTTAAAACTCACTCGCGGCTATAATGAATTGTCGGCTCCCGGCAAAACATAGAAAAGTCATTGATAAAAATATGGGTCCCCCAGAATTCAGTTACCAGGCCCTTCAGGTCTGGTATAGATATTAAGGGGAACCCCGCCGCAAATTAAAAAAAAAATGCGTGCGGTTCCCCCAAATATCCATACCAGGCCCTTCAGATCTGGCATGGATTTTAAGGCAACAATTGTATGTGAAAAATCCACGCTATCTCCCTAGGCGGTATCAATACCCAAGTGTTAACACACTACGCCAAGAAAATTAAATAATATAATTGTGCAATGAAGTAAAAAAGTGATGGTGCTGCAAATAAAAAAAAAGCTGGAATATGCAGCTAGAAAAATGTGCAAAAATAAATAATAAATGCGCAACCGTATAAGTGGCGACCAACGTGCCAAAAAGTGATATATGTATGAACTAACACACAAAAAAGTTTTTTATATATATATAAAAAATATTAAACAAAAAAAAATAAAATAAATAAATAAACAAAAAAATATATTCCCTACTAAGTGAGTATATAAACACACCAAGGAAGTCCATAAGCTTCAACTGCCTGACTCTCACGGCAGTAGGAGAAGCAATAAAACCATAAACAAACAAACAAAGGAAAAGTCCATAGATGATGCAGAGCCAGCCAGCATGTATCAAAGTGATGACAGATCTTCAAAAGTTGGAATATACTTCAATCAAGATGTATAGACAGAAGGCTTACCAGACCAGGTGGGTCCCTATTACAGGGACCAAAAGGGCTCAGCAACTACACCGAATAAGATGTCAGCGATGCAGTCCTCTGTGTCCTCACTCCACTCGTTGAAACTCCGACTCCTGGTTTGCCTTGTGACTGCAGGCACGCTCATACGATGTAAAGGATACCAATTTAGAAGAGAAAATAAGAAGACTTCATGGTGCAGCATGTAAAAAACGAAGTACCCTTTATTCTTAAAAGGGTAAACTGACATCCATATGGAGAAAAAACTAAATTTTCAAAAGAGCACTGAAACCCCGCTGTGGCGGCAGCCAGTCAGCGGGGGGCGTGGTGACGTCAGGGTCCTGAGCTCCACCCTACGCGGCGTTTCCCCGTAAGAGGCGTCGTCTGGGAAAGGAGGCTTGATTTTAAGGGGAACTCCACCCCAAATGTAAAAAAAAATGGCGTGGAGTCCCCCCAAAAATCCAAACCAGACCCTTATCCGAGCACGCAACCTGGCAGGCCGCAGGAAAAGAGGGGGGACAAGAGAGTTCCCCTTAAAATCCATGCCAGATCTGAAGGGCCTGGTATGGATGTTTGGGGGAACCGCACGCATTTTTTTTTAAATTTGCGGCGGGGTTCCCCTTAATATCTATACCAGACCTGAAGGGCCTGGTAATTGAATTTGGGGGGACCCCCACGTTTTTTTTTTTTTTTATCAATGACTTTTCTATGTATTGCCGGGAGCCGACAATTCATTAATAGCCGCGAGTGAGTTTTAAATGACTTTTTTTCCTTCAAAAATGACATTTTATGCAGGGACAGTTCTAAGCACGGGAAACATGCGCAACTTTACATGCATATCAAACACACCCCCTAGGTGCGAAATTTAAAGGAATATTTCACTTTTATTTTTTCATTTTAAGCATTATTAAAATCACTGCTCCCTAAAAAACGGCCGTTTTTAAAACTTCTTTTTGCATTGATACGTGTCCCCTGGAGCAGGACCCGGGTTCCCAATCCCTTTTTAGGACAATAACTTGCATATAAGCCTTTATAATTAGCACTTTAGATTTCGAACGTTCGAGTCCATTGTATTTAATAGGGTTCTAAAGTTCACGCAAACATTCTGTCTGTTCGCAGGTTCTGGTGCGAACCGAACAGGGGGGTGTTCGGCTCATCCCTGGTCTGGAGACATGCTTGGCCAGTCCAACACCTTTACCCTCAGCTTCTTTAGCAGTGCAGTGGTCGTCTTGGAGGTGTGTTTGGGGTCGTTATCATGTTGGAATACTACCCTACGGCCCAGTCTCTGAAGGGAGGGGATCATGCTACGCTTCAGTATGTCACAGTACATGTTGGCATTCATGGTTCCCTCCATGAACTGTAGATCCCCAGTGCCGGCAGCACTCATGCAGCCCCAGACCATGACACTCCCACCACCATGCTTGACTGTAGGCAAGACACACTTGTCTTTGTACTCCTTACTTGGTTGCCGCCACACACGCTTGACACCATCTGAACCAAATACGTTTATCTTGGTCTCATCAGACCACAGGACATGGTTCCAGTAATCCATGTCCTTAGTTTGCTTGTCTTCAGGAAACTGTTTGCGGACTTTCTTGTGCATCATCTTTAGAAAAGGCTTCCTTCTGGGACGACATCCATGTAGACCAATTTGATGCAGTGTGCAGCATATGGTCTGAGCACTGACAGTCTGACCCCCCACCCCTTCAACCTCTGCAGCAATGCTTGCAGCACTCATACGTCTATTTCCCAAAGACAACCTCTGGATATGACACTGAGCATGTGCATGGCGAGGCCTGTTCTGAGTGGAAACTGTCCTGTTAAACCTCTGTATGGTCTTGGCCACCATGCTGCAGCTCAGTTTCAGGGTCTTGGCAATCTTCTTATAGCCTAGACCATCTTTATGTAGCGCAATAATTATTTTTTTAAGATCCTCAGAGAGTTCTTTCGCCATGAGGTGCCATGTTGAACTTCCGGTGACCAGTATGAGAGAGTGAGAGCGATAACACCAAATTTAACACACCTGCTCCCCATTCACACCTGAGACCTTGTAACACTAGCGAGTCACATGACAACGGGGAGGGAAAATGGCTAATTGGGCCCAATTTGTACATTTTCACTTAGGGGTGTACTCACTTTTGTTGCCAGTGGTTTAGACATTAATGGCTGTATGTTGAGTTATTTTGAGGGGACAGCAAATTTACACTGTTATACAAGCTGTACACTCACTACATTGTAGCAAAGTGTAATTTGTTCAGTGTTGTCACATGAAAAGTTATAATAAAATATTGACAAAAATGTAAGGGGTGTACCCTCCGATGTCAGAAGGGGGCGAGGTCACTCGGTTACATGTGGCCTGGTATGGTTCAGGAGGGGGGTGCTCTCTCGTTCCTCCCTTTTCCTGCGGCCTGCCCAGTTGTGTGCTCGGATAAGGGTCTGGTATGGATTTTGGGGGTCCCCCACGCCATTTTTTTTTATTTTGGCCTGGGGTTCCCCTTAAAATCCATACCAGACCTGAAGGCCCCAAAGTGTCAGACACCTTTCAAGACAGTCTAGCAGCAGAAAAAGGACCATCTCCAGCAGCTGAAAGGCCCCCTTGCTTTTCCATGACACTGTCCTGTCTGTTTCTCTCATGCTGCTGTTTCCCGTAGCAACCGGAACCAAACTCAGGTTACTGAGATATATAATTCACATAAGTACGGGATAGAAGGCGGTTAAAAGTGCACGCATGAAGTCTACACTAGGTGCATGGCAGGACCCCATTCTGTACTGGAAGTGAGGTAACAGAGGTACGGGACAGGACTTTTTCACAGGAACTCTGTATTTTATTACTGGACACAGTGTTACAGCTCATCTCTAAGACAGGGGAAATGCCTTAAGGTAAACTTTCACATGACCGCAGTCTCTGCCCAGTCCCAGGCATTGGTGAGTGCGTGCATGACGACAGGTACCCCCGCGTGCAGGGAGAGTTGGCCCCGCCCCAACAGTCCCACTGTCCACCACCTGTCCTCTCACTTCCTGTCAGGGAAATACTGGCCAGCACATGCGCACTAGGATTGCAGCAACTTCAAAGTAGTTCATGCAGTACTTTGGTCCGACTTTCATGCAATTTTAATGTTATACAATGCAACGCGTGTGCAACAGTTTTCCAAGGGGCTAGGCATTAAAATGAACTTGTTGTTGGATATGCAGTAGAAATGCAAAGGTTCATTTTAAAGTCCAGACTTTAGAAATTCAAAATTTTTAAACAAGCCTGCATTGGTCCTTGCATATTGATAGCATAGTGGAGCAATTCATTCTTAAAGCGGAGTTCCACCCAAAAATTTAACTTCCGCTTTTCGGAATCCTTCCTCCCTCTGGTGTCACATTTGGCACCTTTCAGGAGGGAGGGGGGAGGGTTAGGCAGATACCTGTCTAATACAGGTATTTTGCTCCCACTTCCGGGCATAGATAGCCGAGCTACTCGCGGCTATCTACCCCACGTTCGGCGCCTCCTCCGTCCCCATCGCTGTCTTCTGGTAGACACGCAGGTCCCAGAAGACAGCAGGGTTCAGTGGGATCGCGCATGCGCAGTAGGGAACCAGGGAGTGAAGCCGCAAGGCTTTACTTCCTGATTTCCTTACTGAAGATGGAGGCAGCAGCATCCGAGAGCTGAGGGACAGATCGGCTTCGGGTGCCGACATCGCGGGCGCCCTGGACAGTGTCAGGGAGCTAAGTCTGTGTGTGTGTTCAGCGGTGCTGGTCCCACCCCCCTAGACCAGCTCATGTGGTAGCAGATTGAATCAGTGTTCCGCCTATCACACGAGCCGGTCTAGGGGGGCTGGACCTTGTTACGGCACCACCGAACACACACACAGACCCAGCTATGTGAGTGTGACACACAGTGCTGTGGGAGATGTCTGCTGTGTGATCCAGCCAGGGCAGGGGCAGGGCTATGGTGAGTCTGCGATGGGCACAGAGAGGCTGCGATTATGGTCACAGAGAGGCTGTGATTTAGGTCACAGAGAGGCTGCAATTATAGTCACAGAGAGACGGCATTTATGGGCACAGTAAGGCAGCATTGATGGGCACAGTGAGGCGGCATTGATGGGCACAGTGAGGCTGCGATTATGGTCACAGAAAGGCTGCGATTATGGTCACAGAAAGGCTGCGATTATGGTCACAGAGAGGCTGCAATTATGGTCACAGAGAGGCGGCATTGATGGGCACAGTAAGGCATCATTGATGGGCACAGAGAGGCTGCGATTATGGGCACAGAGAGGCTGCGATTATGGGCACAGAGAGGCAGCATTGACGGGGACAGTGAGGCTGCAATTATGGACACAGTGAGGCTGCAATTATAGCCACAGAGAGGCTGTGATTATGGGCACAATGAAGCGGCATTGATGGGCACAGTGGTAGGCTGCATTTGATGGGCACTGGTGAGACTGCATTGATCTCTTGTATCATGTCTGTAGTCTCTGACCATCTTTAGTATGATGTTCTCAGTCTCTAACCATCTCTTGTATCATGTTCTCAGTCTCTGACCATCTCTTGTATCATGTTCTCAGTCTCTGACTATCTCCTATATCATGTTCTTAGTCTCTGACTATCTCTTGTATCATGTTCTCAGTCTCTGACCATCGCTTGTATCATGTTCTCAGTCTCTGACCATCTCTTGTATCATGTTCTCAGTCTCTGACCATCTCTTGTATCATGTTCTCAGTCTCTGACCATCTCTTGTATCATGTTCTCAGTCTCTGACCCTCTCTTGTCTTATATCATGTCTGCAGTCTCTGAGGGGAGTTTGCTTAATTAGCAATGGTATTGGTAAAATGCAGCAGGAAGGGGGTTAATGCACTGTCACTGATGCATTAGTATAGATCCCATCGTCTGTAGGCGCTGTAGCTTTTCACAGCGCGGAGGGGGCGCAGTTTTCCATCTTCGCCCTGGGCACCGGATGACCTTGTCCCGGCACTGCCTGGGGGGTGTCTATAGTATGCATGTGAAGTGGCGCGTGTTTCCCGTGTTTAGAACAGTCCCTGCACAAAATTACATTTCTAAAGGAATAAAAGTCATTTAAAACTGCTTGCGGATGTAATGTAATGTCAGGTCCCGGCAATATGGATGAAAATTATTGAGAAAAACGGCATGGGTACCCCCCCAGCCCATTACCAGGCCCTTTGGGTCTTGTATGGATATTAAGGGGAACCCCGAACCCAAATTTAAAAAAGAAAAGGCGTGGGGCCCCCAGGTAGTATATATTCTGAACAGCAGTATACAGGCGGTCCAAACAAGACAGGGACTGTAGGTTTGTTCTTAAGTTGAATCTGTTTGTAATTTGGAACAGGTACATTTTGTAAATGTAGCTCCAGCCCCAAAAAAAATGTTAAGCTTTTTGGATAACATAGGGAAGGGTTATCAGCCCTGTAACATTTGTTTTGCTGTCTGTGCCCCTGTTCAGAAGATTTCAGCTCACTTTCTGTCCCAAGGACAATTGGATTTAAAACATTTGGGGTTATTAGGGAAACAAGAATTGGTGATAAAGCATCAGTGGAGACACCTTTTTCCCATATTAACTCTTACAGGAGAGAATTTCCCTTCCTAGGTGGTAGATTTCCTCTCACTTCCTGTTGTCTCCCTCCGTTTGTAAGGCGGATGTTTGAAAGTAGGGGACCGCCTGGATATACTATACGGCCTGCCCTATATACTCTGCAGAAAATTGGGCCTTAGGTGTTGGTGGTACCAGAACACTGAAGGCCCTCACAGTTACTCTTGGTGGGCGCTGGAACGGGCCCTGCTATGAAATATTATATCAAGAATTGTAATTACATGCCCCTGTTGAACAGGGGCAGAAAAATTGGGCCTTTGGTGGTGGTGTGGTGGTGGTGCCACAACACTGTAAGCCCTCACAGTTACTCTTGGTGGGAGCAGGAACGGGCCCTGCTGTGTAATATTAGTTCAAAAATTGTAATTACGCGCCCCTGTTAAACAGGGGCAGAAAAATTGGGCCTAGGCACTGGTGGTGGTGCCACAACACTGCAACCCCTCACAGATACTCTAGTTGGGCGCAGGAACAAGCCCTGCTGTGAAATATTACAGCAAAAATCGTAATTACATGTCCCTGTTAAACAGGGGCAGGAAAATTGGGCCTTAGGCACTGGTGGTGGTGCCCTGAAACAAAAATGTTCTTAGAAGCTAACAACATGAACATTGAGGAGGAATAGGATAGTCACTCAGCATAACAGGATAGTCACTCAGCATCAGCATAGGCAGTCTTCAAGGGATCTCACATTCATAGAAAAATTAATCGGTTACATCAGCATCAGGTGCTTGGTAGCTGGTGATCCAAGACTAATTTTTATGAAGGTGAGCTGATCAGTCTGTGGACATGCGCATTCTGTGATCGGTTACAAAGCCTCCAGCAGCACTGAATGTGCGTTCAGAAAGAACGCTGGATGCAGGACAGGCCAGTAGCTCAATTGCATATTGTGCAAGCTCTGGCCAGTGATCCATCCTCATGACCCAGTAACCCAGTGGATTTTCGGTTGGAAAGGTCTCCAAGTCTGATCTTGCCCCTAGGTATTCCTGCACCATGTAAATCAGATGCTGACGATGGTTGCTGGAACCGATCAGACCTTGGGGCTGCGGACTAAAGAATTGTCTGAACACATCGGTCAGATGGCCACCTTCTCCACCGCTCCTTCTGTGACTCACCGAAGCCTCAGCAACACATTGTCCAGGAGGACCAGGAAATTCCCAGCCTCCCAGGCTCTGAAAACGCATTGCACAAACCTTTCTGCAAGACCTCCCGAAGATGTTTCATCTCTGCTCCCTCTGCGGAGGCTGGATAAGTTCCGTAACCTTACCCTTGTAACGTGGATCAAGAAGGGTTGCCAGTCAGTAATGATCCCTCTCCTTGATACCACAAATCCGAGGGTCCTTTCGCAGGCTTTGCAGGATCAGGGAGGCCATGCAGCGTAGGTTTGTTGAGGCATTCGATCCAGAGTCTTCTGGGTCACTAAGGATGACGTGATCCGCAGCCACCTCCTCCCAGCCACGTACAAGTCCATGGGTTTCTGGGGACTGAAAACGATCCCTTGAAAACTGCTGCTGATGCTGAGTGCTAGGCTCTACCTCCATGCTGATGACACAATCCTCCTCCTCCTCCTGTGTGATTGATGGGCCCACAGGAATACTGTCTGGATAAAGTCCTCCTCTTCCTCCCTCTGTTCTGCCTCAAGTGCCCTGTCCATTATTCCACTCAGCGTGTGCTCCAACAGGAAGACAAGAGGGACAGTATCACTGATGCATGCACTGTCACTGCTCACCATCCTCGTGGCCTCCTCAAATGGTGACAGGACAGTGCGTGCATCCTTGATCAGTAGCCACTGGCGTGGCGAAAAAAAGCCAAGCTCCCCTGACCCTGTCCTGGTGCCATACTCACACAGGTACTCATTGATGGCACTCTGCTGCGTGTGCAGCAGCTGCAGCATTGCCAACGTTGAGTTCTACCTGGTGGGCATGTCACAGATGAGGTGGTCCTTGGGCAGGTTGCATTCCTTTTGAAGGTCAGCCAGCCGAGCACTGGCATTATATGACTGGCGGAAATGCCCACAGATTTTCCTGGCCTGCCTCAGGAGGTCCTGTAAGCCCGGGTACCTGCAGAAGAACCGCTGCACCACCAAATTAAGGACGTGAGCCAAACAGGGAACATGGGTCAAGTGTCCCTGTCGGAGGGCGGAGAGGAGGTTGGTGCCATTGTCACAAACAACCATTCCAGGCTGAAGCTGGCATGGCGTCAACCACCTCTGAGCCTGCCCCTGCAGAGCTGACAGAATTTCTTCCCCAGTGTGGCTCCTGTCCCCTAAGCAGACCAACTCAAGCACCGCATGGCATCTTTTTGCCTGAGTGTTTGCTTAGCCCCTTGAATGCCTACGGAGCACCGCTGGTTCCGAGGACAAATCGTCAGAGGAAGAGTCCATAGAGGAAGAAGAAGAGGAGGGGGTGGAGGAGAGAGCTATGGCAGAATCACCACTACTAACATTTTGGAGGCATGGTGGCGGAACAAGCTCCAACAATACTGCACCCTGTCCTACATCCTTCCCAGGTGCCAGCAGAGTTACTCAGTGCGCCGTGAAAGAAAGATAATGTCCCTGTCCATGCCTGCTGGACCATGAGTCAGCGGTAATATGCACCTTACCGCTGACCGCCCTATCCAACGAGGCCAAGACATTGCCTTCCACATGCCGGTAGAGAGCCGGAATGGCCTTCCGAGAAAAAAAATGGCATTTGGGAACCTGCCACTAAGGTACCACACATTCCACAAATTCGCGAATGGTGGCAGAGTCTACCAGCTGAAAAGGCAGAAGTTGGAGTGCTAGCAATTTAGCCAAACTAGCATTCAGACGCTGAGCATGTGGATGACTGGGACCAAATTTCTTTTGACGGTTTAGCAACTGGGGTAGGGAAATTTGCCTGCTACAATCGGATTTAGGTGTACCGCTAGCAGATTACCCGCAAGTGCTTGGGACACCTAATTCTACACCTTCATTCCTCTCAGTGCAGGTTTCTGAGAGGACTGAAGGTATAGTGGGGTTGGAGATCCCAGCTGATGAGGAGCAAGGAGATGTCCATCTTGTTCTTTGGTGTGGGTCTTTAAAGTACTGTTACCAACGGACTGCATGGGAGGTCGACATATGTCTGGTCAAGCATGTTGTGCACAAGCGGCTGCTGTTTTGGCCACGCTTGATAGGCTTCAGACATATGTTGCAAACAGCAACGGTGCGATCTGCTGCACACGTTTTAAAAAAGGCCCACACCAAAGAACTTTTCAAAATACGTGAGGAGTCAGCAGCGCCCTGCACATGCGTAGCTCTGCGGTGTGATGCAGTCGGTTGGCTGCCCTAAAGCTGGCCCCTGGAGGGCATCCTGCCTTGTTGGAGATGTGCCTCCTCCTCCTCCTCCTCCTCCTCTCTTCTATCAGGCACCCATGTAGAGTCAGTGACCTCATCATCCCCTCCCTCCTCGTCAATGGAGCAAACTTGGCAGTCTGCTGCAGCTGGGGAAACATGACTGCCAGTTTCTTGTCCTTCTTGGGCACCCCCTCTCTCTGGGCTCATGGTACTGCCTTCATCCTCAACCTGGGTACCATCATCGGAGCCTTCAAAACGCTGCACATCCTCCTGCAGCATGTACCCGAAACTGTGGTCAAACAGTTCGGGGGACTCCTCAGGGCATGATGGTGGGGCTAGGGAAGGAGTGACTGATGACATTGAGCCGATGGAATAGGCCGCTTTGGCAGCTGCATTGCCAGGCAAAGTACTCTGAGCCTGGGTGACAGAGGTTGAGGAGGATGAGGATGGCTTTGTTATCCACTCTACCAACTCTTCTGCATGTTGTGGCTTAAAGCGGTTGTATACCGCAAATTTTTTTTTTTTTTGGGTCAACCTGCAAGGCAAAGGTATAATGAGCTAGTATGACTAGCATACTAGCTCATTATCAATCACTTACCTTAGATCGAAGCCCCCGCAGCGGTCCTCGGACGCGTCCTCCATCGAATCCATGATACCCGGAGTGACTTCCGGGTATTGCCGCTCCGGCGCTGTGATTGGCCGGGGCGGCGATGACGTCACTCCCGCACATGCGCGGGGAACGGCACGATCCCCGCGCATGCGCGAATTACCGGCAGTGTACGGCAGGCTCCCATTCAAGAGCCGCCGCGCTCAGTGTGCCTGCGCCGTTATCTACGGCGCGCATGCGCCGTAGATAGCGGTAGTTTTTTTGCAAATATCTCCGAGACTGTGTAGGTCTCGGAGATATTACAAGCACCTACAGGTAAGCCTTAATGTAGGCTTACCTGTAGGTGCTTGTTCAAAATTTGGGTATACAACCACTTTAACACGGCCAGCTGCCGGAAAAAAGGAAAAGCGTGCCCCATGGCCACCTGCTGAGGATGCACCGTGTCCACGACCAGCACTGTTGGCTGTAGATACAGAGCCTGCTTGCCCTCTTTTAGTGGCCTGTGAGTGTCTGCCTCTCCTTGGTGGCCTTCCAGACATGCTGTAAAATTGGATTAGCAAAACACCGCCTGAAATTTACTAGAAAAAGTACACCAGGAATGGCCTGCAGTCAGATATAGGCTTGGCTAGACTAGAATGCAGTGGATTTATATATGTAGGAGACTGTATATATATTTAATGCACTGCAGATCAGTGAATCACCTGCCTGCCTGCCTAAAAGTGTGTTTGAACACGTACACCAGGAATGGCCTACAGTCAGATATAGGCTTGGCTAGACTAGACTGCAGTGGACATATATATGTAGGAGACTGTATATATTTAATGCACTGCAGATCACTGAATCACCTGCCTGCCTGAAAGTGTATTTGAACACGTACACCAGGAATGGCCTGCAGTCAGATATAGGCTTGGCTAGACTAGAATGCAGTGGATATATATATATATATGTAGGAGACTGTATATATATCTAATGCACTTCAGATCAGTGAATCACCTGCCTGCCTGACAGTATATTAGAAACAGTACACCAGGAACAGCCTGCAGTCAGATCTAGCTACACTGGATACAGTGGATATATATATATACGAGACTGTATATGTGTATATATATATATATATACTGTGAGGGGGTTAGCTCGGCAGCGGGTGTGTGTGACCCCCGGGATGGGCTCCCCACACAAAACAGGCCCAGCAAACGGAGGTTGTGGTTTTCAAAATCAAAAAGGGGCGGTTTATTTTCTATTTACAGTGACAAAACACAGCAAAGCAAAAGAAACATAACCAAAATAAATCCTGGTCAAGTTGACCTCTGACTAAACATACAGGTTTCCTAACTAACAACTGGGATCAGCCTAGTGCTGTCCTAGTCCCTAAGTCCCTGGTTTTAAATGTCCAAGCAAATAGCCACACAGGCTTTTTCTCACCGCACAGGGGTTCACTCTCCCTAGACAGTCCACACAGGTCTGGTTCCAGGCATGAGCTAACATCTAATGAAGCTGGGAGTTCTTATAGAGGCCTAAATGAGCTGACAAGGTTCAGCTGGTCTCCTCATCTCTGTCTGCACGACGCCCCACACTCTCCCTAGAGGTATGAGTCATCCATGAGCCCACTAGCCTTATACAACTCTCCACCTAGTTGTATAAGTCGGCGTAAAGCCTGAATCTGGGCGAAATATATCTACCCCCCTGGATGCAACCAGGTGACTTTACCTTCCTGCTGTCACATACCCCCCCCCTCTTGTTTTAACCTCGGGGTTGGAACACCAGCAATCAGGCATTCATGTACTCGAGACAAAGCATCCACATTCCCCATTTGAACGCCAGGGCGATGCTTTACTGTGAAGTTGAATTCCTGGAGGGCCAGGAACCACCTATTCACTCTTCTATTTGTTTCCTTGTTTTGAGCCATCCACTTTAACGGAGCGTGATCCGTAACCATGTCAAAGTGCCTACCTAGCAGGTAGTACCGAAGGGAATCTAGAGCCCACTTCACCGCTAAACACTCCTTTTCAACGGTGGCGTAATTTACCTCATGGGACTTCAACTTCCTGCTGAGGTAAATGACTGGGTGCTCTTCCCCGTTCCAGACCTGGGACAATACTGCTCCTAACCCCACATCTGACGCATCACTTTGTACGACAAAGTCTTTAGAGAAGTCGGGTGAGTACAACACTGGCTGGCTACATAAGGCTTGTTTCAAGAATTGGAATGCTGCCTCAGCCTCGGGGGTCCATTTAATCATGACCGACCCTTTCCCCTTCGTCAGGTTGGTTAGGGGCACAGCCTTAGAAGCAAAGTGGGGAATGAATCGCCGATAATACCCAGCGATTCCCAGAAAGGCTCGTACCTGCTTCTTGCTGTTGGGACGTGGCCAACTCTGGATGGCCTCGACTTTGTTGAGTTGGGGTTTTATTACTCCCCTCCCAATGGTGTACCCAAGATATTTGGCCTCCTCCTGCCCAATGGTACACTTCTTGGGGTTAGCCGTAAACCCCGCTTCCCGAACAGAGTCCAGGACTGCTTGCACTTTTGGCAGATGTGAGGCCCAATCTGTGCTATGGACAATTACGTCATCCAGGTAAGCCGCAGCATACTTCCGATGGGGCCTCAGCATCTGGTCCATTTTCCGCTGGAATGTGGCCAGCGCATTCTGTAACCCGAACGGCATTCTTTTATATTGGAACGCCCCGTCCGGGGTTACAAATGCGGTTTTCTCTTTGGCCGACTTGGCCAGGGGGATTTGCCAATACCCTTTTGTGAGGTCAAGAGTCGTCATGTATCGGGCTGTTCCCAGCCGGTCGATCAACTCATCTATACGTGGCATGGGGTAGGTGTCAAATTTTGTAACTTTGTTCAACTGACGAAAATCGTTACAAAATCGCCAGCTCCCATCCGGTTTAGGCACCAACACGATGGGACTAGACCAATCACTTTGGGACTCCTCTATCACCCCTAAGTTCAGCATTTTCTGTACTTCCTCCCGTATTGCCTCCCGTCGAGCCTCTGGGATCCGATAGGGTTTTAACTTCACCCTTTCACCGGGCGGGGTAATGATGTCATGCTCTACCCCAGATGTTTGTCCCGGCAGCTCAGAGAATACCTCCTTGTTGCGAAGCACAAACTCCTTAACCTCCTGTTGTTGGGGTTGTGACAAGGTGGCTGCTATTCCAACCTCAGGAATCACGCAACCAGTTTGAGCTGGTGACCAAGTGTCTGCGACTAGGGACTCTCTATCCCTCCAGGCTTTCAACAGATTAACGTGATAGATCTGTTCGGGCTTTCGCCTTCCTGGTTGTCTGACCTTGTAATTCACTTCGCTCACTTTTTCCATTATCTCGTAGGGGCCTTGCCATTTGGCAAGGAATTTACTTTCAACCGTAGGGACAAGTACCAATATCCTATCCCCCGGGGAAAAGGTACGGGTGTCATGGATATGCAGTAGTGTTTGTCTGCCATCTTACCTTCCTCCTCATGTGTTCATCTAGAGACCAGACCTCCTTCACCTGGCTTCCTTTATAATCTCCTCCCAGCCTGACTCCACCCCAGGCCCTATCACTGAACACTATATTAACCTGTGCACTGCAAGCCTGCTTGGCTGATCAACGTGTTTGTTAGGCATTGTGTGTTTGGGTTCCTGCCTGCCGTGTGCTACGTCTGTCTCTCTGTTACGTTATTGGCTTGTCCCCGACCATCCCTGTCTGCTCGTGACCCTTGACCTTCGGCTCGTTCTTCGTTATCCTTGTCTGCTTGTGGCCCCTGACCTTCGGCTTGTTATTCGGTTCTCTCTATCGTGTGCTGCTGCTTCCCCTTATCCTACGGGGCGTGAGCTAGGAAACTCCAGGGGCCGCAACCTGGTCCCAGCCTGCAGCGTAACATCCTCACCACTAGAGGCCCTGGAGAAGACCAGCTGGGTCTTAGACTCCGCGCCCTGGGGAATCTTGGCTCTCGCTTCCGTTGGGATCCCGGTTGTGCTCCTCTGGTCCCGCTTTCCACAACCACCCAGTTTCCTATCCACAGAAGCCAGCCATAGGGTTCACTACCTCGCGGTGCACTCCTGTCCCCCTACGGTGTGCATCTGTCACCTGGCCACAGGTGACCCTGACAGTTTGATCAGCCATGGACCCGGCTGACATCCCGATCCCCGCGGATGATCCATTGCAGGGCATAGTCCACAGACTTGAAACCCAGGAATCGAATCAGACTCAGGTGATGCGATTCCTCCAGGATCTGGCTTCTCGATTCGAGCAGCTTCAGGCCTCCTTGGGAACCCCGAATCCGCAACCTCAAGTACAACCAGCGGTGGTACCTATCGCACCAGTCGCAGCCACACACTCACTAATACTGCCAGCTCCGTTCCGTTTCTCTGGGGACTCCAAGGCCTGCAGAGGGTTCCTTAGCCAATGCACGATTCATTTTGAGCTTCAGCCTCAAAACTTTCTGTCTGATAGGGCAAAGGTAGCCTATATCATTTCCCTCCTCTCCGGTGAAGCTTTAGCCTGGGCAGCCCCTCTGTGGGAACTGAATGATCCAGTGGTTTCTAGCCTGTCTGGCTTCTTGAAACTTTTTCGGAATATCTTTGAAGAACCGGCTCGTGTCTCTTCAGCGGCCAGCGCCCTTCTACGTCTCCGCCAAGAGTCTGCTTCAGTGGGACAGTACGCCCTTAATTTCCGCATACTGTCGGCTGAGTTGAGCTGGAACAATGAGGCCTTAGTCGCAACCTTTTTGCATGGCCTTTCTGATAGAGTGAAGGATGAATTAGCAGGAAGAACCATCCCCACTGATCTGGACGGAGTTATCTCCTTGTGTAACCAGATCGATATTCGCTTTCAGGAAAGGACCCTAGAAAAGCGGCGCCAGCACTCCTTGGTCCTTAGTCAGCCTGAGCTCCCCTCTCCTCGACCCGTGGAGCATCTCCTGCCAGCTGAGGAACCCATGCAGCTGGGCAGGACCAGGCTATCCCCAGAGGAACGTGCTAGGCGCAGAAATCTAGGCCTGTGTCTCTACTGTGGGGGCAAAGGTCATTTTCGTGACACTTGCTCTCTTTGTCCAGAAAAACGTTTGGGTCCACTTCATCTGGAAAGTGGAGTATTGGACCCAGAAATATCACCTTCCCCTTCTCGTCTTCTGCTTTCTGTGTTCCTTCATGTTGGTGCTTCTTCTCATTCGGTCTCAGCATATCTGGATTCCGGAGCCGCTGGTAATTTCATGGACTGGGAAATCGCATCGTCCATGAGACTTACTCTTTTGCCCCTCACCACGCCATTGGTGGTCTTGGCGATTGATGGTACTGTTCTCCCAGGGGGACCTATCCGCTTCCAGACCCTCCCTGTTAAGATGTCGGTGGGTACACTCCACCAGGAGTGGATATCCTTCCTTATCTTACCCAAGGCCTCAACGCCTATAATTTTGGGTCTCCCATGGTTACAGCTCCATTCTCCTCATGTGGACTGGACTTCTGGACAGATCCTGGCTTGGGGTCCCTCCTGTTCCTCGTCCTGCCCACCCAAGGTTGCCCCCTGTGAATCTGAGCCGGTCATTCATTCCAGGTTGCATAACCATTTACATTTCTCTGTCCCTAACCACCCTTGGACGCACAGCCAGGCTAGCTTGTCTACAAGTCCTGCAGTCGCTACGTCTTGCGATGCGATTCAGGTAGTCGCTACACCTGACTCAGCTATTCACTCTGCCTCTGTACTAGTTATGCCAGTCCAGCCCATGCCCAGTGAGCCTCTCACTTTTTCTTGTTCGGGACATTCTGCTTGCCCTTCAGCTATTCAGCTTGACTCCGGCGACATGTCACCTTCTAACCAACCTGACTTCAGGGTTCCACTGACATCTGCCCAGTCTGATGGTCCTGTGCAAGATGACCAGTTCCCCTTTAAGGGTCTAGGGGACCCTCCTCAGATTCCTGTTGATCGTCTCATGCCCTTGCTTATTCCTAGAGAGCCTTTGGTCCTCAATAGATCTTCTTGTCATCTCCCTACCTCGTTTTCAGTCTCTGAGGATAATCTTAAGTACGAGGTTAGACAAGTTCTGGATTCTCGGCTCTGCAGAGGCATTCTTCAGTACCTTGTGCATTGGAGAGGTTTTGGTCCTGAGGAGGCGTCTTGGATCGCTGCATCTGATGTCGCTGCACCTCATCTGTTGAGAAGGTTTCATCAGAGATTTCCCTTTAAGCCTGGGTCCAGGCGGGGGAGGGCCCATAAGAGGGAGGGTACTGTCATGGATATGCAGTAGTGTTTGTCTGCCATCTTACCTTCCTCCTCATGTGTTCATCTAGAGACCAGACCTCCTTCACCTGGCTTCCTTTATAATCTCCTCCCAGCCTGACTCCACCCCAGGCCCTATCACTGAACACTATATTAACCTGTGCACTGCAAGCCTGCTTGGCTGATCAACGTGTTTGTTAGGCATTGTGTGTTTGGGTTCCTGCCTGCCGTGTGCTACGTCTGTCTCTCTGTTACGTTATTGGCTTGTCCCCGACCATCCCTGTCTGCTCGTGACCCTTGACCTTCGGCTCGTTCTTCGTTATCCTTGTCTGCTTGTGGCCCCTGACCTTCGGCTTGTTATTCGGTTCTCTCTATCGTGTGCTGCTGCTTCCCCTTATCCTACGGGGCGTGAGCTAGGAAACTCCAGGGGCCGCGACCTGGTCCCAGCCTGCAGCGTAACATCCTCACCACTAGAGGCCCTGGAGAAGACCAGCTGGGTCTTAGACTCCGCGCCCTGGGGAATCTTGGCTCTCGCTTCCGTTGGGATCCCGGTTGTGCTCCTCTGGTCCCGCTTTCCACAACCACCCAGTTTCCTATCCACAGAAGCCAGCCATAGGGTTCACTACCTCGCGGTGCACTCCTGTCCCCCTACGGTGTGCATCTGTCACCTGGCCACAGGTGACCCTGACAACGGGTCTTGGCTCCACGGTTGTACACTCTCTGCTGTGCCAACTGCGCTTGGGCCAAATGTTCCTTCACGATGGGCATTACCTGTGCAATTCGATCTTGCATCAGGGCGACATGCTCAATCACACTCCTGTGGGGAGAACTCTCACTTTCCCAAGTTTCCTTGGCAATATCCAACAGCCCTCTTGGGTGTCTCCCATACAGTAACTCAAAGGGGGAGAATCCCGTAGAGGATTGGGGCACCTCCCTAATAGCAAACATCAAATAAGGAAGTAAACAGTCCCAATCCTTTCCATCTCTATCCACCACTTTCTTCAACATTTGTTTTAGGGTTTTGTTGAATCTTTCAACCAGCCCATCGGTTTGGGGGTGATACACAGACGTACGCAATTGCGTCACTTTGAACAATTTACACAGCTCTTTCATAACCCGGGACATAAAGGGTGTACCTTGGTCCGTAAGCAGTTCTTTACAAATACCCACCCGGCTAAAAACAAGAGATAGCTCTTTGGCTATGGTTTTGGCCGAGGTATTTCGGAGAGGGATCGCTTCTGGATAACGGGTGGCATAGTCCATTATAACTAATATGTACTGGTGCCCCCTAGCGGACTTGATTATAGGACCTACCAAATCCATGGCGATCCTCTCAAACGGGACCTCAATGATGGGTAGAGGGACCAGCGGGCTACGGAAATGTGGCATCGGGGCCAACCTCTGACACACAGGGCAGGAGGAACAATAATTTTCTACGTCCTTCATCACCCCCGGCCAATAGAATCTCTGTAATACCCTCTCTCGGGTTTTCTCTGTCCCCAGATGACCTCCAAGAATGTGCCCATGGGCCAACTCCAACACCAACTTCCTGTAAGGTTTGGGCACCACAAGCTGCTCAACGGTTTCTTCTGCCCTTTTTGCCACCCGATACAGTAGGTCCTTCTCTACGCTGAAGTATGGGTAAGTGCAGGTATTATCTGGGTTCACTAACTCGCCATCTATTTTCACTACGTTTTCCCGTGCCTTTATTAGGGCGGGGTCTTTCAACTGTTCTGTGGCAAAGTTTTCCCTGTGAACCTCAAGATCAGAAAACTCCACAGACGGTAGGTTTTCGTCTGAGGAGGTGGGCTCCTCTCCAGTTTCTTGAGTCTCCCCTGCCAATACTGATAAGGGAAATTCCGGAGAGTCCTCACCACTCTCAGGGGAGTTCTGGCTATCACATTCCTGGTACATAGGGGCACCAGTGAGGGGCTCAGGATCATCCCACAGTTCCCAGAACTTCGGAAAATCCCTTCCCACAATGGCGTCATGCGGTAACTGAGATACTAAGCCCACTGGATGAGAGAGGGTACCTTTGGGGGTCTCGAAACACACTGTAGTCACTGGATACTCTCGGGTGTCCCCATGCACACAAATAACAGCTACCTTGCTATTCCCAGAGACCTCTGTTTTAACTAACTCAGCCTTTATCAGGGTCACAAGGCTACCTGAATCCAGCAATACCACAACATTTCTACCATTAACACACATTTTGCATAAATGTTTCTCAGTTCCTCGAATGGCAGTGCATGCGACTGTCGCACACAGCGACTGACGTCTGCCCGTCAGAAAGTCACACTGCATGGGTTCCTCCACAACCGGGCAATTGGCTGCAATATGTCCCGCTTGCCGGCAGCGGTAGCAAACGATCCTTCTTGCCGCCTCTTGAGCCGCTGATTTCCCAGGCTGTTCTCGCCAAACTTGGGGTAGAGCTCCCACCCTCTCACTCTCTCCACCCTCACCCCTTGGAATCCTCTTATCCGCCCCTGGGGATGGTCTGGTCTTAGGGTGGAAAGTCCGAGTGTCTCTGGAAGAGGCCGTCAGGTTCTCTGTAGCCAAGTATTTCTCCACACGATCCACAAGACCATCGGCCGTCTCTGGGTCTCCATGGCTTACCCACTTTTGGATGGCAGTAGGAAGGGCTCTCAAAAACCGATCCATTACAACACGTTCCACAATCTTTGGTGCGGACAAAGTCTCTGGCTGTAGCCACTTTCTGCTCAGGTGAATGAGATCATACATTTGAGACCTGGGGGGTTTTCCAAGCTGGAAAGTCCAGTTATGCACACGCTGAGCCCGGACAGCCTGGGTGACACCCAGCCTTGCCAAAATTTCAGCTTTTAGCATCACATAGTCTTTTGCTTGGTTAGGCTCTAGGTCATAGTAAGCTTTCTGCGATTCACCAGTTAACAGAGGAGCCACCAGTCCAGCCCACTGCTCCTCAGGCCACTTTTCTCTTTCAGCGGTCCTTTCAAATGTGGTCAAAAATACCTCTGGATCATCCTCTCCAGTCATTTTTGTCAATAAACGACTCACCCCAAAGGACGCGGTATTAGTGGGACGGCTTTCCTCACTGGTCTGCGGACGTTGCTGCATTACTGCTTCCATTTGTTGTAGTCTCTGCTCTTGCTTCTGTAACAGGTCTATGAAGCGGGCCTCAGATTGCTGCTGGGCTTGTTGCTGAGCTTCCAGACTCTGTTGGTGAGCTTGCTGCTGGGCTGCAAGGCTCTGTTGATGAGCTTGCTGCTGGGCTGCAAGGCTCCTTTGCAAACCTGCATTTGTCTGCTGTTGATTGGCATTTGCTAGAGCCAGCTGTTTCAGTATCTCCTCCATGCTGGCTTAAAAAAAAACTGCCACTGGTTCTCCACCAACTGTGAGGGGGTTAGCTCGGCAGCGGGTGTGTGTGACCCCCGGGATGGGCTCCCCACACAAAACAGGCCCAGCAAACGGAGGTTGTGGTTTTCAAAATCAAAAAGGTAATTACATGCCCCTGTTGAACAGGGGCAGAAAAATTGGGCCTTTGGTGGTGGTGTGGTGGTGGTGCCACAACACTGTAAGCCCTCACAGTTACTCTTGGTGGGAGCAGGAACGGGCCCTGCTGTGTAATATTAGTTCAAAAATTGTAATTACGCGCCCCTGTTAAACAGGGGCAGAAAAATTGGGCCTAGGCACTGGTGGTGGTGCCACAACACTGCAACCCCTCACAGATACTCTAGTTGGGCGCAGGAACAAGCCCTGCTGTGAAATATTACAGCAAAAATCGTAATTACATGTCCCTGTTAAACAGGGGCAGGAAAATTGGGCCTTAGGCACTGGTGGTGGTGCCCTGAAACAAAAATGTTCTTAGAAGCTAACAACATGAACATTGAGGAGGAATAGGATAGTCACTCAGCATAACAGGATAGTCACTCAGCATCAGCATAGGCAGTCTTCAAGGGATCTCACATTCATAGAAAAATTAATCGGTTACATCAGCATCAGGTGCTTGGTAGCTGGTGATCCAAGACTAATTTTTATGAAGGTGAGCTGATCAGTCTGTGGACATGCGCATTCTGTGATCGGTTACAAAGCCTCCAGCAGCACTGAATGTGCGTTCAGAAAGAACGCTGGATGCAGGACAGGCCAGTAGCTCAATTGCATATTGTGCAAGCTCTGGCCAGTGATCCATCCTCATGACCCAGTAACCCAGTGGATTTTCGGTTGGAAAGGTCTCCAAGTCTGATCTTGCCCCTAGGTATTCCTGCACCATGTAAATCAGATGCTGACGATGGTTGCTGGAACCGATCAGACCTTGGGGCTGCGGACTAAAGAATTGTCTGAACACATCGGTCAGATGGCCACCTTCTCCACCGCTCCTTCTGTGACTCACCGAAGCCTCAGCAACACATTGTCCAGGAGGACCAGGAAATTCCCAGCCTCCCAGGCTCTGAAAACGCATTGCACAAACCTTTCTGCAAGACCTCCCGAAGATGTTTCATCTCTGCTCCCTCTGCGGAGGCTGGATAAGTTCCGTAACCTTACCCTTGTAACGTGGATCAAGAAGGGTTGCCAGTCAGTAATGATCCCTCTCCTTGATACCACAAATCCGAGGGTCCTTTCGCAGGCTTTGCAGGATCAGGGAGGCCATGCAGCGTAGGTTTGTTGAGGCATTCGATCCAGAGTCTTCTGGGTCACTAAGGATGACGTGATCCGCAGCCACCTCCTCCCAGCCACGTACAAGTCCATGGGTTTCTGGGGACTGAAAACGATCCCTTGAAAACTGCTGCTGATGCTGAGTGCTAGGCTCTACCTCCATGCTGATGACACAATCCTCCTCCTCCTCCTGTGTGATTGATGGGCCCACAGGAATACTGTCTGGATAAAGTCCTCCTCTTCCTCCCTCTGTTCTGCCTCAAGTGCCCTGTCCATTATTCCACTCAGCGTGTGCTCCAACAGGAAGACAAGAGGGACAGTATCACTGATGCATGCACTGTCACTGCTCACCATCCTCGTGGCCTCCTCAAATGGTGACAGGACAGTGCGTGCATCCTTGATCAGTAGCCACTGGCGTGGCGAAAAAAAGCCAAGCTCCCCTGACCCTGTCCTGGTGCCATACTCACACAGGTACTCATTGATGGCACTCTGCTGCGTGTGCAGCAGCTGCAGCATTGCCAACGTTGAGTTCTACCTGGTGGGCATGTCACAGATGAGGTGGTCCTTGGGCAGGTTGCATTCCTTTTGAAGGTCAGCCAGCCGAGCACTGGCATTATATGACTGGCGGAAATGCCCACAGATTTTCCTGGCCTGCCTCAGGAGGTCCTGTAAGCCCGGGTACCTGCAGAAGAACCGCTGCACCACCAAATTAAGGACGTGAGCCAAACAGGGAACATGGGTCAAGTGTCCCTGTCGGAGGGCGGAGAGGAGGTTGGTGCCATTGTCACAAACAACCATTCCAGGCTGAAGCTGGCATGGCGTCAACCACCTCTGAGCCTGCCCCTGCAGAGCTGACAGAATTTCTTCCCCAGTGTGGCTCCTGTCCCCTAAGCAGACCAACTCAAGCACCGCATGGCATCTTTTTGCCTGAGTGTTTGCTTAGCCCCTTGAATGCCTACGGAGCACCGCTGGTTCCGAGGACAAATCGTCAGAGGAAGAGTCCATAGAGGAAGAAGAAGAGGAGGGGGTGGAGGAGAGAGCTATGGCAGAATCACCACTACTAACATTTTGGAGGCATGGTGGCGGAACAAGCTCCAACAATACTGCACCCTGTCCTACATCCTTCCCAGGTGCCAGCAGAGTTACTCAGTGCGCCGTGAAAGAAAGATAATGTCCCTGTCCATGCCTGCTGGACCATGAGTCAGCGGTAATATGCACCTTACCGCTGACCGCCCTATCCAACGAGGCCAAGACATTGCCTTCCACATGCCGGTAGAGAGCCGGAATGGCCTTCCGAGAAAAAAAATGGCATTTGGGAACCTGCCACTAAGGTACCACACATTCCACAAATTCGCGAATGGTGGCAGAGTCTACCAGCTGAAAAGGCAGAAGTTGGAGTGCTAGCAATTTAGCCAAACTAGCATTCAGACGCTGAGCATGTGGATGACTGGGACCAAATTTCTTTTGACGGTTTAGCAACTGGGGTAGGGAAATTTGCCTGCTACAATCGGATTTAGGTGTACCGCTAGCAGATTACCCGCAAGTGCTTGGGACACCTAATTCTACACCTTCATTCCTCTCAGTGCAGGTTTCTGAGAGGACTGAAGGTATAGTGGGGTTGGAGATCCCAGCTGATGAGGAGCAAGGAGATGTCCATCTTGTTCTTTGGTGTGGGTCTTTAAAGTACTGTTACCAACGGACTGCATGGGAGGTCGACATATGTCTGGTCAAGCATGTTGTGCACAAGCGGCTGCTGTTTTGGCCACGCTTGATAGGCTTCAGACATATGTTGCAAACAGCAACGGTGCGATCTGCTGCACACGTTTTAAAAAAGGCCCACACCAAAGAACTTTTCAAAATACGTGAGGAGTCAGCAGCGCCCTGCACATGCGTAGCTCTGCGGTGTGATGCAGTCGGTTGGCTGCCCTAAAGCTGGCCCCTGGAGGGCATCCTGCCTTGTTGGAGATGTGCCTCCTCCTCCTCCTCCTCCTCCTCTCTTCTATCAGGCACCCATGTAGAGTCAGTGACCTCATCATCCCCTCCCTCCTCGTCAATGGAGCAAACTTGGCAGTCTGCTGCAGCTGGGGAAACATGACTGCCAGTTTCTTGTCCTTCTTGGGCACCCCCTCTCTCTGGGCTCATGGTACTGCCTTCATCCTCAACCTGGGTACCATCATCGGAGCCTTCAAAACGCTGCACATCCTCCTGCAGCATGTACCCGAAACTGTGGTCAAACAGTTCGGGGGACTCCTCAGGGCATGATGGTGGGGCTAGGGAAGGAGTGACTGATGACATTGAGCCGATGGAATAGGCCGCTTTGGCAGCTGCATTGCCAGGCAAAGTACTCTGAGCCTGGGTGACAGAGGTTGAGGAGGATGAGGATGGCTTTGTTATCCACTCTACCAACTCTTCTGCATGTTGTGGCTTAAAGCGGTTGTATACCGCAAATTTTTTTTTTTTTTTGGGTCAACCTGCAAGGCAAAGGTATAATGAGCTAGTATGACTAGCATACTAGCTCATTATCAATCACTTACCTTAGATCGAAGCCCCCGCAGCGGTCCTCGGACGCGTCCTCCATCGAATCCATGATACCCGGAGTGACTTCCGGGTATTGCCGCTCCGGCGCTGTGATTGGCCGGGGCGGCGATGACGTCACTCCCGCACATGCGCGGGGAACGGCACGATCCCCGCGCATGCGCGAATTACCGGCAGTGTACGGCAGGCTCCCATTCAAGAGCCGCCGCGCTCAGTGTGCCTGCGCCGTTATCTACGGCGCGCATGCGCCGTAGATAGCGGTAGTTTTTTTGCAAATATCTCCGAGACTGTGTAGGTCTCGGAGATATTACAAGCACCTACAGGTAAGCCTTAATGTAGGCTTACCTGTAGGTGCTTGTTCAAAATTTGGGTATACAACCACTTTAACACGGCCAGCTGCCGGAAAAAAGGAAAAGCGTGCCCCATGGCCACCTGCTGAGGATGCACCGTGTCCACGACCAGCACTGTTGGCTGTAGATACAGAGCCTGCTTGCCCTCTTTTAGTGGCCTGTGAGTGTCTGCCTCTCCTTGGTGGCCTTCCAGACATGCTGTAAAATTGGATTAGCAAAACACCGCCTGAAATTTACTAGAAAAAGTACACCAGGAATGGCCTGCAGTCAGATATAGGCTTGGCTAGACTAGAATGCAGTGGATTTATATATGTAGGAGACTGTATATATATTTAATGCACTGCAGATCAGTGAATCACCTGCCTGCCTGCCTAAAAGTGTGTTTGAACACGTACACCAGGAATGGCCTACAGTCAGATATAGGCTTGGCTAGACTAGACTGCAGTGGACATATATATGTAGGAGACTGTATATATTTAATGCACTGCAGATCACTGAATCACCTGCCTGCCTGAAAGTGTATTTGAACACGTACACCAGGAATGGCCTGCAGTCAGATATAGGCTTGGCTAGACTAGAATGCAGTGGATATATATATATATATGTAGGAGACTGTATATATATCTAATGCACTTCAGATCAGTGAATCACCTGCCTGCCTGACAGTATATTAGAAACAGTACACCAGGAACAGCCTGCAGTCAGATCTAGCTACACTGGATACAGTGGATATATATATATACGAGACTGTATATGTGTATATATATATATATACTGTGAGGGGGTTAGCTCGGCAGCGGGTGTGTGTGACCCCCGGGATGGGCTCCCCACACAAAACAGGCCCAGCAAACGGAGGTTGTGGTTTTCAAAATCAAAAAGGGGCGGTTTATTTTCTATTTACAGTGACAAAACACAGCAAAGCAAAAGAAACATAACCAAAATAAATCCTGGTCAAGTTGACCTCTGACTAAACATACAGGTTTCCTAACTAACAACTGGGATCAGCCTAGTGCTGTCCTAGTCCCTAAGTCCCTGGTTTTAAATGTCCAAGCAAATAGCCACACAGGCTTTTTCTCACCGCACAGGGGTTCACTCTCCCTAGACAGTCCACACAGGTCTGGTTCCAGGCATGAGCTAACATCTAATGAAGCTGGGAGTTCTTATAGAGGCCTAAATGAGCTGACAAGGTTCAGCTGGTCTCCTCATCTCTGTCTGCACGACGCCCCACACTCTCCCTAGAGGTATGAGTCATCCATGAGCCCACTAGCCTTATACAACTCTCCACCTAGTTGTATAAGTCGGCGTAAAGCCTGAATCTGGGCGAAATATATCTACCCCCCTGGATGCAACCAGGTGACTTTACCTTCCTGCTGTCACATACCCCCCCCCTCTTGTTTTAACCTCGGGGTTGGAACACCAGCAATCAGGCATTCATGTACTCGAGACAAAGCATCCACATTCCCCATTTGAACGCCAGGGCGATGCTTTACTGTGAAGTTGAATTCCTGGAGGGCCAGGAACCACCTATTCACTCTTCTATTTGTTTCCTTGTTTTGAGCCATCCACTTTAACGGAGCGTGATCCGTAACCATGTCAAAGTGCCTACCTAGCAGGTAGTACCGAAGGGAATCTAGAGCCCACTTCACCGCTAAACACTCCTTTTCAACGGTGGCGTAATTTACCTCATGGGACTTCAACTTCCTGCTGAGGTAAATGACTGGGTGCTCTTCCCCGTTCCAGACCTGGGACAATACTGCTCCTAACCCCACATCTGACGCATCACTTTGTACGACAAAGTCTTTAGAGAAGTCGGGTGAGTACAACACTGGCTGGCTACATAAGGCTTGTTTCAAGAATTGGAATGCTGCCTCAGCCTCGGGGGTCCATTTAATCATGACCGACCCTTTCCCCTTCGTCAGGTTGGTTAGGGGCACAGCCTTAGAAGCAAAGTGGGGAATGAATCGCCGATAATACCCAGCGATTCCCAGAAAGGCTCGTACCTGCTTCTTGCTGTTGGGACGTGGCCAACTCTGGATGGCCTCGACTTTGTTGAGTTGGGGTTTTATTACTCCCCTCCCAATGGTGTACCCAAGATATTTGGCCTCCTCCTGCCCAATGGTACACTTCTTGGGGTTAGCCGTAAACCCCGCTTCCCGAACAGAGTCCAGGACTGCTTGCACTTTTGGCAGATGTGAGGCCCAATCTGTGCTATGGACAATTACGTCATCCAGGTAAGCCGCAGCATACTTCCGATGGGGCCTCAGCATCTGGTCCATTTTCCGCTGGAATGTGGCCAGCGCATTCTGTAACCCGAACGGCATTCTTTTATATTGGAACGCCCCGTCCGGGGTTACAAATGCGGTTTTCTCTTTGGCCGACTTGGCCAGGGGGATTTGCCAATACCCTTTTGTGAGGTCAAGAGTCGTCATGTATCGGGCTGTTCCCAGCCGGTCGATCAACTCATCTATACGTGGCATGGGGTAGGTGTCAAATTTTGTAACTTTGTTCAACTGACGAAAATCGTTACAAAATCGCCAGCTCCCATCTGGTTTAGGCACCAACACGATGGGACTAGACCAATCACTTTGGGACTCCTCTATCACCCCTAAGTTCAGCATTTTCTGTACTTCCTCCCGTATTGCCTCCCGTCGAGCCTCTGGGATCCGATAGGGTTTTAACTTCACCCTTTCACCGGGCGGGGTAATGATGTCATGCTCTACCCCAGATGTTTGTCCCGGCAGCTCAGAGAATACCTCCTTGTTGCGAAGCACAAACTCCTTAACCTCCTGTTGTTGGGGTTGTGACAAGGTGGCTGCTATTCCAACCTCAGGAATCACGCAACCAGTTTGAGCTGGTGACCAAGTGTCTGCGACTAGGGACTCTCTATCCCTCCAGGCTTTCAACAGATTAACGTGATAGATCTGTTCGGGCTTTCGCCTTCCTGGTTGTCTGACCTTGTAATTCACTTCGCTCACTTTTTCCATTATCTCGTAGGGGCCTTGCCATTTGGCAAGGAATTTACTTTCAACCGTAGGGACAAGTACCAATATCCTATCCCCCGGGGAAAAGGTACGGGTGTCATGGATATGCAGTAGTGTTTGTCTGCCATCTTACCTTCCTCCTCATGTGTTCATCTAGAGACCAGACCTCCTTCACCTGGCTTCCTTTATAATCTCCTCCCAGCCTGACTCCACCCCAGGCCCTATCACTGAACACTATATTAACCTGTGCACTGCAAGCCTGCTTGGCTGATCAACGTGTTTGTTAGGCATTGTGTGTTTGGGTTCCTGCCTGCCGTGTGCTACGTCTGTCTCTCTGTTACGTTATTGGCTTGTCCCCGACCATCCCTGTCTGCTCGTGACCCTTGACCTTCGGCTCGTTCTTCGTTATCCTTGTCTGCTTGTGGCCCCTGACCTTCGGCTTGTTATTCGGTTCTCTCTATCGTGTGCTGCTGCTTCCCCTTATCCTACGGGGCGTGAGCTAGGAAACTCCAGGGGCCGCAACCTGGTCCCAGCCTGCAGCGTAACATCCTCACCACTAGAGGCCCTGGAGAAGACCAGCTGGGTCTTAGACTCCGCGCCCTGGGGAATCTTGGCTCTCGCTTCCGTTGGGATCCCGGTTGTGCTCCTCTGGTCCCGCTTTCCACAACCACCCAGTTTCCTATCCACAGAAGCCAGCCATAGGGTTCACTACCTCGCGGTGCACTCCTGTCCCCCTACGGTGTGCATCTGTCACCTGGCCACAGGTGACCCTGACAGTTTGATCAGCCATGGACCCGGCTGACATCCCGATCCCCGCGGATGATCCATTGCAGGGCATAGTCCACAGACTTGAAACCCAGGAATCGAATCAGACTCAGGTGATGCGATTCCTCCAGGATCTGGCTTCTCGATTCGAGCAGCTTCAGGCCTCCTTGGGAACCCCGAATCCGCAACCTCAAGTACAACCAGCGGTGGTACCTATCGCACCAGTCGCAGCCACACACTCACTAATACTGCCAGCTCCGTTCCGTTTCTCTGGGGACTCCAAGGCCTGCAGAGGGTTCCTTAGCCAATGCACGATTCATTTTGAGCTTCAGCCTCAAAACTTTCTGTCTGATAGGGCAAAGGTAGCCTATATCATTTCCCTCCTCTCCGGTGAAGCTTTAGCCTGGGCAGCCCCTCTGTGGGAACTGAATGATCCAGTGGTTTCTAGCCTGTCTGGCTTCTTGAAACTTTTTCGGAATATCTTTGAAGAACCGGCTCGTGTCTCTTCAGCGGCCAGCGCCCTTCTACGTCTCCGCCAAGAGTCTGCTTCAGTGGGACAGTACGCCCTTAATTTCCGCATACTGTCGGCTGAGTTGAGCTGGAACAATGAGGCCTTAGTCGCAACCTTTTTGCATGGCCTTTCTGATAGAGTGAAGGATGAATTAGCAGGAAGAACCATCCCCACTGATCTGGACGGAGTTATCTCCTTGTGTAACCAGATCGATATTCGCTTTCAGGAAAGGACCCTAGAAAAGCGGCGCCAGCACTCCTTGGTCCTTAGTCAGCCTGAGCTCCCCTCTCCTCGACCCGTGGAGCATCTCCTGCCAGCTGAGGAACCCATGCAGCTGGGCAGGACCAGGCTATCCCCAGAGGAACGTGCTAGGCGCAGAAATCTAGGCCTGTGTCTCTACTGTGGGGGCAAAGGTCATTTTCGTGACACTTGCTCTCTTTGTCCAGAAAAACGTTTGGGTCCACTTCATCTGGAAAGTGGAGTATTGGACCCAGAAATATCACCTTCCCCTTCTCGTCTTCTGCTTTCTGTGTTCCTTCATGTTGGTGCTTCTTCTCATTCGGTCTCAGCATATCTGGATTCCGGAGCCGCTGGTAATTTCATGGACTGGGAAATCGCATCGTCCATGAGACTTACTCTTTTGCCCCTCACCACGCCATTGGTGGTCTTGGCGATTGATGGTACTGTTCTCCCAGGGGGACCTATCCGCTTCCAGACCCTCCCTGTTAAGATGTCGGTGGGTACACTCCACCAGGAGTGGATATCCTTCCTTATCTTACCCAAGGCCTCAACGCCTATAATTTTGGGTCTCCCATGGTTACAGCTCCATTCTCCTCATGTGGACTGGACTTCTGGACAGATCCTGGCTTGGGGTCCCTCCTGTTCCTCGTCCTGCCCACCCAAGGTTGCCCCCTGTGAATCTGAGCCGGTCATTCATTCCAGGTTGCATAACCATTTACATTTCTCTGTCCCTAACCACCCTTGGACGCACAGCCAGGCTAGCTTGTCTACAAGTCCTGCAGTCGCTACGTCTTGCGATGCGATTCAGGTAGTCGCTACACCTGACTCAGCTATTCACTCTGCCTCTGTACTAGTTATGCCAGTCCAGCCCATGCCCAGTGAGCCTCTCACTTTTTCTTGTTCGGGACATTCTGCTTGCCCTTCAGCTATTCAGCTTGACTCCGGCGACATGTCACCTTCTAACCAACCTGACTTCAGGGTTCCACTGACATCTGCCCAGTCTGATGGTCCTGTGCAAGATGACCAGTTCCCCTTTAAGGGTCTAGGGGACCCTCCTCAGATTCCTGTTGATCGTCTCATGCCCTTGCTTATTCCTAGAGAGCCTTTGGTCCTCAATAGATCTTCTTGTCATCTCCCTACCTCGTTTTCAGTCTCTGAGGATAATCTTAAGTACGAGGTTAGACAAGTTCTGGATTCTCGGCTCTGCAGAGGCATTCTTCAGTACCTTGTGCATTGGAGAGGTTTTGGTCCTGAGGAGGCGTCTTGGATCGCTGCATCTGATGTCGCTGCACCTCATCTGTTGAGAAGGTTTCATCAGAGATTTCCCTTTAAGCCTGGGTCCAGGCGGGGGAGGGCCCATAAGAGGGAGGGTACTGTCATGGATATGCAGTAGTGTTTGTCTGCCATCTTACCTTCCTCCTCATGTGTTCATCTAGAGACCAGACCTCCTTCACCTGGCTTCCTTTATAATCTCCTCCCAGCCTGACTCCACCCCAGGCCCTATCACTGAACACTATATTAACCTGTGCACTGCAAGCCTGCTTGGCTGATCAACGTGTTTGTTAGGCATTGTGTGTTTGGGTTCCTGCCTGCCGTGTGCTACGTCTGTCTCTCTGTTACGTTATTGGCTTGTCCCCGACCATCCCTGTCTGCTCGTGACCCTTGACCTTCGGCTCGTTCTTCGTTATCCTTGTCTGCTTGTGGCCCCTGACCTTCGGCTTGTTATTCGGTTCTCTCTATCGTGTGCTGCTGCTTCCCCTTATCCTACGGGGCGTGAGCTAGGAAACTCCAGGGGCCGCGACCTGGTCCCAGCCTGCAGCGTAACATCCTCACCACTAGAGGCCCTGGAGAAGACCAGCTGGGTCTTAGACTCCGCGCCCTGGGGAATCTTGGCTCTCGCTTCCGTTGGGATCCCGGTTGTGCTCCTCTGGTCCCGCTTTCCACAACCACCCAGTTTCCTATCCACAGAAGCCAGCCATAGGGTTCACTACCTCGCGGTGCACTCCTGTCCCCCTACGGTGTGCATCTGTCACCTGGCCACAGGTGACCCTGACAACGGGTCTTGGCTCCACGGTTGTACACTCTCTGCTGTGCCAACTGCGCTTGGGCCAAATGTTCCTTCACGATGGGCATTACCTGTGCAATTCGATCTTGCATCAGGGCGACATGCTCAATCACACTCCTGTGGGGAGAACTCTCACTTTCCCAAGTTTCCTTGGCAATATCCAACAGCCCTCTTGGGTGTCTCCCATACAGTAACTCAAAGGGGGAGAATCCCGTAGAGGATTGGGGCACCTCCCTAATAGCAAACATCAAATAAGGAAGTAAACAGTCCCAATCCTTTCCATCTCTATCCACCACTTTCTTCAACATTTGTTTTAGGGTTTTGTTGAATCTTTCAACCAGCCCATCGGTTTGGGGGTGATACACAGACGTACGCAATTGCGTCACTTTGAACAATTTACACAGCTCTTTCATAACCCGGGACATAAAGGGTGTACCTTGGTCCGTAAGCAGTTCTTTACAAATACCCACCCGGCTAAAAACAAGAGATAGCTCTTTGGCTATGGTTTTGGCCGAGGTATTTCGGAGAGGGATCGCTTCTGGATAACGGGTGGCATAGTCCATTATAACTAATATGTACTGGTGCCCCCTAGCGGACTTGATTATAGGACCTACCAAATCCATGGCGATCCTCTCAAACGGGACCTCAATGATGGGTAGAGGGACCAGCGGGCTACGGAAATGTGGCATCGGGGCCAACCTCTGACACACAGGGCAGGAGGAACAATAATTTTCTACGTCCTTCATCACCCCCGGCCAATAGAATCTCTGTAATACCCTCTCTCGGGTTTTCTCTGTCCCCAGATGACCTCCAAGAATGTGCCCATGGGCCAACTCCAACACCAACTTCCTGTAAGGTTTGGGCACCACAAGCTGCTCAACGGTTTCTTCTGCCCTTTTTGCCACCCGATACAGTAGGTCCTTCTCTACGCTGAAGTATGGGTAAGTGCAGGTATTATCTGGGTTCACTAACTCGCCATCTATTTTCACTACGTTTTCCCGTGCCTTTATTAGGGCGGGGTCTTTCAACTGTTCTGTGGCAAAGTTTTCCCTGTGAACCTCAAGATCAGAAAACTCCACAGACGGTAGGTTTTCGTCTGAGGAGGTGGGCTCCTCTCCAGTTTCTTGAGTCTCCCCTGCCAATACTGATAAGGGAAATTCCGGAGAGTCCTCACCACTCTCAGGGGAGTTCTGGCTATCACATTCCTGGTACATAGGGGCACCAGTGAGGGGCTCAGGATCATCCCACAGTTCCCAGAACTTCGGAAAATCCCTTCCCACAATGGCGTCATGCGGTAACTGAGATACTAAGCCCACTGGATGAGAGAGGGTACCTTTGGGGGTCTCGAAACACACTGTAGTCACTGGATACTCTCGGGTGTCCCCATGCACACAAATAACAGCTACCTTGCTATTCCCAGAGACCTCTGTTTTAACTAACTCAGCCTTTATCAGGGTCACAAGGCTACCTGAATCCAGCAATACCACAACATTTCTACCATTAACACACATTTTGCATAAATGTTTCTCAGTTCCTCGAATGGCAGTGCATGCGACTGTCGCACACAGCGACTGACGTCTGCCCGTCAGAAAGTCACACTGCATGGGTTCCTCCACAACCGGGCAATTGGCTGCAATATGTCCCGCTTGCCGGCAGCGGTAGCAAACGATCCTTCTTGCCGCCTCTTGAGCCGCTGATTTCCCAGGCTGTTCTCGCCAAACTTGGGGTAGAGCTCCCACCCTCTCACTCTCTCCACCCTCACCCCTTGGAATCCTCTTATCCGCCCCTGGGGATGGTCTGGTCTTAGGGTGGAAAGTCCGAGTGTCTCTGGAAGAGGCCGTCAGGTTCTCTGTAGCCAAGTATTTCTCCACACGATCCACAAGACCATCGGCCGTCTCTGGGTCTCCATGGCTTACCCACTTTTGGATGGCAGTAGGAAGGGCTCTCAAAAACCGATCCATTACAACACGTTCCACAATCTTTGGTGCGGACAAAGTCTCTGGCTGTAGCCACTTTCTGCTCAGGTGAATGAGATCATACATTTGAGACCTGGGGGGTTTTCCAAGCTGGAAAGTCCAGTTATGCACACGCTGAGCCCGGACAGCCTGGGTGACACCCAGCCTTGCCAAAATTTCAGCTTTTAGCATCACATAGTCTTTTGCTTGGTTAGGCTCTAGGTCATAGTAAGCTTTCTGCGATTCACCAGTTAACAGAGGAGCCACCAGTCCAGCCCACTGCTCCTCAGGCCACTTTTCTCTTTCAGCGGTCCTTTCAAATGTGGTCAAAAATACCTCTGGATCATCCTCTCCAGTCATTTTTGTCAATAAACGACTCACCCCAAAGGACGCGGTATTAGTGGGACGGCTTTCCTCACTGGTCTGCGGACGTTGCTGCATTACTGCTTCCATTTGTTGTAGTCTCTGCTCTTGCTTCTGTAACAGGTCTATGAAGCGGGCCTCAGATTGCTGCTGGGCTTGTTGCTGAGCTTCCAGACTCTGTTGGTGAGCTTGCTGCTGGGCTGCAAGGCTCTGTTGATGAGCTTGCTGCTGGGCTGCAAGGCTCCTTTGCAAACCTGCATTTGTCTGCTGTTGATTGGCATTTGCTAGAGCCAGCTGTTTCAGTATCTCCTCCATGCTGGCTTAAAAAAAAACTGCCACTGGTTCTCCACCAACTGTGAGGGGGTTAGCTCGGCAGCGGGTGTGTGTGACCCCCGGGATGGGCTCCCCACACAAAACAGGCCCAGCAAACGGAGGTTGTGGTTTTCAAAATCAAAAAGGGGCGGTTTATTTTCTATTTACAGTGACAAAACACAGCAAAGCAAAAGAAACATAACCAAAATAAATCCTGGTCAAGTTGACCTCTGACTAAACATACAGGTTTCCTAACTAACAACTGGGATCAGCCTAGTGCTGTCCTAGTCCCTAAGTCCCTGGTTTTAAATGTCCAAGCAAATAGCCACACAGGCTTTTTCTCACCGCACAGGGGTTCACTCTCCCTAGACAGTCCACACAGGTCTGGTTCCAGGCATGAGCTAACATCTAATGAAGCTGGGAGTTCTTATAGAGGCCTAAATGAGCTGACAAGGTTCAGCTGGTCTCCTCATCTCTGTCTGCACGACGCCCCACACTCTCCCTAGAGGTATGAGTCATCCATGAGCCCACTAGCCTTATACAACTCTCCACCTAGTTGTATAAGTCGGCGTAAAGCCTGAATCTGGGCGAAATATATCTACCCCCCTGGATGCAACCAGGTGACTTTACCTTCCTGCTGTCACAATATATATATATATATATATATATATTAAATGCACTGCAGCTCACTGAATCACCTACCTGCCTGCCTGACAGTATATTAGAAAAGGTACACCAGGAGCAGCCTGCAGTCAGATCTATCTACACTGGATACAGTGGCTATATATATATATGTAGCGATACCCCCAACTTAAGAGAGCCGCTGATATTGTTTCGGGCCCTGTACACAGCACTGCCAACCCCCGGCAATCTACTCGACCCTCCCCTGGCACAGTTAGTCTAGGAAATGATAGACTGGTAATGTCTCTGCGATCATCTATGACTCAGCCCCACAATAAAGCAAACAGTAATAAAGTACAGTAATTGACACTGATACCGGAGTAATTAATTATAGCAACTTTACTTTTGGAAAAAAGTTTGGTAGAAGTACAGTACATAATAACACATGCAGAGCCCTGCAATATTAGTGACACTTGGCAATACTGTATAAAATATACTAGCACACCACGCTGCAGCTATCCTCCCCGTGAGCAATATGGCGCCCAATAATGTTCTACGCTATCCAGTCAGGCCTGACTTAAAGTAAGGTATAGTCTTAGGGTGAAGAATCTTCGCATGCAAGGAAAACGGTGGTGCACATCAGGACCAATAACTGCAATCCAACGGGACAGTGTCTCAGCAAAGTAACAACTCCCAGGAGACTATCAAACTCAGTTCTGGAAATAGTCTCCTGCTAGGATAGTTGATATAGCACTAAGGGCCAAGGCAGTCAGTAGGCCTAAACAAAGTACTTGGCTATAACTTTGAGCAAGTGCTCTCTCACCACACCGGACTTAGTCCCTGTCCGTAACTTCCACCGCTGTGTATCAGCACACAGGGTCTGCGATAGCCGGGTCATCGGTCCTCCTGATGTCAGTGAGAAACGAATGTAGATCAGGTGCCACACAGGCTCCGCAGTGGAGTGGAAGGCTCTTTGGAAGTGTGCAAGGCCCAGGCTTCAGGCCTCGCACCAGCAGCAAGTCCGCACATGGGATCCTCTTGCTAGAAGGGCGGCGTCTAAAGAGGCCGAGCTCCGCCTCCACTTCACCTTTATAGCCCACCCCAGGAGTCTCTGCGGTTGGCAATGCACCTTGGGTGCTGAACGGGGTTCTGGGTATCGTAGTCCTGGATCCTTAAAGGAGATTCCCGCTACACACTCCCCCCACTTAGATTCTTTGGTCCCCAAAGACAGTACTAACAAAAGGTACGTACAACATCAGTTAAAGCTGTAAGTGATGTCGGCAGGGGAAGTTCCCACAAAAACGAGGAGGGGAATTACCCTGCCCACAGGTCACATTGTCAGAAGTGACCTACCTAGCTGTGCCAGAGGGTGAGTTGGGGTTGCCCTCCACCAAATAAACAGTGGAGGGGTCAGGGTTTTCTACACTCCTCCTGGCTGTTATCACAGTGTCCTCTGAACTCTCCCCCATTTGGGTGTAAGTCAACTTCCGGGGAGGACGTATGGTTCTTTTCATTCTCTGTTCCCTTGGAATCTCTGGTTCAGTCATTGTAGGTTCCTTTCCTGGGACAGACATAGAAGCCTCCATAGTCTCTGGAACATTCAGCTCAGATGCAGGAAGATACATAGATTCTCTTGGATCCTCTGCAGGGAGTGAGTCAACGGCATCTTCCCATGTGTCTGACAGAGGGCTGGACGGGGTCTGGCAATTCGTGCGAACCCTTCCACGAGCCTCCGGTAGTATGAGCAGAATCCCAAGAAGGACCTGAGTTCCGTCACAGTGGTGGGCCGTGGCCAGGAGGTGACTGCCTCCAGCTTTTGGGGGTCTGTGGCTACCCCCTCTTCGGACACTATGTGTCCCAGGTAGTAGACTGACGACTGGTAGAACTGGCATTTCTCTGGTGAAAGCTTGAGTCCCTCATCACTGAGTCTTTTCAAGACTTTTTTCAGTCTCTCTTCATGCTCCTCTAGAGTTTTCCCAAAGACAATGATATCATCTAGGTACACAAGGACTTCGATGAGGTTCATGTCTCCCACAGTTTTCTCCATCAGGCGCTGAAAAGTGTCAGGGGCTCCAGACAGGCCTTGGGGCATCCGGTCAAATTCGAAAAACCCCACAGGGGTTATGAAGGCTGTCTTCTCCTTATCTTCCGGATGCATTGGGATCTGGTAGTATCTGCTCTTAAGGTCCATAACGCTGAACCACCTAGCTCCAGACAAACTCTGTAGGGCAACCTCTATCCTCGGGGTGGTATACTGGCCGGGTATCGTTCTCCTGTTGAGGGTCCTGTAATCTATACATAGCCTCAGCGACCCATTTTTTTTCCTGACCACCACGATCGGAGAGGCATAGGGGCTTCTAGACTTCCGGATAACACCGGTTCACTTGAGCTCAGCGAGCTGTTCTCTCAAATCTTCTGGATCGGCTAGGGGAACCCGCCTGACCCTCTCTCTGAAAGGCTTGTCTTCCTGGAGGCGGATTTGATGGGTGGCACTCTTCGCACACCCCACATCGAACTCCTTTTTGGAAAAGATCTTCCTCCATCTGATCAACTGGGCCCTTGCCCTCTCCTTCCAGGCCCTTGGCAGGTTCGGGTTTTCCATGCAGAGCTTCTCCCATGTCCAGCTTTCTCCCTCTGTCTTCTCCACATCTGACAAGACAACTGGGGCAGCTTGGCTCACCTGGCCCAGCAGCATCCTGGCTGGGATCTTCATGGGGGCATCAGTGGTGTTTCTGATGCTCACTGGCACCTTACAGTGTGCCTTATTTAAAGCTCTTAGTGGGACCACTTCAGGGATCACTTCTAGACCTGAATGTTTCTCCCGAGGATCTGGTTCCAACATGACAAAGAGCCCAGGTTGCTCCCAGGTAAGCTTCACAGTGGCTCTGAGACAGGTTACTTCACCGGGCTGTAGCACTATCCCGTTCTTCCATAACCTCCAGACTTTCCCTACCCCCTCTTCTGGGGCCTTCTGCTCCAAGACTAGTCGCTGGTAGGCTAGCTTCAGCATCGGATGGATTCTGGTGGCTGTAGGGTTCTTCCCTTGTAATAAGGGTGCCAGGAGCCTCCTGACCAGGTCCGTATTGGTCCCGATTATAAGGGAACTTTTGTTGGCTCCGGGTGGTCGAGGGCAGACCACTGCCAGAGTATCAATTACTTCAGCCTTCCCGGCCACTGAAGGGTCGAAGGTCAACTTTACTGGTAAGTAGCCATCGTAAGGAAAACTCTGTGTACCGATCCCCCATATCTCCAAGTCTTCGAGTTTTTGGATGGGCAGATGGCTCAGATGTTTATCATAAAAGTCCCTATATAGTAGGGTCACTTGTGCCCCAGTATCTAGGATTGCTCTTGTGTAGACTCCCTCCACTTGAATGGGTACTATTGGAGAGGGTCCTACCAACTTTTCTGGGAATGGTTTCTGGGGGGGCTCTTTCCTTTGATCCCTACGTTTTCCCTTAGGACTTTTCTTATTCCATTTTTCTCTTGTCTTCAATCCCTCTTGGGCTTGGTATGCATTGATATCTCCCTTTTTTTTTTTTTAGGTGTATACTCCCGCTGAGGGACATTATTCCTTTTTGGAGGGGGTTTGCCCCCTTTCTTGCTGGACTTCTCATTAAACTTTGATCCAATGGAGCTTACTGGAGATGGCGGGCACCCGGTTGACTCCTTCACCGAGGCCCTCTGGAGTTTTCCGCCGGCTTGCGATTATTAATTTTCTTTTTCTTTGGACTGGGACATACTTTTCCAATATGACCAACTCCTCCACAGTTGTAGAAAATCGCATCCCCCCAATCCTGTAAGGGAGCGGGTGATGAGGTATCTGGGAACAACTCCTTCTTCGGTCCCTCTTTCTCTGGGACCCTTGGATCCTTTGTCATCAAAGAGGTCAGCATCTCCAGTACCTGGAACATCTGTGACTTCAGGGTATCTACTTCTAAGTCTCTTTCAGGGGTCATGGCTTATCTGACCATTACAGGTGTAGAAGAGGTGTGTGTCTTGATGGCTTGCTGATCTTTTAGTAGAGCCTCTTCATCTCTGATGATCTTCACTAGAACAGGGTAATTCAGTGACATGCCTCCTCCAGAGGTTTTCAGGTGGAGCTAGACCGGATCTGAACGTAGTGCTCCCTTTAGGGTCTGCTTCATCCTCGCCGCATCTATGGCTTGGGGCACCATTCCCTTTTTCAGCACGATTTGGCAAAGCATCCTATTCAATCTTCTCACATACTCCGACAGCTTTTCTCCTGGTTGCTGAAAGGTGTGTTCAAACTGATACACCAGTTCTGTCACCTTCTCCAACTGACCAAACTCTTCCTGCAGCATGGCCAAGTAGTTGTAGGCCATACAAGCAGCATTGCTAAACCGGAGACTCTTTACAGCTTCAGCAGCCCCGCCTTTCAAACTCTCAATCACGCACTGCTTCTTCTGCGCTTCAGGCACCTCCCATGCCTCTACCGCTAGTAATGCCTGCTCAATCCAGGTGTCAAAGTCTTCCTCCCCGACAGGAACAGGTAGCTTCCCTGAAAAGATCCTTAGCTTTCGGTAACTAGCCTCTATGTGTACCGTGTTGGTTTTCTGACACTTAGTGAGCAGATCCCCTAGGGCATTTAAAAGTTCCGGCCCTATAGTAGTCAGGGGTGTCATCGGAGGTGTCGTCCCCTTGCACTTCCCTGATGTATGGGATGTCCCTGGCGGTGACCCCGGCGGGGATGGCAGGGGTGACTCCTTCTTTGCGGTCACTGCGTACGCCAAACCATAGGTCTTGTTATCTGCCGTCTGCACACTTCGACCTCTAAAATTCCCGGGTATTCCATCCCTCCATTCTATCAGTGCATACTTGAACGAGGTTTATGGATCCGACCTCAGGTCCATCACCCATGACTCTCGATTCGGGGATAACGACACTAAGAGTCGCTCCACCGCATCCGTCGGCCATTCTTCTCCCGGGAGACTGAGGACCACTGACATGTCTGGGTTGGCCTTGACTGCCTTGCACACGGCTTTCACCTTTAGCGGGTCCATGCCGATACCTTTGGCGTGTTTGATTGCCACGTACAGGATCCCGGACTCTGAGCCCCCACGTGTAGCGATACCCCCAACTTAAGAAAGCCGCTGATATTGTTTCGGGCCCTGTACACAGCACTGCCAACCCCCGGCAATCTACTCGACCCTCCCCTGGCACAGTTAGTCTAGGAAATGATAGACTGGTAATGTCTCTGCGATCATCTATGACTCAGCCCCACAATAAAGCAAACAGTAATAAAGTACAGTAATTGACACTGATACCGGAGTAATTAATTATAGCAACTTTACTTTTGTAAAAAAAGTTTGGTAGAAGTACAGTACATAATAACACATGCAGAGCCCTGCAATATTAGTGACACTTAGCAATACTGTATAAAATATACTAGCACACCACGCTGCAGCTATCCTCCCCGTGAGCAATATGGCGCCCAATAATGTTCTACGCTATCCAGTCAGGCCTGACTTAAAGTAAGGTATAGTCTTAGGGTGAAGAATCTTCGCATGCAAGGAAAACGGTGGTGCACATCAGGACCAATAATTGCAATTCAACGGGACAGTGTCTCAGCAAAGTAACAACTCCCAGGAGACTATCAAACTCAGTTCTGGAAATAGTCTCCTGCTAGGATAGTTGATATAGCACTAAGGGCCAAGGCAGTCAGTAGGCCTAAACAAAGTACTTGGCTATAACTTTGAGCAAGTGCTCTCTCACCACACCGGACTTAGTCCCTGTCCGTAACTTCCACCGCTGTGTATCCGCACACAGGGTCTGCGATAGCCGGGTCATCGGTCCTCCTGATGTCAGTGAGAAACGAATGGAGATCAGGTGCCACACAGGCTCCGCAGTGGAGTGGAAGGCCGCCTCCGCTTCACCTTTATAGCCCACCCCATGAGTCTCTGCGGTTGGCAATGCACCTTGGGTGCTGAACGGGGTTCTGGGTATCGTAGTCCTGGATCCTTAAAGGAGATTCCTGCTACATATATATGAATCACCTGCCTGCCTGAAGTATATTAGAAAAAGTACACCAGGAATGGCCTGCAGTCAGATCTAGCTACACTGTCTACAGTGGATATATATATATATATATATATATATATATATATATATATACATATATATATATATATACGAGACTGTGTATATATATATATATATATATTAAATGCACTGCAACTCAGTGAGTCACCTGCCTGCCTGAAGTATATTAGAAAAAGTACACCAGGAATGGCCTGCAGTCAGATCTAGCTAAACTGGATACAGTGTATATATATACAAGCCTGGATGTATATACAGTATATACTAAATACACTGCAGCTCACTGGATAATCTGCCTGCCTGCTCAATCTAAATGACACTCTCTCTCGTTTAACGCCAGCAACGCACTACACAGGGCCAACGTGCAGGCGGCCTTATAGAGTGTTGGGCGTGGACTTAACCCCCTGAGCCATAATTGGCCAAAGGCACCCTGCCTTTGGCCAATTATGGCTCTCTTTGCTGACGGCGCTGTGATAGTGTGTCATAGTGCATGCTTGGCCCATCATAAGACAGCAATGCACTGCGATGTCGCAGTGTGTTATGGGGTATGACGCGCCGCTCTAATTTGGCGCGAACGTCCCATAATGTTAGAATTTTGATGAACGGGCGAACATCCAATGTTCAAGTTGAACTCATGTGGAGGGAAGGAAATGGTGGTTGCAGCCAGGTGGAAGGGAGGACAGGGTGGATGCAGCCAGGTGGAGGGCAGGAAAGGGTGGTTGCAGCCAGGTGGAGGGTAGGACAGGGTGGTTGCAGCCAGGTGGAGGGGAGGAAAGGGTGGTTGCAGCCAGGTGGAAGGGAGGACAGGGTGGATGCAGCTAGGTGGAGGGCAGGACAGGGTGGTTGCAGCCAGGTGGAGGGGAGGAAAGGGTAGTTGCAGCCAGGTGGAGGGCAGGACAGGGTGGTTGCAGCCAGGTGGAGGGGAGGAAAGGGTGGATGCAGCCAGGTGGAGGGCAGGACAGGGTGGTTGCAGCCAGGTGGAGGGGAGGAAAGGGCAGTGGCGTCACTATGGTTGGTGTCACCCGGTGCGAAAAAAAATGGTGTCACCCCCCAACAACTATAGTCCCCCCTCAGTACAGACCCCCCTCCACTAACTACAGACCCCATTCCCACAGTATAGATCCCCTCCCTCAGTACAAACCCGCTCCACTAAGTAAAGACTCCCCCCGCCTCAATATAGACCCGCCTCCCTCAGTATGAACCTCTCCCTCAGTACAGACACCCCCACCTCAGTGCAGACTGCTCCATCAGTACAGACACCCCCACCTCAGTGCAGACCCCCTCAGTTACAGACACCCCCTCAGTTACAGACACCCCCCTCAGTAACAGACACCCCCCTCAGTTACAGACCCCCCCTCAGTACCAGACCCCCCCTCAGTACAGACACCCCCCTCAGTACAGACACCCCCTCAGTACAGACACCCCCCTCAGTACAGACACCCCCCTCAGTAACAGACCCCCCCTCAGTAACAGATCCCCCCTCAGTTACAGATCCCCCCTCAGTTACAGATCCCCCCTCAGTAACAGACACCCCCTCAGTAACAGACACCCCCTCAGTAACAGATCCCCCCTCAGTAACAGATCCCCCTTCAGTAACAGATCCCCCCTCAGTTACAGATCCCCCCTCAGTTACCGACACCCCCTCAGTACAGACACCCCCCTCAGTACAGACACCCCCTCAGTTACAGCCCCCCCTGGTGCAGACCCCAGCAGTACAGACACCCCCTCCCCCCATCAGTAAAGATGCCCCCCTTACCTTACAGACCTCAGAACAGAGTGGCAGACACACACAGCGGTGTGTCTCTCGAGCGCGGGCTCCTCCTCCTTCTCTGTGGATGTAAACAGAGAGGAGGCAGAGGGGGGGGCGGCGGCTTCCTTCCGCTCCGCTAAGGGACACAGCCGCAGCGTGAGCCTAAGGCACAGGGCAGCGGGCGGGCGGGCGATGTCAGTGTGGTGCCGCTGCGCTACCCACGGGTGTCACCTCTCTGGTGGGTGTCACCCGGGTACGGCCCGCCCCCCCCCCCCCGCACCTGGCTAGCAACGCTAGTGGGAAAGGGTGGTTGCAGCCAGGTGGAGGGCAGGACAGGGTGGTTGCAGACAGGTGGAGGGGAGGAAAGGGTGGTTGCAGCCAGGTGGAAGGGAGGACAGGGTGGATGCAGCCAGGTGGAAGGGAGGACAGGGTGGATGCAGCCAGGTTGGAAGGGATTACAGGGTGGATGCAGCCAGGTGGAGGGGAGATAAGTTCTTACCTTGGATGATAATAATAGAATCTCTGGCTCCCTCCACCCGAGGTGGGGCAGATGTACAGGGGGGAATAGTTGCTGGGCAGAGGAGAAAGGAGGTACATTGGTGGGACAGATGAGCAGGGGGTTACAGTGGTGGGGCAGAGGAGCAGGGGGGTACAGAGGTAGGGGAGAGGATGCAGAGGAGAAAGGAGGTACATCAGTGAAACAAATGAGCAGGGGGTCACAGTGGTGGGGCATAAGAGCAGGGGGAACAGATGTGGGACAGATGTGCAGGAGGTACAGTGGTGGGGCAGATGAGCAGATAAGTTCAGTGTTAGGACAGATGAGAAGATGGTTGAGCGGGAGGCAGAAGAGCATGGGGGTACGGCGGTGTAGCAGATGTTCAGGGGGGTACAGTGGTGGGGCAAATAAGAATGGGGGAACATTGGTGAGGTAGATGAGCAAGGGTTTACAGTGGTGGGACAGAAGAGCAGAGTGGTACAGTGGTGGGGCAGATGAGCATGGGGGGTACAGTGGTGGGGAAGATGAGCAGGGGGTTACAGTGGTGGGGCAGATGAGCAGGGGGTTACAGTGGGGGGGGGGCAGATGAGCAGGGGGTTACAGTTGTGGGACAGAAGAGCAGGGTGGTACAGTGGTGGGGCAGATGTACAGGGGGTTACAGTGGTGGGGCAGATGAGCAGGGGGTTACAGTGGTGGGAGATATTTGCAGGTTGGACAGTGATCTGAGGTGTGAAGGTGCATGAATTGGGGCTGATCTGAGGTGTGAGAGTGCAGGATATTAGATTCTTACTAATACTAAAGTAGTTTACAGCATTTACTTTATAAAAAATCCTTTTCGTGGTTGAGAGTGAGAAGTTGAAATTTTTTTGTTATAAAATCGGCACGCTCAATTTTTTTTAAAACATTTTTCAGCACACTGTGCTCAAAAGGTTGCCTACCCCTGGGTTACAGCATACACTTTCATTTTATAACATCAACACTGTGATAGCAATACAAACAAAAGTTATTATTGATAATCCAACATAAGCTTACTTGAAAAAAATCGAATTTCATGTTGTGAAATGTAATGTGCCTGTCTACTGGCCATCTCTTTCCACAACTTCCCAAATTTCCTGCATGCTTTGCAGCTTCTTCTCTGCTGTTTACTTTCAGTTTCCAAGGACTATATATCCCATGGTACCTTGCTACCTGCAAGCAGTGATTCCTGTACTGACTCCACCTCCTGAAACTCCTCTTCTCACTACCTCTGTAGTTCAGAAGGTAGGCTCTGTGAAATGTGCGACACAACAGTACCTCCTCACAGGACACGGTGACTACATGTCACAGAATTCAAGAAAGTAAATGAGTGGATAACTTCACAATTTTACAAACTTCAAGATCATTGAGATTAATAGGACTAGGCTAGAAATAATTGAAATACAATGTGGCAATGAATATACGATTTTATACTTTGACCACAAATACACTTTAAGCAGATTAAATTTTGCCTTGCACTTTGAAGATAATTTGTTCCATGGTATCTGTAGTTACAGAGGTCACTGAGAGCTAATTTTAAAGCTCATTTGTGGCTTTTTAAAGAGGAACTGCAGTCTGCTCACATAATTTGTAATAAAAACATCTTTGCCATTCTGAAGCTTCCCTCCTACTACTTTGCATTTTATATATACTGTGATTCTGTACTTGCCAAATATGCTGCAGAAAGCTCCCTCCACTGAGTCTGGCTGCAACCATTTTAACTGTGGGCAGCTAGGGTGACCATGTGTACTGGATTGCCCGGGACAGTCCCGCATTTTGCAGGTCTGTCCCGGGTCCCGGGCACCTTCATTCCAGACAACACAGTGTCCCGGAATGAAACTGACACAGCCACCCCCCGGGCCAATCTGATGCCCCCAAAAAAGGCTGCCACATCAGTACTTTACTCACTGACAGTACTTGTCCTGGCCGGGAATGCCTGGAGGAGCACAATCCCCACCCCCTGTTTGTGATTGGAGAAATCATAAATCCCGCCTCTTGAGTCCAATCACTGTGCTGTGATTCGTTACAGCACAAGCTGATTTTTGGGAAGAAGGGTGTTCCTGAATTGTAGTTTGGAAATGTGGTCACCCTATGGGCAGCTGAAGCTGCTGCCTGTTCACTTCCTGGATTTACACACACACAGAGGCACACCTCCAGCCCTGCAGCTCTCATTGGCCTTCTTATGACTCATCCCTACTCCCTTCTTGGCAAACTCTCACGAGAGTGAGAGATAGAGAGCTGTGCATGATGTCATAAGCCTAGGCTAATGACCAGACAAGAAACAGGAAGTGGGCTGTAGAAGGTATATACTGGCAGAAAAAATAATGTTTTACTATCTAAAGTAAAAACAACAAGGGCAGAAGAATTATTAGATGGAAAAGATTAAAAAAATACCAAAGGTCCACTTTAGGATTAGGTTAATGCTAGAACAGCCTTTTTCAACCAGGGTGCCTTGAGTTTTCTTCAGGGGTGCCTTGGCAAAATACCTAACAATTGCCAAAAACTGTATAAATGCCAGTGGTGGATGAAGCCTGCCTTTTAGTTACACAAAGCCACAGGTGTATCATTGTTTCCCTTTAAGACCTTCTATTCACTGGCATCCTAAACAGTGGCGGCTGGTGCTAAAAAAATTGGGGGGGGGGGGGGGCGCAAATAAACTGAAAATTATTTGAAAAAAAAAAAAACATCAAACGCTGCCACTGTGCCATCAAATGCTGTCACTGTGCCATCAAACGCTGCCACTGTGCCCACCAAACGTTGCGAATGTGCCCACCAAATGCTGCGACTGTGCCCACCAATTGCTGCGACTGTGCCATCAAATGCTGCGACTGTGCCCACCAAATGCTGCAAATGTGCCCACCAAATGTTGCGACTGTGCCCACCAAATGCTGCGACTGTGCCATCAAATGCTGTGACTATGACCACTAAATGCTGCGACTGTGCCACCAAATGCTGCGACTGTGCTACCAAATGCTGCGACTGTGCCACCAAATGTTGCGACTGTGCCCACCAAATGCTGCGACTGTGCCATCAAATGCTGCGGCTGTGCCCACCAAATGCTTCAACTGTGCCATCAAATGCTGCGACTGTGCCCACCAAATGCTGCGACTGTGCCACCAAATGCTGCAACTGTGCCCACCAAATACTGCGACTGTGCCACCAAATGCTGCGACTGTGCCCACCAAATGCTGCGACTGTGCCATCAAATGCTGCAACTGTGCCCACCAAATGCTGCGACTGTGCCATCAAATGCTGCCAGTGTGCCAAATGCTGCCAGTGTGCCACGTGCCCAATGCTGCCAGTGTGCCCAATGCAGCCAGTGTTCCCAATGCTGCCAGTGTGCCCAATGCTGCCAGTGTGCCTCAAGTGTTGCCACAGTGCCCCAAACGTTGCCCCCCACATGCCCGCCATCTGCCCGGCCCTTACCTTGTCTCGGGTCGGCAGCGGGTGACGGCGGCAGGCGGCGAGCGGTGTCCTCCATTTCTTCCTCGATGAGGAAGACTCTTCTCCCACCCGCTCCTCCTCTCGTCCTTCCAAGCCTGTCGCTTCAGCCAATCAGGTGACCGGTAACCAGACCTGGCAGAGAGGCGGGTCAGTGTTAGGGAAGCGATTCCCTAACACAGCACTGTTAACCAGGGAACACACAGCCTGTGCGCCCTCTGGTTAACCATTTGGATGCCAATTAGAGCTCACAGGCTCTAATCGGGGAAGCCTATTAGAGCATCTCACTTCCAAAACACACCCACCGCTGTTATTCAGATGGCCGGCGCTCAACAGGGTGCCGGACACCTGAATAGTGGGCGGGAGCGGTGACAATACATAGATTTATGCGATGCATGATTGATGGGTGCAGGAGAGCGGGGGCGGTGCTCCTGCGCCCACTATGGACGCATTGCCACTGCTCCTAACAACCAATGACATCAACAGTTGATTAGGAGCATATTGATCACCTAAAAGGCATCCTTGTTTGACCCTCTGTGCCCCTTTCCATCAGTGCTGGGGTCACATTAGCTGTGTGATGAAGAAGAGAAACTTTTGCTTCTAGAGGATTCTAGAATAGGGTGACCAGACATCCCCGGTTTCATGGGACAGTCCCTGGATTGAGGACACTGTCCCCGGACCAAGTCTGTCCCCAGTTTTGTCCCCAGATTGGATTTGAATAGGGGCTGGGGCAATTTCAAAGACAGTCAGTGCAGAATAAAAAAAAAAAATCTGAATTACACACCCCCATTCCGCCGCTCCTACTAGCTTAGGGGTGTATTTTTTTCCATTATCTGTGCCCCTTTCTGATGATCATGTGCTGGTCGGAGCGGAGGGAATATTTCTTCAGTTTTGGGTGCATGCCTATCCAGCTCCGCTCGCATGTTCTTCTGCCTTGACTCAAGTCCCGGCCAGCCGCCTGCCTGCTTATCTCCTTGCTTTCCCCGACAAAGTGATCTTCCTCTGCTCCCCACCCAGTAGTAGCCGGGGCCTGGAGAGTAAGACTTGACAGGCTGTGAGGCGGGTGGCGGCGACGGGCAGAGAGTCGCTAATTGCCGCCATTACTAGGGAAAAAAAAATATGTCCCCGGATTTCATTTAAAAAATCTGGTCACCTTATTCTAGAAGGAAGGAGGGGAAGAGAGATGGAGATGTCTGGGGAGTCTCAGGAAGCCCTGACCAATCTCCAACTAGGATTGGCAGGGGGCAGGCCTCCTTGATATACCCAGAGTCAGCCCAGCTGGGGAGGAGTTGTTGGGTGGAAGAAGCTGGAGATGGATCACTAGGTTGTTGGGGCCTTTGAGGCATTTCCCAGTCTGGGGGGGGGGTGGCCATGGGCCTGAGGGGTTTGGGTGCAAGTCGGAGCCTTCCTGAGTAACAAAGGAGGATCTGGAGACACAGAGAGGAATAGAGAAAGACAACGTTTCCAGGAGGGATCCACCGGGTTACAGCCAGGAGGGCTGGTGAGTGACAGGCACAGTTGGGATAGCTACGGAGGCATGCCAGAGCGGACTGGGGGAATGCAGTCTGAGATGGATGTAGAGCTAGCGGGAGACACTGTGATGTCATGGGCAGTGAGGTCAGGCAGCTGCAGCCAGGAGGGCTAGTAGGGCCTAAAGAGGACTGACTGGGAGCAGTAGTCCACCAATGGTCAGCTAGCACTAAAGACTTTCCTATTTTTGTTACTACACTAAGGGGAACCACAGTCCCTACCTGCAAATGGCAGTTGCTAAGGCCTGACAGAGTCAGAGTTGGGCCTACCATGTGCTAGCTGTACCAGGAACCAAGTATTGTACAAGAAAGAGGGAATCAGTCTACAAATAAGTGTTGTGCTGGAGAAGACTGAAACTCTAGAAGTGTAAATAGAGGTTCCAACTGATCATCTTATTGATTCCATTATTGATTCTGGACATCCCATCATTTCCCTTACCCTATCCAAGTTCAAAATCCCTCAATAAAATGCAGAACAAGCATATGGACTGTTTATTGTCTCAAGAGTGACTAGGAAGTGAATGCCGGGCTGGGCAGGGTGACAGGTGGACCACAATATCCAGCAGCCCCTACGGGGGAACCGCTACATCAGTATTTGTTTTTGAAGAGACTTTAGTAGGTTATTTCTCTTTAATGGAGTGCCATTATGGTACACACAGCAGGAGAGCTAAGTATTCACTATCTTCTTTGCAGGCAGAACTTTAACTTACAATTTCAGTTTAGCGATAAATTTCCTTTTAGTGCCATCATCTATAAACCTTTGATAAGATTTGCTGTTAATATATAACATCAAGCTGTTATGGTGATTGATAACCAGGGTGCGAAACCTTCAGAGAGAACAGATGACGGCGCAATATCTTGTTAGGGCCGGAAAATGGCACATCTCTTTTTATCTATACAACCTGCCCACATTTAAAAGTACAAAAAATCAGGAGACCGTTCAAAAAAATCTAAGTGAAAAGAAAAAGTCAGTAAAGCTAGAAACACTGGAATGAAGTAGCTGCGGGTAATATATACAGTGTTTATATACAGTACATACTGTGTGTATATATATATATATATATATAAATATAAAAAACTTTTTGCTACATTAACCTTATGTTTCTCTAGGATTGCAACATGCCTATGTTATCTTATTAATGTAACTTTTGCAATCACTATAACCACTATCAAGTCCATTACCTCACCATCACAACAACCACAGATGATAATAAAAAAGGTGCGGAGTAGCATAGTGGTTTAAAGCTGAAGTTTAGTTTAAAAAATAAATACTGTATTTATTGGCGTATAACACTCACTTTTTTACCCTGAAAATAGAGGGTAAACTGTGTCTGTGTGTTATACGCAGGGGGCTGTGAACGTTTTTTTTCCTGAAACTTCCCTCTTATAGTAAGGGTGCGTGTTATATGCCTGTGCGTGTTATACGCTGATAGATACGGTACTTTCTCTACAGCTTTATTTACATTCATTACCTGTAACAGTGGCGGCTGGTGTTTTTTTTTGTTTGGGGGGGGCAAACAGACCACCTCCCCCCCATGGCACCTTAAACTCTCCCCCCTCACTGTCTGCCGGTCTACCAGCACTGATCCCATCTAGGTGGTGGGCACCAGCGGAGATCGGGCATTGGCGGGCACATCGGGCAGCGGCGGGGATTGGGGCATCGGTGAGTAGACTTGTGCGATTCAGGTTCGTAATGAATGGATTTCGTACGAATTCGTTAGTATTCGTACATTCGGATCAATTCGAACATTCGAATAGCTGAAAGAACCAAAATACGAAAATTACAAATAAGAAAAATAACGAACATGGGAAAATACGAACTTACGAATGGACAAACTTATGAAAATACGAAACACCGAAACAGTAAAAGAACAAAAATGACATCTATAACGAATGATTTGTAATTCCGTATTTTCAATCCTTTGCCTGTTCATAATTTTGTATGTTTGTATTTCATTCATGTGTTCGTAATTTTGTTTCTTTGTATGTTTGGAATTTCGTTTGTTCGTGTTCTCGAACCGTTCTTTTGAATGGACAGTGTAAGAAAGTGTATCTTAATATGTCTGTTCGTAATGTCGTATGTTCGTATTTTAATTCGTATGTTCGTAAATTAGTTTCTTTGTCTGTTCGTAATTTCGTGTTCTGGAATTGTTCTTTTGAATGGGCAGTGTAGTGAGTGATGTATCTTACTTAATATCTTAGCCAATCAGCTTATCTCTTTTGTGTCTGAGTCACAATGCATTCCTGAATCTTTTTAGATTCAGTTTAGGAGGAGACTGAGTCAGGTCTCGTGACTGAGGTAGTGGACTGGGAGTAAATACAGGACTTATTAGAAATTAAGCAAGGATTATCATTCTTTATTTCCTGCAATTGTAATTTTGTATCCTTTTGTGGGACAGTGTGTGCACTGTTTTGTTTTATAAATTGAGGTGCTGTCTGTCTGAGATTTTTTTTTTTTTTTGCAGTTGCCTTTTTGAAGGTGTAATACACCATTTTTTATCTGTTTGTTTAAAAACAATAATTATAATAATGGATACTTCTCCTCCTCTCCCCATGAGTCCCCTCCTCCACTCCTCCGCTCCCCTCCACTCCTCCGCTCTCCTCCACTCCTCTCCCATGAGTCCCCTCCTCCACTCCTCCGCTCCCCTCCACTCCTCTCCCATGAGTCCCCTCCTCCACTCCTCCGCTCCCCTCCACTCCTCTCCCCTGAGCCCCCTCCTCCACTCCTCCGCTCCCCTTCACTCTCAGTCACACCAACAACAACTCTCATACCAACACACTCACTAACACCAACATTCACAAGACTCACACGTCCATTCTAATTGCAACAAAACCACCAAACCACACAAAAACAACTACAAAAACCACAATATCACTCTCTGCTCTCTGCTCCTCCCTCACCACACCCCTGTACACCCTCTCAAAATGGCGTACAGGGGCGGAAACGAAAGCAAAACTAAAATACAAGATTGCGAATCATTACGAATGACCGCAATGTATTTACAAAAGTACGAATGCATTCTAAGCACGGTAGGAGGCTATAGCAGCGTGTTTAAAACAAAACTAAAATACGAGATTGCGAATGACCGCAATGTATTTACGAAAGTACGAATCCATTCGAAGCACAGTAGTAGACACGAATCAACGAAAACAAAACAATGTTACGAATCTACGGAAAAGGCAATCTCACAAAAGTAACAATTACTAAATTACGAGTAGTGTACCGAACAAAAAAAAATTATTATCTAACAAAATTACGAATTTTGAATCAAAGAAAATAAATTAGACAGAATTACGAATCATTCAGTATCAACGAAAATAAAACTGTTACGAGAATACGAACAAGTCCGAATATGAAAACTCGCGTCTTACGAAATTACGAATCTTTACAAATCTACGGAAATAAGATGAAACGAAACAATTTTTTTTGTTGTACACATGTCTATCGGTGAGCTCTAGGGATGAGCCGACCCCCCCTGGTTCGGTTCGCACCAGAACCTGCGAACGGACCGAAAGTTTGCGCAAACTTTAGAACCCTGTTAAAGTCTATGGGACTCGAATGTTCAAAATCAAAAGTGGTAATTATAAAGTCTAATATGCAAGTTATTGTCCTAAAAAGGGTTTGGGGACCCGGGTCCTGCCCCAGGATACATGTACAATGCAAAAAAAAAGGTTTAAAAACTGCCGTTTTTTCGGGAGCAGTGATTTTAATGATGCTTAAAGTGAAAAAAAAATTGAAATATTACTTTAAATATCGTACCTGGGGAGTGTCTATAGTATGCCTGTGAAGTGGCATGTGTTTCCCGGGTTTAGAACTGTCCCTGCACAAAATGACATTTCTAAAGGAAAAAAAGTCATTTAAAACTGCTTGTGGCTTTAATGTAATGTCTGGTCCCGGCAATACGGATGAAAATCATTGACAAAAATGGCATGGGTACCCCCCAGCCCATTACCAGCCGCTTTGGGTCTTGCATGGATATTAAGGGGAACCCCGCACCCAAATTAAAAAAGGAAAGGCGTGGTGCCCCCAGGCCCTATATACTCTGAACAGCAGTATACAGGCGGTGCAAACAAGACAGGGACTGTAGGTTTGTTGTTAAGTAGAATCTGTTTGTATTTGGAACAGGTACATTTTTAAAGTGTTGCTCCAGCCAAAAAATCTATTTTTAAGCTTTTTGGAAAACATATATTTATAACCTAGAAGAAAGTTGGGACTTTGAATGAAGCAATTGAATAGTGGAGGTAAATTAGAGTACAAAATATTTAATATTTAAATTATAATTGATCAGAAGACATTAAAAGTATATTTCATATATATATACAAGAGCTGTGTACAAGACATGAACATGATGAAAAACGGTACATATATAGCAGCACATAATTAAATTGGTAGTAAATATCTAGAGAGATTTGGCATAATAAATGCCAACGGCAGCATGCCTGGTGCCGACCCATGCGACCACATGATATGGATACACCTGTTTGAGAACATATAGATAGCATCAATGGATATAGTAAATAATAGTAAATGGGTATGGTTACGTATAAGATGTAGTTGTAGCATCAGACGGGGCTCGACGCGTTTCGTGGAAGTGTCCACTCATCAGGAGCAGATGCGTCAAGTATTCCTAAGGAATATATATAGAGTTTTAATGAACCATACTGTAGGGTATCAAGGTAATTGAGTATTCGTGTGTATAGATTGTTAACCAACCACACTCACCATTTCGGACAGCGAGTGCAGTGCGCGGCAGCTGGCACAGGGTGGGCCGGGAACATGACCTCTCCATGGGAGCTGAGGCGGCATATAGTAAGGTTGCGGCTGCGGGCAGAGTCAGGAAGTGCAAATTGTATCAAAGGTCTCCATATAGCAAGAATTGTATGTATATTATGAAGTGGGGATATCTGGGAACAAAATATTGAGTATGTATAGGATTGAGTGAGTGAGTGAGTGAATAACTTGTATAGCGCTACAAATGCGAACTAAATCGCCTCAAGGCGCTTGCATCCAGTGACGTCCTGATCCATCAGAAGAGGTGGGTCTTAAGTTTTTTCCTGAAGGCCCGATGGTTTTCTTCCATGCGGATATCTGTGGGTAGAGCGTTCCATAGCCGTGGTCCTTGGACTGCAAATCTTCGTTCTCCCTTTGTTTTGTAGCAGGACTTGGGGATGTGAAGGAGGTTTTGGTTTGTTGATCGGAGAGTGCGATTGAGGTTGTAGTGTTTTATCTTCTCGCATAGATATTGAGGAGCGTTTCCTTGTGTGCACTTGTGGGTGAGGCAGAGGGTCTTGAATGTGATCCGATCCTTTACGGTTAGCCAATGAAGGGTCCTCAGTGATGGGGTGGTAGACTCCCAGGGTTTTTTTCCAGTTACCAGCCTGGCAGCCGTGTTCTGGACGACTTGTAGGCGCAAAATCTGGTATTTGGGTAGTCCGAGGTAGAGGGCGTTTGCTGCTTTGTCCTCTTCCGGGATAAAGGGGATGAGTCTACGCAGCAGGCGGAGGAGATGGTGAGATCCGCTGACTACTGATCCTGATTCAAATGTGGGAACTGCGATCAATGCCCATGGGTACAAGAGGGAGAAGGTTGCCCCGTACCCAGGGGAGGATACCACAAATCTAAGGTCTATGCCGACTGTCAAACAATCGGCATTGTATATCTGGCCACTTGCTTATGCGGTGCATTTTATATTGGCAAAACCAAACGCCCCTTTGCCAAACGGATACAAGACCATCTATACTATCTGGATGCAGGCTTGCTTTACACACCAATATGTAAACATGTCGGTCTACATCACAGCTATGACCCCTCATTTATCTCCTTCTTTGCATTAGAAGTTATACCTGAGCAAGAAAGAGGAGGTGATTTTGATAAGAAAATCCTTCAAAAAGAGGCGAAATGGATTTTCAACCAGAGGGCCACTTATTCACCGGGCCTTAATACGGCACTATCATTTAAGCCCTTTCTATGATCGGGACGTATACTATGATTATCTATTGGCTAGTCTGGTATTCGATAGATGTCTGATTCATGCATTTTACTATGATTATCTATTGGCTAGTCTGTTATTCGTTAGATGTCTGATTCATGCACTTTGCAACTGCTGGATTAGCTATACATTATATATATATATATATATGGCTTTATATCATTTGTATGTGTATGTATGGTCCATGCATGCATCTGTAAGTGAACTCTATTTCAATTCACTATTGTTATTATTTTATTGATTTATATTTACTATTGATATAGAATTTTTCATCATTATGCCTCTTTTGAGACCCTATGACTATCCATATACCCCCTGCATACTATGTATCTTACCATTATTCTAGCATGGCTCTAGTTTGTCTCTCTTACAGTACCATCTAGAAATTTATTCACCACTATTCTCCTCCTTTTTTTTTTTTTTACATGTCATTTGCTTTATTTTGTTTCATGTATTTACCCCATCTTGGGGACCTGCCATTATGCTGGATATATATATATATATATATATATATATATATATCACACAATGTATGTGCTGATGTGTCCGTATGTAACTCATTCCAGGTCACTGAATGTATTATAGCTACAGATACATTCATACAGTTTTTCTATGAATAGTTCTTATGCATTCAACAATCGAGATCGTTTTCATATATGTAATGATTCATTTACTATTTGGTTTTCCAGGCATGTGATCAGCTGCGTCCTTGCGGTAGAAGATGTCGGGGGTACTCATCTGCTAGTCGGTTCTAACAGGTTAGTGGAGCCAATTGAGTATCCCAATTGGGGAGGCCTCCTCCTAGCCTCCCCTTTTCTAGCCCGCACCTATTGGTGCGTGGCTCGTACGCATGCGCTGTATGACTGCTTCCCTGGTCCCGCAGCGCAAGCGTCACTCCGGGATACTCACGCCGGAAGTGATGTCAGGGGTCATCCGACCCTTCACTTCCAGTGGGACCGTGTCCACATAAGCTAACGCTGCCGACATCATGTCGGCATACGCAGCTGTGTGGATCGTAGGACATACATATCTGCTCTCACACGCAGGACGTGGATTTGCACAAGGTAATTACTTTGGGCATGTTATTTTTGTTATTTCTTTTTTCACTCTACTGTATATCGCTCTAGCTCTATCAGTAGCACTATTCTTATTATTTAAGATCCTAGGCAGGGCTTGTATATCCTGCCCTACTTCATCTGTTTTATCTTTATCTTTCCCTTAATGTGTTATCTCATTATACCAACATTATCTGGCTTTTTAGCTGTTTATTGCTCACAAATCTCATGCTATGATGGCTCCCACCAGTTCACTAGTGGGCAGCTTTACGCTATATAATTTATTCTTACTACTTACTAATTAGTGCCTGGCTCTATACTTTGCTTGTTCCTTTCTGGAACTATCTATATATCGTAGCCTTATCAGTTTATCTTTGATACAGGCATAAGCCTTTACTGAAGCATATCAATTAAAAGCAATAACTATATGAACTGTTATTTAGGCCACTTACAACAAACCTACCTAGCAATACATTACCTTGTTCATTCATATCTGGCTTCGGCCTTTCCTCAATATTTTTTCTCTCTTTTTCTATTCTCTGTTGCTCTTTCTACTCTTTTCGTACACGCCCTTACGTCAAATTTATTAATAATAATTTTCATTCCCTATTCAATTACCAGTGCCCCGTCTATTTGGAGGGCAGCTTATAGTCCTACTTATGTTTACTTTCCTACCCCATGAAAACGACAGAGGACATTTAACACCATCATAATCACAGGTATATACCTATAGCAAAGTAAATTACTGTGGTTACATATATATGAGATAAATATTAATACTATTATATGTTGGATAAACTTGTTAAATATTTTTTTTTTTTATATTTTTATTGTTTACCACCATAATCTTATCTTTAGTATTTTTTAAAAAAAAACTCTTATATATATATAGTATTGGCTTCTAGTAAGGCCAAATTAGTTATGCATTAATACAATTTTTCCCTCTTATTATTGTCCGTTTCTTCTGTGGCTATCTTCTACAATTCAATTTATTTTATAGATCTTTAACTGTGTTATTCACAGCTAGGATCTACACGGTCCATTGGTTCCACGTCTTGGTTTGATGGGTCTGGCTCCCACGGGCCATTAGTCCGAGTAGCAGATTAGTTATCAACCCCCACTTCTCTGACATCTAACCAGCAGTGTATGTAAGCTTCCACCATGCAGGGTAACCAGGTAAGCACTATTCTTACCATTGTAGACAGGGCACTATACAAACCTATATAATGATCAAATATTGCAACTTATTGTATGTAATATATATTTTGATCTATGGTTTTTATATATTTCTTTTATGCTTTATGTAATTAGATGCGAATATAGATGGATGCAGCGCCCTGACGACGCTTATTGCGAAACATGTTGGCACTCTGCACTTTTATCCATCAACTACCACGCATCTACTACCGTATCATGGTTTTGTTTGTAACTATGACTATGTCTTGTTTTAACTAATATATTATTAAAATTTATAATTTTTCCAAATTTGGTCTTCGAGTGCTTACCTATAAGCAGACATATGCTCTCCACAACAGTCCCTTCATTCGTAAAGAGAGAGCCCAGTCTCTCTCCTTTTTCTTTTCTTTTATCCTATTTGTGCATCCATCGACATCTCCGAATCAAAGATGACTCCGAGGCTTTTGACTTTGGTGCTTGGGGTAATGGTCTGTCCAAGGATGGAGGGGAGTGTCCAAGAAGTTTTAGTTTTTGTCTTCCGGTTTGCGTGGAGGAAAAGGAGTTCTGTTTTGGATCCGTTGAGTTTGAGGGAACTCTCAGTCATCCATTCATCGATCAATGTGAGGCAATTTTCCAATCCGTGATATTGGTCTTTTTTCCCGGTGATACAAAAGTAGAGTTGGGTGTCATCAGCGTATGAGTGGTAGCACAGGTCCTGTTTGCTGAAGATTTTGAGGAGTGGGCGGAGGTAGATGTTAAAGAGCAAGGGCAACAGGGTTGATCCTTGAGGGACTCTGCAAGAAATTGCGCGAGTTTCAGAGGTGAAGGCTCCTAGTTTTACTGTCTGGGAACGATTATCTAGGAAGGATGCGAACCAGGATAGGTCCGGGTCTGCGACTCCTGCTACTTCTTTAAGGCAAATGAGTAGAGTTTTGTGGTCTACTGTGTCGAACGCTGCACTGAGGTCCAGCAGCACCAGAAGGCATGATTCTCCATCATCTGCTGCTTCGAGGGCATCATCCCATATTTTAAGAAGTGCTGTTTCTGTGCCATGGCCAGGGCGGAAGCCTGATTGTAGTGGATCCAAGAGTTTGTAAGTGTCCAAGTGGAGTTGTAGCTGTTGTACTACTGCTTTCTCCATAATCTTTGCGATGGTGTTGAGGCTTGTTACCGGTCTGCAGTGGTTTGGGTCTTTGGGGTCGAGGTTGGGTTTCTTTAGGAGGGGTTTGATTATGCCTTGCTTGAGAGAGCTCGGAACAATACCTTCTTTGAATGATTTATTTATGAGGTGTGTTATGGTAGGTGCTATAATGACGGTACATTCTTTCAAGTGTTTTGTAGAAATTATGTCGTTTGGAGAAGTGCTGTCTCTGAGGCTTCTGATTATGTTTTTGGTGGTGTCGATGGTGATCGGGACCAGCGAAAATTTTGTCAATTGTATAATGTTCGTATTGATTTCCTCTATTTGCTTTGGCGGAGTGGGGTTGGTTGTTTTTTTCTGTTGAATTATTTCCCGAATGTTTTTGATTTTGTTGATAAAAAAATCAGATAGCTCATTACAGAACTCTTGGGTTTCGCTTGCTGGAGGTTATAGACAGGTGGGGTTCATAGTCTGAGTGACTAGTTTGAAGAGTTCCCGAGGTCGGTTTAGGGCTTTTTTGATGGTGTTTGAGAAATGTTCCTTTTTTGCTCTGAAAATTGCTTTGTGATATTTCTTAGTGAGTGCTTTATAGCGGTTTTCCTCAGTTGGGTTTCTTCTCCAGGCTCCTTCGGCCCTTCTCCGTTCTTGCTTCAGTAGAGTAAGAGTGTCATTAAACCAGCCCGAGTTGTTTTTGTGAATGAGTGCTCTGCGTCTAGGAGCGACTATGTCTGCTGTTTGTCATAATGCTTTGTTTAAGGAGTTGAGTGTTTATTCCGTTGAGTGGTTGTGATTTTGCGTTCCTATTTTTTTTGATAGTGTAGTTTTGAAGAGTTCCGAGTGTAATTTCTTCTGAGTGATGCAGTTTTTTCTGAAGAAGAAAATAAAGTCCTCCAGCTAGGACTTAAATTTGCTTTATATAAAGATTTTAATAAGTTCGATGTTTTTATTGATTTTCAGAAATTTATTAGAAAAATAAATATTAAAAAGACCTATGCTAAAAACAAAAAGGACATAATTCCGAAAGGAGTAATGGACGAATTTACTCATACCACACTAAGAAATAATTCAATTTTCAATCCTAAACCGAACAACAATCATTTTGTTGAGGTCTTCAAATCGGTAGTCGAAGAAGACCTAAGAAAATTAAAAATACAACCAAGTAGAAAGAAAAAAGATGTTGAAAAGGGTCTAGAATTATTAGAGAAAAATAAAAATATAGTGATAAGATCAGCTGACAAGGGGGGGGGGGGTTTGGTAATTCTTAATAAAAGTGATTATCTTGACGAATTAAATAGATTAGTATCTGACAAAGAGACATATGAGGAACTTAAAGGAAATCCTACCAAGAAATTTAAAGCCAAATTGAAACGTCTTACAAAGCAAGCACACCTAACAGGGATTTTAAATAAAAAAGAAACCAGATTTCTAGTCCCTGATGCCCCCAAAGTTCTGGTAATATACCAATTACCCAAAATTCATAAAGACCCCCATAGACCTCCTGGGAGGCCTATAGTTAGCGGGGTAGACTCATTATTTTCCAGAATGGGGGAGTACCTGGATAATTTTCTCCAACCACTAGTACAAAAATGCCCCGCCTATCTAAAAGATAGCAAAGATCTGATTACATTTTTGGAGCCTCTTACTGTGGATCAGGACTGCATTCTTGCCAGTGTGGATGTTAATTCCCTGTACACGAACATACAGCAACATCATGCTTTGGAGGCAGTCAAATGGGCTCTTGACAAAACAGATATCAAGCCCAAACAAAAAGTTTTTTTACTTGAAGCCTTGGATCTGGCTATGAGCCATAACTTTTTTTGGCATGAAAAGAAATATTTTAGACAACGTAAAGGTGTTGCAATGGGCGCCAAATATGCCCCTTCAGTAGCAAATCTTTTCATGAGCTGGTGGGAATCCAAAGCAATCTATGGAAGAAATATACCACAGTTAAGCTTTTACAAACGTTATATCGATGATATTTTTATCATTTGGGCAGGATCAAGAGATTCCTTTTTTAAGTTCCTGGAAGAAATTGGTAACAACCAGTGTGGTATCTCCTTTTCTGAGGTTGTTAGTTATGATTCTGTTAATTTCCTAGATTTGGTGATTTTCAAAGAAAATGATAAATTACTTACTCGCACATATTTCAAGGAAGTTGACAGAAATGGATATATACCACTTGGAAGTTGCCATCACCCAAGATGGTTAAGTGGAATACCGAAAAGCCAAATGTTGCGAGTGCGGCGCAACTGTAACAAAATTGAAGACTATGATGTACAATCAAAAATTTTTTTGGAAAGATTTCAAGAGAAAGGATATGACATCAGGGCTCTCAATAAGACCAGGGAAGATATTCGGAGCTTAGATAGAAAACAGCTCTTTAAAAAGAAAATCCGAGATAAGAAAGATTATGGAATCGCATTTCTTACAGGATATACCAGACAACACAAGCAATTTGAAAGAATCATTAAGGAGCATTGGCCACTGTTACGTAAAGATAAAGATCTAACCAGTATCCTACCAGTTGCACCTCATTTTATCTATACCAAACCCCCCACATTAAGATTAAAACTGGCCCCTAATGTCGTGAATCCCCCTAAGAGATTATTCACATTTTTGGACCAGACAGGTTTTTATAGCTGTGGTAAATGCATGATTTGTCGTACCTCCAAACACAGGGTTAGGAAAACAACCCATTTTAGTGTGTCTGGGAAAACCTATGAAATTAAAAAATTTATTACCTGTGGAACCACACATGTCACTTATCTTCTTTCCTGCCCTTGTGGGCTCCACTATGTGGGCAGAACCACCAGAAAATTGGGTATTAGATTAAGAGAGCATGTAAATAGGATTAGAAAAGGGTTCAAGCATCACAGTTTGTCTAATTATTTTAGGTTATTCCACAACAGTGACCCTAGGGGTCTTAGGTTTTGTGGAATCGATAGGGTTGAGGCACATTGGAGAGGGTCCAACCTTAAACAAGCTATCTCACATAATGAAACCCAGTGGATACATAGGTTGGGTACTTTAAGTCCGCATGGTCTCAACATCGAACTTGATCTAAATTGTTTTTTATCTAATTGGTAGTTTTTAGGTTTATGCATTACGGAAAGTAATTTTTATTTCTTTATATAATTGTAATTTATTTTATTTTTTTTATATAAATTTTTTTATTTTATTTTATATATTTCTTTTTTCATTTTTATTTTTATTTTTATTATTATTTCCATTACATATTAATTTTTTTTTATTTTTTATTTTTTTATTTTGTGTTTTTCTTTTTTTTTTTTTCTTTTGCCCCATTCCTTTCCCTGATGCATATCCACTATATTGCATTTTATTGTATTTTTATGTATTTTTATTGATTTAGTCAATGATTATTTTATCTATGCTAATTTATTCATGTATTCAGATTCATTGATTCATTCATGTGTTCACATTGTTAACCCCTGTCATTGTCATATAACAATAAAGTTCTCACATTTTGATCAATGATGGGCAATGATGTGACTCAGGAAGCTAATGCCCCGTACACACGATCGTTTTTCATGCCGTTAAAACTGCCATTTTAAAAAATGGCCCTGAAAAATGATCGTGTGTATGCTCCAGAGCATTTTTAACGACATGAAAAACGGCCATTAAAAATTCCGGACATGCTCTCTTTTTTCACGTCGTTTTTCATGTCGTTTTTTTTAACGACGTTAAAAAATGATAGTCTGTATGCTTTAACGACGTGAAAAACAACGCGCATGCTCAGAATCAAGTATGAGACGGGAGCGCTCGTTCTGGTAAAACTAGCGTTCGTAATGGAGATAGCACATTCATTACACAGTAACGGACTGAAAAGCGCGAATCGTCGCTCAACAAACTTTACTAACATGAAGGGTGGCGCCATTCGAACGGAACTTCCCCTTTATAGTGCCGTCGTACGTGTTGAACGTCACTGCGCTTTGCTTGATCGTTTTTTTTAATGATGGTGTGTACGCAAGGCAGGCTTGAGAGGAAACATGAAAAAAAACGAGGAGAAAAACGTCGGTTTAAAAAATGACATTAAAAACGATCGTGTGTACGGGGCATAATAGTTTATTGCGGTGAGAGGTTCTACCTTTTTTCTGATTGGCTCACAATAAGTGGTGCGGAGACCTCTGCGCATATATAAGGATCTTCTTTGACCGGAGATGATGTCCTTGATGATGCCCTGGAGGAGGGGCGAAATGCATTGACGAATTTCCGGTCAACACTAAGAACCAGTGACGCTGCTTCCGGTTCTTGTGGAACGCACGCCGTTGTGAACCCGGAACACACTGACGCTCGGTTATCATTGAAGGCTTGTGAGTTTTCCCAATAACAGCGTATTGTTAATCTGTTCCTAAGCGGTACTTCACAAGTTGATTTTTCTTTTTATTCTCCACATGGTCCTCTGATCTCTGCTGTTATTGAGCCAACTGTTGAATTTCACCGAACATTATCGGTCCTAGATGTCGGATGTTGGGTGACTTTTATTTTATTTTATATATATATATATATATATATATATATATATATATATATATATATATATTTTCCTTCCTTCTATATTGCAACCACTGTTGCATATGGGACATTATTTCTTTGATGTTGAAAACCATCTGTAGTACTGTAAATTACTCCTAGAGCTATTTGCCTGGTTGTTCAGTTCATTTAATGTTTTGCACAGTATATTTTCTGGTTTTACTTAGTTGATCACTTTTTAGTGGTAACATTTAGTATTACACCCACTGCATTTCTGGTGACACCAATCACTGGTGTATAATCTTTTCATTAATAGTGTGTACCATCATCCCGAAAGGTTTAGATGGTTGACATTCACACATATGTTTGTATTGAGCACATTTATATTCGCTAGCGCTGCATTTTATAATTTTTTTATCTCTCAAGGTGTTAGTGCCTTATGCTGTAGCAGCTGCGCATATAATAATTTCTTTTCACTTGTCATTTATTTTTGTATGTCTCCATAAGCGCGAGTTTTAGTTTTTGTTTAATTTTCTTCTGAGATCTTGTCCAGTATTTTGTTATTGAGTGTTCCCATTTTTGGGAGATAGTGTTGGTGGTAATTTTGAATTTGATAGTGTGGTGGTCCATCCATGGTAACGGCATGTTCTCCAGTGTGTTGATGTCCAAATTTTGTTTGCAGATGAGGTCAAGAATGTGACCCGATCCATGCGTGGGGGCATTTATAAATTGCTGCAGACCTAGTTCTTCCAATTGGTTGATGCAGGAGGTGGCGATGGGGTCCTGAGTGGAGTTAGCCCAGAGGTTGAAGTCCCCTAGTAAAAGGACGTTTTTGGTTTTTAGAGTATATGTCGAGATGAATTCGGTAAGGGGTGTGAGGAGATTTGTCTTTGGTCCTGGCGGTCTGTAGCAAAGCAGTATGTGGATGGTGTCCTGGGGTGTTGTTTGGAGTTGCAGAGTGAGTGTCTCCATGAACGGCAATGAACTCTGTATAGTTGGTTTGGTGAGAGAGAGGTTAGGTTTGAAGATCACTGCTAGGCCTCCTCCTCTCTGTCCTATTCTGTGCTCGGTTAGGATGCAGTAGTAGTCTCAGGTACTAATTCTGTTAGGATGGTGGTACAGTCCGGTGTTAGCCAGCTTTCCATGATAAAGAGGCAATCTATGTCGTTTTGCGTGATGAAGTCGTGAATTTCCTGTCTGTGCTTGACTGCCGATCTGGTGTTGATCATGGCGCATGATAAATGTTGTAGTTGAAGTGGTGTTTTCGTGTTTTTGATAGTCGATTGATCCTTAGCAGTTGTTCTTTTCGTAGTATTTTTTGGGTGGAGGTTGGTAATGTTGAGGCCGTATTCCTTAGCCTGTGGAGGGTGTCTGTTGAATATTTAAAGTTGCACATGATGGGAAGAAAAAGGTGATGGGGATGGTGAATAGGGCCCAGTGACCTAGCCACCCCCCGTTGGTCCAGAGGAAGGCAAAAAAAAAACCAGCCGAGTCGAGGCCAATTGCTTACAGCATGGGAAAAATTCCTTCCTGACCCCCCGAACGGCGATCGGGTGAACCCTGGATCAACTTCCTACTGGCTGGAGGTGCCTCGATGTACTTACCAGGTCGGCACACGCGGGCCCGCTGGAGAGAGAATCGGGGGGAAGGTAATGGGGTGGTCGGAGCTAGGCCGCAGCCGCGGTCTATCCTGCAGGTCTAACAGTCTAGAGGCGGGCGCCCAGATGGCGGCAGCGGGCAGTCATCGGCTGAGGGTGGTGTGATAGTGGGCTAATCAGTAATCAGTAGAGAAGGGTATAGAGTAGTGTGAAAGATAGTGGTGGTGTGGGGTGGGGGGGGGGGTGACAATCAGTAGAATGGAGAATAAAAGAAAAAGTTTTTTTTTTATGTCAGTGTAGGGGCAGGCTCCTGGGTGTACCAAGATGGCCGCTGCTTACCAGGCCGGATCACAGTTTCGTCCTCCAGGCAGCCTTTGTGGAGTGATCCAGTGGGGGCCACCGGCAGATGGTAAGTGAGGGGGTGCAGTCCGGTGGTTGTACCGGGTCAGAGTGGTCCAGGGGGGCAGGGAGAGGGCGTTGGGTGCCGGGACTGGGTGGCCCAAGATGGCCGCCGGGGCTAGGCCGAAGCCGCAGATTATAAGAATAATATATTTAGTAGATAGTAATTAATAGTGAACCCAAATTACTTCAATGGACAGTAATAACCTAAGTAGGGATGGTGTGGGGGGTGTTAAACCACTTAATTCTAGGGGTGGTTAGCAAATATGTAAGTGTGCATGAATAAAGTATTGGGAAATTTAGAAAACATAGGGAAGGGTTATCACCCCTGTAACATTTGTTTTGCTGTCTGTGCACCTCTTCAGAACATTTCACCCCACTTTCTGTCCCAATGACAATTTGTTTTTGAAAATTTGGGGTTTTTAGTGAAACAAGGATTGGTGATAAAGCATCAGTGGAGAGGAGACACGTTTTTCCCATATTAAATCTTACAGGAGAGAATTTCCCTTCCTAGGGGTAGATTTCCTCTCACTTCTTGTTGTCTCCTTCCGTTTGCAAGTAGGAGTCGTTTGTAAGTTGGATATTTGAAAGGGGGCCTGCCGTATATAATCTGCAGAAATTTGGCCCTTAGGTGTTAGTGTTGCCACAACACTGTAAGCCCTCACAGTTACTCTTGGTGGGCGCTGGAACGGGCCCTGCTGTGAACTTTTGTTGAACAGTGGTAGAAAAATTGGGCCTTTGGTGGTGGTGGTGGTGTTGCCACAACACTGTAAGCCCTCACAGTTACTCTTGGTGGGCGCAGGAATGGGCCCTGCTGTGAAATATTAGATCAAGAATTGTAATTACATGCCCCTGTTAAACAGGGTCAGAAAAATTGGGCCTTAGGCACTGGTGCCACAGCACTGCAACACCTCACAGATACTCTAGTTGGAGCGCAGGAATGAGCCCTGCTGCAAAGTATGGAATCAAAAATTGTAAATACACGCCCCTGTTAAACAGGGGCTGAAAAATTGGGCCTTAGCCACTGGTGGCGGTGCCCAGAACCAAAAATGTTCTTACAAGCTATCAGCATGACCATTGAGGAGGAAGAGGATAGTCACTCAGCATAACAGGATAGTCACTCAGCATCAGCATAGGCAGTCTTGAAGGGATCTGACATTTAAAAAAAAAAAAATACTTGGTTACATCAGCATCAGGTGCTTGGTAGCTGGTGGTGATCCAAGACTGATTCATTTTTATGAAGGTCAGTCGATCGACAGAGTCTGTGGACAGGCGCACCCTGTGATCGGCTACAAAGCCTCCAGCAGCACTGAATGTGCATTCCGAAAGAACACTGGATGCAGGAAAGGCCAGTAGCTCAATTGCATACTGTGAAAGCTCTGGCCAGTGATCAATCCCCAAGACCCGGTAACCCAGAGGATTTTCGGTGGGAAAGGTGTCCAAGTCTGATCTTGCCCCTAGGTATTCCTGCACCATGTAAAACAGATGGTGGCGATGGTTGCTGGAACCGATCATACCTTGGGGCTGCGGACTAAAAAATTGTCTGAACGCATCGGTCAGACGGCCACCTTCTCCACCGCTCCTTCTTTGACTGACCGAAGCCTCAGCAACACATTGTCCAGGACCAGGAATTTGTAACCTCCCAGTCTCTGGGAACGCGTTGCACAGACCTTTATGCAAGGCCTCCCGAAGATGTTTCATCCTCTGCTCCCTCTGCAACGCCAAGATAAGGTCCGCAACCTTACCCTTGTAACGTGGATCAAGGAGGTTTGCCAGTCAGTAATGATCCCTATGTCAGGTATGTACTTACCGAGGCCGAGATTCCAAGAGCGGTTCACCCTTGAGTCTTGACGCACTCTGCCCCCTGGAGGTGAGACAGGGAGAGGATGGCGCGAAGAGGCACTGGCTACCAGCAGGTGGGGTAAGTCTTGCTAGACGATCTGGTAGAGCTGAGTTGACCGAGAACAGGCTGAGGGTCAAACACCAGGCGGGTGCAGGCTCTTAGCAGGAACTAGCTGAAGGCAGAAGTCCAGAGCAAACAGGGGGTCAGAGGAAGCAGGCGGAAGACTGAATCCGGGTGCGGGCTGCTGATGTTGGAAGTGCAGGCCAGAGGTCTAACACAGTAGACAAGTATAAGTCCAGATAGTTACAAGCAGCAGGTCAGGGCTGAAGGCACGTGGCAGGTCCGAGATGCAGGCAGAAGGTCAGGGGCTGGAGACAAGTAGCAGATCCGAGTCACAGGCCGGGGGTCAAACACAGGCAGAGGAAGAGATCCCTATAACAAGCCGAAGGTCAGGTCCAGGAGAGATGAGTAGAGTAGTCAAGCCGATCCGGGTCACAACAGGAGTTCAAGTGCAGATACTGGAAACCAGGTACAACAGGGAAGCTGACAACAAACCAGCAACCTGTCAGTGCAGCTAGGCCTCTTTATATAGGCCCGCCTGTATTCCTATTGGCGCATTAGCACGCATGCGTGAGCGCCGTTCCACCGGTTCGTGCACTGCATGCGCTGAAGCGTTGTCCCGCGCACGTGCATGCGCCGAAGCGCCGTTCCACCACGCGTGCGCGCAGGGCGCTGGCTGGCGCGACTGGATTGAGGATTTCTCTGACACCCTCTCCTTGATAGCACGAATACGAGGATCCTTCCGCAGGCTTTGCAGGATCAGGGAGGCCATGCAGCATAGGTTTGCTGAGGCATTCGGTCCGGAGTCCTCTGGGTCACTCAGGACGTACAAGTCCATGGGTGGCTTGGGACTGTAATTGATCCCTTGAAGACTGCTGCTGATGCTGGGTGCTAGGCTCCACCTCCATGCTGACACAATTCTCCTCCTCCTCCTCCTCGCCCTCTTCCTGTGTGATAGGCGGGCCAGCAGGAACACTGTCTGGATAAAGGGGGCCTTGAGAGGTAAGGAAGTCCTCCTCTTCCTCCCTCTGTTCTGCCTCAAGTGCCCTGTCCATTATTCCACGCAGCGTGTGCTCCAACAGGTGGAGAAGAGGGACAGTGTCACTGATGCATGCACTGTCACTGCTCACCATCCTCGTGGCCTTCTCAAATGGTGACAGGACAGTGCATGCATCCCTAATCATGACCCACTGGCCTTGCAAAAAAAAACAAGCTCCCCTGACCCTGTCCTCGTGCCATATTGGCACAGATACTCATTGATAGCTCTCTGCTGCGTGTGCAGCCGCTGCAGCATGGCCAACGTTGAGTTCCACCTGGTGGGCATGTCACAGATTAGGCGGTTCTTGGGCAGGTTAAATTCCTTTTGCAGGTCAGCCAGCCGAGCACTGGCATTATATGACCGGTGGAAATTCACACAGACTTTCCTGGCCTGCCTCAGGACATCCTGTAAGCCCGGGTACCTTCCCAAGAACCGCTGCCCCACCAAGTTAAGGACGTGAGCCAAACAGGGCACGTGGGTCAGGTGTCCCTGTCGGAGGGCGGAGAGGAGGTTGGTCCCATTGTCGGAAACCACCATTCCTGGCTTAAGCTGGCGTGGCGTCAACCACCCCTGAGCCTGCCCCTGCAGAGCTGACAGAATCTGTGCCCCAGTGTGGCTCCTGTCCCCCAGGCACACCAGCTCAAACACCGCATGGCATCTCTTTGCCTGCGTACTTGCATAGCCCCTTGAACGCCTACAGAGCACCACTGGTTCCGAGGACAAAGCACAGGAAGAGGCCATGGAGGAAGAAGAAGAGGAGGGTGTGGAGGAGAGAGGTGTGTCAGAATGACCAGTAGTAGTATTTTGGAGGCGTGGTGGCGGAACAACCTCCAACACTACTGCACCTTGTCCTGCATCCTTTCCAACTGCCAGCAGAGTCACCCAGTGTGCCGTGAAAGATAGGTAACGTCCCTGTCCATGCCTGCTGGACCACGAGTCAGCGGTAATATGCACCTTACCAATGACCACCCTGTCCAGCGAGGCCAAGACATTGCCTTCCACATGCCGGTAGAGAGCCGGAATCGCCTTCTGTGAAAAAAAGTGCCGTTTGGGAACCTGTCACTGAGGAATCGCACATTCCACAAACTCACGGAAGGAGGCAGAGTGTACCAACTGAAAAGGCAGCAGTTGAAGTGCTAGCAATTTAGCCAAGCTAGCATTCAACCGCTGGGCATGTGGATGGCTGGGAGCGAACTTCTTTCGGCGGTGCAGCAGTTGGGGCAGGGAAATTTGCCTGGTACAATCTGACGTTGGTGTACCGATAGCAGATTGCCCACAAGTACTTGACTGTCACACACCTAATTTTACACCTTCATGCCTCTCAGTGCAGGTTTCAGAAAGGACTGAAGGTATAGTGGGGTTGGAGATCCCAGCTGATGAGGAGCAAGGAGAGGTCCGCTTTGTTCTTTGGTGTGGGTTTTTTAGGTGTGCTTGCCAACGAACTGCATGGCAGGTCGACATATGTCTGTTCAAGCATGTGGTGCGCAAGCGGGTGATGTTTTGGCCACGCGAGATACGCCTGAGACATATGTTGCAAATAGCAGCGCTGCGATCTAATGCACTCGTCTCAAAAAAGGCCCACACCAAAGAACTTTTGGAATAACGTGCAGAGACAGCAGCTGCCTGCACATGCGGAACTCTGTGGCAGTGTTTCTCAACTCCAGTCCTCAAGGCGCACCAACAGGTCAAGTTTTTGGGATTTCCATTGATTTGCACAGGTGATTTGAGCAGTTTCACTGCCTTAGTAATTACCACAGCTGTTTTATCTGCAGGAAATCCCAAAAACATGACCTGTTGGTGCGCCTTGAGGACTGGAGTTGAGAAACACTGCTCTGCGGTGTGATGCTGTCGGTGTGCTGCCCTTAGGCTGGCCCCTGGAGGGCATTATGCCTCGTTGGAGATGTGCCTCCTCCACCTCCTTCTCCTCCTCCTATCAGGCACCCACGTAGAGTCCGTGACCTCATCATCCCCTCCCTCCTCATCACTGTAGCAAACATGGCAGTATGCTGCAGCTGGGGGAACATGACTGCCAGATTGCTGTCCTTCTTGGGCACCCCCTCTCTCTGGGCTCACGTTACTGCCTTCCTCTAGCTGGGTACCATCATCTTGGGCCTTCAAAATGCTGCGCATCCTCTTGCAGCATGTACACAACACTGTGGTCAAACAGTTCGGGGGACTCCTCAGGAGGACATGGCGGGGCTAGGGAAGGAGTGACTGATGCCATTACGCCGAGGGAAGAATCCGCTTTGGCAGCTGCTTTGCCAGACAAAGTACCCTGAGCCTGGGTGAGAGAGGATGAGGAGGATAAGGACGGCATGGTCATTCACTCTACCAAGTCTTCGGCATGTTGCGGCTCAACACGGCCAGCTGCCGAAAAAAAAAGGACAAGTGTGTCCCACGGTCACATGCTGATGAGGATGCACCGTGTCCACGACCAGCACTGTTGCCTCTAGACACAGAGCCTGCTTGCCCTCTTTTATTGGCTCATGACTGTCTGCCTCTCCTTGTTGTCCTTCCAGACATACTAATGGCCTGCAGGGAGATGTAGCTGCACAAAGCTAGGATGTATATATATACTGATTACACTGCAGCTATCAGAATCAACTGCCTGCTTGTAGTATTATTAGTAAGAGAACACCAGCAATTGTATTCAGGTAAGCTTTAGGTGCACGCTGTGCAAAGGACACTAAATGGAAATACTGTAGCTCCCTGCCTGTATTAGTATGAGAACACCAGCAATTGTATTCAGGTAAGCTTTAGGTGCACACTGTGCAAAGGACACTAAATGAAAATACTGCAGCTCCCTGCTTGTATTAGTATGAGAACACCAGCAATTGTATTCAGGTAAGCTTTAGGTGCACACTGTGCAAAGGACACTAAATGAAAATACTGCAGCTCCCTGCCTGTATTAGTATGAGAACACCAGCAATTGTATTCAGGTAAGCTTTAGGTGCACACTGTGCAAAGGACACTAAATGAAAATACTGCAGCTCCCTGCCTGTATTTGTATGAGAACACCAGCAATTGTATTCAGGTAAGCTTTAGGTGCACACTGTGCAAAGGACACTAAATGAAAATACTGCAGCTCCCTGTCTGTATTAGTATGAGAACACCAGCAATTGTTTTCAGGTAAGCTTTAGGTGCACACTGTGCAAAGGACACAGTACACTAAGTGAAAATACTGCAGCTAGCACAATCACCTGCCTGCCTGTCAGTATATTAGGAAGAGAATAACAGGAACGGATCTAGCTAAACTGAATACAGTGTATTAATATATATTCAACACCTAGGATGCATATATATCCTCTACACACTGTAACTGCAGCTAACTGACTCGCCTGCCTGCTCTATATAACTCAAATAAATGACACTATCTCTCTCTCTCTCTCTGTCTTTAACCACCACCGCAACACACTACACAAGGCCGCCACGCAGGCGGCCTTATATAGTGTGGGGCGTGTACTAAACCCCCTGATGCCCCGTACACACGATCGTTTTTAATGTCATTTTTTAAACCGACGTTTTTCTCCTCGTTTTTTTTCATGTTTCCTCTCAAGCCTGCCTTGCGTACACACCATCATTAAAAAAAACGATCAAGCAAAGCGCAGTGACGTTCAACACGTACGACGGCACTATAAAGGGGAAGTTCCGTTCGAATGACGCCACCCTTTGGGACGCTTTTGCTAATTCCGTGTTTCCGCGTGTTAGTAAAAGTTTGGTGAGAGACGATTCGCGCTTTTCAGTCTTCGTGCTTTGAAGATCGTTTTCGGGAGTTCAGATTGCGCCTGTGGGTTCGTATCTGTTTAGCACTGCTTGTAGTCAGTTCGTATCTGTTTATTCAGTGCGGCCTGCTCTGCACGTTCGTGTTTTTCAGCTTGTTCTTCATAGGCCTTGCTGTTCTTCCGTGCGTTCTTCTAGTTCGTTCTGTTCAGCCGACCGTTATCTAGCCATGTTGCGGCTACGTACTCGTCGTAGAGTTCGTGCTGTAGTTGGTGCAGGGGTTCATGCTGTATCCCGACTCCATGCCATGAGCAGGGTCAGGAGGAGTTCATGGACCAAGAATTGGTTGCTCCAGCGGCACCAATTCTGTCACATGCCTTTGTTGCGGGAGATCAGGGAGAATAATCCTGATGATTTCAGGAATTTCCTCAGGATGTCTGACCCCGTATTTCAGCAGCTGTTGGCTTTGGTGTCCCCCTATATTACCAGGCAGGACACCGTTATGCGGGAAGCCATCAGTGCTGAGCAGAGGCTCATCGCCACGTTGCGATACCTGGCTACTGGGAGAAGCCTGCAGGACCTTAAGTTCTCCACAGGCACATCCCCCCAGGCTCTGGGGATCATTATACCAGAGACTTGTTCTGCCATCCTTCAAGTTTTGCAGGAGGACTATATTAAGGTAAGTGTTCTTCTTCAAAAATTCACATTGTATGGTTTTTATTTTTGCATATTTTTAATTTGCTTTATTTGCAGTCCCTAATTCACATGATTCTTAGCTGCAGGGAATGTCCCCTTTCTCCCCATGTTTTATTATTTAAACTTTGGTGTTTGAGGCCTACCTGTAAATTTGGCTTACCTAACCTCTCCAGCATGCTATCCTGGGGCCATACCTACCTTGCCTAGTCATTTCCATGTTTTTTATTATATGTTCCATCGTAGTGCTTTACCCAAAACGCACCCTAAATTTTGCCTAGGAATGTTTCATTTTTGTTAACTTCAATACAGAGTGCTACAGCCTTCATGTGTGATATTCCCAACTCATCTTCAACCCTTACCCCCCCCCCACATAATTATTATTATTTTATTTATTTTTCTTGCTTCCAATTTTTTATGTTTTGAACAGTTTCTACCAATGTTGGCCATGAATGTGTGTATGAAATCAGCTTTCAATGTTTCTGGCTCCAAGTATTAATTTGTTATTTCTTTAATTCCACAGTTCCCTTCTTCGCCACATGAATGGCAGAATGTGGCTTCCGAGTTTGCCCAGCGATGGAACTTTCCTAACTGTGGAGGAGCCATCGACGGCAAACATGTTCGGGTCGTCCCACCACCCCATTCGGGATCCTTTTATTATAATTATAAGGGGTTCCACAGCGTCGTGATGATGGCAGTGGTGTCGGCCACCTACGAGTTCCTCTATGTGGACGTTGGCAAGAATGGCAGGATGTCTGATGGAGGAGTGTTTGCCCAGACGGAGTTTGGAGAACGGCTCCTTTTGGATCTGCTGGCCTTGCCACCAGCGGAGCAGAATGTGGAGGGACTACCTTTTGTGTTTGTGGCGGATGAGGCGTTTGGCCTGGGACCCCATTTGATGAGGCCATTCCCGCAACGCACCCTCACCCCTGAGAGGAGGGTTTTCAATTATCGGCTGGCCAGAGCCAGAAGGGTGGTGGAAAATGCGTTTGGGATCATGGCCAGCCGATTTCGCCTCTTCCTTACCTCCATCCACCTTGCCCCATACAAATGGAACCATGTGGTTATGACGTGCTGTGTGCTGCATAATTTCCTAAGGGTGCATTCAACGAGTTATATATCTTTGAGTGGGCCTGAGGCCTCTTTAATCAATGCCGAAACTTTGGTGGCCCTGGAACCTGGCCGTCCTGGCTTGGCCCCCCCAACCAGACGTGAGGTCCGTAACCAATATGTGGACTATTTTATGGGTAGGGGGGCCATTGAAATGCCAGACAATCTCTAATAATTTTAGACCAAAAAAATAAAACTTTTTCAAAAAGTAAAGATTGGTTTGTCATTTTTATTGTATAATGTTTGATGTTTCTGGTAGGTTTACCTAGTGCACTTGTTTTGCCATGTGGATTAAAAAATCTTTTAATTAGCCTTCATTGTCAGTGTAAACACCAAACATTGATTAGTTCACTCAGCACCACATTTACATAATGAAGCCAAAATGATTTGTTATGTAAAAATACCTTTATTTTTTTTGTTTAGGTGGGCAACTTCCTTAGAAATGTGGATGTTCCCTTAATTTCAGGTGTATTAAAACGCATGACCAGCCATGCATAAACAAACTATATTTCTCCAAATTTTGAAAAAGCTAAACATGTGCTAGTCATTAAAGGGTAAAATAACCAAAAAAAATAGAAATCTCTGCAAGTAAAACGTTATTTGGTGTAAAAACATTAGACACGCCCAAGCACAGCCATGATATTTTGGAGCCTTTCCTCCACCCGCTTTGTATTTGCCCTGATCTCTAGCAAATCTCCCTTAATTTTTTCGAGGTCACGACAGCAGACCATCAGGTATTGGATCAGGATCTGGGCACTGTGATGTGTCAACTTATTGGGGTCTTCGGCCAGAACTGCACCTAAATGTAAAAAGAAATATGTAGGATAGAATATGTAGGCCTACATCTATTTAACATGCATGTGTCTGGTTTCTCTCTGACCTGTGGTGGTGCCACTTTCCACTTCCACAACATCACATTCCTCTCCATCCTGGGGTTCTGGGGGTATTGTTGTAGGTATTGCAATTCTCGTCTCATCTGAGGTAGCTTTTCGAATCCCTAGGGAGATTGAAATAAAAGGAATAGTTTCATTAGTAGCGACTCAATTTTGCTAAAATAAGAAACATGAAAAAAAACTTTGTAATCATTCTTTTGAAGCATGCTCCATTTTAATTTTTACCCCCTGTGCCAACCGGGACAAATGATTGGATACATAGGCCAAAACAGAGCATATACATTTTGTAAACAAATTTGAAACATTGTAACACCCCAAAGTATCTACACTGGATCACCAGTGTGTGACTCCCTCAAGCTTTTTGGCTTTAGGCCCACACTTGTACTACTGCGTTCAGATGTTTCATCAGCTGCTGAGCATTCACTCCCTTTAACATTACCATGCATATCGTTTTTTCAAATGAACAAATGTCCTTTGGATTAGCACACCAAAAATAAGTGTGGCCCAAATGTACTCCCCCAAATAAACCAAAAAACATGGGTGTTCACACTGGATGATCCTAAAACATCGTTTGAGGAACTGTACGGAGAAAGAGGTTTAATACGTCCGTTTACTATGCGGACGAACCTAAAAAAGATGGTATCTTTCAGTGTACTATATGAAAGTTAAAAATACACGACAGAATACAAGAAAATAATAGGTACCATGGAAACTCAAAAAAAACAACTTACTTTTTAATATAACTTTCTTGATTCTTTTATATTGGTCGGCCTCCCGCAACTTCAGATCTGACCATCGTTTTCTGAGCTGTTCCTTCGTTCTGCACACCCCGAATTTTTGGTGGAGACTTTTGACCACTTTGCCCGTAATTCTGGACTTGACCAGATTAGGCCTTTTATACGGACCATGCTTGGCATCATAATCCTCCTTCTTTAAAATGGCGACCATCTCCACCATTTCCTCGAATGACATGTTGGATGCCTTATATCTCCTGGGTCTTGATTTGGGCTCCTCTGTAATTTCATCCTCTGTAGAGGTAATCTCAGCCACCTGTGTCTCCGCCATGTTTTGTTCAGCACTACGAGCGAGAAGGGGCGGGGAAAGTACAATATCGAACGTCAGGGGCGGGGAAAGCGTGCAGAGTTTCACGCATGCACTGTGTATATAAAGTGAAGATCCATGTCTGGGAAATACGTTCATTTTTCGGGAGAGAGAGTTAGCAACGAACGTCGTGACCAAGGTACCTAACAATTTTACTTTTTGAGGTTCATCAGACGAGGAGATTTGTGTGCTCAAAATATGTAGACAATGCACAGTTGAGGAATGTTGCCTGAAATATATATTTTTTTGGGTTTCTCGCTTTTACAGATATCATGAATACTTTTAAAAACCCAGAATTCATGGGGGAGTTCATCGATAAATGGCAAGAGCTCCCTATATTATGGCAAACAAAAAGTGGCGGAAATAAAAATAAAGACGCCAGGAAAGCAGCACTGGAGAGCCTGCTTGCATTTGTGCAAACAAAGATACCCACAACAACTCTCCAAGATGTCAAAAACAAAATTGGGACCATCAGAGGGACATACAGGACCCAGAGGACTATGGTCCTGAGGTCCCAGAGGTCAGGTGCACCAGCAGATAAGGTTTATAAACCCAGTCTGTGGTACTACAGTAAGCTTGCTTTTCTGGATGACCAGCTGGAAGTGCGGGAATCTCTCTCCACCCTTCCCCCCAGAGGTCAATCCAGCCTTCCTTGTACCCAACCCTCCAGCCTTCCCTGCAGCCAGTCCTCCAGCCTTCCTGTCAACCCTGCTCTGGCTTCCTCTGAGGATCAAGATCAGGGCCTTGAGGAGGCAGATTTGGAGATATGGAGCCAGGTAAAGTTTTGCTATCTATATTTCTATCGTACAAAATTGTAGATTTTAAATAGATGTTAGTATTGTTAAAGGTATGTACACTTCTACCAATAAAGTTTGTGAAGAGCAAGATACAGTAGTGGCCTAATTTTATGTGTCCTAGACAACAAAACCAGGATGCGTAATCAATGAAAATGACATAACTTTTGGCATTGATTTCAACAATGTCTAGAGGTGAACAATGTCTGTGAATGATGATGTGGCAAAATAAATAATGTCCCTTTCTTTTATTACAGCCAGAGCAGAGCCAGGAAGAGGGTGATGTTGGGGATCAGGAGGAGGCAAGGCCCAGTGGCACCCAGGAGGAGGCTGGGCCCAGTGGCACCCAGGAGGAGGCTGGGCCCAGCACAAGAGCCCAGATGCCTCCCCTGGTAGTTAAACCACGAGGGCCAAGGAGAGGTAGGCAGGTGGAGGAGGAAACCAGGGCCTTCCTCAGAGAGGCAACAGCGGCCCTCAGAGAGGCACCCTCTGTTGATGAGGGATTTGCCGCAGTCCTCGCCCACAAACTAGGGCAAATGGAGTTGCAGCAAAAAAATTTCAGTGAGACCCTGCTATTGAAAGTCATCAATAAGGGCGTGCTGGGTGAACTCACTAGGTACACGGACATAACGGAGGTTGTCCCTACTCCTCCACCTCCTCCTCCTCCTCCTACTACTCCTCCTGCCACAACCTCTCCTCCTGATCCCCAGCCTCCAAGGAAGAAACCAACCAAGGCTGCAGAGAAGGCTGGAGAGAAGGCTACAAGGAAGAGGAGAAAATAATGCCTGCTGTAGTACCACAGACTGGGGACATATAGGACTTATCTGCTGTGGCTCCTGACCTCTGGGAGCTCAAGACAAGATTGGGCTCATTTTTTGGGGGGATCTAATCTCTATTTTGGTTTGGACATCTTGTATGGTTGTTGTGGGGTGAAAGGGATGCACAAATGCAAGCAGGCTCTCCAGTGCTGCCTTCCACTTTAATTTGTTAATGTTCTGAAATAAAAAAAAATGAGTGCCCTTTAAATACTTGACTATGTGATTTGTATTTCAAAAGAGAGCTTGCTAGGAAGCAGGCAGGGACATCTCAAATTATATTATTGTTATTATCAGGGGACACAAACCTCCCTGAGGCCAAATGAGACACATTTGGAAGGTTGTTGTGGTAACTTTACACAAGAATAATTTAAGCCAAAATACTTAAAAAAAGGTCAAAAAACAATAAACAAAAATAATATAAAATTTAAAGAAAAAAGGAGAATTACATTATTTTATTATTATTAGTATTATTTAGGAGGGAGGTGCGGCTTATAAATAATATTTTATAATCATTAGAGCAATTTGGAATTACTTTAGAAACAAGTTTGGCATAAAACTCTCAATGTCATTATCAAAAGAGGGTAATTTTAAAGCATTATCAAAAGAAGAACGGAATGCGCAGCATTAAAACGATGCTATTAATTCCACCGTGACGAATGTGCCATCTCCATTTCCAACATTAGCTTTACCAAAACGAGCGCTCCCGTCTCATAGTTGCTTCTGAGCATGCGCGTTTTTTTTCACGTCGTGAAAGCATACACACTATCGTTTTTCACGTCGTTAAAAAAAACGACATGCAAAAACGACGTGAAAAAAGAGAGCATGTCCGGAATTTTTAATGGCCGTTTTTCACGTCGTTAAAAATGCTCTGGAGCCTACACACGATCATTTTTAATGGCCATTTTTTAAAATGGCATTTTTAACGGCATGAAAAACGATCGTGTGTACGGGGCATGAGACATAATTGGCCAAAGCCACCCTGACTTTGGCCAATTATGGCTCACCGTTTTTTCCGCGCTGTGATTGGCCAAAGCATGTGGGTCATAGTGTATGCTTGGCCAATCATCAGCCAGCAATGCACTGCGATGCCGCAGTGAATTATGGGCCGTGACGCGCCACTCAAATTTGGCGCGAACGGCCCATAATGTTCGAAATTCGGCGAACTCGAAATTCGACTCGAACTCGAAGCTCATCCCTACTCTGGATTCCAGAGATTTTGTAGAGCTTTGAGTGGGATAAAACATCTATTCCTAGCTCCACATCTTACCTGGTAGCCAAGCCTTATTAGTTAGTCTCAGTTGTCCACAGACCCTTATATATGTGAGCTGACTAATGTCTATGGTTCTCTTTCACTCTCTCTGCTCAGGGATCCTGCTGCTGTGTGAAAAGCCTGAGTGCTGACAAAACCCTATAAAGGTACAACTGCTGCCTGTTTGTTTTGGGGAATCCATAAGGGGCCATTCTGTTTGTCAGGGGATGACTTGAGTTTAATGGGTGTCTTGGACAAGCAGTTGTTGTTTTGTTTGTTTTATGCTCAATCTCTATGAATGTGCCAGGGCTGGGCTCTCAGTCCTTCCTTCTCTGTGCTCAGGTTGCTCAGCTGTCGGTTAATTACCAGAACCCATCGTTCCACAGTGGCTCACCTGTTTATCATCTCCGGCTCGTCAGTCAAGCCCACAGCCAGCCCCTCCTGGCTATTTAAACTGCCTGGTTCATTTCATCAATTGCCTACGCCTTGGTCAAACATATCAGGTCAGTTTTTAAAGGGATTAGTCTCTCTAGCAGCAGATAGTAAACCACCATCAGCCCCAGTGATATTGTAGCTCTCCATCCGATGTCAGGGTTTTTGTGCAGTAAGTGCTCATTTTCGTGCAGCAAGTGCTCATTCCTTTGCAGTAAGTGCTCATTCCCATTCCATAGGTACTCATTCCAATCAAGCAAGCACCCATTCTAGTGCGCATGTCGAGTCACAAGCATAGAAGCCCTTGGCCCATACGTGTGAGCATGTGCGCGTACACTTACGTGCACACGCATCCACAGATTCTGGTGCCCAGCAGCCTATTTAAACTGAGAGTCTGCCTGGCTTCAGTGGAGGATTGGATAACTAAAAAGAATTACAGCGCTCGCAAATAAGTAAATAAAATGCAGACATCAAATGAAAACAATTCATAGACAATTGGTGAAAGTCACAAAAAATTGTGAATGATGTGCTCCAATATTAAAGTGCAGTCGTGCTCCAAATCTCAAGGAGCACCACACTCCCTCCTGTGTCCCCACTCACCAGATGGAATGGAGCACTAGCTTTTCAGTCTGGGGGTCGTTCAGGCTTTGAGATGTTGGCCACTGTGAGTCACATCAATGTACCAAGAAGATCTCCAGTATTTATAACCATCACATGTGGATCATGATGCCCAAAATAATGAAAAGAAAAGAAAAGAAAAGGGACCATAGTGAAGTACTGTTTACCAAAGACTTTATTTACCAAACTGAAGGTTAAAAATAGGCATGGATTGAGCAACAGTTTAAAACAGCAAGCAAACGCCGCCGACGTGCGTTCCACTCGAAAACCGGAAGTGCCGTCTCATGGATTAGGAACCGGAAATTCTGTAAATGTATTTTGCCCTTCCACAGGGTGTATTCAAAGGATCTCTTTTATGGTTAACAAAGCCAGACTTAAATACACATGAAAGGTAACCTCCCCCATAGTCAGCCAATCGGAAGCCGCGAGGGGGCCATTTTATTGGTTAGACAAATATGTCTCCACAACTATAATGCATCTCCAACATGGGAAACTGACGGCCATTAAGTTGGTTAGATTGATCACCTCAAAGAAGTGGTTCCCACCATTATAAAATTATAAAAATCAGACAATTAAACTATACAGTTTTTTTTTATTAATCCAAAAGATGTCACTCACATACGGTACTCGAATCTTATTACATTATATAATTATATAAATAAAAAAAAAAAATTAAGATACAAATGAAAATAAAAATAAAGATGAAAAAAAAATCAAATCAAAATGAAAAAAAAAAGTGAAATTGAAATAGAAATTGAAATAAAATAAAAATGAAAATTAAATGAAAATAAAATTAAAATAAATGTGAAAATGAAAATAAAAATAATAAAAATAAAGGTAAAATACAATAGTAAGAATGAACCTCAAAATCAAATTAAAACCAGGGAAATCTTCTCGATGACCATTACCAATTGGAAAGAAAGCAACTGAGCTCAAGTTTAATTTTTAACCCCAATAGACTCATCGTTTTAAGGCAATGTATCCACTGAGTCTCGTTGCGAGAGATGGCCCTTTTCAGGTTACCTCCCCTCCAATGACCCTCAATTCTGTCTATGCCACAGAATGTCAAACCACGCGGATCCCTCCCATGGTGGAGTCTAAAATGGTTGGAGAGACTGTGGTGCCTAAAGCCTTTCTTGATTCTATTTACATATTCGCAAAGTCTTACTCCTAATTTCCTGGTGATTCTACCCACGTATTGCAACCCACATGGACATGTGAGAAGGTAGGTTACATGTGTGGTCCCATATTGACGTTATTTCTGGTTCCTAATCCACGAGACGTCACTTCTGGTTCTTGGGTGGAACGCACACCGGTGGCATTTGCTTGCTGTTTTAAACTGTTGCTGAATCCATGCCTATTTTTAACCTTCAGTGTCAGAGAACTCACACAGCAAGTGCTCATCCTCATGCAGCAGCTGCTAACCTCCGTTCCGCTAACACCAATGACACAGCAAGTGCCCATCCTCATGCAGCAGCTGCTAATCTCCGTTCCGCTGGTGCCAATGCGCATGCGGGGAACCTTAGAGGGAGACAAACGGGGTTCAGAATGGGTATGCGCAATGGCGCATCATGTGAACGCCTCCACGAATCCTGGCGCACGGCGCCCTATATAAACAGAGAATCTGCCCAGTATCAGTGCTGGATCGTCTTCAGCTTGTTCCTGTGTTCCTGTTACTCCTTGCTTGATTGACCCTGCTCCTGAAATACCTGGCTTCCCTCTGACCATTCTTCCGGATTCTCCTTGTCTGTCTACCTGCCTCTGCTTACTGAACCAACCTTGGCTTGGACTTTTGACTATGGCCCTGCCTTCTGATTGTGTACCCCGCTGCCAGTCTGTTGCCAACTTCTGCTTGTTCCTGTTTATCCAACCTGGTTCTCCCTGAACGGATCTGGTGTCTGGCTTCTACATCTTCTCTACAGACGTTCCTGTGTCTCCAAGCTTCAACCTTAACCTGCAGGCACCTGCACCCTTTCGGGCCACTGCACTCCCTGTATCCACCACCAGGGGCGTTTGGACCGGAACCGTGCAAGAGGCCACCCTCACTCTCTCGGACTCCACTGTAAGGTACATCACATTCAGTTTGTAAGTACCTGTCCACTTGCGCAAAAAAATTATTTGGTAAACAGTACTTCACTATGGTTCTTTTTTCTTTTCATTATTTTGGGCATCATGATCCACATGTGATGGTAATAAATACTGGATATCTTCTTGGTACATTGATGTGACTCAGGCATTCCTGGCCAACATCTCAAAGCCTGAACGACCCCCAGACTGAAAAGCTAGGGGTCCAATCCATCTGGTGAGTGGGGACACAGGAGGGAGAGTGACGCACCTTGAGATTTGGAGCATGATTGCGCTTTAATATTGGAGCACATCTTTCACAATTTTTTGTGACTTTCACCAATTGTCTATGAATTGTTTTCATTTGATGTCTGCATTTTATTTACTTATTTGCGAGCGCTGTAATTCTTTTTAGCTATCCATTTGTCAAGTGTTAGCACTTTGTGTACAGCAGCTGCAACTTCACATGTCACGCATTCAATTCTTTTTTATTACATTTTATATGTGTGTAGCGGGACCCCCAAAACTGGGGTCGCTATGCTGTAAATTTAGGGGTAGTCTGGGCAATAGTATGGCTCAGATCCTACAATTCTGTTCAATACGGACTCTGCTCTGCCATGTTGTTGCCTGGTGTGTAGTTCCCCTGGGCCTGAGGTGGCGCTGTTGCCCAGGTCTCGGGTTGAACCGCAGGTGGCGTTGTGGTATGATTGGTGTCCTGTTTGAAGCAAGATAAAATAAACTCGTCTGTTTGGAGTTTAAACACTGTTTGGACATTGGCTTTCTTTGGGAGGAAGAACACAGACTTGTCCCTATATTCTGGGGATGAGAACCGATGGACGGGAGGTAACTCGCTGCAGGACCCAAAATTGTAAGAACACCTCTCAACCTCTTAAACCAAGAAGATCCGGGCATGTGGCACGGTGTGCCTTTATCCCTGCAGGGAGAAGGTAGGCAGGAGAAAAGGGTCCGTGTGCTACATGTACTTCTAGCGTGAGTTATATATTTAGATATATTTTGTTCGTCGGTGCAGGATTGTCTTCAGCTTTGGTTCCTGTGTTCCTGATTCTAATCCATGTCTGCTAACCTTGTTCCAGACTCGGCTATGTCTGACACCTCTCTCGAATCACCCCTGCCTGCTATATCTGCTTCTCACTTATGTTACCGACCCCGGCTTAGATTTATGACTACGTCTCTGCCTCCTAAATGGGTACCTTACTTCTGCCTGTTTCCGACCTTAAAACTGATCTTGATTCTGCACCTGTCTGCCTGGCTCCCGCTGAACAAGGCTTGTGACCAGACTCCACACCACCACTTGAAGGACTCCTGCGTCTCCAAGCTACAACTCACTCCTACAGCTTCCACTGCCATAGCAATCCCTGTCTCCAGGGGTGCTTAGATGGGAATTGTGCAAGAGGCCACCCTCATCATCTCGGGCTCCACAGTCAGGTATGTGACATCCGGTCACACATAATGATTAGTCTACTCTTTGCTCTGCACCCAGGTTACTCTGGCTGTTGGCACCCCTGAACTCAGCACTCCGGATCCCGCTTAGGCCAGCAATAAGCAGCAGTCATAGTGCACACTGGACAGCAATGTGCACTCTCTAGTCTTTCTCACGGCAAGAGATAGTTATCTCCTGTACAGACTGGGGAAATGCAGCTCCTTCCCCTCCTCCTGGCAATTTTTCTCTGGGGAAGGTAGTGCAAAAGCTCTTGATTACAGTAGAGTCTCTTTCCTCTAGACCAGGGGGTGCCCAACTAGTGGCCTGGGGGCCACTTGTGGGCCGAGGAGCCCTCTGATGCGGCCCCCGACCTCCTGCTCTGGGATGGCGGTTTGGCAAGCCACCACATAAGCCTGTATAGTGCTCCTGTCACAGGCAGAGTGATACCAAATGCACTCTGCCTGGGGCAGCAACAGCCGGCGATAACTGAATGGAAGACTGTTTTTAAAAGTATGTTTACTACTAAAATCAATGTATATATGAGCATATCTGTTCTGCAGTGGTTGCTGGGCTGCTTTCAAATTGATCCGCAGGTGGAGCGCAGGGCACCTGCCGGTTACCTTCACTGAGCCATAGACTTCTGTTATTAGCTGCGGGTTTGGTGAGCTTTCAAAAAAGTGCACCACACCTTTAGGATATAATAGAAGTCTATGGCAAAGTGCAGCTAACCCACAGGAAAGCCACAGGTGCACTGCTCTGCACCCATGGTGTGGGTAAACCGCAGAGCATCAGTGTGAAAGCAGCCTTAGACCCCTTTCACACAATCAGTCCAACCCAATCAGACCATCCGTTCAACTCTTTTGAGTGGCAGATGTAAACAGACTACCTACAATCCGATCCTCAAAAAAACCCAGAAGGGGATCCATCCCCTTCCGTCTGGGCAGATCGTATCGGAGAGCCCATAGAGTAGAGCGGGCTGTATCGGTGTCCGCTTTGCATATGCAGACCTGTCATCCGCCCGCTCATTGTGGCCCGTGATCGATTACCAAGTTGCTTAAGTGGCCCTCGCTCTTCAAAAGGTTGGGCACCCCTGCTCTAAACTATGGTGCCCACAGTTCAGTGCTGCCTGACTCAGTCTGTTGAACTCCTTCCTTCTACTTCCTGCTAGCAGCTCCCTCTTCTCACTTAAAGCGGTGTTCCAGCGGAAAAAATACATTTAAAGCCAGCAGCTACACATACTACAGCTGCTGGCTTTTAATAAATGGACACTTACCTGTCCTGGAGTCCAGCAATGTCGGCACCCACAGCTGATGTTTCCATCAGCTGTCGGGTGCTGCCGCCGCTATTGCGGGTAAGGGTACCCGGCAGTGTAGCCTTTTGGCTTCACGCTGGGAACCCTACTGCGCATGCGCGTGGGCCGCTCCTCTCTCCTACTGGCCCGGCGGCCGGGGGAGGAGGGAACCCCCGCGCTGACGTCACAGGCCGCGGCCCGGACTCCCGGAAGTGGGAAAGGATACCTGTCTTTGACAGGTATCCTGTCCCCCCTCCCCCCCGAAAGGTGCCAATTGTGGCACCGGAGGGGGGGAGGAATCCGATGAGCGGAAGTTCCATTTTTGGGTGGAACTCCGCTTTAATATAGCTGTTAACCAGTTCTGCACCACAGAGCAGCAGCTACAGAGAGCAGCTGAAGCCAGTGTTTCTCTCACTTTCCATTCTTAGCTGAGCACCTGGCTACATACACAAAAAACTTGTATTCAACCCTGGTTATTGGAATGCCAAAACAGAGGACCAGACATTTTTTTATGGAAGGCATGGCACTGTTGTGACAACTTAGCAAGCTTTTACGATTGTATTCTGCACTGCAGCCACGTTTTAGAATTCATAAGACACGTACAATTCGTTTAGTTTCTAATTCGTTTTTCATAAATTTAGAGAAATTCGTTAATTCCAAAATTTCCGAATTTCCGAATTTTTCCATTTCCGAATTTTCGGATTTTCGGATTTCCAAAATTTCGAATTTCCGAATTTGAAAAATTCGGAAATTGAAAAATTCGGAAATTCGGAAATTCGAAATTTCGGAAATCCGAAAATCCGAAAATTTGGAAATTTAAGAATTTGGAAATTGAAAATTTTCGGATTTCCGAAATTTGGAATTTCGGATTTTCGAATTTTCCGAAATTCGGGAATTCGGAAATTCGGATTTTCGAAATTCGAAAATTGGAAATTTCAAAAACTCGAGATTCGAAAATTCGAAATTGCTAAATTTGAAAATCTAAAATTCGAAAATCTAAAATTCGAAAATGGGAAATTTGGAAAGTTGAAATTATTTTTTTTCCTTTTTTTCGGAAATTCAAAAAATTCGTTGGTTTCGTTTTATTCGTTTGAAAATTCGGAAATTCAAAAATTCTAAATTTCCTGAATTTTAGAAAAAAAAAACGAATTTTTCGAATTTCCCGAATTTCCGAAAAAAGCAAAAAAACGAAAACGAAAAAAACAAATTTTTCGAATTTCCTGAATTTCCGAATTTCCGAAAAAAGCAAAAGAACTAAAAAAAGAAAGCGAAAAAACGAAACCGAAAAAAAACGAAGATGAAGAAAACGAAAACTAAAACTAAAAAAAACAATTTTACGAATTTCCCGAATTTCCGAAAAAAGCAAAAAAACGAAAACGAAAAAAACAAATTTTTTCGGCAGTGCACATGTCTAGCATTAATTTTCATGGCCATGACTCTTAGGAGATGGCCCTATAATAATGCATGAGGGCATTCTGCACAAGTAAATACTTGTATGCGTACCGAAGAGCGCCTAGGACAAAAGTTCATCTCACTTGAAGGACTTTTTGAAACATTTAATGGTTAAGAGTTGGAATGCACTGAAACTGATACTTTGAGGCGTAATTATTACAATAAAATATGAATGGGTGCAAATAGCACTGCAAAGAATTACATGCAATTTGAACAGGAATGCGGTGCCCTGTGAGCACCTCCAGCAGCCATGATTTTCTATCATCGGGGGGACCGGGACACTATGCAGATTTTGCATTTGACCATATATGTACTTAAAGCAGTTGTAATCCGCTAAAGAATACAAAGAAAACAACCTTCAAGACAATGACATAATGTGCTAGTATGCATCACATACTAGCACATTATGAAATACTTACCTTAGAACAAAGCCCTCCCAGCGGCGCCCACACACCGCTGTGACAGCTGACATCTTCCCCTGGTGTTTCTCCTGGGTTAGTGGGCTCTGGTGCTGTGAGTGTCTGGAGCCGCAATGACACTACTTCTGCGCATGCACGCAGGATCTGCCGTTTTCGGCGCAGGCTCTGAAGGTCCGGGACTATAAGCCGGACCTTCAGAGTGCATGCGTCAATGATGTCATCGGCTGCATGCACTCTGAATATGTCCTTAACTGTGCAAGTTTAGGAGATTTTCACAGTACCTACAGGTAAACCTTATTATAAACGTACCTGTAGGTACAAGGGGTGTAACAGGGTTTAATTACAACCACTTGCCTACTGGGCAAATTTCCCCCCTTCCTGCCCAGGCCAATTTTAAGCTTTCAGTGCTATCACACATTGAATGACAATTGCGCGGTCATGCAACACTGTGCCCAAATTACATTTTTTATTCACACAAATAGAGCTTTCTTTTGGTGGTATCTATTCACTGCTGGGTTTTTTATTTTTTGACTGAACATTTAAAAAAAAAAAGTTTTTCTTAGATTCTGTCAGTAAATTTTGTAAATAAGTAATTTTTCTCCTTCACTGATGTACGCTGATGAGGCGACACTGATAGGCTGCACTGATAAGGCGGCACTTATGGGCACTGATGAGGTGGCACTGAAAGGCACTGAAGGGCAATGATTAGGTGGCACTGATGAGGAAGCACTAATATGCCACACTGATGGGCACTGATAGGTGGTGCTGATATGTGGCACTGATGGGCACTATTAGGCAGCACCGATGAGCATTGATAGGTGGCACTGATGGGCACTCATAGGTGGCACTGGTGGGCAATGAAAGGCGGCATGGATAGGAAACACTGTAGGGCACTGATGGGTGGCACTGATGAGCAGGTACTGATGGGCACTGAAAGACAGCACTGACTGGCATCACTAATGGGCATTGATTGGTGTCCCTGATGGGCACTGTTGGGGCTTCACTGTAATCAGGGCAATGATCATCAGTGCTCTGATTACCTGCCCTGGTCTCCCCTGCAAGGACTCGGAGATGCCGCTAATCGGCTCTCCTCGCCACAGACCCTGTCAGTGTGAGACGATAAAAGGCACTTCCTTGTTTACATGTGACCGGCTGTCATTGGACACATCCGATCACATAGTTAAAGAGCCTCACCATCGGCTCTTTACCGAGATCGGGGACCTAGGACACGGTGCGGCTGCGATCGCTGTGCTGCGCATTCCTGTGGGCGCAGGAGAACAGTGGTTCCGGGGTGCCATCATATGACTTCACCCCAGAACGAGAGTGCATCCCAGGAAAGGGTTAATGTGAGTAATTTTTTCATAAACTGCCCACTAGATGATGCTTTCCTTTCTATACACACAGGAGCAGTGGGGGAAATCGTATGCGATTCGACCAGAAAGCACAGCAAAAAGCACTGCAGAAACGCTGAAAAACAACATGCATAGCTGTGATTGAATCGAGCCTTACATGAGCCTAGTTTGCATGCCTGGTAAACATTGCTCTGCTTGTAGATATGTATGGCTGTGAATTCTACCCTTTCTTGCCTATGTAAATTTAGATAAGAAAGTTGTATTTACTAATCGGCATATAAATAGTAGATAAGAATTCTATGAATGAAATAATTTTATCTTATCATTGAACCACTATGTAAAAGTCAAGATACATTTTCTAAAACTAAATATTTTCATTTCAAGTAGTATGATAGCTAAAGGTAAGGGTACCCGCTAAAATACGTCTTCTATCCCACCGTCTATAGCCCTTCTGACTTATTCTGTGCTATACAAATGAAACTCTGGCTACTTAGCTCATGAGGACAGACATGGCCTATCCCAAACATTGGCTGTGTTTTACATGATTTGGCTTCAGTTACCTTTGACACTGACTTTACTTGTGTCTGATATATTTCCTTCCATTTTGTCAGATCATGACACGATTGAAAAATCTCCCCAAGAAGGACATTATCTGCAGGACGAGGACATTACCCCCTGCATCACGGGACTTGGAGGAAAGGTGAGTTATATATCTATCCTTTTACCTCTACAGGTGTCACTTGTTGTTTGGACCACGTGTGGGTTCTGCTGCACTTTATTGTGGCCCTTTGTGGCCAGCTTACAAAATTAACTTCAACATCACCAAAACGTTTTGCATTATTTCTTGCATAATGTTTCCAGATGAATATTTCACCAGGCACCACCTCTGCAGTGGGATGGGACTTCAAGTTACTTGATGGTCCGTGGTTTCCTTATTTCATACCTGTTCTAGAATCAGATAGCATTGTAGTAATCAGTAGAGAAGACAGTAGAGATGATTTACCAGTGTTGTTCATCTTACGTTTAAAAAAGTAATTAGTTACAGTTACAAATTACTTCTTCCAAAAAGTAATTGAGTTAGTAACTCAGTTACTACATTGAAAAAGTACTCAGCAAAGTAACTATATTGGTTATATTATATAAACGCGGGGGCAGGGCGGTAGAAGGATGATATATATGTAATTTTTTCAGTGTATAAAAATAATAGGAGGGATAACAATAAATAATATTGGTTATGTGCCCATGCCTTACTGTGCCTCACTGTGCCCATGCCTCACTGTGTCCATGCCTCACTGTGCCCATGCCTGACTGTGTCCATGCCTCACTTTGTCCATGCCTCACTGTGTCCATGCCTCACTGTGTCCATGCCTCACTGTGCCCATGCCTCACTGTGCCTCACTGTGCCCATGCCTCACTGTGTCCATGCCTCACTGTGTCCATGCCTCACTGTGCCCATGCCTCACTGTGCTCATGCCTCACTGTGCTCATGCCTCACTGTGTCCATGCCTCACTGTGTCCATGCCTCACTGTGTCCATGCCTCACTGTGCCCATGCCTCACTGTGCCCATGCCTCACTGTGCCCATGCCTCACTGTGTCCATGCCTCACTGTGTCCATGCCTCACTGTGTCCATGCCTCACTGTGTCCATGCCTCACTGTGCCCATGCCTCACTGTACCCATGCCTCACTGTGCCTCACTGTGCCCATGCCTCACTGTGCCCATGCCTCACTGTGCCCATGCCTCACTGTGTCCATGCCTCACTGTGTCCATGCCTCACTGTGTCCATGCCTCACTGTGTCCATGCCTCAGTTTGTCCATGCCTCACTGTGTCCATGCCTCACTGTGCCCATGCCTCACTGTGCCCATGCCTCACTGTGCCTCACTGTGTCCATGCCTCACTGTGCCCATGCCTCACTGCGCCCATGCCTCACTGCGCCCATGCCTCACTGTGCCCATGCCTCACTGTGTCCATGCCTCACTGTGTCTATGCCTCACTGTGTCTATGCCTCACTGTGTCCATGCCTCACTGTGCCCATGCCTCACTGTGCCTCACTGTGCCCATGCCTCACTGTGTCCATGCTTCACTCTGTCCATGCTTCACTGTGCCCATGCCTCACTGTGCTCATGCTTCACTGTGCCCATGTCTCACTGTGTCCATGCTTCACTGTGTCCATGCCTCACTGTGTCCATGCTTCACTGTGTCCATGCCTCACTGTGCCCATGCTTCACTGTGTCCATGCTTCACTGTGTCCATGCTTCACTGTGCCCATGCCTCACTGTGCCCAATGCAATGCCCAACTGTGCCCGTGCCTCACTGTGCCTGTGCTTCACTGTGCCCATGCTTCACTGTGCCCATGCTTCACTGTGCCCGTACCTGATCGGCGGCGTCCCGGCGGCCATTCCAGTATTCAAACCTCCTCCTGCTCTGTGATAGGCGGAACACTCAATTTCCCAGCATTCAGTGTTCTGCCTATCACAGACATCAGCTCATCCTCATAACACAGACGAAGATGAGAGGGTGTCCGTGATAGGCTGAACACTGCCTGCTGTGAAATTGAGTGTTCCGCCTATCACAGACGAGGAGGCGCAGCTTTTGAAAACTGGAATGGCCACCGTCTGTCTGCATGACATGCTGATCAGGTAGGCAGATGGCGGCTGTAATTTCAATAACATCTACTCGCGGCGGCTGCCGCGAGTAGATGTAATTGGGGTAACGCCGCCCAAGTAATGGGAACGGCGTTGCTATGAGGGGAAGAGTAATCTGTTAGATTACTCGTTACCCTCAAAAGTAGCTACGTTAAGTAACGCCGTTTATTTAAACGCAGTTACTTACAACACTGTGATTTACTAAATCCAAAACTTCTGTTCACTTTGCAAGGGTATTTTCCCCTAGCTTAGTAAATGAGGTGAAGTTCTGCTGATTAGACATGTGCAATTCTATTCGTTCTGAATTCGTTTTTCATCGAAATTCAACAAATTCGTTAATTTGGAAATTTACGGAAATTTGAAAATTTGAGAATTCACAAATGTGAAAGTCTGAAAATGCAAAAATCGGAAAATCAAAAGTCTGAAAATCGAAAATTCAAAAATCGAAAATTCGGAAGTTCAAAAATGCGAAAATCTGAAAATAAAAAATCTGAAAATCGAAAATTTGATAAATAGAAAATCTGAAATTCGAAATTCGAAAATCTGAAAATCAACTATTTATCAATTTGAAAATCTGAAATAACTAATAATAACTATTACTAATTATTAAATTATAGGTATTGGAATTTTCTTTCAGATTTAGCTGTCGGTGAATGTAATGAATACAAATTTATCCGAAGTTTCAAATTATCCAAAATAGGGAATGCCGCATCTAAACGAATGGAATGTGACGAATTAATAATAATAAACAATAATAATAATGATAATAAAAACGTTATTATTATTATTTATTATTATTAATTTGTTACGTTCCATTTGTTTAGATTCCTCATTTCATATTTGTTATGTTCACCAACAGACAAATTTCAAAGGAAATTCCAATACCTATAATTTAATAGTTATTTATTATTAGTTATTAGTTATTTCAGATTTTCGAATTTTCGTTTTTTGGGATTTTAGATTCTTCCGATTTTCGTTCTTATATTCGGATTATAAAATTTTGACTTTACGGATTTTCAAATTTTTTCATTTTCCGATTTATGAATTTATGAATTTTCGAATTTCCAAATTTTTGAATTTACGAATTTTTTGGCAGTGCACATGTCTACTGCTGACTTCCATCATCCAAGCATAAGCAAGCTTTTTAAGAACCTCAATTTAGAATTATGAATAAACAATTGCCCTTAACTGGTCTGCCGATTTTCCACCGTGAACCAAAAATCAAACTTGCACCAGATTAAGCAAGTGTGGCATGCTGCAAATTAGTACATTACCGCATTCCGCAGTGCACTGCAAAACAGGGACGTTGGGATGCTGTTTCTGATAAATGGCATTGCACCAATGCACCTAATCTGTGTTAAGCCTCGTACACACGGTCGGACTTCAAACAAACTTTTCCGTGGATTTTTGTCCGAAGGGAGTTGGCCGGACACACCCATAGCATACACATGGCAGGACTTTTCTGCAAACGTTCCCATAACTTTCCCAACATCACGTGGTTTTTCTGCTCTTTTCTGCTCTTTATTGCCACCCTTTGGTCAACTTCTGCTATTGTTTGTTTATTTTTACATTGGTTCTGGGCATGCGTATTTGTACTTCAGACAAAAGTCCAATGGATTTCTGTACACACGGTCGGACTTTGCACTATCGGACTTTTGTTGCGGAAAAGTTTGTCCGTTTGCAGAGCGAACTTTTGTCTGATGAAAACCGAAAAAGTTTGTCCGATGGAGCGTACACACGGTCTGATTTTTTGGAAAACTTGCTCATTTTGAAGTTTGTTGGCAAAAAGTCAGACTGTGTGTACGGGCCTTAAAGAGGAAGTAAACCCTTGATAATTTTTTTTTTTTAAACCCTGCAAAAGAAAGACATAATGAGCATACTAGCTCATTATGAATGACTTACCTGAGATCGAAGCCCCCCGAACTGCTCCTCGTTCCCCCCCCCGCCGTCGCCGCTGTCTTGCCTCGATGTCCCTTCCTGTTATCGCCGCTCCGGCGCTGTGATTGGCCGGAGTGGCGATGATGTCACACGCATGCGTGCTCGGGCCGGCAAGATCCCATTCAGAAAACCGGCAAGAATCCGGCCCGCTAGTGTGCCTGCGCCGTTGTCTACGGCGCGCATGCGCCGTAGACATTGGTGCTGTCTTTTCAGCAAATATCTCCTTAACCGTGTTGGTTAAGGAGATATTTCTTGCACCTACAGGAAAGCCTTAATCTAGGCTTACCTGTAGGTGCAAGTTGCCAAATTGGGTTTACAACCACTTTAACTGTGCACTGTAGCAACACAAGTGGCAACATGCACGCATTGCTGTAAATGGGCCCTTAAAACTGAGAAATTCTGTAATTTTGTTCAATAAAAATTTATGTTTTCTTACTTTCATAAAAAAAACTTGTACGTAGAGGAATTCTGGATGAAAAGCAAATGAGTCTGACAATACATGAGGAAATCTTTCTCAGTAATCAAAGCTGTTTCTTCCCAACATACAAATCACCATAGACACCGATGTGTGGTCGCATCTGTTTGTTCGTTTAGCTAAGAAAAATATAAAAGTAAATGCCTAAAATGTCTCCAACTCTACACTGTTTCCATCAACATTAGGTTTCTCTCTATCCATGGACAACTTAAAGTGGATGTAAACCCTCACATACACCCAGTGAAGTGAACAGGCTCAGGTGATACACAGGGATGAGACCAAATCTCCCTACATAGGTTTTACATTTATATCTTTCTCTTTAGTTTTATATTTTCTTTAGAAAGATTTTCTCTTCCTGTTTAACACTGCAGTGAAACCTGGGCATACAGCCCAGACAGCTGATTGGAGAAAAGGCACACACCCCCTCTTCTCATAGGTAGAGATTTCCAGTTCTGTTTGTTAAATAGTTCAGGGCTCTGCTAATCTATTTATAGCATTATCCCCAACACAAAAACTCAGGCTGCTTTTATTACAGTTGACTGTAAACTTGTCAGAAGTTCTCATGCTGACAACAGAAGAACGGAGCAGGGGGCAGCTACGGGACATAGTGCTTTAAAGAGAAATAAGAAAACACTGCAGATCTATGTGCCCAGCTCAAATTTCATGAATCGGGTTTACATCCTGTAGCGGCCTCACTCCCTCTTCGACTTTATCGGTTACACTCCAGCTCATGTCTAGGGGTTCCTGGGTTGTGAGAGTGAGATGCGCCACGGCCCATGTCCTCCCCATTGTAGTAGGGAGGTGAAGGCCACTTCCTGATGTTTCCTCGGGCCGGTGTGTTCTGTGAATGCACTGAGTCTGTAATTGCAAGCTCACCAGCCTCCCCTTTGCTTCCAGTAACTGGAGTTCGCACACCGAAGAAAGGTCCAACACTTGTTTATTTGACACTCCAATACGCAAAGCACAATAAACAGTTCTTTTGCAGCAAACTGGTTGGGACCTATAACCTTGCCAACGGTGGGGCGAGCAGATCGAGGCACTTCCTAAAGTTTAAGTTCTATGCCACTGTACTATGACCAGCGGCGCCTAAGCCAATCCGGCTGTTACAGAACAGGAAGATGGGGTCTCTTCCAGCAACCCCTATGAACAGCAGTGGAGCCCTCTTCGATACGCTGTGGCCCCTATCAGGGGGATGTGTCCTCCCAAGAGAGTTCCCAGAGGCCCACTGTCACCGGGTTGGTGCTGCTCCGGGTCTTCAGTGGGTAACCTCCCCGGCCTCCTCACCTCAGGTACGAGTCCCTCCGCTCAGGGACCCTCGGACAGTCCACCCTAGCGGGACCCAGTCGAAGGTACTGGGCCCCAGGCCTCCTCGATAGTACCTCACCCCAGGCTAAAGGTGCCTGGGATGGACGCCAACATGACTCCGGACCAGGCCATGGGCACCTGGACCAGACTCCTGGATCTCCAGCACCCAGGCCTGAGGGGCCTGGGTGCGGACCGCAACCCTCCTCCTCCGAGGACCTCCTTCTCCGCCAGACGACGACGACGACCTCGTGGTAAGGGCGTCCCCCCCTTTTATCTCCTCCCATCAACGGCCCGGCGGGTTCCCCGCCCCAGCCATACCATCTCCGGGAAGGGACAAAACAGGGAGCACTGCAGGAGATGATTCTACCTGAAGCCTGTGGGCACCCCGCCACCCACAGGCAAAGGAGAATATTACATCCTCCAGTCCTCCACGAAACAAAAAGGGGTCTGAATCCTAACACAATTATACACCTGGGTCACACTATTCCCCAGGTGTATCCCATCAATTTGAGGACCCCGCTACAATCCATTTTAACCACTTGCTGACCGGCTCACGCCGATATACGTCGTCAGAATGGCTCTCCTGCGCAAACTGACGTACCTGTACATCAATCCGCAAAAGCAGGATAGCAAGCGCACGCTCGCTGTATGCCGCAGGAGCAATAAGTCCGCTGGCAGCCCGCGATTGCGGCAAGGAGAGGCAGAACGGGGAACTGTTAACAAGGCATTTCCCCATTCTGCCTAGTGACATGACAGGGAGCTACTGCTCCCTGTCATCGGGAAGCGCTATCTCTGTCATTTCCCAGTGAGCCCATCCCCCCTACAGTTAGAACATGCTGAGGGAACACAGTTAACCCCTTGATCACCCCCTAGTGTTAACCCCTTCCCTGCCAGTGTCATTTTTACATTGATCAGTGCATTTTTATAGCACTGATCAATGTAATAATGTCACTGGTCCACAAAAAGTGTAATTTGGGGTCAGATTTGTCTGCCGCAATGTCGCCGTCCCGCTAAAAATCGCAGATCGCCACCATTACCAGTAAAAAATAAATAAATAAAAGTCCCTAAATCGATCCAGTAGTTTGTAGATGCAATAATTTTTGCGCAAACCAATTAATATACGCCTATTGCGTTTTTTTTAAAAAAAAATATGTATATCGCCCTAAACTGATGAATAAATTAGTTTTTTTTATATATATTTTTTTATATATATCAATTATAGCAGAAAGTAAAAAAACAACATTTTTTTTTTCAAAATTTAAGTGATTAACCGTTTCAATACAGGGCATTTTCACCCCCTTCCTGCCCAGACCAATTTTTAGTTTTCAGCGCTGTCCAACTTTGAATGACATTTGCGCGGTTATGCAACACTGTACCCAAATGAAATGTTTAAGTTTTTTTCCCCACAAATAGAGCTTTCTTTTGGTGGTATTTGATCACCTCTGCGGTTTTAATTTTTTGCGCTATAAACAAAAGAAGAGTGACAATTTCGAAAAAAACACAATATTTTTTACTTTTTTGATTTAATAAATATCACAATTTTTTTCCTCAGTTTAGACCGATATGTATTCTTCTACATATTTTTGGTATAAAAAAAATCGCAATAAGCGTATATTGATTGGTTTGCGCAAAAGTTATAGCATCAACAAAATAGTGGATAGATTTATGGCATTTTTATTTATTTTTATTTTTTTACTAGTAATGGCGGCGATCTGCGAATTTTATTGTGACCGTGACACTGCGACGGACATATCGGACACTTTTGACGCGTTTTTGGGACCATTCACATTTATACAGCGATTAGTGCTATAAAACTGCACTGATTCCTGTGTAAATGTGACTGGCAGGGAAGGGGTTAACACTAGGGGGCACTGAAGGGGTTAAATATGTTCCCTAGGGAGTGATTCTAACTGTAAGGGGAGGGGACTCACAAGGGGGGGGGACCGATGTGTGTTCCTCTGTACTGGGAACACACATCGGTCTCCTCTCCTCTGACAGGACGTGGATCTGTGTGTTTGAACACACAGATCCACGGTCCTGCCGTGATCGCGGGCAATCGCGGGTGCATGCCCCCTAGCCACCCGGGAAGCCCAGGACGTCATATGACGTCCACCCGGAGGGAGGGGCGGTTCCTGCCGACGTCATTTTACAATGACTTGGTAAGGAAGGGGTTAAATAACACTAAAAGAAATCTGTATTTTTGGGGAGAAAGGACATCAGTTTTGCTTGGGTACAACCACGCACGATCGCGCAATTGTCAGTTAAAGTGACGCAGTGCCGTAGCGCAAAAAATGCTCTGGTCATTAAGGGGGTAAAACTTTCCAGGGCTGAAGTGGTTAACTTCACAGCAAAGGGTAAAACAAATTTTAATGTCCAAACACAATTTTGCAACTTTGACATGTGTTAGTAAAAGGCCTCATGTACACTGCTGCTGGTAAACGGACGTTTAGGAGCAGTTGGGCATTTTTTTCAACTGTTCCTGAACTCTCCTCTATGTTGTCTTATCAGTACATGTACACCGGGTCGTTATAGTGGTTTCTAGAACGTTGAGATTAGAGGCTTTTTCTTGAACCCAAAAAAATGCGTTCAGAAGCTGTGTTTAGAGGCAGTTGAAGCGACAAACGCGGCTAAACGCGGCTACTCGCGTTTAGCAGCGTTTCGTTTACAGACGTTTTTCATTTTAACAAAAAAAAAATTTTTTTTTTTTTTCAAATGCTTCTAGACGCAAACGCGGCTAAACGCGGCATGTAAATGCGGCTAAACGGCCGTTTTTAGACACTGCTTTCTAGCTGTCAATTTAAATCGTCCAGGAGAGGTTGAACAACGTCCCGTGTACATGAAGCCAAGCCGTACAAATCATCACAACTAGGGATGAGCTTCGTGTTCGAGTCGAACATACGTTCGACTCGAACATCGGCTGTTCGATCGTTCGACGAAGATCGAACGATTTGGGCCGTTCGCGCCAAATTCGAGTGACGCGAACGGCCCACAATGCACTACGCCATCGCAGTGTCATCCAGGCGCTGTGATTGGCCAAGCATGCACTGTGACCCCGCATGCTTGGCCAATCACAGCGCCGGCAGCGAGGAGAGCAATGATTGGCCACAGGCAGGATGCCTGTGGCCAATTATTGCTGAGGGGGTTTAGTACACGCCCCACACTATAAAAGGCCGCCAGCGCGGCGGCCTTGTGTAGTGTGTTCCGGAGCAGGGAAAGAGAAGCATAGGCAGGGACAGTGTCATTTTTTTTCCTTTACTAATCCTGGATTCCTTGTGTTTAGGGACAAATAAGGATAGGTAGGGAGAGTGTCAGTGACAGTGTGTTATTCTGTGCTAAACCTTGTTTGTAGGGACAGAGAGGTACAGTGAGGGAAAGTGTCAGTGTGCTATTCTGTGCTAATCCTTGTTTGTAGGGACAGAGAGGTACAGTGAGGGAAAGTGTCAGTGTGCTATTCTGTTCTAAACCAATCTTGCTGAACCATATTTTCAATCCTTGAGTTTAGGGACAGAGAGGTACAGTGAGGGAAAGTGTCAGTGTGCTATTCTGTGCTAAATCTTGTTTGTAGGGAGGGACAGAGTAGGACAGTGAGGGAAAGTGTCAGTGTGCTATTCTGTTCTAAACCAATTTTGCTGAACCATATTTTCAATCCTTGAGTTTAGGGACAGAGAGGTACAATGAGTGAAACTGACAGTGTGCTATTCTGTTCTAAACCAATTTTGCTGTTCCATATTTCAAATCCTTGAGTTTAGGGACAGAGAAGGACACTCGTGGAAATTATCAGTGTGCTATTCTGTGCTAAATCTTGTTTGTAGGGAGGGACAGAGTAGGACAGTGAGGGAAAGTGTCAGTGTGCTATTCTGTTCTAAACCAATTTTGCTGTTCCATATTTTCAATCCTTGAGTTTAGGGACAGAGAAGGACACTCGTGGAAATTATCAGTGTGCTATTCTGTGCTAAATCTTGTTTGTAGGGAGGGACAGAGTAGGACAGTGAGGGAAAGTGTCAGTGTGCTATTCTGTTCTAAACCAATTTTGCTGAACCATATTTTCAATCCTTGAGTTTAGGGACAGAGAGGTACAGTGAGTGAAACTGACAGTGTGCTATTCTGTTCTAAACCAATTTTGCTGTTCCATATTTCAAATCCTTGAGTTTAGGGACAGAGAAGGACACTCGTGGAAATTATCAGTGTGCTATTCTGTGCTAAATCTTGTTTGTAGGGAGGGACAGAGTAGGACAGTGAGGGAAAGTGTCAGTGTGCTATTCTGTTCTAAACCAATTTTGTTGTTCCATATTTTCAATCCTTGAGTTTAGGGACAGAGAAGGACACTCGTGGCAATTATCAGTGTGCTATTCTGTGCTAAATCTTGTTTGTAGGGAGGGACAGAGTAGGACAGTGAGGGAAAGTGTCAGTGTGCTATTCTGTTCTAAACCAATTTTGCTGTTCCATATTTCAAATCCTTGAGTTTAGGGACAGAGAAGGACACTCGTGGAAATTATCAGTGTGCTATTCTGTGCTAAATCTTGTTTGTAGGGAGGGACAGAGTAGGACAGTGAGGGAAAGTGTCAGTGTGCTATTCTGTTCTAAACCAATTTTGCTGAACCATATTTTCAATCCTTGAGTTTAGGGACAGAGAGGTACAGTGAGTGAAACTGACAGTGTGCTATTCTGTTCTAAACCAATTTTGCTGTTCCATATTTCAAATCCTTGAGTTTAGGGACAGAGAAGGACACTCGTGGAAATTATCAGTGTGCTATTCTGTGCTAAATCTTGTTTGTAGGGAGGGACAGAGTAGGACAGTGAGGGAAAGTGTCAGTGTGCTATTCTGTTCTAAACCAATTTTGCTGTTCCATATTTCAAATCCTTGAGTTTAGGGACAGAGAAGGACACTCGTGGAAATTATCAGTGTGCTATTCTGTGCTAAATCTTGTTTGTAGGGAGGGACAGAGTAGGACAGTAAGGGAAAGTGTCAGTGTGCTATTCTGTTCTAAACCAATTTTGCTGAACCATATTTTCAATCCTTGAGTTTAGGGACAGAGAGGTACAGTGAGTGAAACTGACAGTGTGCTATTCTGTTCTAAACCAATTTTGCTGTTCCATTTTTCAAATCCTTGAGTTTAGGGACAGAGAAGGACACTCGTGGAAATTATCAGTGTGCTATTCTGTGCTAAATCTTGTTTGTAGGGAGTAGGGATGAGCCGAACACCCCCGGGTTCGGTTCGCACCAGAACCTTCGAACGGACCGAAAGTTCGCGCGAATTTTCGAACCCTATTCGTTATAATGGACGCGAACGTTCGAAATCACAATTGCTAATTACAACGGCCAATATGCATGTTAATGTTATAAAACAGGTTTGGGGACCCGGGTCCTGCCCCAGGGGACATATATCAATGCAAAAAGAAATTTTAAAAACTAAAGTTTTTTCGGGAGCAGTCATTTTAATGATGCATAAAGTGAAAAAAAAAAAGTGAAATTTTCCTTTAAATATGGTACCTGGGGGGTGTCTAAAGTATGCCTGTGAAGTGGCATGTGTTTCCCGTGTTTAGAACTGTCCTTGCACAAAATGACATTTGTAAAGGAAAAAAAGAAGCCATTTAAAACCACTTGCGGCTTTAATGTCATGTCTTGTCCTGGCCGCCATATGGCTGAAAATCCTTGAGAAAAATGGCATGGCTACCCCATCACCCCCCCCCCCACCCCAGCCCCTTTGGGTCTTGTATGGATACTAAGGGGGACCCCGCACCCAAAATAAAACCCTATACCTACAACCCTATATACTCTGAACAGCAGTATATAGGTGGTGCAAACAAGACATGGACTGTAGGTTTGTTCTTAAGTAGAATCTGAACAGGTACATTATGAAGTGTAGCTACATCCCAAAAAAATCAATTTTTAAGCTTTTTGGAGAACATAGGGAGGGGTTATCACCCCTGTAACATTTGCTGTCTTTGCACATCTGTTCAGAACATGTCACCTCACTTTCCGTCCCAATGACAAATGTTTTTGGAAAAGTGGGGTTTTAATTGAAACAAGGATTGGTGATAAAGCATCAGTAGAGAGGAGATACCTTTTTCCCAAATTAAATCTAACAGGATAGAATTTTCCTTCCTAGGGGTAGATTTCCTCTCACTTCCTGTTTTCTCTTGCCGTTTGCAAGTAGGAGTCGTTTGTAAGTTGGATGTTTGAAAGTAGGGGCCTGCCGTATATACTCTGCAGAAATTTGCCCTATTAGATGTTGGTGTAGCCACAAGACTGGTGGGCACAGGAATGGGCCCTGCTGTGAGTTAATAGATCAAGATTTGTACTTGCATGCACCTGTTGAACCGGGCAGAAAAATTGGGCCTTTGGTGGTGGTGGTGGTGGTGGTGGACGGTGTTGCCACAAGACTGTAAGCCCTCACAGTTACTCTTGGTGGGTGCAGGAATGGGCCCTGCTGTGAGTTATTAGATCAAGATTTGTAATTGCATGCACCTGTTGAACAGGGCAGAAAAATTGGGCCTTTGGTGGTGGTGGTGGTGGTGGACGGTGTTGCCACAAGACTGTAGGCCCTCATAGTTACTCTTGGTGGGCGCAGGAATGGGCCCTGCTGTGAACTATTAGATCAAGATTTGTAATTACACGCCCCTGTTAAACAGGGGCTGAAAAATTGTGCCTTAGGCATTGGTGCTGGTGCCACAACACTGCAACCCCTCACAGATACTGTACTTGGAGCACAGCAGTCACACCTGTTGCGAAGCATCTTTTTAAAAAATTGTAATTACACGCCCCTGTTATACAGGGGCTGAAAAATTGTGCCTTAGGCACTGGTGCTGGTGCCACAACACTGCAACCCCTCACAGATACTGTACTCTGAGCACAGCAATGAGACCTGTTGCAAAGCATTGCCTAAAAATTGTAATTACACGCCCCAACAGGGGCTGAAAAATTGTGCCTTAGGCACTGGTGCTGGTGCCACAACACTGCAACCCCTCACAGATACTGTACTCTGAGCACAGCAGTCACACCTGTTGCGAAGCATCTTTTTAAAAAAATTTAATTACACGCCCCTGTTATACAGGGGCTGAAAAATTGTGCCTTAGGCACTGGTGCTGGTGCCACAACACTGCAACCCCTCACAGATACTGTACTCTGAGCACAGCAATGAGACCTGTTGCAAAGCATTGCCTAAAAATTGTAATTACACGCCCCAACAGGGGCTGAAAAATTGTGCCTTAGGCACTGGTGCTGGTGCCACAACACTGCAACCCCTCACAGATACTGTACTCTGAGCACAGCAGTCACACCTGTTGCGAAGCATCTTTTTAAAAAATTGTAATTACACGCCCCTGTTATACAGGGGCTGAAAAATTGTGCCTTAGGCACTGGTGTGGTGGCATGGATCATTGAGGAGGAGGAAGAGGATAGTCAGTGAACATAACAGGACAGTCACTCAGCATCAGCATAGGCAGTCTTGAAGGGATGTGACATTATAAATTATTCCGTTATATCCGCTTCAGGTGTCTGGTAGCTGGTGGTGATCCAAGACTGATTCATTTTTATGAAGGTCAGTCGATCAACCGAGTCGGTGGACAGGCGCACCCTATGATCGGTGACAAATCCTCCAGCAGCACTGAATGTGCGTTCGGAAAGAACGCTGGATGCAGGACAGGCCAGTAGCTCAATTGCATACTGTGCAAGCTCTGGCCAGTGATCCATCCTCAGGACCCAGTAAGCCAGAGGATTTTCGGTGGGAAAGGTGTCCAAGTCTGACCTTGCCCCTAGGTATTCCTGCACCATGTATATCAGACGCTGGCGATGGTTGCTGGAACCGATCATACCTTGGGGCTGCGGACTAAAAAATTGTCTGAACGCATCGGTCAGACGTCCACCTTCCCCACCGCTCCTTCTGCTACTGACCGAAGCCTCAGCAACTTGTCGTCCAGGACCAGGAGTTTGTAACCTCCCAGTTTCTGGGAACGCGTTGCACAGACCTTTCTGCAAGGCCTCCCTGAGATGTCTCATCCTCTGCTCCCTCTGCGACGGCAAGATAAGGTCCGCAACCTTACCCTTGTACCGTGGATCAAGGAGAGTGGCCAGCCAGTAATGGTCACTCTCCTTGATCCGAAGAACACGAGGATCCTTCCGCAGGCTTTGCAGGATCAGGGAGGCCATGCAGCGTAGGTTAGCTGAGGCATTCGGTCCGGAGTCTTCTGGGTCACTGAGGATGACATGATCGCCAGCCACCTCCTCCCAGCCACGTACAAGTCCACTGGTTTGTTGGGACTGTACATCATCCCTAAAAGACTGCTGCTGCTGATGCTGAGTGCCAGGCTCCACCTCCATGCTCACACAATCCTCCTCCTCCTCCTCCTCCTCCTCCTCTTCCTGTGTGATGGGTGGGACAGAAGGAACATTGTCTGGATAAAGGGGGCCTTGAGAGACAAGGAAGTCCTCCTCTTCCTGCCTCTGTTCTGCCTCAAGTGCCCTGTCCATTATCCCACGCAGCGTATGCTCCAACAGGTGGACAAGAGGTACAGTGTCACTGATGCATGCACTGTCACTGCTCACCATCCTCGTGGCCTCCTCAAATGGTGAGAGGACAGTGCATGCATCCCTGATCATGCTCCACTGGCGTGGGGAAAAAAAGCCAAGCTCCCCTGACCCTGTCCTGGTGCCGTAGTCGCAAAGGTACTCATTGATGGCCCTCTGCTGCGTGTGCAGTCGCTGCAGCATGGCCAACGTTGAGTTCCACCTGGTGGGCATGTCACATATTAGGCGGTTCTTGGGCAGGTTCAGCTCCTTTTGCAGCTCAGTCAGCCGAGCACTGGCATTATAAGATCGGCGGAAATGCACACAGACTTTCCTGGCCTGCCTCAGGACATCCTGTAAGCCTGGGAACCTGCCCAAGAACCGCTGCACCACCAGGTTGAGGACGTGAGCCATACAGGGCACATGGGTGAGCTGCCCCTGTCGCAGGGCGGAGAGGAGGTTGGTGCCATTATCAGAAACGACCATTCCTGGCTTAAACTGGCGTGGCGTCAACCACCTCTCGGCCTGCCCCTGCAGAGCTGCCAGAACCTCTGGCCCAGTGTGGCTCCTGTCCCCCAAACACACCAGCGCAAGCACGGCATGGCATCTTTTTGCCTGCGTACTCGCGTAGCCCCTTGTACGCCTACGGAGCACCGCTGGTTCCGAGGACAGAGCACTCGAAGAGGACATGGAGGAAGAAGAAGAGGAGGGGGTGGAGGAGAGAGGTGTGTCACAACCAGTAGTAGCATTTTGGAGGCGTGGTGGCGGAACAACCTCCAACACTACTGCACCTTGTCCTGCATCCCTCCCAGCTACCAATAGAGTGACCCAATGGGCCGTGAAAGAAAGATAACGTCCCTGTCCATGCCTGCTGGACCATGAGTCAGCGGTAATATGCACCTTACCGCTGACCGCCCTGTCCAGCGAGGCATGGACATTGCCTTCCACATGCCAGTAGAGAGACGGAATCGCCTTCCGTGAGAAAAAGTGGCGTTTGGGAACCTGCCACTGAGGAACCGCACATTGAACAAACTCACGGAAGGGGGCCGAGTCTATCAACTGAAAAGGCAGCAGTTGAAGTGCTAGCAATTTAGCCAAGCTAGCATTCAACCGCTGGGCATGTGGATGGCTGGGAGTATACTTCTTTCGACGGTCCAGCAGCTGGGACAGGGAAATTTGCCTGCTACAATCGGACGTCGGTGTACTGCAAGTACTTGGTTGTGACACACCTAATTCTACACCTTCAGTCCTCTCAGAGCAGCTTTCAGAGAGGACTGAAGATATAGTGGGGATGGAGATCCCAGCTGATGAGGAGCAAGGAGAGGTCCGCTTTGTTCTTTGGTGTGGGTCTTTTATGTGTGCTTGCCAACGAGCTGCATGGCAGGTCGACATATGTCTGCTCATGCTTGTGGTGCCCAAGCGGCTGATGTTTTGGCCACGCGAGATACGCTTGAGACAAATATTGCAAATAGCAGTGGTGCGATCTGATGCACTCGTCTCAAAAAAGGCCCACACCAAAGAACTTTTGTGATAACGTGCAGAGGCAGCGCCCTGCACAGGCGGAGCTCTGCGGTGTGGTACAGTTGCTGTGCTGGCCTCTAGCTGGCCTCCAGGGGGCATCCTGCCTCGTTGGACATGTGACGCTGCATCCTCCTCCTCCTCCTCCTCTCTCCCTTCAGGCACCCACGTGGAGTCAGTGACCTCATCATCCCCTCCCTCTTCACCACTAGAGCAAACCTGGCAGTAAGCTGCAGCTGGTGGAACACTACTGCCAGATTGCTGTCCTTCAGCATCCCCTCTCTCTGCGCGCACACTACTGACTTCCTCAAGCTGGGTATCATCATCCGAGCCTTCGAATCGTTGGGCATCCTCCTGGAGCATGTACCCAACACTGTGCTCAAACAGTTCGGGGGACTCCTCAGGAGGACATGGTGGGTCTAGGGAAGGGGTGGCTGATGATGCCATTGAGTACGCGTTGGCAGCTGCTCTGCCAGTACCCTGAGCCTGGGTGAGAGAGGATGAGGAGGATGAGGAGGGCTTGGTCATCCATTCTACCAAGCCTTCGGCATGATGCGGCTCCACATGTCCAGCTGCCGAAAACAAAGACAAGCGTGTCCCATGGCCACGTGCTGATGACGATGCACGACCACGTCCACGGCCAGCACTGTTGTCTCTAGAAACAGAGCCTGCCTGCCCTGTGTTCTTGCCTCGGCACGCTCTGCCTCTCCTTGGCGGTCTTCCAGCCATTGTAGTCGGTAGTGTATATAGTATAAAAAATAGAACTCCTATGTGTGCTCACAACACACTGTAGGTCCTATGGGTGCTGACACTAACACACTATAGGTACTATGTGTGCTGCTGACAAGAAAATATAGGAGCTCTGTTTGCTGCCACTAACACACTAGAAGTCCTATGGGTGCTGCTGAGAAGAAAATATAGGAGCTCTGTTTGCTGCCACTAACACACTAGAAGTCCTATGGGTGCTGCTGAGAAGAAAATATAGGAGCTCTGTTTGCTGCCACTAACACACTAGAAGTCCTATGGGTGCTGCTGAGAAGAAAATATAGGAGCTCTGTTTGCTGCCACTAACACACTAGAAGTCCTATGGGTGCTGCTGAGAAGAAAATATAGGAGCTCTGTTTGCTGCCACTAACACACTAGAAGTCCTATGGGTGCTGCTGAGAAGAAAATATAGGAGCTCTGTTTGCTGCCACTAACACACTAGAAGTCCTATGGGTGCTGCTGAGAAGAAAATATAGGAGCTCTGTGTGATGCCACTAACACACTAGAAGTCCTATGGGTGCTGCTGAGAAGAAAATATAGGAGCTCTGTTTGCTGCCACTAACACACTAGAAGTCCTATGGGTGCTGCTGAGAAGAAAATATAGGAGCTCTGTTTGCTGCCACTAACACACTAGAAGTCCTATGGGTGCTGCTGAGAAGAAAATATAGGAGCTCTGTTTGCTGCCACTAACACACTAGAAGTCCTATGGGTGCTGCTGAGAAGAAAATATAGGAGCTCTGTGTGATGCCACTAACACACTAGAAGTCCTATGGGTGCTGCTGAGAAGAAAATATAGGAGCTCTGTTTGCTGCCACTAACACACTAGAAGTCCTATGGGTGCTGCTGAGAAGAAAATATAGGAGCTCTGTTTGCTGCCACTAACACACTAGAAGTCCTATGGGTGCTGCTGAGAAGAAAATATAGGAGCTCTGTTTGCTGCCACTAACACACTAGAAGTCCTATGGGTGCTGCTGAGAAGAAAATATAGGAGCTCTGTGTGATGCCACTAACACACTAGAAGTCCTATGGGTGCTGCTGAGAAGAAAATATAGGAGCTCTGTTTGCTGCCACTAACACACTAGAAGTCCTATGGGTGCTGCTGAGAAGAAAATATAGGAGCTCTGTGTGATGCCACTAACACACTAGAAGTCCTATGGGTGCTGCTGAGAAGAAAATATAGGAGCTCTGTTTGCTGCCACTAACACACTAGAAGTCCTATGGGTGCTGCTGAGAAGAAAATATAGGAGCTCTGTTTGCTGCCACTAACACACTAGAAGTCCTATGGGTGCTGCTGAGAAGAAAATATAGGAGCTCTGTTTGCTGCCACTAACACACTAGAAGTCCTATGGGTGCTGCTGAGAAGAAAATATAGGAGCTCTGTGTGATGCCACTAACACACTAGAAGTCCTATGGGTGCTGCTGAGAAGAAAATATAGGAGCTCTGTTTGCTGCCACTAACACACTAGAAGTCCTATGGGTGCTGCTGAGAAGAAAATATAGGAGCTCTGTTTGCTGCCACTAACACACTAGAAGTCCTATGGGTGCTGCTGAGAAGAAAATATAGGAGCTCTGTTTGCTGCCACTAACACACTAGAAGTCCTATGGGTGCTGCTGAGAAGAAAATATAGGAGCTCTGTGTGATGCCACTAACACACTAGAAGTCCTATGGGTGCTGCTGAGAAGAAAATATAGGAGCTCTGTTTGCTGCCACTAACACACTAGAAGTCCTATGGGTGCTGCTGAGAAGAAAATATAGGAGCTCTGTTTGCTGCCACTAACACACTAGAAGTCCTATGGGTGCTGCTGAGAAGAAAATATAGGAGCTCTGTTTGCTGCCACTAACACACTAGAAGTCCTATGGGTGCTGCTGAGAAGAAAATATAGGAGCTCTGTGTGATGCCACTAACACACTAGAAGTCCTATGGGTGCTGCTGAGAAGAAAATATAGGAGCTCTGTTTGCTGCCACTAACACACTAGAAGTCCTATGGGTGCTGCTGAGAAGAAAATATAGGAGCTCTGTTTGCTGCCACTAACACACTAGAAGTCCTATGGGTGCTGCTGAGAAGAAAATATAGGAGCTCTGTTTGCTGCCACTAACACACTAGAAGTCCTATGGGTGCTGCTGAGAAGAAAATATAGGAGCTCTGTTTGCTGCCACTAACACACTAGAAGTCCTATGGGTGCTGCTGAGAAGAAAATATAGGAGCTCTGTTTGCTGCCACTAACACACTAGAAGTCCTATGGGTGCTGCTGAGAAGAAAATATAGGAGCTCTGTGTGATGCCACTAACACACTAGAAGTCCTATGGGTGCTGCTGAGAAGAAAATATAGGAGCTCTGTTTGCTGCCACTAACACACTAGAAGTCCTATGGGTGCTGCTGAGAAGAAAATATAGGAGCTCTGTTTGCTGCCACTAACACACTAGAAGTCCTATGGGTGCTGCTGAGAAGAAAATATAGGAGCTCTGTGTGATGCCACTAACACACTAGAAGTCCTATGGGTGCTGCTGAGATGAAAATATAGGAACTCTGTGTGATGCCACTAACACATTAGAAGTCCTATGGGTGCTGCTGAGAAGAAAATATAGGAGCTCTGTTTGCTGCCACTAACACACTAGAAGTCCTATGGGTGCTGCTGAGAAGAAAATATAGGAGCTCTGTGTGATGCCACTAACACACTAGAAGTCCTATGGGTGCTGCTGAGAAGAAAATATAGGAGCTCTGTTTGCTGCCACTAACACACTAGAAGTCCTATGGGTGCTGCTGAGAAGAAAATATAGGAGCTCTGTTTGCTGCCACTAACACACTAGAAGTCCTATGGGTGCTGCTGAGAAGAAAATATAGGAGCTCTGTTTGCTGCCACTAACACACTAGAAGTCCTATGGGTGCTGCTGAGAAGAAAATATAGGAGCTCTGTTTGCTGCCACTAACACACTAGAAGTCCTATGGGTGCTGCTGAGAAGAAAATATAGGAGCTCTGTTTGCTGCCACTAACACACTAGAAGTCCTATGGGTGCTGCTGAGAAGAAAATATAGGAGCTCTGTGTGATGCCACTAACACACTAGAAGTCCTATGGGTGCTGCTGAGAAGAAAATATAGGAGCTCTGTTTGCTGCCACTAACACACTAGAAGTCCTATGGGTGCTGTTGGGGTGCAATGCTGTGCTAACAGCACTGCGGTTGGTACTACTGCAATACTGTACTAACAGTAAGCACGCACCAGACTAATCCCCAGCAGCAGCTAATAACACACTAACTGTGCAATCAGCAGCAATGAACGATCAATGACTTAGGTAGCAATGGTTTAGCAAAGAAATAGCCAATGGTTTAGCAAAGAAGAGCAAATCTTTCAGTATCAAGCAAAGACAGAATCAGCAGACTAATCTCTCCTAAAGCCGGAACTCATGTGACCGGGGCCGATGGCGTGGCGGCCTTTTAAATGGTGGGGCGTGTACTAAAGCCCCTGAGCTGTAATTGGCTACAGCCGTCCTGCCTGTAGCCAATTATTGCTCTCCGAGTTTCGGGCGCTGTGATTGGCCAAGCATGCGGGGTCACAGTGCATGCTTGGCCAATCATCAGCCAGCAATGCACTGCGCCGGCCGCGCCGGCCGCAATGCATTGCGGGGCCGCTCGCATCACACGAATGTGATGCGAACGGCCCAAATAGTTCTGGGCTCGACGAGCGAGCGAACGCCCGATGCTCGATTCGAACATGGGTTCGAATCGAGCACCGGGCCCATCCCTAGTAGGGAGGGACAGAGTAGGACAGTGAGGAAAAGTGTCAGTGTGCTATTCTGTTCTAAACCAATTTTGCTGAACCATATTTTCAATCCTTGAGTTTAGGGACAGAGAAGGACACTCGTGGCAATTATCAGTGTGCTATTCTGTGCCAAATCTTGTTTGTAGGGAGGGACAGAGTAGGACAGTGAGGGAAAGTGTCAGTGTGCTATTCTGTTCTAAACCAATTTTGCTGTTCCATATTTTCAATCCTTGAGTTTAGGGACAGAGAAGGACACTCGTGGAAATTATCAGTGTGCTATTCTGTGCTAAATCTTGTTTGTAGGGAGGGACAGAGTAGGACAGTGAGGGAAAGTGTCAGTGTGCTATTCTGTTCTAAACCAATTTTGCTGAACCATATTTTCAATCCTTGAGTTTAGGGACAGAGAGGTACAGTGAGTGAAACTGACAGTGTGCTATTCTGTTCTAAACCAATTTTGCTGTTCCATATTTCAAATCCTTGAGTTTAGGGACAGAGAAGGACACTCGTGGCAATTATCAGTGTGCTATTCTGTGCTAAATCTTGTTTGTAGGGAGGGACAGAGTAGGACAGTGAGGGAAAGTGTCAGTGTGCTATTCTGTTCTAAACCAATTTTGCTGAACCATATTTTCAATCCTTGTGTTTAGGGACAGAGAAGGATAGGCAGGGGACAGTGTCAGTGTCATTGTTGCTAAGCCTCCTGCACAGTATACACCTGAAGGTAGCCCTTATTGCTCTTTTTCCCATCTCCCTGCAGGCCATCCATTAAAATGTCTGGAAGGCAAACAAGGAGAGGCAGACAGTCAGGAGGCAAAAAAAGAGGGCAAGCAGGCTCTGTGTCTGGGGGCAACAGTGCTGGTCGTGGACGCGGTGCATTGTCATCAGCACATGGCCATGGGACACGCTTGTCCTTCTTTTCGGCAGCTGGACATGTTGAGCCACATCATGCCGAAGACTTGGTAGAGTGGATGACCAAGCCCACCTCATCCTCCTCATCCTCTCTCACCCAGGCTCAGGGTACTGGCAAAGCAGCTGCCAAAGCGTCCTCTTCTCTGGTATCATTATCTTCATTAGTCAATCCTTCCCTAGACCCACCATGTCCTCCTCCTGAGGAGTCCCCCGAACTGTTTGAGCACAGTGTTGGGTACATGCTCCAGGAGGATGCCCAGCGTTTCGAAGGATCTGATGATGATACCCAGCTACAGGAAGGCAGCAGCGTGAGAGCAGAGAGAGGGGATGCTCAAGAAGGACACCAATCTGGCAGTCATGCTCCAGCAGCTGCAGCATACTGCCAGATTGGCTCCAGTGATGAGGAGGGAGGGGATGATGAGGTCACTGACTCCACGTGGGTGCCTAATAGGAGAGAGGAGGAGGAGGAGGAGGATGAGGAGGAGGCACATCTCCAACGAGGCAGGATGCCCTTGAGTGGCCAGCGTATGGGCAGCACACCGACGGAATCACACCGCAGAGCTCCGCCTGTGCAGGGCGCTGCCTCTGCCCGTCATTCAAAAAGTTCTTTGGTGTGGGCCTTTTTTGAGGCGAGTGCATCAGATCGCACAGCTACTGTTTGCAACATATGTCTCAAGCGTATATCGCGTGGCCAAAACATCAGCCGCTTGGGCACCACATGCTTGATCAGACATATGTTGACCTGCCATGCAGCTCGTTGGCAAGCCTACCTTAAAGACCCACACCAAAGAACAAAGCTGACCTCTTCTTGCACCGCATCAGCTGGGATCTCCAACCCCACTATACCTTCACTCCTCTCTGAAACCTGCTCTGAGAGGAATGAAGGTGTAGAATTAGGTGTGTCACAGGCAAGTACTTGCGGGCACTCTGCTAGCAGTACACCAACGTCCGATTCTAGCAGGCAAATTTCCTGCCCCAGCTGCTGGACCTTCGAAAGAAGTTCACTCCCAGCCATCCACATGCCCAGCGGTTGAATGCTAGCTTGGCTAAATTGCTAGCACTTCAACTGCTGCCTTTTCAGTTGGTAGACTCGGCCCCCTTCCGTGAGTTTTTGCAATGTGCGGTTCCTCAGTGGCAGGTTCCCAAACGCCACTTTTTCGCACGGAAGGCGATTCCGGCTCTCTACAGGCATGTGGAAGGCAATGTCTTGGCCTCGCTGGACAGGGCAGTCAGCGGTAAGGTGCATATTACCGCTGACTCATGGTCCAGCAGGCATGGACAGGGACGTTACCTTTCTTTCACGGCCCATTGGGTCACTCTTTTGGCAGCTGGGAAGGATGCAGGACAAGGTGCAGTAGTGTTGGAGGTTGTTCCACCGCCACGCCTCCAAAATGCTACTACTGGTTGTGACACACCTCTCTCCTCCACCCCCTCCTCTTCTTCTTCCTCCATGGCCTCTTCCTGTGGTTTGTCCTCGGAACCAGCGGTGCTCCGTAGGCGTTCAAGGGGCTACGCAAGTACGCAGGCAAAAAGATGCCATGCCGTGCTTGCGCTGGTGTGTTTGGGGGACAGGAGCCACACTGGGGCAGAGGTCCTGTCTGCTCTGCAGGGGCAGGCCGAGAGGTGGTTGACGCCACGCCAGCTTAAGCCAGGAATGGTGGTTTGCGACAATGGCACCAACCTCCTCTCCGCCCTCCGACAGGGACAACTGACCCATGTGCCCTGTATGGCTCACGTCCTTAACCTGGTGGTGCAGCGGTTCTTGGGCAGGTACCCGGGCTTACAGGATGTCCTGAGGAGGGCCAGGAAAGTCTGTGTGCATTTCCGCAGATCTTATAATGCCAGTGCTCGCCTGGCTGAGCTGCAAAAGGAGTTGAACCTGCCCAAGAACCGCCTTATATGTGACATGCCCACCAGGTGGAACTCAACGTTGGCCATGCTGCAGCGGCTGCACACGCAGCAGAGGACCATCAATGAGTACCTGTGCGACTACGGCACCAGGACAGGGTCAGGGGAGCTCGGGTTTTTTTCACCACGCCAGTGGGGCATGATCAGGGATGCATGCACTGTCCTGGCACCATTTGAGGAGGCCACGAGGATGGTGAGCAGTGACAGTGCATGCATCAGTGACACTGTACCTCTTGTCCACCTGTTGGAGCACACGCTGCGTGAAATAATGGACAGGGCACTTGAGGCAGAACAGAGGCAGGAAGAGGAGGACTTCCTTGCCTCTCAAGGCCCCCTTTACCCAGACAGTGTTCCTTCTGTCCCACCCATCGCACAGGAAGAGGAGGAGGAGGAGGAGGAGGATTGTGTCAGCATGGAGGTGGAGGCTGGCACTCAGCATCATCAGCAGCAGTCTTTTAGGGATGAATTACAGTCCCAAGAAACCAGTGGACTTGTACGTGGCTGGGAGGAGGTGGCTGCGGATCATGTCGTCCTTAGTGACCCAGAGGACTCCGGACTGAATGCCTCAGCTAACCTACGCTGCATGGCCTCCCTGATCCTGCAAAGTCTGCGGAAGGATCCTCGTATTCTTTGGATCAAGGAGAGGGACCATTACTGGCTGGCCACTCTTCTTGATCCACGGTACAAGGGTAAGGTTGCGGACCTTATCGTACCGTCGCAGAGGGAGCAGAGGATGAGACAACTCTGGGAGGCCTTGCAGAAAGGTCTGTGCAACGCGTTCCCAGAGACTGGGAGGTTACAAACTCCTGGTCCTGGACAACGAGTTGCTGAGGCTTCGGGCAGTCAAAGAAGGAGCGGTGGGGAAGGTGGCCGTCTGACCGATGCGTTCAGACAATTCTTTAGTCCGCAGCCCCAAAGTATGATCGGTTCCAGCAACCATCGCCAGCGTCTGATATACATGGTCCAGGAATACCTAGGGGCAAGGTCAGACTTGGACACCTTCCCCACCGAAAATCCTCTGGCTTACTGGGTCTTGAGGATGGATCACTGGCCAGAGCTTGCACAGTATGCAATTGAGCTGCTGGCCTGTCCTGCATCCAGCGTTCTTTCAGAACGCACATTCGGTGCTGCTGGAGGATTTGTCACGGATCACAGGGTGCGCCTGTCCACCGACTCGGTTGATCGACTGACTTTCATCAAGATGAACCAGTCTTGGATCACCACCAGCTACCACACACCTGATGCTGATATAACAGACTAATTGATTTTAAAATGTCACATCCCTTCAAGACTGATGCTGATGCTGAGTGCCTGTGCTGTTATGTTGACTGGCTATCCTCCTCCTCCTCCTCAATGATACGATTAATGATGATAGCTTGGAAGATCATTTTGGTTTATGGGTGACGCCACCAGTGGCTAAGGCCCAATTTTTCAGCCCCTGTTTAACAGGGGCGTGTAATTAAAATTTTTGATGCAATACTTTGCAACAGGCCTCATTGCTGTGCTCCAAGTATAGTATCTGTGAGGGGTTGCAGTGTTGTGCCACCAGTGCCTAAGGCCCAATTTTTCAGCCCCTGTTCAACAGGGGCATGCAATTATAATTATTGATCTAATAATTCACAGCAGGGCCCATTGCTGCGCCCACCAAGAGTAACTGTCAGGCCTTACAGTGTTGTGGCACCAGCACCACCATCACCACCACCACCACCACCAAAGGCCCAATTTTTCAGCCCCTGTTCAACAGGGGCATGCAATTATAATTATTGATCGAATAATTCACAGCAGGACCCATTGCTGCGCCCACCAAGAGTAACTGTCAGGCCTTACAGTGTTGTGGCACAAGCACCACCATCACCACCACCACCACCACCACCACCAAAGGCCCAATTTTTCAGCCCCTATTCAACAGGGGCATGCAATTATAATTATTGATCTAATAATTCACAGCAGGGCCCATTGCTGCGCCCACCAAGAGTAACTGTCAGGCCTTACAGTGTTGTGGCACCAGCACCACCATCAAAGGCCCAATTTTTACTACCACTGATCAGCAATTATATGTTATTACAATTCCTGATATAATAGTTGACAGCAGGGCGTTCCAGCACGCACCAAGAATAACTGTGAGTGCTTTCAGTGTTGTGCCAACACCAACACCTAAGGGGCCAATTTCTGCAGAGTATATACGGCAGGTCCCTACTTTCAAACATCCAACTTACAAACTACTACTACTTGCAAACGGAAGAAAACAACAGGAAGTGAGAGGAAATCTACCCCTTGGAAGGAAAATTCTCTCCTGTAAGAATTAATATGGGAGAAAGGTGTCTCCTCTCTACTGATGCTTTATCACCAATCCTTGTTTCAATAAAAACACCACATTTCAAAAACAGTTGTCATTGGGACGCAAAGTGAGGTGAAATGTTCTGAACAGGGGCACAGACAGCAAAAAAAATGTGACAGGGGTGATAACCGTTCCCTATGTTTTACAAAAAGCTAAAAAAAAGGAATTTGGCATGGAGCTACACTTAAACAATGCAGCTGTTCAAAATTACAAACAGATTCTACATAAGAACAAACCTACAGTCCCTGTCTTGTATGCACCGCCTGTATACGGCTGTTCAGAGTATATAGGTCCTTTTTTATTTTGTGTGCGGGGTTCCCCTTAATATCCATACAAGACCCAAAGGGGCTGGTAATGGGCTGGGGTAGGGGGGGGGGGGTTGATGGGGTAGCTATGCCATTTTTCCTAAAGATTTTCATCCATATTACCGGGACCAGACATTGCATTAAAGCCGCAAGCAGTTTTAAATGGCTTTTTTTTCCCTTTAGAAATGTTATTTTGTGCAGGGACAGTTCTAAACACGGGAAACACGTGGCACTTCACAGGCATACTTTAGACACCCCCCAGGTACAATATTTAAAGGAATATTTGACTTTTTTTTTTTCACTTTATGCATCATTAAAATGACTGCTCCCGGAAAACGTCCGTTTTTAAAACTTCTTTTTGCATTGATACATGTCCCCTGGTGCAGAACCCGGGTTCCCAAACTCTGTTTCGGACAATAACATGGATAATAGTCGTTATAATTAGCACTTTAGAATCCGAACGTTCGCATCCATTGTATTTAATAGGGTTCTAATGTTCGTGCGAACTTTCGGTCCGTTCGCGGGTTCTGGTGCGAACCGAACCCGGGGGTGTTCGGCTCATCACTAATCACAACTACTTTGTGCATCCAGGTGGATTATACCTTGTTTTTTTCAGGACCCATTGGGCTTTCACTTGGCGGTAAACGGTAATGGATATCTCCTGATTTATTTTTTATTATCAAAGAAAAACTGTCCCAAAAGAGTAAAAAAGTTAGCTGTACACTTCTTGTTATTACCATAACCTACCACCAACGAACAAGACAAATTAAATTCTCCTGCTTCTGACGATTGCAGCTATACCACATATGTGTATGTTAGTTGTTGTTTGTACACATAGTACAGGCCAGAAAAAAATAGTGCGCATTTTTCTTTTTTTTTGTCCTACCTAAAACACACCGACGCTGACTGACACTGGTACTAAAAAAATAATAATTCCTGCCCAAAATATACTGAGCCTGACCTTTAAACTTTTACTTGACCCAAACACTTACCCTGGCATTGACCTAGATCAGTGATGGCGAACCTTGGCACCCCAGATGTTTTGGAACTACATTTCCCATGATTCTCATGCACTCGGCAGTGTATTTGAGCATCATGGGAAATGTAGTTCCAAAACATCTGGGGTGCCAAGGTTCGCCATCACTGACCTAGATCAAACTTGGATTTAGGTATTTTCTCTTTATTTTGTATTATTATTTATTTCTTTTTACACACACTTTTTTTAGTGCCGGTTTACACTACCGCGACTTGGGATCCGACTTGTGTCGCCCCAAGTCGGGCGACATGAGAAATTACATGTTAGTCAATGAGAGCCGTCTTAATGTACACTACTGAAGTCGCTCCGACTTCAGAAAAGGTTCCTGTACTACTTCAAGGCGACTTCTAGGCGACTTGTACCCATTGATTTCAATGGAAGTCGCCTCCAAGTCGGATCCCCCGTCTTAACTGAAGCAACTTTCCAGGAAGTGAAAATTGTTTTCTAAGGCAAACCCCTCCCTCCCACAGAGCAGATAATTATGTGATTGGCCACTGGCAAAGTCGCCTGTCCTGGAGGCGACTTGAAGTTGCGTTGTAAGTCGCTCCAAGTAGCGCTGAAGTCGCGCTCAAGACGTCTCCAAGTTGCCTTGAAAAGTCGCGCTGGAAGTCGTGTTGCCCCAGTGTGAACCGGCACTTATTCTCTCTACAAGGAGAGAAAGATACAATGTATCTTTCCTCTCCATTCACACAGAGAGAGAGAAACACAGGGACAGGCTTCACAGTGACTGATCACGATGGTAGCCAATCAGAGGCTAGCACAGCGATCATGTGACCCGAAATCGGGAGTTGTGGGTCCCAATTATTAACGCACTCCCAGCACAAAGACAGATACATATATATGCGGCCCCACTGCAAAAAGCCCAGTTCAGTGAGGCCGCATATATGTGTTCTGTTGGCATGAAGGGGCTAAAGAGGAACTTGCCCCACCCCAAAAAACAAAACACTTGTCATTGTCTTACTAGACCGTTCACTTACTATAACATGGATTTCAGAGCTGTCTTATTTCAAGCGTATATATCTCCTTTGCCGCTCTTCTCCAACACTGCCATCTTTAATGGGATCCACCGCATGCACAGACATCTACAAAACTTGGCAGAGACCCTACAAGTGTGTCTGTGCATGTGCCAGATCCCCCATGCATGCGCAGACACACCTCTGGTCTCTGCCAGTTCTCTTGCATAGATCATGATGCGTGTGCAAACATGCATGAGATCTTCCAAAGTGCTCCTGGAAAGTCTATGGCACACATCCTAGGAGGCGCTTTACAATATCTTGTGCAAATACCTCTCATGTGCTGAGCCTCTTTTCAACATTCTGAACTACGCTGGGATTTAAAGTGGTTCTAAAGGCTGAAGGTTTTTGTCCTTCATGCAGCCCCCCCCCCCCAGCCCCCTAATACTTACCTAAGCCCAGTGGTGGTGTGTCCATAGAGGGCGCAGGAGCGCTGCCTCCTCTCTCCTGCACCCTTCAATCAACAATAGATAGATTCCTGCATTGCATGAATCTATCTATTGTCGCCACTGCCGCCCCCTATTCAGGTGTCCGGCCCCTTGTCGGGCGACAGGCATCCGAATTACAGCAGCAGGGGTGTTTTTGGAAGTGCCTGATTAGAGCCGTCAACTCTAATAGGCAGCCTGATTAGAGCCATGGTTAGGGAATCAAATAAATTGCTCCCTAACACTGACCCATCTCTCAGCCAATCAGATGCACCGGGTCTGGTTACCTGTCACCTGATTAGCTGAAGCGACAGGCGCTGTGATTGGACGCCTATCAGACGTCCAATCATAGCAGAAGAGGACGGGAGAAGACATCAAGGACTTGGAGGGAGCGTGGAGGACAGCGCTGACCCAAGAAAGGTAAGTGCCGGGCGGGAGGCACACTGGCAGCATTTGATGGGGCAAAATGGTGGCAATTTATGGGGGCAAACTGGCAGCAATTGATGGGGCAAACTGGCGGCAATTGATGGGGCAAACTGGCAGCAATTGATGGGTCAAACTGGTGACAATTGATGGGACAAACTGGTGACAATTGATGGGGCAAACTGGCGGCAATTGACGGGGCAAACTGGCGGCAATTGATGGGGCAAACTGGTGGCAATTAATGGGGCAAACTGGTGGCAATTGATAATTACAGTAGCTGAGTTTGATGGCACAGTGGCGGCAATTTATGGGTACAGTGGCTGCTTTGATGGCACAGTGACTGCATTTGATGGGCACATCGGCTGCCTTTGATGGGCACAGTGGCAGCAATTGATGGGCACAGTAGCTGCATTTGATGGGCACAGTGGCTGCAATTTATGTTTTTTTTTTCAGTTTGTTTGCACCCCCCCCCAAAGATTTTGAGCACCAGCCGCCACTGCCTAAGCCCAATCTTGATCCAGTGATGTGCACAAGAGCAGCGGCTCTCCCAGGTCTCTCACTCCTTATTGGCTGAGATGCAGGAGACTATGGCAACCGGGAATGGGGCTGAGACATGGTCTCTGTGTCTGATAGACACAGAGAGCAGGGCTCAGGAGTGATCATGCACAGGGGACCCCATAGCAAGCGGCTTGCTATGAGGGCACTCGGCAGAGGGGAGGGGTCCAGAGCTCTGTTGGGGGACCCAAGAAGAGGATAATCAGGCTGAAAAACCATTGCGCAGAGCAAGTATAACATGTTTGTCATTTAAAAGAAATTAATTTACATAATAAAAATGTGTTTATTACTAGGAATGCACTGATACCATTTATTATTTTTTTTTTAGTACTCGCCGATACCAATTACCAATACAAAAATGTTGCGCTTTTTTCATTGTGAAAACGTGTAAATGTTAAAGGTGTAAAAATATTAACGAACAAAGCATACAAAGCATACAAAGCATACAAAGCATACAAAAAAAAGTTTTAATTATTAATAGTTTATAAAATGAACAAAAAAAAATCATCAGGAAAATAATAATTAAAAGAAGAACGAGAATAAGGAGTAAATTAAGGTGGATTGGAGTAAATTATGGGCTAATAATTTTAGTGGCTGAACAATGTTGATAAACATTGCCCAGTTGCTTTTTTTTTTTTGTAAAGCTTCAATTGCTGGGACTTTGTTTACACTACAGCTGTCAACACTGACAGCTAAATGAGTCATCTGTTGTTGCCAGCTATTTTTTTAATTTAAATTTTTTTACATTTCAGATAGCTGCAGGGGAATCCCGCTGATATCTGAAAGAACTGAGCCTGAAAGTATCAGTTTCAGGTATCGGAAAAAAAAAAGACCAACAATTTCGAAAAAAATAATTAAATTTTTTTTTATTTTCTGCTATAAAACATATCCAATAAAAAACATTTTTCAAAATCAAATTCCTTCATAAATTTAGTCCAATATGTATTCTTCTACATATTTTTGGTAAAAAAAAATCCCAATAAGCGTATATCACGCAAAAGCTATAGTGTCTACAAACTATATATACTGGAATTTTTATTATTATTTTTATACTAGTAACGGTGGCAATCAGTGATTTAAATGGGAACTGCGATACTGCGGCGCCAACCTGACACTAACTGACACTTTGGGAGAACCGGTGAGACTAATACAGTGCTCAGTGCTAAAAATATGCACTGGCACTGTACTATTGACACTGGCTGGGAAGGGGTTAAACATCTAGGGCGATCAAAGGGTTAAATGTGTGCCTAGCCAGTGTTTTTGTGTACTATGTATTGTGCTTTTAGTAAGGGATGTGATGGATTTTCTTTCCCTGCTTTGCAGGGAAAGAGAATCCATCACATTCCCGCTGTCAGGGTGGAGCTCTGCTTTGTTTAAATAGGCAGAGCTACGTCCAGCCTCTCTCCTCGATGATCAGCGGGTGCCAGCGGACATCCATTGGCCGGCACCGCTGATCAGCTTCTGTTTTGACTAATCACAGCAGAAGCAGCGTGCCCCCTACCTGAAAGTGCAGGAATCACATATATACATGTGATTTTGCACAGAGCAGCCCCCCGTAGCAATAAATCTGCTATGGGTCGGTCAGTAAGTGGATAAACAATGTATAAACAATCAGCTGGTTTGTTAATAAACTATGAAAACAATGTACAGTATAGGACTTTTAGACTTGATTATTTATTCACCTTGTATTGATTTTTTTTTTAACCTTTTCAAAATCATTTATCTTATTTTATTAGCAGCTATTATGTTTTTTTTTCCACAGTTCACCTGACACATTCACAACCTTTAAGTTATACATCTACCAAATTTGCTGCATTCATGATTACAGCCTGACTCATAGGTACATATCAAAGTACTAATCTGTTTACTTTGGTGTGATTTGCCAATCACTAAGTAATGATATTAACAGCATAAAAAAGTAATTTAGAAATGCTTCACAGTGGATGGTGTTGGTGCAAACTGACTTTCAGGCTCTGTTTCCACTACTGTGAGCTGTTGTGCGACTTGACACGTGTCAAGTCGCATGACAAGTCAAAATCCATGTATTTCAATGGTCCCCGTTCTAATTGGTGTGACTCCAAAAAAGGTTTTTGCACTAATTTGTTCCGACTTTGGTGCGTCTTATTCTCACATGGTTCTCACCAGTCGCATGACATTGTATCAAAAATCACATTGCAAAGTCGCTCTGTAAATCGCGCAACTTTGGGGTCGCAATAGTGGAAACCGAGCCTCAAGAAAAAAGCCCTCGCTACTTACATAAACTGGTCCAGCTAAAGGAAAAGGAAAAGTTCTCCTTTGCAGTGGGGCTATGGCTGTACCGCAAGTGCTAACTGCTCATTTTATATAGGGGATAATAAAAGTACATTTACTTACCTGATCCTCCGCTACCCCAGCTGACTGCGCTCCCCCATGCTATGGCAGTGGACTGTCCCTCAGCGCCATCACATCCAATGCAGGCTATGGAGCCTGCATCAGTCTTGATGACATCAACACCTTAACCACTTCCGGACCGGCTCACGCCGATATACGTTGGCACTTTGAAGAGGGATATCTTTGTTATAGCAGCAGCTAGCTGCCATAACCCCGGTAACCTCTTCTTCAGCAGGCGGTCCACTTTCAGATACAAGTGGTCTCTGTGGCGGATTCACCACAAGATCACTTTTGTCGGCGGTGGGAAAGGGCCCCATCTCCTCCCACTGCTCTCCCGTACCCTCCACCGCTTACCGGAGCTGTCGGTAGCGGCGGAGGCGATCGCATACTCTTGCTGGCTTGGTATGGAGACGAGTGAGGGGAAGATGGCCCCCACCCGTCTTCATATCATTGCAGGGCGGAAGCGACGTCAAAACGTCACTTCCGCCCATAGCTCTTGAAGAGACATTTTTTATTTTTTTATTACATTTAATTATTTTATATTTTTTGTATTGCATTTTAGTGTAAATATGAAATTTGCGGTCTTTTTGACCCCAGATCTCATATTTAACCACTTGACCACTGGGCACTTAAACCCCCTTCCTAACCAGAGCAGATTTCAGCTTTCAGTGCTCTCACATTTTGAATGACAATTACTCAGTCAGGCAACATGCTACCCGTATGAATTTTTTGTCCTTTTTTTCACACAAATAGAGCTTTCTTTTGGTGGTATTTGATCACCTCTGGGTTTTAATTTTTTTGCGCTATAAATGAAAAAAAACGAACATTTTGTAAAAAAAAGCATTTTCTTTGTTTTTGTTAGAAAATTTAGCAAATTAGAAATTTTTCTTCATAAATTTTGGCCAAAATTTATACTGCTAAATTTCTTTGGTAAAAATAACCCAAATAAGTGCATATTATTTGGTCCGTGTGAAAGTTATAGAGTCTCCAAGCTATGGTGAGGCATAATGTGTCTTTTGAACATGTAATTTATTTCCACAAGTTTTTGGAAAACATGGAAAGAAAATGAAAACGCATTTTGTTTTACACAAATTTGTCCATTTATAAGATATTTCTAACACATAGCACGTACATAGCAAAAATGACACCCCAAATTACATTCTGCTACTCCTCCCGAGTATAACGATACCACATGTGTGAGACTTTTCCACAGCCTGACCACTAGGGATGAGCTTCGAGTTCGAGTCAAACTCATGTTCGACTCGAACATTGCCTGTTCGCATGTTCGCCAAACAGCAAACAATTTGGGGTGTTCGCAGCAAATTCGAAAAGCCGCGGAACACCCTGTAAAAGTCTATGGGAGAAATCTAAAGTGCTAATTTTAAAGGCTTATATGCAAGTTATTGTCATAAAAAGTGTTTGGGGACCCGGGTCCTGCCCCAGGGGACATGTATCAATGCAAAAAAAAGTTTTAAAAACTGATTTTTTTTTTCGGGAGCAGTGATTTTAATAATGCTTAAAGTGAAACAATAAAAGTGAAATATTCCTTTAAATTTCGTACCTAGGGTGTGTGTATAGTATGCCTGTAAAGTCGCGCATGTTTCCCGTGCTTAGAACTGTCCCTGTACAAAGTGTCATTTTTGAAGGAAAAAAGTCATTTAAAACTCACTCGCGGCTATAATGAATTGTCGGCTCCCGGCAATACATAGAAAAGTCATTGATAAAAAAAAAAAAATGCATGGGGGTCCCCCCAAATTCAATTACCAGGCCCTTCAGGTCTGATATGGATGTTAAGGGGAACCCTGCCACAAATTTTAAAAAAAATGCATGGGGTTCCCCCAAATATCCATACCAGGCCCTTTAAGTCTGGTATGGATTTTAAGGGGAACTCCACCCCAAATGTAAAAAAAAATGGCCCGGAGTTCCCCCAAAAATTCATACCAGACCCTTTATCCGAGCACGCAACCTGGCAGGCCGCAGGAAAAGAGGGGGGGAGAAAGCGCCCCCCCCCCTCCTGAACCGTACCCCGCCTACGTCATTGGCTAAGTGGACCTGATGGGGAACTTCCTCTTCAGTGTAAAAAAATGATTAGACCCGCCCCTTCTCACGTTCCCCATCAGGAGCGGACCTGACGGGGAACGTGAGAAGCGGCGGGTCTATTCATTTTTTACACTGAAGAGGAAGTTCCCCATCAGGTCCGCTTAGCCAATGACGTAGGCGGGGTCTGAGATACGAGGGCGCCCCCGCCCCCTCGTACCTCAGACCCCGCCTACGTCATTGGCTGAGCGGACCTGATGGGGAACTTCCTCCGCAGTGGAGGTCCGCTCAGCCAATGACGTTTCGAGTGGAGACTGCAGCGCTGGACATCGGATCGTCGCGGGACATTGGATTACATCACTGGAATGTGTTTTTTTTTTACACTTTCTTCATGAAATGGTAGGGGTACAATGTACCCCATTACCAATTCACATGGGGGGGCCGGGATCTGGGGGTCCCCTTTGTTAAAGGGGTCTTCCAGATTCCGATAAGCCTCCTGCCCGCAGACCTCCACAACCACCGGGCAAGGGTTGTGGGGATGAGGCCCTTTTCCCCATCAACATGGGGACATCCTCCCCATGTTGGTGGCATGTGGCCTGGTACGGTTCAGGAGGGGGGGCGCTCTCTTGCACCCCCTCTTTTCCTACGGCCTGCCAGGTTACGTGCTCGGATAAAGGGTCTGGTATGGATTTTTGGGGAAACCCTACGCCATTTTTTTTCAATTTGGGGTGGAGTTCCCCTTAAAATCCATACCAAACCTGAAGGGTCTAGTATGGATATTTGGGGGGAACCCCACGTAATTTTTTTTTTTTAATTTGATGCAGGGTTCCCCTTAATATCCATACCAGACCTGAAGGGCCTGGTAATTGAATTTGGGGGGACCCCCACGCATTTTTTTTTTTATTAAGGACTTTTCTCTGTATTGCCGGGAGCCGACAATTCATTATAGCCGAGAGTGGTTTTAAATGGCTTTTTTTCCTTCAGAAATGACATTTTGTGCAGAGACAGTTCTAAGGAAGGGAAACAAGCGCTGCTTTACAAGCATACTATACACCCCCCAGGTACGAAATTTAAAGGAATATTTTACTTTTTATTGTTTCACTTTATGCATTATTAAAATCACTGCTCCCGAAAAAACGTCCGTTTTTAAAACTTTTTTTTGCATTGATACATGTGCCCTGGGGCAGGACCCGGGTCCCCAAACCCTTTTTAGGACAATAACTTGCATATTAGCCTTTATAATTAGCACTTTAGATTTCGAACGTTCGCGTCCATTGTATTTAATAGGGTTCTAAAGTTCACGCGAACTTTAGGTCTGTTCGCAGGTTCTGGTGCGAACCGAACAGGGGGGTGTTCGGCTCATTCCTAATGGCCACATACAGAGGCCCAACATGCAGGGAGCACCATCAGGGACATACATTTCAAATCGATTTTGACTACCTATTACTAGAGTTGAGCGGACACCTGAATGTTCGGGTTCAGCCGAACTTCGGAAAAAAGTTTGAGTTCGGGACCGAACTTGACCCGAACTTGACCCCGAACCCGAACCCCATTGAAGTCAATGGGGACCCGAACTTCTGAGGACTATTCGCGCTTGTTTCCCGTGCTTAGAACTGTCCCTGCACAAAGTGTCATTTCTGAAGGAAAAAAAGTCATTTAAAACTCACTCGTGGCTATAATGAATTGTCGGCTCCCGGCAATACAGAGAAAAGTCATTGATAAAAAATAAATAAAAAAATGCGTGGGGGTTCCTCCAAATTCAATTACCAGGCCCTTCAGGTCTGGTATGGATTTTAAGGGGAACTCCACCCCAAATTAAAAAAAATAAATGGCGTGGAGTTCCCCCAAAAATCCAGACCAGACCCTTTATCCGAGCACGCAACCTGGCAGGCCGCAGGAAAAGAGGGGGGACGAGAGAGCGCCCCCCCTCCTGAACCGTACCAGGCCACATGCCCTCAACATGGGGAGGATGTCCCCATGTTGATGGGGACAAGGGCGTCATCCCCACAACCCTTGCTCGGTGGTTGTGGGGGTCTGCGGGCAGGGGGCTTATCGGAGTCTGGAAGACCCCTTTAACAAAAAGGACCCCCAGATCCCAGCCCCCCCCCCCGTGTGAATTGGTAATGGATTCCATTGTACCCCTACCATTTCACAAAGAAAGTGTAAAAAAAAAAAAAGTAAAAAAAATACACAGACACCGTTGGGAAAGTCCTTTATTTAAAAAAAAAAAAAAAAAAAAACATTCCAACGATGAAATCCAGTATCCCACGGCGATCCGATGTCTGGCGCTGTCCACACAAAATGTCATTGGCTAAGCCTGAGCGGACCTGATGGGGAACTTCCTCCGCAGTGTAATAAATGAATAGACCCGCCCCTTCTTAAGTTCCCTATCAGGTACGCTAAGCCAATGACGTAGGTGTAAGGCTGAGGACCTGATGCGGAACGTGAGAAGGGGCGGGTCTATTCATGTATTAAACTGTGGAGGAAGTTCCCCATCAGGTCCGCCCCCTCGTATGTCAGACCCCGTCGACGTCATTCGATGAGCGGACCTGATGGGGAACTTCCTCTGCAGTATAATAAATGAATAGACCCGCCCCTTCTCACGTTCCGCATCAGGTCCTCAGCCTTACACCTACGTCATTGGCTGAGCGGACCTGATGGGGAATTTTAGAAGGGGCGGGTCTATTCATTTATTACACTGCGGAGGAAGTTCCCCATCAGGTCCGCTCAGGCTCAGTCAATGACATTTCGTGTGGACAGCGCCGGACATCGGATCGCCGTGGGATACTGGATTTCATCGCTGGAATGTTTTTTGTTTTTTTTTAATAAAGGACTTTTCCAACGGTGTCTGTGTATTTTTTTAAATGTTTTTTTACACTTTCTTTGGAAATGGTAGGGGTACAATGTACCCCATTACCAATTCACATAGGGGGGGCCGGGATCTGGGGGTCGGGATCTGGGGGTCCCCTTTGTTAAAGGGGTCTTCCAGATTCCGATAAGCCCCCCGCCCGCAGACCCCCACAACCACCGGGCAAGGGTTGTGGGGATGAGGCCCTTGTCCCCATCAACATGGGGACATCCTCCCCATGTTGAGGGCATGTGGCCTGGTACGGTTCAGGAGGGGGGCGCTCTCTCGTCCCCCCCTCTTTTCCTGCGGCCTGCCAGGTTGCGTGCTCGGATAAAGGGTCTGGTATGGATTTTTGGGGGAACTCCACGGCATTTTTTTTTTCATTTGGGGTGGAGTTCCCCTAAAATCCATACCAGACCTGAAGGGCCTGGTATGGATATTTGGGGGGAACCGCACGCATTTTTTTTTATTTGCGGCAGGGTTCCCCTTAATATCCATACCAGACCTGAAGGGCCTGGTAATTGAATTTGGGGGAACCCCCACGCTTTTTTCTTTTTTTTTTATCAATGACTTTTCTATGTATTGCCGGGAGCCGACAATTCATTATAGCCGCGAGTGAGTTTTAAATGACTTTTTCTCCTTCAGAAATGACACTTTGTGCAGAGACAGTTCTAAGCATAGGAAATAAGCGCTGCTTTACATGCATATTGCCGAACACCGGACCCAAACCCGAACATACAGTCAATCGTTCGGGTTCGGGTCCGGGACCCAAAAACCCAAAAGTTCGGTATGGACCCAAACTTTACAGTTCAGGTCCGCTCAACCCTACCTATTACACTTTTGTGAGACACTGATGGGCACTGTAGTGGCAAGGATGCAGAATGGATGAGAACTGATGTGGCATGGATGAGAACTGACGTGGCATGGATGTGGCGCAGATGAGAACTGATGTGGCACGGATGGGCTCTGATGTGGCGCGGATGAGCACTGCTGTGGCATGGATGAGCACAGATGAGGTATAAATGAGCAAGAATGAGCCGTGGATGGGCATGGATGAGCATGGATAAGCATGGAGGAGCATGGATGAGCCAGGGATAGATGGAGCACGGATGAACCAGGGATGAATAGAGCATGGATGAGCCAGGGATAGATGGAGCATGGATAAGCCAGGGATGGATGGAGCATGGATGGAGCATGGATGAGTCAGGGATGGATGGAGCACGAATAAGCACGGATGAGCCAGGAATGTATGGATCACGGATGAGCCAGGGATGAATGGATCACGGATGAGCCAGGGATAGATGGATCACAGATGAGCAAGGGATGGATGGAGCACAGATGAGCCAGGGATGGATGGATCACGGATGAGCCAGGGATGGATGGAGCACGGATGGAGCACATATGAGCCAGGGGTGGATGGAGCATGGATGAGCACATATGGAACATGGAAGGGCACATAAAGAGCATGGATGGGCAAATACAGAGCGTGGATGGGTACATATAGGGCATGGATGGGCACATATAGGGCATGGATGGGCACATGGAGCATGTATGGGTACATATAGGGCATGGATGGGCACATATGGAGCCTGGATGGGTACATATAGGGCATGGATGGGCACATAGGGAGCCTGGATGGAGATAGATCAGCACTGTGGGCACTCCAGAGACAGCCCACAGCGCTGTTGCACCCAGATCCCTCCTCTCCTCGCACACTGTACTGATCGGTGCGAGGAGATGGGAGGAGCTGCACGGAACAAGCGGTTTGTTGACAAGTGATCGCTCTGTCATTGGACGGAGCGATCACGTGGTAAAGGGCCACTGTCATTGGCCCTTTACCCCGTTCCGTGACGTGCCGGGTCCGGAGTGCGCGCCCCAGGAGGCGTGCGGGAGCGCGATTCTGTGAGGACGTCCATGGACGCCCTCCCAGAATAAGCCGACCGCGCTGTAGCCGTCTTTCGGCTATGGCCCGGTCGGCATGTGGTTAAGAGGTCCTGTCATGCTTTTTTTCTATTACAAGGGATGTTTACATTCCTTGTAATAGGAATAAAAGTGACACAATTTTTTTTTAAAAGAACAGTGTAAAATAAAAAATAAAAGGTAAAATAAATAAGAATTATTTTTTTTCAACGTGCCCCATCCCGGCGAGCTCGCGTGCAGAAGCAAATGCATACGTGAGCAGCGCCCGCATATGCAAACGGTGTTTAAACCAAACATGTGAGGTATCGCTGCAATCGTTAGAGCGAGAGCAATAATTCTAGCACTAGACCTTATCTGTAACTCAAAACTGGTAGCCTGTAGAATTTTTTAAACGTCGCCTATGGAGATTTTTAAGGGTAAAAGTTTGTCACCATTCCACGAGCGGGTGCAACTTTGAAACAGGACATGTTGGGTATCAGTTTACTCGGCGTAACATCATCTTTCACAATAAAAAAAAAAATTGGGCTAACTTTACTGTTGTCTTATTTATTAATTAAAAAAACTGTATTTTTTTCAAAAAAAGTGCGCTTGTAAGACCGCTGCGCAAATACAGTGTGACAGAATGTATTGCAATGACCGCCATTTTATTCTCTAGGGTGTTAGAAAAAAAAATTATATAATGTTTGGAGGTTCTAAGTAATTTTCTAGCCCAAATTTTTTTTTTTTTTTAACTTGTAAACACCAAATCTCAGAAAGAGGCTCGGTCCCACTGGAGCAAGGGGGAGAAGATGCTGTGGCTTAGCAGCATGGAGGAGTGGAGGAGAGGGTAAAATGGCAAATAAAGAAAAAATAATATAGCATATACAATTGCAACTCAAGTCATATTGTGATTGAATGTTATTACGAATGACCTTTCCTTTTCAATCTGCAGCTCTGTATTTTTCTGTAAAATGCAATATGGCTACCTGGAGATGTTTTGGGCGTGGCTCTTTATCAAATCGATTTATTAAAGGGCCATGCCCGAAACGCGTTGTCATGACTACAGTCTGCTGACAGCTTTCCATCTGCTCTTCCACCACATCTGCATTCCATCCCAAGCCTCATTGTGGTGAATCGGTCTGACATCGATCTGTGTTGGTGACGTCACATCCAGCACACCACCTGACTACTTCAGTTGCACCATCCGGCGGGTTGGAGTCCTATGTCTGGTCCATTGGGTGCCTCTCCACATCACTGACCCTTACGGGTTCTACCAATGGACTGTCATCCCTTCCATTGGTTGGATACCCATGAGACATCTGGCACCTACAGACCTTTTGATCACCCACAGCACTGGCCTTGATATGCCCGAGTCAGCCTGCCAAGATGTGGGTGAGATTGAGGTTCAATATCCATCATGATGTTTAACATTGATTGTCAGACATGTTTTAACCCTTTCCATTCTTGGAATCCTTTGACTTTGATTTTACAATGAATCTTTTTACACAAACCGTGGCATAGACATTTTTATGACTTTTCTGAGGTATGTCTCAAGTGGTTTGTAGCCATCACCCCCCAGCGCTGGATTAAGAGGAATCTTTTGTTGTTTGTTCATATGGTCACAGCATGCACTTTTAGTTTACCTGGTTCCCTGTATTGTAAAATGATGGTTGGGGGGGGGCCCACTTTAGGTCTGGGAGGACATCATATAATGCAAGAAGGCCGTGCATGCATACACGCAGGGTTGCGCAGAGGGGTGATCAGTGGTACACAGCCCACCGATCGCGGTAAAGAGCCGATGATATAGGCTCTTTACCATGTGATCAGATGTGTCCAATCACAGCTGATCACATGTAAACAAATGCTGGTTATCGGCATTTCCTTTATTCAGAGCTGTCGGTGTTGATAACCGGCTTTCCTGTGGTGACAGGGGTATTTACACTGATAATCAGGGCACTGATCACCAGAGCCCTGATGATCAATGCTGCCCCATCAGTGCATCCCCATCAGTGCTCCATATCAGTGCCCATCAGTTCTCCATTTCAGTGCCCATCAGTGCTGCATATCAGTGCCCATCAGTGCTGCATATCAGTGCCCATCAGTACTCCATATCAGTGTCCATCAGTGCTGCATATCAGTGCCCATCAGCGCTTTATATCAGTGTTCATCAGCGCTCCATATTAGTGTCCATCAGTGCTCCATATTAGTGTCCATCAGTGCTGCATATCAGTGTCCATCAGTAATGCATATCAGTGTCCATCAGTGCTCCATATCAGTGCCCATCAGTGCTCCATATCAGTGTCCATCAGTGCTCAATATCAGTGTCCATCGGTGCTGCATATCAGTGCCCATCAGTGCTCAATATCAGTGTCCATCAGTGCTGCATATCAGTGCCCATCAGTGCTCCATATCAGTGTCCATCAGTGCTGAATATCAGTGTCCATCAGTGCTCCATATCAGTGCTGCATATTAGTGTCCATCAGTGCTCCATATCAGTGTCCATCAGTGCTCCATATCAGTGTCCATCTATGCTGCATATCAGTGTTCATCAGTGCTTCATATCAGTGTCCATCTATGCTGCATATCAGTGTTCATCAGTGCTCCATATCAGTGTGCATCTATGCTGCATATTAGTGTCCATCAGGGCTCCATATCAGTGTTCATCAGTGCTTTGATATACAAGTGCTTTGGATTACAAGCATGTTTCTGGAACGAATTGTGCTCGCAATCCAAGGTATTACTGTACTCCCTTTGTATGTCTAGGAACCCAGAGTTGTTGCAAAAGAATTTAAAAGGGCCTGCACCTGACTCTGAGCATGGTGAATAAATGAGCACTCCAATACACATGGGTGCATATTTTTATAAATATAAAGCTTGGAATCAATGTGAGCATATTTGACTTTTAGAATCTTATTTTAGAAGCCAACCTGAAAAGAATTCATCTGCTGAAATGTCAGCCAGCCTCTGTACTCACTTTGGCCACAACTCCAGTGACCATGCATTTTGTAATGCACACACATCTTTACGCAATCCATACATTCCGAAGCTCATTTCTATGATTTATTCCTACACTAATTCCCTGCCTTTGTACACCTTCTATTCTTACATAACCAACTGGGAAAAAGGTCTCTCTCCAACTATAAGTCCAGCACCCAGTGTAAAGTGTATGGAAAGAGAAGACATTTTCTACTTTGCATAGACTGGGAAAGGGTACGACTGAGCCTGGACTAACCACTAAGCAAAATGGGCACCAAAGCAAAGGAGCACGACTGAATTTTTCCCATAGCTATCACCCCCTTGAATTATTAGTGCACTTTTTGCTCATTTGCTCTATGCCAGTGTTTCTCAACCTTTTTTTCAGTCAGTCAAGGCACCCTTTACATTTAAGCGCAATCTTAAAACTAATAGTTGTGCAGCAACATCCACACACATAAGACACCCAACATTAGAGGTGATCTGTTCTTCCAAAGTAAATGCACCTTTGCACACTGGTACTGACTAGTATTCCAATGTTTCTCTTTTCCCTCACTCAGCTAATGTGACCCAAGTGCTGACGGAGAGGGGCAGGGAAGGGGCAAACAATGATGCTGTGCAGGCACCCAACATCCTCCTTATCCTGTTAGGATGCCGATGGCTAGAAGGTTTTAATGGTTTACAATGAAAACTAGTGGCTTTGTGTAACTAAAAGTAAGAGAGGCGGGCTGATGATGTCACAACCTCTGACTCAGCCAATCAGAGGTAGCTTTGTATTCATTGATAGAATACACTGCTTTCTGTGAATGGCTGCTCATCTATACTACATGAGCATCATGGGAAATGTAGTTCCAAAACATCTGCCAAGGTTCGCGTTTACTGCTCTACTGTGTTCCAGGTACGAGACAGGAAGTCTCAGCTCGAACCCGGAACACAGTGCGGTATGCTGTATGTGGCCTCTGCTACATACAGTTTGTTCAACAAATCCAGCGGCACATGTTAGTGAGGGACGTAGTTTGTTTGTTTTTCAGCGTTAGCGTTTTTTTTTTTTTTTAATGGATCAAAAACGCTCAAAAAAGGCTGGCGAGCTACGTTTTTGAGCGTTTATTAAAGTTTTTTGCGTTTTTCTGCGTTTTGCGTTTTTTTGAGGTAAAAAAACGTCACTTTGAGCGTGATTTTCGGGCGTTCAGAAAAAAGTCCATAAACTCCACTGCTCATTAAAGCTGAAAAAATGGACACATAGGCTAACATAGTGTGGAGTTTATGGGCTTTTAAAAAAAAATGCCCAAACTCCAATAAACTGCAGTTTATCAGCTCCATTGTGCATGGAGCCTAAGACTGCATTTACACCTCAGCGTTTTGAATCGCGGCAAATCGCAAAATGCACATTTGAGATGCCATTCATTTGAATGGCACCTAAAATCGCGGTGCGGTTCTGCCACGATTGTCACGTGATAAATCACGCTGCAATTGCGGCAACCCACATCACGTGAAGCATGTTGCCTAAAAGTAGCTCCTTCATTTTTTTGGGGGCGACAAGCTTCACACAATGCGGGTTGCCACGCAAACAATGACATCTCAAATATGCATGCTACGATTTGTCATTCACACCTCGGTGCTTTTGAAATCGTGGGCAGAATCGTGGCAAACTTGGCACACATGTACAATTGTGCAAAGTTTGTTGTCCGGGGGACATATGACCGGGGAGCACCGATTTTTCAAAGCCGGGCACCCCTTCCATAGACTCCCATGTTAAACTGTAATTTCTCTGATGATTTTGTGGACCTGGTACTGGCCGGTCGTAGGTCCCCTGGACCCGGATTCTGGCAAACGTAGCCCCATTTCTCCTCTACAAGTGTGCAAAGTTTGTTGTCTGGGGGACTTACGGCCAGGGAGCACTGATATTTCAAATCCGGGCACCCCTTCCATAGACGCCTATGTTAATCGTCAGTCTAGTCATTGACATAGTGAGGCATGGGCACAGTGAGACATGGGCACAGTAAGGCACAGTGAGGCATGGACACAGTGAGGCACAGTGAGGCATGCACATGGACACAGTGAGGCACAGTGAGGCATGCACAGTGAGGCACAGTAGAGTTACCACCTTTTCTTCAAGTCAAACCCGAACACTTCAGCAGTGCACAGCAATTTTTTTTCATAGTATGCATAGATAAACTATGCATAGATGTTGCTATTAAATAACATTTCTAATCATAAGAAGTTAATCACAAGAATCCCCCTTTACATCAGAGTCCACAGAGTTTCCCCTTTACATCAGTGTCCACAGAGTTTCCCCTTTACATCAGAGTCCACAGAGTTTCCCCTTTACATCAGTGTCCACAGAGTTTCCCCTTTACATCAGTGTCCACAGAGTTTCCCCTTTACATCAGTGTCCACAGAGTTTCCCCTTTACATCAGAGTCCACAGAGTTTCCCCTTTACATCAGAGTCCACAGAGTTTCCCCTTTACATCAGAGTCCACAGAGTTTCCCCTTTACATCAGAGTCCACAGAGTTTCCCCTTTACATCAGAGTCCACAGAGTTTCCCCTTTACATCAGTGTCCACAGAGTTTCCCCATTACATCAGAGTCCACAGAGTTTCCCCTTTACATCAGAGTCCACAGAGTTTCCCCTTTACATCAGAGTCCACAGAGTTTCCCCTTTACATCAGAGTCCACAGAGTTTCCCCTTTACATCAGAGTCCACAGAGTTTCCCCTTTACATCAGTGTCCACAGAGTTTCCCCTTTACATCAGAGTCCACAGAGTTTCCCCTTTACATCAGAGTCCACAGAGTTTCCCCTTTACATCAGTGTCCACAGAGTTTCCCCTTTACATCAGAGTCCACAGAGTTTCCCCTTTACATCAGAGTCCACAGAGTTTCCCCTTTACATCAGAGTCCACAGAGTTTCCCCTTTACATCAGAGTCCATAGAGTTCCCCCTTTACATCAGAGTCCACAGAGTTCCCCTTTACATCTGAATTCGCAGAGTTCCCCTTTTACATCTGAACTCACAGAGTTCCCTTTCACTGTAAGGGGGGACTCTGCAGACTCTAATGTAAGGGAGAACTCTGAGGACTCTAACATAAGGGATGCTCTGGTGTACAGAGGGGACTCTGATGTAAGGAGGGACACTGTGGCCTCTGGTGTAAAGGGGAGCTCTGATGTAATGAGTGCTCTGAGAACCCTGATTTACCTTAGCTTACTCTCTTAGAGGCAGGAGAGAGAAGGGGGAGGGAGAAGACTTAGTTTGGTCTGAATAATGTGTCCGGGTCTCAGACAGTCTGAAACCCGGACGCATGGTTCCAAACCCGAACTGTCCGGGTGAATCCCGAACAGGTGGCAACCCTAAGGCACAGTGAGGCATGCACATGGACACAGTGAGGCATGCACATGGACACAGTGAGGTATAGACACAGTGAGGCACAGTGAGGCATGCACATGGACACAGTGAGGCATGCACATGAACACAGTGAGGTATAGACACAGTGAGGCATGCACATGGACACAGTGAGGCACAGTGAGGCATGCACATGGACACAGTGAGGCATGCACATGGACACAGTGAGGCATGGACACAGTGAGGCATGCACATGGACACAGTGAGGCAAAGTGAGGCACAGTAAGGCATGCAGATGGACATCCTAGGCTTATACTCGAGTCAATACATTTTCCCATTTTTTTGTGGTAAAATTAGGTGCCTTGGCTTATATTTGGGTCGGCTTATACTCAAGTATGTATGGTAGTCAATAATTAGCTCTCCTTATATCGCCATGACCAAGATGCACACTAAAAGCCTGAGGTGTAACTATAGGTGAAATCAAATTGGCATATATAATAAAGCATGAACATTTTTTTCAGCTTCTCCTGTAATATAGTGTTATTACTCTGCAGGTAGATACGTCCTTTTTCCACTTTTTTTAACAGGTTATACCAGGGGTAGGCAAACCCCGGCATGGGTGCCACCAGTGGCACACAAAGTCTCTTTTGCCGGCACGCGACTCCCTCCCCATCAGCAGAGCCACATTATATATGCACAGGGAAGAAGCAACATTGATGCACATCTTCTGCCGAACGAATGCATTCCGATCTCAGAATTCCCCACGCCGCACCTGCACTGAGGGGGAGGCACTGCGCCCCCACACATTGTAAAAGATGGGAAACTTTGTTTGGTTCTTTAACTTTGCTGTAGTTGCGATCGTCAGCTCTTAGATGGGGAAGAGATTGGGTTGGGTGCAGTTCTGCTAGGGGGGCGGTCCCTGATTCCAGGGGGAGGAGGACTGTGATTGGCCACTGCTAAAGCCAGTCACAGTCCTGCTAGCCCCGCCCACCTCTATCAGAGACGATATGTGAGGGAAGGCCATGGAGACGGAAAATTTTAAGAAAAAAATGCTTCGCCAACTGAGGTGCAGTAGGCAGGCCAGGAAGAGGGATAAAATGAGCCATTTTCGAAAAGCGGTCAACGACCACCCAGATGACAGTGTTACTATGAGACAAAGGAAGGTCCGTGATGAAATCCATGGCAATGTGGGACCATGGTAGTTCAGGCACCGGTAGAGGAAGAAGAAGACCCGCAGGCTTCTGGCGTGGAGTCTTGTCACGTGCACAGATAGTGCAGGCCCGTACAAAGTCAGTCATATCTTTTTCCTGGGTAGGCCACCAATAGTGTCTGGCCAACAATTGTATGGATTTTTTGATCCCAGCGTGACCGGCTAGATGGGAGGAATGGCCCCACCTAAGTATCTGGAGACGAAGGCATGGAGGAACGAAAGTTTTTCCTGGAGGAACTGGCATCAGAGCAGCAGGAGCAGAGAAAATCAGGCACTCAGGGGGTACGATGTGTTGAGGGGGAGTCCCGGTTTCAGAGGCATCGGAGGAACGGGACAAGGCATCAGCCTTCACATTCTTGTCTGCGGGACGAAAATGGATCTGAAAATTGAACCGGGCAAAGAACAATGACCACCTGGCCTGGCGAGGATTCAAGCGCTGAGCGGACTGAAGGTAGGACAAATTTTTATGGTCAGTGTAGATGGAGATGGGGTGAAGGGAACCTTCCAGGAGATGTCTCCACTCTTCTAATGCCAGCTTGATGGCCAACAGTTCACGGTCACCTATGGAATAGTTTTTTTCAGGAGGGGAGAAGGTTTTAGAGAAAAAACCACACGTGACGTTTCCTCCGTTAGCATTTCTTTGAAGAAGAACGGCTCCGGCTCCTACCGAGGAGGCGTCAACTTCAAGGAAGAACGGCTTAGTGGGGTCTGGACGAGATAGAACAGGTGCAGAGGAGAAGGCGGTTTTAAGGCGAGTAAAGGCTTCTTCCGCTTGAGGCGGCCAGGACCTTGGATTCACGTTTTTCTTAGTCAGTGCCCCTATCGGAGCAACGATGGTGGAGAAGTGGGGTATGAACTGACGATAGTAGTTGGCGAATCCAAGGAAGCGCTGGATAGCACGGAGTCCAGAGGGGCGTGGCCAATCTAAGACTGCGGAAAGCTTGTCAGGGTCCATTTGAAGACCTTGTCCTGAGACCAGATAACCTAGGAAAGGAAGGCTGCTGCATTTAAAAAGGCATTTTTTAAATTTAGCGTAAAGATGATTTACTCAGAGGCGCTGGAGTACTTGACGGACATGGAGCCGATGTTCCTCAAGGTTGGTAGAGAAGATTAGGATGTCGTCAAGATAGACAACCACACAGGTATACAGTATGTCCCGAAAGATTTCATTGACAAAATCCTGAAAGACTGCAGGAGCGTTGCAAAGTACGAAAGGCATGACGAGATATTCAAAGTGACCATCTCTGGTGTTAAATGCGGTTTTCCATTCATCTCCTTCACGGATTCTGATGAGGTTATAAGCGCCCCTGAGGTCCAATTTCGAAAAAACTTTTGCTCCGCGCAGACGGTCAAAGAGCTCCGAGATGAGAGGCAGAGGGTAGCGATTTTTAACAGTGATCTTATCAAGACCACGATAGTCTATGCAAGGGCGTAGTGAACCGTCCTTCTTGGTAACAAGTGAGGTATAGACACAGTGAGGCACAGTGAGGCATGCACATGGACACAGTGAGGCATGCACATGAACACAGTGAGGTATAGACACAGTGAGGCATGCACATGGACACAGTGAGGCACAGTGAGGCATGCACATGGACACAGTGAGGCATGCACATGGACACAGTGAGGCATGGACACAGTGAGGCATGCACATGGACACAGTGAGGCACAGTGAGGCATGCACATGGACACAGTGAGGCATGCACATGGACACAGTGAGGCATGGACACAGTGAGGCATGCACATGGACACAGTGAGGCAAAGTGAGGCACAGTAAGGCATGCAGATGGACATCCTAGGCTTATACTCGAGTCAATACATTTTCCCATTTTTTTGTGGTAAAATTAGGTGCCTTGGCTTATATTTGGGTCGGCTTATACTCAAGTATGTATGGTAGTCAATAATTAGCTCTCCTTATATCGCCATGACCAAGATGCACACTAAAAGCCTGAGGTGTAACTATAGGTGAAATCAAATTGGCATATATAATAAAGCATGAACATTTTTTTCAGCTTCTCCTGTAATATAGTGTTATTACTCTGCAGGTAGATACGTCCTTTTTCCACTTTTTTTAACAGGTTATACCAGGGGTAGGCAAACCCCGGCATGGGTGCCACCAGTGGCACACAAAGTCTCTTTTGCCGGCACGCGACTCCCTCCCCATCAGCAGAGCCACATTATATATGCACAGGGAAGAAGCAACATTGATGCACATCTTCTGCCGAACGAATGCATTCCGATCTCAGAATTCCCCACGCCGCACCTGCACTGAGGGGGAGGCACTGCGCCCCCACACATTGTAAAAGATGGGAAACTTTGTTTGGTTCTTTAACTTTGCTGTAGTTGCGATCGTCAGCTCTTAGATGGGGAAGAGATTGGGTTGGGTGCAGTTCTGCTAGGGGGGCGGTCCCTGATTCCAGGGGGAGGAGGACTGTGATTGGCCACTGCTAAAGCCAGTCACAGTCCTGCTAGCCCCGCCCACCATCTGGAGGAAGATGATTTGCTTGGTGGCCACTACCAATCTCAGAAAGAAGGGATTTCACTGTGATTGAGAAAACCCCAATCAGGTGACAGTTTGTGGAATTACTGTTGCGCTTCTGCGAACTTTGTTGACATATACAGTGGGGAGAACAAGTATTTGATACACTGCCAATTTTGCAGGTTTTCCTACTTACAAAGCATTAGTCTGTAATTAATCATAGGTACTCTTCAACTGTGAGAGACGGAATCTAAAACAAAAATCCAGAAAATCACATTGTATGATTTTTAAATAATTAATTTGCATTTTATTGCAGGTTTACTTTCTGTTATAAAATATATCCAATAAAAAAAAAAAAATTAATTAAATTTCTTCATAAATTTAGGCCACATTGTATTTTGCAACATACTTTTGGTAAAAAAAATAAAAATCCCAGTAAGCATACTGTATATTGATTGGTTTGTGCAAAAGTTATAGTGTCTACAAACTATGGGGTATACAGTATCTCACAAAAATGAGTGCACCCCTCACATTTTTGAAAATATTTTATTACACCTTTCCATGTGACAACACTGAAGAAATTACACTTTGCTACAATGTAAAGTAGTGAGTGTACAGCTTGTATAACAGTGTAAATTTGCTGTCCCTCAAAATAACTCAACACACAGCCATTAATGTCTAAACCGCTGGCAACAAAAGTACACCCCTAAGTGAAAATGTCCAAATTGGGCCTAATTAGCCATTTTCCCTTCCCGGTGTCATGTGACTCGTTAGTATTATAAGGTCTCAGGTGTGAATGGGGAGCAAGTGTGTAAATTTGGTGTTATCACTCTCACTCTCTCATACTGGTCACTGGAAGTTCAACATGGAAGTTCAACATGGCATCTCATGGCAAAGAACTCTCTGAGGATCTGAAAAAAAATATTGTTGCTCTACATGAAGATGGCCTAGGCTATAAGAAGATTGCCAAGACCCTGAAACTGAGCTGCAGCATGGTGGCCAAGACCATACAGCGGTTTAACAGGACAGGTTCTACTCAGAACAGGCCTCGCCATGGTCGATCAAAGAAGTTGAGTGCACGTGCTCAGCGTCATATCCAGAGGTTGTCTTTGGGAAATAGAGGTATGAGTGCTGCCAGCATTGCTGCAGACGTTGAAGGGGTGGGGGTCAGCCTGTCAGTGCTCAGACCATACGCCGCACACTGCATCAAATTGGTCTGCATGGCTGTCGTCCCAAAAGGAAGTGTCACGGGCCGGACTGGCGGCTATAGAGGAGGCAGGAGGTGGATCCTCTGTACCAGAGAGGGGATGGCACGAATCGCACTGAGGGACCGGTTCTAAGCAGCTACCGGTTTTCACCAGAGCCCGCCACAAGGCAGGATGGACTTGCTGCGGCGGTAGCAACCAGGTCATGTCCTCCAGTAGCGACTCCACCTCTCTGGCGGCTGAGGCCGGAGCGGTATACAAGGACTAGGCAAAGGTCAGACGTAGCAAAAGGTCAGGGCAGGCGGCAACGGTTCGTGGTCAGAGACAATGGCAGAAGGTCAGATACACAGGCAAGGCAAACTTCAAAACACTTCCACAAGGTACTAGGACAACAAGATCCGGCAAGGACAGGAAGGGGAAGTGGGTTTAAATAGGTTTTGGGTGTGATACCATAATTGGACCAGGCACCAATCAATGGTGCGCTGGCCCTTTAAATCTTAGAAGGCCGGCGCGCGCGCGCCCTAGAACGCAGCGGGGCCGCGCGCGCCGGGAGGAAGCAGGAAGAGGATGGTAAGGGGAGAGGAGAGCCGAGCAGCGCCCACGGCCAGGGGAGCTGGCCGGAGCATTGCAGAGGGGCCGGCGCCGTGAGTGCTCCGGGCTGGATGGGACACCCGGAGCGCTCGGCGTTACAGTACCCCCCCCCTTAGGTCTCCCCCTTTTCTTGGAACCCAAGAATCTACAGATGAGCTCCTTGTCTAAAATGTTGGTCTCAGGCTCCCAAGATCTCTCTTCAGGACCACAGTTCTCCCAATCAATTAAATATTTTTTTTTTACCTCGGATGACCTTGGAGGCGAGGATATCTTTCACCGAAAAGACATTGGAAGAACCAGAGACAGGAGCAGGAGCGGTGACCTTGGTGGAAAATCGGTTAAGAATGAGGGGTTTAAGAAGAGACGTGAAAAGAGTTGGGGATACGAAGAGAAGGAGGAAGATGGAGTTTGTAAGAGACAGAATTGATTTGGTTTTTGATTTTATAAGGTCCGAGGTAACGAGGGCCCAGCTTGTAGCTAGGTACCCGAAACCGAACATATTTGGAGGAGAGCCACACTTTGTCACCAGGGACATAGACAGGGGGAATTCTTCTCTTTTTATCTGCATGTCTCTTCATGCGGGCAGAGGCCAGTGATAGCAAGTTTTGAGTCTCTTTCCAGATAGAGGTAAAGTCCCGAGTTAATTCATCCACGGCAGGAACTCCAGAAGAAGTGGGAATGGGGAGGGGGGCAATGGGTGACGGCCATAGACCACAAAGAAAGGTGATTTGGAGGACGATTCAGAGTTCTTAAAATTGTATGAGAATTCCGCCCAGGGCAATAGGTCGACCCAATCGTCTTGACGGGCGGAGACAAAATGTCGTAAGTAGTCACCAAGGACCTGGTTAACTCTCTCCACCTGTCCATTGGATTGCGGGTGATAAGCGGAAGAAAAATTCAATTTAATCTTTAGTTGAGTACAGAGAGCTCTCCAAAATTTTGAGATGAATTGAACGCCTCTATCAGAGACGATATGTGAGGGAAGGCCATGGAGACGGAAAATTTTAAGAAAAAAATGCTTCGCCAACTGAGGTGCAGTAGGCAGGCCAGGAAGAGGGATAAAATGAGCCATTTTCGAAAAGCGGTCAACGACCACCCAGATGACAGTGTTACTATGAGACAAAGGAAGGTCCGTGATGAAATCCATGGCAATGTGGGACCATGGTAGTTCAGGCACCGGTAGAGGAAGAAGAAGACCCGCAGGCTTCTGGCGTGGAGTCTTGTCACGTGCACAGATAGTGCAGGCCCGTACAAAGTCAGTCATATCTTTTTCCTGGGTAGGCCACCAATAGTGTCTGGCCAACAATTGTATGGATTTTTTGATCCCAGCGTGACCGGCTAGATGGGAGGAATGGCCCCACCTAAGTATCTGGAGACGAAGGCATGGAGGAACGAAAGTTTTTCCTGGAGGAACTGGCATCAGAGCAGCAGGAGCAGAGAAAATCAGGCACTCAGGGGGTACGATGTGTTGAGGGGGAGTCCCGGTTTCAGAGGCATCGGAGGAACGGGACAAGGCATCAGCCTTCACATTCTTGTCTGCGGGACGAAAATGGATCTGAAAATTGAACCGGGCAAAGAACAATGACCACCTGGCCTGGCGAGGATTCAAGCGCTGAGCGGACTGAAGGTAGGACAAATTTTTATGGTCAGTGTAGATGGAGATGGGGTGAAGGGAACCTTCCAGGAGATGTCTCCACTCTTCTAATGCCAGCTTGATGGCCAACAGTTCACGGTCACCTATGGAATAGTTTTTTTCAGGAGGGGAGAAGGTTTTAGAGAAAAAACCACACGTGACGTTTCCTCCGTTAGCATTTCTTTGAAGAAGAACGGCTCCGGCTCCTACCGAGGAGGCGTCAACTTCAAGGAAGAACGGCTTAGTGGGGTCTGGACGAGATAGAACAGGTGCAGAGGAGAAGGCGGTTTTAAGGCGAGTAAAGGCTTCTTCCGCTTGAGGCGGCCAGGACCTTGGATTCACGTTTTTCTTAGTCAGTGCCCCTATCGGAGCAACGATGGTGGAGAAGTGGGGTATGAACTGACGATAGTAGTTGGCGAATCCAAGGAAGCGCTGGATAGCACGGAGTCCAGAGGGGCGTGGCCAATCTAAGACTGCGGAAAGCTTGTCAGGGTCCATTTGAAGACCTTGTCCTGAGACCAGATAACCTAGGAAAGGAAGGCTGCTGCATTTAAAAAGGCATTTTTTAAATTTAGCGTAAAGATGATTTACTCAGAGGCGCTGGAGTACTTGACGGACATGGAGCCGATGTTCCTCAAGGTTGGTAGAGAAGATTAGGATGTCGTCAAGATAGACAACCACACAGGTATACAGTATGTCCCGAAAGATTTCATTGACAAAATCCTGAAAGACTGCAGGAGCGTTGCAAAGTACGAAAGGCATGACGAGATATTCAAAGTGACCATCTCTGGTGTTAAATGCGGTTTTCCATTCATCTCCTTCACGGATTCTGATGAGGTTATAAGCGCCCCTGAGGTCCAATTTCGAAAAAACTTTTGCTCCGCGCAGACGGTCAAAGAGCTCCGAGATGAGAGGCAGAGGGTAGCGATTTTTAACAGTGATCTTATCAAGACCACGATAGTCTATGCAAGGGCGTAGTGAACCGTCCTTCTTGGTAACAAAGAAGAACCCCGCTCCGGCTGGAGAAGATGATTTCCTAATAAACCCTCTCTTGAGGTTCTCCTGTATGTAATCAGACATGGCCTTGGTTTCAGGAGAGGAGAGAGGGTAAATTCTGCCACGGGGTGGTGTAGTACCTGGGAGCAAGTCAATGGGGCAGTCGTAGGGTCTATGTGGAGGTAAGACCTCCGCCTGTTTCTTGCAAAAGACGTCGGAAAAGTCCTGATAGGCCTTGGGAAGGCCCGGCAAAGGAGTAGAGATGGGAATTCGAGTGGTGGGTATAGACTTAAGACAATGCTTGTGGCAGGATTAGCCCCAGGATTTGATGTCCCCCGTGGTCCAGTCGAGGGTAGGAGAATGACGCTGGAGCCAGGGTAGGCCAAGGAGGATGTCAGAAGTACAGTTCGGCAAAACAAAGAATTCAATCTTTTCTTGGTGAAGGACCCCAACGGACATGAGCAGGGGTTCAGTGCGGTAACGCACAGTACAATCCAGATTCTCTCCATTTACGGAGGAAATGAAGAAGGGTCTGATGAGACGGATAACAGGAATGTTGAACCTGTTGATGAAAGAGGCTTCAATAAAGTTTCCTGCAGAACCGGAGTCCAGGAAGGCCACCGCAGAGAAGGGGGAGCCAGCAGAAGGAGAGATCCCCACAGGAATAGTCAGACGTGGAGAGGAAGAATTCACACCTAGTAACGCCTCTCCCACGCTCACTAGGTGCAGGCGTTTCCCAGACGTGGAGGACGAATAGGGCAGTCCTTTAGGAAATTTTCAGAGCTCGCACAATAAAGGCATAAGTTCTCATTCCTACGGGGAGATCTTTCTTGTAGGGTCAGACGAGATCGGTCCACTTGCATGGCCTCCTCGACGGAAGGCATGGTATCAGGGTGCGTAGGATTCAAGAAGAGAGGAGCCAGGCGCGGATAACGCCTGGTACGAACAAGATCTTTCTCCTGGCGAAGCTCTTGGCGTCTTTCAACGTAGCGTATGTCAATGCGGGTAGCTAAGTGGATAAGCTCTGTCAGGGTGGAGGGTATGTCCCGTGCGGCCAGACAATCCTTGATGTGGCTGGATAAGCCTTTCTTGAAGGTCGCGCAGAGAGCCTCATTATTCCAGGCTAGCTCTGAGGCCAGTGTGCGGAACTGTATGGCATATTCGCCCACAGAGGAGTTTCCTTGGACAAGGTTAAGCAGGGCGGTTTCAGCGGATGAGGCTCGGGCTGGTTCCTCAAAAACGCTACGAACCTCAGCAAAGAAGGACTGAACGGTGGCCGTAGCAGGGTCATTGTGGTCCCAGAGTGGCGTGGCCCAGGCCAAGGCCTTCCCAGACAACAGACAGACCACAAATGCCACCTTAGAGCGTTCAGTGGAAAACTGGTCTGACATCATCTCCAGATGCAGGGCACATTGAGACAAGAATCCCTGGCACATCTTAGAATCCCCGTCAAATTTCTCCGGAAGAGACAAGCGGATCTTCGAACTAGAAGCGGCCGCTCGGAGAGGAGAAGATGCTGGAGCTTGTCGCGGCAGACGCTGCTGGACCATGGCGGTCAACTGCGCCAGCTGCTGTCCTTGTTGGGCAATCAATTGCGACTGCTGGGCAACCACGGTAGTGAGATCAGCGAGATTGGGCAGCGGCACCTCAGCGGCATCCATGGCCGGATCTACTGTCACGGGCCAGACTGGCGGCTATAGAGGAGGCAGGAGGTGGATCCTCTGTACCAGAGAGGGGATGGCACGAATCGCACTGAGGGACCGGTTCTAAGCAGCTACCGGTTTTCACCAGAGCCCGCCGCAAGGCAGGATGGACTTGCTGCGGCGGTAGCAACCAGGTCGTGTCCTCCAGTAGCGACTCCACCTCTCTGGCGGCTGAGGCCGGTGCGGTATACAAGGACTAGGCAAAGGTCAGACGTAGCAAAAGGTCAGGGCAGGCGGCAACGGTTTGTGGTCAGAGACAATGGCAGAAGGTCAGATACACAGGCAAGGCAAACTTCAAAACACTTCCACAAGGTACTAGGACAACAAGATCCGGCAAGGACAGGAAGGGGAAGTGGGTTTAAATAGGTTTTGGGTGTGATACCATAATTGGACCAGGCACCAATCAATGGTGCGCTGGCCCTTTAAATCTTAGAAGGCCGGCGCGCGCGCGCCCTAGAACGCAGCGGGGCCGCGCGCGCCGGGAGGAAGCAGGAAGAGGATGGTAAGGGGAGAGGAGAGCCAAGCAGCACCCACGGCCAGGGGAGCTGGCCGGAGCGTTGCAGAGGGGCCGGCGCCGTGAGTGCTCCGGGCTGGATGGGACACCCGGAGCGCTCGGCGTTACAGGAAGCCTCTTCTAAAGATAATGCACAAGAAACTCCACAAACAGTTTGCTGAAGACAAGCAGACTAAGGACATGGATTACTGGAACCATGTCCTGTGGTCTTATGAGACCAAGATAAATGTATTTGGTTCAGATGGTGTCAAGCGTGTGTGGTGGCAACCAGGTGAGGAGTACAAAAACAAGTGTGTCTTGTGTGAGGGGGTTAGCTCAGCAGCGGGTGTGTGTGACCCCCTGGATGGGTTCACCACACAAAAATTAGGCACAGCAGATAGAGTTTGTAGGTGAAAAAACAAAAGGTGCGGTTTATTTGAACTATATACAGTAAAAAATATAACAGAAAAACAAAAGGAAACATGAAAAGAAATCCTGGTCAGCTTGACCGCTCACTACACACATAGTTTCCCTAACTAACAACTAGGTGCAGCGTTGTGCTGCCCCAGGCCCTATCTCCCTGCTTTAGAAGTTTTAGCCACACAGGCTTTGTCTCACCGCACAGGACAAAAACACACTCCCCCAGTCTATACACACACAGATCTGGTTCCAGGTTGGAGCATCTCCCTTAGCATGCTGGGAGGTTTTGTAGAGGTCTTAATGAGCCCACTTACTTCAGCTGGGCTCATTAACTCTTCCCCTGCAGGACTTCCAGCACTCCCCCTAGTGGTATAAATTGGCATAAAGCCTGAATCTGGGACATATATATATTCCATCCTGGATGCAACCCGGCGACTTTACCTGCCTGCTGTCACACTTGCCTACAGTCAAGCATGATGGTGGGAGTGTCATGGTCTGGGGCTGCATGAGTGCTGCCAGCACTGGGGAGCTACAGTTCATTGAGAGAACCATAAATGCCAACATGTACTGTGACATACTGAAGCAGAGCATGATCCCCTCCCCCCGGAGACTGGGCCACAGGGCAGTATTCCAACATGATAATGACCCCAAACACCTCCAAGATGACCACTGCCTTGCTAAAGAAGCTGAAGGTAAAGGCGATGGACTGGCCAAGCATGTCTCCAGACCTAAACCCTATTGAGCATCTGTGGGGCTTCCTCAAACGGAAGGTGGAGGAGCGCAAGGTCTCTAATATCCACCAGCTCCGTGATGTCATCATGGAGGAGTGGAAGAGAACTCCAGTGGCAACCTGTGAAGCTCTGGTGAACTCCATGCCCAAGAGGGTTAAGGCAGTGCTGGAAAATAATGGTGGCCACACAAAATATTGACACTTTGGGCCCAATGTGGACATTTTCACTCAGGGGTGTACTCACTCTTGTTGCCAGCGGTTAAGACATTAATGGCTGTGTGTTGAGTTATTTTGAGGGGACAGCAAATTTACACTGTTATACAAGCTGTACACTCACTACTTTACATTGTAGCAAAGTGTCATTTCTTCAGTGTTGTCACATGAAAAGATGGAATAAAATATTTACAAAAATGTGAGGGGTGTACTGACTTTTGTGAGATACTTTATATCCCATAGTTTGTAGACGCTATAACTTTTGCGCAAACCAATCAATATACGTGTAGCGGGGTGCTACATTTAAGGGAAGTGTCTGAGTGGTAATAAGGCTCAGATACACAAATTGTTAGGGTTCATGGACCATTTCTGTCCCTGGGAGATAGTATTGATGTACAGTTCCCTGGGGCCTATAGGTGGCGCTGTTGCCATAGGCCCGGGTTGAACCACAGTATAGGGTTGTGCCTTTTCTTATCCCCTCTTGACAGCAGTGTGGCGGGGCGGGGAACCTGCTGTGCCTGTCGGGAGAGGGTATAAATAGGGGCGGCCTTCTTCCAGAGGGGTCGCGCCCAGGCACCTCCAGCCTGGGTGGTGCGTGTGTCGCCTCCGGGTGCCCTAGGCCCGGAGGCCAAGTTCCTGTTCCATCCCAGACACCTTCAGTCTGGGGTGAGGTACTAAATAGGAGGCCCGGGGCCCAGCAACCTTTGGCTGGGGTCCGCTAAGGATCGAGAGCTCCCAGGGTACCGCCTTGAGAGGGGACCCATATCCAGGATCGAGGAGGCCAGGGAGGTGACCCTTTCTGAAGACCCAGCGCAGAGTCGTGGTGACAGTGAGGGCCTCTGGTAACTCTCCGGAGGGACGTTTTTCTCCTTGACATGGGCCAAGTTCTCCAAGAAGGCAGTGTATGTTCTGTAGGTCATAGTGGCAGTGACTCTACGCACACCAGGTCAGTGGCAGTGACCATTCTCAACAAGTCAGTGACAGTGACTTTCATATTCATTAGATCTGTGACAAAGATCGTACGCCAAATCTGTTTGTGCATATCAGAACAGTAAGAGAACCAAGATTACGTTTGTGCCTGGACCTCCTCCCACCTTATCTGACCTGTGTCTCGTCTTAACCTGTCTGCTCTCATAGAGACTATTTATTATCCATGTGAAATAAATACAGAAGTTGGACTTTCAGTTGGTGTGGACAGTGGCTTTACTGGGGAGAATTAAGGACTTGTTTCTGGCCAAGGCAAAAGCGTGATCAGCTCGGGAGGATTCTAACACCAGCCGCAGGCAGGCCCGAGAAAACTAACACTGCTCAACCTCCCCATCCAGGAGGGTACGAGCTTGTAAGTGCGGTGTGCCTCGGTCTTTCCTGCGGAGGAGCCAAATTAAGAAAAGCAGGTAAAGTCTGGGGTGGGTGCGCTATATACGCTTACTGGGATTTTTGCAAAATACAATGTTGCCTAAATTTATAAAGAAATTAGATTTTTACATTTTTTTTTATTGGATATATTTTATAACAGAAAGTAAAAAAAATGTTTGTTCTTTTTTCAAAATTGTCGGTCTTTTTTTGTATATAGCTCAAAAAATAAAAACCTGCAGAGGTGATCAAATACCACCAAAAGAAAGCTCTAGTTGTGAGAAAAAAATTATATAAATGTAATTTATGTACAGCGTGTCAGTTAAAGTAATGCAGTGACGTATAGCAAAAAATGGCCTTGTCATGAAGGGGGGGGGGGTAAATCTTCCAGAGGTCAAGTTGATAAGCACACTTTAAAATCAATGAAACTTTGGCACGCTGACTTTTTAAGCAGTGATACTGGAGAGTGTCATAATTGTATACCATTTCATGACACGTGTATATCAGCGTTCATTAGCTGGTTACTGTTGATTAGTGTGGTTATGTTCCAGCCTTAGGGCAGGTCGCCACCATTCCTTACATGGCACAATCGGCAATAGAAACAAAGCGGCTCTTTTCATGCTTGGAAATTAATGGGATAGTTACAAAAGCAATGAGAAGATTATTCAGAAAGCAAACAAGAGAAAAATCAATGAAACTCAGAACCTGCCTTACAGGGCAGAGGGAAGGAGCAGACTCAGACAACTTGTAAGAACCCAACGATACGGCCACACAGACGACTGGTAGAGCTGCGGGCAAAGCAATTATTGCAGGTGGGCACTTGTTTTATTAATTACATAACAGTAGAGCATTTCTGATGTATACATATTTCTGCTGTCTCAGATTGTTTTCGTTTTAATACATGAACATATTCGTATTGTAGTAGGTCACATAAATACTTAATAATCTGTAAGTATTGAGCACATATAAACACTTATTTTAGTACCAAGAGTTGTATTGGACATCTTCTCAGCAAAGAAATAAACTTCTGTCTCATGTTAACCCCTTCATGCCTAAGCCTATTTCTGACATTTGGTGTTTACAAGTTAAAATTCGTATTTTTTGCTAGAAAATTACTTAGAACCCCAAACATTTTATATATATATATATATATATATATATATATATATTGAGCAGAGACCCTAGAGAATAAATTGCCGATTGTTGCAATATTTTATGTCACACAGTATTTGCGCAGCGGTCTTTTAAACGCAATTTTTATGGAAAAAATGCACTTTCATGAATTAAAAAAAAAAACAGTAATGTTAGCCCAATTTTTTTTGGGATAATGTGAAAGATGATGTTACGCTGAGTAAATAGATACCTAACATGTCACACTTTGAAATTGCGCACACTCTTGGAATGCCGATAAACGACGGTACCTAAAAATCTCCATAGGCTGCGCTTTAAAACAATTAACGGTTATCAGGTTAGAGTTACAGAGGAGGTTTGGTGCTAGAATTATTGCTCTCACACTGATAAATGCGGCGATACCTCACATGTGTGATTTGAACACCATTTACATATGCCGGTGCAACTTACGTGTGCGCTTTCTTTGCTGCGCGAGCTCGCGGGCGGGGGGTGCTTTTAAAAAAACAAACCTTATTTATTTTTTATTTATTTTTTACATTGTCACTTTAAAAAAAAAAAAAATCTGATAGTCTCCTAGTCAGTGGCTCGCTGTCCGATAAATGCTCAAAATGAAAAAGAAGAAAGCCTCCATGGTGTAGTAATTAAAACCAAGAGAATCCATATGGTTAATCAGCGGAGAGCAGCAATGTAATGTGCAGCAATGTAGACAATTGGCCAATCCCCAGTTGATGTCCGGTGGTGACGAAACACGTAGGGGGCCGGTGACGTCATTACGCTTTGATTACACACAAGGGAGACCCACGGAACGCAGGAACCCGGGAAGTATTTTAAAAGACGCCGGATTTTTTTACCGCTACATTGCTGCACATTACATTGCTGCTCTCCGCTGATTAACCATATGGATCCTGTAAGTGCAACCCTTACGTTTTAATAAATCTTGGTTTAAATTAATACACCATGGAGGCTTTCTTCTTTTTAATTTTGAGCATTTATCGGACAGCGAGCCACTGACTAGCAGACTATTAGGTTGTGGGGAAGCCTTATTCCCTGAGCTGGGTGAGACTGTGTTATACAGTCAAGGCTATCTGGTAAGCAGGATCACCACTCACTTGGGTGTCACGTTTGCAACCCGGCACAGTTTTCTTGGAAAGAAGCTTTCTCCTTCACCATTTCTTTTTGAATTTTTTTGATGGTTTATTTTTTGGACACTTTTATTTTTATTTTTATTTAATTTTCTTACTTTTATCACAATTATTTGATTGTTATTTTTTATCATTTATTATGTTGACAATTTCTTAATATTTGTGTCATCCCACATTTCCTATTTTTGGATATAGACTTATCCAAAAAGAGAATTTTTTTTGGGATTTGTTTATCTTCTTCACAGGGTTTATTTGTGGATTCTTTTGTTAGGTTCACGTACATTAAGTTGCATTTATTGTGGTTATTCACGGTTTTTACTGTTTACTAGAGTTGAGCGGGTAGCTGGATATTCGGGTCCGGCGGGTTCGGCCGAACTTCGGAAAAAAGTTCGGATTCGGGACCGAACTTTAACCCGAACCCGGACCCGGACCCCATTGAAGTCAATGGGGACCCGGACTTCTGACGACTAAAAAGGCTCTAAAAAAGTAATGGAAAGGGCTAGAGGGCTGCAAATGGCAGCAAAATGTTGTTAAGAACATGGCAAGTGCTCTGCAAACAAATGTGGATAGGGAAATAACTTAAAAGAACATAAAAAAAAATAAAAAATAAAAAAATATGCTGGAGGCCCCCTTTTCAGCAGAAGAGGTACAGGAAGTCATTAAGAACCTCAGAAACTCAACGGCACGATGCCACACATATGGTGGGAATGCCCCAGAATACGCCCTTTCTGGAATAAATTATTTAATTTAATGGATAAGCTAGTGGGAAAATAAAATACTTTGAAATAAAAATGTAGCGGGGTGCTAAATTTAAGGAAAGTGTTTGAGTGGTAAATAGGCTCAAATACCCTAATTCTGTAGGATTCATGGACCATTTTGTCCTCGGGGGACAGTATTGGTGTGCAGTTCCCTGCGGCCTACAGGTGGCGCCTTTTGTGTCCCCTCTTGGCAGTAGTACAGCGGGACGGGGAACCTGCTGTGCATGCCGGGAGAGCATATAAAAGGGGCAGACCTTTGGCCTGGGGGCTGATGTCCAGTGGGGTCCGCGCCCAGGTGCCTTCGGCCTGGGTGCATGTGTTCCTGTTCCATCTCGGGCACCTTTAGCCCGGGGTGAGGTACTATCCTGGAGTTCTTGCTGCCCTGGGTATGGAGGCCTAGGGGCGGGAGTAAAGCCTGGAGTCCAGAGCCGCCTCGTGTAGGGGACCCTGTTCCAGGGAAGGGAGGATCATTCTGATGGACCGATGCGGGAGTCACGGTGAAGGAATGGTCTGTTGACTCCCTGGAGAGATGTCTTCCCCTTGATATGGGCTAGGTTCGTAGAAGGAGAAGCTCAAGGTCACCTTGACTGTATCAAAGGCCTTATTCAACCGGCCCGTGGCAGGGGCCTTATACACCCTGGTCTGTGGCTGAGACCAAAGTTCTCCAGGCCCGTGGCAGGGGCCTTGTACACCCGGTCTGTGGCAGAGACCAACCTCAATGTCTGTGGCAGAGACCGTGCGCCAAAAACTGTTTGAGAAACCTAAGCAGTGAAGTGAATGTGCTACGTTTGTGCCTGGACCTCCTCCACACCTTAAGCTGTCCTGTTTCTTTGCTCTAACCTTTTCTATCTGAGTACAGTTTATTTTGCCATGAGAGAATAAGAGTTGGAGTTTCAGCTGGTGTGGACATTGACTTTACTGGCAATTAAAGGACTTGCCTCTACCTACAGTAGAGGTGAGAATCATCCTCTGGAGGAGTTTTGACTCCGGCTGTGGACACGGCCCGTCAAGTACACCGCTCAACCTCTTTATATAGGAGGATACGGGCTGGTAGTGCGGTGTGCCTTTCTCCCTCCTGCGAAGAGCCAACAACATAAAGGCAGGTAAGGGGGAAAGGATCTGTGCGCTACAAAAAAATAAAATAAAAATTTTAATCTTGGCCTAGCAGGACGAGGTCCATATGGAGTAGTAGGTTGAGGTGGCGGTGGATGTGGCTGTGTAGGTGGAAGCGGCGGTGGAGGAGGACGAGGTAGCCAACACTGGTTCAAAAATACAACAATGGCTGGGTAAGGCCGGTGATGTGTCGAATTCTGTCCCCTGTCGAATAGTGTCCGCCCTGTACTGCGCTTGCTGAGTATGTAGGACAAGGGGATTTCAAAAATCTCCCAAGACTAACGGCGCCTGCGTGTTGAGTTCAGGTGAAGGCCACACCATCCGTGGTTCAAGCTGAGCCAAGCAAGGCCGCGATCGAAGCGAGCCCGTGAGGGGCCCTGTTACTATGTGCTACCGTATGTCCTCTTGGATGGTGGGGCTTGAACCTGCACTCACAGCGCAGGCGCCGTTCATCTTCGGAGATTTTGTGAATCTCCTTGTCCTCTGTACTGCGCAAGCGCTGCGCCTGCGCAGTACGGGCCGGGCACAATCCGATGGCCGGACAGTTTTTGTCACAACACCGGTATACATGTCTATTCTGCACAAGGTACGGACAAGTCCTGTGGGATCCATGCCTGGTTCATTTTAATGAACGTGAGCTTGTCCACATTGGCTCTGGACAGGCGGCTGCGCTTGTCTGTGATAACGCCCCTTGCCGTGCTAAATACACGTTCAGATAATACACTGGCTGCAGGGCAGGCCAGCACCTCCAAGGCATAAACGGCAAGCTCAGGCCATGTGCCCAATTTGGAGACCCACAAGTTAAAGGGGGCAGACCCGTCATCCAGTACGTGTAGGCCTGTGGACACATACTGCTCAACCATGTTGGTGAAATGCTGCCTCCTGCTAAGACGTTCCATCTCAGCTGGTGGTGCTGGTTGTTGTGGCGTGCTGACAAAGCTTTTCCACATTTCGGCCATGCTAACCCTGCCTTCTGAGGTGCTGCCGGTGCCCCGGCTGCGTTGGCGACCTCTTCCTCCTCCTCTGCCTTCGCCTTGTGCTTCCACCGTACGCCCGCTGTCAGGTGGGAATGCCACCAGCAGCGCGTCTACCAGCGTGCGCTTGTACTCGCGCATCTTACGATCCCGCTCCAGTGAGGGAATTAAGGACGGTACGTTGTCCTTGTAACGGGGATCCAGCAGGGTGGCCACCCAGTAATCAGCACCAGTTAAAATGTGGGCAACTCGGCTGTCGTTGCGGAAACACTGCAGCATGTAATCGCTCATGTGTGCCAGGCTGCCCAGAGGCAAAGAAAAGCTGTCCTCTGTGGGAGGTGTATCGTCTGTGTCCTCTGTATCCCCCCAGCCACGCACCAGTAATGGCCACGAGCTGGTCTGAGTGCCACCCTGCTGTGAACATGGCTCCTCCTCCTCCTCCTCCTCCTCCTCCTCCACCTCGTCATCCTCCAGAACTGTGCCCTTTCTGCCGGACAATTGTGTACCTGGCGTTTGTTGGTGCAGGAACCCACCCTCGTAGCCACTTGTGAAAGACTGGCCTGAAAGCCTTTGAAATGATCCCGCTTCCTCCTCCTCCTCCTCATCCTCCTGTGCCACATCCTCTTCCATCATCGCACGAAGCGTTTTTTCAAGGAGGCATAGAACTGGGATAGTAACGCTGAGAACGGCGTCATTGGCACTGGCCATGTTGGTGGAGTACTCGAAACAGCGCAACAAGGCACACAGGTCTCGCATGGAGGCCCAGTTATTGGTGGTGAAGTGGTGCTGTTCCGCAGAGCGACTCACGCGTGATTGCTGCAGCTGAAACTCCACTATTGCCTGCTGCTGCTCGCACAGTCTGGCCAGCATGTGCAAGGTGGAGTTCCACCTTGTGGGCACGTCACATATGAGGCGGTGAGCTGGAAGGCCGAAGTTACGCTGCAGCGCTGACAGGCGAGCAGCAGCAGGGTGAGAACGCCGAAAGTGCGCACAGACAGCCCGCACTTTCTGCAGCAGCTCTGGCATATTGGGGTAATTTTTAAGGAACCTCTGGACCACCAAGTTCAGCACATGCGCCAGGCAAGGGATGTGCGTCAAACCGGCTAGACCCAGAGCTGCTACGAGATTTCTCCCATTATCGCACACCACCAGGCCGGGCTTGAGGCTCACTGACAGCAACCACTCATCGGTCTGTTGTTCCATGTCCCTCCACAACTCCTGCGCGGTGTGGGGATTTTCCCCCAAACAGGAAAGTTTTAAAACTGCCTGCTGTCGTTTACCCCTGGCTGTGCTGAAGTTGGTGGTGAAGGTGTTACGCTGAATGGATGAGGAGGCGGTAGAGGATGAGGAAGCGGAGAAGGAGGAGTTAGCAACAGGAGGCAAACTGAAGCGCCCTGCAATCCTCGGTGGTGGAAGGACATGCGCCAAACCGCTATCTGCCTCAGGCCCAGCAGCCACTGCATTTACCCAGTGTGCTGTTAGGGAGATATAACGTCCCTGACCGTGCTTACTGGTCCACGCATCCGTAGTTAGGTGGACCTTGCCACAGATGGCGTTGCGCAGTGCACACCTGATTTTGTCCCCCACCTGGTTGTGCAGGGAAGGGATGGCTCGCCTGGAAAAGTAGTGGCGGCTGGGCACGACGTACTGCGGGACAGCCAATGCCATCAGGCTTTTAAAACTCTGCGTCTCCACCAGACGGAATGACAGCATTTCAAAGGCCAGGAATTTTGAAATGCTGGCATTCAGGGCCAGGGATCGCGGGTGGCTAGGGGGGTACTTCCTCTTCCGCTCCAATGTTTGGGAGATAGAGAGCTGAACGCTTCCATGGGACATTGTGGAGATGGTCGGTGACCCAGGTGGTAGTGTTGCTGGCAGATCCTCTGTTTGCGGGGTGACAGGTGCCACTGTCACTACAGAGGTGGATGAAGAGGCCGAGACTGCAGCAGAAGAGGAAGCAGGAGGAGCCAGAGACCTTTCTTGGTTTCTGAGGTGTCTACTCCACTGCAGCTCGTGCTTTGCACTTAGATGCCTGGTCATGCAGCTTGTGCTCAGGTTGAGAACGTTTATGCCTCGCTTCAGGCTCTGATTGCACAGCGTGCAAACCACTCGTGTCTTGTCATCAACACACTGTGTGAAGAACTGCCACGCTAGGGAAGTCCTTGGACCTGGCTTTGGTGTGCTCGGTCCCTTGCTGCGTTGGGCAGTAGCAGATGTACTGTCTAGGGGACGAATGCTCCGTTTTTGCACCCTGCTCCCTCTTTTGCTGTGCTGGTGGCTCTGTGCGACCACCGCCTCTTCCTCCGAACTACACTGGTCACCTGCATAACGTTGATTCCATGTGGGGTCGAGGACCTCATCGTCCTCCACATCATCTTCCACCCAGTCTTCACCCCTGCCCTCCATGTCTGTCTGCACAATTGCGAAAGCAGCAGCAGTTGGCACCTGTGTTTCGTCATCATCCGAGACGTGCTGCGATGGTCCTCCCATGTACCCATCATGAAACATAAGTGGTTGGGCATCGGTGCACTCAATCTCTTCCACTTCTGGGGCAGGGCTAGGTGGATGGCCCTGGGAAACCCTGCTAACAGAGTCATCGAAAAGCAGAAGAGACTGCTGCATGATTTGGGGCTCAGACTGCTTGGCTGATTTGCAAGGGGGTGAGGTGAAAGACTGATGGACATGGGCTTCAGGTGCCAACTCTGATCTTTCAGCAGAAGAGTGGGTGGGAGACAATGTGAAGGAACCCGAGGCACTGTCAGCAACCCAATCTACTATCGCCTGTACTTGTCCTGGCCTAAACATTGGTACAGCCTCATTAGGCGCGACAAAATACCGCCGCAGGCTCGGTCGCCTACTCGCACCTGAGGAAGGTGTTTCACTTGTGCGTGTAGCTGGCACAGATCCACCACGTCCTCTCCCTGCAACAGGAGCTCCACCAGCAGCACCACGACCGGGGCCACCACGTCCCTTTGACCTTCCCCTCATATTTTCCAAATTTAGGATCTTGCCCTAAATGGCGTTTTTTGGAAGACCACAACACACCCACAGTACGTAATGGCTGAAACGCACAGCTACAGAACTGCAGAAAATGCTATTCAAAAAAAAAAGGTTGTTTTTTTTAGTATAGCACAGTACAAGGAAAATATATAGAAATTGTTTTTTTACACACACCTCCAGATGTGTATTTCACACTGCAAAATATTTTCTGTGGCCCTAAATGGCGTTTTTTGCCAGACCACAACACACCCACAGCACGTAACCGCTGAATCGCACAGCTACAGAAAATGCTATTCAAAAAAAAGGTTGTTTTTTTTAGTATAGCACAGTACAAGGAAAATATATAGAAATTGTTTTTTTACACACACCTCCAGATGTGTATTTCACACTGCAAAATATTTTCTGTGGCCCTAAATGGCGTTTTTTGCCAGACCACAACACACCCACAGCACGTAACCGCTGAATCGCACAGCTACAGAAAATGCTATTCAAAAAAAAAGGTTTTTTTTTTTAGTATAGCACAGTACAAGGAAAATATATAGAAATTGTTTTTTTACACACACCTCCAGATGTGTATTTCACACTGCAAAATATTTTCTGTGGCCCTAAATGGCGTTTTTTGCCAGACCACAACACACCCACAGCACGTAACCGCTGAATCGCACAGCTACAGAAAATGCTATTCAAAAAAAAAGGTTGTTTTTTTTTAGTATAGCACAGTACAAGGAAAATATATAGAAATTGTTTATTTTACACACCTCCACATGTGTATTTCACACTGCAAAATATTTTCTGTGGCCCTAAATGGCGTTTTTTGCAAGAGCACAACACAACCACAGTATTTAACCACTGAATCGCACAGCTATAGAAGTGCAGAGAATGCTATTCAAAAAAAATGTTTTTTTTTTTACTATAGCACTGTACAATATATAGAAATTGTTTATTTTACACACCTCCACATGTGTATTTCACACTGCAAAATATTTTCTGTGGCCCTAAATGGCGTTTTTTGCCAGACCACAACACACCCACAGCACGTAACCGCTGAATCGCACAGCTACAGAAAATGCTGTTCAAAAAAAAAGGTTGTTTTTTTTAGTATAGCACAGTATAAGGAAAATATATAGAAATTGTTTATTTTACACACCTCCACATGTGTATTTCACACTGCAAAATATTTTCTGTGGCCCTAAATGGCGTTTTTTGGAAGAGCACAACACAACCACAGTATTTAACCACTGAATCGCACAGCTATAGAAGTGCAGAGAATGCTATTCAAAAAAAATGTTGTTTTTTTTACTATAGCACTGTACAATATATAGAAATTGTTTATTTTACACACCTCCACATGTGTATTTCACACTGCAAAATATTTTCTGTGGCCCTAAATGGCGTTTTTTGGAAGAGCACAACACAACCACAGTATTTAACCACTGAATCACACAGCTATAGAAGTGCAGAGAATGCTATTCAAAAAAAATTTTGTTTTTTTTACTATAGCACTGTACAATATATAGAAATTGTTTATTTTACACACCTCCACATGTGTATTTCACACTGCAAAATATTTTCTGTGGCCCTAAATGGCGTTTTTTGGAAGAGCACAACACAACCACAGTATTTAACCACTGAATCGCACAGCTATAGAAGTGCAGAGAATGCTATTCAAAAAAAAATTTGTTTTTTTTAGTATAGCACTGTACAATATATAGAAATTGTTTATTTTACACACCTCCACATGTGTATTTCACACTGCAATTTATTTTCTGTGGCCCTAAATGGCGTTTTTTGCAAGAGCACAACACAACCACAGTATTTAACCACTGAATCGCACAGCTATAGAAGTGCAGAGAATGCTATTCAAAAAAAATGTTGTTTTTTTTACTATAGCACTGTACAATATATAGAAATTGTTTATTTTACACACCTCCACATGTGTATTTCACACTGCAAAATATTTTCTGTGGCCCTAAATGGCGTTTTTTGCAAGAGCACAACACAACCACAGTATTTAACCACTGAATCGCACAGCTATAGAAGTGCAGAGAATGCTATTCAAAAAAAATGTTGTTTTTTTTAGTATAGCACTGTACAATATATAGAAATTGTTTATTTTACACACCTCCACATGTGTATTTCACACTGCAATTTATTTTCTGTGGCCCTAAATGGCGTTTTTTGCAAGAGCACAACACAACCACAGTATTTAACCACTGAATCGCACAGCTATAGAAGTGCAGAGAATGCTATTAAAAAAAAAGTTGTTTTTTTTACTATAGCACTGTACAATATATAGAAATTGTTTATTTTACACACCTCCACATGTGTATTTCACACTGCAAAATATTTTCTGTGGCCCTAAATGGCGTTTTTTGGAAGAGCACAACACAACCACAGTATTTAACCACTGAATCGCACAGCTATAGAAGTGCAGAGAATGCTATTCAAAAAAAATGTTGTTTTTTTTTAGTATAGCACTGTACAATATATAGAAATTGTTTATTTTACACACCTCCACATGTGTATTTCACACTGCAAAATATTTTCTGTGGCCCTAAATGGCGTTTTTTGGAAGAGCACAACACAACCACAGTATATAACCGCTGAATCGCACAGCTGCAGAGAATGCTATTCAAAAAAAAGTTTTTTGTTTTTTTTTAGTATAGCATAGTACAAGAAAAATATATAGAAATTGGTTATTTCACACAACTAGAGATATACACTGCAAAATATTTTTTTTGCCCAAAAATAGGTCTTTTTTGCGCACAACAAAGTGCCTTTTTTTTTTTGCAACAGCACAATAAAGTGCCTTTTTTTTTTTTTTGGGGCCCAAAAATGGGTCTTTTTAGCAAAAGCACAATAAAGTGCCTTTTTTTTTTTTTTTTTTTCTGACCAAAATAGGTCTTTTAGCAAGAGCACAATACAGCCACAGTATGGAATAGGTGTATCACTCAACGTAATGCAGTGCTGGTGCACTGAGCTTGCAACACAAACAGATAAACCTATGCAGATCGCTGAGCTATTATATCTCTCAATCTGGACTCCTATCTAAATCTCTCTCCCTGAAAGCACAAACAGGATCCTGCCCCTACACTACACTACACTACACTGTCTCCCTATCTTTTCTATCAGTAGATTGCAGAATCAGGACTAACTCCCATCATATAATTCTCTCCCTCACAGCAACAGCAGCCAGGATCCTTTCCCTACACTGTCTAAAAGCAGAGTGACGATCTGTGCTGTGTGCCTCTTTCTTATATAGAAGCTGGTCACATGCTGGGTCACATGTTGCACTGACCAATCACAGCCATGCCATTAGTAGGCATGGCTATGATGGCTTCTAAGGGCACACCAGCTAATCAAATGGTGATTGGCTGGCCCCTGAAGCATTTCTAACTGCGCCATTAAATTCCCGAATCCGAACCCGAACCCGGACTTTAGCGCAAAATCCGGGTCCGGGTCCGGGGTCGGGAAAACGCCAAAATTCGGTACGGACCCGAACTTTACAGTTCGGGTCCGCTCAACACTACTGTTTACCCATACCTGGGATAGATCACACTACTTACCCACACCAGGGCCAGATCATTTCATCAAGTCCCTATTCCATCTTCTAAGCGCTGCATTCCTTTATATTTTTTACTGTTTTATAGTTTTATGTATTAAACTATTTATGCTAGCTGCTTTTTGTCTATTTCAATATTAGTTTTTTCATCCATTATTTCTAGCGCAACGTTAGCCCTAGGGCTTCCTTTTTTTTCCTTAGTATGAACAACAGATCGTTCTCCTCAGCCCTGACAGCACGGAGATCTGTCTGTTTACATTGACAGATCTCCATTCTGTCTCTGTATGGAACAATCGCGGGTGCCCGGCGGTCGCGTGCACGTAAACGCACCTATGACGACTCGCGCGCACCCCCTAGTGGTCAAAAGGCAGACCGACATACAGCTACGACGGTTCGCCCAGGGGAGCCAACCTGCCGCAGTATAACTGCTGGTCGGGAAGGGGATATTCTCCAAAAAGGCCGGTACTAAGGGGTGGAATCAAGAAACGGTGCTTAGAGATAGGTAGGGGGCGGAGACTAAAATGTAACCAAAAAGAGAGAGTTCCTACACCTATTCTCTGAGAAAAAAAGCTATACACACACACAATTTGCATAGTCCCTCTTTCAAAAAAATGAACCCACCCTCCCCTGCTCAAGATGCATACTTGTATACAAAAAAACAATATTAATGCAACCACCGCATCTGGGAAATGGTATATTACATTGTCGATCTTGAGTTTAGATATATTTTAATTCTCAGTACACATTTGTCCTGTGTCCTGTGCCCATGTAAATAATGCTGCATTCTGAGAATTCAACGCCAAAGCAAACAGACATTTCAGTCCATGTTCATTTGAATACAATTCAGCATTAAACAAAACAAGAGCGCTACTAAGTACTTGTATATATTGAACAAATGAGCCCAATACAACTTTTACATTTACACTCCTTTTAGTATATGGGGTTATTTACAGAGGGGGCATTCTTTTTTTCAATGGCTCAGTGAGGTAGGTGACTGTAGCTTGTAGCGTTTACCCCCGAAGGAGCCGCTTGGTTTGATGGTTCCTCCGCTCCCTGACACGACTCTGTGAACCGCTTTGTCTCCTCTGACACACATGGATATGTGGTGGGGCCTATATTGGCTCAGGTATTACTAGGAAGTAGGAATACTACTCACAACTATTGATATATAGGAACTATACACCAGGTTAGCAGATTTTAAATAAAGTGCATATATTGTCAAATTGGCAAAGTAAAGGGGCAATAAGCCAACATTAATAAACGAGTAAAAAATCTATAAGGTTGCAATAAAATAACTGACTTGAGTATTAGGCTATAATATGGCAGCTAACCTAGACTACATCAATACTGGACCAAATTAACCCGGTATACGCATCATAAATAAAGCATAAACAGTGAAAAGTATAAATGGCAATGAAAAGTCTTAAGCCGTGTACACACGATAGGTTTTACCAATGAAAACAGTCCGATGGACTTTTCTCATCGGACAAACCGATCGTGTATGGGCCCCATCGGTCTTTTTTCCATCGGTGTTTAAAAATAGAACATGTTTTAAATGTATCCGATGGTTAAAAAACCGATAGCAAATTACTATCGTCTGTGGGGAACACCATCGGATAAAAAACCCACGCATGCTCAGAATCAAGTCGACAAATGCGCAGAAGCATTGAACTTCATTTTTCTCGGCTCATCTGAGTGTTTTACGTCACAGCGTTTGGGACGATCGGTTTTTTGACTGATGGTGTGTAGGCAAGACTGATGGAAGTCAGCTTCATCGGTTTTCCGATGGAAAAATACGTTGGTTTAAAAACCATAGGAAATCCGATCGTGTGTACAGGGCTTTACAGTAACTCTCTGCAACAACTGATCAAAAAAGTGTCCCAGAGTGTGCGTGTATATACCCTCTGGATGTAGGTATATTTAGGTTTTCTTGGTTGGGGCACTGTTGGGAGGTGTTTGTATAGTATCTGGCAACTAATTTCCCAACTCAAGCTGGCTAACGTTAGGGCCCGGTCTGTACAGTGGTGCACTTCGTTACTGTCCCTGCATGCAGTAGTTGGCTACAAGTAGAGACTAGTCCCCTTCCTGATCTGTTAGCAACCATAATGATCACACACCCAGCAGTGGCTCTCTAGTCCGGGCCATGCAGCGGATCGTGCACTGGATGCTTGTCTGTTTGGCAGTCTCTTTGGCTCTGTCCCCAGGAATCTAGTCCCCACAGGCTCAGTCCCAGTGCTCTGGTCCTCACAGGCTCAGATTCAGCCCTCTGGTTCTCAGTGGCTCTGTCTGGTGTACATCCGTGGCCAAAGTTTTGAGAATGACACAAATATGAATTTTCACAAAGTCTGCTGCTTCAGTGTTTGTAGATCTTTTTGTCAGATGTTACTATGGTACACTGAAGTATAATTACAAACATTTCATAAGTTTCAAAGGCTTTTATTGACAATTACATGAAGTTTATACAATCAATATTTGCAGTGACGACCCTTCTTTTTCAAGAGCTCTGCAATTTTCCCTGGCATGTTATCAATCAACTTCTGGGCCACATCCTGACTGATGGCAGCCCATTCTTGTATAATCAATGCTTGGAGTTTGTCAGAATTTGGGGGGGTTTTGTTCACCCGCCTCTTGAGGATTGACCACAAGTTCTCAATGGGATTAAGGTCTGCAGAATTTCCTGGCCATGGACCCAAAATGTTGATGTTTTGTTCCCCAATCCACTTAGTTATCACTTTTTCCTTATGGTAAGGTGCTCCATCATGCTGGAAAAGGCATTGTTCCTCACCAAACTGTTCTTGGATAGTTGGGAGAAGTTGCTCTCGGAGAATGTTTTTGTACCATTCTTTATTCATGGCTGTGTTCTTAGGTAAAATTGTGAGTGATCCCACTCCCTTGGTTGAGAAGCCCCCCACACATGAATGGTCTCGGGATGCTTTACTGTTGGCATGACACAGGACTGAGGCCTCGTACACACGGCCGAGATTCTCATTGAAAAAAACATGTCGTTTTTTTCGACGAGATTCTTGGACAAGAAACTTGTCCCGGCCGAGTGTACACACGCTCGTTTCAAAGAACCCGCAGTTCTTTGAAAGGAGCGTACGCGGTGACGTCATCGACTACGTCGAGCATGCGCTCGTCACATTCAATGCCGTCGCCGCCATCTTGGTATACCCTACGTATGCCTAGGAAGCTACCGCGCATGCGTCAAATTCATTTCGAACATGCGCGGGCTTCCGGGAGGACAGGTAAGTGTACACACACTCACTTTTCTCGTCGAGAAACATGCCGACGAGAATCTCGACGAGAAAATAGAGAGCAGGTTCTCTATTTTCTCGTCGAGGTTTCTTGTCGGTTTTCTCGACGAGAAACCCGATAGCAGCGTACACACGACCGGTTTACTCTGCAAGACCTCTCTGCCAGCAAGTTTCTTGCTGGTTCTTGCCGAGAAAATCGGTCGTGTGTACGAGGCCTGAGGGTACCTTACCTTTTCTTCTCCGGACAAGGTTTTTTCAGGATGCCCCAAACAATCGGAAAGGAGATTCATCAGAGAAAATTACTTTACCCCCCAATCCTCAGCAGTCTAATCCCTGTACCTTTTGCAGAATATCAGTCTGTCCCTGATGTTTTTCCTGGAGAGAAGTGGCTTCTTTGCTGCCCTTATTGACACCAGACCATCCTCCAAAAGTCTTCTCACTGTGCGCAGAAGCACTCACACCTGCCTGATGCTATTCCTGAGCAAGCTCTGCACTGGTGGTGCCCCGATCCTGCAGCTCAATCTATACTATAGGAGGTGGTCCTGGCACATGCTGGACTTTCTTGGGCGCCCTGAAGCCTTCTTCACAAATGCAGTGGAAATGTTTAATTTTCACGGCAAAGAGTAAGTTTGCAATTAATTGCAATTCATCTGATCACTTTTCATAACATTCTGGAGTATATTCCAATTTGGCATCATAAAAATTGAGGCAGCAGACTTTGTGAAAATTAATATTTGTGTCATTCTCAAAACATTTGGCCACGGTTGTATGCACAGAAACACAGATACTGTAGCAGGTTTGTACAGCTGTGGTTGCATCAGCAAGAGACAGTTTCCCCTCAGTGGCATAGTCCTCACTCAATCCCTGCACACACAGCACACAGGTCTGTACTCTCTGGTCCCAGTACTCTCTGGTCCCAGCACTCTCTGGTCCCAGCACAGTACTCTCTGGTCACATCACTCTCTGGTCCCAGTACTTTCTGGTCCCAGCACTTTCTGGTCCCAGCACTTTCTGGTCCCAGCACTTTCTGGTCCCAGCACTCTCTGGTCCCAGCACTCTCTGGTCCCAGCACTCTCTGGTCCCAGCACTCTCTGATCCCAACACTCTCTTGTCCCAACACTCTCTGGTCCCAGCACTCTCTGGTCCCAGCACTCTCTGGTCCCAGCACTCTCTAGCTCCAGTACTTTATGGTCCCAGCACTCTCTGCTCCCAGCCAGCTCTGGTCCCAGCCAGCTCTGGTCCCAGCACTCTCTGGTTCCAGTACTCTCTAGTCCCAGTACTTTCTGGTCCCAGCACCCTCTGCTCCCAGCCAGCTCTGGTCCCAGCATTCTCTGGTCCCAGTACTCTCTGGTCTCAGTACTCTCTGGTCCCAGCACTCTCTGGTCCCAGTATCATAAGGCCTCCTGGGTGTGAAGGTCCTGGTGTGTTGTGGAAACAATCTTTAGGGACAAGTGGGCAACTTACAAAACTAGAAAAGTTTGATGAAAATAAAACTCAGGGTGGCCAAATTTTATTTGTATTACCAGTTTAGCCAGTATAAATAATGACAGGTTTACTTTAAAATGCATCACTTGTAAATTATAGTTACTTTAAATAGAGAAAGCCACACACACAGGTATCCATCATTATAGAAGAGGTGAACACCCAATGTTCCATATTTCACACTAGGCTTTGTAGATTGCAGATTAAAACGCACTTCCAAGACACAGGTAAATTAACTGCCAAACAGTGGTGGCCTGTCCCCCCGACCCCATCCAAGCGTCTGGCCCCCTGATCTACATGCAGGGTGCCGGACGCATGGATTCCAATCAGGGTTTTTTTTTTTTTGAAGCTGTTTTTTTGAAGCTGTGATTAGAGCCAGAGGCTTTAATAGTCTTCAAAAAAGGTTGGGCTCAGGATGCAGAGCACTGCGCCCAAAGCCCACCAAGTTGTGTGACAATAGCGAATTAATATTCATGTAGCGCTACCCCCTGAGGAGCCGCTTAATGTATGTTTGGTTCTGTACTCTGCCTCTCAACCCCAAGAACGGTCCCAACCCCTCTGGCACATCTACTTGATAATATTAGTGTGGAACCCAGCATATAGAGAGAAAATACAATAATGATAAACCATGAAGTATATTTACTGAGGCCCTGGGTTCCATCACATCATCAGCTGTGGTAGTAAATAGAGACTCAGGCCTTGTACACACGACCGGTTTTCTCGGCTTTGTAGAAGAATAAAGTGATAAATGTTCCTTAACCACTTCGCGCCCGGGCCATATGAAAAAGACGTCCGCAAAGCGGTCGTCAATTGCTGATAGGAGGTCTATGGACATCCTCCCATTCACTTCCGCGATGCGCGCCACCGCGGGTGCGCATCGGGGAAAAGCTGTGCCCGCCGTGTCAGGCGGGTGCCGATGCGCGTGTCTGGCGGCCGCGATGTCCGCCAGGTACGAGCGATCGGCTGTCACAGAGCCAGGGACGTGGATCTCTGTGTGTAAACACAGAGATCCACGTCCTGTCGGGGAGAGGAGACGGATGGTGTGTCCCTTGTACATAGGGACAACCATCAGTCACCTCCCCCAGTCAGTCCCCTCCCCCCCACAGTAAGAACATCTAGCAGGGAACATATTAACCCCTTGATCGCCCCCTAGTGGTTAACCCCTTCCCTGCCAGTCACATTTATACAGTAATCAGTGCATATTTATAGCACTGTTCGCTGTATAAATGTCAATGGTCTCAAAAATGTGTCAAAAGTGTCCGATGTGTCCGCCATAATGTCACAGTCACAAAAAAAAAAATCGCAGATCGACGCCATTACTAGTAAAAAAAAATAAAAAAATCATAATTCTATTCCCTATTTTGTAGGCGCTATAACTTTTGCGCAAACCAATCACTATACGCTTATTGCGTTTTTTTTTTACCTAAAATATGTAGAATACGTATCGGCCTAAACTGAGGAAAAAAATAGTTTTTTTAAAAAAAATTGGGGATATTAATTATAGCAAAAATTAAAAAATATTGTGTTTTTTTCAAAATTGTCGCTCTATTTTTGTTTATAGCGCAAAAAATAAAAACCACAGAAATGATCAAATACCACCAAAAGAAATCTCTATTTGTGGGAAAAAAAGGACGTCAATTTTGTTTGGGAGCCACGTCGCATGACCGCGCAATTGTCATTCAAAGCGTGACAGTGCTGAAACCTGAAATTTCGCCTGGGCAGGAAGGGGGTTATGTGCCCAGTTGTCAAGTGGTTAATTTCCGGATGCCTTCAGCTAGCCTTATATTATACTGCAGTGTTGACTTGTGTATTTACTTGTAATCCAAAAGAAACAAAAGGGCAATAACTGTAGAATAAGATGCTATTGATTGCTTAGCTGAAGAACTGTTCCCACTTGTAAATTAGTTCTTATATGTGTGAATAATACAGTACTGACCTTACAGCACAGGGGAGAAAAGCAAGGCCCCAAAGTCTGGTTGTAAAATACTCAGGCGTAGCAGATCCACAGCCGTGGAACTACAAGTCTCACCAGCAGTCTATGGGAAAGAAACTCACTCAGCAATACTGCAGTCACTACTTGGATAAGCAGGTGCCCTCTCACCTCTGTGGATCCCAGCAGGCTGGTAGACTCCGTCCGGAATCTCCTTCTGGTGCTTCCGTCAGTGAAGATGGCGCCGCCGTGCTGCTACTCCAGATGGGCAGGAAGGCAGATGACTTCAAATGCTCTGAAGCGCGGGCCGATCCACCTGCTCGATTAGCAGGGCCGTCCACAAGCATCCCTCTGTGATCCGCCGATCCGGCTCTCCGCTGTAGGCCACAGTCTCTCTGTCCTGGTTACACACACAGACCACCTGCTGGCAGTTGAATGGCATCCAGAGAGGCCGAAAGCAGGCCATGCCTGTCCTTTTATCTCTTTTCCCAGCAGGCTGTTCTGTGACTTGGCATTGTGGGTCCTGTAGTCCCAAACTGATTTAAACAACTTGAGTCACTTCCTTATCCAAACTATATATCCCACAATGCATGGCTGTTTGCTTCTTAAACAGAAGGAAAAATCCTGACAGAGTTCAGCGGTCACTAGAGGGAGCCAAACCCTTACTTACTTACTTAAGAAACAATAAACTACTCAACATAATAACTTTAGTAGCAACCCCTGGGCTACATTCGCTATTGCAACACTTATTCTCCTCCTGGTCAATCAGGAAACGGGTCATAACATGAGACCCATCACCTGATTGGCTGAAGGGAGATCCTATCGGATTGGCTGCCAGGAGACGCAGGGGAACCGCTGAGAAAGCAGCCGCCCACAGCCCGGAGAGATGAGGGAAGTGCGGGGCTCTGACTATCTGACCGACCGCGCGGGGGGGGGGAGGGGTTGTTGCTGCCCGTGTCCTCGGCTTTCTTGTAATAACAATCGATGCAGCTAATCAGCCGCTCAATTTTTATTACAAGCAGCGGCAGGGGACGTTCCCCCCCAACTCCCGTGCTCTCCCGTCTTACCAGGGGGCCTGAGCAACCAGCCGGCAAGTAACCCTGAAGCGACCTCATGACATTACTTCTGGTTTACAGAAGACTTAAAGGCGCCAGATTTAAAAAAATTACAGTATTCAAAACAGCCCAACTTGGCTATTTGAATGCTTTTAAGTGCATAGGAGGAATTTCAGGTCTTATAGACCCCCGATCCCTCCATAAAGAGTACCTGTCACCACCTATTACTGTCACAAGGGATGTTTACATTCCTTGTGACAGCAATAAAAGTGATAAAAACATTTTTTTTTTAAAGGAACAGTGTAAAAATAAATAATATTTTTTTTTTTTAAAGTGCCCCATCCCTCTGTGCTTGCGTGCAGAAGCGAACGCATACGTAAGTCGCGCCCGCAAATGTAAACAGTGTTCAAATCACACATGAGCTTCCCAATGAATGGCTGTTCAGCGGGGACGTGTCAGGACAAGTCTGATCATTGGAGGAGAGCAGGCTGAGTTCCCAGCATAGCTGGAGAACTGACCACGCTGTGCTCTCCTGCTTAGTGTGGTCAGTTTTTAATAGGAAAGAAGAGGGGCTGACAGGAACACCAGAGATTTCACAGGAAGCAATACAAAGAGAACAGGATACTTTCACATACAAGTACCTTGTACAGTAGGTACATATTAGGAATATGAAGTGTTGGGGTAACAAACGCTTTAGGTGTCCTGTAGACTATTTTTCATTATATTGAATCATAGTATGTTATATTGTCACCTTGTAGGGCCCCCTGTGAGCTCCAAAACCTCTCCTTTTCCCTTTTGCTTCCATTTGTCTGGAAGTAGCAGTGCATATTAGTTGCGGTCTTGTGCACTGCCCTATTTACACCTTCTCTGTGCAGCAGCCTCCCAGCACCCCCTAATACTTGGGTAAAAAATAAATAAAATTGCGCATAGTAAAATGAGTGAGCACCTCTCCGTCGGCTTCCGGGTCTCCAGGGAGTTCCGTCGGAGATCCGGTGACATCACGGACACCGGCGGGGCTTGCCATGTCCATCTGAAGGGCTCCTTTGCTGTGCCTTCATATCTGCATGCCGGCGGGACCTTACCATCTGCCACACGCAAGGCCTGTTACACTTCCCTCTATCACTTCCCTCTATCAACCTGGGATTCTATAGCCATCCACTGGGAGTTGTGATAGTTCCCTTCACGGGACATCTACATGCCGACGGACTGATGTTAACCCCTCCTCATCTGGATTCAGCAGTGGTATCGTTGTACACATTTTTTTACCAGTATCATACTTAGCTACATGTTTTTATGACTGCTTTTGCTACCGTTTGGTATTACTCGCACCATTTTTACAGTTTATGTACTGTAGCTACATCGATTTTATTTATAGTGAAATATTTATTTTATTACCTACTTGAAGACTATAAAAGTTTTAATGCTATTCCCATCGAGCGCTGCCATCCATTTTTCCAGTGGTTGGTAGCTGCACTGGGAATCAGCCTGCAAGGAGATCAGCTAAAAGTAGTTGGATCTGTATGTGCGTTATAATTAATCGAAATTAGTCGATTCATCGATTTAAAAAAAAAAAAGATTAATCGAACACGAAAATTTTAATCAGTAACAGCCCTAATAAAAGGTAAAATAAAATCACTGTGACAATGGATATAAAGATAATGACATAACGTATCAGTCCATCTTGATTGAATATACCATAACGGTGCGACGGTGTGAATATATATCAACACAAGTGTATAATGTAAAATGATAAATCTTGAAAAAAGTGCTTGATCATGAAGTGCAGTCAAGGAAAGTAAGGTTGGCATGGCTACCAGATGGGGTGGACACATGTTCCCTACAGCACATGGGTCAAACAGGCATAGTGAGGACTTGGCCTCAATGTAGTAATTTGTGGATGGAGCAGTAGGTGGAAGGTAGACCTCAAAGGATCGATGATGGTTGATCGCACTTCAGACAGACGAACCGTCATTGACTGTTTCTCAGAATGAGATGCTGTCTCTCTGGATGCTTGGATCGCAAAGGCATTACCTGAGCCCATCGTGATCCAGCGATCTGCGCAAGAGCCTCTGCTCCCTGGATACTCTCCCTCTTCATTGGCTACCACTGATGTCAATCAAAGCCAGTGGGCCAATGAGGAGAGAGAGGGGGCGGGGCTCTGTGTGTGTATGGACATGCAGAGCCATGGTTCAGGAGCGAGCCTACTAAGGTGCCCCCATTGAAATCTGCTTGCTCTGGGGACACTGGGCAGGAGAGAGGGGCCAGGAGCGCCAGCAGGGGGACCCGAGAAGAGGAGGATCAGGGCTGCTCTGTTCAAAACCAACTGCATAGAGCAGGTAAGTATAACATGTTTGTTATTAAAAAAGCCTTTAATATCACTTTAAAGCGACGCAGTGCCGTATCACAAAAAATGGCCTGGTCATGAAGGGGGTAAACCTTCTAGAGCTGAAGTGGTTAAGTACCTAGTAGAATCCAATATTTGTATATTAGGGGAGTTCCCAGGTACTCTGCATGGTACAGCTTCCACTCACATTCTGATGCACCTTCACGTAAGAAACAAAGACTAACAAATACAGCAGTTGCTTTAGGCCTCTTGCACATGATACTTTTGTTTAACCACTGCAGCCCCGGAAGATTTGGCTCCTCAATGACCAGGCCATTTTTTGCGATACGGCATGCGCGACGCTTTAACTGACAACTGCGCGGTCGTTCTACGTTGTACCCAAACAAAATTGAGGTCCTTTTGTTCCCACAAATAGAGCTTTCTTTTGGTGGTATTTTATCACCTCTGCGGTTTTTATTTTTTGCGCTATAAACAAAAAAAGAGCAACAATTTTGTAAAAAAAAAAAACACAATATTTTGTACTTTTTGCTATAATAAATATCCCCATTTTTTTTTAAAAAAGCAATTTTTTTCCTCAGTTTAGGCCGATGTGTATTCTTCTACATATTTTTTTTACTAGTAATGGCGGCTATTTTTATCGGGACTGCAACATTATGGCGGACATATCGGACACCTTTGACACATTTTTGGACCATTGGCATTTATACAGCGATCAGTGCTATAAAAATGCACTGATTACTGTATAAATGTCACTGGTAGAGAAGGGGTTAACACTAGGGGGCGATCAAGGGGTTAACTGTGTTCCCTAGTGTGTGTTCTATGTAGATTGTCACCTGCCACATGTTTATAAAACAACAATGTCACCAGCGCTAACACTGTGGAAATGTGTGCAATTAAAATAAAAAACAGTGGGACGGGAGCAAGAGTCACTGGAGAGGAATATGAGTCAAGTGCAGCTGTATAAGGACCGTAACTGGAAAATATGGATACAAACACACACTACACAGTAATCCAGCGCTAATAGGGCACAAAGAGCAGATAGTCTCATAACGGTTGCAAGAAGCTGATAGTTTATTCAACCAAAAAAATTGTGACGATAAAATACAGTCCTGAATCGGATTGTCATTTGCCACGTCACCTGCCACCAGATGCGGATTGTCACTTGCCACGTCACCTGCCACACGTTGCGGATTGTCACTTGCCTGCCACCATATGCAGATTGTCACCTGCCACACGTTGCGGATTGTCACTTGCCACGTCACCTGCCACCAGATGTGGATTGTCACTTGCCACGTCACCTGCCACCAGATGTGGATTGTCACTTGCCACGTCACCTGCCCCCAGATGCGGATTGTCACTTGCCACGTCACCTGCCACACCTTGCGGATTGTCACTTGCCACGTCACCTGCCACCAGATGCGGATTGTCACTTGCCACGTCACCTGCCACACGTTGCGGATTGTCACTTGCCTGCCACCTGATGCAGATTGTCACCTGCCACACATTGTGGATTGTAACTTGCCTGCAGCAGATGCAGATTGTCACTTGCCACATGTTGCGGATTGTCACTTGCCACGTCACCTGCCACCAGATGCGGATTGTCACTTGCCACGTCACCTGCCACATGTTGCGGATTGTCACTTGCCTACCACCAAATGCAGATTGTTACCTTCCACACATTGCGGATTGTCACTTGCCACGTCACCTGCCACCAGATGCGGATTGTCACTTGCCACGTCACCTGCCACATGTTGCGGATTGTCACTTGCCTACCACCAGATGCAGATTGTTACCTTCCACACATTGCGGATTGTCACTTGCCACGTCACCTGCCACCAGATGCGGATTGTCACTTGCCACGTCACCTGCCATACATTGCGGAATGTCACTTGCCATGTCACCCCCCCTGGATCTGCCCCTGCCCTGTTGTGTCTCTCGTGCAAGCGATCACAAGCATCGGCACCCCCGCAGTGCAGTACGCGCCTGCTATCTTGCTTAACCACTTCAGCCCCAGAAGATTTGGCTGCTCAATAACCAGGCCATTGTTTGCGATATGGCACTGTGTCACTTTAACTGACAATTGCAGTTAATCGACGTTGTACCCAAACAAAATTTACGTCCTTTTTTCCCCACAAATAGAGCTTTCTTTTGGTGGTATTTGATCACCTCTGCGGTTTTTATTTTTTGTGCTATAAACAAAAGAAGAGCGACAATTTTGAAAAAAAAACACAATACTTTGTACTTTTTGCTATAATAAATATCCCACATTTAAAAAAAAAAAACGAATTTCTTTCTAAGTTTAGGCCGATACGTATTCTTCTACATATATTTGGTATAAAAAAAAAAAGTCGCAATAAGCGTATATTGATTGGTTTGCGCAAAAGTTATAGTGTCTACAAAATAAGGGATAAATTTATGGCATTTTTATTATTATTATTTTTACTAGTAATGGCGGCGATCTGCGATTTTTATTGGGACTGTGATATTACGGCGGACAAATTGGACACTTTTGACACATTTTTTGGACCATTGACATTTATAGAGCGATCAGTGCTATAAAAATGCACTGATTACTGTGTAAATGTCACTGGCAGGGAAGGAGTTAACACCAGGGGGCGATCAAGGGGTTAAATGTGTTCCCTAGTGTGTGTTCTAACTGTGGGAGGGATGGGACTGTCTAGGAGGAGAGATAGATCGGTGTTCACTACTCCCCTGAAAGAACCGGGATCTGTGTGTTGTGACAGCAGGAAGGTAAAGTCACCTGGTTGCATCCAGGGGGGTAGATATATTTCGCCCAGATTCAGGCTTTACGCCGACTTATACAACTAGGTGGAGAGTTGTATAAGCCCAGCTGAGGATAGTGGGCTCATGGATGACTCATACCTCTAGGGAGAGTGTGGGGCGTCGTGCAGACAGGGAGTTGATGAGACCAGCTGAAGCTTGTCAGCTCATTTAGGCCTCTATAAGAACTCCCAGCTTCATTAGGGGTTAGCTCATGCCTGGAAGCAGACCTGTGTGGACTTCCTGGAGAGAGTGAACCCTTGTGCGGTGAGACAAAGCCTGTGTGGCTATTTGCTTGGACATTTAAAACCAGGGACTTAGGGACTAGGACAGCACTAGGCTGATCCCAGTTGTTAGTTAGGAAACCTGTATGTTTAGTCAGAGGTCAAATTGACCAGGATTTATTTTGTTTATGTTTCTTTTGCTTTGCTGTGTTTTTGTCACTGTAAATAGAAAATAAACCGCACCTTTTTGATTTTGAAAACCACAACCTCCGTCTGCTGGGCCTGTTTTTGTGTGGGGAGCCCATCCCGGGGGTCACACACACCCGCTGCCGAGCTAACCCCCTCACAGTGTTTACACACACAGATCCCGATTCTCGCTCTGTCACAAGCGATCACGGCTGCCCAGCGGTCATCACGCCCACCGGGCACTCGCAACGGCTCCAGGTACACGCTGCCAGCCCGCACGCGCCCCTAGTGGCCAAAAGAAAAAGCAACATAAGTGTAGCACTTACCCCCATTTAAGGGATCGGCTGGTTTTGTTGGGTCTTGCGAACTACCCCTTAGGCTTCCGTTGTCAGGGTATAGAAAGAAAGTCTCCAAACAGGCCAATGTCCACACAAATGTAAAACCCAAACAGTAAGGCTTTATTTACTTTTGCTGAGAGAAACTTGAGAGGAAAGCAAGACATGAGAGAAGAACAGGGGAAGGTTCAGGTACACAGCACTAAAGTTGCAATCTGAGTGGGTATTGCTCACCCAGATAGTCCCGTTTAGTGGTCCTAGCAGCCGGAATGAAGCACGAATCAATCTTTCGTTTAGAAAGTAGGGAAAGTAAGGATACGATCAGGAATCCTCTGCCACAGAATTATTGAAAGTCCCGAACCTCCCAGCCAAGCAATAGTAAGAGAACCTTAATGCCGAATTAGCATATTGCAGGGCTTGTAATGATGATGATGGATCCCTCCTTAGGTGAGCTCCAGGCCTCCTCCCGAGACAGCAGTATCGTCGCTAGTCTCCTCTGGGACAGATCCTCCCCTGGTCTCCTTCCCCAAGCGATGAGCTTCCCGCAAGTGGGCAGCCTGGGATCCTTTCCTGAGTTGTAGGCCCCAGCCAATAGAGCTGGGCCTAACAGGTAGCGATGTAGCCTCGGGCTGAAGGTGCCCGGGGCCAGAACACACACTCACCCCGTGCCATGCAGGCCACGAGGCGCGCACACCAACGGATGGGCTCCAAGAACGGAACCCCAGAACGGACCCAAATTAATGGCGTCTGCCCCTTATGTACCCTCTTCCAGCATGCACAGCGGGTAGACCACGCCCACTGTATGGCTACCGAGAAAGGACACCCAAGGTGTTGTGATACCCCATGTAGTTCAACCTATGCCGGTGGTGACAGTGCCACCTACAGGCGAATAGGGAACATTACTGCCAGGCAGCATCACACCCAGAGCAGAAGCAAATTTAGAACAATCAACATGTCTGAGCCCAACTACTGGCTCAGACTACCCTTAAACTTCAAACATAGAGCCCCCAAATATTGGGGAGGGCGCTACACAAGGTAACGTCGATTTGCCCAGCCGAGCCAACCTGCCGCAGTAAAACTGCGGCTGGTCGGCAAGTGGTTAAAGGAGCCATCGTACAGCTACGACGGCTCGCGGGATCGTGCCGACCTGCCGCAGTATAATGACGGTGGCTGGTCGGCAAGTGGTTAAGCATCTACTTTTTCAGACTTTTTTTTTGTATGTAGTTGCGCGTATTTACACGCATTTTTGCGTATATGCTTTTGCGCATTTTCGTACGCACTCGTGCATTTTTCCGCAAATGTGTGAAAACTTATTCTCGCGTTCTCATTCTGCACAATATGTAAATGGACATTTAAGCGCGTCTGTGCACATTTGCGCGTATTTGCGCACGTGAGGAGTAAATGACTGCAGATTTTTCTATATATATATATTTTTTTATTAAAGAATGCACAACGCATGTTAACGCACCTGTGTGCATAGGCACATTACAATCAATGGGCTGTATTTTAGCTCAGTAAAAAAATAAGCTGTACTGGGTGTGCAAGAGGCCTTAAATGAAAAATAACTTCACAATAATATGTCGCCCTAAACTTTTGCAAGACATTTACACCTCTTGTGCTCTTGCATAACAATAAGAATGGTAATGCGATTTTCCAAGAATTTTAATATAGTATTTTTGGCAACATAATTTTATTTTTTCATCTCAAATGATTAATACATAGGGCGGGGTGACAGATTAACCAGCACGTTGTTATTTAACTTGTAATATGACCGATGAAGAACTATGATTATAATTTATAAGTGTAAGAACGGAAAGGAGGTGTTTGTGTTTCTAATAAAATAATCTCAGCCACATGCAGCTACAGTATATATATGTAAAGACCTCGGCAAAGTATGTGTTAAGTGGCGGTAGGCTTGCCAGGGGCACACCCACCCTTACATCATTACTTCCTACTTTAGGGCTGCATTCACAAAGTTTTTCTGGCTTTTTTTTTCTCATTTTTGGAGTGTTCATATGCACGTTTTTGCGCATTTTTATACATAATTTTTGAGCTTTGGCGTTGTTTTATTAGCCAATAGCGAAAATAATCATCTGTTGCATCATTTCTTGCTCGGTATTTCAGCTTTTCCATCAGCTTTTATTCATTTTTTTAAATTCTTATTATTCATTTATTTTTGTTGTATTTTTTCAAGGGTAAGGGGCTAGAGTTAAGGTTAGGTTAGGGTTAAGATTAGGAGTTGGGGTTTGGGTTAGGTATTATTATTTTATTTATCATCTTATTTATTTATTTTATTTATTTTTGTTAGGGTTAGGGTGTTTATACTACTAATAATATTAAATTAATAAATAAATGTAAAATAACTACACAAATAAATAAAACAAATTATTAATAAATTCAATAAATGAATACTATTACTATGTAATACTAAATAAATAATTAATTAACCCCTAACCCTTAAAAAAGTAATAAAAAAAATTATAATCAGAATTATTATTATATTATTATTAATAATGTATTTTTTGTTCGGGTTTAAGTGTTTATTGTTTTATTATCATTATTATTATTATTAATAATAATAATTTATTTAATATATTTTTTAAGGTTGGGGGTTAGTTATATATTAATTTATTTTATTTATGATGATTTATGATTTATGATGATTTTTAGTTATTTGTGTACTTTTGATTTTACATTTATTTATTCATATATTATTACAATTTTTTTTTCATTTGAGCAGACAATTGCGCAAAAACATTCATTAATTTCCATTAATTTCTATAGGAATAAAAATGTGCCAAAAACGTCCAAATCTGTCCAAATCTGCCCAATTTAAGCTAAAAAAAGCTTGAGAACTTTTTTTGAGCTTCAGCCGACTTGGAGTGAAGATGTGAACCATCTCTATAGAGAATATCTGATTATTTTTTTTCTCCTCCAGCGTTTTGGAGCTTCGAGCTTCCAGCTACAAAACACTGAGTTGTGAATGTCCCCTCTCCAGTTGCCCAAAAAATCAACCCCCCCCCCCCACCCCAATTTGCTGATAAATTGGCTGCAATGTAGTCAGCACTTTGAGGTTATAGTAATTAGGGTTGTCACGATACCGATACTAGTATCAGTATCAGTGCCGATACCGAGCATTTGCCCGAGTACTTGCTCCGATGCCTAATCGGATACCTGGACAGTCAGGGGTGATTGGTGCGGCACTGGGGAGGAGTTACAATCACCAATCTCCCTGTAAAGATTTCAATAAAGTAGCTGAAAGCCGTGGGAGGGAGAGGAGGAGAAGCGGCTGTCAGCTGCTTTATTAAAATCTATACAGGAAAATCTGTGATTGTATCTCCTCCCCACCGCCACACCGATCACCCCTGACTGTCTCCCATATGCTCCTCCAGTCTCCCTCCATGCTCCTCAGTCCCCCTCTATGCTCCGGTCCCCCTCTGTACTCCTCAGTCCTCCTCCGTGCTCCGGTACCCCTTCTTGCTGCAGTCCCCCTCCGTGCTCCTCGGTCCCCCTCCATGTTCCTCGGTCCCCCTCTGTGCTCCTCGATCCCCCTCCGTGCTCCGGTCCCCCTCCGTGCTCCTCAGTACCCCTCCATGCTCGGGTCCCCCCCAGTGCTTCTCGGTCCCCCTCCGTGCTCCGGTCCCCCTCCATGCTCCTCAGTCCCCCTCTGTGCTCCAGTCCCCCTCTGTGCTCCAGTCCCCCTCCGTGCTCCTTGGTCCTCCTCCGTGCTACGGTGCCCCTCCATGCTCCTCGGTTTCTTTCCATGCTCCGGTCCCCCTACGTGTTCCTCAGTCCCCCTCCATGCTCCTCTGCCCCCTCTGTCCTCGACCCGATTGCAAGGAAAATGTCCCCAGAGCTTAGTGAATATGGGGAAATGTCACTTAGTAAAGAATACCCAATCACATGCAAGGAAAATAGCTTGAATATTTGCTTGCACATGATTCGATAATGTGCAGCAGAGTCAGAGTCAGCATCCAGTGGCAGCTGGTGCTCAAAATTTTTGGGGACCAACTGTGCCCATTATATGCAGCCAACTGTGCCCAGCAAATGCAGCCCCTGTGCCCATCATATGAAGCCAGCTGTGCCCATCATATGCAGCCAATTGTGGCTATCATGTGCAGCCACTGTGTCCATCATATGCAGCCAACTGTGCCCATAATATGCAGCCACTGTGCCCATCATATGCAGCCAACTGTGCCCAGCAAATGCAGCCAACTGTGCCCAGCAAATGCAGCCAACTGTGCCCAGCAAATGCAGCCAACTGTGCCCAGCAAAATCAGCCACCTGTGCCCATAATATGCAGCCACCTCTTCCCATCATATGCAGCCACCTCTGCCCATCATATGCAGCCAACTGTGCACATCATATGCAGCCACTGTGCACATCATATGCAGCCACTGTGCCCATCATATGCAGCCACTGTGCCCATCATATGCAGCCACCTGTGGCCATAATATGCAGCCTCTGTGCTCATTATATGCAGCCTCTGTGCTCATTATATGCAGCCTCTGTGCCCATAATATGCAGCCTCTGTGCCCATCATATGCAGCTACAGTGCCCATCATATGCAGCCAACTGTGTCCATCATATGCAGCCTTTGTGCCCATAATATGCAGGGACTTCATGCCAAAAAGGTCATCGCTCCTTGCATCATATTGGTTAGAGAGTTAATGCATCACTTTTTCTTGTTGACCATATCAACACCTTGAAGCATCTGTTTCCCCTTGATCACTCATTTAGGGCTCAAAGCACTTCCTTCATTTTGAGTAACTAAATAATTTGGCCATTTCAAATATTACAAAACGTAAGTGTCACTTTTTCAGTGGATACTGGAGAGTTAAACCATCTGGGTTTTCATATATATGTTATTTGGATGTGGCTTTCCCCGTATCCAAGGCATGACAGGCGAGTGTGACCAGCTCTCAATGGTGCCGATTCACATAGGTCCGGGAGGGCCACAGTCCGGATTGCAGAAGGTACTGTGCATCCTTGGGTCCAGTTTAGGTGCGAATTCAGGCACGAGTTCAGACCTGAATCGCACCTGAACCGGAAAATTGGACCTGAATCGCACCAGACCCTGTGCTGTGAAATATGTGATCCCGGCCCAACAGTTATTTTGTTTCTGTGAGACTCCACCGGTGAGCTCTCTGCTTATGCATTTCCAGGTCTGCACTGCAGCCACAGCCATAATGATGGTACCATTCTCCCTTTTGGATTTGTAATGTATTTTATATTATGGATAATGCAACAGGAGCAGTGAGAAGTGGATGCTAGTCAAGCACATTTAAAACTCCATGGTGGGCAGTGACAAAACCTGGAGCTATGTGAAGGAGATCTTGCTACTAAAGCCCCTACTAGGTAAAGTAATATATGTCACAGCCCACCAAAATCCACCTGTAACAAAAATATAACTTGCATATAAACCTATCCTTTCAAAACTAAATTTTCCCCATGATCCCCTAGACCAGTGATGGTGAACCTTGGCACCCCAGATGTTTTGGAACTACATTTCCCATGATGCTCATGCACTCTGCAGTGTAATTTAGCATCATGGGAAATGTAGTTCCAAAACATCTGGAGTGCCAAGGTTCGCCATCACTGCTCTAGACCAGGGGTCTCCAAACGACGGCCCGGGGGCCAGGTGCGGCCCGTTTCTTGCTTTTATACGGCCCTTGGGGCACTGTTTCATCCACTAATAAAAACAATGGGAAATAATTCCCCCCCCCCCCACTCACACCAATGAAGGGACACAATTCCTCCCAATTACACAAAAAATGGGGCACTATTCCCCCCAATGACACCAACGATGGGGCACAATTACTCCCAATGACACCAACGATTGGGTGTAATTTCTTCCAATGACAGAAATAATGGGGTCCAATGACACCAAGGAAGGGGCACAATTCCTCCCAGTGACACCAAGGACGGGGCACAATTCCTCCCAGTGACACCAAGGACGGGGCACAATTCCTCCCAGTGACACAAAGGACGGGGCACAATTCCTCCCAGTGACACAAAGGATGGGGCACAATTCCTCCCAGTGACACCAAGGATGGGGCACAATTCCTCCTAGTGACACTAACGACGGGGCACAATTTCTCCCAGTGACACTAAGGACGGGGCACAATTTCTCCCAATGACACCAATAATGGAGCCCAATAAGGGGGCACAATTCTTCCCAGTGACACAAATGATGAGACACATTTATTCCCACTGAGACGAACCGTGGGGCATTATTTATTTTTTCTCACTGATGTCAGGACCATTTCTAATCCCAATGGCCACAGTCCGGCCCCCCTAAAATCTGAAGGACAGTAAACTGGCCCTTTGTTTAGAAAGTTTGGAGACCCTTGCTCTAGACCAATAACTAAAGTTGAAATAAATGCAGTATATGTGAACTTATCCTTCAAGAGATTTGTAATTATGTTCACCCACTGTTTTCCAAATGTCCCTTCCTGACAGCAAGCCCAGCCAGGTCCTTTAACACCAGTGCAGTTAAAGTGGTTGTACACCCTGTACAACCACTTTTACCTACAGGTATGCCTAGATTAAGGCTTACCTAAAGGTGCTCGAAATATCTCCTAAGGTCGGGTTCACACTTGTGCGACACGACAGCCGTCCTTCTTTGGATCCAACTTTGCCCTGCGACATGAAGCTGACATATGTCCAACTTTCAATGAACGGGGATCCGACTTGGATCCCCGCCAATACCAGGCACTGTGTTTAGTATGAATCTTGAGGGGGAACTCCAGGTCAAATTTTAAATAAAAAACCAGCATGGGTTCCCCCTCCAAGAGCATACCAGGCCCTTGGGTCTGGTCTGGATTTGAAGGGGAACCCCTACGCCGAAAAAACGGCGTGGGGGTCCCCCCGAAATCCAAGCCAGACCCTTATCCGAGCACGCAACCTGGCAGGCCGCAGGGGAAGAGGGGGGGGACGAGGGAGCGGCCCTCCCCCCCTTCCTGAACCGTACCAGGCCGCATGCCCTCAACATGGGGGGTTTGGTGCTCTGGGGCAGGGGGGCGACCTGCGGCCCCCCCACCCCACAGCACCCTGCCCCCATGTTGATGAGGACATTGCCTCTTCCCGACAACCCTGGCCGTTGATTTCAGGGTCTGCGGGCGGGGGGCTTATCGGAATCCGGGAGCCCCCCTTTAATAAGGGAGCCCCCAGATCCCGGCCCCCCACCCTATGTGAATGAGTATGGGGTACATCGTACCCCTATAACCAAAGACACAAAAAGACAGACAAAACCCAAGCTCAAACTTACCAACCAATCAGAAACCAACCAAAATCACCTGTCTAATAGTGCGTTTAAAAACAGGGGTTTAGTTGCACGCATTTGCAAATACATGTGTAAGCTGCAGGCCTCGTCAAGGCTGACCACAATGACAAAAAATGCCAACAATGCGTGCAACTAAACCCCTGTTTTTAAACGCACTATTAGACAGGTGATTTTGGTTGGTTGCTGATTGGTTGGTAAGTTTGAGCTTGGGTTTTGTCTGTCTTTTTGTGTCTTTGGTTATATGTGATTCGCCCACCCCAGTGCTCCTTGCTGTGAAGACCAGTCATAGATAAAGGCAGTGACATTTTGTTTGTTGTAATTTTGGCATTTTTTGTCATTGTGGTCAGGCAACGCACTGGCACCTTTGCTTCTATGCGCTGGGTGCCTAGTGTGCTCCTGCCCCTTTAAAGGAGGTTGGGCCCCCTCCAGTTATCTGCCCTTTATCTATCCATCAGCATACATGTGCTTCCACTGAGAAGACTTTAAATTTCAGAGCTATCGGGTGGCCCCGGAGCATGTGACTGTGACGTCATGGGAGCATGTGACTGTGATGTCATGAGAAGCCTATATAAATCGGAGCGGAGCGAACAGCCAGTATTACAGTGGGGGGAAGCGACGAGTCAACATCAAGGAGGAGAAGAGAGAAGAAGACGCCGGCGGCGACGGGAAGACCGGCCCCTTACTAGCAAAAGAGCTGGAAGAAGATAGTGGAGGGGCTGGCAGAAGGACAACGGAGAGCCGGACGAGACGACAGGAAGACCGGGCCTCTCCGCTAGCAAAAGAGCTGGAAGAAGATAGCGGTGGCCCGGCGGAAGAAAGAACCGGAGAGCGAGAGAAGAACCGGAGAGCGGGAGAAGAAGAAGGCGACGGAGAAGACCGGGCCAGACTAGCAAAAGAGCTGGAAGAAGATAGCGGAGGCCCGGCAGAAGAAAGAACCGGAGAGCGCGGAGATGACACCGGAGACCCCCGAAGTCGGAAGAAGACCCCCGGAGCTGTGTAATAAATTACTTTAAAAAGCTGTGTTGTGTTTTTTTCCTTGACATTTTTTCCACCAGGTGAATGGTAGGGGTACGATGTACCCCATACTCATTCCCATAGGGTGGGGGGCCGGGATCTGGGGGCTCCCTTATTAAAGGGGGGCTCCCGGATTCCGATAAGCCCCCCGCCCGCAGACCCCGACAACCAATGGCCAGGGTTATCGGGAAGAGGCCCTGTCCTCATCAACATGGGGGCAGGGTGCTGTGGGGTGGGGGGCCGCAGGTCGCCCCCCTGCCCCAAAGCACCAAACCCCCCATGTTGAGGGCATGCGGCCTGGTACGGTTCAGGAGGGAGGGGGGGCGCTCTCTCGCCCCCCCTCTTCCCCTGCGGCCTGCCAGGTTGCGTGCTCGGATAAAGGTCTGGTTTGGATTTCGCGGGGACCCCCATGCTCCCATGAGCTCCCAATGTTGGAGCGTTTGTCGCCCCAGTGTGAACCCGGCCTAAACCTCTACGGTTTAGGAGATATTTACAATAATGACGCAGGCGCACTTTAGAAACGGCGATCGTGCCGTTTCTAAAGGGGGTCATGCCGTGACTGGCGGCTCCTGCACGTACTGATCAGAGCATTTCTGTTTGTCTAGAACAGTGGTCTCCAAACTTCGGCCTGGGGGCCAGATACAGCCCTTTGCTTGCTTTTATCTGGTGTGACAGCAGGAAGGTAAAGTCACCTGGTTGCATCCAGGGGGGTAGGTATATTTCTCCCAGATTCAGGCTTTATGCCGACTTATACAACTAGGGAGAGAGTTGATGAAGCCCAGCTGAGGCTAGTGGGCTCATGGATGATTCATACCTCTAGGGAGAGGGCTGGGCGTCGTGCAGGCAGGGAGTTGATGAGGCCAGCTGAAGCTTGTCAGCTCGTTTAAGGCCTCTATAAAAACTCCCAGATTCATTAGGTGTTTGCTCATGCCTGGACCCAGACCTGTGTGGACTGTCTAGGGAGAGTGAACCCCTGTGCGGTGAGACAAAGCCTGTGTGGCTATTTGTTTGGACATTTACTAAACCAGGGACTTAGGGACTAGGACAGCACCAGGCTGATCCCAGTTGTTAGTTAGGAAACCTGCATGTTTAGTCAGAGGTCAAGCTGACCAGGGTTTATTTTGTTTATGTTTCTTTTTGCTTTGCTGTGTTTTTTGTCACTGTAAATAGAGAAATAAACCGCACCTTTTTGATCTTGAAAACCACAACCTCCGTCTGCTGGGCCTGTTTTTGTGTGGGGAGCCCATCCAGGGGATCACACAAACCCGCTGCCGAGCTAACCCCCCCCCACAGTTGGTGGAGAACCAGTGGCAGTTTTTTTTTAAGCCAGCATGGAGGAGATACTGAAACAGCTGGCTCTAGCAAATGCCAATCAACAGCAGACAAATGCAGGTTTGCAAAAGAGCCTTGCAGCTCAACAACAGAGCTTCGCAGCCCAGCAGCAAGCTCATCAACAGAGCCTTGCAGCCCAGCAGCAATCTGAGGCCCGCTTCATAGACCTGTTACAGAAGCAAGAGCAGAGACTACAACAAATGGAAGCAGTAATGCAGCAACGTCCGCAGACCAGTGAGGAAAGCCGTCCCACTAATACCGCGTCCTTTGGGGTGAGTCGTTTATTGACAAAAATGACTGGAGAGGATGATCCAGAGGTATTTTTGACCACATTTGAAAGGACTGCTGAAAGAGAAAAGTGGCCTGAGGAGCAGTGGGCTGGACTGGTGGCTCCTCTGTTAACTGGTGAATCGCAGAAGGCTTACTATGACCTAGAGCCTGACCAAGCAAAAGACTATGTGATGCTAAAAGCTGAAATATTGGCAAGGCTGGGTGTCACCCTGGCTGTCCGGGCTCAGCGTGTGCATAACTGGACTTTCCAGCTTGGAAAACCCCCCAGGTCTCAAATGTATGATCTCATTCACCTGAGCAGGAAGTGGCTACAGCCAGAGAATTTGTCCGCACCAGAGATTGTGGAACGTGTTGTAATGGATCGGTTTTTGAGAGCTCTTCCTACTGCCATCCAAAAGTGGGTAAGCCATGGAGACCCAGAGACGGCCGGTGGTCTTGTGGATCGTGTAGAGAAATACTTAGCTACAGAGAACCTGACGGCCTCTTCCAGAGACTCTCGGACTTTCCACCCTAAGACCAGACCATCCCCAGGGGCGGATAAGAGGATTCCAAGGGGTGAGGGTGGAGAGAGTGAGAGGGTGGGAGCTCTACCCAAAGTTTGGCGAGAACAGCCTGGGAAGTCAGGGGCTCAAGAGGCAGCCAAAAGGATTGTTTGCTACCGCTGCCGGCAAGCGGGACATATTGCAGCAAATTGCCCGGTTGTGGAGGAACCCATGCAATGTGACTTTCTGACGGACCGACGTCAGTCGCTGTGTGCGACAGTCGCATGCACTGCCATTCGGGGAACTGAGAAACATTTATGCAAAATGTGTATTAATGGTAGAAATGTTGTGGTATTGCTGGATTCAGGTAGCCTTGTGACCCTGATAAAGGCTGAATTAGTTAAAACAGAGGTCTCTGGGAATAGCAAGGTAGCTGTTATTTGTGTGCATGGGGACACCCGAGAGTATCCAGTGACTACAGTGTGTTTCGAGACCCCCAAAGGTACCCTCTCTCATCCAGTGGGGTTAGTATCTCAATTACCGCATGATGCCATTGTGGGAAGGGATTTTCCAAAGTTCTGGGAACTGTGGGATGATCCTGAGCCCCCCACTGGTGCCCCTATGTACCAGGAATGTGATAGCCAGAACTCCTCTGAGAGTGGTGAGGACTCTCCAGAATTTCCCTTGTCAGTATTGGCAGGGGAGACTCAAGAAACTGGAGAGGAGCCCACCTCCTCAGACGAAAACCTACCGTCTGTGGAGTTTTCTGATCTTGAGGTTCACAGGGAAAATTTTGCCACAGAACAGTTAAAAGACCCCGCCCTAATAAAGGCACGGGAAAACGTAGTGGAAATAGATGGCGAGTTAGTGAACCCAGATAATACCTGCACTTACCCATACTTCAGCGTAGAGAAGGACCTACTGTATCGGGTGGCAAAAAGGGCAGAAGAAACCGTTGAGCAGCTTGTGGTGCCCAAACCTTACAGGAAGTTGGTGTTGGAGTTGGCCCATGGGCACATTCTTGGAGGTCATCTGGGGACAGAGAAAACCCGAGAGAGGGTATTACAGAGATTCTATTGGCCTGGGGTGATGAAGGACATAGAAAATTATTGTTCCTCCTGCCCTGTGTGTCAGAGGTCGGCCCCGATGCCACATTTCCGTAGCCCGCTGGTCCCTCTACCCATCATTGAGGTCCCGTTTGAGAGAATCGCAATGGATTTGGTAGGTCCTATAATCAAGTCCGCTAGGGGGCACCAGTACATATTGGTTATAATGGACTATGCCACCCGTTATCCAGAAGCGATCCCTCTCAGAAATACCTCGGCCAAAACCATAGCCAAAGAGCTATCTCTTGTTTTTAGCCGGGTGGGTATTTGTAAAGAACTGCTTACGGACCAAGGTACACCCTTTATGTCCCGGGTTATGAAAGAGCTGTGTAAATTGTTCAAAGTGACGCAATTGCGTACATCTGTGTATCACCCCTAAACCGATGGGCTGGTTGAAAGATTCAACAAAACCCTAAAACAAATGTTGAAGAAAGTGGTGGATAGAGATGGAAAGGATTGGGACTGTCTACTTCCTTATTTGATGTTTGCTATTAGGGAGGTGCCCCAATCCTCTACGGGATTCTCCCCCTTTGAGTTACTGTATGGGAGACACCCAAGAGGGCTGTTGGATATTGCCAAGGAAACCTGGGAAAGTGAGAGTTCTCCCCACAGGAGTGTGATTGAGCATGTCGCCCTGATGCAAGATCGAATTGCACAGGTAATGCCCATCGTGAAGGAACATTTGGCCCAAGCGCAGTTGGCACAGCAGAGAGTGTACAACCGTGGAGCCAAGACCCGTACCTTTTCCCCGGGGGATAGGATATTGGTACTTGTCCCTACGGTTGAAAGTAAATTCCTTGCCAAATGGCAAGGCCCCTACGAGATAATGGAAAAAGTGAGCGAAGTGAATTACAAGGTCAGACAACCAGGAAGGCGAAAGCCCGAACAGATCTATCACGTTAATCTGTTGAAAGCCTGGAGGGATAGAGAGTCCCTAGTCGCAGAAACTTGGTCACCAGCTCAAACTGGTTGCGTGATTCCGGAGGTTGGAATAGCAGCCACCTTGTCACAACCCCAACAACAGGAGGTTAAGGAGTTTGTGCTTCGCAACAAGGAGGTGTTCTCTGAGCTGCCGGGACAAACATCTGGGGTAGAGCATGATATTATTACCCCGCCCGGTGAAAGGGTGAAGTTAAAACCCTATCGGATCCCAGAGGCCCGACGGGAGGCAATACGGGAGGAAGTACAGAAAATGCTGAACTTAGGGGTGATAGAGGAGTCCCAAAGTGATTGGTCTAGTCCCATTGTGCTGGTGCCTAAACCGGATGGGAGCTGGCGATTTTGTAACGATTTTCGTCAGTTGAACAAAGTTACAAAATTTGACACCTACCCCATGCCACGTATAGATGAGTTGATCGACCGGCTGGGAACAGCCCGATACATGACGACTCTTGACCTCACAAAAGGGTATTGGCAAATTCCCCTGGCCAAGTCGGCCAAAGAGAAAACCGCATTTGTAACCCCAGACGGGGCGTTCCAATATAAGAGAATGCCGTTCGGGTTACAGAATGCGCCGGCCACATTCCAGCGGAAAATGGACCAGATACTGAGGCCCCATCGGAAGTATGCTGCGGCTTACCTGGATGACGTAATTGTCCATAGCACAGATTGGGCCTCACATCTGCCAAAAGTGCAAGCAGTCCTAGACTCTATCCGGGAAGCGGGGTTTAAGGCTAACCCCAAGAAGTGTACCATTGGGCAGGAGGAGGCCAAATATCTTGGGTACACCATTGGGAGGGGAGTAATAAAACCCCAACTCAACAAAGTCGAGGCCATCCAGAGTTGGCCACGTCCCAACAGCAAGAAGCAGGTACGAGCCTTGGTCGGTCATGATTAAATGGACCCCGAGGCTGAGGCAGCATTCCAATTCTTGAAACAAGCCTTATGTAGCCAGCCAGTGTTGTACTCACCCGACTTCTCTAAAGACTTTGTCGTACAAAGTGATGCGTCAGATGTGGGGTTAGGAGCAGTATTGTCCCAGGTCTGGAACGGGGAAGAGCACCCAGTCATTTACCTCAGCAGGAAGTTGAAGTCCCATGAGGTAAATTACGCCACGGTTGAAAAGGAGTGTTTAGCGGTGAAGTGGGCTCTAGATTCCCTTCGGTACTATCTGCTAGGTAGGCACTTTGACATGGTTACGGATCACGCTCCGTTAAAGTGGATGGCTCAAAACAAGGAGACAAATAGAAGAGTGAATAGGTGGTTCCTGGCCCTACAGGAATTCAACTTCACAGTAAAGCATCGCCCTGGCGTTCAAATGGGGAATGTGGATGCTTTGTCTCGAGTACATGAATGCCTGATTGCTGGTGTTCCAACCCCAAGGTTAAAACAAGAGGGGGGGGTATGTGACAGCAGGAAGGTAAAGTCACCTGGTTGCATCCAGGGGGGTAGGTATATTTCTCCCAGATTCAGGCTTTATGCCGACTTATACAACTAGGGAGAGAGTTGATGAAGCCCAGCTGAGGCTAGTGGGCTCATGGATGATTCATACCTCTAGGGAGAGGGCTGGGCGTCGTGCAGGCAGGGAGTTGATGAGGCCAGCTGAAGCTTGTCAGCTCGTTTAAGGCCTCTATAAAAACTCCCAGATTCATTAGGTGTTTGCTCATGCCTGGACCCAGACCTGTGTGGACTGTCTAGGGAGAGTGAACCCCTGTGCGGTGAGACAAAGCCTGTGTGGCTATTTGTTTGGACATTTACTAAACCAGGGACTTAGGGACTAGGACAGCACCAGGCTGATCCCAGTTGTTAGTTAGGAAACCTGCATGTTTAGTCAGAGGTCAAGCTGACCAGGGTTTATTTTGTTTATGTTTCTTTTTGCTTTGCTGTGTTTTTTGTCACTGTAAATAGAGAAATAAACCGCACCTTTTTGATCTTGAAAACCACAACCTCCGTCTGCTGGGCCTGTTTTTGTGTGGGGAGCCCATCCAGGGGATCACACACACCCGCTGCCGAGCTAACCCCCCCCCCCACACTGGCCACATATTAACTACACAGGTTCTGAGGCTGATTAAGATGGTAATTAAACTCACTTGGTGCCTCATTTGCATTAAATCAGCCAAAGAACCTGTGTAATTCATATGTGTTCGGGTTTAAAGGGATGAGGTGGCAACCCTACCATGGGGCACTGTTTCATCCATCGATATCAACATTGATGCATAATTCCCCCCACTGACACCAATGAAGGGAAACAATTCCTCCCAAAGACAATGATGGGGCACTATTCCTCCCAAATGACACCAACGATGGAGCACAATGACCCCAATGATGGGGCACAATTACTCCCGCTGAATCAAACCACGAGGCATTATTTTACCTTACTGACATCGGGACCTTTTCTACTCCCAATGGCCACAGTGTGGCCCTTATAAAGTCTGAAGGACAGTAAACTGGCCCTTTGTGTAGAAAGTTTGGAGACCCCTGGTACAGAAGCATGTTAACAGTGTTTGAATGATTGACTAAAGTACACGTTTTAACTATTGCTTTTCCTTTACCAGCTTTATAATCACCTGTCCTTCATTTTCATAAACGATACCATGCTTTTTTTGCAACTTATATTTGTCATGTAACTGAAATGAATATACTCCATTAACTAGTGCATCATATGTGCAAGCTATAAAATAATGGAAAGGTTCATAAATATAAGTGCTTGGAACACCCATTTTAACTAGTCAGGTTGCCACATATTTACAATATAATGCACTAGATTTGTCATAGTTGAATAGAAACTGGGCCACTGTCTCGGATATGTCAGAATGATGCCTGAAGCATCTACTTTGTCAAGATTTTGCAGTCACTGAATCACAGCCCATTATGCCAGCCATATTAAATGCTTAACCACCTTCCCTCCTTCCCTTTGTCCAGACAGTAATTACCCCTTATTCAATATGTTAGTCATACCAAAAGCTGAAAGAGCTTGCTTTACATTGACCAGACAGTCACAAAGTGAGAGCTTATCATGTCTACTTTATTAAAGTGGTTGTATTGTCCGCTTGGTCATTTTTACCTACAGGTGAGCCTATAATAAGGTTTACCTGTAGATAAAATGAATATCTCCTAAACCTGTACGGTTTAGGAGATATTCACCTTGCATGCAGCCGCTGATGTCAGCGGCGCATGCGCTGCGAAGATCCGCCAGAAGGTCCTGTGTATCGTGCCGGAACTTGCTGGAAAGGAGGGCTCTCATGCGCATGCGCGGATTGACGTCATCGCGGCTCCGGCTACTGACAGCGCCGGAGCCGCGAACCTGGAAGAAACGCAGTGGGGAACATGTTGGCTCCCTCAGCGGTGACTGGGCAGCTCTGTGGGAGCTTCGTTCTAAGGTAAGTATTTCGTAATACTGCCTTTGCCTTACAGTTTTTTTTTGCCATACAACCGCTTTTACCACTTCCCTACCGCCCATAGTCATATGACGTCCACAGATGGGATCTCCCATCCTGGGTAGACGTCATATGACGTCCTCAGCTTTGTGGGGGGATATCTGAATGATGCCTGCAGCTAGAGGCATCATTCAGATATCTTTTTCTTGTGCCGGCGATTCTGCGCACCATAAGAATGATCATAGCGGCGGTTCCACCGCTTGATCATTCTTATAGGCGGCGGGAGGGGACATCCCCCCCTCCCGGTGCTTCTTCGGGCCGGCGCCGGTGGTGGGTCACGTGACGAGCATAGAGATGACTGGTGACCAGATGGTCACCAGTCATCTCTATAACCGTCGGAGGCCCGGGCGCGATGTGATGACTTCACGCCCGGGTCCTCAGATGTAAACAAAGCCGCCATTGCGGCTAGTAAGTATGAGATCAGTGAAAGCATTTTCACTGATCCCATGCTTTCCAGCCTGGAGGAGAGATGTGGGGTCTTGTTGACCCCGCATCTCTCTAAAAAAGAGGACCTGTCACACACATTCCTATTACAAGGAATAAAAGTGATAAAAAAAAATAAGTAAAATAAGGGTTAAAATAAAAAATAAAAATAAAAAATTAAAACGCCCCTGTCCCCGGTAGCTCGCGATCAGAAGCGAACACACACGTAAGTCCCGCCCACATATGTAAACGCCGTTCAAACCACATATGTGAGGTATCGCCGCGTGCGTTAGAGCGCGTGCAACAATTCTAGCACTAGACCTCCTCTGTAACTCCAACCTGGTAACCTGTAAAAAAAATTAAAGCGTCGCCTATGGAGATTTTTAAGTACCGAAGTTTGGCCCCATTCCATAAGTGTGCGCAATTTTAAAGCGTGACATGTTAGGTATCTATTTACTCGGCATAACATCATCTTTCATATTTTCCCCAAAAATTGGGCTAACTTTACTGTTTTGTTATTTTTTAATTCATGAAACCATTTTTTTTCCAAAAAAAAGGCGTTTGAAAAATTATTGCGCAAATACCGTGCAAGAAAAAAAGTTGCAATGACCGTCATTTTATTCCCTAGGGTGTCTGCTAAAAAACATATATAATGTTTGGGGGTTCTGAGTAATTTTCTAGCAAAAGAATGATGATTTGTGTAAAGCTAGCATAGTCATTAAAGAATAGTTGGATGTATAAGTACAATGCACCAAGTTCACAATATCTCCTGGGACAGTTTCTCCACCTAACAGGCACATTGGAGTTGGTTTACTAAAACTGGAGAGTGCAAAATCTGGTGCAGTTCTGCATAGAAACCAATCAGCTTCTAAGTTTTATTGCCAAAGCTTAATTGAACAAGCTGAAGTTAGAAGCTGATTGGCTACCATGCACAGCTGCACCAGATTTTGCACTCTCCAGTTTCGCATATCAACCCCCATTGTGTTTGCACAAGTTCTTCTGTTTCGGGCAATTAGGGAGGATGGGGTGGCAAATGCAGATTTGATGGGAAAGAATACTGATTTGGGAAAGAAAACTATGCCTATCTCTTTTGCTCTTTGAGACATTGGATCAGGAGATTGTCATATAATGACTTTAAGCTTCTTAACTCAGCCATTGCTTATGATGTCACCCTGGGGGGAGGATTACCTAAAACTGGAGAGTGCAAAATCTGGTGCAGCTGTGCATAGAAACCAAACAGCTTCCATGTTTTATTGTCAAAGCTTAACCTCTTCAGCCCAGAAGCTTTTACCCCCTTAATGACCAGGCCTTTTTTTTTGCGATACGGTACTGTGTTACTTTTACCTCACAATTGCGCGGTCGTGCGACGTTGCACCCAAATAAAATTTATGTGATTTTTTCCCACAAATAGAGCTCTTTTATGGTGGTGTCTGATCAATTGTGCGTTTTTTATTTTTTGTGCTACAAACAAAAAGCGACCATTTTGAAAAAAACAAAACTATATTTTTTAATTTCTGCTATAAAACACATCCATTAAAAAATCGAATTTCTTCATCAATTTAGACCAATGTGTATTCTGCTACATATTTTTAGAAAAAAAAATCCCAATAAGCGTATATTGATTGGTTTGCGCAAAAGGTATTGCGTCTACAAACTATGAGATAGATTCATGGATTTTTTTTTTATACTAGTAATGGCGGCAATCAGCGATTTTATAGCGGGACTGCAACATTACGGAGAACAAATCTGACACTAAGTGACAATTTTGGGGACCAGTGACACTAATACTGTGATCAGTGCTAAAAAAATACACTGTCACTGTACTAATGACATTGGCAGGGAAGGGGTTAACATCAGGGGCGATCAAAGGGTTACATGTGTTCCCTGGGAGTGCTTTCTAACTGGGAGGGGGATGCTCTGAGTGGATGAAAACAAGATCTCCATCTTCTCCTCTATCAGAACGGCGATCTGCCTTGTTCATATAGGCAGACTGTTGCTCTGCTTCTCTTGGGATCGATCGCGCGCGGCCGGTGGACATTGGGTCCGCTGGACCTACTGATTGGCTCCCCCCCCCCCCCTGTCCAATTAGCACATAATTGGGTCTCCGGCGGCGCGCACGCCCCCTGGAGGCTATTGCACGAAATGACGTACAGGTACGTGATTTTGGACAATAGAGCCACTTTGCCGCAGTACATGTACCTTACACGGTCGGCAAGTGGTAAAATTAACAAGCTGAAGTTAGAAGCGTAGGGGAGGGGACAGGACAGGATGGAAGGAGAGTCTGTGTGAGGCTAAGGAGGACTTTACCATATCCACGCTGTGTGAGTACCCCGGCAGGGGATTTCTTTATTTAATAAACCTTTAAAAACGTTACTTGCACCATCCGAGTTTTTTTCTATCTTCTATGATCTGGAACATATACTAAGGAGACCTGGATCCCAGGATTGCCCAATAGAACCCAGGTGTGGTTCATAAGCGTGCACAGACCAAGCTTAGCTGCAAGGTCGCACGCTCTGAGGTGAGCGTCCATTACCTTGGGGGAGCACCTGTGTGACAGCACTCTGATACAGCTTTTTGGATCACTCCACTGGGCTGTGTGGTTTTATGAACTGTAATACTTATCATTCCAAGAATGCTGCTATTTGAATATCACATGCACTGAAGCACTTTGGAGTATTCATTATATGCACTGGAGCACTTAAAGAATATTTATACAAGGACTTGTGTGTCAATATATATTCATTCTTTGGGATTTATTGTTTATCACCATTTTTGATATTTATGCATGTTTTTGCACTGTGTTGCACGATTATGCGATTTGCACTGTATATTTAATTTTCTGGTATTTTTTTCATTTTGTATCACTTACTGAACACATGCTAGTTTTTTGTAGTGGTGTGTGCACTACTAAGTTTCTCAGCGCTGCGTTTTGTCTATTCATTTAATTTGGCACAAATTTATGAGAGGTGTTTCACGCTAGCAGCTTAACAATTTAAGCCTATAGGAGTGGTGGCTCGCAGGACTATTGCTATTTGAAGTTAGAAGCTGATTGGCTACCATGCACAGCTGCTCCAGATTTTGAGTGCTCCAGTTTTAGTAAATCTCCCCCTATCATGTCATCCATTTTAAAGACTCTAGCCTCGTACACACGGCCGAGAATCTCGTTGTAAAAAACACGTCGTTTTTTTTCGACGAGATCCTTGGACAAGAAACTTGTCCCGGCCGAGTGTACACACGTTCATTTCAAAGAACCCGCGGTTCTTTGAATGGAGCGAACGCGGTGACGTAATCGAATACGACGAGCATGCGCTCGTCACATTCGATGCCGTTGTCTCCATCTTGGTACACCCTATCCTATGCCTAGGAAGCTACCGCGCATGCGTCAAAGTCATTTCGAGCATGCGCGGGCTTCCCGGAGGACAGGTAAGTGTACACACACACAATTTTCTCGTCGAGAAACAGGCTGACGAGAATCTCGACGAGAAAATAGAGAGCAGGTTCTCTATTTTCTCGTCGAGATTCTAGTCGGTTTTCTTGATGAGAAACCATACACACGAACGAATTTCTCTGCAAGAAATCTCTGCCAGCAAGTTTCTTGCTGGTTCTTGCCGAGAAACTCGGTCGTGTGTACGAGGCTTAAAAGCACCTGCCTTGCGTAACTGACCGGAGCTAAGCTGCAGTTCCTAGAGAAGAGCATGCTTTTTCTTGTTCATACAGCTAGCTACTGCCCATCACGTCAGCCATATTCACCACTTCAATACTAGGCATTTTTACCCCTTTCCTGCCCAGGCCAATTTTCAGTTTTCAGCGCTGTCATGAAAGGCTGTACCCATATAAAAATGTAAAAAAAAAAAATCACACAAATGTAGCTTTCGTTTGTTGGTATTTAATCATAGCTAGGTTTTTTATTTTTTGGTAAATAAATGAAAAAAAAACGAACGTTTTGGAAAATAGACACATTTACCTTCATCTCTGTTTTAAAATGTTGCAAATAAATAATTTCTTCATAATTGTATGCCAAAATGTATTCTGCTAAATTTCTTTGGTGAAAATAACCCAAATCAATGTATATTATGTAGTCTTTAGGAAAGTTATAGAGTCCACAAACTTTGGTATATATCTCTGACTACTTATCTAATTTCTTGAGGCCAGAAACAGGACAGTACAAATAACCCTTTTTTTAAAGGTACAGTCCAAGGTATTTAGTAAAAGGCATGGCGAGTTTTTTGTCACAATTTTGGGGAAAATTAAAACATTTTTTAAAATCACTAACACTGATTTGATTTTGTATTTGCAGCTTATCTTCAATAAAATAAGTTTAGGTAAAAAATATACATTTTTATTTTATTTAATTTTTTTCATGCCTAGTACACGCAGGGCCGCTGATAGGCCAGTACTGGGCCTCATGTACTGGGCCCAGCCAGCTGGGAGGCCTGGCAACCACCACAGAGAACTAGTTAATGTAGGGTAAAAAAAAAAAACTCCACAGCCCTGACCGAACATCTTTAGACCCGCCAGCACCATCCTCCTCCATCCCCCGCCTACAACCCCCCCCCATTGCTTTTTACGTTTTTGTTTATTTTTAATAGCGGAATACCTTCGGTGTTCCGTTCATGTAGGTGGCAGCAGGAAGGGACTCTTTTTCCTATTTCGGGCGCAGAAGAATATCTCTTCTCTTCTGTGCCCGCTCCTAATGCTGACTCAAGTCCCGGCCAGCGTGTCCTTCCCTGGCGCCACGGAGTGATTCCTCTCCCTCCGCACTTGGCGCTCTGCTCTGTTCTTCATGGGGCAGAGAGAAGAAGCAGAGCCAGGCTGACTATTTTGTGACACTGTCAGACTGTGACACTCCAGCGAGTCCAGGCAGCAATCTGCAGGATCAGGGAGGAAGTGACTCCTGGCTGGGGCCCGGCTAACAGGTGTGTACTTGCTTGGGGAGGATTCAAGAACTACTGCAGCAGCATCTATACATGACATTGGCAGCATGGGTGGCACTGTCTGTAGGTAGCACATGCGTTATGGCTCATAACGCATGTACTACCTGCAGACAGTGCTACCCATGCCGCCAATGCCATATTGGCCCATAACGCATGTGCTGCCTACAGCAGGCACAGTGCCACCCATGCCGCCAATGCCATATTGTACTGCAGACAGTGCCACCAATGACGCTAATGCCATAACGCATGTGCTACCTGTCTGCAGCACAATATGGCATTAGCAGCAATGGTGGCACTGTCAGCAGGTAGCACATGCGTTATGGCATTAGCGTCACGGGTGGCACTGTCTGCAGCACAATATGGCATTGGCCGCATGGGTTTCACTGTCTGCAGGTAGCACATGCGTTATGGCCCATAACGCATGTGCTGCCTGCAGGCACAGTGCCACCCATGCTGCCAATGCCGTAATGTGCTGCAGAGACAGTGCCACCAATGCCGTAATGTGCTGCAGACAGTGCCATCTATGCCGCCAATGCCATTAAGTGCGGTATGGGTGGCACTGTCTGCAGCACAATATGGCATTGGCGGCATGGCATGGGTGGCACTGTCTGCAGCACAATATGGCACTGGCGGCATGACATGGAAACCTGGCTTGTTGTTTTTTTCCACCTTTTATCATTTGTTTAATCTCCCTAATTATTTCAGAATACCACTTCATTCATTCATTCATTAATGGTTTTTATTACATATAGATATTAAAGCGGTCTGTTCTCATCTGAAAACTATTTATTTTGGATAATCAAACTTATAACTGTCTGGAGAAAAATAAATATTACTTGTAGACAAACCTGCACTTTGTTTCAAGGCGGGATCTGGGGAGGGGCCAGGGGTGGAACAGAAGGAGGGACCAGGGGCGGGACCAGGGGTGGAGCTGAAGTGGCCCCGTCAGGTAGGCTGTACGGGGTCCCATGATTTCTATCAGCGGCCCTGGGTACACTGATCTGTCTGGTGGCTGTCACTGCAGCGTGGCCTGTGGGGTGAGCACAAGGTGTGATCCTGGGAGGGCGTCATATAGCTGGCCATACATTATGCAATTTTCTTGTTCAATTTTCCTTTAGATTTACTAAAACCATATAATATGAGGTCAAACCTAAACACTTTCATTTTGTATGCAGCCAGGCAGGCCCTTGCACTACATAGTTGAAGGTAAATCTAAAGGAAATTGAACAAGAAAATTGTATAATGTATGGCCAGCTTTAGACTAAAGCCTAGTACACACGGCCGAGATTCTCGTCAGGAAAAAACCCGTCGTTTTTCCTGATGAGATTCTTAACAAGAATCTTGTCCCGGCCGAGTTTACACACACTCCATTCAAAAGAACCGCCGTTCTTTTGAATGGAACGGATGCGGTGATGTCATCAACTACGATGAGCATGCGCTTGTCACATTCGATGCCGTCGCCGCCATCTTGCTACACCCTACCTATGCCTAGGAAGCTACCGCGCATGCGTCAAAGTCATTTCGAGCATGCGCGTGTTTACACGGCGACAGGTAAGTATACACACTCTCGGGTTTCTCGTCGGGAAACAGGCCGACAAGAATCCCGACCAGAAAATATTTGACGAGAAACCTGAAAGCCTCGTACACATGCACGGTTTTCTCGGCAAGAAAGCTCTGCCAGCAGTTTTCTTGTCGTTTCTTGACGAGAAAATCGGTCATGTGTACGAGGCCTTACATCCAGGAAAGCAGCACTCCCATTTGGCCATCATTATTATTATAGGGCAGACGGGAAGCAGTGAAAACCTGTCATTCAAATGCTGGTCATTATGTCATCTATATTAAAGGACAGAGCATAGGCATGCACACAGAGTGTGCCAGGTGTGCCTGGGCACAAAGGGTGTGCCAGGGCACACCATAATCACCCTTTGTGGTGCAGATTCCCCCTGTTTAGACCCCGGATTGTTCACCAAAGCCCCTAAAATAATTGTAAAAAAATTATAAAAACAAAATCTACTGACACTGTCCACTGCCCTACTGACACCAATCTTTGCTTTGCTCTACTGACACCATCCATTGCTCTGCCGACACTGGCAATATATTGTATATACACATGCGCACACACGCAAATATATTTGAGCTTTGGGGTGCACACCCTAATGTAATAGGCTGTGCACACCTATGGGATAGAGGTGCTTGTTTTGGCTGGGTCAGATAGTTGCAGGGTCAGAGCTTATTATGTCCACCATACAAAAAGCATAAAGTGCCTGTTTTGCCTTGACTTATCTATAACTGGGTCACTGCTCATAGTAGCATAGCACCCTCCAATTAGGTAGGTGCTAGAGGTAGAATTTTTTGTAGGACAGGTAAATTTAGCCAGGCCGGGCTGACAGCCAGGCCTGTTTGTTTTGATCTGGGCTGGGAGTGGCTCAGGATAGCATCTGGTGACTCACAGGCAGCGTCCCTGAGACCTCCCTCTTCTTTCCAGAGTTTGCTAGAAAGTTCTGGAAAGAAAGGATGAGAGGAGAGCTGCCTGGGGTGTTTTAGGGAGCCCTGACCAATCCCCAACCTGGATCGGCAGGGGACAGGCCCCCTTAAATACCCAGGGTCAGCCCAGCTGGGGAGGAGTTGTTCGGGTGGAAGAGCTGGAGATGGGGTGCTAGGCTGCCTGGGCCTTTGAGTGAGCGCCCCAGTCGGGTGCGGACAGGGCCCTCCAAGAAATCGTGGCGATGTCCTAGACGGGAGGGGGAAATAGGGTGACCAAGCTGTATTGTGCAAATGCAGTAAAGAAAAGTGAGGTCACCAGCTTGGCAAAGCTTTCTAAATCTGAAATAAATGTAAGTCCTTTGGCAGGTGACACAGCTACCAAGTATGTAATTCAAATGAGGTTTTACCTGTTTCCCTGGAGTGCAGCATGAGGAATAAAAATCACTACTCCTTTTCTCTGCATACACTCTTGATAATATTGTTCACTTTTTTATATCTTCAATGTCATCCTCCTGGCTTTTTGCGTGACTGACAACAGGTCATTTCAATAATGAGAATAATTTTTTTTTCTGGTGTATGTGTATCATCCCTTTGCGTGCACTAATTATAGGCACACCCATCTTTAACAAGCTGCGCTTTATCAGAACTAATACAGGTCCTTCTCAAAAAATTAGCATATTGTGATAAAGTTCATTATTTCCTGTAATGTACTGATAAACATTAGACTTTCATATATTTTAGATTCATTACACACAACTGAAGTAGTTCAAGCCTTTTCTTGTTTTAATATTGATGATTTTGGCATACAGCTCATGAAAACCCAAAATTCCTATCTCAAAAAATTAGCATATTTCATCCGACCAATAAAAGAAAAGTGTTTTTAATACAAAAACAGTCAACCTTCAAATAATTATGTTCAGTTATGCACTCAATACTTGGTCGGGAATCCTTTTGCAGAAATGACTGCTTCAATGCGGCGTGGCATGGAGGCAACCAGCCTGTGGCACTGCTGAGGTGTTATGGAGGCCCAGGATGCTTCGATAGCGGCCTTAAGCTCATCCAGAGTGTTGGGTCTTGCGTCTCTCAACTTTCTCTTCCCAATATCCCACAGATTCTCTATGGGGTTCAGGTCAGGAGAGTTGGCAGGCCAATTGAGCACAGTAATACCATGGTCAGTAAACCATTTACCAGTGGTTTTGGCACTGTGAGCAGGTGCCAGGTCGTGCTGAAAAATGAAATCTTCATCTCCATAAAGCTTTTCAGCAGATGGAAGCATGAAGTGCTCCAAAATCTACTGATAGCTAGCTGCATTGACCCTGCCCTTGATAAAACACAGTGGACCAACACCAACAGCTGACATGGCACCCCAGACCATCACTGACTGTGGGTACTTGACACTGGACTTCAGGCATTTTGGCATTTCCCTCTCCCCAGTCTTCCTCCAGACTCTGGCACCTTGATTTCCGAATGACATGCAAAATTTGCTTTCATCCGAAAAAAGTACTTTGGACCACTGAGCAACAGTTCAGTGCTGCTTCTCTGTAGCCCAGGTCAGGCGCTTCTGCCGCTGTTTCTGGTTCAAAAGTGGCTTGACCTGGGGAATGCGGCACCTGTAGCCCATTTCCTGCACACGCCTGTTCACGGTGGCTCTGGATGTTTCTACTCCAGACTCAGTCCACTGCTTCCGCAGGTCCTCCAAGGTCTGGAATCGGTCCTTCTCCACAATCTTCTTCAGGGTCCGGTCACCTCTTCTCGTTGTGCAGCGTTTTCTGCCACACTTTTTCCTTCCCACAGACTTCCCACTGAGGTGCCTTGATACAGCACTCTGGGAACAGCCTATTCGTTCAGAAATTTCTTTCTGTGTCTTACCCTCTTGCTTGAGGGTGTCAATGATGGCCTTCTGGACAGCAGTCAGGTCGGCAGTCTTACCCATGATTGCGGTTTTGAGTAATGAACCAGGCTGGGAGTTTTTAAAAGCCTCAGGAATCTTTTGCAGGTGTTTAGAGTTAATTAGTTGATTCAGATGATTAGGTGAATAGCTCGTTTAGAGAACCTTTTCATGATATGCTAATTTTTTGAGATAGGAATTTTGGGTTGTCATGAGCTGTATGCCAAAATCATCAATATTAAAACAAGAAAAAGCTTGAACTACTTCAGTTGTGTGTAATGAATCTAAAATATATGAAAGTCTAATGTTTATCAGTACATTACAGAAAATAATGAACTTTATCACAATATGCAAATTTTTTGAGAAGGACCTGTATAAACCCCGGCCACACAGTTAAATCTGAGCAAGACCATATATAGAGTATATTTTAATGTGTAGATATTTAAATTACCCACAGCAAATATATGGCAAACAACCCCCCCCCCCGATCGGTTGGTCGTCGATTGGTTGGCAGCACCCCTCCTACCCTGGCACTTACCCCATCGGTTGCAGACGGGCTCCTACAGGCGTCAGGCAGTGGCTGGGTTGCGGGCTCCTATGGGTGGGTTGCAGGCTCCTACGGGTGGCGGGTTGCGTAATCCTATGAGCAGGTTGCGGGCTCCTACGGGCGGCAGGTTACAGGATCCTATGTGAGGGTTGCGGGCACCTACTGGCGGCGGATTGTGGAATCCTATGGGCGGGTTGCAGGCTCCTACGGGCGGTGGGTTGCAGGATTCTATGGGCAGGTTGCAGGCTCCTACAGGCAGCGGCTTGCGGGATCCTATGGGCGGGTTGCAGGGTCCTACGGGCGGTGGGGTGTGAGATCCTATGGGCAAGTTGCAGGCTCCTATGGGTTTGTGGGATCCTATGGACGGGTTGCAGGGTCCTACGGGCGGTGGGTTGCAGGATTCTATAGGCAGGTTGCAGGCTCCTACAGGCAGCGGCTTGCGGGATCCTATGGGCGGGTTGCAGGGTCCTACGGGCGGTGGGTTGTGAGATCCTATGGGCAAGTTGCGGGCTCCTATGGGTTTGTGGGATCCTATGGACGGGTTGCAGGGTCCTACGGGCGGCGGGTTGTGAGATCCTATGGGCAAGTTGCAGGCTCCTACGGGTGGCGGGTTGCGGGATCCTATGGACAGGTTGTGGGCTCTAATGGGCGGCAGGCAGCGACCTGTGTCCTCTCTGCATCAAGGCAGCTTCCGCCGTGCGGCTCCTCCCTCCTCCTCCTAGGCATCCAATAGGATCGCCTGTCCTTTCAGCCAATCAGGTGAACAGTGTCAAAACCCGCTTCCTGATTGGCCGGAAGGAAGATCAGTGTTACAACAGTGAATATTGATTCGCTGTTGTAACACACCTGGGTGGGCTTGGAGCGCACTCTCTGCGACCCGAGCCCACCCTATATTGAAGCCTATTCGAGCCTCTGACTCTAATCGTTGCTTCAAAAAAACAGACCCTCCGCATTGGAATCCATGCGTCGGTGTCCTGAAAGGGGCTGGACGCATGGATAGGGGAGGCGGCGATGGACGTGCGCCCTTAATGGACGGGCCACCCCTGTTGCCTCCTGTCAGCTTTCACAGCAAACCCTCAGGTATGAGATTCTTACACTGCATCTTCATGTTAAGATGAACAAATATAATTATTCAAATTAGATCATACATAGAATTTAGCTTTAAAATATAATAACATACTGTATATCTTACAGTATGTTATACTTTAAAGCAAATTCTATGTATGATCTAATTTTCATAACATGAAGATGCAGTGTAAAGCCTCGTACACACGGTCGGACTTCCATCGGACTTTCCTGTGGATTTTTGTCCGAACGGAGTTGGCCGGGCACACCCATAGCATACACACCACAGGACTGTTCTGCAAACTTTCCCAAAACTTTTTCCAACATCACGTGGTTTTTCTGCTCTTTTCTGCTCTTTACTGCCACCCTTTGGTCAACTTCTGCTCTTGTTGGTTGATTTTAACATTATTTGTTTTGTCCATCGGACAAAAGTCCGATGGTTTTCTGTACACATGGTCGGACTTTGCTCCATCGGACTTTTGTTGGCAAAAAGTTTGTCCGTTTGCAGACCGAACATTTGCTCAGCACTGCCATCATTTACAAAACTTCTTGCATTTTTTTTTCCAGGGAATACAAAGTGTTCCATGATTGGAGAAAATGGAGAGGAAGGGCAGTGATGTCATGATCTCCACCTTGTCTAATCAGAGAATGCCTTGTATTTAGACATATGCAATCTGTTTAGTTCCAAATTCATTTTTTATACACTCACCAGCCACTTCATTAGGTACACCAGTTCAATTGCTTAGTAACACAAATTGCTAATGCTGAAGTTCAAACCGAACATCAGAATGGGGAAGAAAGGGGATTTAAGTGACTTTGAACGTGGCATGTTTGTTGGTGCCAGAAGGGCTGGTCTGAGTATTTCAAAATCTTCTGATCATGCACAACCATTTCTAGGATTTATAGAGAACAGTCTGAAAAAGAGAAAATATCCAGTGAGCAGCAGTTGTGTGGAGGAAAATGTCTTGTTGATGTCAGAGATCAGAGGAGAATGTGCAGACTGGTTTGAGATGATAGAAAGGAAACAGTAATTCAAATAACCACTCATTACAACCAAGGTATGCAGAATACCATCTCTGAACATACAACACTTCGAACCTTGAAGCAGATGGGCTACAGAAGCAGAAGACCACACTGGTTGTCACTCCTGTCAGCTAAAAACAGGAAACTGAGGCTACAATTCACCAAAATTGGACAATAGAATATTGGAAAAACATTGCCTGGTCTGATGAGTCTCGATTTCAGCTGCGACATTCAGATGTGGGGTCAGAATTTGGTGTAAACAATATGAAAGCATGGATCCATCCTGCCTTGTATCAACGGTTCAGGCTGGTTGTGGTGTAATGGTGTGGGGGATATTTTATTGGCACACTTTGGACCCCTTAGCACCAACTGAGCATTGTGACTACCATATCCATCCCTTTATGACTACAGTGTACCCATCTTCTGATGGTTCCTTCCAGCAGGATAATGCACCATGTCACAAAGCTCAAATCATCTCACCACTGGTTTCTTGAACATGACAATGAGGTCACTGTACTCCAATGGTCTCCACAGTCACCAGATCTCATCCAATAGAACATTTTTGGGATGTGGTGGAACAGGAGATTTGCAGCCGACAAATCTGCAGGAACTGCGTGATGCTATCATGTCAATATGGACCAAAATCTCTGAGGAATGTTTCCAACACCTTGTTAAATCTATGCCATGGAAATTGAAGGCAGTTCCGAAGGCAAAAGGGGGTCCAACCCGGTACTAAAATGGCCAGTGAGTGTATAAAAAAATAAAGTGGACAGTGAGTGTATTAAAATGCGCATTTTGGTATGTGTATAAACAAATGCAAAAAAAAAGTCTCATTGTCAGTGAAGGATTTAAAGGTGTTACCCACAAGCCCTGGGTGTTTTAAATTAAGTAATTGCAATTAAGTGTTTGGTAACCTAAAAAAAAAGATCCTTTTCCTTTAAAGCATGTTATACAGCACAGTGCTTGTGCTGTGTCATTTGGAACCTGTATAACCTGAAATACCTGGCTGATCCTGCCAGTTTCTACCCTCCCCTCTGGTCAGTTTACGTGCCTCCATCATCTGCAGCCCTCCTGTCATCCTCTGTGCTCTCCTCCCTCCTCCCTGCCTGTCAGCTTGTGTCAGTGCCCATCCCTCCCCTCCTGCTGCTCAAATTACTGTACAATTTTTATACCATCCTCTCTGTTTATTTATGGAAAGTGTTCCTGTCTCTGTGCTTTATAAATATAATGCAGCTATATACCTGTTTACAGAGCGCCGATAAGCACTCACATGACCCATCTCCTCTTTCCTCCTCCCCTCCTGGCTGACGTCAGCGGGGATCCTCGGCCCCACCCACTGCATCTGTCAGGACGAGAGAGGAGAGATTCGGTGGGTTATGTGAGTGCCTATCGGCGCTCTGCAAACAGGTATATAGCTGCATTATTTTTTATAAAGCACAGACACAGGAACACTTTACATAAATAAACAGAGAGGATGGTGTAATTTTCAGTTGGTGGGTTAACAACCACTTTAATGCCTGCAGCTGACATGTGCTGGCTGATCACTCGTGGGGGGGTGATTGATCAGACAGGTTAGAAAACCTCTTCTGCTTACTACTGACTCCCCTCAAAATGAGTAGCTCTGTCAGCATCTGGCTACTTCTCCCTATTCCCCTCACCATAGGCATAGATACAAAAGTTTGGCAGGACTTAGCATTTATGTTTAAGGGCCTAGGGTTGCCACCTCATCACGCTTGCGTTACCATTTAAGCTGTGTTCTAATCTGTGCATTTCTGAAAGCGCATGCAACCCGCGCACACTTTGCCGTGCGTTTAGTTTATTTCACTCATCCTTTGCGCAAAAAAAAAAAAATTAACTACCATTTATATGTCATATACTGTTTATGTAATTAAATTTAAGCACTGCTGCTTTTTTTAAATTTTATTTTATTTGTAATTCCTCCTAGATATGGTAGCTACAGATGTCGATCAGAATGTTGCCCGCGATCATGTGGACTTAAGATATGAGCATTCTTGGCTTCACCGGCACTGCACTTCTACCGTGACTCGCCATAAGAGGGCAAGAGGATCTGGCCGACTTTTCTCTGGACTTATGGCAATGAACGTGGTGTTCCTGGGTGCTGCCTTTTTGAGCAGTGTGGTTCTCAGTTCCATGCCTGCCCAGAACTCAAATATCTACTTGTCAGTGTTGATGTTCTTCAGCTCAATATGGATACTCTTCTATCTGCTGACAACACGCAAGAAACAATTTTCTGCCATACTTCTGGATCACCATGCTGGAGCACTGTATCTAAGAGGTCAGTACACTGTACAGTGCCTTGAAAAAGTATTCATACCCCTTGAAATTTTCATGTCATGTTACAACCAAAAACTTATGTATTTTATTAGGATTTTACGTGATAGACCAACACAAAGTGGCACATACTGTAATTGTGAAGTGGAAGGAAAATGATAAAGGGTTTTCTATTTTTTTTACAAATAAATATGTGAAAAGTGTGATGTACATTTGTATAGCGCCCCCCTGAGTCAATACTTTGTAGAACCTCCTTTCACTGCAATTACAGCTGCAAGTCTTTTTGGGGATGTCTCTACCAGCTTTGCACATCTAGAGAGTGACATTTTGCCCATTCTTCTTTGTAAAATATCTCAAGCTCTGTCAGATTGGATGGAGAGCGTCTGTGTAGTGTAAGGGTCTGTCTCATTTGATTCAAATTCAATTGATGGACGTGGATGGAGACATTCAGTTGTCATTGTTCTTGTGTAAACACACCAATTTCATTTTTATATCCCATTCACACCTTGATTTCAATAGGCTCTCATACATGCAAAAAATGTGGCAAAGTAGCTCATGAGGCACTTTGATTTGTTGCTGTTTGCATGTTTTTTACTGTGCATTTTGTTGTTTGTTTTTTTGCAAGCAGCAAAAGTATTCTATGGACCAAACTAGAGGCTGAGGTCATGCTAGAGATGTGAAGGCCCAGAAAAAAATTGAAAAATTCGGAAAAAAAAAAAAATTCCCCTGTTTTTTTCCTGAAGGCTTTTTGGTTTTTTTCCCCAAAAATTGGAAAATTTAAAAAAGAAAAAAAAATTGTGGAATATTTTATTTTAACATGATGAATAAAATATTTTAAGGCAGGGTGTTCAAATATTTTCCAAATCATTTCTAAAAAAAAATGTATGATATCAGATTATTCTAATTGTAACAAGAAAAACGTTTTAGTTTTGCTTTTGCATGTTAGTGGGTGTGTTTGGTTTGTTCTGTCCTCTTCAATAGGCCTCAAAAGCATTGGAAGAAAATACAGAGCAACATAAAGAACCTGAAAGTATATACCGTATATACTCGAGTATAAGCCGAGTATTTCAGCAAATTTTTTTGTGCTGAAAATGCCCCCCTCGGCTTATACTTTTTGCGCCTGATCTCCCGGACTTTGGGGACCCGGTACCAGCCGGCCGTAGGTCCTCTGGACCCCAAACTTGGCACACATGTATCCCCACTCTTCCTCTACAAGTGTGTTGTCCGGGGGACCTACGGCCGGGGAGCACCGATTTTTCAAAGCCGGGCATCCCTTCCATAGACTCCCATGTTAAACAGTAATTTCTCCGGTGACTTTGGGGACCTGGTCGTAGGTCCCCTGGACTCGGAACTTGGCACACATATAGCCCCATTTCTCCTCTACAAGTGTGCAAAGATTGTTGTCTTGGGGACCTACGGCTGGGGAGCAGTGATTTTTTAAAGCCAGGCACCCCTTCCATAGACTCCCATGTTAACCGTCAGTCTAGTCATGGACACAGTGAGGCATGGGCACAGTGAGGCATGGGCACAGTGAGGCATGGACACAGTGAGGCATGGACACAGTGAGGCATGGACACAGTGAGGCATGGACACAGTGAGGCATGGGCACAGTGAGGCATGGGCACAGTGAGGCATGGACACAGTGAGGCATGAGCACAGTGAGGCATGGGCACAGTGAGGCATGGACACAGTGAGGCATGGACACAGTGAGGCATGCACATGGACACCCTAGGCTTAAACTCAAGTCAATACATTTTTTCAGTTTTTGTGGTAAAATTAGGTGCCTCGGCTTATATTCGGGTCGGCTTATACTCGAGTATATACAGTACTTAATTAAAAAAGGTAAGAGTTTACATTTATCTGATTCTGAATCCAGAAAACTGAATCATTTAGCTACATTTGTTTATCTTTATAAACTTTTGTGTAAATGATAATTTAATTACCAGTAATCTGGTTCTTCCCCCACCCCCACACACAACCATAGATTTGTGTCTTCTTGCAAAGTAGTAATTTTTTCTTGTTTTTATTTCCTACCCCCCTCAGAAAAATGGTGAGACCAACATCTAGCATATGGAGGCATTTTCACATTACAAGCAGGGATGAGCCGAACACCCCCCTGTTCGGTTCGCACCAGAACCTGCGAACAGACAAAATGTTCGTGTGAACTTTAGAACCCTATTAAATACAATGGACTCGAACGTTCGAAATCTAAAGTGTTAATTATAAAGGCTAATATGCAAGTTATTGTCCTAAAAAGTGTTTGGGGACCGGGGTCCTGCCCCAGGGGACATGTATCAATGCAAAAAGAAGTTTTAAAAACGGCCGTTTTTTCGGGAGCAGTGATTTTAATAATGCTTAAAATGAAAAAATAAAAGTGAAATATTCCTTTAAATTTCGTACCTGGCGGATGTGTATGATATGCATGTAAAGTGGCGCATGTTTCCCGTGCTTAGAACTGTCCCTGCAAAAAATGTCATTTTTGAAAGAAAAAAATGCATTTAAAACTCACTCGCGGCTATTAATGAATTGTCGGCTCCCGGCAATACATACAAAAGTCATTGATAAAAAAAAAAAAAAAAAAAAGCGTGGGGGTTCCCCAGAATTCAATTACCAGGCCCTTCAGGTCTGGTGTGGATATTAAGGGGAACCCTGCCGCAAATTAAAAAAAGAATTGACATGGGGTTCCCCCAAATATCCATTCCAGGCCCTTCAGATCTGGCATGGATTTTAAGGGGAACTCCACCCCAAATTTAAAAAAAATGGCGTGGAGTCCCCCTAAAAATCCATACCAGACCCCTTATCCGAGCACGCAACCTGGCCGGCCGCAGGGGAAAAGGGGGGGACGAGAGAGCGGCCCCCCCTCCCTCCTGAACCGTACCAAGCCACATGCCCTCAACATAGGGAGGATGTCCCCATGTTGATGGGGACAAGGGCCTCATCCCCACAACCCTTGCCCGGTGGTTGTGGGGGTCTGCGGGCGGGGGGCTTATCGGAATCTGGAAGACCCCTTTAACAAAGGGGACCCCCAGAAAATATGTGAATTGGTAAGGGATACATTGTACCCCTACCATTTCACGAAGAAAGCGTAAAAAAATGTTTAAAAAAAACACACAAACACCTTGAAAAAGTCCTTTATTAAAAAAAAACAAAAAACATTCCAGCGATGAAATCCAGTGTCCCGCGGCGATCCCGATGTCCAGCGCTGTCCTTCATTGGTTGTGCCTGAGCGGACCTGATGGGGAACTCCCTCGAAGTATTTTAAATGTATAGACCCGCCCCTTCTAAAGTTCCCCATCAGGTCCGCTCAGCGGACCAGATGCGGAACATGAGAAGGGGCGGGTCTATACATGTATTGCCAAAGTGAGAGCAGTTCCCCATCAGGTCCGCCCCCTCGGTATGTCGGACCTGCCTACGTCATTGGCTTGAGCGGGGAACTTCCTTCACTATGTAAATTTAAATTACACAGTGAAGGAAGTTCCCCGCTCAAGCCAATAACGTAGGCGGGTCCGACATACCGAGGGGGCGGACCTGATGGGGAACTGCTCTCACTTTGGTAATACATGTATAGACCGCCCCTTCTCATGTTCCTCATCTGGTCCGCTGAGCGGACATGATGGGGAACTTTAGAAGGGGCGGGTCTATACATTTAAAATACTTCGAGGGAGTTCCCCATCAGGTCCGCTCAGGCACAACCAATGAAGGACAGCGCTGGACATCGGGATCGCCGCGGGACACTGGATTTCACCGCTGGAATGTTTTTTTGTTTTTTTTTTTAAATAAAGGACTTTTTCAAGGTGTTTGTGTGTTTTTTTAAACATTTTTTACGCTTTCTTCGTGAAATGGTAGGGGTACAATGTACCCCTTACCAATTCACATAGGGGGGGGGCAGGATCTGGGGGTTCCCTTTGTTAAAGGGGTCTTCCAGATTCCGATAAGCCCCCCGCCCACAGACCCCCACAACCACCGGGCAAGGGTTGTGGGGATGAGGCCCTTGTCCCCATCAACATGGGGACATCCTCCCCATGTTGAGGGCATGTGGCCTGGTACGGTTCAGGAGGGAGGGGGGGCCGCTCTCTCGTCCCCCCCTCTTCCCCTGCGGCCGGCCAGGTTGCGTGCTCGGATAAGGGGTCTGGTATGGATTTTTAGGGGGACTCCACGCCATTTCTTTTTTTAAATTTGGGGTGGAGTTCCCCTTAAAATCCATGCCAGATCTGAAGGGCCTGGAATGGATATTTGGGGGAACCCCACGTCAATTTTTTTTTAAATTTGCGGCGGGGTTCCCCTTAATATCCATTCCAGACCTGAAGGGCCTGGTAATTGAATTCTGGGGAACCCCCACGCTTTTTTTTTTTTTTTTATCAATGACTTTTGTATGTATTGCCGGGAGCCGACAATTCATTAATAGCCGCGAGTGAGTTTTAAATGCATTTTTTTCTTTCAAAAATGACATTTTTTGCAGGGACAGTTCTAAGCACGGGAAACATGCGCCACTTTACATGCATATCATACACACCCCCCAGGTATGAAATTTAAAGTAATATTTCACTTTTATTTTTTCATTTTAAGCATTATTAAAATCACTGCTCCCGAAAAAACGGCCGTTTTTAAAACTTCTTTTTGCATTGATACATGTCCCCTGGGGCAGGACCCAGGTCCCCAAACACTTTTTAGGACAATAACTTGCATATAAGCCTTTATAATTAGCACTTTAGATTTCTCCCATAGATTTTTCGAATTTGCCGCGAACACCCCAATTTGTTCGCTGTTCGGCGAACGGGCGAACAGGCAATGTTCGAGTCGAACATGAGTTCGACTCGAACTCGAAGCTCATCCCTAATTACAAGTTCTTCTGAAAAGAAAAATGTGATTTGCAAATATTGTCAGATGAAATATGAATTTCCAAATGCTACCAGGATGACAAAACACATTCTTGTATGTAACAAGTGTCCTGTAGATATTAAAAAATCCTTCATGGATCGAAGTGAAGAGGACAACAATGATGACAATGCACAAAGTTTTTCTCAACGTTCTCATAACAGAATGACTTTCAATTTTAAAAAGACAAAGTGCTAATTAGCATTTTTCTCTATTTTTCCCAAAATTTCATTTTTTCCCCCCAAAAAAATGAAAAAAAAAAGTGTTTTTTTCCGAGCTTCAAAATTTACAGAAATTGTACATCTCTAGGTAATGCATGTCCTAGAATATAAGGAAAGCTTTTTATTTTCTACAACAGAGGTACATTAATGGTACGTTGGTACATAGGGAAACTGGAGTCTAGAAAAAAAAGGTGAACTTAGACTTTAAAACCAAATAAAATTGATACCGCTGGAATGCCCCATTCTGTTCTCCCAGCAACCTGGCCACAATGTTTGCAGGTACTGGTCAGATTGAATACTGGTACATCAGACACATTAAGGACTACAACAAAATGGCACCCATCCGCACACTGTTATCCGCATAACAGTCACAGATCCTGTCCTGTCTCAGATATTCTCATATGTTCAGGCTGGATGGCCAGAGAAAGTCCCAGGTGAATTTCGTCCGTACTTTGCCAGAAAATGTGAGCTTGTGACTAATGCTGGTTGCCTACAGTGGGGCAACAGAGTGATTATACCTCAGTATTTGCAACCAACCATACTAAGGATACTGCATGAGGGCCATCTGGCGTGGTGCGCATGAAGCAGCGAGCCCGGAGCTATTTTTGGTGGCCACAAATGGACACAGCAATTGAAGATTATGTGGCTCAATGTCCTGGGTGCTGTCAAGCTCAGCGACCCCAAAAGAAAGGAACCCTGCTACCTTGGCCATGGTCGACAGAACCGTGGTCAAGACTCCATCTTGATTTTGCTGGCCCAATCCAGGGTAAAATGTATTTGATTGTGGTAGATGCACATTCAAAATGGCCAGAGGTTTTTCAAATGCCTTCTGTTACCTCAGCTGCTACCATTCTAGTCTTAAGGAAGCTCTTTGCTCAATATGGCTTGCCAACAGCCATAGTCTCGGACAATGGGACTCAATTTACATCGCATGAGTTTCAAACCTTCCTGCTTTTCTTATGTTTGGCAGGCATCTCCGCACCAAACTTGATTTAGTATGTCCACAGTAGGGATGAGCTCGGTGTTCGAGTCGAACATACGTTCGACTCGAACATCGGCTGTTCGACGGTTCGGCGAACATCGAACGATTTGGGCCGTTCGCGCCAAATTCGAGTGACGCGAACGGCCCACAATACACTGCGCCATCGCAGTTTAATCCCGGCGCTGTGATTGGCCAAGCATGCACTGTGACCCCGCATGCTTGGCTAAACACAGCGCCGGCAGCTAGGAGAGCCATAATTGGCCACAGGCAGGTTGCCTGTGGCCAATTGTAGCTCAGGGGGTTTAGCACACGCCCCACACTATAAAAGGCCGCCAGCGAGGCGGCCTTGTGTAGTGTGTTTGGCGCAGGGAAAGAGAAGGATAGGCAGGGACAGTGTTGATATTCTTTGTGCTATTCTTGTGTGCAGGGAGAGAGAAGGATAGGCAGGGAGAGTGTCAGTGTCATATTCTTTGCTAAACCTTGTGTGCGGGGAGAGAGAAGGATAGGCAGGGGACAGTGTCAGTGTCATATTCTTTGCTAAACCTTGTGTGCAGGGAGAGAGAAGGATAGGCAGGGGACAGTGTCAGTGTCATATTCTTTGATAAACCTTGTGTGCAGGGAGAGAGAAGAATAGGCAGGGGACAGTGTCAGTGTCATATTCTTTACTAAACCTTGTGTGCAGGGAGAGAGAAGGATAGGCAGGGAGAGTGTCAGTGTCATATACTTTGATAAACCTTGTGTTCAGGGAGAGAGAAGGATAGGCAGGGGACAGTGTCAGTGTCATTGTTGCTAAGCCTCCTGCACAGTATACACCTGAAGCTAGCCCTTATTGCTGTGTTTTCCTTTTGTGTTACACTAACAGGCATTTGCAGCACTTACAGCGGGCGGAGTGTGCCTCCTGCACATTATACACCTGAAGCTAGCCCGTATTGCTGTGTTTTCCTGGTGTGTTACACCAACAGGCATTTGCAGCACTTACAGCGGGCGGAGTGTGCCTCCTGCACATTATACACCTGAAGTTAGCCCGTATTGCTGTGTTTTCCTGGTGTGTTACACCAACAGGCATTTGCAGCACTTACAGCGGGCGGAGTGTGCCTCCTGCACATTATACACCTGAAGTTAGCCCGTATTGCTGTGTTTTCCTGGTGTGTTACACCAACAGGCATTTGCAGCACTTACAGCGGGCGGAGTGTGCCTCCTGCACATTATACACCTGAAGCTAGCCGGTATTACTGTGTTTTCCTGGTGTGTTACACCAACAGGCATTTGCAGCACTTACAGCGGGCGGAGTGTGCCTCCTGCACATTATACACCTGAAGTTAGCCCGTATTGCTGTGTTTTCCTGGTGTGTTACACCAACAGGCATTTGCAGCACTTACAGCGGGCGGAGTGTGCCTCCTGCACATTATACACCTGAAGTTAGCCCGTATTGCTGTGTTTTCCTGGTGTGTTACACCAACTGGCATTTGCAGCACTTACAGCAGGCGTAGTGTGATTCCTGCAAAATATGCTCCTGAAGCTAGGCCTTATTGCTGGTTTTTCCATCTCCCTGCAGGCCATTAGAATGTCTGGAAGGCAAACAAGGAGAGGCAGACAGTCAGAAGCCAATAAAAGAGGGCAAGCAGGCTCTGTGTCTAGAGACAACAGTGCTGGTCGTGGACGCGGTGCATCGCCATCAGCACGTGGCCATGGGACACGCTTGTCCTTCTTTTCGGCAGCTGGACGTGTTGAGCCGCATCATGCCGAAGACTTGGTAGAGTGGATGACCAAGCCCTCCTCATCCTCCTCATCCTCCTCATCCTCTCTCACCCAGGCTCAGGGTACTGGCAAAGCAGCTGCCAAAGCGTCCTCTTCCCTGGTATCAATGTCATCATCAGTCACTCCTTCCCTAGACCAACCATGTCCTCCTGAGGAGTCCCCCGAACTGTTTGAGCACAGTGTTGGGTACATGCTCCAGGAGGATGCCCAGCGTTTCGAAGGGTCTGATGATGATACCCAGCTAGAGGAAGGCAGTAGCGTGAGAGCAGAGAGAGGGGATGCTCAAGAAGGACACCAATCTGGCAGTCATCTTCCAGCAGCTGCAGCATACTGCCAGATTGGCTCCAGTGATGAGGAGGGAGGGGATGATGAGGTCACTGACTCCACGTGGGTGCCTAATAGGAGAGAGGAGGAGGAGGAGGAGGAGGATGAGGAGGAGGCACATCTCCAACGAGGCAGGATGCCCTCGGGGGGCCAGCGTAAGGGCAGCACACCGACGGAATCACACCGCAGAGCTCCGCCTGTGCAGGGCGCTGCCTCTGCCCGTTATTCAAAAAGTTCTTTGGTGTGGGCCTTTTTTGAGTCGAGTGCATCAGATCGCACAGCTGCTGTTTGCAACATATGTCTCAAGCGTATATCGCGTGGCCAAAACATCACCCGCTTGGGCACCACATGCTTGACCAGACATATGTTGACCTGCTATGCAGCTCGTTGGCAAGCCTACCTTAAAGACCCACACCAAAGAACAAAGCGGACCTCTCCTTGCACCGCATCAGCTGGGATCTTCAACCCCACTATACCTTCAGTCCTCTCTGAAACCTGCACTGAGAGGAATGAAGGTGTAGAATTAGGTGTGTCACAGCCAAGTACTTGCAGGCACTCTGCTAGCAGTACACCGACGTCCGATTCTAGCAGGCAAATTTCCCTGCCCCAGCTGCTGGACCGTCGAAAGAAGTTCACTCCCAGCCATCCACATGCCCAGCGGTTGAATGCTAGCTTGGCTAAATTGCTAGCGCTTCAACTGCTGCCTTTTCAGTTGGTAGACTCGGCCCCCTTCCCTGAGTTTGTGCAATGTGCGGTTCCTCAGTGGCAGGTTCCCAAACGCCACTTTTTCTCACGGAAGGCGATTCCGGCTCTCTACCGGCATGTGGAAGGCAATGTCTTGGCCTTGCTGGACAGGGCGGTCAGCGGTAAGGTGCATATTACCGCTGACTCATGGTCCAGCAGGCATGGACAGGGACGTTACCTTTCTTTCACGGCCCATTGGGTCACTCTTTTGGCAGCTGGGAAGGATGCAGGACAAGGTGCAGTAGTGTTGGACGTTATTCCGCCGCCAGGCCTCCAAAATGCTACTGCTGGTTGTGACACACCTCTCTCCTCCACCCCCTCCTCTTCTTCTTCCTCCATGGCCTCTTCCTGTGCTTTGTCCTCGGAACCAGCGGTGCTCCGTAGGCGTTCAAGGGACTACGCAAGTACGCAGGCAAAAAGATGCCATGCCGTGCTTGCGCTGGTGTGTTTGGGGGACAGGAGCCACACTGGGGCAGAGGTTCTGTCTGCTCTGCAGGGGCAGGCCGAGAGGTGGTTGACGCCACACCAGCTAAAGTCAGGAATGGTGGTGGTTTGCGACAATGGCACCAACCTCCTCTCCGCCCTCCGACAGGGACAACTGACCCATGTGCCCTGTGTGGCTCACGTCCTTCACCTGGTGGTGCAGCGGTTCTTGGGCAGGTACCCGGGCTTACAGGATGTCCTGAGGCAGGCCAGGAAAGTCTGTGTGCATTTCCGCAGATCTTATAATGCCAGTGCTCGCCTGGCTTAGCTGCAAAAGGAGTTGAACCTGCCCAAGAACCGCCTTATATGTGACATGCCCACCAGGTGGAACTCAACGTTGGCCATGCTGCAGCGGCTGCACACGCAGCAGAGGGCCATCAATGAGTACCTGTGCGACTACGGCACCAGGACAGGGTCAGGGGAGCTCAAGTTTTTTTCACCACGCCAGTGGGGCTTGATCAGGGATGCATGCACTGTCCTGGCACCATTTAAGGAGGCCACGAGGATGGTGAGCAGTGACAGTGCATGCATCAGTGACACTGTACCTCTTGTCCACCTGTTGGAACATACGCTGCGTGGAATAATGGACAGGGCACTTGAGGCAGAACAGAGGCAGGAAGAGGAGGACTTCCTTGCCTCTCAAGGCCCCCTTTACCCAGACAGTGTTCCTTCTGTCCCACCCATCGCACAGGAAGAGGAGGAGGAGGATTGTGTCAGCATGGAGGTGGAGCCTGGCACTCAGCATCATCAGCAGCAGTCTTTTAGGGATGATTTACAGTCCCAAGAAACCCGTGGACTTGTACATGGCTGGGAGGAGGTGGCTGCGGATCATGTCGTCCTTAGTGACCCAGAGGACTCTGGACCGAATGCCTCAGCTAACCTACGCTGCATGGCCTCCCTGATCCTGCAAAGTCTGCGGAAGGATCCTCGTATTCTTCGGATCAAGGAGAGGGACCATTACTGGCTGGCCACTCTCCTTGATCCACGGTACAAGGGTAAGGTTGCGGACCTTATCTTACCGTCGCAGAGGGAGCAGAGGATGAGACAACTCCGGGAGGCCTTGCAGAAAGGTCTGTGCAACGCGTTCCCAGAGACTGGGAGGTTACAAACTCCTGGTCCTGGACAACGAGTTGCTGAGGCTTCAGTCAGTCAAACAAGGAGCGGTGGGGAAGGTGGCCGTCTGACCGATGCGTTCAGACAATTCTTTAGTCTGCAGCCCCAAGGTATGATCGGTTCCAGCAACCATTGCCAGCGTCTGATATACATGGTGCAGGAATACCTAGGGGCAAGGTCAGACTTGGACACCTTCCCCACCGAAAATCCTCTGGCTTACTGGGTCTTGAGGATGGATCACTGGCCAGAGCTTGCACAGTATGCAATTGAGCTACTGGCCTGTCCTGCATCCAGCGTTCTTTCAGAACGCACATTCAGTGCTGCTGGAGGATTTGTCACGGATCACAGGGGGCGCCTGTCCACCGACTCGGTTGATCGACTGACCTTCATAAAGATGAACCAGTCTTGGATCACCACCAGCTACCAAACACCTGAAGCTGATATAACAGACTAATTTATTTTCAAATGTCACATCCTTTCAAGACTGATGCTGATGCTGAGAGACTGTCCTGTTATGTTGACTGACTATCCTCCTCCTTCTCAATGATCCGATTGATGATGATGATAGCTTGGAAGAACATTTTTGTTTCTGGGTGCCGCCACCAGTGGCTAAGGCCCAATTTTTCAGCCCCTGTTTAACAGGGGCATGTAATTACAATTTTTTATGCAATGCTTTGCAGCAGGGCTCATTCCTACACTCCAACTAGAGTATCTGGGAGAGGTTGCAGTGTCGTGGCACCAGCACCAGTGGCTAAGGCCCAATTTTTCAGCCCCTGTTTAACAGGGGCGTGTTATTACAACTTTTTATGCAATGCTTTGCAGCAGGGCTCATTCCTGCACTCCAACTAGAGTATCTGGGAGAGGTTGCAGTGTCGTGGCACCAGCACCAGTGCCTAAGGCCTAATTTTTCAGCCCCTGTTTAACAGGGGCGTGTAATTACAATTTGTGATGCAATACTTTGCAACAGGGCTCATTGCTGTGCTCCAAGTACAGTATCTGTGAGGGGTTGCAGTGTTGTGGCACCAGTGCCTAAGGCCCAATTTTTCTGCCCCTGTTTAACAGGGGCATGTAATTACAATTCTTGATCTAATAATTCACAGCAGGGCCCATTCCTGCGCCCACCAATAGTAACTGTGAGGCCTTACAGTGTTGTGTCAACACCACCACCACCACCACCAAAGGCCCAATTTTTCAGCCCCTGTTCAACAGGGGCATGCAATTACAATTCTTGATCTAATAATTCACAGCAGGGCCCATTCATGCGCCCACCAAGAGTAACTGTGAGGGCTCACAGTGTTGTGGCAACACCAACATGTAAGGGGCAAATTTCAGCTGAGTATATACGGCAGGCCCCTACTTTCAAACATCCAACTTACAAACGACTCCTCCTTGCAAACGGAAGGATACAACAGGAAGTGAGAGGAAATCTACCCCTAGGAAGGCAAATTCTCTCCTGTAAGAGTTAATATGGGAAAAAAAGTGTCTCCTCTCCACTGATGCTTTATCACAAATTCTTGTTTCAATAAAAATCCCAAATTTTCAAAAAACATTTGTCATTAGGACGGAAAGTGAGGTGAACTGTTCTGAACAGGTGCACACTGCACAGACAGCAAAACAAATGTTACAGCGGTGATAACCCTTCCCTATGTTTTCCAAAAAGCTTAAAAATAGATTTTTGGGCTGGAGCTACACTTAAACAATGTACCTGTTCAAAATTACAAACAGATTGTACATAAGAACAAACCTACAGTCCCTGTCTTGTATGCACCGCCTGTATACGGCTGTTCAGAGTATATAGGGCCTTTTTTATTTTGTGTGCGGGGTTCCCCTTAATATCCATACAAGACCCAAAGGGGCTGGTAATGGGCTGGGGTAGGGGGGGGGGGGTGTGATGGGGTAGCTATGCCATTTTTCTTAAAGATTTTCATCCATATTACCGGGACCAGACATTACATTAAAGCCGCAAGCAGTTTTAAATGGCTTTTTTTCCTTTAGAAATGTAATTTTGTGCAGGGACAGTTCTAAACACGGGAAACACGTGGCACTTCACAGGCATACTTTAGACACCCCCCAGGTACGATATTTAAAGGAATATTTGACTTTTTTTTTTTTCACTTTATGCATCATTAAAATGACTGCTCCCGAAAAACAGCCGTTTTTAAAACTTCTTTTTGCATTGATACATGTCCCCTGGTGCAGAACCCGGGTTCCCAAACCCTTTTTAGGACAATAACATGCATAATAGTCGTTATAATTAGCACTTTAGATTTCGAACGTTCGCATCCATTGTATTTAATAGGGTTCTAACGTTCGTGCGAACTTTCGGTCCGTTCGCGGGTTCTGGTGCGAACCGAACCCGGGGGTGTTCGGCTCATCACTAGTCCACAGGAACAGTCACCAACACCTCCTCTGCCAGGCCGTCCTGGATTCCGTGCTGGTGATCTTGTATGGTTTCGGAAATTACAGAGTTTTGCCTCATTGGCTTCCTGGCATTATTGATGGACCTCTTGGACAACGAATGTACCTTGTTCGCCTGGAGAATGGCGTTTGTGTTCGAAGACACCTTTCACAATTGAGAAAGCGCATTTGCCTGCCAGTAGAAACAAACCCGACCTCTCTTTCTACCCAGCCACCAGAGTCTACTCAGCGCTCTACTGGTGACATATGGCATAATGTCTGGCATGATCCCATCCTCGTCGCCACTGTTATGTCCCTTAGACACGGGGTCTCTCAGAGTGTTGCTAGCAATGCTGCCGGTATCTGCTCAGCAAGTTACACACAGGCCAGATGAACTTCTTAACCATGGAAGGGTTTATTACTCACTCAGAACATGATGACTTTGTTACATAGAGTCCTAATACAACCGGATTTTGTCATTACCAGATGTAATCCCTTCTGTCCATCATGCTGCTGCTTCCCAGTTCCACACACCACTCTCACTACTTCCTGGTACAGCCCCTTCCCCAGCATGCATCAGGAGAAAAAGGTGAAGGGTCACACAGTGCTCCAGCACAAACATCACAGTCTCGGCATATAGTGAACTCCTTTTAGTGAAAAACAGCTTCAGCTGGATCTCCTATCCATGGCTTAACACGACTAGTGCTATTATGACATTGTCAGTGTCAAATTAACAGCAAATATAATAAAATCAATTTAACCAGTTCACGTTCACCATATAGTAAAATGACGGTCGGGCGGGACTGCTCTCGTTATAGGAGGACGTCATGTGATGTCCTCCCATTCTTGTCATGCATGAGCGCCCCTGGGGGTGAGCAGCACGGTGATCGGTGGTGCGTCGTGTCTAAGCGACGTTATGACGTTAGCTCTTTACCATGTGATCAGATGTGTCCAATCACAGCTGATCACATGTAAGCAAATGCCGGTTATCGGCATTTCCTTTCCTCAGCACTGTAAGTGTCTGAGGAAAGGTAAGCCGATAGCCAGCTTTCCTGTGACAGGGAACATTTAAACTGATAGTCAGGGCATTGATCATCAGTGTCCTAAATATCAGTTCAGCATATCAGTGCCCATCACTGCCGCCTATCAGTGCCACTTTATCAGTGCAACCTCATCAGTGCCTCTTTATCAGTGTCCATCAGTGCAGCATATCAGTGCCCATCAGTGCAGCATATCAGTGTCCATCACTGCCGCCTATCAGTGCCGTCTTATCAGTACAACCTCATCAGTGCCTCTTTATCTGTGCCTATCAGTGCAGCATATTAGTGCCCATCAGTGCAGCATATCAGTGCCCATCAGTGCTGCCTTATCAGTGCAACCTCATCAGTGCCTCTTTATTAGTGCCCATCATTGCAGCTTATCAGTGCCCATCATTGCCGCCTCATTGGTGGCCATCAGTGCCCATCGGTGCCGCCTCATTAGTGCAGCCTCAACAGTGCCCATAAGTGCAGCTTTATCAGTGTCCATCAGTGCAGCCATATCAGTGCCCATCAGTGTAGCCTCATCAGTGCACATCAGTGAAGAAGAAAAATTACTTATTTCCGGTCTTTTTTAGTTTGTTTAGCAAAAAAAAACCCAGTGGTGATTAAATACCACCAAAAGAAAACTAACCGCGCAATTGTCATTCAAAGTGTGAGAGTGCTAAAAGCTGAAAATTGGCCTGGGCAGTAAGGGTTGATAAGTGCCCGGTATTGAAGTGGTTAAAAGTCAAATCACAAAAATGGCCGTAGATGTTATCACTTCCTAGCAGTAGCTTCAGGCGAAAAACAATTGTGACTTTCAGTTAATGTCACTTTAGGAAAGTGGGAAAAGGAGCCATTTGATATGGTGAAAAAATAACTTTATAAAAAATATGGCTTTCAAATTTTATTTCATTAGAGAAACAAATATTCCACACCTTGGAAATCTTTATGCTAAAAAAATTGACATTTTGTTTGAGAAAATGATCATGAGATAAAAAAGAGGGGAGCTAAATAACACATCCATCTTAGTGAATTAAACCAATGGGTTCTCATCTGAGGCTGCATTGGAACCCGGAAGCTACCCTGGAATGGTCCTAGATCATCATCCAGGGTAGCTAGCCACATCATTTTGATGAAAGCTGCACACTGCCCTAGAAGTCCTAACCCCTGAGGTTGGACAATGTCGGCCCCAGTAGAATTATTCGCCTCAGTTGAGGCAGCTACAAAGGGATATGAATAACTTTCTATAAAGAGAGGGAAATTATCCTTTTCGCTATCACTGAGCTTGTTGTGTCCCATAAATGATGTGCTTAATTGTTCTTGCAATATGTTGCATTCCGTTACTGAATAGTGGTATCTATTGATGTTAGGTGGGAAGTGGTTATTTTGTGCCTTTGGTTTGTTCCTCTGCCCCACCCTCCTGTTTTGTCTCCAGTTCGTACAGTCCCTAGCTACAAACCCCCTTATACTTACCTGAGCCCAATCCCAATCCAATGCTGTGCTCTAGAGCAGGAGTCTCCAAACTTTTTAAACAAAGGGCCAATTTACTGTCTTTCTGACTTAATTGGGGCCGGACTGCAGCCATTAAGAGTAGAAAAGATCCTGATGCCATCATGAATAAGCAAAGCCCCATCTTTAGTGTCAGTGGGAGGAATTGATCCCCATCATTGGTGTCATTGGGTCTCATTGTTGGTGTCATTGAGAGGAATTCTGCCTCTTCATTGGTGTCAGTGGTGGGGAATTATGCCCCATTGTTATCGGAGGATAAAAATAGTGATCAGAGGGCCAGATAGAAGCAAGCAAAGGGTCAGAGTTTGGAGACCATTGCTCTATAGCATCGTCAATCTCCCACCAAACAGGACAGAGAGAGAGAGACAGCTATTGGCTCCTGCTGCTGTCAAATAAATCCTTTGACGAGGGAGCAGGGAAGCAAAGCTTAGACACAGCGAGCGCAGCTGGCGATCGAGCCCACATGAGTTCCCGATTGGAAGTTGCAACGTCGCAGTCCCCCTAAAAATGGCTGATCACTGCCATTACTAGTAAAAAAATAAAATAAAAAAAATAAACGCCATAAATATATCTTCTATTTTGTAGACGCTATAACTTTTGCGCAAACCAAGCAATATACGCTTATTTCGATTTTTTTTTTTTTACCAAAAATATGTAGAAGAATACATATTGGCCTAAACCGATAAAGAAATTCTTTTTTTGTTGTTTTTTTTTTTGGATATTTATTATAGCAAAAAGTAAACAAATTATTATTTTTTTTTTAAATTGACGCTCTAAAAGCCGCAGAGGTGATCAAATACCACCAAAAGAGAGCTATATTTGTGGGGGAAAAAATGACATACATTTTGCTTGTGTTCAACGTCGCATGACCGCGCAATTGTCAGTTAAAGCCGCATCGCAAAAAAATGGCCTGGTCATTAAGGGGGTAAATCCTTCCGGTGCTGAAGTGGTTAAGCTGTGTTCCTCTGTCCAAGCTGAACTCTCTCTCTCACTGTGCTTGTGTATTTCCCCTCCCCGTCCTTCTCTCTGAAATCATTCCATCCACTGTATCCTGTCATGCTGTAGACATCTTTCCATGTGGCTTTTCTACCTATGATTATCCTCCATTATACGGAACATTCGAAAACGTAATCATTTGTCTCCTCAACGCGTGTGTTTATACATCAAGTTAAACTGTCTGAATCAATGCAAGGGAAAATAGATCACCAGGTTGTATAAGCCCTATATGATGCTGGAGATAAAACTTATGGTCTTGTAGTTGAGTCAGAACAGACAGTGCTTTCTGAGGCACAGATAAAACTTCACAGCAGATAAAGCAGAGTGTGCAAAAGGTTTTAGAAATCTGTCTTCTTACTTCTGTATCAAAGGCCACTTCATGCAATGACATACCTCCTTAGATACCAGTCTGTGCAAACAGTATGATTACTTGCTTATTTGGCAAAATTCAGAGACAGCCTAAAAGAGAATAATAGCAAAGGCCATTCTACTCTTCTGGATCACAGCTGTTCCAGGCTCTGGAAGTATCCCAACCATATTCTCGGAATCCCCCCAGATGCCTGATCAGAACCTGGCTCAGCTGGAGTCAGCTGCTTCTGCCCCCTCCTCAGCATGGTACTTTAGTGAGCAATAGATGGGCAGAGTGGAGAGCAGTGACTGACAGTCACAGCTCTGCTCCGAGCTGACTGAGAACTGAATGATCAATGGTCATGTGATCGCTCAGTTCTCGGGCTTAGAGCCAGTGGGGGACAGCTGCACTGGCATGGAGGTGAGTCTGTATAGATGTGAGTCTGTATGTTTTTTGCTTTTTTTCAAGTCCATACTTCTCCTTTAACCACTTCAGCTCCAGAAGATTTTACCCCCCTTCATGACCAGGTAATTTTTTGCTATTCGGCACTGCGCTACTTTGACTGGCAATTGCGCAGTCATGCAACGCTGTACCCAAATTATATATATATATATATATATATATATATATATATCTTTTCCACAAAGTCATGACTAAGCCCTGAGGGTTGGAGCAAAATGCCTTTAAAGCTTGGCCTGGCTGGAGTCCAGGCTGAGGTTGCCACTCTTACACCAATTCTGGAGACTATTTGGATGTGCGGTTACAGGGATTCCCCCTCTTTTGTTCTGAGTCACTGTACTAATGACACCGGCTGGGAGGATGTTAGCATCTAGGGCGATCAAGGGGTTAAATAGGTGCCTACTTTGTGTAATGTGTGTGTAGCGGGGTATTGCCCTTTAATCCCCCAAAGACCTACAGTACCCAGTAAGCAACGGGACACCCAGGGTGCATTGCCCCGTGCAAGGACTGCTGGGGTGGGTTATTTAACTGAAGGGCGAGGCTGAATTCGGTCTCTTTGGACACCGCCCGCCCAGCAAGAGAAACTCTTTTCCGAGCCTGCTGAGATACAAGGCCTGAAGCCTGGGCCTTTCTCCAAAGAGCCTTCCGCTCTCGCTGAGGAACCTGAGGGACGTCTTTTCCTGCTGTTGCTGTGTCATCGTCAGGAGGACCGAAGACCCGGAGGTCGTGAGATCTGTGTACCAAGACACAGCAGCGGAAGACAAGGACACGGACTGGTCCGGTTGGGTGAGAGAGCACCTGCTCAGAGAACTATATAGGATCTCTAGGCCCAATAACTGTTATCACTAGTGTTGCTGCTGCGCGCCGGAGAGGCAGTGCATCGGAGTTAATTTAGAGATTTGTTCTAAATTCACCAAGTTGTCGAAACTCCTTTTACCCTGTGGATTACAGTTTATTTCTTCAACAAGTGCACCACCGTTTTGCTAGCAAAGATTTTCCCCTACAGAACTTCTACACAGTACAGTCAGGCCTGACTTGGCGTAGACATTTCTGGGCGCCATTTTGTCCACGAGGGAGGATAGCTGCAGCGGGGACCGATAGAGTTATTCATAGTACTTTATACCTGTCTGTTGAGATACTCTTTTATTGCAGAGCTCTGCGCATGATATGTACACTGTTGATTACATGCTTACCCAACAAATCTGAGTAAAAGTGCAAGGGTTAAGTATACTGGTGTTTGTGTCATTTACTTTGCAGAAGAGACGGTTAAGGATAGATATACTTTATTGCTGTGTGTGTTTTATAACAGGATTGTGTATCCGTGAGTTGCAGGCCACACAATCCTATTATCCTCTACTAACTGTGCCAAGGGAGGTTAGAGATAATTATTATATCCACCACCTTTGAGTGGTGGCAATTACCCTCCATCTAATGATTATTACCCAACCTCTTATCCAGTACCTACCCACAATAGGTATGGACCCCTGGATAATAGACCTAGTGACTATGGGTATCCCTATTACCATCAGGGACCCAGTCACTATCCACCCAGGCCCCCTAGGTAATTTTAGAGGCAACCATAGAGGGAGACCTATGCCCTACCAAAATAATTACCAACAGTGGGGGGGGGGGGTGGAGAGGATGGAAAGAACCTTACAAAATCCCACCTACTACACCTCAATACCACAAAGAATATTTAGAAAAAGAGGTAGAAGAGGGGGAACCAGAAAGAAAAAGGCCAAGGGACAGCTAAATGGAGGAATCTTTAATTTGGCTGGGGCATCGTTTTCAGAAGATGAATTACAAGTTTTAACACAAGGTCTTAAATTTGCACCAGACAAAAATCTTAACAAATTCGAATTGTTCATTGATGTAGAAAAATATGTGAGGAAACTAAATATAAAAAAATGTTTTGCTTCTCAAAATGTTGCGTGCTCTTCTGTGGTGGAAGCAGAGAAGTTTAAACATAGCGGGTTGAGAAACAATTCTGTTTTCAATCCCCAAAAGGGAACACATCACCATATAGAGGTATTCAAACATATGGTACAGGATGAGATCAAATCATTAGAATTTAAAAGGGCCAGAACCAATTGGTCTCTAGTTGAGGGGATTAAACAACTAGAAGAAAATTAAAATATAGTAGTCCGTCCTGCGGATAAAGGGGGGGCGGGTAGTGATACTTACTAGAGAAAATTATTATGGTGAGATCCAAAGATTAATAAATGATACCAGTACGTACAAACCATTGGCATCCAACCCTCTAACCAAATTAAAAATTGAGCTTACTAATTGGATTGACAAAGGTGTAAACCAAAAGATTCTGGATACAAAGGACTTTTTACCAAACTTTTTACCAAAAGTACCACGCACTCCGGTGCTATATATATTACCCAAGATTCAAAAAAATAAGGTACAACCCCCAGGCCGCCCCATTATTAGTGGGATAGGTTCACTGTATTCCAGAGTAGGAGAGTATTTGGATATCTTTCTACAACCCTTGGTCACACGAGGAAGGTCCTATCTCAAGGATAGTCGTGAACTCATTAAATCCCTTTCCAATATCCAGGTAACTGATGCTACCATATTGGTTACGGTAGATATAGAATCTCTCTATACTAATATCAGGCAGGAGGATGCATTAATTGCAGTTCAGGTGGCATTGACTGCAGATTCACACCTTAAAAAAGCTCAGATTTATTTTCTAGTTGAGGGATTAAAAATTGCAATGGGGAATAACTATTTTTGGGAGCTCGTTATGCCCCAAGTGTGGCTAACCTGGTACTTAATAAGTGGGAGGGAGAAACCATTTACAAGGAAAATCCATCATCCCTGCTTTATTATAAAAGGTACATCGATGATGTAGTGTTGCTGTGGGAGGGATCCCATGCCACATTGCATGGCTTCCTACAGGATCTAAATTCCAATCAATATGGGCTCAGATTCACAGCTGAGTTCAGTCTGACAACTATAAATTATTTGGATCTCACCCTGGTAAAATTAGATGGCAGGATTGGCACGAGGACGTTCTTTAAAGCCACAGATAGGAACGCCTTCGTGCCAACCAATAGCTGTCATCATCCCCAATGGCTTGGGGCTATACCCAAGGGACAGTATATGCGCATTCGACGGAATTGTGATGAGGACATTGATTATGAGACTCAGGCTGCAATTCTCACAGAAAGATTCCACGAGAAGGGGTATAGGAAGGTTGAGCTTGCCCGAGCCAAAAACCAAGTGTCTGTTATGGATAGGCACTCCCTTCTAGAGACCAAAAAGAAAAAAAAACATCTATGGGGACATTGCCCTTTATTACAGGATTTAATAGGCAATATAAAAACATTGAAAAGATTTTCAAGAAGTTCTGGCCTATACTCCGAAAAGATAGGGATCTGGCATCGCTAATATCGCATAAGCCTAAATTCATCTATAGAAAAGCGCCTGGGTTGAGAAACATCATTGCGCCCAATTTTCCAGACCCCCCCTGGAAAAACCCCCCACTTTTCTGGATAGTTCTGGATTTCACTACTGCACTAGATGTAAGGCTTGCCGCACTACTTTTCGACGCACCAAGAAACTAACCAAATTTAAATCTTTGGTAACGCAAGAAAAATTTAAAATCAAACCCTTGATCACATGCTACTCTAAACACGTGACCTACGTTTTGGAGTACCCCTGCTCTCTTCAATATGTGGGGCGTACCACAAGAGAGCTTAGGGTCAGGATAAATGAGCATGTAGCAAATATAGCTAAGGGTTTTCCAAACCATAGTGTGTCGCGCCACTTTCTCCAACATCATAATAGGGACCCTCGCCAGCTTGTATTTTATGGCATTGACAGAGCCATATACAATTGGAGAGGGACAGACCTCACTAAAGCCATCTCTCAGAATGAGACCCAGTGGCTGTATAGACTGTCCACGATGCAGCCACAGGGCCTCAATATAGATTTGGACTTAAATTGTTTCCTAACCAGTGGCGGCTGGTGAAGTTTTAGGATGGGGGGGCGCAAGACCCCGCCCCTCCACGTTTGGCCCCTCCCACTTCTCATAAGCGACACCCCTTATAGAATCCACCCACGCACATATCTGCGTTCTGCAACATATAAATAGCACATATCAGCATTCTGCAACCTGTAAATAGAACATATCTGCATTCTGCACCCTGTAAAACGCACATATCTGCATTCTGCACCCTGTAAATCGCACATGTCTGCATTCTGCAACATATAAATAGCACATATCTGCATTCTGCACCCTGCAAAACGCACATATCTGCATTCTGCACCCTGTAAAACGCACAGATCTGCGTTCTGCAACATATAAATAGCACATATCTGCATTCTGCACCTTGTAAATAGAACATATCTGCATTCTGCACCCTGTAAAACGCACATATCTGCATTCTGCACCCTGTAAATTGCACATATCTGCGTTCTGCAACATATAAATAGCACATATCTGCATTCTGCACCCTGCAAAACGCACATATCTGCATTCTGCACCCTGTAAAACGCACATATCTGCATTCTGCACCCTGTAAAACGCACATATCTGCATTCTGCAACCTGTAAATAGAACATATCTGCATTCTGCACCCTGGAAAACGCACATATCTGCATTCTGCACCCTGGAAAACGCACATATCTGCATTCTGCACCCTGTAAATCGCACATATATGCATTCTGCACCCTGTAAATAGCGCATATCTGCATTCTGCACCCTGAAAAACGCACATATCTGCATTCTGCACCCTGAAAAACGCACAGATCTCTATTCTGCACCCTGTAAAACGCACATATCTGCATTCTGCACCCTGTAAAACGCACATATCTGCATTCTGCACCCTGTAAAACGCACATATCTGCATTCTGCACCCTGTAAAATGCACATATCTGCATTCTGCACCCTGTAAAATGCACATATCTGCATTCTGCACCCTGTAAAACGCACATATCTGCATTCTGCACCCTGTAAAACGCACATATCTGCATTCTGCACCCTGTGAAACGCACATATCTGCATTCTGCACCTTGTAAAACGCACATATCTGCATTCTGCAACCTGTAAATAGAACATATCTGCATTCTGCACCCTGGAAAACGCACATATCTGCATTCTGCACCCTGTAAATCGCACATATCTGCATTCTGCACCCTGGAAAACGCACATATCTGCATTCTGCACCCTGTAAATCGCACATATATGCATTCTGCACCCTGTAAATAGCGCATATCTGCATTCTGCACCCTGAAAAACGCACATATCTGCATTCTGCACCCTGAAAAATGCACAGATCTGCATTCTGCACCCTGTAAAACGCACATATCTGCATTCTGCACCCTGTAAAACGCACATATATGCATTCTGCACCCTGTAAAACGCACATATCTGCGTTCTGCAACATATAAATAGCACATATCTGCATTCTGCACCTTGTAAAATGCACATATCTGCATTCTGCACCCTGTAAATAGAACATATCTGCATTCTGCACCCTGTAAATAGAACATATCTGCATTCTGCACCCTGTAAATAACATATATCTGCACTGTGCAAACTGTAAATTGCACGTATCTGCATTGTGCAACCCCCCCAATCAGGTCAGCTACAGTGCTACACTATACACGTGGCAGGGGGGGGGGTGGACACAGCAATCACCCCCCCTCAGACCAGCACAGGGTGGCAGGGCAGACAGACACTCATCCTCCATGGAGTGGATGCCTAAAAAATGTTCCGATATCACTGTGCATCTTTATAGGGTGGTGGGAGATTGACATGACTCTGAGAATAATCCCCTAAACATTGCATTAAAAAAATAACAACTGGACAGTCCCAGATAAAATAAGTTGAACTGAACCAAGAACAGAGAGGTCACTGAGACAGTTTTGCTGGCAGAAGACAGTATTAGACAAAGATGGTTACAGTACCAATGAGCTGTTGGAAAATAGCAGCAGTCTGGATGACCCCATAAATGACAACTGTACTGTATGTCATCTTCTGCATTCTCAAAGCTCGACTGAAAAGCCTACTTTCTTCTTTCACCTAAATATTTACAGCCGCAGCGTCTCCTTACCTGCTTGACTGCAGCTCCTCTAGGGCCATGCAAACAACGGAGCTGCCGATGTGACGTCACTTCCGGTTTTCGTCTGTCCCACGAAACCCGGAAGTAAGTTTTGAAATGCTCCCGCCCGGCGCCCATAGTGTGTTTCTACGGGCGGAAGCTAATCAGCGCTTTACATTGATAAAAACCCGCAAATGAAGCGCCATGTCTGCAATCTCGTGATTGCATTGACGTGGCGCTTCACATAGGGCACGGGTGTCCGGCGCTCAAGGGCACTTACTTAAAGGAATTTTTATTTATTTTTTTCTTAAAGGGGCCATTTAAAAAAAAAATATTATTTTTTTTTTATTTTTATTTTTTACTACAGGAGGGGGGTGGGCGGCGCCCGGGCGCCCCCTATGGACGGGCCGCCACTGTTCCTAACTAATGAGTAAGCACATATCCATATACCATGATCAACAGAACTAGAAATAATATAGTGTAAGGTTCATTATTTTTCAATATTACTGGTTGTATATTAATTTTATTCATTTTGTCATTTTTCATTATTCATGGCAAAATAATTAATTCATAATTTTTAATTGTTATATTAAATATTTGTTATTGATTTTGATTGTTGCTGGCAAACCTATCTCGATTCATTGGTGTGGTGCGGAGGTATGCACCTCATTATTATCATCGAAGGATGTGATGGGTTGTTTAGGCACATAACTATGTCATTTTGTGATGTTATTAACTGGCAGGCCGCTGCTAGTTTGTTGTATTTTAAATGTGGCATTGGTTTTTCTTTGGACCAATCAAGTGTTTTGTTTACATTGTGCAGCGAGAAGTCATTGAGGCTGGAAACAGGCTCGCTAACCCCTCCCTCCATTGTGATTGACAACCGTATAAAAAGCCAGACTCACGTAGCCTAGCACGCTTCCTGATGATGTGCAATACGAAACAGCTGTCGAGGCGACACTAGGCTACGCTCTGACGACACTTCCGGTCCCGCTGGCTCTCCCTCTGCAACAGGTGGAACGCACGCCGGTCTGTCTCCATTCGGGTCACTAGCCCTACTAGTCCACACTTTCCAGCCTCAGTGCCGGGTTCAAGGCACTACACAAGTAAGAGGGCATTTGGCTGTCGTGTTTTAAACATATCTTTTAAATAAAACGGGATTACACTATTTTCCGCTTTATTTTCCTTTGTTCCGCATACCACAGCCTGAGCCTCTAGGAGGCAGGGATTTTCTAGGTCCGGTATTGACATCTCTATCCATGCTAGCAAGTGGTACTTGCACAAAGCGCAAATGACTGCTTTTTAACTAAAAGAGTCAATTTATTCTGGTAAGCTGCTACATTTACCATGAGCACTATCAGGTGTTTTATAATAAGTTGGTGAAAGTTGTCACTTCAAGCAATTTCTTTGGTTGGATCAAGTTGATATTCAAGGATTCATTTCACTTCTTTCAATATATGGACAATTGGAATATATAGTCCACTAAATATTTTTTGGGACATTCAGTTATTATCATTGGCACTGCATGCTTGAATATTTATATTTGTTTATATCAACAAGTGGTTCATCTATTTAATATTTTTTGTTCATTTGATGGTTTGCACTTATCATCTTATGTATCAAGGGCACAGGATTCAAGGTTGATCTAAGCGGCTGTTTAGCGACCAGGTCAGCCAGTGCAGTCTACATAGGTTGGCTGGTGTTAATAGGGCTTTTTTTAATTTATTTACCATTATTGTTATTTATTATTGGTCTATAGCGCCCCCAACATATTTGCAACAATTTGCACATATAACCATTCACTAATTATTTGGGGTTGACAGCGGTGCACTACAGGGCCCAAAATTTATACTGGCAGCCCTCTTAGCTGGGGGTATCGCTACACATGGGGGCTCGAGTCCGGGATTTGTTTGCGGTTGGAAGTGTTGAAGACCCCCCAGAGTTTGAACTTTATTCCCCAGTGAAGTTCCTTGGAGGTCGGCCATATTGAGAACTGCGCCACGAGGAGAATCCTGCGTAGTTCGTGGGCGTGACAGAGAGCCCGCAAACGATGCAGGAGATGGGAGGAGTCTGGCCATGTGTGGAGTTGCACATGGGGACTTTGGCGCGAAAAGGACAGTGCGGGATGGAACAGCGAATGGATGACATGGCTTCTCATGCCTCATGGGTTCCGGCTACTACTACCATGAAGATGACTTCATTTGCTGCTCCCTTAACGGATACGGGGATTCGGCTCAAGCCCCAGGGACGTTTTGCCCTCTATGTTTGCAAAGATGTGGAGGCCCTCGGAGTGATTTGTCCCAGCTGCTCGGGACTGGTGGTACATCTAAAGCCATTCGGGCGATGCGAGCTATGTAAGGAGTTCTTGTTTGAGGTCGAGCAACCTACAAAAAAGCCTTGGGCTTTCCACCTCAGTTGCCTTACGGGCGCCACCACTCTGGAAGGAGGAATCAGAGCTTACACAGCCACCCCTGCGCGCACTGTGGGGACTTCGGAGGAAGTCACAGAAGAGATTGTTCCAGAGATTGAGAGACCGGAGGATGCTGCTTCGGTCACCACAGAGTCCTTTCTCCCACCGCCCAAGACAAAGATCTGGTTCGTGAAAGCTTCCCGCGGCCGCGGTGGAGCTACGGCCCATCGCTTACTCGGAACGTATGCATCCGAAGGGAAAAGTCCCGGACGTCCTGGTTCAGCTACAAGCCTGGGGAAGAGACTCTGTCTAAGGTCCCAAGTGTTGGGGATTCACATGCCCGTGAACTAGTCAAAAGGGGTGACTCGTCCTCTACCAGGAGTTACCTGCCTGCGGAGGAATATGATACCTCCGACCTGGAGTCAATCTCCGATGCGGGAGATGACGCCGCAGTTGATGAACTGTTTGAATGGAAGGGATGGGATAAGATGCCCCTGTCCTCGTCCCGTAAAAATAGGGACCCACCCATGTCCACTGGGGATAGCACGCCCCGGGTGGAGGCCTCAAAGCCTGGGGAGGGATCTGTCCCCTTGTTTGCCCTTCCACAGCCGGAGATTCCTGCATCAGTTGCTGAAATGGGGCGGGTGTCACTGCGGGCCCCTATGTCTGGTCCTGAGGTAGTGAAAGTACCTCGACACCCGGATGCCATAGTTCTACCTGGTACGGGAGACCGTGCCACCATGCCACCATTGTCCCGATTACAGAGGTTATTTAACCAGAAAGTAGCCAGTGAGTATGGATGGGAGTACCCGTACCTGCCTAAAGAACTCTTGTTTGAAGTAGAGGCCTGCAGACACCGATGGTATGCTGACTTTGTGTGGACACACATTAAAGTACCCCAGGCCCGCAGATAATTCTCATGTTCTCCTGCAGCTACTCAGAGATATAAAGACTGTAAGGCTGCCTGGATGCTTGGTCGGCACATATATGCGGACAAGATGCTCATCTACCGGAAAGAAAAGGACAATGTCGAGTATCACATTGACACTTTCAATAAGCATTGGAAACCGCTGGTGTTGCCAGACCCACACTATTACCTTTAAGAGACTAGACTCTTTTGTGTTTGCTTATTTCTAGAGTGCATCCTCTGGAGCCCAGGAACTTTTTTTTTTCTTCCCTCTCCCTACCGCAAAGATACAAGGACTTTGGGGTGTAGATAGTTCAGGGCCACAGTCAAGAAGAAGAGGATTGTCAAGCACCTGTGTCTCAATCACAGCACTACCACTATGTGGCGGTGTTGTGCAACTATTGCTTTGCAAAATGTGATATATGCAGTTTTACTTTTGGAAGGAAGGGATTTTCCTCTAGGGGAGAATCTGTTTATTCCAACAAATGTCATTTTAGTTGTGTGTTTTTTTCTTCCCCTGCAGGCGGACGTCAAACAAGGTTACTGAGAATGGGGTGGACCTTAGTTAGTGCAGGTGGGAGGGAAATGTAAATATTTATTGAAGTATGTCATGTAACATCTGATGTTTTAATATGCACATGTGTGTTATTCTTTCTTCTCTATGTTTAACCCCCTTTCCCCATGTTTAGGTTTCGGCACAAACAGGCAGTTTTTTTTCTCCTCAAATTGTTTTTTTTTGTGTTTGGTCTCTGGATTGGGCCTATGCTGACTCCAGGCTTGAGAGGCATAGGTTTGCTCCAGACACTGGGGACCAGTGTCTATTTAGTGGGGGAAAGGTGTAGCGGGGTGTTCCATTTAAGGGGAGTGTCTGAGTGGTAATTAGGCTCAGACACACAGATTTTTAGGGTTAATGGACCATTTCTGTTGATGGGAGATAGTGTTGGTGCACAGTTCCCTGTGGCCTACAGGTGGCGCTGTCGCCATGGGCCAGGGTTGAACTACCAATGCAGGGCTGCGCCTTTTGTGTCCCCTCTCGGCAGTAGTACAGTGGGGCGGGGAACCTGCTGTGTCTGTCGGGAGAGGGTATAAAAGGGGCGGACATCTTCTGTTCGAGGTCTACGCCCAGGCACCTTCAGCCTGGGTGTGAGGAGAGTCGTCTCCGGGTGCCTTAGGCCCGGAGGTGGAGTTCCTTTTCCATCCCAGACACCTTCGGCCTGGGGTGAGGTACTATTTTGAAGGCCCGGGGCCCAGCAACCTTCGGCTGGGGTCCGCTAGGGATCGAGGACTCCCAGGGTGCCGCCTTGCGAGGGGACCCATATCTAGGATGAGGAGGCCAGGGAGGTAACCCTTTCCGAAGACCCAGCGCAGAGTCATAGTGACGGTGAGGGCCTCTGGTAACTCTCCGGAGGGATGTTTTCTCCTTGACATGGGCCAAATGCTTTAAGAGGGAAGTTCACGTTCAGGTCAGTGGCAGTGACCCTACTCTCCAGGTCAGTGGCAGTGACCCTACTCGTTCAAGTCAGTGGCAGTGACTTCATAGGGCAAGGCCCTATTCACCAGGTCAGTGGCAGTGACCCTACGCTCCAAGTCAGTGGCAGTGACTTTATTCACCCGGTCTGTGGCAGAGACCAACCTCACGGTCTGTGGCAGAGATCGTGCGCCAAAGCTGTTTGAGAAACCTAAACAGTCTAAAGAGTTAAGCTATGTTTGTGCCTGGACCTCCTCCACACCTAAGCTGTCCTGTATCTTCGCTCCAACCTGTCTGCTCTCAAAGAGGCTGTTTATTATCCTGTGTGAAATAAATGTTGAGTTGGACTATTAGCTAGTGTGGACATTCACATTCCTGGGGTAAACGAGGACTTGCATCTATCTAAGGTAGAGGTGAGATCATTCTTGGGAGGACTTTGACTCTGGCTTCAGACAAGGCCCAAAACTAACACCGCTCAACCTCTTTACTCAGGAGGGTACGGGCTTGTGGTGCGGTGTGCCTCTCTCTGCCTGAGAGGAGCCTAAATTAAATGCAGGTTGGGGAGAGGTGGGTGCGCTACATGTGTAACGTGTGCTGCTTTTTACTAATTGTCTCTAAGTTTCTCATCCCTGCTTTGCAGGGATGAGAAACACAGGGGTCGTTCCCTGTGTACAGAGTTCTGTGTTGAATATCAATACAGAGCTCTGGGGCTGTGAATGGCATTATGAGACATCAATTTCCACTGTCGGAAGGTTGCTAAGCCAGATTTCAAGCTCGTTTGTGAGTAGTCATTTTATCTGTACATTTTATGAATAAAACCTTGCCATTGGTAATGCACAAGGTCGGTGCGCCCTTCTATTCTTTTTTGTTAATGTACAGAGCCTATCAGCATGTCCAAGCCATGAATCATTGGCCGGGACTTGCTGACAGGCTCCTGTTTAGGGTGACCACATTTCAAAACTACCATTCAGGGACACCCTCCCTTGCCAAAAATCAGCTTGTGCTGTAACGAATCACAGCACAGGGATTGGACACAAGAGGCGGGATTTATGATTTTTCCAATCACAAGCAGGGAGCGGGATTGTGCTCCTCCAGGCATTCCCGGCCAGGACAAGTACTGTCAACAAGTAAAGCGGTGATGTGGTGGCCTTTTTTGGGGGCATCAGATTGGCTCGGGGGGGTGGCTGTGTCAGTTTCATTCCGGGACACTGTATTGTCCTGTAATGAACGTGCCCGGGACAGACCTGCAAAATGCGGGACTGTCCCGGGCAATCCGGGACACGTGGTCACCCTACTCCTGTTGTGTATAATCCCAGCAGGGGGCATACATGCGCGCCCCCTAAACCCCGAAGTAGGTATCGACGTACAGGTACGTAGCTTTGCCTTCAGTGGCTGCTTGTCCGCAGTACAATGCGGGCAGGTGGTTCCGCAAGTGGTTATAGAAATCTGAAGCAAAAAGCACAGAAATGATTGATTATCTGGTCTGTGGAATAGATCTATGCAAAGCAACTGCTGCTGCTGAAAAACATTATGATGCAGAGCAACTAAGCAGTGCACTTGGAAAGCTAGAAAAAGCTAATGAAAGCTATATGAGGCTGTCTGGAAAATATACCTTTTTCTATCAAGTATCAATATTTAGTAGTAAGTATATTGCTCTCAACCAAAAAGACAAATGTAGGCCCAGGGTTCATGTCTTTCCCTGCCCACGGCTGCATGGACTGAGTGGACTAATGCTGTTTCCACTAACATGGTTTCTCTTCCTCTTCCTGGTCACCAGGGATTAGTGATGAGCCGAACACCCCTGGGTTCGGTTCGCACCAGAACCCGCGAACGGACCGAAAGTTCGTACGAACATTAGAACCCTATTAAATACAATGGATGCGAACGTTCGAATTCTAAAGTGCTAATTATAACAACTATTATGCATGTTATTGTCCTAAAAAGGGTTTGGGAACCCGGGTTGTGCACCAGGGGACATGTATCAATGCAAAAAGAAGTTTTAAAAACGGTCGTTTTTCGGGAGCAGTCATTTTAATGATGCATAAAGTGAAAAAAAAAAAGTCAAATATTCCTTTAAATATCGTACCTGGGGGGTGTCTAAAGTATGCCTGTGAAGTGCCACGTGTTTCCCGTGTTTAGAACTGTCCCTGCACAAAATGACACTTCTAAAGGAAAAAAAAGCCATTTAAAACTGCTTGCGGCTTTAATGTAATGTCTGGTCCCGGTAATATGGATGAAAATCTTTAAGAAAAATGGCATAGCTACCCCATGACCCCCCCCCCCCCCCCTACCCCAGCCCATTACCAGCCCCTTTGGGTCTTGTATGGATATTAAGGGGAACCCCGCACATAAAATAAAAAAGGCCCTATATACTCTGAACAGCCGTATACAGGCGGTGCATACAAGACAGGGACTGTAGGTTTGTTCTTATGTAGAATCTGTTTGTAATTTTGAACAGGTACATTGTTGAAGTGTAGCTCCAGCCCAAAAATCTATTTTTAAACTTTTTGGAAAACATAGGTAAGGGTTATCACCCCTGTAACATTTGTTTTGCTGTCTGTGCCCCTGTTCAGAACATTTCACCTCACTTTCCGTCCCAATGACAACTGTTTTTGAAATGTGGTGTTTTTCTTGAAACAAGGATTGCTGATAAAGCATCAGTACAGAGGAGACACCTTTCTCCCATATTTATTCTTACAGGAGAGAATTTTCCTTCCTAGTGGTAGATTTCCTCTCACTTCCTGTTGTCTTCTTGCGTTTGCAAGTAGGAGTCGTTTGTAAGTTGGATGTTTGAAAGTAGGGACCTGCCGTATATACTCTGCAGAAATAGGCCCCTTAGTTGTTGGTGTTGGCACAACACTGTAAGCACTCACAGTTACTCTTGGTTGGTGCTGGAACGCCCTGCTGTCAACTATTATATCAGGAATTTTAATTACATATAATTGTTGAACAGTGGTAGTAAAAATTGGGCCTTTGATGGTGGTGCTGGTGCCACAACACTGTAAGCCCTGACAGTTACTCTTGGTGGGTGCAGCAATGGGCCCTGCTGTGAATTATTAGATCAAGAGTTGTAATTGCATGCCCCTGTTGAACAGGGGCTGAAAAATTGGGCCTTTCGTGGTGGTGGTGGTGGTGTTGCCACAACACTGTAAGCCCTCAGAGTTACTCTTGGTGGGTGCAGGAATGGGCCCTGCTGTGAATTATTAGATCAAGAATTGTAATTGCATGCCCCTGTTGAACAGGGGCTGAAAAATTGGGCCTTTCGTGGTGGTGGTGGTGGTGGTGGTGTTGCCACAACACTGTAAGCCCTCAGAGTTACTCTTGGTGGGTGCAGGAATGGGCCCTGCTGTGAATTATTAGATCAAGAATTGTAATTACATGCCCCTTTTGAACAGGGGCTGAAAAATTGGTGGTGGTGGTGGCGTTGCCACAACACTGTAAGCCTTCAGAGTTACTCTTGGTGGGTGCAGCAATGGGCCCTGCTGTGAATTATTAGATCAAGAATTGTAATTGCATGCCCCTGTTGAACTGGGGCTGAAAAATTGGGCCTTAGGCACTGGTGGCACAACACTACAACCCCTCACAGATACTGTACTTGGAGCACAGCAATGAGCCCTGTTGCAAAGTATTGCTTCAAAAATTGTAATGACACGCCCCTGTTAAACAGGGGCTGAAAAATTGGGCCTTAGGCACTGGTGCCACAACACTCCAACCCCTCACAGATACTGTACTTGGAGCACAGCAATGAGCCCTATGGCAAATTATTGCTAAAAAAATTGTAATTACACGCCCCTGTAAAACAGGGGCTGAAAAATTGGGCCTTAGCCACTGGTGGCGGCACCCATAAACAAAAATGATCTTCCAAGCTATCATCATCAATCGTATCATTGAGGACTCGGAGGAGGAGGATAGCCAGTCAACATAACAGCACAGGCACTCAGCATCAGCATCAGTCTTGAAGGGATGTGACATGTTAAAATCAATTAGTCTGTTATATCAGCATCAGGTGTGTGGTAGCTGGTGGTGATCCAAGACTGGTTCATCTTGATGAAAGTCAGTCGATCAACCGAGTCGGTGGACAGGCGCACCCTGTGATCCGTGACAAATCCTCCAGCAGCACTGAATGTGCGTTCCGAAAGAACGCTGGATGCAGGACAGGCCAGTAGCTCAATTGCATACTGTGCAAGCTCTGGCCAGTGATCCATCCTCAAGACCCAGTAAGCCAGAGGATTTTCGGTGGGGAAGGTGTCCAAGTCTGACCTTGCCCCTAGATATTCCTGCACCATGTTTATCAGACGCTGGCGATGGTTGCTGGAACCGATCATACTTTGGGGCTGCGGACTAAAGAATTGTCTGAACGCATCGGTCAGACGGCCACCTTCCCCACCGCTCCTTCTTTGACTGGCCGAAGCCTCAGCAACTCGTTGTCCAGGACCAGGAGTTTGTAACCTCCCAGTCTCTGGGAACGCGTTGTACAGACCTTTCTGCAAGGCCTCCCGGAGTTGTCTCATCCTCTGCTCCCTCTGCGACGGTAACATAAGGTCCGCAACCTTACCCTTGTACCGTGGATCAAGGAGAGTGGCCAGCCAGTAATGGTCCCTCTCCTTGATCCGAAGAATACGAGGATCCTTCCGCAGACTTTGCAGGATCAGGGAGGCCATGCAGCGTAGGTTTGCTGAGGCATTCGCTCCGGAGTCCTCTGGGTCACTAAGGACGACATGATCCGCAGCCACCTCCTCCCAGCCACGTACAAGTCCACTGGTTTCTTGGGACTGTAAATCATCCCTAAAAGACTGCTGCTGATGATGCTGAGTGCCAGCCTCCACCTCCATGCTGACACAATCCTCCTCCTCCTCCTCCTCCTCCTCCTCTTCCTGTGCGATGGGTGGGACAGAAGGAACACTGTCTGGGTAAAGGGGGCCTTGAGAGGCAAGGAAGTCCTCCTCTTCCTGCCTCTGTTCTGCCTCAAGTGCCCTGTCCATTATTCCACGCAGCGTGTGCTCCAACAGGTGGACAAGAGGTACAGTGTCACTGATGCATGCACTGTCACTGCTCACCATCCTCGTGGCCTCCTCAAATGGTGCCAGGATAGTGCATGCATCCCTGATCATGCCCCATTGGCGTGGTGAAAAAAACCCGAGCTCCCCTGACCCTGTCCTGGTGCCATAGTCGCACAGGTACTCATTGATGGCCCTCTGCTGCGTGTGCAGCCGCTGCAGCATGGCCAACGTTGAGTTCCACCTGGTGGGCATGTCACATATAAGGCGGTTCTTGGGCAGGTTCAACTCCTTTTGCAGCTCAGCCAGGCGAGCACTGGCATTATAAGATCTGCGGAAATGCACACAGACTTTCCTGGCCTGCCTCAGGACATCCTGTAAGCCCGGGTACCTGCCCAAGAACCGCTGCACCACCAGGTTAAGGACGTGAGCCACACAGGGCACATGGGTCAGTTGTCCCTGTCGGAGGGCGGAGAGGAGGTTGGTGCCATTGTCGCAAACCACCATTCCTGGCTTAAGCTGGCGTGGCATCAACCACCTCTCGGCCTGGCCCTGCAGAGCAGACAGGACCTCTGCCCCAGTGTGGCTTCTGTCCCCCAAACACACCAGCGCAAGCACGGCATGGCATCTTTTTGCCTGCGTACTTGCGTAGCCCCTTGAACGCCTACGGAGCACCGCTGGTTCCGAGGACAAACCACAGGAAGAGGCCATGGAGAAAGAAGAAGAGGAGGGGGTGGAGGAGAGAGGTGTGTCACAACCAGTAGTAGCATTTTGGAGGCGTGGCGGTGGAACAACCTCCAACACTACTGCACCTTGTCCTGCATCCTTCCCAGCTGCCAAAAGAGTGACCCAATGGGCCGTGAAAGAAAGGTAACGTCCCTGTCCATGCCTGCTGGACCATGAGTCAGCGGTAATATGCACCTTACCGCTGACCGCCCTGTCCAGCGAGGCCAAGACATTGCCTTCCACATGCCGGTAGAGAGCCGGAATAGCCTTCCGTGAGAAAAAGTGGCGTTTGGGAACCTGCCACTGAGGAACCGCACATTGCACAAACTCACGGAAGGGGGCCGAGTCTACCAACTGAAAAGGCAGCAGTTGAAGCGCTAGTAATTTAGCCAAGCTAGCATTCAACCGCTGGGCATGTGGATGGCTGGGAGTGAACTTCTTTCGACGGTCCAGCAGCTGGGGCAGGGAAATTTGCCTGCTAGAATCGGACGTCGGTGTACTGCTAGCAGAGTGGCCGCAAGTACTTGGCTGTGACACACCTAATTCTACACCTTCATTCCTCTCAGTGCATGTTTCAGAGAGGACTGAAGTTATAGTGGGGTTGGAGATCCCAGCTGATGCGGTGCAAGGAGAGGTCCGCTTTGTTCTTTGGTGTGGGTCTTTGAGGTAGGCTTGCCAACGAGCTGCATGGCAGGTCAACATATGTCTGGTCAGGCATGTGGTACCCAAGCGGCTGATGTTTTGGCCACGCGATATACGCTTGAGACATATGTTGCAAACAGCAGCTGTGCGATCTGATGCACTAGCCTCAAAAAAGGCCCACACCAAAGAACTTTTTGAATGACGGGCAGAGGCAGCGCCCTGCACAGGCGGAGCTCTGCGGTGTGATTCCGTCGGTGTACTGCCCTTACGCTGGCCACCAAAGGGCATCCTGCCTCGTTGGAGATGTGCCTCCTCCTCATCCTCCTCCTCCTCCTCTCTCCTATTAGGCACCCACGTGGAGTCAGTGACCTCATCATCCCCTCCCTCCTCATCACTGGAGCCAATCTGGCAGTATGCTGCAGCTGCTGGAACATGACTGCCAGATTGGTGTCCTTCTTGAGCATCCCCTCTGTCTGCTCTCACGCTACTGCCTTCCTGTAGCTGGGTTTCATCATCAGACCCTTCGAAACGCTGGGCATCCTCCTGGAGCATGTACCCAACACTGTGCTCAAACAGTTCGGGGGACTCCTCAGGAGGAGGACATGGTGGGTCTAGGGAAGGAGTGACTGATGATGAGTCTGACATTGATACCTGGGAAGAGGACGCTTTGGCAGCTGCTTTTCCAGTACCCTGAGCCTGGGTGAGAGAGGATGAGGAGGAGGAGGAGGGCTTGGTCATCCACTCTACCAAGTCTTCGGCATGATGTGGCTCAACATGTCCAGCTGCCGAAAAGAAGGACAAGCGTGTCCCATGGCCATGTGCTGATGACAATGCACCGCGTCCACGACCAGCACTGTTGCCCCCAGACACAGAGCCTGCTTGCCCTCTTTTATTGCCTCCTGACTGTCTGCCTCTCCTTGTTTGCCTTCCAGACATTCTAATAGATGGCCTGCAGGGAGATGGGGAAAAAGCAATAAGGGCTACCTTCAGGTGTCCTTCTCTGTCCCTTTACTTAAGGATTTCTAAATATGGTTGAGGACGATTGCTTTTGCACAGAATAGCACAACGACAATTTCCCTGACTGTCCAAAAAAACAAGGATTTCAAAGATGGTTGATGAGGAATGCTTTAGCACACTATAGCACAAGGAGAATTTCCCTCACTGTCCTTTCCTGTCCCTAGAAACAAGGATTATCACAGTGAAAGAAACTGACACTCTTCCTACCTATAGTTTTCTGTCCCTAGAAAAAATGTTTTTTTAAAGCACACTATAGCACAAGGAGAATTTTCCTCACTGTCCTTCCCTGTCCCTAGAAACAAGGATTATCACAGTGAAAGAAACTGACACTCTTGCTACCTATAGTTTTCTGTCCCTAGAAAAAATGTTTTTTTAAAGCACACTACAGGTCCTTCTCAAAAAATTAGCATAATGTGATAAAGTTCATTATTTTCTGTAATGTACTGATAAACATTAGACTTTCATATATTTTAGATTCATTACACACAACTGAAGTAGTTCAAGCCTTTTCTTGTTTTAATATTGATGATTTTGGCATACAGCTCATGAAAACCCAAAAATCCTATCTCAAAAAATTAGCATATTTCATCCGACCAATAAAAGAAAAGTGTTTTTAATACAAAAAAAGTCAACCTTCAAATAATTATGTTCAGTTATGCACTCAATACTTGGTCGGGAATCCTTTTGCAGAAATGACTGCTTCAATGCGGCGTGGCATGGAGGCAACCAGCCTGTGGCACTGCTGAGGTGTTATGGAGGCCCAGGATGCTTCGATAGCGGCCTTAAGCTCATCCAGAGTGTTGGGTCTTGCGTCTCTCAACTTTCTCTTCCCAATATCCCACAGATTCTCTATGGGGTTCAGGTCAGGAGAGTTGGCAGGCCAATTGAGCACAGTAATACCATGGTCAGTAAACCATTTACCAGTGGTTTTGGCACTGTGAGCAGGTGCCAGGTCGTGCTGAAAAATGAAATCTTCATCTCCATAAAGCTTTTCAGCAGATGGAAGCATGAAGTGCTCCAAAATCTCCTGATAGCTAGCTGCATTGACCCTGCCCTTGATAAAACACAGTGGACCAACACCAGCAGCTGACATGGCACCCCAGACCATCACTGACTGTGGGTACTTGACACTGGACTTCAGGCATTTTGGCATTTCCCTCTCCCCAGTCTTCCTCCAGACTCTGGCACCTTGATTTCTGAATGTACTTTGGACCACTGAGCAACAGTCCAGTGCTGCTTCTCTGTAGCCCAGGTCAGGCGCTTCTGCCGCTGTTTCTGGTTCAAAAGTGGCTTGACCTGGGGAATGCGGCACCTGTAGCCCATTTCCTGCACACGCCTGTTCACAGTGGCTCTGGATGTTTCTACTCCAGACTCAGTCCACTGCTTCCGCAGGTCCTCCAAGGTCTGGAATCGGTCCTTCTCCACAATCTTCTTCAGGGTCCGGTCACCTCTTCTCATTGTGCAGCGTTTTCTGCCACACTTTTTCCTTCCCACAGACTTCCCACTGAGGTGCCTTGATACAGCACTCTGGGAACAGCCTATTCGTTCAGAAATTTCTTTCTGTGTCTTACCCTCTTGCTTGAGGGTGTCAATGATGGCCTTCTGGACAGCAGTCAGGTCGGCAGTCTTACCCATGATTGCGGTTTTGAGTAATGAACCAGGCTGGGAGTTTTTAAAAGCCTCAGGAATCTTTTGCAGGTGTTTAGAGTTAATTAGTTGATTCAGATGATTAGGTTAATAGCTCGTTTAGAGAACCTTTTCATGATATGCTAATTTTTTGAGATAGGAATTTTGGGTTGTCATGAGCTGTATGCCAAAATCATCAATATTAAAACAAGAAAAGGCTTGAACTACTTCAAGTTGTGTTTAACGAATCTAAAATATATGAAAGTCTAATGTTTATCAGTACATTACAGAAAATAATGAACTTTATCACAATATGCTAATTTTTTGAGAAGGACCTGTATAGCACAAGGAGAATTTTCCTCACTGTCCTTCCCTGTCCCTAGAAACAAGGATTATCACAGTGAAAGAAACTGACACTCTTCCTACCTATAGTTTTCTGTCCCTAGAAAAAATGTTTTTTTAAAGCACACTATAGCACAAGGAGAATTTCCCTCACTTTCCTTCTTTGTCCCTAGAAACAAGGATTATCACAGTGAAAGAAACTGACACTCTTCCTTCCTATAGTTTTCTGTCCCTAGAAAAAATGTTTTTTTAAAGCACACTATAGCACAAGGAGAATTCCCTCACTGTCCTTCCCTGTCCCTAGAAACAAGGATTCGCACAGTAAAACACACTGACACTCTCCCTACCTATAGTTTTCTGTCCCTAGAAAAAATGTTTTTTTAAAGCACACTATAGCACAAGGAGAATTTCCCTCACTTTCCTTCTTTGTCCCTAGAAACAAGGATTATCACAGTGAAAGAAACTGACACTCTCCCTACCTATAGTTTTCTGTCCCTAGAAAAAATGTTTTTTTAAAGCACACAGCACAAGGAGAATTTCCCTCACTTTCCTTCTTTGTCCCTAGAAACAAGGATTATCACAGTGAAAGAAACTGACACTCTTCCTACCTATAGTTTTCTGTCCCTAGAAAAAATGTTTTTTTAAAGCACACTATAGCACAAGGAGAATTCCCTCACTGTCCTTCCCTGTCCCTAGAAACAAGGATTCGCACAGTAAAACACACTGACACTCTCCCTACCTATAGTTTTCTGTCCCTAGAAAAAATGTTTTTTTAAAGCACACTATAGCACAAGGAGAATTCCCTCACTGTCCTTCCCTGTCCCTAGAAACAAGGATTCGCACAGTAAAACACACTGACACTCTCCCTACCTATAGTTTTCTGTCCCTAGAAAAATTTTTTTTTTAAAGCACACTATAGCACAAGGAGAATTTCCCTCACTTTCCTTCTTTGTCCCTAGAAACAAGGATTATCACAGTGAAAGAAACTGACACTCTTCCTACCTATAGTTTTCTGTCCCTTGAAAAAATGTTTTTTTAAAGCACACTATAGCACAAGGAGAATTCCCTCACTGTCCTTCCCTGTCCCTAGAAACAAGGATTATCACAGTAAAACACACTGACACTCTCCCTACCTATAGTTTTCTGTCCCTAGAAAAAATGTTTTTTTAAAGCACACTATAGCACAAGGAGAATTTCCCTCACTTTCCTTCTTTGTCCCTAGAAACAAGGATTATCACAGTGAAAGAAACTGACACTCTTCCTACCTATAGTTTTCTGTCCCTAGAAAAAATGTTTTTTTAAAGCACACTATAGCACAAGGAGAATTCCCTCACTGTCCTTCCCTGTCCCTAGAAACAAGGATTCGCACAGTAAAACACACTGACACTCTCCCTACCTATAGTTTTCTGTCCCTAGAAAAAATGTTTTTTTAAAGCACACTATAGCACAAGGAGAATTTCCCTCACTTTCCTTCTTTGTCCCTAGAAACAAGGATTATCACAGTGAAAGAAACTGACACTCTTCCTACCTATAGTTTTCTGTCCCTAGAAAAAATGTTTTTTTAAAGCACACTATAGCACAAGGAGAATTCCCTCACTGTCCTTCCCTGTCCCTAGAAACAAGGATTCGCACAGTAAAACACACTGACACTCTCCCTACCTATAGTTTTCTGTCCCTAGAAAAAATGTTTTTTTAAAGCACACTATAGCACAAGGAGAATTCCCTCACTGTCCTTCCCTGTCCCTAGAAACAAGGATTCGCACAGTAAAACACACTGACACTCTCCCTACCTATAGTTTTCTGTCCCTAGAAAAAATGTTTTTTTAAAGCACACTATAGCACAAGGAGAATTCCCTCACTGTCCTTCCCTGTCCCTAGAAACAAGGATTCGCACAGTAAAACACACTGACACTCTCCCTACCTATAGTTTTCTGTCCCTAGAAAAAATGTTTTTTTAAAGCACACTATAGCACAAGGAGAATTCCCTCACTGTCCTTCCCTGTCCCTAGAAACAAGGATTCGCACAGTAAAACACACTGACACTCTCCCTACCTATAGTTTTCTGTCCCTAGAAAAAATGTTTTTTTAAAGCACACTATAGCACAAGGAGAATTCCCTCACTGTCCTTCCCTGTCCCTAGAAACAAGGATTCGCACAGTAAAACACACTGACACTCTCCCTACCTATAGTTTTCTGTCCCTAGAAAAAATGTTTTTTTAAAGCACACTATAGCACAAGGAGAATTTCCCTCACTTTCCTTCTTTGTCCCTAGAAACAAGGATTATCACAGTGAAAGAAACTGACACTCTTCCTACCTATAGCTTTCTGTCCCTACAAAAAATGTTTTTTTAAAGCACACTATAGCACAAGGAGAATTCCCTCACTGTCCTTCCCTGTCCCTAGAAACAAGGATTCGCACAGTAAAACACACTGACACTCTCCCTACCTATAGTTTTCTGTCCCTAGAAATTTTTTTTTTTTAAAGCACACTATAGCACAAGGAGAATTCCCTCACTGTCCTTCCCTGTCCCTAGAAACAAGGATTCGCACAGTAAAACACACTGACACTCTCCCTACCTATAGTTTTCTGTCCCTAGAAAAAATGTTTTTTTAAAGCACACTATAGTACAAGGAGAATTCCCTCACTGTCCTTCCCTGTCCCTAGAAACAAGGATTCGCACAGTAAAACACACTGACACTCTCCCTACCTATCCTTCTCTTTCCCTAAACTAAAGGAATCCAGGTTAAGCAAGAAAAAAATAAATGTCACTGTCCCTGCCTATGCTTCTCTTTCCCTGCTCCGGAACACACTACACTAGGCCGCCGTGCTGGCGGCCTTTTATAGTGTGGGGCATGTACTAAACACCCTCAGCAATAATTGGCCACAGGCATCCTGCCTGTGGCCAATCATTGCTCTCCTCGCTGCCGGCGCTGTGATTGGCCAAGCATGCGGGGTCACAGTGCATGCTTGGCCAATCACAGCGCCTGGATGACACTGCGATGGCGTAGTGCATTGTGGGCCGTTCGCGTCACTCGAATTTGGCGCGAACGGCCCAAATCGTTCGATCTTCGTTGAACGATCGAACAGCCGATGTTCGAGTCGAACGTATGTTCGACTCGAACACAAAGCTCATCCCTACCAGGGATGAGCCAAACACCCCCCTGTTCGGTTCGCACCAGAACCTGCGAACAGACAAAATGTTCCTGTGAACTTTAGAACCCTATTAAATACAATGGACTCGAACGTTCGAAATCTAAAGTGTTAATTATAAAGGCTAATATGCAAGTTATTGTCCTAAAAAGTGTTTGGGGGCCTGGGTCCTGCCCCAGGGGACATGTATCAATGCAAAAAAAAGTTTTAAAAACGGCCGTTTTTTCGGGAGCAGTGATTTTAATAATGCTTAAAATGAAAAAATAAAAGTGAAATATTCCTTTAAATTTCGTACCTGGGGGGTGTGTATGATATGCATGTAAAGTGGCGCATGTTTACCGTGCTTAGAACTGTCCCTACAAAAAATGTCATTTTTGAAAGAAAAAAAGTCATTTAAAACTCACTCGCGGCTATTAATGAATTGTCGGCTCCCGGCAATACATTCAAAAGTCATTGATAAAAAAAAAGCGTGGGGGTTCCCCAGAATTCAATTACCAGGCCCTTCAGGTCTGGAATGGATATTAAGGGGAACCCCGCCGCAAATTTAAAAAAAAATTGATGTGGGGTTCCCCCAAATATCCATTCCAGGCCCTTCAGATCTGGCATGGATTTTAAGGGGAACTCCACCCCAAATTTTAAAAAAAAAGGCGTTGAGTCCCCCTAAAAATCCATACCAGACCCCTTATCCAAACACATAACCTGGCCGGCCGCAGGGGAAAAGGGGGGGACGAGAGAGCGCCCCCCCTCCCTCCTGAACCGTACCAGGCCACATGCCCTCAACATGGGGAGGATGTCCCCATGTTGATGGGGACAAGGGCCTCATCCCCACAACCCTTGCCCGGTGGTTGTGGGGGTCTGCGGGCGGGGGGCTTATCGGAATCTGGAAGACCCCTTTAACAAAGGGGACCCCCAGATCCCGCCCCCCCCCCCTATGTGAATTGGTAAGGGGTACATTGTACCCCTACCATTTCACGAAGAAAGTGTAAAAAAATGTTTAAAAAAAACAAACACCTTGAAAAAGTCCTTTATTTAAAAAAAAAACAAAACATTCCAGCGGTGAAATCCAGTGTTTCCTAGTCATCGGCTGGGATTCTCTGTACCCCCCCACCTGGGGATGTCTGCTTACACCAATTCCCTGACAACTGGGGAAAAGACACACAACTCCAGTAGGTGACCTTCCCCCAACACCTGCCAACATTGACAGAGAAACCTTCAGAAATTGCTAAAACAAATTTCTTAACACCTCCTGAGGGGCTGCAAGCTCCAGATTTCATGTCACATGGCTTTGTCCCCCAGATCCAAGTTGCCCCCTGACCACCCTGGATGCTATGCCCGGCTGCTGATCTTCTTTTCTATTACATCACTCTATACTGCTCCTCCTCCGCAGGGCTGAAATCACATTCCTTTACAACACAACCAATTAGCTACGATCTACACAGGGTGTGTCTGCCTACTGCAACTACACTGCCGTTCCGACCAGAGAATTTCACAGGTCAAAACGGCAACAAAAAAGCAATATACACCCTGTGAAGATTGTGGCTGACAGACTGTGTGTAAAGGAATGTGATTTCAGCCCTGTGTAGTGTGGGGGGAGGAGCTGTATACAGTGCTGGGATGGGAAAGAAGCTCTGCCAAGTGACTTGCCAGCGGTTATCCCTGTCCTCTGATGTAAGGAGGAACTCAAAACTCTTAAGCAACTTTGAGTATCTTTTCGTACGGTGGGTTATCTGCATGCACAGTGGAAGTGGAGTGTGGTAGTGGGGGGGCCAGGTCAACTTTTGCATCGGGGCCCACATGCTTCAAGCTACGCCTCTGATACAGGTCACCGGTAAAGAGAGAGCTGCAGGAAGAGGAAAAAAAAAAAAAGCCAAGATTCAGGACAGTCTATTAGAAGACTAAATGCTCTCTCCCATCACACTAAACCCTCATGGTATACAAGGCTATCAAGTTCTCATTGTAAGTATCAGTGTCCGAGCCAAACCACTAACACCACTTTAGGGTATTGATCGACCTCCAGAAAACGTTGCCTGCAAACTCTTTCCTGGCTTAAATGTCTGCTAATCCATACTTTCCTAGGCCACTCTGTACCGACATGTAAAGCCCTGTACACACGATCGGATTTCCTATGGATTCTAATCCGATGGATTTTTCCATCGGAAATCCGATTAAGCTGACGTAAAACACTCAGACAAGCCGAGAAAAATTAAGTTCAATGCTTCTGAGCATGCGTCGACTTGATTCTGAGCATGCGTGGGTTTTTTGTCCGATGGAGTTCCACGCAGATGATAGGAATTTGCTATCGTTTTTTTTCCCATCGGATAAATTTAAAACATGTTCTATTTTTTCTCACCGATGGAAAAAAGACCGAGGGGGCCCATACACGATCTGTTTGTCCGATGAAAAAAGTCCATCGGACTGTTTTCATCGGTAAAACCGATCATGTGTACACGGCATCAGACTTTGCCTTTAGTGTACCCCTCCTAGTGAAAATTTTAATTTGTTATTAGATTGGCTAGGTACCAATCTTCAGAGCACATCAAGAGACTAAAGCCTCGTACACACGAACGAGTTTCTCGGCAAGAAACAACAAAAAAACTGCCGAGATAGCTTTCTTGCCGAGAAAATCGTTCGTGTGTATGGTTTCTCGTCGAGAAAACTGACCAGAATCTCGATGAGAAAAATAGAGAACCAGCTCTCTATTTTCTCGTCAAGATTCTCGTCGGCATGTTTCTCGACGAGAAAAGTGTGCGTGTGTACACTTACCTGTCGCCGTGGAAACCCGCGCATGCTCGAATTGACTTTGAAGCATGCGCGGTAGCTTCCTAGGCATAGGTAGGGTGTAGCAAGATGGCGGCGACGGCATTGAATGTGACGAGCGCATGCTCGTCGTAGTCGACGACGTCACCGCGTTCGCTCCATTCAAAGAACCGCGGGTTCTTTAAATGGAGCGTGTGTACACTCGGCCGGGACAAGTTTCTTGTCCAAGAATCTCGTCAAGAAAAACAACGTGTTTTTTCCTGACGAGATTCTCGGCCGTGTGTACGAGGCCTCAGAGCTGTTCATGTTGACAACACAGCTGCAGGTCTCCACGCCACTAGATCAGAGTTATGGCAGTCCAAAAGCTATAAAAGATGCTCTGTTTTTTCCTAAGATATATGGTAAGGACAATCAAATATTTCAGGAATAGTGATGAGCCGAACACCCCCGGGTTCGGTTCGCACCAGAACCCGCGAACGGACCGAAAGTTCGTACGAACATTAGAACCCTATTAAATACAATGGATGCGAACGTTCGAATTCTAAAGTGCTAATTATAACAACTATTATGCATGTTATTGTCCTAAAAAGGGTTTGGGAACCCGGGTTCTGCACCAGGGGACATGTATCAATGCAAAAAGAAGTTTTAAAAACGGTCGTTTTTCGGGATCAGTCATTTTAATGATGCATAAAGTGAAAAAAAAAAGTCAAATATTCCTTTAAATATCGTACCTGGGGGGTGTCTAAAGTATGCCTGTGAAGTGCCACGTGTTTCCCGTGTTTAGAACTGTCCCTGCACAAAATGACACTTCTAAAGGAAAAAAAAGCCATTTAAAACTGCTTGCGGCTTTAATGTAATGTCTGGTCCCGGTAATATGGATGAAAATCTTTAAGAAAAATGGCATAGCTACCCCATGACCCCCCCCCCCCCCTACCCCAGCCCATTACCAGCCCCTTTGGGTCTTGTATGGATATTAAGGGGAACCCCGCACATAAAATAAAAAAGGCCCTATATACTCTGAACAGCCGTATACAGGCGGTGCATACAAGACAGGGACTGTAGGTTTGTTCTTATGTAGAATGTGTTTGTAATTTTGAACAGGTACATTGTTGAAGTGTAGCTCCAGCCCAAAAATCTATTTTTAAACTTTTTGGAAAACATAGGTAAGGGTTATCACCCCTGTAACATTTGTTTTGCTGTCTGTGCCCCTGTTCAGAACATTTCACCTCACTTTCCGTCCCAATGACAACTGTTTTTGAAATGTGGTGTTTTTCTTGAAACAAGGATTGCTGATAAAGCATCAGTACAGAGGAGACACCTTTCTCCCATATTTATTCTTACAGGAGAGAATTTTCCTTCCTAGTGGTAGATTTCCTCTCACTTCCTGTTGTCTTCTTGCGTTTGCAAGTAGGAGTCGTTTGTAAGTTGGATGTTTGAAAGTAGGGACCTGCCGTATATACTCTGCAGAAATAGGCCCCTTAGTTGTTGGTGTTGGCACAACACTGTAAGCACTCACAGTTACTCTTGGTTGGTGCTGGAACGCCCTGCTGTCAACTATTATATCAGGAATTTTAATTACATATAATTGTTGAACAGTGGTAGTAAAAATTGGGCCTTTGATGGTGGTGCTGGTGCCACAACACTGTAAGCCCTGACAGTTACTCTTGGTGGGTGCAGCAATGGGCCCTGCTGTGAATTATTAGATCAAGAATTGTAATTGCATGCCCCTGTTGAACAGGGGCTGAAAAATTGGGCCTTAGGCACTGGTGGCACAACACTACAACCCCTCACAGATACTGTACTTGGAGCACAGCAATGAGCCCTGTTGCAAAGTATTGCTTCAAAAATTGTAATGACACGCCCCTGTTAAACAGGGGCTGAAAAATTGGGCCTTAGGCACTGGTGGCACAACACTACAACCCCTCACAGATACTGTACTTGGAGCACAGCAATGAGCCCTGTTGCAAAGTATTGCTTCAAAAATTGTAATGACACGCCCCTGTTAAACAGGGGCTGAAAAATTGGGCCTTAGGCACTGGTGGCACAACACTACAACCCCTCACAGATACTGTACTTGGAGCACAGCAATGAGCCCTGTTGCAAAGTATTGCTTCAAAAATTGTAATGACACGCCCCTTTTAAACAGGGGCTGAAAAATTGGGCCTTAGGCACTGGTGCCACAACACTCCAACCCCTCACAGATACTGTACTTGGAGCACAGCAATGAGCCCTATGGCAAATTATTGCTAAAAAAATTGTAATTACACGCCCCTGTAAAACAGGGGCTGAAAAATTGGGCCTTAGCCACTGGTGGCGGCACCCATAAACAAAAATGATCTTCCAAGCTATCATCATCAATCGTATCATTGAGGACTCGGAGGAGGAGGATAGCCAGTCAACATAACAGCACAGGCACTCAGCATCAGCATCAGTCTTGAAGGGATGTGACATGTTAAAATCAATTAGTCTGTTATATCAGCCTCAGGTGTGTGGTAGCTGGTGGTGATCCAAGACTGGTTCATCTTGATGAAAGTCAGTCGATCAACCAAGTCGGTGGACAGGCGCACCCTGTGATCCGTGACAAATCCTCCAGCAGCACTGAATGTGCGTTCCGAAAGAACGCTGGATGCAGGACAGGCCAGTAGCTCAATTGCATACTGTGCAAGCTCTGGCCAGTGATCCATCCTCAAGACCCAGTAAGCCAGAGGATTTTCGGTGGGGAAGGTGTCCAAGTCTGACCTTGCCCCTAGATATTCCTGCACCATGTTTATCAGACGCTGGCGATGGTTGCTGGAACCGATCATACTTTGGGGCTGCAGACTAAAGAATTGTCTGAACGCATCGGTCAGACGGCCACCTTCCCCACCGCTCCTTCTTTGACTGGCCGAAGCCTCAGCAACTCGTTGTCCAGGACCAGGAGTTTGTAACCTCCCAGTCTCTGGGAACGCGTTGTACAGACCTTTCTGCAAGGCCTCCCGGAGTTGTCTCATCCTCTGCTCCCTCTGCGACGGTAACATAAGGTCCGCAACCTTACCCTTGTACCGTGGATCAAGGAGAGTGGCCAGCCAGTAATGGTCCCTCTCCTTGATCCGAAGAATACGAGGATCCTTCCGCAGACTTTGCAGGATCAGGGAGGCCATGCAGCGTAGGTTTGCTGAGGCATTCGCTCCGGAGTCCTCTGGGTCACTAAGGACGACATGATCCGCAGCCACCTCCTCCCAGCCACGTACAAGTCCACTGGTTTCTTGGGACTGTAAATCATCCCTAAAAGACTGCTGCTGATGATGCTGAGTGCCAGCCTCCACCTCCATGCTGACACAATCCTCCTCCTCCTCCTCCTCCTCCTCCTCTTCCTGTGCGATGGGTGGGACAGAAGGAACACTGTCTGGGTAAAGGGGGCCTTGAGAGGCAAGGAAGTCCTCCTCTTCCTGCCTCTGTTCTGCCTCAAGTGCCCTGTCCATTATTCCACGCAGCGTGTGCTCCAACAGGTGGACAAGAGGTACAGTGTCACTGATGCATGCACTGTCACTGCTCACCATCCTCGTGGCCTCCTCAAATGGTGCCAGGATAGTGCATGCATCCCTGATCATGCCCCATTGGCGTGGTGAAAAAAACCCGAGCTCCCCTGACCCTGTCCTGGTGCCATAGTCGCACAGGTACTCATTGATGGCCCTCTGCTGCGTGTGCAGCCGCTGCAGCATGGCCAACGTTGAGTTCCACCTGGTGGGCATGTCACATATAAGGCGGTTCTTGGGCAGGTTCAACTCCTTTTGCAGCTCAGCCAGGCGAGCACTGGCATTATAAGATCTGCGGAAATGCACACAGACTTTCCTGGCCTGCCTCAGGACATCCTGTAAGCCCGGGTACCTGCCCAAGAACCGCTGCACCACCAGGTTAAGGACGTGAGCCACACAGGGCACATGGGTCAGTTGTCCCTGTCGGAGGGCGGAGAGGAGGTTGGTGCCATTGTCGCAAACCACCATTCCTGGCTTAAGCTGGCGTGGCATCAACCACCTCTCGGCCTGGCCCTGCAGAGCAGACAGGACCTCTGCCCCAGTGTGGCTTCTGTCCCCCAAACACACCAGCGCAAGCACGGCATGGCATCTTTTTGCCTGCGTACTTGCGTAGCCCCTTGAACGCCTACGGAGCACCGCTGGTTCCGAGGACAAACCACAGGAAGAGGCCATGGAGAAAGAAGAAGAGGAGGGGGTGGAGGAGAGAGGTGTGTCACAACCAGTAGTAGCATTTTGGAGGCGTGGCGGTGGAACAACCTCCAACACTACTGCACCTTGTCCTGCATCCTTCCCAGCTGCCAAAAGAGTGACCCAATGGGCCGTGAAAGAAAGGTAACGTCCCTGTCCATGCCTGCTGGACCATGAGTCAGCGGTAATATGCACCTTACCGCTGACCGCCCTGTCCAGCGAGGCCAAGACATTGCCTTCCACATGCCGGTAGAGAGCCGGAATAGCCTTCCGTGAGAAAAAGTGGCGTTTGGGAACCTGCCACTGAGGAACCGCACATTGCACAAACTCACGGAAGGGGGCCGAGTCTACCAACTGAAAAGGCAGCAGTTGAAGCGCTAGTAATTTAGCCAAGCTAGCATTCAACCGCTGGGCATGTGGATGGCTGGGAGTGAACTTCTTTCGACGGTCCAGCAGCTGGGGCAGGGAAATTTGCCTGCTAGAATCGGACGTCGGTGTACTGCTAGCAGAGTGGCCGCAAGTACTTGGCTGTGACACACCTAATTCTACACCTTCATTCCTCTCAGTGCATGTTTCAGAGAGGACTGAAGTTATAGTGGGGTTGGAGATCCCAGCTGATGCGGTGCAAGGAGAGGTCCGCTTTGTTCTTTGGTGTGGGTCTTTGAGGTAGGCTTGCCAACGAGCTGCATGGCAGGTCAACATATGTCTGGTCAGGCATGTGGTACCCAAGCGGCTGATGTTTTGGCCACGCGATATACGCTTGAGACATATGTTGCAAACAGCAGCTGTGCGATCTGATGCACTAGCCTCAAAAAAGGCCCACACCAAAGAACTTTTTGAATGACGGGCAGAGGCAGCGCCCTGCACAGGCGGAGCTCTGCGGTGTGATTCCGTCGGTGTACTGCCCTTACGCTGGCCACCAAAGGGCATCCTGCCTCGTTGGAGATGTGCCTCCTCCTCATCCTCCTCCTCCTCCTCTCTCCTATTAGGCACCCACGTGGAGTCAGTGACCTCATCATCCCCTCCCTCCTCATCACTGGAGCCAATCTGGCAGTATGCTGCAGCTGCTGGAACATGACTGCCAGATTGGTGTCCTTCTTGAGCATCCCCTCTGTCTGCTCTCACGCTACTGCCTTCCTGTAGCTGGGTTTCATCATCAGACCCTTCGAAACGCTGGGCATCCTCCTGGAGCATGTACCCAACACTGTGCTCAAACAGTTCGGGGGACTCCTCAGGAGGAGGACATGGTGGGTCTAGGGAAGGAGTGACTGATGATGAGTCTGACATTGATACCTGGGAAGAGGACGCTTTGGCAGCTGCTTTTCCAGTACCCTGAGCCTGGGTGAGAGAGGATGAGGAGGAGGAGGAGGGCTTGGTCATCCACTCTACCAAGTCTTCGGCATGATGTGGCTCAACATGTCCAGCTGCCGAAAAGAAGGACAAGCGTGTCCCATGGCCATGTGCTGATGACAATGCACCGCGTCCACGACCAGCACTGTTGCCCCCAGACACAGAGCCTGCTTGCCCTCTTTTATTGCCTCCTGACTGTCTGCCTCTCCTTGTTTGCCTTCCAGACATTCTAATAGATGGCCTGCAGGGAGATGGGGAAAAAGCAATAAGGGCTACCTTCAGGTGTCCTTCTCTGTCCCTTTACTTAAGGATTTCTAAATATGGTTGAGGACGATTGCTTTTGCACAGAATAGCACAACGACAATTTCCCTGACTGTCCAAAAAAACAAGGATTTCAAAGATGGTTGATGAGGAATGCTTTAGCACACTATAGCACAAGGAGAATTTCCCTCACTGTCCTTTCCTGTCCCTAGAAACAAGGATTATCACAGTGAAAGAAACTGACACTCTTCCTACCTATAGTTTTCTGTCCCTAGAAAAAATGTTTTTTTAAAGCACACTATAGCACAAGGAGAATTTTCCTCACTGTCCTTCCCTGTCCCTAGAAACAAGGATTATCACAGTGAAAGAAACTGACACTCTTGCTACCTATAGTTTTCTGTCCCTAGAAAAAATGTTTTTTTAAAGCACACTACAGGTCCTTCTCAAAAAATTAGCATAATGTGATAAAGTTCATTATTTTCTGTAATGTACTGATAAACATTAGACTTTCATATATTTTAGATTCATTACACACAACTGAAGTAGTTCAAGCCTTTTCTTGTTTTAATATTGATGATTTTGGCATACAGCTCATGAAAACCCAAAAATCCTATCTCAAAAAATTAGCATATTTCATCCGACCAATAAAAGAAAAGTGTTTTTAATACAAAAAAAGTCAACCTTCAAATAATTATGTTCAGTTATGCACTCAATACTTGGTCGGGAATCCTTTTGCAGAAATGACTGCTTCAATGCGGCGTGGCATGGAGGCAACCAGCCTGTGGCACTGCTGAGGTGTTATGGAGGCCCAGGATGCTTCGATAGCGGCCTTAAGCTCATCCAGAGTGTTGGGTCTTGCGTCTCTCAACTTTCTCTTCCCAATATCCCACAGATTCTCTATGGGGTTCAGGTCAGGAGAGTTGGCAGGCCAATTGAGCACAGTAATACCATGGTCAGTAAACCATTTACCAGTGGTTTTGGCACTGTGAGCAGGTGCCAGGTCGTGCTGAAAAATGAAATCTTCATCTCCATAAAGCTTTTCAGCAGATGGAAGCATGAAGTGCTCCAAAATCTCCTGATAGCTAGCTGCATTGACCCTGCCCTTGATAAAACACAGTGGACCAACACCAGCAGCTGACATGGCACCCCAGACCATCACTGACTGTGGGTACTTGACACTGGACTTCAGGCATTTTGGCATTTCCCTCTCCCCAGTCTTCCTCCAGACTCTGGCACCTTGATTTCTGAATGTACTTTGGACCACTGAGCAACAGTCCAGTGCTGCTTCTCTGTAGCCCAGGTCAGGCGCTTCTGCCGCTGTTTCTGGTTCAAAAGTGGCTTGACCTGGGGAATGCGGCACCTGTAGCCCATTTCCTGCACACGCCTGTTCACAGTGGCTCTGGATGTTTCTACTCCAGACTCAGTCCACTGCTTCCGCAGGTCCTCCAAGGTCTGGAATCGGTCCTTCTCCACAATCTTCTTCAGGGTCCGGTCACCTCTTCTCATTGTGCAGCGTTTTCTGCCACACTTTTTCCTTCCCACAGACTTCCCACTGAGGTGCCTTGATACAGCACTCTGGGAACAGCCTATTCGTTCAGAAATTTCTTTCTGTGTCTTACCCTCTTGCTTGAGGGTGTCAATGATGGCCTTCTGGACAGCAGTCAGGTCGGCAGTCTTACCCATGATTGCGGTTTTGAGTAATGAACCAGGCTGGGAGTTTTTAAAAGCCTCAGGAATCTTTTGCAGGTGTTTAGAGTTAATTAGTTGATTCAGATGATTAGGTTAATAGCTCGTTTAGAGAACCTTTTCATGATATGCTAATTTTTTGAGATAGGAATTTTGGGTTGTCATGAGCTGTATGCCAAAATCATCAATATTAAAACAAGAAAAGGCTTGAACTACTTCAAGTTGTGTTTAACGAATCTAAAATATATGAAAGTCTAATGTTTATCAGTACATTACAGAAAATAATGAACTTTATCACAATATGCTAATTTTTTGAGAAGGACCTGTATAGCACAAGGAGAATTTTCCTCACTGTCCTTCCCTGTCCCTAGAAACAAGGATTATCACAGTGAAAGAAACTGACACTCTTCCTACCTATAGTTTTCTGTCCCTAGAAAAAATGTTTTTTTAAAGCACACTATAGCACAAGGAGAATTTCCCTCACTTTCCTTCTTTGTCCCTAGAAACAAGGATTATCACAGTGAAAGAAACTGACACTCTTCCTTCCTATAGTTTTCTGTCCCTAGAAAAAATGTTTTTTTAAAGCACACTATAGCACAAGGAGAATTCCCTCACTGTCCTTCCCTGTCCCTAGAAACAAGGATTCGCACAGTAAAACACACTGACACTCTCCCTACCTATAGTTTTCTGTCCCTAGAAAAAATGTTTTTTTAAAGCACACTATAGCACAAGGAGAATTTCCCTCACTTTCCTTCTTTGTCCCTAGAAACAAGGATTATCACAGTGAAAGAAACTGACACTCTCCCTACCTATAGTTTTCTGTCCCTAGAAAAAATGTTTTTTTAAAGCACACAGCACAAGGAGAATTTCCCTCACTTTCCTTCTTTGTCCCTAGAAACAAGGATTATCACAGTGAAAGAAACTGACACTCTTCCTACCTATAGTTTTCTGTCCCTAGAAAAAATGTTTTTTTAAAGCACACTATAGCACAAGGAGAATTCCCTCACTGTCCTTCCCTGTCCCTAGAAACAAGGATTCGCACAGTAAAACACACTGACACTCTCCCTACCTATAGTTTTCTGTCCCTAGAAAAAATGTTTTTTTAAAGCACACTATAGCACAAGGAGAATTCCCTCACTGTCCTTCCCTGTCCCTAGAAACAAGGATTCGCACAGTAAAACACACTGACACTCTCCCTACCTATAGTTTTCTGTCCCTAGAAAAATTTTTTTTTTAAAGCACACTATAGCACAAGGAGAATTTCCCTCACTTTCCTTCTTTGTCCCTAGAAACAAGGATTATCACAGTGAAAGAAACTGACACTCTTCCTACCTATAGTTTTCTGTCCCTTGAAAAAATGTTTTTTTAAAGCACACTATAGCACAAGGAGAATTCCCTCACTGTCCTTCCCTGTCCCTAGAAACAAGGATTATCACAGTAAAACACACTGACACTCTCCCTACCTATAGTTTTCTGTCCCTAGAAAAAATGTTTTTTTAAAGCACACTATAGCACAAGGAGAATTTCCCTCACTTTCCTTCTTTGTCCCTAGAAACAAGGATTATCACAGTGAAAGAAACTGACACTCTTCCTACCTATAGTTTTCTGTCCCTAGAAAAAATGTTTTTTTAAAGCACACTATAGCACAAGGAGAATTCCCTCACTGTCCTTCCCTGTCCCTAGAAACAAGGATTCGCACAGTAAAACACACTGACACTCTCCCTACCTATAGTTTTCTGTCCCTAGAAAAAATGTTTTTTTAAAGCACACTATAGCACAAGGAGAATTTCCCTCACTTTCCTTCTTTGTCCCTAGAAACAAGGATTATCACAGTGAAAGAAACTGACACTCTTCCTACCTATAGTTTTCTGTCCCTAGAAAAAATGTTTTTTTAAAGCACACTATAGCACAAGGAGAATTCCCTCACTGTCCTTCCCTGTCCCTAGAAACAAGGATTCGCACAGTAAAACACACTGACACTCTCCCTACCTATAGTTTTCTGTCCCTAGAAAAAATGTTTTTTTAAAGCACACTATAGCACAAGGAGAATTCCCTCACTGTCCTTCCCTGTCCCTAGAAACAAGGATTCGCACAGTAAAACACACTGACACTCTCCCTACCTATAGTTTTCTGTCCCTAGAAAAAATGTTTTTTTAAAGCACACTATAGCACAAGGAGAATTCCCTCACTGTCCTTCCCTGTCCCTAGAAACAAGGATTCGCACAGTAAAACACACTGACACTCTCCCTACCTATAGTTTTCTGTCCCTAGAAAAAATGTTTTTTTAAAGCACACTATAGCACAAGGAGAATTCCCTCACTGTCCTTCCCTGTCCCTAGAAACAAGGATTCGCACAGTAAAACACACTGACACTCTCCCTACCTATAGTTTTCTGTCCCTAGAAAAAATGTTTTTTTAAAGCACACTATAGCACAAGGAGAATTCCCTCACTGTCCTTCCCTGTCCCTAGAAACAAGGATTCGCACAGTAAAACACACTGACACTCTCCCTACCTATAGTTTTCTGTCCCTAGAAAAAATGTTTTTTTAAAGCACACTATAGCACAAGGAGAATTTCCCTCACTTTCCTTCTTTGTCCCTAGAAACAAGGATTATCACAGTGAAAGAAACTGACACTCTTCCTACCTATAGCTTTCTGTCCCTACAAAAAATGTTTTTTTAAAGCACACTATAGCACAAGGAGAATTCCCTCACTGTCCTTCCCTGTCCCTAGAAACAAGGATTCGCACAGTAAAACACACTGACACTCTCCCTACCTATAGTTTTCTGTCCCTAGAAATTTTTTTTTTTTAAAGCACACTATAGCACAAGGAGAATTCCCTCACTGTCCTTCCCTGTCCCTAGAAACAAGGATTCGCACAGTAAAACACACTGACACTCTCCCTACCTATAGTTTTCTGTCCCTAGAAAAAATGTTTTTTTAAAGCACACTATAGTACAAGGAGAATTCCCTCACTGTCCTTCCCTGTCCCTAGAAACAAGGATTCGCACAGTAAAACACACTGACACTCTCCCTACCTATCCTTCTCTTTCCCTAAACTAAAGGAATCCAGGTTAAGCAAGAAAAAAATAAATGTCACTGTCCCTGCCTATGCTTCTCTTTCCCTGCTCCGGAACACACTACACTAGGCCGCCGTGCTGGCGGCCTTTTATAGTGTGGGGCATGTACTAAACACCCTCAGCAATAATTGGCCACAGGCATCCTGCCTGTGGCCAATCATTGCTCTCCTCGCTGCCGGCGCTGTGATTGGCCAAGCATGCGGGGTCACAGTGCATGCTTGGCCAATCACAGCGCCTGGATGACACTGCGATGGCGTAGTGCATTGTGGGCCGTTCGCGTCACTCGAATTTGGCGCGAACGGCCCAAATCGTTCGATCTTCGTTGAACGATCGAACAGCCGATGTTCGAGTCGAACGTATGTTCGACTCGAACACAAAGCTCATCCCTACCAGGGATGAGCCAAACACCCCCCTGTTCGGTTCGCACCAGAACCTGCGAACAGACAAAATGTTCCTGTGAACTTTAGAACCCTATTAAATACAATGGACTCGAACGTTCGAAATCTAAAGTGTTAATTATAAAGGCTAATATGCAAGTTATTGTCCTAAAAAGTGTTTGGGGGCCTGGGTCCTGCCCCAGGGGACATGTATCAATGCAAAAAAAAGTTTTAAAAACGGCCGTTTTTTCGGGAGCAGTGATTTTAATAATGCTTAAAATGAAAAAATAAAAGTGAAATATTCCTTTAAATTTCGTACCTGGGGGGTGTGTATGATATGCATGTAAAGTGGCGCATGTTTACCGTGCTTAGAACTGTCCCTACAAAAAATGTCATTTTTGAAAGAAAAAAAGTCATTTAAAACTCACTCGCGGCTATTAATGAATTGTCGGCTCCCGGCAATACATTCAAAAGTCATTGATAAAAAAAAAGCGTGGGGGTTCCCCAGAATTCAATTACCAGGCCCTTCAGGTCTGGAATGGATATTAAGGGGAACCCCGCCGCAAATTTAAAAAAAAATTGATGTGGGGTTCCCCCAAATATCCATTCCAGGCCCTTCAGATCTGGCATGGATTTTAAGGGGAACTCCACCCCAAATTTTAAAAAAAAAGGCGTTGAGTCCCCCTAAAAATCCATACCAGACCCCTTATCCAAACACATAACCTGGCCGGCCGCAGGGGAAAAGGGGGGGACGAGAGAGCGCCCCCCCTCCCTCCTGAACCGTACCAGGCCACATGCCCTCAACATGGGGAGGATGTCCCCATGTTGATGGGGACAAGGGCCTCATCCCCACAACCCTTGCCCGGTGGTTGTGGGGGTCTGCGGGCGGGGGGCTTATCGGAATCTGGAAGACCCCTTTAACAAAGGGGACCCCCAGATCCCGCCCCCCCCCCCTATGTGAATTGGTAAGGGGTACATTGTACCCCTACCATTTCACGAAGAAAGTGTAAAAAAATGTTTAAAAAAAACAAACACCTTGAAAAAGTCCTTTATTTAAAAAAAAAACAAAACATTCCAGCGGTGAAATCCAGTGTTTCCTAGTCATCGGCTGGGATTCTCTGTACCCCCCCACCTGGGGATGTCTGCTTACACCAATTCCCTGACAACTGGGGAAAAGACACACAACTCCAGTAGGTGACCTTCCCCCAACACCTGCCAACATTGACAGAGAAACCTTCAGAAATTGCTAAAACAAATTTCTTAACACCTCCTGAGGGGCTGCAAGCTCCAGATTTCATGTCACATGGCTTTGTCCCCCAGATCCAAGTTGCCCCCTGACCACCCTGGATGCTATGCCCGGCTGCTGATCTTCTTTTCTATTACATCACTCTATACTGCTCCTCCTCCGCAGGGCTGAAATCACATTCCTTTACAACACAACCAATTAGCTACGATCTACACAGGGTGTGTCTGCCTACTGCAACTACACTGCCGTTCCGACCAGAGAATTTCACAGGTCAAAACGGCAACAAAAAAGCAATATACACCCTGTGAAGATTGTGGCTGACAGACTGTGTGTAAAGGAATGTGATTTCAGCCCTGTGTAGTGTGGGGGGAGGAGCTGTATACAGTGCTGGGATGGGAAAGAAGCTCTGCCAAGTGACTTGCCAGCGGTTATCCCTGTCCTCTGATGTAAGGAGGAACTCAAAACTCTTAAGCAACTTTGAGTATCTTTTCGTACGGTGGGTTATCTGCATGCACAGTGGAAGTGGAGTGTGGTAGTGGGGGGGCCAGGTCAACTTTTGCATCGGGGCCCACATGCTTCAAGCTACGCCTCTGATACAGGTCACCGGTAAAGAGAGAGCTGCAGGAAGAGGAAAAAAAAAAAAAGCCAAGATTCAGGACAGTCTATTAGAAGACTAAATGCTCTCTCCCATCACACTAAACCCTCATGGTATACAAGGCTATCAAGTTCTCATTGTAAGTATCAGTGTCCGAGCCAAACCACTAACACCACTTTAGGGTATTGATCGACCTCCAGAAAACGTTGCCTGCAAACTCTTTCCTGGCTTAAATGTCTGCTAATCCATACTTTCCTAGGCCACTCTGTACCGACATGTAAAGCCCTGTACACACGATCGGATTTCCTATGGATTCTAATCCGATGGATTTTTCCATCGGAAATCCGATTAAGCTGACGTAAAACACTCAGACAAGCCGAGAAAAATTAAGTTCAATGCTTCTGAGCATGCGTCGACTTGATTCTGAGCATGCGTGGGTTTTTTGTCCGATGGAGTTCCACGCAGATGATAGGAATTTGCTATCGTTTTTTTTCCCATCGGATAAATTTAAAACATGTTCTATTTTTTCTCACCGATGGAAAAAAGACCGAGGGGGCCCATACACGATCTGTTTGTCCGATGAAAAAAGTCCATCGGACTGTTTTCATCGGTAAAACCGATCATGTGTACACGGCATCAGACTTTGCCTTTAGTGTACCCCTCCTAGTGAAAATTTTAATTTGTTATTAGATTGGCTAGGTACCAATCTTCAGAGCACATCAAGAGACTAAAGCCTCGTACACACGAACGAGTTTCTCGGCAAGAAACAACAAAAAAACTGCCGAGATAGCTTTCTTGCCGAGAAAATCGTTCGTGTGTATGGTTTCTCGTCGAGAAAACTGACCAGAATCTCGATGAGAAAAATAGAGAACCAGCTCTCTATTTTCTCGTCAAGATTCTCGTCGGCATGTTTCTCGACGAGAAAAGTGTGCGTGTGTACACTTACCTGTCGCCGTGGAAACCCGCGCATGCTCGAATTGACTTTGAAGCATGCGCGGTAGCTTCCTAGGCATAGGTAGGGTGTAGCAAGATGGCGGCGACGGCATTGAATGTGACGAGCGCATGCTCGTCGTAGTCGACGACGTCACCGCGTTCGCTCCATTCAAAGAACCGCGGGTTCTTTAAATGGAGCGTGTGTACACTCGGCCGGGACAAGTTTCTTGTCCAAGAATCTCGTCAAGAAAAACAACGTGTTTTTTCCTGACGAGATTCTCGGCCGTGTGTACGAGGCCTCAGAGCTGTTCATGTTGACAACACAGCTGCAGGTCTCCACGCCACTAGATCAGAGTTATGGCAGTCCAAAAGCTATAAAAGATGCTCTGTTTTTTCCTAAGATATATGGTAAGGACAATCAAATATTTCAGGAATAGTGATGAGCCGAACACCCCCGGGTTCGGTTCGCACCAGAACCCGCGAACGGACCGAAAGTTCGTACGAACATTAGAACCCTATTAAATACAATGGATGCGAACGTTCGAATTCTAAAGTGCTAATTATAACAACTATTATGCATGTTATTGTCCTAAAAAGGGTTTGGGAACCCGGGTTCTGCACCAGGGGACATGTATCAATGCAAAAAGAAGTTTTAAAAACGGTCGTTTTTCGGGATCAGTCATTTTAATGATGCATAAAGTGAAAAAAAAAAGTCAAATATTCCTTTAAATATCGTACCTGGGGGGTGTCTAAAGTATGCCTGTGAAGTGCCACGTGTTTCCCGTGTTTAGAACTGTCCCTGCACAAAATGACACTTCTAAAGGAAAAAAAAGCCATTTAAAACTGCTTGCGGCTTTAATGTAATGTCTGGTCCCGGTAATATGGATGAAAATCTTTAAGAAAAATGGCATAGCTACCCCATGACCCCCCCCCCCCCCTACCCCAGCCCATTACCAGCCCCTTTGGGTCTTGTATGGATATTAAGGGGAACCCCGCACATAAAATAAAAAAGGCCCTATATACTCTGAACAGCCGTATACAGGCGGTGCATACAAGACAGGGACTGTAGGTTTGTTCTTATGTAGAATGTGTTTGTAATTTTGAACAGGTACATTGTTGAAGTGTAGCTCCAGCCCAAAAATCTATTTTTAAACTTTTTGGAAAACATAGGTAAGGGTTATCACCCCTGTAACATTTGTTTTGCTGTCTGTGCCCCTGTTCAGAACATTTCACCTCACTTTCCGTCCCAATGACAACTGTTTTTGAAATGTGGTGTTTTTCTTGAAACAAGGATTGCTGATAAAGCATCAGTACAGAGGAGACACCTTTCTCCCATATTTATTCTTACAGGAGAGAATTTTCCTTCCTAGTGGTAGATTTCCTCTCACTTCCTGTTGTCTTCTTGCGTTTGCAAGTAGGAGTCGTTTGTAAGTTGGATGTTTGAAAGTAGGGACCTGCCGTATATACTCTGCAGAAATAGGCCCCTTAGTTGTTGGTGTTGGCACAACACTGTAAGCACTCACAGTTACTCTTGGTTGGTGCTGGAACGCCCTGCTGTCAACTATTATATCAGGAATTTTAATTACATATAATTGTTGAACAGTGGTAGTAAAAATTGGGCCTTTGATGGTGGTGCTGGTGCCACAACACTGTAAGCCCTGACAGTTACTCTTGGTGGGTGCAGCAATGGGCCCTGCTGTGAATTATTAGATCAAGAATTGTAATTGCATGCCCCTGTTGAACAGGGGCTGAAAAATTGGGCCTTAGGCACTGGTGGCACAACACTACAACCCCTCACAGATACTGTACTTGGAGCACAGCAATGAGCCCTGTTGCAAAGTATTGCTTCAAAAATTGTAATGACACGCCCCTGTTAAACAGGGGCTGAAAAATTGGGCCTTAGGCACTGGTGGCACAACACTACAACCCCTCACAGATACTGTACTTGGAGCACAGCAATGAGCCCTGTTGCAAAGTATTGCTTCAAAAATTGTAATGACACGCCCCTGTTAAACAGGGGCTGAAAAATTGGGCCTTAGGCACTGGTGGCACAACACTACAACCCCTCACAGATACTGTACTTGGAGCACAGCAATGAGCCCTGTTGCAAAGTATTGCTTCAAAAATTGTAATGACACGCCCCTTTTAAACAGGGGCTGAAAAATTGGGCCTTAGGCACTGGTGCCACAACACTCCAACCCCTCACAGATACTGTACTTGGAGCACAGCAATGAGCCCTATGGCAAATTATTGCTAAAAAAATTGTAATTACACGCCCCTGTAAAACAGGGGCTGAAAAATTGGGCCTTAGCCACTGGTGGCGGCACCCATAAACAAAAATGATCTTCCAAGCTATCATCATCAATCGTATCATTGAGGACTCGGAGGAGGAGGATAGCCAGTCAACATAACAGCACAGGCACTCAGCATCAGCATCAGTCTTGAAGGGATGTGACATGTTAAAATCAATTAGTCTGTTATATCAGCCTCAGGTGTGTGGTAGCTGGTGGTGATCCAAGACTGGTTCATCTTGATGAAAGTCAGTCGATCAACCAAGTCGGTGGACAGGCGCACCCTGTGATCCGTGACAAATCCTCCAGCAGCACTGAATGTGCGTTCCGAAAGAACGCTGGATGCAGGACAGGCCAGTAGCTCAATTGCATACTGTGCAAGCTCTGGCCAGTGATCCATCCTCAAGACCCAGTAAGCCAGAGGATTTTCGGTGGGGAAGGTGTCCAAGTCTGACCTTGCCCCTAGATATTCCTGCACCATGTTTATCAGACGCTGGCGATGGTTGCTGGAACCGATCATACTTTGGGGCTGCAGACTAAAGAATTGTCTGAACGCATCGGTCAGACGGCCACCTTCCCCACCGCTCCTTCTTTGACTGGCCGAAGCCTCAGCAACTCGTTGTCCAGGACCAGGAGTTTGTAACCTCTCAGTCTCTGGGAACGCGTTGCACAGACCTTTCTGCAAGGCCTCCCGGAGTTGTCTCATCCTCTGCTCCCTCTGCGACGGTAACATAAGGTCCGCAACCTTACCCTTGTACCGTGGATCAAGGAGAGTGGCCAGCCAGTAATGGTCCCTCTCCTTGATCCGAAGAATACGAGGATCCTTCCGCAGACTTTGCAGGATCAGGGAGGCCATGCAGCGTAGGTTTGCTGAGGCATTCGCTCCGGAGTCCTCTGGGTCACTAAGGACGACATGATCCGCAGCCACCTCCTCCCAGCCACGTACAAGTCCACTGGTTTCTTGGGACTGTAAATCATCCCTAAAAGACTGCTGCTGATGATGCTGAGTGCCAGCCTCCACCTCCATGCTGACACAATCCTCCTCCTCCTCCTCCTCCTCCTCCTCCTCTTCCTGTGCGATGGGTGGGACAGAAGGAACACTGTCTGGGTAAAGGGGGCCTTGAGAGGCAAGGAAGTCCTCCTCTTCCTGCCTCTGTTCTGCCTCAAGTGCCCTGTCCATTATTCCACGCAGCGTGTGCTCCAACAGGTGGACAAGAGGTACAGTGTCACTGATGCATGCACTGTCACTGCTCACCATCCTCGTGGCCTCCTCAAATGGTGCCAGGACAGTGCATGCATCCCTGATCATGCCCCACTGGCGTGGAGAAAAAAAACCAAGCTCCCCTGACCCTGTCCTGGTGCCGTAGTCGCACAGGTACTCATTGATGGCCCTCTGCTGCGTGTGCAGCCGCTGCAGCATGGCCAACGTTGAGTTCCACCTGGTGGGCATGTCACATATAAGGCGGTTCTTGGGCAGGTTCAACTCCTTTTGCAGCTCAGCCAGGCGAGCACTGGCATTATAAGATCTGCGGAAATGCACACAGACTTTCCTGGCCTGCCTCAGGACATCCTGTAAGCCCGGGTACCTGCCCAAGAACCGCTGCACCACCAGGTTAAGGACGTGAGCCACACAGGGCACATGGGTCAGTTGTCCCTGTCGGAGGGCGGAGAGGAGGTTGGTGCCATTGTCGCAAACCACCATTCCTGGCTTAAGCTGGTGTGGCGTCAACCACCTCTCGGCCTGGCCCTGCAGAGCAGACAGGACCTCTGCCCCAGTGTGGCTTCTGTCCCCCAAACACACCAGCGCAAGCACGGCATGGCATCTTTTTGCCTGCGTACTTGCGTAGCCCCGTGAACGGCTACGGAGCACCGCTGGTTCATAGGACAAACCACAGGAAGAGGCCATGGAGGAAGAAGAAGAGGAGGGGGTGGAGGAGAGAGGTGTGTCACAACCAGTAGTAGCATTTTGGAGGCGTGGCGGTGGAACAACCTCCAACACTACTGCACCTTGTCCTGCATCCTTCCCAGCTGCCAAAAGAGTGACCCAATGGGCCGTGAAAGAAAGGTAACGTCCCTGTCCATGCCTGCTGGACCATGAGTCAGCGGTAATATGCACCTTACCGCTGACCGCCCTGTCCAGCGAGGCCAAGACATTGCCTTCCACATGCCGGTAGAGAGCCGGAATAGCCTTCCGTGAGAAAAAGTGGCGTTTGGGAACCTGCTACTGAGGAACCGCACATTGCACAAACTCACGGAAGGGGGCCGAGTCTACCAACTGAAAAGGCAGCAGTTGAAGCGCTAGCAATTTAGCCAAGCTAGCATTCAACCGCTGGGCATGTGGATGGCTGGGAGTGAACTTCTTTCGACGGTCCAGCAGCTGGGGCAGGGAAATTTGCCTGCTAGAATCGGACGTCGGTGTACTGATAGCAGAGTGGCCGCAAGTACTTGGCTGTGACACACCTAATTCTACACCTTCATTCCTCTCAGTGCATGTTTCAGAGAGGACTGAAGTTATAGTGGGGTTGGAGATCCCAGCTGATGCGGTGCAAGGAGAGGTCCGCTTTGTTCTTTGGTGTGGGTCTTTGAGGTAGGCTTGCCAACGAGCTGCATGGCAGGTCAACATATGTCTGGTCAGGCATGTGGTACCCAAGCGGCTGATGTTTTGGCCACGCGATATACGCTTGAGACATATGTTGCAAACAGCAGCTGTGCGATCTGATGCACTAGCCTCAAAAAAGGCCCACACCAAGGAACTTTTTGAATGACGGGCAGAGGCAGCGCCCTGCACAGGCGGAGCTCTGCGGTGTGATTCCGTCGGTGTACTGCCCTTACGCTGGCCACCAAAGGGCATCCTGCCTCGTTGGAGACGTGCCTCCTCCTCATCCTCCTCCTCCTCCTCTCTCCTATTAGGCACCCACGTGGAGTCAGTGACCTCATCATCCCCTCCCTCCTCATCACTGGAGCCAATCTGGCAGTATGCTGCAGCTGCTGGAACATGACTGCCAGATTGGTGTCCTTCTTGAGCATCCCCTCTGTCTGCTCTCACGCTACTGCCTTCCTGTAGCTGGGTTTCATCATCAGACCCTTCGAAACGCTGGGCATCCTCCTGGAGCATGTACCCAACACTGTGCTCAAACAGTTCGGGGGACTCCTCAGGAGGAGGACATGGTGGGTCTAGGGAAGGAGTGACTGATGATGAGTCTGACATTGATACCAGGGAAGAGGACGCTTTGGCAGCTGCTTTGCCAGTACCCTGAGCCTGGGTGAGAGAGGATGAGGAGGAGGAGGAGGGCTTGGTCATCCACTCTACCAAGTCTTCGGCATGATGTGGCTCAACATGTCCAGCTGCCGAAAAGAAGGACAAGCGTGTCCCATGGCCATGTGCTGATGACAATGCACCGCGTCCACGACCAGCACTGTTGCCCCCAGACACAGAGCCTGCTTGCCCTCTTTTATTGCCTCCTGACTGTCTGCCTCTCCTTGTTTGCCTTCCAGACATTCTAATAGATGGCCTGCAGGGAGATGGGAAAAAAGCAATAAGGGCTACCTTCAGGTGTCCTTCTCTGTCCCTTTACTTAAGGATTTCTAAATATGGTTGAGGACGATTGCTTTTGCACAGAATAGCACAACGACAATTTCCCTGACTGTCCAAAAAACAAGGATTTCAAAGATGGTTGATGAGGAATGCTTTAGCACACTATAGCACAAGGAGAATTCCCCTCACTTTCCTTCTTTGTCCCTAGAAACAAGGATTCGCACAGTGAAAGAAACTGACACTCTCCCTACCTAGAGTTTTCTGTCCCTAGAAAAAATGTTTTTTTAAAGCACACTATAGCACAAGGAGAATTCCCCTCACTTTCCTTCTTTGTCCCTAGAAACAAGGACTCGCACAGTGAAATAAACTGACACTCTCCCTACCTAGAGTTTTCTGTCCCTAGAAAAAATGTTTTTTTAAAGCACACTATAGCACAAGGAGAATTCCCCTCACTTTCCTTCTTTGTCCCTAGAAACAAGGACTCGCACAGTGAAAGAAACTGACACTCTCCCTACCTAGAGTTTTCTGTCCCTAGAAAAAATGTTTTTTTAAAGCACACTATAGCACAAGGAGAATTCCCCTCACTTTCCTTCTTTGTCCCTAGAAACAAGGACTCGCACAGTGAAAGAAACTGACACTCTCCCTACCTAGAGTTTTCTGTCCCTAGAAAAAATGTTTTTTTAAAGCACACTATAGCACAAGGAGAATTCCCCTCACTTTCCTTCTTTGTCCCTAGAAACAAGGACTCGCACAGTGAAAGAAACTGACACTCTCCCTACCTAGAGTTTTCTGTCCCTAGAAAAAATGTTTTTTTAAAGCACACTATAGCACAAGGAGAATTCCCCTCACTTTCCTTCTTTGTCCCTAGAAACAAGGACTCGCACAGTGAAAGAAACTGACACTCTCCCTACCTAGAGTTTTCTGTCCCTAGAAAAAATGTTTTTTTAAAGCACACTATAGCACAAGGAGAATTCCCCTCACTTTCCTTCTTTGTCCCTAGAAACAAGGACTCGCACAGTGAAAGAAACTGACACTCTCCCTACCTAGAGTTTTCTGTCCCTAGAAAAAAAGTTTTTTTAAAGCACACTATAGCACAAGGAGAATTCCCCTCACTTTCCTTCTTTGTCCCTAGAAACAAGGACTCGCACAGTGAAAGAAACTGACACTCTCCCTACCTAGAGTTTTCTGTCCCTAGAAAAAATGTTTTTTTAAAGCACACTATAGCACAAGGAGAATTCCCCTCACTTTCCTTCTTTGTCCCTAGAAACAAGGACTCGCACAGTGAAAGAAACTGACACTCTCCCTACCTAGTGTAGCGCTACCCCCAGTTAAGAGAGCCGCTGATATTGATTTGGGCCCTGCAGTGCACCGCTGTCAACCCCCGGCAATCGGCTCTAACCTCCCGTGGCACAGCTGGTAATAGAGAGATAGGACCGCGTGATCGCAACTGTTGGTGACGCAGTCCTATAACAAACATACACAGAATATACTTTAAAACTCCTATTAAAGTAAGCGGAACTGACACCAAATGTACTTTACCCAGATATTTTACTGAGGCTAATGGGCAAGTAATAAACAACAGTATAACAAGTTGCAGATCCCTGCAATAAACAGTAATAAAGATAAACAGAGTAATCAGAATAATAAAGTATTGCTATGCAACTCTAGCGCTGCCCTTTTACAGCTACTTCCCCTCATGGGTAGACTAACACCCAGCAATGTCTACCTATGCAGTCAGGCCTGACTGATCTAAATGGAAGTTCAGTGAAACAATATTCGCTAGTAATCTCTCGGTGGTGCACTTGAAGAACAACTTTGTAATCCCAACGAATAGTAAAGATAAAGTATCTGTCTTTAAACAGCTCTCACCACCTGGACAAGTCCAAGTCCGTTTCCTCCATCGATTCGTCTAGGAACAGGAATCCACCGACATCCAAGTCTTCAATCCTTCTGGTGTACTGCAGCAAGGAGGATTAGATGTCTCTAAGGCTCTGCTAGGCTGGCAGAGGGCTCTTTGGAAAGGAGCACACGGCCCAGGCTTCAGGCCTTGTGCACACAGCAGTTCAGCACAGACATCCTCTTGCTAGGAGAGGGGGGTCCAAAGAGAGCGACCAAAACTCCGCCTCCCCTTTATAAAGTCTGCCCCAGCAGTCTCTGTTCTGGAGCAATGCACCCTGAGTGCTGCAAGATGTACTGGGAGATGTAGTCTCTTTCTCTCCTCTGCTTTCACTTCCAGTAATGTCTCTTTACTTCCTCCCGACTCACCTCTCACCTGGAACTTCTTATCTCTCTGCATTAAAGGGGAACACCCCGCTACACACTCCCCCCACTTGAACTCTTTGGTCCCCAAAGATAAACTTCAACAAATACTGTTTACCATTTTGGACAATGTCGAGCATGATGTTGGCATAGGGAATTCCCACCAAAACTTTGGGATGGAACTCTCTTGCCCACAGGTCACACTACCATGAGTGGCCTGCCTAACTGTGCCAGAGAGTGAGCTGGGGTTGCCCTCCACCAAATGGACGGTGGAAGGATCAGGTTGTTCAACACTTCTCCTAGCCGTTACAACAGAGTCCTCTGAGCTCGTCCCCATTTGGGGGTAAGTTAGTTTCTTGGGAGGCCTGATGACTCTGCGAGCCCTCTGCTCTCTTGGTGCTTCTGACTCTGGCACCACAGGCTCTTCTTCAGGAGTAAGTTCAGGTAACATTGCTGGTTCTGGAACCTCTGATTCAGAAGTCGACTGACGTATGGAATCTCTAGAGTCCTCCTCTGCGCAAGTGTCAGGAACATCTTCCCAGTAATCAGCTGAGGGACTGAAGGGTATGAATTCAGTAGCCTCCGGATTCAGCGTTGCATCTGGGGTATCCCCTCCATTTGGGAGATCTATGGCGGACGTTCCCAGAGTCGAGGGAGGCCACAGCCAGTCCAGTTCTCCACCTTCTTCTCTACTCAATTGGGAGGCCTCCCCATCTTTGGCTCGAGAGGTCTGGGACCGAGTGTTCGGCCTAGGAATATCCAGGATAGAGGCCGGTTCAGGGGAGTCTCTCACGGGAGGTATTCTGACTGCCTCAGCAAGTGGGAGCAGGTGGTTCCGATGCCACGTCTTCAGTGGACCCACCTTTCCTTCTGGCTTTAGTTTGTAGACCGGCAAACCGGGCAACTTCCTACAGACAACATAGGGCTCAGATCTCCACCTGTCGGCAAGCTTGTGTTTTCCAGGGACCCCCAGATTGCGTAGCAGTACTCGGTCCCCGGGCTGCAGATCTTGCACTCGAACCTTCAGATCAAAATTTCTCTTGTTGCGGGCCCCCCTTTGATCCGAAGCCGCCTGGGCTTGTTCATAGGCCACCTGCAAGCTACGTCTAAGTCTGTCCACGTATCCCTTGTGGGATGTAGCTGAGGTATTGTCTATAGAAGTGCCAAAGGCCAGGTCCACAGGTAGCCTTGCTTCTCTCCCAAACATAAGTCGATAAGGGGAGTAGCCAGTGGCGTCACTTGTGGTACAGTTATAGGCATGTACTAGGGCTGATATGTGCTGACTCCAGTGTTGCTTCTTCTCTGTTTCTAAGGTTCCCAACATGTTGAGCAGGGTCCGGTTAAATCTCTCCGGCTGAGCATCTCCTTGTGGGTGGTAAGGCGTGGTTCTGGTCTTCTTTATTCCTAATGAATCCAAAAGTCTTCGGATCAACCGACTCTCAAAGTCCCTTCCTTGATCTGAGTGGAGTCTCTGTGGTAGTCCGTAATGGACAAAATACTTCTCCATAAGTATCTTGGCCACGGTGGATGCCTTCTGGTCTTTGGTTGGGAAAGCTTGAGCATAGCGGGTGAAATGGTCGGTTATTACCAGAACATTCCCCAATCCACTCAGGTCGGGTTCGAGGCAGAGAAAGTCAATGCATACCAGATCCATTGGGCCTTGACTCTGTAAGTGGCCCATTGGGGCAGCTTGATGGGGTAGGGTCTTTCTCTGAATGCATTGTGCACAGGAATGGCAATACTCCTCTACTTCTGCCCTCATGCAGGGCCAATAGAACCGATTTCTGACAAGCTGGAAGGTCCTTTCTGCCCCTAGGTGACCATGATGGTCATGCAGGGCAATTAGTACAGTCTCTCGGTGCTTCTCTGGAAGAAATAACTGCCACTTATCTTCTGAGTCATCAGAGGGGCCCCTTCGGTAGACCACTCCCTGATGTACCTGTAGCCTGTCCAATTCCTTCCTCAACAGGCGAGCCTCCTTTGAGGGGTGATGTAGGAATTTGTTGGGATCCTGATTCTCCAGGGCTTCGAGGACCAATCTCCCCATGGGGTCTTCCAATTGGTCACACCTCAACTCCTTCTTGGACAGTCTCGGTAGGTTGTCTTCCTCCAGTTGAGTTACCCCACAATAGTGTTTGGGGACTCCTACCATGGTAACCCCTATTTCTTCTGCTCTGGAGCCTCCTCTGGCTTGGAATTCAGCCCCTTGACAAAGGGCCCGCACCCCGTCCGGTGCCACTTGGGTCCAATCTTCCCAGTCATTTGTCGTGGCATGAGACCTCCGGGACAGGGCATCTGCATCCCTATTTCCGGCTCCTGGTCTGTACTTCAGACTGAAGTTGAATCCAGACTATGCGGCCAACCACCTGTGTCCGGTGGCATCTAGTTTCACGGTGGTGAAGAGGTAGGTCAGGGGGTTGTTGTCTGTCTTCACAGTAAACTCTGCCCCATACAAGTAGTCTTTTAGCTTGTCTACTACCGCCCATTTGAGGGCCAGGAATTCCAGCTTATGAGTGGGGTAATTCTTTTCTGAGGGGGTCAGGCTCCTGCTCACATAGGCCACTGGTCGCAGTTGTCCTTCATGTTCTTGGTAGAGTACACCACCTAGACCCTCATGGCTGGCATCCACATGTAATTCATAAGGTCTGGTAGGGTCGGCGTAGGCCAGGACTGGGGCAGTGGTTAAGCTCCTCTTCAGAGCATGAAAGGCCTCTTCACACCTTGGGTTCCACTGATCTTGAACTGACTCACCAGGCCTCCTGGGCCCTGAGTCATCCTCTTCCCCTTCTGCCTTTAGCAATTCATTCAACGGGCGGGCAATCCGAGCAAACCCCTCCACAAACCTCCTATAATAGGAGCAGAACCCCAGGAAGGATCTGAGCTCTGTTACTGTGGTGGGTCGTGGCCAGGAAGTGACTGCTTCCAACTTCTCAGGATCTGTGGCCACCCCTTCTTCAGACACTATGTGCCCCAGATAGTTCACAGAAGACTGGTAGAACCGACACTTCTCGGGGGAAAGCTTAAGTCCCTCTTCGCTGAGTCTTCTCAATACTTTCTCCAACCTGGCTTCATGTTCTTCCAAGGTTCTTCCAAAGACAATGACATTGTCCAAGTACACAAGGACTTCTATAAGATTCATGTCTCCAACAGTCTTCTCCATAAGGCGTTGAAAGGTAGCAGGAGCTCCAGACAGACCCTGAGGCATCCTATTGAATTCGAAGAATCCCACCGGGGTTATGAAGGCTGTCTTCTTCCTGTCTTCTGGGTGCATAGGGATTTGATAGTACCCACTCTTGAGGTCCATCACACTGAACCATTTGGCTCCAGACAAACTTTGTAGGGCATCTTCTATCCTTGGCGTGGTGTATTGGTCAGGGATGGTTCTCCTGTTGAGAGTCCTGTAATCGATACAAAGCCTCAACGACCCATTCTTCTTTCTGACCACCATGATTGGGGAGGCATAGGGACTTCTAGACTCCCGGATCACACCAGTCTTCTTTAGTTCTACAAGTTGTTCCCTCAGATCCTCCAGATCTGCCAGGGGGACCCGCCTGACCCTCTCTCGGAAGGGCTTATCTTCTTGGAGGCGGATCCGATGGGTGGCACTTCTTGCACACCCCACATCGAATTCATCTTCGGAAAAGATCTTCTCCCACCTGGTCAGCTGGGCCTTGGCTCTTTCTTTCCAAGCCCTGGGTAGGTTCGGGTTTTCCACGGACAGTTTCTCCCAAACATCTCCTCCGTCACCCGTCCCCTTGACTTCGGACCAAGTGACCGGGGCAGCAGGGCTCACCTGACCAAGCAACACTCTGGCAGGGATCTCCATGGGTCCTCCCGTAGTGTTCCTAACACTCACCGGAACTCTGCCATGGGCCTTCTTCAGGGCCTTGAACGGAATCACTTCTGGTATCACTTCCAGGCCTGAGGACTCTTCCCTTGGGTCTGATTCCAGCATGACAAAGGGGCCAGGTTGTTCCCACGAAAGCTTCACAGTGGCCCTAAGACAGGTTACTTCTCCGGGCTGTAGCACTACTCCTTCTCTGCCAAGTCTCCACACCTTCCCTATCCCCTCTCCCGGGGTCTTCTGCTCTAAGACCAGTCGTTGGTAGGCCGTCTTTAGCATGGGATGGATTTTGGTGGCTGAATGGTTTCTCTCTTTCACTAGAGGGGTCAGGAGTCTCCTGACTAGATCCGTGTTTGTCCCAATGATCAGGGAAATCTTGCTGGCTCCAGGCGGCCGGGGACACACAACTGCCAGGGTGTCAAACACTTCAGCCTTCCCAGCCACGGATGGGTCGAAAGTCATCTTTATGGGCAGGTACCCATCATAAGGGAAACTCTGGGTTCCAAGTCCCCATATCTCCAGCTCTTCTATCTTCTGGATAGGCAGATGACTCAAGTGCCTATCATAGAAGTCCCGGTATAGTAAAGTCACCTGTGCTCCGGTGTCCAAAAGAGCTTTAGTATAGACTCCTTCCACTTGAATGGGCACAGTAGGAGACGGGCCCACCAGTTCCTTTGGGTATGGCCGGACTGGGGTCACCTCTTTTTTTTGGCTTTCGACCCTTGCTCTGCTCCTTTTGGACTTTAATTTTTCCTGAGCCTGGCATGCATTGACTTTCTCCCTCTCAATGGGGGCACAAACCCGCTGAGGGATGTTATTGTTCCTTTTAGGTGGATGTTCCTTCTTTGGGGTGCTGTACTTCCACTGAGGGGTCTTGCCCCCTCCCTCTGGGGTACATCTTGGTGGGGGTGTACTATACCTCCTCCTAGGAGTTTTGTCTCCTCCATTCTTGGCCTTTTTTTTTAGTTTGGAGCGCACTGAAGATGATGGGCACCCGGTTGACTCCTTCACCGGGGCCCTTTGGAGTTTCCCGCCGGCTTGCAATTATCTGTTCTCTTCTTCTTTGGGCTGGAGCATACGTTAGCAAAGTGGCCACTCCCTCCGCAGTTATAGCAAATCACCTCTTCTCGGTCCTGTAGGGAGGCCGGTGCTGAGGTGTTCGGGAACAACTCCTTTCTTGGGCTTGGTTTCTCTCGTCTTCTCTGATCTTTCTCCATCAAAGAGGTCAGCATCTCCAACACTTGGGCCATTTGCGATTTCAGAGTGTCAACCTCCGCATCTCTTTCTGGGCTCTTGACCGAATGGACCAACACTGGTACAGGTGTGACATTCGCCACCTGCTGATCTTCCTGCAGCGCCTCTTCCTCCCTAATAATTTTTATTAGATCAGAGTAGGTTAGTGACATTCCTCCTCCTGAGGTTTTCAGGTGCAACCAGACCGGGTCTGAGCGCCGCGCTCCCCTCATGATCTGCTTCATGCGTGCTTCATCTGCATCTTTGGGCAGCATTCCCTTCTTCAGTACAATCTTGCATAACTGCCTGTTCAGCCTTCTAACATATTCTGACAGTTTCTCATTCGGCTGCTGGAGAGTGTGTTCAATTTGATAAATCATCTCTGACACCTTCTCCAGCTGACCAAACTCTTCCTGCAGCATGGCCAGGCAATCTTGAGCTGTACAGTTTTCATTTCCAAACCGGAAGCTCTTCACCGCTTCTGCCACGGCACCTTTCAGACTTTCTAAGACTCGCTGTCTCTTCTGTGCCTCAGGCACCTCCCATGCTTCTACTGCCTGCAATGCCTGTTCCACCCAAGTGTCAAAATCTTCCTCCCCCGCAGGGACAGGGAGCTTCCCTGAGAAGGTGCTAAGCTTCCGGTAACCGGCCTCCACATGCACCGTACTGCTTTTCTGGCACTTAATTACAAGGTCTCCTAGAGCATTCAACAATTCAGGCCCTATAGCGGCCAGCGGTGATCCCGGGCTTAATAGTTCCTTAAGCTTTTCTGCTTTAGGGGATAGTGGTGGAGATAATTGTGGGAGTGATGGCTTTGGTGTCTGAAACCATTCTTCCTTCACTGGCAGCGTATGTATCAAGTGATAGATCTGATTATCTATGGCTTGTATACTCTGACTTTTAAAATGCTCTGGGATTTCGTTTTTCCATTCTACCAGTGCGTATGTAAACGAGATCACTGGATCTGGCCTAAAATCCATCACCCATGCTTTGTGGCTCGGAGACAGTAACAATACGAGCTGTTTTATCTCCTCTTCCTTCCATCTTTCCCCCGGGAGTACAATGACTACCGCCGCGGTTGGATCGGCGCCAATCGCTGCGCACCACTGTGACATTGCCAGCGGGTCCATGCTGGTACTTCTGACCGGCTTGATTGCAGCGTGCAACGTACAAGGATCCCGGACGAGCCCCCACGTGTAGCGCTACCCCCAGTTAAGAGAGCCGCTGATATTGATTTGGGCCCTGCAGTGCACCGCTGTCAACCCCCGGCAATCGGCTCTAACCTCCCGTGGCACAGCTGGTAATAGAGAGATAGGACCGCGTGATCGCAACTGTTGGTGACGCAGTCCTATAACAAACATACACAGAATATACTTTAAAACTCCTATTAAAGTAAGCGGAACTGACACCAAATGTACTTTACCCAGATATTTTACTGAGGCTAATGGGCAAGTAATAAACAACAGTATAACAAGTTGCAGATCCCTGCAATAAACAGTAATAAAGATAAACAGAGTAATCAGAATAATAAAGTATTGCTATGCAACTCTAGCGCTGCCCTTTTACAGCTACTTCCCCTCATGGGTAGACTAACACCCAGCAATGTCTACCTATGCAGTCAGGCCTGACTGATCTAAATGGAAGTTCAGTGAAACAATATTCGCTAGTAATCTCTCGGTGGTGCACTTGAAGAACAACTTTGTAATCCCAACGAATAGTAAAGATAAAGTATCTGTCTTTAAACAGCTCTCACCACCTGGACAAGTCCAAGTCCGTTTCCTCCATCGATTCGTCTAGGAACAGGAATCCACCGACATCCAAGTCTTCAATCCTTCTGGTGTACTGCAGCAAGGAGGATTAGATGTCTCTAAGGCTCTGCTAGGCTGGCAGAGGGCTCTTTGGAAAGGAGCACACGGCCCAGGCTTCAGGCCTTGTGCACACAGCAGTTCAGCACAGACATCCTCTTGCTAGGAGAGGGGGGTCCAAAGAGAGCGACCAAAACTCCGCCTCCCCTTTATAAAGTCTGCCCCAGCAGTCTCTGTTCTGGAGCAATGCACCCTGGGTGCTGCAAGATGTACTGGGAGACGTAGTCTCTTTCTCTCCTCTGCTTTCACTTCCAGTAATGTCTCTTTACTTCCTCCCGACTCACCTCTCACCTGGAACTTCTTATCTCTCTGCATTAAAGGGGAACACCCCGCTACACAAGAGTTTTCTGTCCCTAGAATTTTTTTTTTTTTAAAGCACACTATAGCACAAGGAGAATTCCCCTCACTTTCCTTCTTTGTCCCTAGAAACAAGGACTCGCACAGTGAAAGAAACTGACACTCTCCCTACCTAGAGTTTTCTGTCCCTAGAAAAAATGTTTTTTTAAAGCACACTATAGCACAAGGAGAATTCCCCTCACTTTCCTTCTTTGTCCCTAGAAACAAGGACTCGCACAGTGAAAGAAACTGACACTCTCCCTACCTAGAGTTTTCTGTCCCTAGAAAAAATGTTTTTTTAAAGCACACTATAGCACAAGGAGAATTCCCCTCACTTTCCTTCTTTGTCCCTAGAAACAAGGACTCGCACAGTGAAAGAAACTGACACTCTCCCTACCTAGAGTTTTCTGTCCCTAGAAAAAATGTTTTTTTAAAGCACACTATAGCACAAGGAGAATTCCCCTCACTTTCCTTCTTTGTCCCTAGAAACAAGGACTCGCACAGTGAAATAAACTGACACTCTCCCTACCTAGAGTTTCTGTCCCTAGAAAAAATGATTTTAAAGCACACTATAGCACAAGGAGAATTCCCCTCACTTTCCTTCTTTGTCCCTAGAAACAAGGACTCGCACAGTGAAAGAAACTGACACTCTCCCTACCTAGAGTTTTCTGTCCCTAGAAAAAATGTTTTTTTAAAGCACACTATAGCACAAGGAGAATTCCCCTCACTTTCCTTCTTTGTCCCTAGAAACAAGGACTCGCACAGTGAAAGAAACTGACACTCTCCCTACATAGAGTTTTCTGTCCCTAGAAAAAATGTTTTTTTAAAGCACACTATAGCACAAGGAGAATTCCCCTCACTTTCCTTCTTTGTCCCTAGAAACAAGGACTCGCACAGTGAAAGAAACTGACACTCTCCCTACCTAGAGTTTTCTGTCCCTAGAAAAAATGTTTTTTTAAAGCACACTATAGCACAAGGAGAATTCCCCTCACTTTCCTTCTTTGTCCCTAGAAACAAGGACTCGCACAGTGAAAGAAACTGACACTCTCCCTACATAGAGTTTTCTGTCCCTAGAAAAAATGTTTTTTTAAAGCACACTATAGCACAAGGAGAATTCCCCTCACTTTCCTTCTTTGTCCCTAGAAACAAGGACTCGCACAGTGAAAGAAACTGACACTCTCCCTACCTAGAGTTTTCTGTCCCTAGAATTTTTTTTTTTTAAAGCACACTATAGCACAAGGAGAATTCCCCTCACTTTCCTTCTTTGTCCCTAGAAACAAGGACTCGCACAGTGAAAGAAACTGACACTCTCCCTACCTAGAGTTTTCTGTCCCTAGAAAAAATGTTTTTTTAAAGCACACTATAGCACAAGGAGAATTCCCCTCACTTTCCTTCTTTGTCCCTAGAAACAAGGACTCGCACAGTGAAAGAAACTGACACTCTCCCTACCTAGAGTTTTCTGTCCCTAGAAAAAATGTTTTTTTAAAGCACACTATAGCACAAGGAGAATTCCCCTCACTTTCCTTCTTTGTCCCTAGAAACAAGGACTCGCACAGTGAAAGAAACTGACACTCTCCCTACCTAGAGTTTTCTGTCCCTAGAAAAAATGTTTTTTTAAAGCACACTATAGCACAAGGAGAATTCCCCTCACTTTCCTTCTTTGTCCCTAGAAACAAGGACTCGCACAGTGAAAGAAACTGACACTCTCCCTACCTAGAGTTTTCTGTCCCTAGAATTTTTTTTTTTAAAGCACACTATAGCACAAGGAGAATTCCCCTCACTTTCCTTCTTTGTCCCTAGAAACAAGGACTCGCACAGTGAAAGAAACTGACACTCTCCCTACCTAGAGTTTTCTGTCCCTAGAAAAAATGTTTTTTTAAAGCACACTATAGCACAAGGAGAATTCCCCTCACTTTCCTTCTTTGTCCCTAGAAACAAGGACTCGCACAGTGAAAGAAACTGACACTCTCCCTACCTAGAGTTTTCTGTCCCTAGAAAAAATGTTTTTTTAAAGCACACTATAGCACAAGGAGAATTCCCCTCACTTTCCTTCTTTGTCCCTAGAAACAAGGACTCGCACAGTGAAAGAAACTGACACTCTCCCTACCTAGAGTTTTCTGTCCCTAGAAAAAATGTTTTTTTAAAGCACACTATAGCACAAGGAGAATTCCCCTCACTTTCCTTCTTTGTCCCTAGAAACAAGGACTCGCACAGTGAAATAAACTGACACTCTCCCTACCTAGAGTTTTCTGTCCCTAGAAAAAATGATTTTAAAGCACACTATAGCACAAGGAGAATTCCCCTCACTTTCCTTCTTTGTCCCTAGAAACAAGGACTCGCACAGTGAAAGAAACTGACACTCTCCCTACCTAGAGTTTTCTGTCCCTAGAAAAAATGTTTTTTTAAAGCACACTATAGCACAAGGAGAATTCCCCTCACTTTCCTTCTTTGTCCCTAGAAACAAGGACTCGCACAGTGAAAGAAACTGACACTCTCCCTACATAGAGTTTTCTGTCCCTAGAAAAAATGTTTTTTTAAAGCACACTATAGCACAAGGAGAATTCCCCTCACTTTCCTTCTTTGTCCCTAGAAACAAGGACTCGCACAGTGAAAGAAACTGACACTCTCCCTACCTAGAGTTTTCTGTCCCTAGAAAAAATGTTTTTTTAAAGCACACTATAGCACAAGGAGAATTCCCCTCACTTTCCTTCTTTGTCCCTAGAAACAAGGACTCGCACAGTGAAAGAAACTGACACTCTCCCTACATAGAGTTTTCTGTCCCTAGAAAAAATGTTTTTTTAAAGCACACTATAGCACAAGGAGAATTCCCCTCACTTTCCTTCTTTGTCCCTAGAAACAAGGACTCGCACAGTGAAAGAAACTGACACTCTCCCTACCTAGAGTTTTCTGTCCCTAGAATTTTTTTTTTTTAAAGCACACTATAGCACAAGGAGAATTCCCCTCACTTTCCTTCTTTGTCCCTAGAAACAAGGACTCGCACAGTGAAAGAAACTGACACTCTCCCTACCTAGAGTTTTCTGTCCCTAGAAAAAATGTTTTTTTAAAGCACACTATAGCACAAGGAGAATTCCCCTCACTTTCCTTCTTTGTCCCTAGAAACAAGGACTCGCACAGTGAAATAAACTGACACTCTCCCTACCTAGAGTTTTCTGTCCCTAGAATTTTTTTTTTTTAAAGCACACTATAGCACAAGGAGAATTCCCCTCACTTTCCTTCTTTGTCCCTAGAAACAAGGACTCGCACAGTGAAAGAAACTGACACTCTCCCTACCTAGAGTTTTCTGTCCCTAGAAAAAATGTTTTTTTAAAGCACACTATAGCACAAGGAGAATTCCCCTCACTTTCCTTCTTTGTCCCTAGAAACAAGGACTCGCACAGTGAAATAAACTGACACTCTCCCTACCTAGAGTTTTCTGTCCCTAGAAATTTTTTTTTTTTAAAGCACACTATAGCACAAGGAGAATTCCCCTCACTTTCCTTCTTTGTCCCTAGAAACAAGGACTCGCACAGTGAAAGAAACTGACACTCTCCCTACCTAGAGTTTTCTGTCCCTAGAAAAAATGTTTTTTTAAAGCACACTATAGCACAAGGAGAATTCCCCTCACTTTCCTTCTTTGTCCCTAGAAACAAGGACTCGCACAGTGAAAGAAACTGACACTCTCCCTACCTAGAGTTTTCTGTCCCTAGAAAAAATGTTTTTTTAAAGCACACTATAGCACAAGGAGAATTCCCCTCACTTTCCTTCTTTGTCCCTAGAAACAAGGACTCGCACAGTGAAAGAAACTGACACTCTCCCTACCTAGAGTTTTCTGTCCCTAGAATTTTTTTTTTTTAAAGCACACTATAGCACAAGGAGAATTCCCCTCACTTTCCTTCTTTGTCCCTAGAAACAAGGACTCGCACAGTGAAAGAAACTGACACTCTCCCTACCTAGAGTTTTCTGTCCCTAGAAAAAATGTTTTTTTAAAGCACACTATAGCACAAGGAGAATTCCCCTCACTTTCCTTCTTTGTCCCTAGAAACAAGGACTCGCACAGTGAAAGAAACTGACACTCTCCCTACCTAGAGTTTTCTGTCCCTAGAAAAAATATTATTTTAAAGCACACTATAGCACAAGGAGAATTCCCCTCACTTTCCTTCTTTGTCCCTAGAAACAAGGACTCGCACAGTGAAAGAAACTGACACTCTCCCTACCTAGAGTTTTCTGTCCCTAGAAATTTTTTTTTTTTAAAGCACACTATAGCACAAGGAGAATTCCCCTCACTTTCCTTCTTTGTCCCTAGAAACAAGGACTCGCACAGTGAAAGAAACTGACACTCTCCCTACCTAGAGTTTTCTGTCCCTAGAAAAAATGTTTTTTTAAAGCACACTATAGCACAAGGAGAATTCCCCTCACTTTCCTTCTTTGTCCCTAGAAACAAGGACTCGCACAGTGAAAGAAACTGACACTCTCCCTACCTAGAGTTTTCTGTCCCTAGAATTTTTTTTTTTTTAAAGCACACTATAGCACAAGGAGAATTCCCCTCACTTTCCTTCTTTGTCCCTAGAAACAAGGACTCGCACAGTGAAAGAAACTGACACTCTCCCTACCTAGAGTTTTCTGTCCCTAGAAATTTTTTTTTTTTAAAGCACACTATAGCACAAGGAGAATTCCCCTCACTTTCCTTCTTTGTCCCTAGAAACAAGGACTCGCACAGTGAAAGAAACTGACACTCTCCCTACCTAGAGTTTTCTGTCCCTAGAAAAAATGTTTTTTTAAAGCACACTATAGCACAAGGAGAATTCCCCTCACTTTCCTTCTTTGTCCCTAGAAACAAGGACTCGCACAGTAAAACACACTGACACTCTCCCTACCTATCCTTCTCTTTCCCTAAACTAAAGGAATCCAGGTTAAGCAAGAAAGAAATAAATGTCACTGTCCCTGCCTATGCTTGTCTTTCCCTGCTCCGGAACACACTACACTAGGCCGCCGTGCTGGCGGCCTTTTATAGTGTGGGGCGTGTACTAAACACCCTCAGCAATAATTGGCCACAGGCATCCTGCCTGTGGCCAATCATTGCTCTCCTCGCTGCCGGCGCTGTGATTGGCCAAGCATGCGGGGTCACAGTGCATGCTTGGCCAATCACAGCGCCTGGATGACACTGCGATGGCGTAGTGCATTGTGGGCCGTTCGCGTCACTCGAACTTGGCGCGAACGGCCCAAATCGTTCGATCTTCGTCGAACGATCGAACAGCCGATGTTCGAGTCGAACGTATGTTCGACTCGAACACGAAGCTCATCCCTATTCAGGAACTTTTTTTTTGCTTGGACTACAACTTGCTCAACCTACCAGGTCTTGGCTATCTAGACAACACTCATGATCCAATTGTTTAATAGCTGCCATACAGCACACAGAAGAAGTGGTCAATGGTGTGTTCAAGGTACAAGAAGGAGAATCAAGTTTCCTTTCTGCCATTCTTACATTTCTGTGATTTAATCAGTAACATTGCAGTGCCAGCTTATCCAGCAAAAAGCAGAATCCAGTCATTGTTTCTGGCTGCCACCATGTATTTGTCCTACTGTTTTGGCATTACAGTGAAAAAGTAGAACACCAAGATCAGCAGTTTGGAGAGGGTGCTAGGTCAACTGGGCTGCGGATCATTGGTATGACAATGGCATTTTCTTCAGTGCTACGCCCTTTCGTATGTTGTAGTAGACATCTTTGGCTTTCTGGTTATTACATTCCTGTTAGTCCATACAGTGGTGTGATGACGAATAACAAACACTGGGCCAAGCTGTTCACTCTCCTTATTGTTGATGTTGATATTGAGATAATTGATTCTATGGACTTTTCCTGTTTTATCAGTGCCCTTCACAAATTGTTTGCCATTGGAGCTCCTGTGAAGCAATTCAGGTCCAACTGTGTAGCCACCCTGATTGAAGCTCATAAGGAATCACAACTCAATAGTTTCTTGAACAACAGTGGTTGTTAATAGGTGTTCAACCCTCTTCTTCTCATATAGGAAGATCATGAGAGACCATTATTGGAATTGCAGACCGCATCCTAGACTGTATGCTGTTATGCTGCGTAAACACGATCTAAATTTCCGTCGGAAAAAACGTGGATGGTTTTTCCGACGGAATTTCGCTCAAACTTGGTTTGCACACACGGTCACACAAATCTTGTCGGAAATTCCGACCGTCAAGAACGCGATGACGTACAACACGTACGACGAGCCGAGATCAATGAAGTTCAATAGGCAGTTCGGCTCTTCTGCTTGATTCTGAGCATGCGTGTTTTTTTGTGCGTCGGAATTGCATATAGAGGATCGGAATTTTAGATGGGAACTTTTCCTGTCGGACAATTTGAGAACCAGCTCTCAAATTTTTGTTGTCGGAAATTCCGACAGAAAAAGTCCGATGGAGCCTACACACGGTCGGAATTTCTAACCAAAAGCTTACTTGACGTAATTGTAGCCGTATTAGTGCAATTGTGACAGAGAAAATGTTAGTGCAAATAAAAAAAGTATCACGGTCAGTACTTAATTTTCTCTAACCAAAAGCTCACATCAAACTTTTCTTGTCGGAAATTCCGACCGTGTGTACGCAGCATTAGACTCAAGCTCTGTGCTTACTCATGGGACATTAATTACCTTTCTAACAGAATCATCTGTAATAATCAATGCAAGACCACTAACTAGTAGGGATGAGCTTCAAGTTCGAGTTGAACATGAGTTTGACTCGAACATCGGCTGTTTGATCGTTCGCCGAATTTCGAACATTACGGGCCGTTCGCGCCAAATTCGAGTGGCGCGTTACGGCCCATAATTCACTGCGTCATCGCAGTGCATTGCTGGCTGATGATTGGCCAAGCATGCACTATGACACGCATGCTTTGGCCAATCAAAGCGCCGTCAGCACAGAGAGCCATAATTGGCCAAAGGCTTGGTGCCTCTGCTCAATCATGGCTCAGGGGAACTAAGTACACGCCCCACACTATATAAGGCCGCCTGCGCATCGGCCTTGTGTAGTGTGGTGCGTCGTTGTGAGAGAGATAGAGAGTCAGTGTCATTTCATTTCAGTTAGATAGAGCAGGCTGGCGATTCAGGTAGCTGCAGTCAGTGTATTTAGTATATATATGCATTCCAGGCGTTGTGTGTGTGTATATATATATATATATATACACTGTATTCAGTTTAGCTAGATCTCATTCAGAGTGTTCCTGTTATTCCCGCTGCAGTATATTAAGTCAGTGTACTGTATACTGGGCAGGCACAGTGTGCAGGTAAAGCTGACTGCAGACCATCCCTGTTCTCTTCCTAATAATACAGGCAGGCAGTTGATTGAGCTAAGCTGCAGTATATTAAGTCTGTGTACTGTATACTGGGCAGGCACAGTGTGCAGGTAAAGCTGACTGCAGACCATCCCTATTCTCTTCCTAAAAATACAGGCATGCAGTTGATTGAGCTAAGCTGCAGTATATTAAGTCAGTGTACTGTATACTGGGCAGGCACAGTGTGCAGGTAAAGCTGACTGCAGACCATCCCTGTTCTCTTCCTAATAATACAGGCAGGTAGTTGATTGAGCTAAGCTGCAGTATATTAAGTCGGTGTACTGTATACTAGGCACAGTGTGCAGGTAAAGCTGACTGCAGACCATCCTGTTCTCTTCCTAATAATACAGGCAGGCAGTTGATTGAGCTAAGCTGCAGTATATTAAGTCAGTGTACTGTATACTGGGCACAGTGTGCAGGTAAAGCTGACTGCAGACCATCCCTGTTCTCTTCCTAATAATACAGACAGGCAGTTGATTGAGCTAAGCTGCAGTATATTAAGTCAGTGTACTATATACTGGGCACAGTGCGCAGGTAAAGCTGACTGCAGACCATCCCTGTTCTCTTCCTAATAATACAGGCAGGCAGTTGATTGAGCTAAGCTGCAGTATATTATGTCGGTGTACTGTATAATGGACACAGTGTGCAGATAAAGCTGACTGCAGACCATCCCTGTTCTCTTCCTAATAATACAGGCAGGCATTTGATTGAGCTAAGCTGCAGTATATTAAGTCAGTGTACTGTATACTGGGCACAGTGTGCAGGTGAAGCTGACTCCAGACCATTCCTGTTCTCGTCCTAATAATACAGGCAGGCAGTTGATTAGCTAAGCTGCAGTATATTAGGTCAGTGTACTGTATACTGGGCACAGTGTGCAGATAAAGCTGACTGCAGACCATTCCTGTTCTCTTCCTAATAATACAGGCAGGCAGTTGATTGAGCTAAGCTGCAGTATATTAAGTCAGTGTACTGTATACTGGGCACAGTGTGCAGGTAAAGCTGACTGCAGACCATCCCTGTTCTCTTCCCAATAATACAGGCAGGCAGTTGATTAGCTAAGCTGCAGTATATTAAGTCAGTGTACTGTATACTGGGCGCAGTGTGCAGGTAAAGCTGACTGCAAACCATCCCAGTTCTCTTCCTAATAATACAGGCAGGCAGTTGATTGAGCTAAGCTGCAGTATATTAAGTCAGTGTACTGTATACTGGGCACAGTGTGCAGGTAAAGCTGACTGCAGACCATCCCTGTTCTCTTCCTAATAATACAGGCAGGCAGTTGATTGAGCTAAGCTGCAGTATATTAAGTCAGTGTACTGTATACTGGGCACAGTGTGCAGGTAACGCTGACTGCAGGCCATTCCTTGTGTACCTATTCCAATACATCAAATACAGTATGTCTGGAAGGCCAACAAGGAGAGGCAGACACTCACAGGCCAATAGAAGAGGGCAAGCAGGCTCTGTGTCTAGAGGCAACAGTGCTGGTCGTGGACATGGTGCATCCTCATCAGCACGTGGCTGTGGGGCACGCTTGACCTTTTTTTCGGCAGCTGGCCGCGTTGAGCCACAACATGCAGAAGAGTTGGTAGAGTGGATGACCAAGCCGTCCTCATCCTCCTCATCCTCTGTCACCCAGGCTACCTTGGCTGCCAATGCAGCTGCCAAAGCGGCCTATTCCATCGGCTCGAAGTCATCGGTTACTCCTTCCCTAGCCCCACCATCATGCACGGAGGAGTCCCCCGAACTGTTCGACCACAGTGTTGGGTACATGCTGCAGGAGGATGCGCAGCGTTTTGAAGGCTCTGATGATGGTACCCAGCTTGAGGAAGGCAGTAACATGAGCCCAGACAGAGGGGGTGCCCAAGAAGGACAACAAACTGGCAGTCATATTCCAGCAGCTGCAGCCTACTGCCAGGTTTGCTCCAGTGACGAGGAGGGAGGGGATGATGAGGTCACTGACTCTACGTGGGTGCCTGATAGGAGAGAGGAGGAGGAGGAGGAGGAGGCACATCTCCAACGAGGCAGGATGCCCTCCAGGGGCCAGCTTAAGGGCAGCCAACCGACTGCATCACAGCGCAGAGTTCCGCATGTGCAGGGCGCTACTGACTCTGCGCGTTTTTCCCAAAATTTTTGGTGTGGGCCCTTTTTCAGACGCGTGCAGCAGATTGTACCATTGCTATTTGCAACATATGTCTGAAGCGTATCAAGTGTGGCCAAAACAGCAGCCGCTTGGGCACCACATGCTTGGCCAGAAATATGTCGACCTGCCATGCAGTCCATTGGCAAGCGTACATAAAAGCCCCACACCAAAGAACAAAGCGGACCTCTCCTTGCTCCTCATCAGCTGGGATCTCCAACCCCACTATACCTTCAGTCCTATCAGAAACCTGCACTGAGAGGTATGAAGGTGTAGAAATAGGTGTGCCACTGCCAAGTACTTGCGGGCAATCTGCTATCGGTACACCAACGTCCGATTGTACCAGGCAAATTTCCCTGCCCCAGTTGCTACACCAGCGAATGAAATTCGCTCCCAGCCGTCCACAAGCCCAGCGGTAAATGATAGCTTGGCTAAATTGCTAGCACTTCAACTGCTGCCTTCTCAGTTGGTAGACTCTGCCCCCTTCCGTGAGTTTGTGGAATGTGCAGTGCCTCAGTGGCAGGTTCCCAAACGCTACTTTTTTTCACGTAAGGCGATTCCGGGCTCTCTACCGGCATGTGGAAGGCAATGTCTTGGACTCGCTGGACAGTGGTAAGGTGCATATTACCGCTGACTCATGGTCCAGCAGGCATGGACAGGGATGTTACCTATCTTTCACGGCGCACTGGGTGACTCTGCTGGCAGCTGGGAAGGATGCAGGACAGGGTGCAGTAGTGTTGGAGGTTGTTCCGCCACCACGCCTCCAAAATGCTACTAGTGGTGATTCTGACACACCTCTCTCCTCCACCCCCTCCACTTCTTCTTCCTCCATGGCCTCTTCCTCTGCTGATTTGTCCTCGGAACCAGCAGAGCTCCGTAGGGGTTCAAGGGGCTACGCAAGTACGTAGGCAAAAGGATGCCATGCGGTGCTTGAGCTGGTGTGCTTGGGGGACAGGAGCCACACTGGAGCAGAGATTCTGTCAGCTCTGCAGGGGCAGGCTCAAAGGTGGTTGACGCCACGTCGGCTTAAGCCAGGAATGGTGGTTTGCGACAATGGCACCAACCTCCTCTCCGCCCTCCGACAGGGACAGCTGACCCATGTGCCCTGTTTGGCTCATGTCCTTAACTTGGTGGGGCAGCGCTTCTTGGGCAGGTACCTGGGCTTACAGGATGTCCTGAGGCAGGCCAGGAAAGTCTGTGTGCATTTCTGCCGGTCATATAATGCCAGTGCTTGGCTGGCTGACCTCCAAAAGGAATTTAACTTGCCCAAGAACCGCCTAATCTGTGACATGCCCACCAGGTGGAACTCAACGTTGGCCATGCTGCAGCAGCTGCACACACAGCATAGGGCCATCAATGAGTACCTGTGCGACTATGGCACCAGGACAGGGTCGGGGGAGCTTGTTTTTTTTGCCACGCCAGTGGGACATGATCAGGGATGCGTGCACTGTCCTGTCACCATTTGAGGAGGCCACGAGGATAGTGAGCAGTGACAGTGCATGCATCAGTGATACTGTCCCTCTTGTCCACCTGTTGGAGCACACGCTGTGTGGAATAATGGACAGGGCACTTGAGGCAAAACAGAGTGAGGAAGAGGAGGGCTTCCTTACCTCTCAAGGCCCCCTTTATCCAGACAGTGTTCCTGCGGGCCCGCGGATCACACAGGAAGAGGACGAGGAGGAGGAGGAGGAGGATTGTGTCAGCATGGAGGTGGAGCCTAGCACTCAGCATCAGCAACAGTCTTTAAGGGATCATTTACAGTCCCCAGAAACCCATGGACTTGTACGTGGCTGGGAGGAGGTGGCTGCGGATCATGTCGTCCTTAGTGACCCAGAGGACTACGGACCGAATGCCTCAGCAAACCTATGCTGCATGGCCTCCCTGATCCTTCAAAGCCTGCAAAAGGATCCTCGGATTCGTGGTATCAAGGAGAGGTATCATTACTGGCTGGCAACCCTCCTTGATCCACGTTACAAGGGTAAGGTTGTGGACCTTATCCAGCCGTCGCAGAGAATGAAACATCTTCGGGAGGCCTTGCAGAAAGGTTTGTGCAACGCGTTTCCATAGCCTGGGAGGTTACAAATTCCTGGTCCTGGACAACGTGTTGCTGAGGCTTCGGTCCGTCACAGAAGGAGCAGTGGAGAAGGTGGCCATCTGACCGATGCGTTCAGACAATTTTTTAGTCCGCAGCCCCAAGGTATGATCGGTTCCAGCAACCATCGCCAGCGTCTGATTCACATGGAGCAGGAATACCTAGGGGCAAGATCAGACTTGGACACCTTTCCCACCTAAAATCCTCTGGGTTACTGGGTCTTGAGGATGGATCACTGGCCAGAACTTGCACAGTATGCAATTGAGCTACTGGCCTGTCCTGCATCCAGCGTTCTTTCGGAACGCACATTCAGTGCTGTTGGAGGCTTTGTAACCGATCACAGAGTGCGCCTGTCCACCAACTCGGTCGATCAGCTGACCTTCATAAAAATAAATCAGTCTTGGATCACCAGCTACCAAGCACCGGATGCTGATGTAACCGAATATTTTTTTTTTAAATGTGAGATCACTTCAAGACTGCCTATGCTGATGCTGAGTGACTATCCTGTTATGCTGAGTGACTATCCTCTTCCTCCTCACTTTTCACGTTGATAGCTTGTAAGAACATTTTTGGTTCTGGGCACCGCCACCAGTGGCTAAGGCTCAATTTTTCTGCCCCTGTTTAACAGGGGCGTGTAAATACAATTTTTGCCACAATACTTTGTAGCAGGGCTCATTCCTGCACTCCAACTAGAGTATCTGTGAGGGGTTGCAGTGTTGTGGCACCAGTGCCTAAGGCCCAATTTTTCTGCCCCTGTTTAACAGGGGCGTGTAATTACAATTTTTGCTTTAATACTTTGCAGCAGGGCTCATTCCTGCGCTCCAACTAGAGTATCTGTGAGGGGTTGCAGTGTTGTGGCACCAGCACCAGTGCCTAAGGCCAATTTTTCTGCCCCTGTTTAACAGGGGTGTGTAATTACAATTTTTGCTGCAATACTTTGCAGCAGGGCTCATTCCTGCACTCCAACTAGAGTATCTGTGAGGGGTTGCAGTGTTGTGGCACCAGTGCCTAAGGCCCAATTTTTCTGCCCCTGTTTAACAGGGGCGTGTAATTACAATTTTTGCTGCAATACTTTGCAGCAGGGCTCATTCCTGCGCTCCAGCTATAGTATCTGTGAGGGGTTGCAGTGTTGTGGCACCAGCACCAGTGCCTAAGGCCCAAATTTTCTGCCCCTGTTCAACAGGGGCATATAATTACAATTCTTGATATAATATTTCACAGCAGGGCCCATTCCAGCTCCCACCAAGAGTAACTGTGAGGACTTACAGTGTTGTGGCACCAGCACCACCACCACCACCACCACCAAAGGCCCAATTTTTCTGCCACTGTTCAACAGTGGCATGTAATTACAATTCTTGATATAATATTTCACAGCAGGGCATTCCAGCGCCCACCAAGAGTAACTGTGAGGACTTACAGTGTTGTGGCACCGCCACCACCACCACCACCGCCAAAGGCCCAATTTTTCTGCCACTGTTCAACAGTGGCATGTAATTACAATTCTTGATATAATAGTTCACAGCAGGGCGTTCCAGCGCCCACCAAGAGTAACTGTGAGGGCTTACAGTGTTGTGGCAACACCAACACCTAATGCCGTGTACAAACGACCGTTTTTCATGACGAGAAAAATGCAATTTTTTTAATTGGTCATTAAAAACGATCGTGTGTAGCCTCCAGAGCATTTTTCTCAACGAGAAAAATGGCCATTAAAAATTTAGAACATGCTCTATTTTTTCTCTTTGTTTTTCACGTCGTCGTTTTTCTCGTCATGAAAAACGGCCGTGTGTACGCTTTAATGACGGGGAAAAAATGCGCATGCTCAGAAGCAAGTTATGAGACAGGAGCGCTCGTTCTGGTAAAACTAGCGTTCATCATGGAGATAGCACATTCGTCATGCTGTAACGGACTGAAAAGCACAGAGACTGAAAAGCGTGAATCGGCTAACACCAAACTTTTACTAACACGCGGTAACACGAAATCAGCAAAAGAAGCCCAAAGGGTGGCGCCATCTGAATGGAACGTCCTCTTTATAGTGCCGTTGTATGTGTTGTCATACGTGTTGTACGTTACCACGCTTTGCTCGAGCATTTTTTTTCATGATAGTGTGTATGCAAGGCAGGCTTGAGAAGAATCACGTCGAGAAAAACTTTGTTTTTTTCCATGACATTAAAAATGGTCGTGTGTACGCGGCATAAGGGCCAAATTTCTGCAGAGTATATACGGCAGGCCCCTACTTTCAAACATCCGACTTTCAAATGACTCCTACTTACAAACGGAGGGAGACAACAGGAAGTGAGAGGAAATCTACCTCTATGAAGGGAAATTCTCTCCTGTAATGCCGCGTACACACGATCGATTTTTTTCGACGGTGAAAACACCGTCAAGAAAATCGACGTGAAAAACGAGGAACAGCTTGTTCCCCCCACACACGGCCGTTTTAAATGACATTTTTTTTTTGGTCGAAAAAAACGACCGTGTGTGGGCTCCACGGCAGTGTTTCCCTATGGGAAAACTGCCGCGGAAAAAAACGACGGGAATCACGACGAGAAAAATTAGAGCATGTTCTAATTTTTCTCGTCGTGATTAATGCTGTTTTTCCCGTCGAGAAAAACGACAAAAAGCCCACAGACGATCGTTTTTCTCGTCCAAAGGAAAAAATGTCATTTTTCTCGACGGGAAAAAACGGCCGTGTGTACGCGGCATTAGAGTTATTATGGGAAAAAAAGGTGTCTCCTCTCCACTGATGCTTTATCATCAATCGTTGTTTCCCTAAAAAACCCAAATTTTCGAAATCCAATTGTCATTGAGACAGAAAGTGAGGTGAAATCTTCTGAACAGGTGCACAGACAGTAGAGTAACATACAATTTGACATCCCATTCTCAATGTCACATTAAGCAATGCACACAAAAAAAAACACACACATCCCACCCCCTCCTAAATAACTACCCCTACCCCATTCTCCGGTGGAGTTGATAGCAGATCACACACCTGCAGAGGGAGAGAAAAAACAACATACATCATAATGCACATCTTATCTTCTAACTGTACAAAGAAGTGAGCCATCTCTCCAAAAATAAATGACTTCCTTCTGCAAGTAAAGTACGCTAAGCCTAGCATTACTTTATATTATCATATATATATATATATATATATATATATTGTGACAGCAGGAAGGTAAAGTCACCTGGTTGCATCCAGGGGGGTAGATATATTTCTCCCAGATTCAGGCTTTATGCTGACTTATACAACTAGGGTGGAGAGTTGTATAAGCCCAGCTGAGGCTAGTAGGCTCATGGATGACTCATACCTCTAGGGAGAGTGTGGGGCGTCGTACAGACAGGGAGTTGATGAGGCCAGCTGAAGCTTGTCAGCTCATTTAGGCCTCTATAAGAACTCCCAGCTTCATTAGATGTTAGCTCATGCCTGGAACCAGACCTGTGTGGACTGTCTAGGGAGAGTGAACCCCTGTGCGGTGAGGCAAAGCCTGTGTGGCTATTTGTTTGGACTTTTACAAAACCAGGGACTTAGGGACTAGGACAGCACCAGGCTGATCCCAGTTGTTAGTTTAGGAAACCTGCATGTTTAGTCAGAGGTCAAACTGACCAGGATTTATTTTGTTTGTTTCTTTTTGGCTTTGCTGTGTTTTTGTCACTGTACATAGAGAAATAAACCGCACCTTTTGATTTTGAAAACCACAACCTCCGTCTGCTGGCCCTGTTATTGTGTGGGGAGCCCAACCAGGGGGTCACACACACCCGCTACCGAGTTAACCCCCTCACAGTTGGTGGAGAACCAGTGGCAGTTTTTTTTAAGCCAGCATGGAGGAGATACTGAAACAGCTGGCTCTAGCAAATGCCAATCAACAGCAGACAAATGCAGGTTTGCAAAGGAGCCTTGCAGCCCAGCAGCAAGCTCATCAACAAGCCCAGCAGCAATCTGAGGCCCGCTTCATAGACCTGTTACAGAAGCAAGAGCAGAGACTACAACAAATGGAAGCAGTAATGCAGCAACGTCCGCAGACCAGTGAGGAAAGCCGTCCCACTAATACCGCGTCCTTTGGGGTGAGTCGTTTATTGACAAAAATGACTGGAGAGGATGATCCAGAGGTATTTTTGACCACATTTGAAAGGACTGCTGAAAGAGAAAAGTGGCCTGAGGAGCAGTGGGCTGGACTGGTGGCTCCTCTGTTAACTGGTGAATCGCAGAAGGCTTACTATGACCTAGAGCCTGACCAAGCAAAAGACTATGTGATGCTAAAAGCTGAAATATTGGCAAGGCTGGGTGTCACCCTGGCTGTCCGGGCTCAGCGTGTGCATAACTGGACTTTCCAGCTTGGAAAACCCCCCAGGTCTCAAATGTATGATCTCATTCACCTGAGCAGGAAGTGGCTACAGCCAGAGACTTTGTCCGCACCAGAGATTGTGGAACGTGTTGTAATGGATCGGTTTTTGAGAGCTCTTCCTACTGCCATCCAAAAGTGGGTAAGCCATGGAGACCCAGAGACGGCCGGTGGTCTTGTGGATCGTGTAGAGAAATACTTGGCTACAGAGAACCTGACGGCCTCTTCCAGAGACTCTCGGACTTTCCACCCTAAGACCAGACCATCCCCAGGGGCGGATAAGAGGATTCCAAGGGGTGAGGGTGGAGAGAGTGAGAGGGTGGGAGCTCTACCCCAAGTTTGGCGAGAACAGCCTGGGAAATCAGCGGCTCAAGAGGCCGCAAGAAGGATTGTTTGCTACCGCTGCCGGCAAGCGGGACATATTGCAGCAAATTGCCCGGTTGTGGAGGAACCCATGCAATGTGACTTTCTGCTGGACAGACGTCAGTCGCTGTGTGCGACAGTCGCATGCACTGCCATTCGGGGAACTGAGAAACATTTATGCAAAATGTGTATTAATGGTAGAAATGTTGTGGTATTACTGGATTCAGGTAGCCTTGTGACCCTGATAAAGGCTGAATTAGTTAAAACAGAGGTCTCTGGGAATAGCAAGGTAGCTGTTATTTGTGTGCATGGGGACACCCGAGAGTATCCAGTGACTACAGTGTGTTTCGAGACCCCCAAAGGTACCCTCTCTCATCCAGTGGGGTTAGTATCTCAATTACCGCATGATGCCATTGTGGGAAGAGATTTTCCGAAGTTCTGGGAACTGTGGGATGATCCTGAGCCCCCCACTGGTGCCCCTATGTACCAGGAATGTGATAGCCAGAACTCCTCTGAGAGTGGTGAGGACTCTCCAGAATTTCCCTTGTCAGTATTGGCAGGGGAGACTCAAGAAACTGGAGAGGAGCCCACCTCCTCAGACGAAAACCTACCGTCTGTGGAGTTTTCTGATCTGGAGGTTCACAGGGAAAATTTTGCCACAGAACAGTTAAAAGACCCCGCCCTAATAAAGGCACGGGAAAACGTAGTGGAAATAGATGGCGAGTTAGTGAACCCAGATAATACCTGCACTTACCCATACTTCAGCGTAGAGAAGGACCTACTGTATCGGGTGGCAAAAAGGGCAGAAGAAACCGTTGAGCAGCTTGTGGTGCCCAAACCTTACAGGAAGTTGGTGTTGGAGTTGGCCCATGGGCACATTCTTGGAGGTCATCTGGGGACAGAGAAAACCCGAGAGAGGGTATTACAGAGATTCTATTGGCCTGGGGTGATGAAGGACATAGAAAATTATTGTTCCTCCTGCCCTGTGTGTCAGAGGTCGGCCCCGATGCCACATTTCCGTAGCCCGCTGGTCCCTCTACCCATCATTGAGGTCCCGTTTGAGAGAATCGCAATGGATTTGGTAGGTCCTATAATCAAGTCCGCTAGGGGGCACCAGTACATATTGGTTATAATGGACTATGCCACCCGTTATCCAGAAGCGATCCCTCTCAGAAATACCTCGGCCAAAACCATAGCCAAAGAGCTATCTCTTGTTTTTAGCCGGGTGGGTATTTGTAAAGAACTGCTTACGGACCAAGGTACACCCTTTATGTCCCGGGTTATGAAAGAGCTGTGTAAATTGTTCAAAGTGACGCAATTGCGTACATCTGTGTATCACCCCCAAACCGATGGGCTGGTTGAAAGATTCAACAAAACCCTAAAACAAATGTTGAAGAAAGTGGTGGATAGAGATGGAAAGGATTGGGACTGTCTACTTCCTTATTTGATGTTTGCTATTAGGGAGGTGCCCCAATCCTCTACGGGATTCTCCCCCTTTGAGTTACTGTATGGGAGACACCCAAGAGGGCTGTTGGATATTGCCAAGGAAACTTGGGAAAGTGAGAGTTCTCCCCACAGGAGTGTGATTGAGCATGTCGCCCTGATGCAAGATCGAATTGCACAGGTAATGCCCATCGTGAAGGAACATTTGGCCCAAGCGCAGTTGGCACAGCAGAGAGTGTACAACCGTGGAGCAAAGACCCGTACCTTTTCCCCGGGGGATAGGATATTGGTACTTGTCCCTACGGTTGAAAGTAAATTCCTTGCCAAATGGCAAGGCCCCTACGAGATAATGGAAAAAGTGAGCGAAGTGAATTACAAGGTCAGACAACCAGGAAGGCGAAAGCCCGAACAGATATATCACGTTAATCTGTTGAAAGCCTGGAGGGATAGAGAGTCCCTAGTCGCAGAAACTTGGTCACCAGCTCAAACTGGTTGCGTGATTCCGGAGGTTGGAATAGCAGCCACCTTGTCACAACCCCAACAACAGGAGGTTAAGGAGTTTGTGCTTCGCAACAAGGAGGTGTTCTCTGAGCTGCCGGGACAAACATCTGGGGTAGAGCATGATATTATTACCCCGCCCGGTGAAAGGGTGAAGTTAAAACCCTATCGGATCCCAGAGGCCCGACGGGAGGCAATACGGGAGGAAGTACAGAAAATGCTGAACTTAGGGGTGATAGAGGAGTCCCAAAGTGATTGGTCTAGTCCCATTGTGTTGGTGCCTAAACCGGATGGGAGCTGGCGATTTTGTAACGATTTTCGTCAGTTGAACAAAGTTACAAAATTTGACACCTACCCCATGCCACGTATAGATGAGTTGATCGACCGGCTGGGAACAGCCCGATACATGACGACTCTTGACCTCACAAAAGGGTATTGGCAAATTCCCCTGGCCAAGTCGGCCAAAGAGAAAACCGCATTTGTAACCCCAGACGGGGCGTTCCAATATAAGAGAATGCCGTTCGGGTTACAGAATGCGCCGGCCACATTCCAGCGGAAAATGGACCAGATACTGAGACCCCATCGGAAGTATGCTGCGGCTTACCTGGATGACGTAATTGTCCATAGCACAGATTGGGCCTCACATCTGCCAAAAGTGCAAGCAGTCCTAGACTCTATCCGGGAAGCGGGGTTTACGGCTAACCCCAAGAAGTGTACCATTGGGCAGGAGGAGGCCAAATATCTTGGGTACACCATTGGCAGGGGAGTGATAAAACCCCAACTCAACAAAGTCGAGGCCATCCAGAGTTGGCCACGTCCCAACAGCAAGAAGCAGGTACGGGCCTTTCTGGGAATCGCGGGTTATTATCGGCGCTTCATTCCCCACTTTGCTTCTAAGGCTGTGCCCCTAACCAACCTGACGAAAGGGAAAGGGTCGGTCATGATTAAATGGACCCCCGAGGCTGAGGCAGCATTCCAATTCTTGAAACAAGCCTTATGTAGCCAGCCAGTGTTGTACTCACCCGACTTCTCTAAAGACTTTGTCGTACAAAGTGATGCGTCAGATGTGGGGTTAGGAGCAGTATTGTCCCAGGTCTGGAACGGGGAAGAGCACCCAGTCATTTACCTCAGCAGGAAGTTGAAGTCCCATGAGGTAAATTACGCCACGGTTGAAAAGGAGTGTTTAGCGGTGAAGTGGGCTCTAGATTCCCTTCGGTACTATCTGCTAGGTAGGCACTTTGACATGGTTACGGATCACGCTCCGTTAAAGTGGATGGCTCAAAACAAGGAGACAAATAGAAGAGTGAATAGGTGGTTCCTGGCCCTACAGGAATTCAACTTCACAGTAAAGCATCGCCCTGGCGTTCAAATGGGGAATGTGGATGCTTTGTCTCGAGTATATGAATGCCTGATTGCTGGTGTTCCAACCCCAAGGTTAAAACAAGAGGGGGGGGTATGTGACAGCAGGAAGGTAAAGTCACCTGGTTGCATCCAGGGGGGTAGATATATTTCTCCCAGATTCAGGCTTTATGCTGACTTATACAACTAGGGTGGAGAGTTGTATAAGCCCAGCTGAGGCTAGTAGGCTCATGGATGACTCATACCTCTAGGGAGAGTGTGGGGCGTCGTACAGACAGGGAGTTGATGAGGCCAGCTGAAGCTTGTCAGCTCATTTAGGCCTCTATAAGAACTCCCAGCTTCATTAGATGTTAGCTCATGCCTGGAACCAGACCTGTGTGGACTGTCTAGGGAGAGTGAACCCCTGTGCGGTGAGGCAAAGCCTGTGTGGCTATTTGTTTGGACTTTTACTAAACCAGGGACTTAGGGACTAGGACAGCACCAGGCTGATCCCAGTTGTTAGTTTAGGAAACCTGCATGTTTAGTCAGAGGTCAAACTGACCAGGATTTATTTTGTTTGTTTCTTTTTGGCTTTGCTGTGTTTTTGTCACTGTACATAGAGAAATAAACCGCACCTTTTGATTTTGAAAACCACAACCTCCGTCTGCTGGCCCTGTTATTGTGTGGGGAGCCCAACCAGGGGGTCACACACACCCGCTACCGAGTTAACCCCCTCACAATATATATATATATATATTTTAGAGTTCGGCAAACCGCTGCCACCTGGTGTTAGCACAAAATCAGTACATCCAAAGCAGTTGCGCATGGGATCGAATCACGGCACACATAAACATTTCCCATCTTGACCACGACGTCTCTGTTGCTTTGGCCCTGACTAATCTACCCCCAAAGTTCAACTCAGAAGGAAAAACTGTCTCTTTTCTTTTTCTTTTTTAAAGAGCAGAGGAGAGAAAAAAAACAACAGCTCTCCAATTTCCTCAACGGAGTAGATTTCCTCTGTAGCAGAGGACAGAGTTACTTGAATCCAGGGCAGTTTGTCCGTGTAAAGACAGGATAATGAAGAAACAGAACAAGTTCCTGTCTTTCATCCTTTAAAGGTAAAACCCTGGATCCGGGAGAGTCACTGATCTTCCAAACTCATCTCGGGTGGTGATCGAATGTTCAACATCTGCTCCCCATTCTGTACAAATGACCACTCGGTTAGCGTAAATGTGCCAACCATAGTTCCAGTTTCTGCGGAGTGCAAAGAATTCTTCTCTCTGGTCAAATTTGTACTTTCCTCGGCGGGATTCAGAAGTATCGAAATAATCCCAAATAGTCCCGTCGTACCACGATTCTCTATTGTCCTCAATCTCCTTCATCACATCACGAGGCACATAAGGGAACTCAAGACCGTAATTCCTTCTCACACGGTCTAACAACACTCTCTGTAACCGGGCAAGTCTTGGCAATGTCCTCCGGTCTCCCATCCCAGGCAACACACACGAGTCGGGAGATCGTTTGGCTGCAAGCCTAACGAATTTATAGGAAGTCTCTTTCTTTGCTATAATATCACTCAGGGCCCTGACCATGTGGTCGCGCCTAGAGGGGGCTCCTTGACTATCAATTTTCCATAACTACACACAAGAGTGGCAACTGCACACTGATCACTCAACAGTCCCTGGGCCTTGGTTTCAGCCTGTCTGTCTTTATCACAAGGCATTGCCTCCTTACCATCACCTGGCTTGGATTTCCTGGAGATCCCTCCGCTTCGAAGATCTGGTTCAGGCAGGCGCTGGGGCAGGCTTCTACCGCGGCCGCGGGAGACCTTAACGTATCCCACTTTCCGTTTAGCGGGTGGGATGGAAGTTTCTGTGTGTGACAGAGGCAGCATCTGCTGTGATGTCCGTCGCTGGCTCCGTGGTGACTGGAACCTCATCCTTGGCACCCGTTGCAGCCGCGGTGATGTGCGTGGGCTCGGCTGTAAGGGTGTAGTTGTCTTCCTCGGAAGTAACAGCCCCTGTAATACAATTGACCCGGTAGGCTCTGGGTGACTCGGTGGGCTGGTCCACCTCGAACAAGAATTCCCCACAAGTCAAACACCTTCCGAATGGCCTTAGTTGTCTGGGACAGAGCACGCCAGGGCCTCCGCATCTCGGCAAGTGTACAGTGCGAAGTGGCCCAGAGGCTTGAGCCGGATCCCCGTATCCGTGAGTGGGGCTGTAAGGGGAGCAATGTCCATGGTAGTGGGTAGTGGTAGTTGGGAACATCCGAGGTCCTGATGAAATGGAAGTCCATGGGGTAGCAGACATATTGCTTCTCTTACTAGTCCAGGCTCTCTCTGTCACTTGGCGCCAAATGCACCACGTGCAACTCACAAATGGCGGGGGCTCCTCCCCCTTTTTTTCTTCTGCACACAGCTTGCGGGGTTTTCTTCTTTCAGGATACACCCACGAACTACGCAGCTAGAAAAAGTCAAAGAACAGTCCTGCACCTCCTTTTTCTCTCATTAAAGTAGTAACACAGTCCAATTTTCCTTAATGGCAGACTTCCACAAAACACACAGACAAGAGAAAAAAATAGTCCAACTTCCAGGGGCAGAATCCCGGACTCGAGCCCCCACGTGTAGCACACAGATCCCTTCCTTGCTTACCTCCACTAGCAGGTGGGACACACCATGCCACATGCCCAGTATCCTCCTTATTGAAGAGGGTGAGTGGTGTTATCTATTATTTTTTTTAAAGCACCCGTCCTGACGAGCTCGCGAGCAGTAGCAAATGCATACGTGAGCAGCGCCCACATATGTTCAAACCACTCATGTGAGGTATCGCCGCGATCGTTATTGCGAGAGCAATAATTATAGCCCTAGACCTCCTCTGTAACTCAAAACATGCAACCTGTAGAATTTTTTAAACGTCGCCTTTGAAGATTTTTAAGGGTAAAAGTTTGTCGCCATTCCACGAGCGGGCGCAACTTTGAAGCGGGACATGTTGGTTGGATATCAATTTACTCGGCGTAACATTATCTTTCACAATATAAAAAAAATTGGGCTAACTTTACTGTTGTCTTATTTTTTTATTTAAAAAAGTGTATTTTTTCCCAAAAATGTGCGCTTGTAAGACCGCGGCGCAAATACGGTATGACAGAAAGTATTGCAATGACCACCATTTTATTCTCTAGGGTGTTAGAAAAAATATATATAATGTTTTGGGGTTCTAAGTAATTTTCTAGCAAAAAAAAAATTTTTTAACTTGTAAACACAGAGTCTGAAAAAGAGGCTCGGTCCTTAAGTGGTTAAAGTGAAGGGTTTATTACAAGCAGTACCCAGTTCACTTACATCAATTCTAGAAGGCTGTATTGCCAACACCTATTGGCACTAGCAATGCGACCAAACTAAAAATCATGTACAACTCTTGTTTTTCTGCAGCCTCTCTCGCTCTGTTTGGGATCTGCAGTCTCCTCCTAGCTGTATTCAAAATTGGCTATGATGCATCTCAAATGACATGTAAGTTACCAATGGATATCGCCTTCTCCGCCATGGAAATCATCTTCATTACCATACAGGTAATAGGATATTAGAATATTAATAAATGCTGGGTATACTAGACATTTATTTTATTCTTATAAATGAAATGATATTCAATTATTATTATATTATATAGTACTTGCTGTGGTTAAAGAGAATTTGGGTAATCTTCTTATTTGGGGGACACAAAGCTCAAATTAAAACCTGACAGTGGTATTAACTCCTCGCCGCTTTCTCCAAATCAAAGCAAGCAAAAAATATGTTTTAGCTGTATCGAAATTGAGCGCTTTTCACATGTTTTTTGATGCGTTTTTTTTTGCACATTTTTGCGTGTTTTCTTATAGCGGTTTCAGGCGTTTTTGAGCTTTGGTGTTTTTTTATTCGCCAATAGAGAAAACTATCATCAATGGTTGCTAGGTTTTCCAGCTTTTTTTTTTTTAGCTTTTCCATCAGCATTTATTTCTTTTTTTATTAATTTATTATTATTTCTTTTTTTCTTAGGGTAAGGGGTTAGAGTTAAGGTTTGGATAAAGTTAGGACTAGGGTTGAGATTAACCACTTAAGGACCGCCACACGACTATAGACGTCCTATTTTTGAAGAGGGATATCTCGGTAACGGCAGCAGCTGCTGCCACAACCGAGGTATCCATCTCTTCAGGCGGCGGTCCTGTAAACGATAATGGTGGTCTCTGCGGTGGATTCGCCGCAAGATCACCATTATCGGCGGCGGGAGCGGGCCCCCCCTCCCGCCGCTCTCCCGCACCCTCCGCCGCTTACCGGAGACGCGCGGAGGTGATCGGGTCCTTTCTTGTGCTAGGCATGGATACGAGTGAGGGGAAAGATGGCCCCCACCCGTCTCCATACCATAGCAGGGCAGAAGCGACGTCAAAACGTCAGCTCCGCCCATACGTCTTAAAGGGCCAAAAAAAAAAAAAATGTTTCATTGCATTTTAGTGTAAATATGAGATGTGAGGTGTTTTTGACACCAGATCTCATATTTAGGAGGACCTGTCATTTATTTTTCTATTACAAGGGATGTTTACAATTTTGAAGCGTGACATGTTGGGTATCAATTTACTCGGCGTAACCATTATCTTTCACAATATAAAAAAAATTGGGCTAACTTTACTGTTGTAGTGCGCTTGTAAGACCGCTGCGCAAATACGGTGTGACAAAAAGTATTGCAATGACTGCCATTTTATTCTCTAGGGTGTTAGAAAAAAATGTATAATGTTTGGGGTTCTGAGTAATTTTCTAGCAAAAAAAACTTGTTTTTAACACAGAGTTAAGTGGTTAAAATTAGCGGTTAGGGATTAATATTTTATTTCTTGTCTTATCATTATTATTTATTTATTTATTGTTAGGGTGTTAATAATAATAAATAAATGTAAAATAAATACACAAATAAATAAAAATATTCATGAATAAATAATAAATAAATACAGTAAATGAATACTATGTAAGAAATAAATAAATAATTAACTCCTAAACGTAACCCCTATCCCTTAAAAAATATGAAGTAAAATAATAATAATAATAAAATAATAATAATAATAATAATAAATGCCCTAACACAACATAAATAAAAAAATATAATAATTATTATTATTATTCTTAATAAAAAAAATATTATTATACATTTTTCTTGTTTAGGTGTATGTTATTATTATTATTATTATTATTATTATCAGCATTATTATTAATAATAATAATTTACTTACTTATTTATTTATGTATTTATTTATTATTACATTATTAATTAATTAATTTATGACAATTTTTGTTATTTGTGTATTTAATTTACATTTATTTATTCATATATTATTAAAAAAAATCCCATTCCTATTATTATTTATTTATTTATTATTATTTATTTTTTTGTTAGGGTAAGGGGTTAGAGTTAAGGTTTGGTTAAAGTTAGGATTAGGGTTGGGGTTAGGATAAGGGGTTAATAATTTTTTTTCTTCCTATTTTTAATTATTTATTTATTGTTAGGGTGTTAATACTACTACTATTGCTACTACTACTACTACTACTACTACTACTACTACTACTACTTTAATAAATAAATGTAAAATAAATACAAAATAAATAAATAATCATGAGTAAATAAATACAGTTAACTTAACACACTAACCCTTAACCCCCCTAACGTAACCCCTAACCCTTAAAAAATTACATATAATAATAATAGAAGTAATAATAATAATAATAATAATGAAAAAAATTATAAAAATAATAATAAATGTCCTAACACAGCATAAATAAATTAATTTATAATAATTATTATTATTATTCTTAATAAAAAATATTATTATTATAGATTTTTCTTGTTTGGGTGTGTTATTATTTTATTATTATTATTATTATTATTATTATTATTATTATTATTATTATTAATACTACTACTAATAATAATAATAATAATAATAATGATAATAATAATAATATAAATAATTTACTTAATAGTATTTAAAGGTTAAATGTGTATTATTATTTATTTATTATTACATTGTTAATTTATTTTATTTATTTATGAACATTTTTAGTTAATTGTGTATTTATTTTACATTTATTTATTCATATATTATTACAATTTTTTCCCTTTTTTATTATTATTATTCATGTATTTTTATTTTATTTTTTGTTAAGGTAAGGGGTTAGAGTTAAGGTTTGGTTAAAGTTAGGATTAGGGTTGGGGTTAGGATTAGGGGTTAGGGGGTTAATAATTTTTTTCTTATTATGATTAATTATGTATTTATTGTTAGGGTTAGGGTGTTAATAATAATACAACTGCTAAATAATAATAATAATAATAATAATAATTTAATAAATAAATGTAAAATTAATACACAAATAAATAAAAATAATCATGAATAAATAAATACAGTTAACTTAACCCCCTAACTTAATCCCCTAACCCTTAAAAAATTACATATAATAATAATAGTAGTAGTTATAATAATAATAATAATTAAAATAATAATAATAAAATTAATAATAATAATAATAATAATAAATGCCCTAACACAACATAAATACATTTATAGTTATTATTATTATTATTAATAAAAAAATATTATTATTATAGATTTTTCTTGTTTGGGTGTATTATTATTATATTATTATTATTATTATTATTATTATTATTATTATTAATAATAATAATTTACTTAACATTATTTAAAGGTTAGGTTTTTATTATTATTTATTATTACATTATTAATTTATTTTATTTATGATGATTTTTAGTTATTTGTGTATTTATTTTACATTTATTTATTCTTTTTTTTCACAATTGTATTTATTCATATATTATTACAATTTTTTCCCATTTTTATTAATATTATTCATGTATTTTTTTTTTTTTTTTTTTAGGGTAAGGGGTTAGAGTTAAGGTTTGGTTAAAGTTAGGATTAGGGTTGGGGTTAGGATTAGGGGTTAGGGGGTTAATATTTTTTTTCTTATTATGATTAATTATGTATTTATTGTTAGGGTTAGGGTGTTAATAATAATACAACTACTAAATAATAATAATAATAATAATAATAATAATAATAATAATAATAATTTAATAAATAAATGTAAAATTAATACACAAATAAAAATAATCATGAATAAATAAATACAGTTAACTTAACCCCCTAACTTAATCCCCTAGCCCTTAAAAAATTACATATAATAATAATAGTAGTAGTTATAATAATAATAATAATTAAAAATAATAATAATACAATTAATAATAATAATAATAATAATAATAATAAATGCCCTAACACAACATAAATACATTTATAATTATTATTATTATTATTATTAATAAAAAAAATATTATTAGTATAGATTTTTCTTGTTTGGGTGTATTATTATTATATTATTATTATTATTATTATTATTATTATTAATAATAATAATAATTTACTTAACATTATTTAAAGGTTAGGTTTTTATTATTATTTATTATTACATTATTAATTTATTTTATTTATGATGATTTTTAGTTATTTGTGTATTTATTTTACATTTATTTATTCTTTTTTTCACAATTGTATTTATTCATATATTATTACAATGTTTTCCCATTTTTATTATTATTATTCATGTATTTTTTTTTTGTTAGGGTAAGGGGTTAGAGTTAAGGTTTGGTTAAAGTTAGGATTAGGGTTGGGGTTAGGATTAGGGGTTAGGGGGTTAATATTTTTTTTCTTATTATGATTAATTATGTATTTATTGTTAGGGTTAGGGTGTTAATAATAATACAACTACTAAATAATAATAATAATAATAATAATAATAATAATAATAATAATAATTTAATAAATAAATGTAAAATTAATACACAAATAAAAAATAATCATGAATAAATAAATACAGTTAACTTAACCCCCTAACTTAATCCCCTAACCCTTAAAAAAATTACATATAATAATAATAGTAGTAGTTATAATAATAATAATAATTAAAAATAATAATAATAAAATTAATAATAATAATAATAATAATAATAATAATAATAATAATAAATGCCCTAACACAACATAAATACATTTATTATTATTATTATTATTATTATTATTATTAATAATAAAAATATTATTATTATAGATTTTTCTTGTTTGGGTGTATTATTATTATATTATTATTATTATTATTATTATTAATAATAATAATAATAATTTACTTAACATTATTTAAAGGTTAGGTTTTTATTATTATTTATTATTACATTATTAATTTATTTTATTTATGATGATTTTTAGTTATTTGTGTATTTATTTTACATTTATTTATTCTTTTTTTCACAATTGTATTTATTCATATATTATTACAATTTTTTCCCATTTTTATTATTATTATTCATGTATTTTTTTTTGTTAGGGTAAGGGGTTAGAGTTAAGGTTTGGTTAAAGTTAGGATTAGGGTTGGGGTTAGGATTCGGGGTTAGGAGTTAATATTTTATTTCTTGTCTTATTATTATTTATTTATTTATTTATTGTTAGGGTTAGGGTGTTAATAATAATAATAATAATAATATTAATAATAATAATAATAATAAAAAAATGTATAAATAAATATAAAATAAATACACAAATAAAAAAAAAATAACCATGCATAAATAATAAAGAAAAACAGTAAACTTAACCCCCTAACCCTTAGAAAAATATAATAATAATAATAGTAATAGTAATAGTAATAATAAAATAATAATAATAATAATAATAAATACCCTAACACAACATAAATAAGAATAATAACAATTATTATAAATTAATTTAATAAAAAAAATAGTATTATTTTTTTTTTCTTGTTTGGGTGTATGTTATTATTATTTTATTATTATGAGAATTATTATTAATTATAATAATAATAATAATTTACTTAATATTATTTAAAGGATAGGTGTTGATCATTATTTATTTATTATTACATTATTAATTTATTTTTGACGATTTTTAGTTATTGGTGTTTTTAATTTACATGTATTTATTCATAAATTAATACAATTTTTTTCCATTATTTTGATTTGAGCAGAAAATCGCGCAAAAACGTGCGACAGCATGCAAATCGCGCGCTTCCATTCATTTCCATTGGACTAAAAACGTGCAAATCTGCCCAATTTGAGCTAAAAAAAAAAAAAAAAAAGCTCCCGAATTTTTTGGAACTTCATACATTTGGCTTCAGGTGACTTGGGGTGGGATTTGGACCAACTCCATAGAGAATAATAGATTTTTTTTCTCCTCCAGCGTTTTGGAGCTTCAAGCTACAAAACACTGAGGTGTGAATGGGGCCTTACTGTGGAATACCTTATAGAAGGAAAAGCCTAAATTTGGCAAGATGTCATTGAATGTGGGGGAGGGCAGCATATGAAGATCAGGTTGTGTAGAATGGTGAACAGGAAGATATTGTCATTGTCATAGGTATAAAGTAAATGCTGCATGCCATCTTTGCAGAAGTTGACCAGGCTCATGCAGCCAGGGTTACCACCTTTTCTTCAAGCCAAACCCGAGCACTTTAGCAGCCTGAGACACCTTTGGGTGCCCCAAGGAGAGTAGTAATGTGGTGCGCATAGCGTGCTAAAGCCAACAGTAGGTGTGGCCAAATTTGCTATTTCTGACATTATCACCCTGCATCCCCGTGATGCCGAACCTGCCCCCAGACAGCCCCCAGACGGCAACAGATTTGTGGGTGACTATCTTGGTTACTTGGAAAGCCATAGCCTGGCTTCAATGTGTCCGGGTTTCCGTTCGCCTGAAACCTGGACACATGATTCAAAGTCCAAACTTTGTTCATGTACACATAACGTTTTTTAGCTTTAATGAGCAGTGGAGTTAATGGGCTTTTTTCTGAACGCAAGTAATCCGCGTTCAAAGTGGCGTTTTTTGGCAGAAAAAAAACGCAAAACGCTCATAAACGGTCAAAAACGCTCAAAAACGCTGGTCGCGAGCGTTTTTTTTGCGTTTTTTGATCAATTGAAGAAAAAAAAAAAGCTAAAAAACGCTACACTGAAAACCGCTAATAAAAGCTAGTAAAAAAACGCTGATAAAAGCTAGCTTTTTCTGCTGCTTTAAAAACGGCCGTTTTTGAGCTTCTGTGTACATGGAGCCTTAAGGGCCGTGAGTGTGAAGACGGTGGGAGGCACTACTGTGGGGTGGGTCTAAAGGAAAGTCTAAGGAACGCATTTATTTAGACAATATAACAGATTTTTTGATAAATTAAGAGCAATTAAAAACACTTGTTAATGTGGAATACGTGATAATCAGTGTAATAAATTGAAAATAATGTGTGTGTGCAACTCATGATATGCTTTCCTTGCAGACATGTTTTTTGTGGTTTTCAAGCCAGGACTGTGTGCAGGTGCAACATAATATAACTAGGTGAGTAAGAAGAGAGGCAAATGGTAATACTATGGAGAAAAGAAAACCAGATATTTTCAGTTCCATTCAATGTGGAAAATGAAAACCAAAGCTGTTTTATTTTCTCTGTAAATGGTACTATTTGCATGATAATGTGGTGTAGGTTAGACATGCGCACTGCCGAAAAATGTGTTTGTTTTCCTTTCATTGGTGTGTGGGGTTTTTTTTTTTCCGTTTTTCGGGTCATTCGTTATAATCGAAATTTGTAAATTCGAAAATACATAAATTCGAAAAATCGTAAATTCATAAATTCGAAAATTCGTAAACTCCAAAATTCAGAAATTCGAAAATTCGAAAGAAAATCCGAAAATTTTAAATAATAACTAACTAATAATATTTGGCTGTAAGCGAACGTAACAAATATAAATTTATCCAAAGTTAAGAATTATCTGAAATAACGAATGCCGCATCTAAACAAATGGAACAGAATTAATTATTAATAATAATAATAATATTTTTTTATTATTAATATTATTGTTATTTATTATTATTAATTTGTTACATTCCATTCGTTTAGATACAGCATTCATTTTTTCAGATTTTTTTTTTTTTTATTCTTTATTTAAAGATGTGTCACAGGTACAATAAAAAGGCAACTTCTCAGAACAAGCAATCAATGCAAAACTTTTGAAGTACAACCATGTACTATATTATGAAATCTCAAAACAAATATTAAAGGCAATAAGAAATACAAAACATTCTTATCTTCAGAAAACCCCTCAGGCAGGTCATACTGAAGGTGAGCCCGTCCGAGGGGGGAACCCCTAGATTGCTATGGAAATCTGTCACATCATAGAGGGAAGTATAAAATGGGTAAGGCCCCTTTCACACTGGGGCGGTGTGTGCGGTGGCGGTATAGCGCCGCTATTTTTAGCGGCGCTATACCGTCGGGATTGCTGAGGTATTCGGCCGCTAGCGGTGCGGTTTTAACCCCCGCTAGCGGACGAAAAAGGGTTAAAAAAAAGGGTTCTGCAGAGGCGCATTGCCGGTGGTATTACCGCGGTTTCCCATAGTTTTCAATGGGAAGGAGCGGTGTAGGAGCGGTAAACATAAACACACAGCTCCTCTCACCGCTCCAAAGATGCGGCTAGCAGGACTATTTTCACGTCCTGTTAGCGCACCGCTCCAGTGTGAAAGCCCTCAGGGCTTTCACATTGGAGACACAGCAGCCGCTGTTTAGGCTCAGTTTGCAGGCGCTATTTTTAGCACAATAGCGCCTGCAAACCGCCCCAGTGTGAAAGGGGCCGTAGAGAATGCTATCCTGTACACACCATATTTTCATTTACTTATTTGAAAAGAATTAAAAAAGAAACCATTATTTCTGATAATTCGTAAATTCGTATTTGTTACGTTCTCTAACAGACAAATTTTTAAAGGAAATTCCAATACCTATAATTTAATAGTTAGCAAGAGTTAAAGGGGTTGCTCCACCGGAAAAAAAAAATTAAAAGCCAGCAGCTACAGCTACAGCAGCTGCTGGCTTTTAATATTTGGACACTTACCTGTCCTGGAGTCCAGCGACGTCCGCAGCAGAGGACGAGCGACCGCTCGTCGCTCTGCTGCTCCCTCCGCCATCCTCGCTGAGGGAACCAGGAAGTGAAGCCCTGCGGCTTCATGCCCGGTTCCCTATGGCGCATGCGCGAGTCGCGCTGCGCCGTTCTGATTGGTGCTCCTGTGTTCTGGGAGCCGAGTGTCTCCCAGAACACCAAGGGAAGTCTGGGGGAAGTGACGTAACTCCCGCAGATTCCCGGAGAGAGGACTCCCGGATGTGGGTGAAAATACCTGTCTTAGACAGGTATCTGCACCCCCCTCCCCCCTGAAAGGTGTCAATTGTGACACCGGAGGGGGGGAGGGTTCCAAATAGCAAAAGTTGCTATTTAGGGTGGAGCTCCACTTTAAGTTATTATTAGTTAGTTATTATTTCAGATTTCTGAATTTTGGGGTTTTTGAATTTTTTAACTTATTTTCTGATTTTCGTTCTTTTAAATTTTCATTGTTTTCGGATTTTCTCATTTCCAAATTTCCGAAATTTGGGATTTTCGAATATAGAATTTCCAAAATTTAGAATTTCCGAAATTTTGGATTTTCGAATATAGAATTTACGAAATTTAGAATTTCCGAATTTTCAAACAGTCGAATTTGCAAATTTTTATATTTACGAATTTACGATTTTTTTAATATTCTGAAAAATTTGTTAAACAAGTTTTTGTTAATTCTGATCTTTCCAAATTAATGAATTTGTCGAAATTCATTAAAAAAACGAATTCGGAATGAAACGAATTGCACATGTCTAGTGTAGGTTGTATGCACTCAACAGTGTTTTGAACTAACTGTACGTATATACCTGCCACAAGTTTTACCAATAAGCACACAAAAATCCTTTGGGTCACAACAACTGTTGAGTCCTTAACACTACCATAAATGACAGTTGATATGAACAATGTGTTTTATATAGCCCACCAGGGAACTGTCTTTAGGCCGGGTTCACATATGTGCGGCCGCAGGTTTGTGCCTGGGATCCGGTGTGTGTCTGTTCACCGGTTCAGGTGCGATTCAGGTCCAAATTTTTGCCTGAATTCACACCTGACCTGGACCCAAAACACGCACAGGACCCTTTTGCAATCGGCTCCACGGCCGCCCCAGACCTGTGTGAACCGGCTCCATTGAGAGCCGGTCAAACTTGCATGTCGTGAATTGGATACAGAGAAAACCTGCATCCAAATTACATATATGTGAACCCAGCCTGAGTCATCCCACAAGGGAGATTTTCCCTTATCTTGTAACAGAAACACAACAGGAAGTGAAAGGAAATATGAGTAAATTACCTCTCAGACAAATGTCTCTGGAGTGGTGGCCCCATCCGAAGATTTCACCTCCATTCTGGTTCTAATAAAAACTCTAAAGCCTTGTACACACGATCGGTTTTATCGATGAAAACAGTCCGATGGACTGTTTTCATCGGTCAAACCGATTGTGTATGGGCCCCATCGGTCTTTTCTCCATCGGTGTTAAAAAATAGAACATGTTTTAAATTTATCCGATGGAAAAAAAAACGATAGCAAATTACTATCGTCTGTGGGGAACTCCATCGGATAAAAAACTCACACATATTCAGAATCAAGTTGACGCATGCTCAGAAGCATAGAACTTAATTTTTCTTGGCTCGTCGGAGTGTTTTACGTCACAGCGTTTGGGACGATTGGATTTTTGACTGATGGTGTGAAGCAAAAGACTGATGGAAGTCAGCTTCATCGGATTTCAAATGGAAAAATCCATTGGTTTAAAAGCCATAGGAAATCCGATCGTGTGTACAGGGCTTTACATTTTTAATCTTTTCACTGCCAGAGCCATTTTCTAGAACCACGATCTATCATTTATCTATAGGTCAGTTCCTTTCCCCCCTACAGTTAGAAACACACCTAGGGAACACAGCTAACCCCTTGATCGCCTCCTACTGTTAACCCCTTCCCTGCCAGTGACATTTATACAGTAATCAGTGCATTTTTATAGCACTGATCGCTGTATAAATGATAATGGTCCGATAAATGTGTCAAAAGTGTCCGATGTGTCCGCCATAATGTCGCAGTACCGATAAAAATCGCTGATCGCCGCCATTACTAGTAAAAAAATAATAATAATAAAAATGCCATAAATCTATCCCCTATTTTGTAGACGCTACAACTTTTGCGCAAACCAATTAATATATGCTTATTGCGATTTTTATTACCAAAAATATGTAGAAGAATACGTATCGACCTAAACTGAGGAGAAAAAAAAAAAGGTATATAAAAAGATTGGGGATATTTATTATAGCAAAAAGTATTGTGTTGTTTTCAAAATTGTCGCCCTATTTTTGTTTATAGCGCAAAAAAATAAATATCGCAGAGATGATCAAATACCCCCAAAAGAAAGCTCTATTTGTGGGAAAAAGGGGATGTCAATTTTGTTTGGGTGCAGTATCGCACGACCGCGCAATTGTCAGTTAAAGCGACGCAGTGCCCGGTCGTTGTCAGCTAAATCTTACTGGATATAAAAAGTCTACACACCCCTGTTAAAATGTCAAGTTTCTGTGATGTAAAAAAATGAGACAAAGCTAAATCATTTAAGAATTTTTTCCACCTTTAATGTGACCTATAAACTGTACAAAATTGTAATCTTTTGGGGGGAAGTAAAAAGAAAAAAAGAAAATAATGTGGTTGCATAAGTGTGCACACCCTCTTATAACTGGGGATGTAGCTGTGTTCAGAATTAAGCAATCACATTCACACTAATAAATAGGAGTCAGTACACACCTGACATCATTTATAGTGCCTCTAACCCCAAATAAAGTTCAGCTGTTCTAGTAGGTCTTTCCTGACATTTTCTTAGTCGCATCCTACAGCAAAAGCCATGGTCTGCAGGGAGCTTCCAAAGCATCAGAGGGATCTCATTGTTAAAAGGTATCAGTCAGGAGGAGGGTACAAAAGAATTTCCAAGGTATTAGATATACCATGGAACACAGTGAGGACAGTCATCATCAAGTGGAGAAAATATGGCACAACAGTGACATTACCAAGAACTGGACGTCCCTCCAAAATTGATGAAAAAAACGAGAAGGCTGGCAAGAGGCCTACAGCAATATTAATCACTTTAGCCTCGGAAGGATTTACCCCCTTAACCACTTAAAAAGGAGCTCCACCCCAAAAAATTTTTTTTAAAAGCCAGCAGCTACAAATACTGCAGTTGCTGACTTTTAAAAAACGGACACGTACCTGTCCAGTGTGCCCGTGATGTCGGCAGATGAGGTTGAGCAATCGCTCAGTCCTCGGATGCTGCCATTGCCATGCTTGGTGAGGGAATCAGGCAGTGAAGCCTTGCGGCTTCACTGCCTGGCTCCCTACTGTGCATGCGCGAGTAGCGTGGCGCGCCATCACTGGTCAGTTTTTCACAGGAGACAGCGGGGGGCGGGAAGTGGCGTAGACTCCCGCGGGAGTCTATGCCCGGAAGTGGGTGCAAATACCTGTCTCAGACAGGTATCTGCACCCCCCTGAAAGGTGCCAAATGTGTCACCAGAGTGGGGAGGGTTCAGAAAAGCGGAAGTTCCATTTTTGGGTGGAACTCCGCTTTAAGGACCGAGCCTCTTTCTGAGATTTGGTGTTGCTAGAAAATTACTTAGAACCCCCAAACACTACAGGGGGTCCCCGGGTTACGAACACAATAGGGACTTTCCTCCTGTTTGTAATTCGTAAATGTTCGTAAGTTGGCCGCGCATGCGCAGAACGACAATTACGGACATTTCCGATGTTTTCTGATGTTCTGTCGAATGCCGTTCTGCGCATGCGCGGCCAATTACAGACATTTCCGACATTTTCCGAGGCTCCGTCTGGCCGCGCATGGGCAGAACAGCAGATGGACTGCGCAGAACGGCAGAGGGTCCCCGCAGCGCCCGGTTCGTAAGTAGGAGGGGTTCGTAAGTCGGGGACCCCCTGTATATATATATTTTTTCTAACACCCTAGAGAATAAAATGGAGCTCATTGCAATACTTTTTGTCACACCGTATTTGTGCAGCGGTCTTACGAGTGTACTTTTTTTGGAAAAAAAACACTTTTTTTAATTAAAAAAATAAGACATCAGTAAAGTTAGGCCAAATTTTTTTTATATTGTGAAAGATAATGTTACGCTGAGTAAATTGTTACCCAACATGTATTCAAAATTGCGCCCGCTCGTGGAATGGCGACAAACATTTACCCTTAAAAATCTCCATGGGCGACGTTTAAAAAAATTCAACAGTTTGCATGTTTTGAGTTAGGCCCCTTTCACACTGAGGCGTTGAAAAAACGCTCAAAAATTATAGGATTTTGTACCTCTATTTTACCGCGATTTTACCGCGTTTTTACCGCGATCGCGGTAAAAATAGCGCTAACGCGTATGCGTTTTTACCGCGATTTTACCGCGTTCGCGCTAAAATTAGCGCGAACGCGGTAAAAACGCGGTAAAAACACGGTAAAACCGCATAGGCGTTAGCGCTATTTTTTAACATAACGCTTATGCCTATGCGTTTTTACCGCGAATCCCATTCATTTCAATGGGGATAGGCGTTTTTACAGCGCTATTTTATGCGCCCTAAAGTTGCTCTAAAAAAGCTGTTTGCAGGATTTTTTTCAACGCCCAGCCAGCAAAACGCCTCAATGTGAAAGCCCTCAGAGATTTCACATTGAGAATGCTGGGGCAGGATTATTTCAGGCGTTATTACAGCGCTATTTTTACCGCGAAAACGCGGTAAAAATGCCTCAGTGTGAAAGGGGCCTTACAGAGGAGGTCTGGGGCTAGAATTATTGCTCTCGCTCTAACGATCGCAGCGATACCTCACGTGTGGTTTAAACCATTTTCATATGCGGGCGCTGCTCGCGTATGCTCTTCTCCCTCCCCTCCACTCACCGGCACCCACCATGTTTGTCCCTGGCCCGCAGATGGGCAAGCGGAGCCCAGAAAACATGGCAGAGGACAAATATTGAAGGGGTTCTCCATAAAGCAAAGCTAAACACCAAAACAAGAATGTCATGTATTGCATCTTACTGATCATTAGAGGATGTGCATTCATTCATTTTATTTTTATTTTCAGGCATTTTTTCCTTTAACGGTGAAGCTTAGCTTAGCTAAAAAAAAATCCCTACAGCTTTAGTCACATCCCTTAACTGTAATGAAGTATATCCCATGTTGTGCAGGCAGCTGAATCCTGGAGAAATCTTCACTGCAGGGATGCCCGGTCCTCTTCCTGTCTCTGAATGTTTGACACTGCAATGGTCAACAACGTTAGGTCTTCAGGGAGAGCTCCCCTCCTCGAATCGATCCGAAAACGAAAATGTTTTCAGATCGATTCGAAAAGTTTTCAAATCACATTCGCATCGTTTTTGAATTTGAATAGTTTCCCAATTTCCAAAGAGAATAAAATAGAATAGAAAAAAAAAGGAATAGAATAGAAAAAATGGAATAGCATAGAAAAGAATATAACAGAAAATAAAAGAATATAATATAATAGAGTAAAACAGAACAAAATGGGATAGAATTTAAAAGAACAAAATAGAATGGAATAGAATAGGAAGGAATAAAAAAAAAATAGAAAGATTATAACCATAATAAGCAATTCGAAAAGATTAAAAAATAATAGGATTAAAAAAACAATAGAAAAACAATAGAATACATTATAAATAATATAACCATTTTCCAAAATAGAATCAAATTCGAATAGAATAGAAAAAATGGAATAGCATAGAAAAGAATATAACAGAAAATAAAAGAATATGATATAATAGAGTAAAACAGAACAAAATGGGATAGAATTGAAAAGAACAAAATAGTATGGAATAGAGTAGGAAGGAATAAAAAAAAATAGAAAGATTATAACCATAATAAGACATTTGAAAAGATTAAAAAATAATGGAATTTAAAAAACAATAGAAAAACAATAGAATACATTATAAATAATATAACCATTTTCCAAAATAGAATCAAATTCGAATTTGAATAGAATAGAAAAGATCAGAATAGAATTGAAAATAACACGATAGTATAGAAAAAAACAGCAGAATAGAATAGAATGAATATAACCATCTTCCTATTCTAATCTATTCTTTTCTATTCTATTCAAATTCGAATTGATTCTATTAGAATTTTGGGGAATTGGTATGTTCTTTCTAATCTAATCTATTCTATTCGATTGTTTTTTTTAATTATATTATTTTTTTATTTGTTTATTCTATTCTTTTCAATTCTATTTATTTTCTGTTCTATTCTTTTCTATTCTATTCTGTTATTTCCTATTAAAATTCAAGTCTATTCTATTTGAAATTCGGAAGATGGTTATATTCTTTCTATTCTATTGTTTTTTTCTATACTATTTTGGTGTTCTCTATTCTATGTTAATCTATTCTTTTCTATTGTATTTAAATTTGAATTGATTCTATTTGAACTTTGGGAAATTGTTATATTCTTTTTATTCTATTCTATAATATATATTTTTTTATTCTATTCTTTTCTATTCTATTTTAGTCTATTCTATTCTTTTTTTTTCATTTTTATTCTTTTCTACTCTATTCTTTTTTTATGTATTCAAATTTATCCTATTTGAAATTCAAATTTCAGATGATGGTTACCGGTATATTCTTTCTATGTTATTCTATTCTATTTGTTTCTAATATATTCTAATCCATTCTGGTCTTTTATTTTCTATTCTATTTTGTTCTGTTTTACTCTATTCTATTTTCTGTTATATTCTTTTCTAGTCTATTTTATTTATTTTTTTCTATTCCTTTTTTTTTTTTTTCTTTGGAAATTGGAAAAATATTTGAATTCCAAAACTTTTCGATCTCAAATTTGAAAACGATTGGAATTCGAAAACTATTCGAATTTCATCCGAATTAGTTTTTCGTTATTTTGGATTTGTTTAAATTCGGTACTATTGTAATTGGGAAATTCGGATACATCCGAAATTCCAAAAAAGAAAAATTTGTCCAGTGCAGTGAAGATTTCTCCAGGGTCCAGCTGGCGTCCTACTTTTGTATTTCCGCACTCACCTCTGTTTTATGTTTTCAGACATGGCATCATGCTGGCATTGTCTACCAACCTCCTGCTTTGGCTCATGGCTGTTTTAAATGATTCCGTGCACAGAGAGATGGAGGGTCTACAACTAAACATAACTTCAGGCAAGTGAACCTTTAGCCTGCTTTCATGCTGTTGCCGTGTGTTTTTCTTGCACCATGGGTGCAGCGCAGCTTACCTGCATGCTTGGAGTGGGTTATCTGCGCTTTACCATAGAGTTTTATTGTGTCCCACATATTTGGTGTGCTTTCTTAAAGCGCACAAAGATGCAACACAATTTGGCACTGCATCGCTTTAACTGACAATTGCGCGGTCGTGCGACGTTGTACCTAAACAAAATTGACGTACTTTTTTTCCCACAAATAGAGATTTCTTTTTGTGGTATTTAATCACCTCTGCGATTTTTATTTTTTGCGCTTTAAACCAAAAAAGAGCGACAATTTTGAAAAAAAAAGAATATTTTTTACTTTTTGCTATAATAAATATTATAGTGTCTACAAACTATGGAAAAGATTTATGGCGTTTTTTTTACTAGTAATGGCAGTGATCTTTAATTTTTAGCGGTACTGCAACATTGCGACGGACAGATCTGAGACTTTTGAGACTTTTTTGGGACCATTGGCATTTATACAGCGATCAGTGCTATAAAAAATGCACTGATTACCGTGTAAATGTCACTGTCAGGGAAGGGGTTAACACTAGGGGGCGATTAAGGGGTTAACTGGGTGTTCCCTCAGCAGGTTCTAACTGTATGGGGATAGGATTGACTAGGAGAGGAGACAGATTGCTGTTCCCACTTAGTAGGAACAAATGATATGGCTCCTCTTCCCTGACAGTACAGGGATTTGTGTGTTTACACACAGAAATCCCTGTGCTGGCGCTCGTGCACGCAATCGTGCGTGGCGGACAGCGATCGTGGCTGCTGGCTACGCGCATCAGGTCCCCCGCCGTGCAGCACACCGTGAACACTCCCCATCTGCTGCTTTTGCAGCTTAAGGAGTGGGGGCATTTTTATTGCCCCAAACCATAAATCTCAATGTATCCTTAGAGTCTTATTTAAAATTTTTATTGCCATCTTTATCCCTTAAATGACGCTTTTCCATGGCTTCCTGTGGGAACACAGACAAAAACACATTTTTCTTGGTAGGAAGGGTGAGACCTTCTGACATTATTCTTACTGCTGTCCGTGTCTTTCTTTCTGGATGATAGCCATACCCTCATTACCACCTGCTAGGGGCATCACAGGGACAGGAAGTGGGTATAAATCTCCTCAATGGTGTCACAAACAGATGTAGCACCCTCCTAGGTAGGTTGCTAGGATGTACATAGTTTGGTGTAGTGTGGTCTTCTGCTTAACACTAGACTGATAGGTAAAACATAGCAGCTTTCCTGCCTTATGCCCCATACACACGATCATTTTTCATGCCATTTTTTAAACCAACGTTTTTCTTGTCGTTTTTTTTTCATGTTTCCTCTCAAGCCTGTCTTGCGTACACACGATCATTAAAAAAAACGCTCGAGCAAAGCGCAGTGACGTACAGCACGTACGACGGCACTATAAAGGGGAAGTTCCGTTCGAATGGCGCCACCCTTCATGTTAGTAAAGTTTGTTGAGTGACGATTCGCGCTTTTCAGCCTCGTGCTTTTCAGTCCGTTACTGTGTGCTGAATGTGCTATCTCCATTACGAACGCTAGTTTTACCAGAACGAGCGCTCCCGTCTCATACTTGATTCTGAGCATGCGCGTTTTTTTCACGTCGTTAAAGCATACACACTATCGTTTTTCATGACGTTAAAAAAACGACATGACAAACTGCGTGAAAAAATAGAGCATGTTCGAAATTTTTAAGGCCGTTTTTCACGTCATTAAAAATGCTCTGGAGCATACACACAATCGGTTTTAATGCCCATTTTTAAAATTGGCATTTTTAACGGCATGAAAAACGATCGTGTGTATGGGGCATTAGGCTCCTTTCACACTACCGCAACTTCAAAGTCGCACGATTTTGCAGTGATTTTACCGCCATTTTGACGTGATTTTTGGCACGATTTCAGGGAATGCCTGTGTAAACTTGTGTCAACTCGCATCAAAGTCGGACCAAAGTAGTACGGTAAGGTGACCAGATTTTTAAAATGAAATCAGGGACAATTTTTTTTTTTTTACTAGTAATGGCAGCAATCAGCGACTCTCTGCCCATTGCCTCACAGCCTGTCAAGTCTCACTCTCCGGGCCCCTCGGCTACTACTGGGTGGAGAGCGCAGGAAGATCACTCCGCCAGGGAAGGCAAGGAGATAAGCAGGCAGGAGGCTGGCCGGGACTTGAGCCAAGGCAGAAGAACATGTGAGCGGAGCTAATTGGGCATGCGCCCGAAACTGAAGAAATATTCCCTCCTCTCCGACCACCACATGATCATCAGAAAGGGGCACAGATAATGGAGAAAAATACACCCCCCTAAGACTGTCTTTAAAATTTCCCCTGTTCAAATCCAATCCGGGGACAGACTTCGTCCGGGGACAGTGTCCTCAATCCGGGGACTGTCCCCGGAAATCGGGGATGTCTGGTCACCCTATAGTACAGGGACTACAAGTCGTACAGATATAAATGGTACTCATTGGAAATCTGGAAATCATGGGGTACAACTTGTAATGCGACTTTGCTGTCCCAAGTCGCAGGACAAGTCGCACAAGTGTGAAAGGGGCCTAACAGGAAATTTTGATTGTTTAGCAAGGGAGTCCTGTGTGTTTCCCAGTGCTGCTGCTTCTGTATTGGCCCCTCTGTATCCAGTAAACCCTGGAAGGTCCTGGATAAACAAGAGTGACCCATGCAGATCAGCAGTATGAATATGGATGCCATCCCAGCCAACTACATGCATAGCAGCCCCTATGCATGCTGGGAATGGTATTTATATTCAGTGGGCACAAAAGAAGTATGTATTTTCCTGGAGAGGAGAGTCCAGATGAGAAGGAGGTGCTGTGCCCTCCTCAGCACTTTCTGCCATATGGCCTCGGGTCGGGAGGCCTGGAGGCTGAAATGCTGACCAGAGTTTTCTGAAGAACTGACTGAGGGGGAGCCATCCCCATGAGATCTGTCTGGGATCACTGGAGGGTGCTGCTGGAGAAATGGAAGGAGGCTGCCATTCGGTCTAGAGGCCTTGTGAGTACAGACTTTAAAAGATCTTGGGGCCTGGTTCTTTGGCTATCCCCTTTCTGCTAGGAGAGTCAGCTACTGGGTTCAGCAGAAACGGGATACTGCCTAGTATCCTGAAGAACAACCATCCATTATTCCTACAAAGGACTTTCTGAAGTGTATATGGTGTTTGATACGGTAATTCCACAGTTCAGTTAAAGAAGCTGTCCTCGTTGTATCTAGTTGAATTTTCAAGTATTCCACTCCATCCCTTCCCTAGCCAAGTTCTCCAGAAAAACAACCAAAAAGCCCTAGGCTGGTTCTTGGAGTAACGAGCGGTAGTAAGAGTGCACCTAGCTGTCGAAGAAAATACTGTGTGCCTGGATACAGAAGTTGGAACTAGGGAAGATCTAGCAGCTCCTACGGGGGGGGGGGGGGGGTAGTGCTACACAGAAATAAACACCCTGGCAGAAATATTAACTCTGCCCATACCCTATCCAACCATAAATATAATCTCAGCTGGAGTTATGCCGCACACACATGGTCGCAAATGTCAGATGTGAGCTTTTGGTTGGAAATTCCGACCGTGTGTATGCTCCATCGGACTTTTGCTAGCGGAATTTCTGCCAGCAAAAGATTGAGAGCTGGTTCTCAAATTCTCAGACGGAAAAAATTCCTATCAGAAAATCCGAATCGTCTGTAGCAATTCTGACGCGCAAAATTCCGAAGTATGCTCGGAAACAATTCCACACATGCTCGGAAGCATTGAACTTCATTTTCTCGGCTCGTCGTAGTGTTGTACGTCACCGCGTTCTTGGTGGTCGAAAGTTCAGAGAAGTTTTGTGTGACCGTGTGTATGCAAGCCAAGCTTGAGCGGAATTGGATGGTTTTTCCGATTCGATCGTGTGTACGCGGCATAAGGCTTTAAAACATGGGCAGCTGGTTTTAATATGTTTTCTGTTTTAGACAATAAATAACCTAAATAATTTTCTCTTGTAGATGGGGAAAGCGACTGTTTATGCCTAAAAAATTCAATGTGCTGGACCTTTCAAAGAGGATATGTGATCCTGTATCCATTCAATTTGGAATACAGTCTTATCTGCGCATCAATGCTCTACATAATGTGGCTGAATGTTGGCAGAAAAGACGTTTCTACCTCTGCCATCTCGCACCCGAGGTTTCGTCTTCAAGGAGTTCTTTATGGCCCAGTTTTGGGCGGTGCTGCATTGGTGGTGGGATTTTGTGTCTTCATCCTGTATCAGATTCAGGCATCTTCAGGGGAAGTTGCTCCCACGTCATCATTTCTTTTTTTTCTCTACAATGTCATTGTGTTGCCCCTCATGATAATCTCCTGCATTGTTGGGATAATCGCTCAGACCTTTACAGAGAAACAGTTGGTGAAACAGTCAGGACAGCATAGTGAGCATGATGAAAACAAAAACGACACAGATAGAGCAACCAAACTAGAAAATCAAAGTCGGTGCAGACACAGGCATGTGGACAGAAGCAAGGATTACGATCAAAGTGAAGTGGATTTGGGGGAGCACAGAGATGAAAAGGGAGATTACGAATGGACAGATCTAAAAGAAATTGGGGAACATAAAGGAGATGAGGAAGAAAGTTGTGATAAATGTGAAATTCAAACAGAAAGTGGAAAGTATAGTGAAAACATTCCGGTGGAAGAATTGGAAAAAGAAGACAGAATGGACCATATGGAAACCAACCACCATTATAGGACTACCAGAAAAATCAGTGTTGAGAAGAACGGTCATGGCATTGCATCGTGTCCAACACCTAAAAACTACACTCGCAGTCTTGAAATAATCCTGCTGCTGGCAGCTGCTCTCGGTCAGTTCTGCATTTCTTATTATTCCATAGTTGCCATTGTAGCTACAAGTGAATGGAACACATTGAATTCCTTAAATCTGTCATTCTCAGTCCTCATGATCTTCCAACATGTGTTTCAAAATATCTTTATAATTGAAGGCATGAGAAAAGAGCATCATGGGCATATCCACCCAATTACACAGGAGGAAAGCAAAGAGGAGGCCCCTCGTAGAATGTCTTTTGTAGAAATACGCAGGGTTTCCTTGGCTTATCTTCAAGGTGTCGGAAAAATCACTATCAGCCGCAGACTTGTGAAGGAGTCCGCTCTTTTTCTAGTGCTCTGTAATATAATGGTAAGTCCATTTGTCTGCTATGACAATTATTGAGTTTTAAGTGATTTTTTATTGTTTATTAAAGCTTAAAGTGATAATAAACCCTTACAGTTGTGCTCATAAGTTTACATACCCTGGCAGAATTTATGATTTCTTGGCCATTTTTTTGAGAATATGATTGATAACACCAAAACTTTTCTTTCTCTCATGGTTAGTGTTTGTCCGAAGTCATTTATTATCAATCAACTGTGTTTACTCTTTTTAAATCATAATCACAACAGAAACTACCCAAATGACCCTGATCAAAAGTTTACATACCCCAGGTCTTAATACCGTGTTTTGCCGCCGTTAACATCAGTAACAGCTTGAAGTCTTTTGTGGTATTTGTGGATGAGGCTCTTTATCTTCTCAGATGGTAAAGCTGCCCATTCCTCTTGGCAAAAAGCCTCCAGTTCCTGTAAATTCTTGGGCTGTCTTGCATGAACTGCACGTTTGAGATCTCCCCAGAGTGGCTCAATGATATTGAGGTCAGGAGACTGAGATGGCCACTCCAGAACCTTCACTTTATTCTACTGTAGCCAATGACAGGTCCACTTGGCCTTGTGTTTTGGATCATTGTCATGTTGAGATGTCCAAGTATGTCCCATGTGCAGCTTCCTGGCTGATGAATGCAAATGTTCCTCCAGTATTTTCTGATAACATACTGCATTCATCTTGCCATCAATTTTGACCAAATTTCCAGTGTTTTTGTAGCTCACACATCCCCAAAACATCAGCGATCCACCTCTGTACCTTTCATCATAGGCCTTGTTGACGCCTCTCCAAATGTAGTGTTTATGGTTGTGGCCATAAAGATCAATTTTGGTCTCATCTCTCCAAATGACTTTGTGCCAGAAGGTTTGAGGCTTGTCTCTCTGCTGTTTGGCATATTGTAAGCGGGATACTTTGTGGCATTTGCGTAGTAATGTCTTTCTTCTGGCGACTCGACCATGCAGCCCATCTTTCTTCAAGTGCCTCCTTATTGTGCATCTTGGAACCGCCACACCACATGTTTTCAGAGAGTCCTGTATTTTACCTGAAGTTATTTGTGGGTTTTTCTTTGCATAACAAACAATTTTCCTGGCAGTTGTGGCTGAAATTTTAGTTGGTCTACCTGACCGTGGTTTGGTTTCAACAGGACCCCTCATTTTCCACTTCTTGATTTAGAGTTTGAATACTGCTGATTGGCATTCTCAATTCCTTCGATATCTTTCCTGTTTTATACAGTTCAACTACCTTTTCCCGCAGATCCTTTGACAATTATTTTGCTTTCCCCATGACTCAGAATCCAGAAAAGTCAGTGCAGCACTGGATGTAAGATGCAAGGGCCTGTCAGGAGTCCAGAAACTCATTGACCTTTTATACACACACACTAATTACAAGCAAACAGATCACAGGTGAGGATGGTTACCTTTAATAGCCATTCAAACCCCTTTGTGTAAACACAGTTGATTGATAATAAATGGCTTCAGCCAAACACTAAACATGAGTGGGAAAAAAATGTTTTTTTGTTATCATTCATATTCTCTGAAAAATGGGCAAGAAATCATAAATTCTCCCTGGGTGTGTAAACTTATGAGAACAACTGTACATATGCCAACTGAAGTGACTAGCCTCAAGTGATACACGTTGATGACATAAATCCTCCTACATAAGCTCTACCTGGTTATCTGTAGCACTCTTTCTTCCACCACCTTCCAAAGTAAACAGTTTAGATTGTATTTTTCAGCTTCCAGAAGGCAGGAGGCCAGGGATCTGATGTCACACACTGCACATCACAGAGCACATTGCTGAGTGTAATCTGACACATAAGTGGAGGGAAAGGCACCACAATGGGGAAATCACTGGGGAAATCTTCCTTAGGCTAGGTTAACATTGAGCTCTTTCAAGTGTATTTTAAGCTTTTTTTTTTGCCTAAAAATGCATTGATGTGAACGTGTTCCATAGGAACCCAAGTTAAAAACTAGAAAATGCATTTTCTGCAGAAAATGCGTCGGAATGCTGAATAGCCGAATTGCTAAAGCTAACTGGATGAATAGCTTAAATCCGTAAGAAAAAGTTGAAGAAGTGAGAATAGTTGGGAAAAGTAGGAATGGTTTTAAAATAAACATAAATTTCATTAAAAAAGTTTAACAACACCACTAATGTATAAAAGATGTGGAATATTTAAAGGTTTTTTGAAAAACTGACACTAAACTGAATTGTTGGCTTTAAAAGTTTGCAAAGAATAAGCCCAATATACACTCTGTTTAATCGATAAAATTTCCTGAAATTATCACTAAATTTAAACAGCTTTTTCACAAAAACTGTAAAAGATATCAAACTGAAAAGATATAGCCGGATAGCTGAATATTTTGTGAACATTTTAAAGTTTGTTTGGCGTCTGTAGGTGAAAGTATGAAAGAGCTGAAACTTTTGGGAGCGGAAGAAGATTTTAAGGATTTAAAGCATGCTCTCATTCATTTCAATGTTAAAAAAAGTGTTAAAAAGCTTAACCACTTAAGCCCCGGACCATTTGGTAGCTAGAGGACCAGAGGTGAATTCAGAATTTTGCACTGCGCTGCTTTAACTGTAAATTGTGCGGACATGCAATGTTGTACCCAAACGAAATTTGCGTCCTTTTCTTCCCACAAATAGAGCTTTCTTTTAATGGTATTTGATTGCCTCTGCGATTTTTATTTTTTGCGATATAAACGGAAAAAGACCGAAAATTTTGAAAAAAAATTATATTTTCTACTTTTTGTTATAAGAAAAATCGAATAAACTCAATTGTAGTCATACATTTAGGCCAAAATGTATTCAGCCACATGTCTTTAGTAAAAAAAATGACAATAAGCGTATATTTATTGGTTTGCGCGAAAGTTATAGCGTCTACAAACTAGGGTACATTTTCTGGAATTTACACAGCTTTTAATTTATGACTGCCTATCTCATTTCTTGAGGTGCTAAAATGGCAGGGCAGTACAAAACCCCCCAAAATGACACCATTTTGGAAAGTAGACACCCCAAGGAAATTGCTGAGAGGCATGTTGAGCCCATTGAATATTTTTATTTTTTGTCCCAAGTGATTGAATAATGACAAAAAAAATAAAAAATAAAAAATTACAAAAAGTTGTCACTAAATGATATATTGCTCACACATGCCATGGTTATATGTGGAATTGCACCCCAAAATACATTCTGCTGCTTCTCCTGAGTACGGGGATACCACATGTGTGGGACTTTTTAGGAGCCTAGCCACGCACGGGACCCCGGAAACCAAGCACCGCCTTCAGGATTTCTAAGGGCGCAAATTTTTGATTTCACTCCTCACTACCTATCACAGTTTCGAAGGCCATAAAATGCCAAAATAGCACAAAACCCCCCCAAATGACCCCATTTTGGAAAGTAGACACCCCAAGCTATTTACTGAGAGGCATTATTAGTCCATGGAATATTTTATATTTTGCCACAAGTTGCGGGAATATGACAAACTTTGTTTTTTTTGCACAAAGTTGTCACTAAATGATATATTGCTCACACATGCCATGGGCATATGTGAAATTACACCCCAAAATACATTCTGCTGCTTCTCCTGAGTACGGGGATACCACATGTGTGGGACTTTTTGGGAGCCTAGTCGCATACAGGACCCCAAAAACCAAGCACCGCCTTCAGGATTTCTAAGGGCATAAATTTTTGATTTCACTCCTCACTACCTATCACTACCTATCACAGTTTTGAAGGCCATAAAATGCCAAGATGGCACAAAACCCCCCCAAATGACCCCATTTTGGAAAGTAGACACCCCAAGCTATTTGCTGAGAGGCATGTTGAGCCCATTGAATATTTTTTTTTTTTGTCCCAAATGATTGAATAATGATAAAAAGAAAAAAAAAAGAAAAAATGTACAAAAAATTGTCACTAAATGATATATTGCTCACACATGCCATGGTTATATGTGGAATTGCACCCCAAAATACATTCTGCTGCTTCTCCTGAGTACGGGGATACCACATGTGTGGGACTTTTTGGGAGCCTAGCCGCGTACGGGACCCCAAAACTCAAGCACCGCCTTCAAGGTTTCTAGGGCATAAATTTTTGATTTCACTCCTCACTACCTATCACAGTTTTGAAGGCCATAAAATGCCAAGATAGCACAAAACCCTCCAAAATGACCCCATTTTGGAAAGTAGACACCCCAAGGAAATTGCTGAGAGGCATGTTGAGCCCATTGAAAATTTTTTTTTTTTGTCCCAAGTGATTGAATAATGACAAGAAAAAAAAAAAATTTACAAAAAGTTGTCACTAAATGATATACTGCTCAAACATGCCATGGTTATATGCGGAGTTGCACCCCAAAATACATTTGGCTGCTTCTCCTGAGTACGGGGATACCACATGTGTGGGACTTTTTGAGAACCTAGCCGCGTACGGGCCCCCGAAAACCAAGCACCGCCTTCAGGATTTCTAAGGGCACAAATTTTTGATTTCACTCCTCACTACCTATCACAGTTTTGAAGGCCATAAAATGCCAAGATTAGGGATGAGCTTCGTGTTCGAGTCGAACATACGTTCGACTCGAACATCGGCTGTTCGATCGTTCGACGAAGATCGAACGATTTGGGCCGTTCGCGCCAAATTCGAGTGACGCGAACGGCCCACAATGCACTACGCCATCGCAGTGTCATCCAGGCGCTGTGATTGGCCAAGCATGCACTGTGACCCCGCATGCTTGGCCAATCACAGCGCCGGCAGCGAGGAGAGCAATGATTGGCCACAGGCAGGATGCCTGTGGCCAATTATTGCTGAGGGTGTTTAGTACACGCCCCACACTATAAAAGGCCGCCAGCACGGCGGCCTAGTGTAGTGTGTTCCGGAGCAGGGAAAGACAAGCATAGGCAGGGACAGTGACATTTATTTCTTTCTTGCTTAACCTGGATTCCTTTAGTTTAGGGAAAGAGAAGGATAGGTAGGGAGAGTGTCAGTGTGTTTTACTGTGCGAGTCCTTGTTTCTAGGGACAAAGAAGGAAAGTGAGGTGATTTCTCCTTGTGCTATAGTGTGCTTTAAAAAAACATTTTTTCTAGGGACAGAAAACTGTAGGTAGGGAGAGTGTCAGTTTCTTTCACTGTGCCAGTCCTTGTTTCTAGGGACAAAGAAGGAAAGTGAGGGGATTTCTCCTTGTGCTATAGTGTGCTTTAAAAAAACATTTTTTCTAGGGACAGAAAACTGTAGGTAGGGAGAGTGTCAGTTTCTTTCACTGTCCCAGTCCTTGTTTCTAGGGACAAAGAAGGAAAGTGAGGGGATTTCTCCTTGTGCTATAGTGTGCTTTAAAAAAACATTTTTTCTAGGGACAGAAAACTGTAGGTAGGGAGAGTGTCAGTTTCTTTCACTGTGCCAGTCCTTGTTTCTAGGGACAAAGAAGGAAAGTGAGGGGATTTCTCCTTGTGCTATAGTGTGCTATAAAAAAACATTTTTTCTAGGGACAGAAAACTGTAGGTAGGGAGAGTTTAAGTTTCTTTCACTGTGCCAGTCCTTGTTTCTAGGGACAAAGAAGGAAAGTGAGGGGATTTCTCCTTGTGCTATAGTGTGCTTTAAAAAAACATTTTTTCTAGGGACAGAAAACTGTAGGTAGGGAGAGTGTCAGTTTCTTTCACTGTGCCAGTCCTTGTTTCTAGGGACAAAGAAGGAAAGTGAGGGGATTTCTCCTTGTGCTATAGTGTGCTTTAAAAAAACATTTTTTCTAGGGACAGAAAACTGTAGGTAGGGAGAGTGTCAGTTTCTTTCACTGTGCCAGTCCTTGTTTCTAGGGACAAAGAAGGAAAGTGAGGGGATTTCTCCTTGTGCTATAGTGTGCTTTAAAAAAACATTTTTTCTAGGGACAGAAAACTGCAGGTAGGGAGAGTGTCAGTTTCTTTCACTGTGCCAGTCCTTGTTTCTAGGGACAAAGAAGGAAAGTGAGGGGATTTCTCCTTGTGCTATAGTGTGCTTTAAAAAAACATTTTTTCTAGGGACAGAAAACTGTAGGTAGGGAGAGTGTCAGTTTCTTTCACTGTGCCAGTCCTTGTTTCTAGGGACAAAGAAGGAAAGTGAGGGGATTTCTCCTTGTGCTATAGTGTGCTTTAAAAAAATTTTTTTTTCTAGGGACAGAAAACTGTAGGTAGGGAGAGTGTCAGTTTCTTTCACTGTGCCAGTCCTTGTTTCTAGGGACAAAGAAGGAAAGTGAGGGGATTTCTCCTTGTGCTATAGTGTGCTTTAAAAAAACATTTTTTCTAGGGACAGAAAACTGTAGGTAGGGAGAGTGTCAGTTTCTTTCACTGTGCCAGTCCTTGTTTCTAGGGACAAAGAAGGAAAGTGAGGGGATTTCTCCTTGTGCTATAGTGTGCTTTAAAAAAACATTTTTTCTAGGGACAGAAAACTGTAGGTAGGGAGAGTGTCAGTTTCTTTCACTGTGCCAGTCCTTGTTTCTAGGGACAAAGAAGGAAAGTGAGGGGATTTCTCCTTGTGCTATAGTGTGCTTTAAAAAAACATTTTTTCTAGGGACAGAAAACTGTAGGTAGGGAGAGTGTCAGTTTCTTTCACTGTGCCAGTCCTTGTTTCTAGGGACAAAGAAGGAAAGTGAGGGGATTTCTCCTTGTGCTATAGTGTGCTTTAAAAAAACATTTTTTCTAGGGACAGAAAACTGTAGGTAGGGAGAGTGTCAGTTTCTTTCACTGTGCCAGTCCTTGTTTCTAGGGACAAAGAAGGAAAGTGAGGGGATTTCTCCTTGTGCTATAGTGTGCTTTAAAAAAACATTTTTTCTAGGGACAGAAAACTGTAGGTAGGGAGAGTGTCAGTTTCTTTCACTGTGCCAGTCCTTGTTTCTAGGGACAAAGAAGGAAAGTGAGGGGATTTCTCCTTGTGCTATAGTGTGCTTTAAAAAAACATTTTTTCTAGGGACAGAAAACTGTAGGTAGGGAGAGTGTCAGTTTCTTTCACTGTGCCAGTCCTTGTTTCTAGGGACAAAGAAGGAAAGTGAGGGGATTTCTCCTTGTGCTATAGTGTGCTTTAAAAAAACATTTTTTCTAGGGACAGAAAACTGTAGGTAGGGAGAGTGTCAGTTTCTTTCACTGTGCCAGTCCTTGTTTCTAGGGACAAAGAAGGAAAGTGAGGGGATTTCTCCTTGTGCTATAGTGTGCTTTAAAAAATCATTTTTTCTAGGGACAGAAAACTGTAGGTAGGGAGAGTGTCAGTTTCTTTCACTGTGCCAGTCCTTGTTTCTAGGGACAAAGAAGGAAAGTGAGGGGATTTCTCCTTGTGCTATAGTGTGCTTAAAAAAATAATTTTTTCTAGGGACAGAAAACTGTAGGTAGGGAGAGTGTCAGTTTCTTTCACTGTGCCAGTCCTTGTTTCTAGGGACAAAGAAGGAAAGTGAGGGGATTTCTCCTTGTGCTATAGTGTGCTTTAAAAAAACATTTTTTCTAGGGACAGAAAACTGTAGGTAGGGAGAGTGTCAGTTTCTTTCACTGTGCCAGTCCTTGTTTCTAGGGACAAAGAAGGAAAGTGAGGGGATTTCTCCTTGTGCTATAGTGTGCTTTAAAAAAACATTTTTTCTAGGGACAGAAAACTGTAGGTAGGGAGAGTGTCAGTTTCTTTCACTGTGCCAGTCCTTGTTTCTAGGGACAAAGAAGGAAAGTGAGGGGATTTCTCCTTGTGCTATAGTGTGCTTTAAAAAAACATTTTTTCTAGGGACAGAAAACTGTAGGTAGGGAGAGTGTCAGTTTCTTTCACTGTGCCAGTCCTTGTTTCTAGGGACAAAGAAGGAAAGTGAGGGGATTTCTCCTTGTGCTATAGTGTGCTTTAAAAAAACATTTTTTCTAGGGACAGAAAACTGTAGGTAGGGAGAGTGTCAGTTTCTTTCACTGTGCCAGTCCTTGTTTCTAGGGACAAAGAAGGAAAGTGAGGGGAATTCTCCTTGTGCTATAGTGTGCCAAAGCATTCCTTATCAACCATCTTTGAAATCCTTGTTTTTTGGACAGTCAGGGAAATTGTCGTTGTGCTATTCTGTGCAAAAGCAATAATCCTCAACCATATTTAGAAATCCTTAAGTAAAGGGACAGAGAAGGACACCTGAAGGTAGCCCTTATTGCTTTTTTCCCATCTCCCTGCAGGCCATCTATTAGAATGTCTGGAAGGCAAACAAGGAGAGGCAGACAGTCAGGAGGCAATAAAAGAGGGCAAGCAGGCTCTGTGTCTGGGGGCAACAGTGCTGGTCGTGGACGCGGTGCATTGTCATCAGCACATGGCCATGGGACACGCTTGTCCTTCTTTTCGGCAGCTGGACATGTTGAGCCACATCATGCCGAAGACTTGGTAGAGTGGATGACCAAGCCCTCCTCCTCCTCCTCATCCTCTCTCACCCAGGCTCAGGGTACTGGCAAAGCAGCTGCCAAAGCGTCCTCTTCCCTGGTATCAATGTCAGACTCATCATCAGTCACTCCTTCCCTAGACCCACCATGTCCTCCTCCTGAGGAGTCCCCCGAACTGTTTGAGCACAGTGTTGGGTACATGCTCCAGGAGGATGCCCAGCGTTTCGAAGGGTCTGATGATGAAACCCAGCTACAGGAAGGCAGTAGCGTGAGAGCAGACAGAGGGGATGCTCAAGAAGGACACCAATCTGGCAGTCATGTTCCAGCAGCTGCAGCATACTGCCAGATTGGCTCCAGTGATGAGGAGGGAGGGGATGATGAGGTCACTGACTCCACGTGGGTGCCTAATAGGAGAGAGGAGGAGGAGGAGGATGAGGAGGAGGCACATCTCCAACGAGGCAGGATGCCCTGTGGTGGCCAGCGTAAGGGCAGTACACCGACGGAATCACACCGCAGAGCTCCGCCTGTGCAGGGCGCTGCCTCTGCCCGTCATTCAAAAAGTTCCTTGGTGTGGGCCTTTTTTGAGGCTAGTGCATCAGATCGCACAGCTGCTGTTTGCAACATATGTCTCAAGCGTATATCGCGTGGCCAAAACATCAGCCGCTTGGGTACCACATGCCTGACCAGACATATGTTGACCTGCCATGCAGCTCGTTGGCAAGCCTACCTCAAAGACCCATACCAAAGAACAAAGCGGACCTCTCCTTGCACCGCATCAGCTGGGATCTCCAACCCCACTATAACTTCAGTCCTCTCTGAAACATGCACTGAGAGGAATGAAGGTGTAGAATTAGGTGTGTCACAGCCAAGTACTTGCGGCCACTCTGCTAGCAGTACACCGACGTCCGATTCTAGCAGGCAAATTTCCCTGCCCCAGCTGCTGGACCGTCGAAAGAAGTTCACTCCCAGCCATCCACATGCCCAGCGGTTGAATGCTAGCTTGGCTAAATTGCTAGCGCTTCAACTGCTGCCTTTTCAGTTGGTAGACTCGGCCCCCTTCCGTGAGTTTGTGCAATGTGCGGTTCCTCAGTGGCAGGTTCCCAAACGCCACTTTTTCTCACGGAAGGCTATTCCGGCTCTCTACCGGCATGTGGAAGGCAATGTCTTGGCCTCGCTGGACAGGGCGGTCAGCGGTAAGGTGCATATTACCGCTGACTCATGGTCCAGCAGGCATGGACAGGGACGTTACCTTTCTTTCACGGCCCATTGGGTCACTCTTTTGGCAGCTGGGAAGGATGCAGGACAAGGTGCAGTAGTGTTGGAGGTTGTTCCACCGCCACGCCTCCAAAATGCTACTACTGGTTGTGACACACCTCTCTCCTCCACCCCCTCCTCTTCTTCTTCCTCCATGGCCTCTTCCTGTGGTTTGTCCTATGAACCAGCGGTGCTCCATAGCCGTTCACGGGGCTACGCAAGTACGCAGGCAAAAAAATGCCATGCCGTGCTTGCGCTTGTGTGTTTGGGGGACAGAAGCCACACTGGGGCAGAGGTCCTGTCTGCTCTGCAGGGCCAGGCCGAGAGGTGGTTGACGCCATGCCAGCTTAAGCCAGGAATGGTGGTTTGCGACAATGGCACCAACCTCCTCTCCGCCCTCCGACAGGGACAACTGACCCATGTGCCCTGTGTGGCTCACGTCCTTAACCTGGTGGTGCAGCAGTTCTTGGGCAGGTACCCGGGCTTACAGGATGTCCTGAGGCAGGCCAGGAAAGTCTGTGTGCATTTCCGCAGATCTTATAATGCCAGTGCTCGCCTGGCTGAGCTGCAAAAGGAGTTGAACCTGCCCAAGAACCGCCTTATATGTGACATGCCCACCAGGTGGAACTCAACGTTGGCCATGCTGCAGCGGCTGCACACGCAGCAGAGGGCCATCAATGAGTACCTGTGCGACTACGGCACCAGGACAGGGTCAGGGGAGCTTGGTTTTTTTTCTCCACGCCAGTGGGGCATGATCAGGGATGCATGCACTGTCCTGGCACCATTTGAGGAGGCCACGAGGATGGTGAGCAGTGACAGTGCATGCATCAGTGACACTGTACCTCTTGTCCACCTGTTGGAGCACACGCTGCGTGGAATAATGGACAGGGCACTTGAGGCAGAACAGAGGCAGGAAGAGGAGGACTTCCTTGCCTCTCAAGGCCCCCTTTACCCAGACAGTGTTCCTTCTATCCCACCCATCGCACAGGAAGAGGAGGAGGAGGAGGAGGAGGAGGAGGAGGAGGATTGTGTCAGCATGGAGGTGGAGGCTGGCACTCAGCATCATCAGCAGCAGTCTTTTAGGGATGATTTACAGTCCCAAGAAACCAGTGGACTTGTACGTGGCTGGGAGGAGGTGACTGCGGATCATGTCGTCCTTAGTGACCCAGAGGACTCCGGAGCGAATGCCTCAGCAAGCCTACGCTGCATGGCCTCCCTGATCCTGCAAAGTCTGCGGAAGGATCCTCGTATTCTTCGGATCAAGGAGAGGGACCATTACTGGCTGGCCACTCTCCTTGATCCACGGTACAAGGGTAAGGTTGCGGACCTTATGTTACCGTCGCAGAGGGAGCAGAGGATGAGACAACTCCGGGAGGCCTTGCAGAAAGGTCTGTGCAACGCGTTCCCAGAGACTGGGAGGTTACAAACTCCTGGTCCTGGACAACGAGTTGCTGAGGCTTCGGCCAGTCAAAGAAGGAGCGGTGGGGAAGGTGGCCGTCTGACCGATGCGTTCAGACAATTCTTTAGTCCGCAGCCCCAAAGTATGATCGGTTCCAGCAACCATCGCCAGCGTCTGATAAACATGGTGCAGGAATATCTAGGGGCAAGGTCAGACTTGGACACCTTCCCCACCGAAAATCCTCTGGCTTACTGGGTCTTGAGGATGGATCACTGGCCAGAGCTTGCACAGTATGCAATTGAGCTACTGGCCTGTCCTGCATCCAGCGTTCTTTCGGAACGCACATTCAGTGCTGCTGGAGGATTTGTCACGGATCACAGGGTGCGCCTGTCCACCGACTCGGTTGATCGACTGACTTTCATCAAGATGAACCAGTCTTGGATCACCACCAGCTACCACACACCTGATGCTGATATAACAGACTAATTGATTTTAACATGTCACATCCCTTCAAGACTGATGCTGATGCTGAGTGCCTGTGCTGTTATGTTGACTGGCTATCCTCCTCCTCCGAGTCCTCAATGATACGATTGATGATGATAGCTTGGAAGATCATTTTTGTTTATGGGTGCCGCCACCAGTGGCTAAGGCCCAATTTTTCAGCCCCTGTTTTACAGGGGCGTGTAATTACAATTTTTTTAGCAATAATTTGCCATAGGGCTCATTGCTGTGCTCCAAGTACAGTATCTGTGAGGGGTTGGAGTGTTGTGGCACCAGTGCCTAAGGCCCAATTTTTCAGCCCCTGTTTAACAGGGGCGTGTCATTACAATTTTTGAAGCAATACTTTGCAACAGGGCTCATTGCTGTGCTCCAAGTAACGTATCTGTGAGGGGTTGTAGTGTTGTGCCACCAGTGCCTAAGGCCCAATTTTTCAGCCCCTGTTCAACAGGGGCATGCAATTACAATTCTTGATCTAATAATTCACAGCAGGGCCCATTGCTGCACCCACCAAGAGTAACTCTGAGGGCTTACAGTGTTGTGGCAACGCCACCACCACCACCACCACCACGAAAGGCCCAATTTTTCAGCCCCTGTTCAAAAGGGGCATGTAATTACAATTCTTGATCTAATAATTCACAGCAGGGCCCATTCCTGCACCCACCAAGAGTAACTCTGAGGGCTTACAGTGTTGTGGCAACACCACCACCACCACCACCACCACGAAAGGCCCAATTTTTCAGCCCCTGTTCAACAGGGGCATGCAATTACAATTCTTGATCTAATAATTCACAGCAGGGCCCATTGCTGCACCCACCAAGAGTAACTGTCAGGGCTTACAGTGTTGTGGCACCAGCACCACCATCAAAGGCCCAATTTTTACTACCACTGTTCAACAATTATATGTAATTAAAATTCCTGATATAATAGTTGACAGCAGGGCGTTCCAGCACCAACCAAGAGTAACTGTGAGTGCTTACAGTGTTGTGCCAACACCAACAACTAAGGGGCCTATTTCTGCAGAGTATATACGGCAGGTCCCTACTTTCAAACATCCAACTTACAAACGACTCCTACTTGCAAACGCAAGAAGACAACAGGAAGTGAGAGGAAATCTACCACTAGGAAGGAAAATTCTCTCCTGTAAGAATAAATATGGGAGAAAGGTGTCTCCTCTGTACTGATGCTTTATCAGCAATCCTTGTTTCAAGAAAAACACCACATTTCAAAAACAGTTGTCATTGGGACGGAAAGTGAGGTGAAATGTTCTGAACAGGGGCACAGACAGCAAAACAAATGTTACAGGGGTGATAACCCTTACCTATGTTTTCCAAAAAGTTTAAAAATAGATTTTTGGGCTGGAGCTACACTTCAACAATGTACCTGTTCAAAATTACAAACAGATTCTACATAAGAACAAACCTACAGTCCCTGTCTTGTATGCACCGCCTGTATACGGCTGTTCAGAGTATATAGGGCCTTTTTTATTTTATGTGCGGGGTTCCCCTTAATATCCATACAAGACCCAAAGGGGCTGGTAATGGGCTGGGGTGGGGGGGGGGTCATGGGGTAGCTATGCCATTTTTCTTAAAGATTTTCATCCATATTACCGGGACCAGACATTACATTAAAGCCGCAAGCAGTTTTAAATGGCTTTTTTTTCCTTTAGAAGTGTCATTTTGTGCAGGGACAGTTCTAAACACGGGAAACACGTGGCACTTCACAGGCATACTTTAGACACCCCCCAGGTACGATATTTAAAGGAATATTTGACTTTTTTTTTTTCACTTTATGCATTATTAACCACTTCAGCCCTGGAAGAATTTACCCCCTTCCTGACCAGAGCACTTTTTGCGATGCAGTACTGCGTCGCTTTAACTGACAATTGCGCGGTCGTGCGACGTTGAACCTAACCAAAATTGACGTCCTTTTTCCCCCACAAATAGAGCTTTCTTTTGGTGGTATTTGATCACCTCTGCGGTTTTTATTTTTTGTGCTATAAACAAAAGAAGAGCGACATATTTGAAAAAAATGCAATATTTTTTACTTTTTGATTTAATAAATATCACAATTTTTTTTTTTAAAAACAATTTTTTTTCTAAGTTTAGACCGAAACGTATTCTACATATTTTTGGTAATTTTTTTTTGCAATAAGCGTATATTGATTGGTTTGCGCAAAAGTTATAGCGTCTACATAATAGGGGATAGATTTATGGCATTTTTATTTTTTTTATTTTTTTTACTAGTAATAGCGGCGATCTGCGATTTTTATTGTGACCGTGACATTGCGGCAGACACATCGGACACTATTGGCGCGTTTTTGGGACCATTCACATTTATACAGCGATTAGTGCTATAAAACTGCACTAATTACTGTGTAAATGTGACTGGCAGGGAAAGGGTTAACACTAGGGGGCGATCAAGGGGTTAATATGTTCACTATTGAGTGATTGTAACTGTAGGGGGAGGGGACTCACAAGGGGAGGAGACCGATCTGTGTTCCTCTGTACTGGGAACACACATCGGTCTCCTCACCTCTGACAGGAGGTGGATCTGTGTGTTTACACACACAGATCCACACTTCTGCCGTGATCGTGGGCAATCGCGGGTGCCCAGCGGACATCGCGACCGCCGGGCACACTCACCGGGTCACGAGCGTTGCCGCGGGTGCGCGCGCGCGCCCCATAGACGGCCGGGAAAAAAGGACGTCATATGACGTCCGCCCGGAGGGAGGGAGGGTTCCTGCCGGCGTCATATGTCTATGACCCGGTAGGAAGTGGTTAAAATGACTGCTCCCGAAAAACGACCGTTTTTAAAACTTCTTTTTGCATTGATACATGTCCCCTGGTGCAGAACCCGGGTTCCCAAACCCTTTTTAGGACAATAACATGCATAATAGTTGTTATAATTAGCACTTTAGAATTCGAACGTTCGCATCCATTGTATTTAATAGGGTTCTAATGTTCGTACGAACTTTCGGTCCGTTCGCGGGTTCTGGTGCGAACCGAACCCGGGGGTGTTCGGCTCATCACTAGCCAAGATAGCCCAAAACCCCCACAAATGACCCCATTTTGGAAAGTAGACACCCCAAGCTATTTGCCGAGAGGCATGGTGAGTATTTTACAGCTCTCATTTGTTTTTGAAAATGAAGAAAGACATATATATTTTTTTTTTTCTTTTTTCAATTTTTAAAACATTGTGACAAAAAGCGAGATCTGCAAAATACTCAACATACCTCTCAGCAAATAGCTTGGGGTGTCTACTTTCCAAAATGGGGTCATGCGGGGGGGTTTTGTGCCATCTGGGCATTCCATGGCCTCCGAAACTGTGATAGGCAGTGAGGAGTGAAATCAAAAATTTACACCCATAGAAATCCTGAAGGCGGTGCTTGGTTTTCGGGGTCCTGTACGCGGCTAGGCTCCCAAAATGTCTCACACATGTGGTATCCCCGTACTCAGGAGAAGCAACAGAATGTATTTTGGGGTGCAATTCCACATATAACCATGGCATGTTTGAGCAATATATAATTTAGTGACAACTTTTTGTACATTTTTTCTTTTTTTTTCTTTTTGTCATTATTCAATCACTTGGGACAAAAAAAAAAAAATATTCAATGGGCTCAACATGCCTCTCAGCAAATAGCTTGAGGTGTCTACTTTCCAAAATGGGGTCATTTGGGGGGGTTTTGAACTGTCCTGGCATTTTATGCACAACATTAGGAAGCTTATGTCACACATCTTCCACTCTTCTAACCACTTGAAGACAAAGCCCTTTCTGACACTTTTTGTTTACATGAAAACATTTTTTTTTTTGCAAGAAAATTATGTTGAACCCCCAAACATTATATATTTTTTTAAAGCAAAGGCCCTACAGATTAAAATAGTGGGTGTTGCATTTTTTTTTTCCACACAGTATTTGCGCAGCGATTTTTCAAACGCATTTTTTGGGGGAAAAACACACTTTTTTTATTTTTAATGCACTAAAAAACACTATATTGCCCAAATGTTTGATGAAATAAAAAAGATGATCTTAGGCCGAGTACATGGATATCAAACACGACATGCTTTAAAATTGCGCACAAACGCGCAGCGGCGAGAAACTACATTCATTTTTAAAAGCATTTAAAAGCCTTTACAGGTTACCATGTTAGATTTACAGAGGAGGTCTACTGCTAAAATTACTGCCCTCGATCTGACCTTCGCGGTGATACCTCACATGCATGATGCAATTGCTGTTTACATATGACGCTAGACTGACGCTTGCGTTCGCCTTTGCGCAAGAGCAGGGGGGACAGCGGTGCTTTTTTTTTTTATTATTTATTTTGCTTTTTTATTGTATTTTTAAACTGTTCCTTCCATATTTATTTTTTTTATCATTTTTATTGTTATCTCAGGGAATGTAAATATCCCCTATGATAGCAATAAGTAGTGACAGGTATTCTTTTTTTGAAAAAAAAATGGGGGTTAGACCCTAGATCTTTCCTCTGCCCTCAAAGCATCTGACCACACCAAGATCGGTGTGATAAAATGCTTTCCCAATTTCCCAATGGCGCTGTTTATATCCGGGGGGGGGGGGATTCCCTCCCACTGCTTGTAAAAGCAGTCTAGAGGCTAATTATCTGCTAGAATTGCTTTTACATGAAAGCCGGCCACTGGCTGAAAAGAATGATACCAAGATGATACCTAAACCTGGAGGCATCATTCTGGTATAAACATTCAAAGTCCAGCAACATACCAGTACGTTGCTGGTCCTTGTTGGACATGTATTGTAATCTTTTTTTTCATGCAGCCTGTTGGCTGAACGAAAAAAAGAGATTGATCGGTGGGTATGCCCACCATTAGAATACCTCCCTTCATCCACCCACTTCTAATGATGGGCATATATGCCGAAGCATGGGGGCATCCTCCCGCAAAAAGTTATGTCGCGTACACACGGTCGGACTTTTCCACGGGCAAGCCTTAGTCGGAATTTCGACCGTATGTACGCGGCATAAAAGGTTATGCCGCGTACACACGGTCGAACTTTTCCACGGGCAAGCCTCCGTCGGAATTTCGACCGTATATACGCGGCATTAGGAGCAAAATCGCTCCTCCGCCCCTGCTGCCCCCATGCTTCGGCATATATGCTCTTTTTTTAACTGTGGTGGTGAAATCACCTCCTACAGCGTTGGAGTCACGGCTTTATGTATCGTGGGAGCAAACGCTGTTGCTGTCAAGATAAATAAATCCGCGATGCAACTGAATGGCGTACCTGCTAAGCAAATGATTAACATTAAAACAAAGTAACATTACAGTACAACAGTAAGACCTTACCATACCATACCTGCAAAGCAAATACCAAAACAAAACCTAGTAAAAAATAGAACATTTTTTTAACGCAACCTGTGGCTAAAATATATATATGCCGAAGCATGGGGGCATCCTCCCGCAAAAAAGTTATGCCGCATACACACGGTCGGACTTTTCCACGGGCAAGCCTTCGTCGGAATTTCGACCGTATGTACGCGGCATAAAAGGTTATGCCGCGTACACACGGTCAAACTTTTCCACGGGCAAGCCTCCGTCGGAATTTCGACCGTATATACGCGGCATTAGGAGCAAAATCGCTCCTCCGCCCCTGCTGCCCCCATGCTTCGGCATATATGCTCTTTTTTTAACTGTGGTGGTGAAATCACCTCCTACAGCGTTGGAGTCACGGCTTTATGTATCGTGGGAGCAAACGCTGTTGCTGTCAAGATAAATAAATCCGCGATGCAACTGAATGGCGTACCTGCTAAGCAAATGATGGTTAACATTAAAACAAAGTAACATTACAGTACAACAGTAAGACCTTACCATACCATACCTGCAAAGCAAATACCAAAACAAAACCTAGTAAAAAATAAAACATTTTTTTAACGCAACCTGTGCCTAAAATATATATATGCCGAAGCATGGGGGCATCCTCCCGCAAAAAAGTTATGCCGCGTACACACGGTCGGACTTTTCCACGGGCAAGCCTCCGTTGGAATTTCGACCGTATATACGCGGCATTAGGAGCAAAATCGCTCCTCCGCCCCTGCTGCCCCCATGCTTCGGCATATATGCTCTTTTTTTTTAACTGTGGTGGTGAAATCACCTCCTACAGCACTGGAGTCACGGCTTTATGTATCGTGGGAGCAAACGCTGTTGCTGTCAAGATAAATAATTCCGCGCTGCAGTTGAATGGCGCACCTGAAAACAAAAAATTACATACCTGAAAAGCAAGCATGATAAAACATTGCAGAATGAAATACAGTAAAAAAGAGCATAACAATAGAGAGAAAATAGAGAGAGAGAGAGAACAATAAAACGACAACTATTTTTGGTTTTTTTCTTTTATATTTTTTTTGTGTTTTGTTTTTTACGTTTTTTTTTTCTTTTTCACACTTTTTTTTTAAACTTTAACAACTGTAATGGTTCGGGTCTCTCAAAATGTAATGGCATCTTGGGAGACCCTGTGTAAGTGTGTCCTAGTCTGTGAAATGCTGTACCCTACGCTAAAACTTCACTTTTGAGTGGTAGCGTTCAAAACATTCACCAAGGCAAAGACCAGGTTTGTCAGGACAGAGTGGACAATAATAACGGGTGTCACGTCTAAATCCGCGCTTGCTACAGACACGACATCTTTTTTGGGGGGCTCGTTGGGTAGGGGTACTCGGGAGGAGATGCGTATAATGCCTCTCATGCAGCCGGCTTACTGCATTTGGTAGGGGATGGTGAGGTGCAGAACCGCCTGGATACAGGAGTTCTGTGACAATCTCATTCTGGAATTATAGAAGAGATAACGTCCCGCCTGAAGCTCTGTATAGCACATGAGCGTTCAGCAAAGCCAATTGGAATAAGGATAGAGACACTTTTTTGTACCAGCGTCTCGCCTTACGGTCAATTAGATACGGCACCATCAACTGGTCTTTGAGGTCCACCCCTCCCATATTTTTGTTATATTCGTGGACACAGAGGGGTTTCTCCACAACACCAGTCGCCGTAGGAATTTGGACTGTCGTGTCTGCATGAAGGGAGGTAAGAAGGAAAACATTCTTATTGTCCCTCCACTTCATAGCGAGCAAGTTATTACACTTCAAGCAGGCTCTCTCCCCCAGCCTAAGACGGGAATCTACAAGCCGCTGGGGAAAGCCCCGGCGATTAGGTCGCACGGTGCCACATGCTCCAATCTGATGATCAAACAAGTGACTAAACAGTGGCACGCTCGTGTAATAATTGTCCACATACAAGTGGTACCCCTTTCCGAATAAGGGTGACACCAAGTTCCACACTATCTTGCCAGCGCTCCCTATGTAATCCGGGCAGTTGACCGGCTCAACCTGACTATCTTTTCCCTCATAAACCATAAAGCTCCATACATAGCCTGTTGCCCTGTCACAGCACTTATAGAGCTTGACCCCGTATCTGGCACGCTTGCTGGGAAGGTACTGCTTGAAAGCCAAGCGGCCAGAACATTTAATCAGGGACTCATCAACGCAGACAGCTTGATCGGGAATAAACAAGGCTGCAAAACGTTCGTTGAAGTGGTTTATGAGGGGCCGAATTTTATAGAGCCGGTCGTATTCAGGGTCCCCACGTGGACGACAAAGTTCATTGTCGTTGAAGTGCATGAACCGCAAAATCTGCTCGTATCGTTTCCTGGGCATGGAGGCAGAGAACACGGGCATGTGGTCAATTGGGTGCGTGGACCAATAAGCACGCAATGACGGGAATTTATGTGTGCCCATGTTGAGGGAAAGGCCCACAAAGGTCTTAAATTCGGAAACCGTAATTGGTTTCCAATCTTTGGCAATGGAAGGCAACTGGGGATTAGCGGCGATGAATTGACCAGCATATAAATTACTCTGGTCCACAATAGATCTATAGAGATCTTCCGTGAAAAACAGCGAATAATAATTGATTGGCATAAAATCAGCTGTTTCCACCTGAATACCGGGTTGGGCAGTGAATGGGGGAAGTACAGGTTCTGCAGAAGTGGTGGGGACCCAATCAGGATAGGCGAATTCTGCAGGAAGAGCACTATGGGTACGACGGGCCTGCCTTTGTCTTCTTGGTGGCAGCGGGACACTACTTGTGCTTGCCACCTCGCCAGCTTGAACTGCACTTATGGGACTCGCCACGTCACCACGTGATACTGCAGTGCTGGATGTACGCCCAGGCTGTACTAGGCCGCTGGTGCTTGCCAATTCACCAGAAGGAATAGCGGCGCTAGTACTCCTCTGCTCCATGATACGAGAGCCCTGCGGTTCTTGCTCCTCAACAACCTCAGAAGATCGGGATCGGGTACGCCTGACCTTAGCAGGGACCTCAACTTCGTCGTCGGAGCTATCTGACGAGGGGCCGCTGACGTCACTGTCTTCTACGGGAAGATATTCTGAGCCTGAATCTGACAGATACGTGACCTCCTCTTCACTATCTGTCATGCTCAGAATCTCGTAGGCCTCTTTACTAGTGTACCTTCGTCTTGCCATTTTGGGCTCTAAATTTAGGGGTACACTAGTAAGATTCACAGGAAAAAAAGCACCCGACTGTCGTCAGCAAATATATCAAACGCTACAAAAAAAACTGTTAGCGGTCGCAGGGATCAGGACTGTCTCTGCGAACGCTGCAGTTATGTGTGTTGTATTTGGTAAGTGACAGTGATCGATCGATACTGCACTTGGGTGGGCTGGGCTGGGCTGGGCGGAGGGGCTAAACGCAGGTGCTAGCAGGTATCTGGGCTGATCCCGCTAACACTGCGTTTTTGGGAACCCTAAACCACTGGGGACGCTAGTATAGATCTGATCAGATACTATACCACTAAGGGAGGTGTATGCTTTGCGCGTGGGTGTTAGCGTTACTGGCACTAACCTAACGCTGCCTGGGGCGACGCAGACCCTCTCTGGCGCTAAAACCTAATTGATCTCACCCGCCGGGCGATCAGGGGGTTAAACCTTTATTGGGTGATATATGGCGGGTGCCCTGATGCTATAAAAAGCAAACTAAACAACCAGTGTCACCCGTAACCTTTATATGGTGATCACTGGTGAAAGGGTTAACTAGGGGCAATCAGGGGGTTAAAACCTTTATTAGGTTAAATATGGGGGTACCCGACGCTATATAAAAACCTGACGGGTTACCTAAATAACTAAATAATTAACTGGGTAACCAGTGTCACCAGTGACGCTTATACGGTGATCACTGGTGAAAGGGTTAACTCTAGGGGCAATCAGGGGGTTAAAATAATATATGGGGGTATCTGACGCTCTAAAAACCTGCAGTGAAACTAAAAATAAATAACTGGCTATCTAGGGCACCACCGGCACTAAATACAGCGATCGAAAATACGATCGCTTAGTGATGCTGGCGTTAGGGGGTGAAAGGGTTACCTGGGGGGCGATCAAGGGGTTAAACCTTTATTAGGGGGGGTTAGGGGGCTACCCTGGACCTAAAGGGGCCTAATCCTAACTGCCCTGCAACTTTTTACTATCACAGATGACACTAAAAGCAGTGATCAGTAAAATAAATGATCACTGCAATCAGTGACACTGTGATTGGGGGCTGGGGGGTGACCTGGGGGGTGATCTGGGGGTGACTGGGGGGTGAAATGTGTGCCTATGTGTACCTACGTGTCAGTGGACTGTTGGTGTACTAACCTGCTTCCTCTCTCCTCGGCGCCGGAATCGAAAAGACCGCCGCGAGGGAGATGACATCACTTCCTCCTGCCTGTGTTTACATCACATGGCAGAGGAAGCATTTTCATTGGCCGGGAGCGATCGCGAGGGGGTGGCCGAAATCGAATGGTCACCCCCTCATCTCTGAACGCTCCCCAACGATAAACGGCCGCTCACTGTATAGAAGGGGGGTCCGATCGGACCCCCCAACTGTACAAAGGTGATCACGTACACTCTACGTGATTGTGCCTGTCGGTGCCATTCTGCCGACGTATATATACAGTGAGCGGTCGTTAAGTGGTTAATATTTTAAAAAGTATAAATAGTAGAAAAAAAGTTGAAGAAGTCCCATCATTAGCTGAAAGAGCTGAACATTTTAAAAGTTGAATGGTTTTAATAGCTGAAAGTAGGCAGAAGTTACACAGAGCCAGGGAACGTACGGAAATCAAAAAACGAATAACAATAGTGGGAATGCTACTGAGCATTCCCAATAATAATGTCCCGCGTTTCTGCAAAAAGCAAGAAAAACCACATTGGTGTGAATGGAGCCTAAGCCCCTGTTCACACTAGTGCAATTTGTTTTGTGTCCTACTTTTGGTGTAGCATAGTATGTTTTTGGCCAATGGATTTTATTGGGAGCACATAGGTTTTTTATGTTTTTTGCTTAAAATCCTGTCTCTTCTTCCTGAAAGCAATGATGTCACAGCAGATCGTGCTAGTCATTGGCCAAAACAAAAATGCACTGAAAGGCACATGATTATGCAGTGACACCAGTGTGAACCTAGGCTTACAGGAATATAGAGAGAAACAAAAACTTGACAGACTTTCTAACCCTCTCCCACCTTATCACTATCTGGAAAAAAAAAAATGTTTAAATGTTGACACACTGCATATTTTTTATGATGTGGTCAGGAGACACTGCAGCAGGGTGCTCTGCCTAGGTGTAGTGACACATTGGTTTAATGCCAAGTTACTTGTTGCTTCCCCATTTTTCCCCCATGCGTCCCCATTTAAAGCCAGCACCAATCAGAAGAATTATCTCCTAACTGGCACAGCACCGGTGCTCTGGGTGAAGTGCCGTTGCAATGCAGTGGAGGGTAGATCTGGTTCTGGAATAGGGGAGAAGTGAGTTTGACATTATTCCCCCCCCCCTCCTTCTTTTATGGGTTCTCCTCACCTGTCAAGGCCCTGGCTTCAATGGAAAGGCAATCTTTTTACCAGGTGAGGGGGTGACACATCAGACGGGAGGAACCAGGATATTTCTTTAAGCCTCGTACACACGACCAGTTTTCTCTGGCAAGAAAACTGCTGGGAGAGCTTTTTGCAGAGAAAACCGGTTGTGTGTATGGTTTCTCGTCGGGAAAACTGCCGGGAATCTCGACAAGAAAAATAGAGAACCTGCTCTGTATTTTCTCGTCGGGATTCTTGTCGGCCTGTTTCCCGACGAGAAAACCGTGAGTGTGTATGCTTACCTGTCCATGGTAAACCCGCGCATGCTCAATGAGACTTTGGCGCATGTGCTGTAGCTTACAAGGGTAGTGTAGGGTGTAGCAAGATGGCGGCGACGGCATCGAATGTGACGAGCGCATGCTCGTTGTAGTCGATGACATCACCGCGTTCTTGCCATTCAAAAGAACGGCGGTTCTTTTGAATGGCCGTGTGTACACTCAGCGAGCAAGGAAAGCTTGCCAGGATACTCTTCAGGAAAACCGAATTTTCTTTCCTGACGGGATTCCCGGCCGTGTGTACGAGGCTTTAGAGCTGAAGCCCTTTTAGTCAATCGGGTCCTGAAATTTTCCACAACAAATCTTAGGATTTGATGAACCTCATACTTTAAAGAGGAAGTTTTTTTTTTTTTTTAAAACCCTGCAAAAGAAAGCCATAATGAGCTAGTATGCATAGCATATTAGCTCATTATGAATGACTTACCTGAGATCGAAGCCCCTGAGCTGCTCGTCGTTCCCCTCCGCCGCCATCTTGCTTTGATGTCCCGTCACTGCCGTCAGTGTATCGCCGCTCCGGCGCTGTGATTGGCCGGAGTGGCGATGACATCACACTCATGCGTGCTCGGGACAGCAAGATCCCATTCAGAAAACCGGCAATGATGCCGGCCCGCTAGTGTGCATGCGTGTGACGTCATTGGTGCTGTTTTTATAGTAAATATCTCCTTAACCATGTAGGTTAAGGAGATATTTCTTGCACCTACAGGTAAGCCTTAATCTAGGCTTACCTGTAGGTGCAAGTTGTCTAAGTGGGTTTACAACCACTTTAAAGACAGATTGACTGAGAAAGTAGCTAGAGATGAAGGATGAGAATATCTATACCAACTTTTTAAACAATGAAACATGGAAAGCGGAGCTCCACTCAAAAGTGGAAGCTCCACTTGTTTGCCCCCCCCCTCCACTGCCACATTTAGCACCTTTCAGGAGGGGGGGGTGGGTACCTGGTTTTCACAGGTACCTGCTCCCACTTCTGGCTGTTCAGCCCCCTTCCTCCTCCTTTCCTCGCCGCCAGGCTATTTACAAAGCGCAGGGCGCTTCGTACGTGCACAGTGAGGAACTGGCTGTGAGGCCGCAAGACTTTACTGCCAATTTCCCTTACAAGAAATAGTGGTGGCAGCACACAAGAGCCGATTGTAAAATTGGCTGGGGTGAAGACACTACTAGATTCATGGACAGGTAAGTGTCCTAATATTAAAAGTCAGCAGCTGCAGTATCTGAAAGAGCCTGGAGCTCCCCTCTAGGATGTGGAAGCAGATGAAGTTTGTGGCAGACTGATCAGATTGGTCTTTGCAGTGATAACAAAAGACCTATTATAACATGGTGCAAACTTCAAGGAAACAAAAAGAGAGACAAGCTCTCACTGAACGGGATTTTGAAGGGAGATATCAGTTCTGTTAGTAGGTGAGTACACTTGAAACAAATACTTTAGAAAAATATAAATGTATTAATAGCGTCATAAAAATTGATATTACATAAATACAGATTCATAAAACTTGTAAATAAAGATCTATATTGTGCAACTAGCCATAGCGTCATAAAAATTGATATTACATAAATACAGATTCAAAAAACTTGAAAATAAAGATCTATATTGTGCAACTAGCCGACATGTTTCGCACTGTATGTGCTTCGTCAGGGCTTAGCACGTGTCTTTAATTTCATCAAGTCTGTATAGGACATAAAAATATATAATTAATGTCAGACAATACCATAACATCAGTACATATGCATTAATTGAAATGATAGAAAGTTGCTGCATATTAACAAATTTCCAAAAGCGTATCATGCTCACCTAGTCTGATTATGAAAAGACTGAATAGAATACACATCACTAAGAATGATGGTGCAAACTTCATAGATGGAACTTTGAGATGAATGTTTTTGGTAACAAGACAAATTTAATCAGTGGGGTGGAGAAGTAAGCTCCTCATTGATCTGAAAATTTCCTGCGTCAGAGTGCGGAATGTTGGGGTCAGTTTAGAGTCTGGGATCAAATCTGGTTAAAGTCTTTCTGTGTAGCACAGAATACAGAAATATTATGGGGCACAAGGTATTGGCAAAGGAAGGCATAAATGTTGGCCTTGGACAATGAAGAACTGCTTGGTACTAGTGTAGCACACGGACCCTTTTCCCTTGCTTTGGCTCAATTGCAGGAAAAAGGCACACCGTACTATATGCCCGTACCCTCCTGGTTGAAGAGGTTAAGCGGTGTTATGTATTTGGGTCCCACAGCTAGGTTCCTCCATCATCAGTTGGTTCTCGTCTCCTAGGATATAGGGACAAGTCTCTGTATTCCCCCCCAGTAATTCCAATGTCCACTCCACTTTAAACCCCAACGTTGAGTTTATTTTCTCTCAGCAGATAGGAAAGGATGGATAAGAGACAGGACAGCAAGGTTTGGGAGATTAGTCCAGGCACAAATGGATAGCACAATCACTACTCTATCCCCGAATAGGTTTAGCTCACCCGGATAGTCTCCTACAAAGTGGATCCTAGCAGCCAAAGTGATGCTCGAACAATCAATCAGGTTCTTTTCCTAGATGCAATCGGGAGACTCTCTGCCACAGAATCTATCAGACCCCGAACCTCTTAGCTTCTGGTACATAAGGACAGGTGCCAGCAGCAGCACATTACTAGGCCCTTGGTGGATAGAAGAATCCCTCCAGAAAGTTACCGGGCCCCTTCCTTCACCGTGAACTCTCACCGGTCCGTCAGAAAGGTCCTCCCCCGGCCTCCTCTTCTTAGAAGCGGGCTCCCTCGCGAGGGACACCCTGGGACTCCTCTTCCCTGAAGTGGGCTCCAGCCAAAGGTGCTAGGCCCAATGTTGGAGATGCAGCCCCAGGACTAAAGGTGCCTGGGACTGATGCCTGAAGGGCCATGCGCCACGCACCTGGACTCCGACTTCTCTCCTCCTCCGAAACGAAGACCCCTCCCAGGCGGTGTCTGCCCCTTATGTATCCTCTCCCAGCATGCACAGCAGGCCAAACACGCCCACTGTACCGCTGCCGAGAGAGAACACCCCAAGGCACAGCACAAAATCAGTGGTTCAACCCTGACCCATTATGGCAGTGCCACCTACAGGCCACAGGGAACTGCACACCAGTATACCGTCCTGGAAATAAAGCAGCACAACCTATAAATTGAGAACGGTTTGAGCCTAACTACTATCTCAGACCAGCCTCTAAATTTGGGTATATAGCACCCCTAAATGGGGTGGGCGCTACACTAGCAATAAGATGATTATTGTGGACAAATGGACAAATTCTGCCAAGGGGCAGGAGGACAACCCAACTGTCTTGGTACGAAAGTATTGTTCCAAGAACTGGTTGATTTTTTTCAGACTGTCTATTAGTCTGTGGATGATATAGGCCAAGGAAAACTGCAAGGAGATATTTAGAGACTCACATGGGCCTTTCCAGAATTGGAAGGTAAATTGGACACCATGGTAAGAAACAATGTAGGTTGGCACACCATGAAACCTGAAGAGTTCCAGATAAAAACAGGAATCAGAGCTGCTGGAGCAAAAAAAGGGGTACAAAATAAGCAGTCTTTGAAATGTGATGGAGAAAGGTTATTAATAGTCAGGAGAAATGTGGCACCAAAGTTCTCTGAAGAATGGCTAGCAGAAGGAGATGACATAAAGGTGCATGGGTAGGGGTTTTGTGTGAAAAAAGTCAAACAATTATATTTTTTACATCCTTTGGAAATTAGACATGGGCGCCGTCAATAAATTTGTTTTGTTTTGTTCCGTTCCGTTTTATATTAGCTGTTATTTCGTATTTCGTAATTAGTGTCCGAAATTCAATTTGGATTCGTACGAAATACAAATTTTCGTTAGATTCGTTAACTTTTCGTAAAATTATGAATGGTCGTTATGATGAATTTAAAAAGCAAACCCAAGAAGTCAGCAGTGCTGCTGACTTTCTGGGTTTGCTTTTTAAATTCATCATAACGAATGTTCGTAATTGAATTTCGGACACAAATTACTAAATCCGAAATAACGGCAACGGGCTACAAACAAACCCAGGAACTCAGCACAGAACAGAGATGGTGGGAGCCCATCATAATGAGCACAGCAGGGGTACAGCCCCAAGAGGAAGTCAGCACAGCACAGGGATGGTGGGAGCCCCTCATAATGAGCACAGCACAGGGATGGTGGGAGCTCCTCATAATGAGCACAGCATTTTTCGTCAACGAAGATGCAGCTTGTTACTTGCCACCGTCACCTGCCACTAGATGTGGATTGTCACTTGCCACCGTCACCTGCCACTAGATGTGGATTGTCACTTGCCACTGTCACCTGCCACTAGATGTGGATTGTCACTTGCCACCGTCACCTGCCTCTAGATGTGGATTGTCACTTGCCACCGTCACCTGCCACTAGATGTGGATTGTCACTTGCCACCGTCACCTGCCACTAGATGTGGATTGTCACTTGCCACCGTCACCTGCCACTAGATGTGGATTGTCACTTGCCACCGTCACCTGCCACTAGATGTGGATTGTCACTTGCCACTGTCACCTGCCACTAGATGTGGATTGTCACTTGCCACCGTCACCTGTCTCTAGATGTGGATTGTCACTTGCCACCGTCACCTGCCACTAGATGTGGATTGTCACTTGCCACCGTCACCTGCCACTAGATGTGGATTGTCACTTGCCACCGTCACCTGCCACTAGATGTGGATTGTCACTTGCCACCGTCACCTGCCGCTAGATGTGGATTGTCACTTGCCACTGTCACCTGGCACCAGATGTGGATTGTCACTTGCCACCGTCACCTGCCACTAGATGTGGATTGTCACTTGCCACCGTCACCTGCCGCTAGATGTGGATTGTCACTTGCCACTGTCACCTGGCACCAGATGTGGATTGTCACTTGCCACATCACCTGCCAGCATTTGCAGCTTGTCACGTCACCTGCCAGCATTTGCACATTGTCACTTGCCTCGTCACCTGCCACCAGATTTTGGATGGAGAGAGAAAGAGAGAGAGAATGAGGGATGGAGAGAGAAAGAAAGAGAGAGAGAGAGCGTTGGATTGGAGAGAGAAAGAAAGAAAGAGGGATGGAGAGAAAAAGAAAGAAAGAGGAATGGAGAGAGAGTGAAAGAGAGAGAGAAAGATTGATGGAGAGAAACAAAAAAGAGGGATGGGGGAGAGAGACAGAATTAAAGAGGGATAAGGACAGAGAGAAAGAGAGAGAGAGAACGAGGGATGGAGAGAGAAAGAAAGAGGGATGGAGAGAGAAAGAGAGAGAGAGAACGAGGCATGGAGAGAGAAAAAAAGGAAGAAAGAAAGAGTAATGGAGAGAGAAAGAAGGAAAGAGAGCAAGAGAGAGAGAAAGAGGGATGGAGAGAGAAAGATGGATGGAGAGAGAAAGAAAGAGAGGGAGAGAAAGAGAGAGGAAGAGAGAGAGAGAGGAAGAGAGAGAGAGAACGAGGGATGGAGAGAGAAAGAAAGAGGGATGGAGAGAGAAAGAGAGGGATGGGAGAGAGAGAGGGATCGAGAGTGAAAGAAAAAAAGAGGGATGGAGAGAGAAAGAAAAAGGGATGGAGAGAGAAAGAAAGAGGGATGGAGAGGGATGGAGAGAGAACAAGGGATGGAGAGAGAAAGAAAGAGTAATGGACAGAGAAAGAAAGAGTGAGAGAGAGAGAAAGAGGGATGGAGGGAGAGATACAGAAATAAAGGGGGTTGAGAGAGAAAGAGAGAGAGAACGAGGGATGGAGAGAGAGAGAAAGAAAGAGGAATGGAGAGAGAAAGAAGGAGTAATGGAGAGAGAAAGAAAGAGAGAGGGATGGAGAGAAAAAGAAAGAGAGAGAAAGAGGGATAGAGATAAAGAAAGTGGGTTGGAGAGAGAAAGAAAGAAAGAAAGAAAGAAAGAAAGAAAGAAAGAGGAATGGAGAGAGAAAGAGAGAGGGAGAATGAGGGAAGGAAAGTGAAATATAGAGAGAGAGAGTGTGGGATTGGAGAAAGAAAGAGAGAAAAAGAAAGAAAGGGGAATGGAGAGAGAAAGAGAAAGAAAGAGGGATGGAGAGAGAAACAAAAAAGAGGGATGGAGGGAGAGAGACAGAAATAAAGAGGGATGGAGAGAGAAAGAAAGAGAGGGAGAGAAATTGCCACCCTGCAGTTGTTTTTTTTGTTTTGTTTTTAAACCAGTCACGGTTTACAACCGCTTTAAGTCTGGAGACGGACTTGTTTCTTACGAGATCTCTTGAGCCCTCCTTCTCCTTTTAGCCCCTGTGAAGGTTTGAGCTCAATATTCCATCCACGTGGAAGAATAGGAGATATTTTGCTGCACTAGTTTTGAATTTATCTACTCCATTGTATTATTACAATGTCTATTTGTTTTTCTATGATATCTTCATAGTACTTGACCCTTGGAACTCTGGATAAAGCAGATTTTACAGTCCGGGAAACGCGAGTCCAAGTTTACATATTTAAAACCATTAATGGGAACTGGATAATTCATATACTAGGCATTTGCCCCTGATGTATTTGTTTAAGTTGCCCATTTACGGAGGACGGAGCATTACCTGGTTAGACGGTCATTTCATTGTTTTTTCTCTCTTGTGTTTAACAAGATGTGATGTTTTTATTGATTCATTTGTCTGCATAAAATATATGTAAATTTAAAAAAAATTGTCAATATGTAGTTCCTCAAAAGGGCACCTACCTTTTACAATTGCTAAATTTCATACCTTCAGTTAAGGATGTAGCACGATATTTAGAACCTACTGATATCTGGAATATACAGTGAGTAAGGTGGTTATTAACCACTTCCCGTCACTGCCTACTCCCGGGATTAGATCACTCGGTTCTCGGTGTTAGAGGCGCTGGGGGACAGATGCTGCATCCACCTAGGTAAGAATGATTAACCACCTCAATACTGGGCACTTTCACCCCCTTCCTGCCCAGGCCAATTTTCAGCTTTCAGCGCTGTCGCACTTTGAATGACAATTGCGCAGTCATGCAACACTGTACCCAAATGCCATTTTTATACTTTTCTTCACACAAATAGAGCTTTCTTTTGGTTATTTAATCACCACTGAGTTTTTATTTTTTACAAAATAAAAGGAAAAAAGACCAAACATTTTTGAAAAAAAACAAAGTTTTTCTTAGTTTCTGTCAGTAAATTTTGTAAATAAGTAATTTTTCTCCTTCACTGATGTGCGCTGATGAGGCTGCACTGATGGGCTCTGATGAGGTGACACTTATGGGCTCTGATGAGGTGGCACTTATGGGCACTGATGAGGTGGCACTTATGGGCACTGATTAGGTGGCACTTGTGAGGAGGCACTAATATTCCACACTGATGGGCACTGATAGTTGACATTGATATGCAGCACCGATGGGCACTTAGGAGGTGAGACTTATGGGCACTGATGAGGCTGCACTGAAGGGCACTGTTGAGGTGGCACTGATGGGCACTGATTAGGTGGCACTGGTGAGGAGGCACTAATATGCCACACTGATGGGCACTGATAGGTGGCATTGATATGCAGCACTGATGGGCACTTAGGAGGTGAGACTTATAGGCACTGATGAGGCTGCACTGAAGGGCACTGTTGAGGTGGCACTGATGGGCACTGATTAGGTGGCACTGGTGAGGAAGCACTAATATGCCACACTGATGGGCACTGATAGGTATCATTGATATGCAGCACTGATGAGCACTGATAGGTGGCACTGATGAGCGGCACTGGTGGGCACTGATAGGGGGGCACGGATAGGCGGCACTGATGGGCACATATAGGCAGCACTGATGGGTGGTATTGATCGGCAGCACTGATGAGCAGTCACTGATGGGCACTGAAAGGCAGCACTGACTGGCATCACTAATGGGCACTGATTGATGACACTGATGGGCACTGGGGGCTTTACTGTAATCAGGGCACTGATAAACAGTGGCCCGATTACCTGTCCGGGGGTCCCCTGTGAGGAGATGCCACTGATCGACTCTCCTCGCCACACACACTGTCAGTGTGAGGCAATGAGAGCCAATTTCCGGAACTTCTGCATTTACATGTGACTGGCTGTGATTGGACACAGTTGATCACATGGTTAAAGAGCCGCTTCATTGGCTCTTTACAGAGATCGGTGTCCTAGAGTAGAGCACGGCCGTGATTGCCGCGCTGTGCCCCCCCCCCCCCGGGGGCGTGCAAGAGCGACCATTCTGGGGCGACGTCATATGACGTCATCCCGGAACGAGAGCCGCACTGCTCCTGTGTCATTTGACAGTGGGCGGGCAGCCAGTGGTTAATCACATTTTTTTTTTTTTTAAACATACTTCTCTTTTAAGTACTCTGTGCTCTAGAAAACTCCCAGGCTGCTTTGCTGTGATGGGCAGACTAGGGAACAGCTATTTGCTTGTATGGTGAGATTAAGGCTGTGTGACTATGGACTCTCATTTATTCTGTGTGAAAGTTCAAGTGTCTGGGCAGCAATAGGCTGTTCAAGAACAAGTAGTTAGGTTCCTGTGTTTGTACTTAGATGGCCAACATGGCAAGGGTTTATTTTCTGTTTTTTTTTATTGCACTTTGTAAATAAATCACACTTGTGGCTTCACGAAGATCCGGGTGTCTTGCTGTGCAGTTTTCATGCTGTGACTCATCCAGGGAGTCATGTACAACCCGCTACTAAGCTAATTCCTCACAGTGTGTATATATATATTACTTTAATCATGAACCCTAATCCTGTAATATCAGAACTGATGGACCTCTGAAAAGCAATTCATGCTCAGATCGCTTTTTTAGGGGCATTTGACAGGCAGCGAAGAGGCAATATGTTGCCTCCTCACCATCTGTTTTAACCTCCTAAATGCAGCATCACTACACCGTAGCCACATTCAATTCCCTATTCCTCTGGAGGTATACTTCCAGCCGCAGCCACACCATGTGAACACCCTCAGCTGCCTCTGCGGTTAAAAGGGGAGCAGTTGAGGGTGGTAAAAACAGCTCAACTGTGTGGTTTTACCGCCCCCCAATATCACATATGAGCAAGCCTTTGGTTCACATCTGTGCGGCTGCGTGCAGGGCAGCCCTTTTATTTCAATGTGCTGCCAACCAACTGAAATGCAGGGAAAGTCCCTGACCCTTTTTTAAAACTTGTGTTCAGGACTGGTCCAAGGATTTTTGACACCCTAGGCGAAACCTCATTTTGCTGCCCCCCTTGGCTCCACCCCTGGCTCCACCCCTGACTCCACCCCCTTTGCCCAGCCCATGTATACCCCACCTTTTTTAATGAAGTGGCCATCAAATGCAGCCCACCAGCACCCATCAAATGCAGCCTATCATTGCCCATCAAATGCAGCCTACCAGCTGGCCACCCCAACTAAAAAAGCTACATACTATATACCCAAAAGTATTGGGACGCCTGCCTTTACACACACATTATTATTATTATGGTATTTATATAGCGCTGTCAATTTACGCAGAGCTTTACATATACACATGAACTTTAATGGCATCCCAGTCTTAGTCCGTAGGGTTCAGTACTGGAAAGGCTGTCCACAAGGTTTAGGAGTGTGTCTATGGGAATGTTTGACCATTTTTCAGAAGCGCATTTGTGAGGTCAGGCACTGATGTTGGATAAGAAGGCCTGGCTCTCAGTCTCCACTCTAATTCATTCCAAAGGTGTTCTATCAGGTTGAGATCAGGACTCTGTGCAGGCCAGTCAAGTTCCTCCACCCCAAATACGCTCATCCATGTCTTTATGGACCTTGCTTTGTGCACTGGTCCAAATCATTTGGTGGAGGGAGATTATGGTGTGGGGTTGTTTTTCATGGGTTGGGTTTGGCCCTTTAGTTCCAGTGAAGGGAACTCTTAAGATGTCAGCATACCGAGACATTTTTGACAATTTTATGCTCCCAACTTTGTGGGAAGAATTTGGGGATCCTGTTCCTCTTCCAATATGACTGCACACCAGTGCACAAAGCAAGGTCCATAAAGACATGGATGAGCGAGTTTGGGGTGGAGGAACTTGACTGTCCTGCACAAAGTCCTGACCTCAGCCCAATAGAACACCTTTGGGATGAATTAGAGCACAGACTGCGAGCCAGGCCTTCTCGTCCAAGGCAGGTGTCCCAATACTTTTGACAATATGGTGTATGTTTATATATATATATATATATATATATATATATTGTGAAGGGGTTAACTCGGTAGCGGGTGTGTGTGACCCCCCTGGTTGGGCTCCCCACACAAAAACAGGGCCAGCAGACGGAGGTTGTGGTTTTCAAAATCAAAAGGTGCGGTTTATTTCTCTATGTACAGTGACAAAAACACAGCAAAGCCAAAAAGAAACATAAACAAAATAAATCCTGGTCAGTTTGACCTCTGACTAAACATGCAGGTTTCCTAAACTAACAACTGGGATCAGCCTGGTGCTGTCCTAGTCCCTAAGTCCCTGGTTTAGTAAAAGTCCAAACAAATAGCCACACAGGCTTTGCCTCACCGCACAGGGGTTCACTCTCCCTAGACAGTCCACACAGGTCTGGGTCCAGGCATGAGCAAACACCTAATGAATCTGGGAGTTTTTATAGAGGCCTTTAAATGAGCTGACAAGCTTCAGCTGGTCTCATCAACTCCCTGCCTGCACGACGCCCAGCCCTCTCCCTAGAGGTATGAGTCATCCATGAGCCCACTAGCCTCAGCTGGGCTTCATCAACTCCCTAGTTGTATAAGTCGGCATAAAGCCTGAATCTGGGAGAAATATATCTACCCCCCTGGATGCAACCAGGTGACTTTACCTTCCTGCTGTCACATACCCCCCCCCCTCTTGTTTTAACCTTGGGGTTGGAACACCAGCAATCAGGCATTCATGTACTCGAGACAAAGCATCCACATTCCCCATTTGAACGCCAGGGCGATGCTTTACTGTGAAGTTGAATTCCTGTAGGGCCAGGAACCACCTATTCACTCTTCTATTTGTCTCCTTGTTTTGAGCCATCCACTTTAACGGAGCGTGATCCGTAACCATGTCAAAGTGCCTACCTAGCAGATAGTACCGAAGGGAATCTAGAGCCCACTTCACCGCTAAACACTCCTTTTCAACCGTGGCGTAATTTACCTCATGGGACTTCAACTTCCTGCTGAGGTAAATGACTGGGTGCTCTTCCCCGTTCCAGACCTGGGACAATACTGCTCCTAACCCCACATCTGACGCATCACTTTGTACGACAAAGTCTTTAGAGAAGTCGGGTGAGTACAACACTGGCTGGCTACATAAGGCTTGTTTCAAGAATTGGAATGCTGCCTCAGCCTCGGGGGTCCATTTAATCATGACCGACCCTTTCCCTTTCGTCAGGTTGGTTAGGGGCACAGCCTTAGAAGCAAAGTGGGGAATGAAGCGCCGATAATAACCCGCGATTCCCAGAAAGGCCCGTACCTGCTTCTTGCTGTTGGGACGTGGCCAACTCTGGATGGCCTCGACTTTGTTGAGTTGGGGTTTTATCACTCCCCTGCCAATGGTGTACCCAAGATATTTGGCCTCCTCCTGCCCAATGGTACACTTCTTGGGGTTAGCCGTAAACCCCGCTTCCCGGATAGAGTCTAGGACTGCTTGCACTTTTGGCAGATGTGAGGCCCAATCTGTGCTATGGACAATTACGTCATCCAGGTAAGCCGCAGCATACTTCCGATGGGGCCTCAGTATCTGGTCCATTTTCCGCTGGAATGTGGCCGGTGCATTCTGTAACCCGAACGGCATTCTCTTATATTGGAACGCCCCGTCTGGGGTTACAAATGCGGTTTTCTCTTTGGCCGACTTGGCCAGGGGAATTTGCCAATACCCTTTTGTGAGGTCAAGAGTCGTCATGTATCGGGCTGTTCCCAGCCGGTCGATCAACTCATCTATACGTGGCATGGGGTAGGTGTCAAATTTTGTAACTTTGTTCAACTGACGAAAATCGTTACAAAATCGCCAGCTCCCATCCGGTTTAGGCACCAACACAATGGGACTAGACCAATCACTTTGGGACTCCTCTATCACCCCTAAGTTCAGCATTTTCTGTACTTCCTCCCGTATTGCCTCCCGTCGGGCCTCTGGGATCCGATAGGGTTTTAACTTCACCCTTTCACCGGGCGGGGTAATAATATCATGCTCTACCCCAGATGTTTGTCCCGGCAGCTCAGAGAACACCTCCTTGTTGCGAAGCACAAACTCCTTAACCTCCTGTTGTTGGGGTTGTGACAAGGTGGCTGCTATTCCAACCTCCGGAATCACGCAACCAGTTTGAGCTGGTGACCAAGTTTCTGTGACTAGGGACTCTCTATCCCTCCAGGCTTTCAACAGATTAACGTGATATATCTGTTCGGGCTTTCGCCTTCCTGGTTGTCTGACCTTGTAATTCACTTCGCTCACTTTTTCCATTATCTCGTAGGGGCCTTGCCATTTGGCAAGGAATTTACTTTCAACCGTAGGGACAAGTACCAATATCCTATCCCCCGGGGAAAAGGTACGGGTCTTTGCTCCACGGTTGTACACTCTCTGCTGTGCCAACTGCGCTTGGGCCAAATGTTCCTTCACGATGGGCATTACCTGTGCAATTCGATCTTGCATCAGGGCGACATGCTCAATCACACTCCTGTGGGGAGAACTCTCACTTTCCCAAGTTTCCTTGGCAATATCCAACAGCCCTCTTGGGTGTCTCCCATACAGTAACTCAAAGGGGGAGAATCCCGTAGAGGATTGGGGCACCTCCCTAATAGCAAACATCAAATAAGGAAGTAGACAGTCCCAATCCTTTCCATCTCTATCCACCACTTTCTTCAACATTTGTTTTAGGGTTTTGTTGAATCTTTCAACCAGCCCATCGGTTTGGGGGTGATACACAGATGTACGCAATTGCGTCACTTTGAACAATTTACACAGCTCTTTCATAACCCGGGACATAAAGGGTGTACCTTGGTCCGTAAGCAGTTCTTTACAAATACCCACCCGGCTAAAAACAAGAGATAGCTCTTTGGCTATGGTTTTGGCCGAGGTATTTCTGAGAGGGATCGCTTCTGGATAACGGGTGGCATAGTCCATTATAACCAATATGTACTGGTGCCCCCTAGCGGACTTGATTATAGGACCTACCAAATCCATTGCGATTCTCTCAAACGGGACCTCAATGATGGGTAGAGGGACCAGCGGGCTACGGAAATGTGGCATCGGGGCCGACCTCTGACACACAGGGCAGGAGGAACAATAATTTTCTATGTCCTTCATCACCCCAGGCCAATAGAATCTCTGTAATACCCTCTCTCGGGTTTTCTCTGTCCCCAGATGACCTCCAAGAATGTGCCCATGGGCCAACTCCAACACCAACTTCCTGTAAGGTTTGGGCACCACAAGCTGCTCAACGGTTTCTTCTGCCCTTTTTGCCACCCGATACAGTAGGTCCTTTTCTACGCTGAAGTATGGGTAAGTGCAGGTATTATCTGGGTTCACTAACTCGCCATTTATTTCCACTACGTTTTCCCGTGCCTTTATTAGGGCGGGGTCTTTTAACTGTTCTGTGGCAAAATTTTCCCTGTGAACCTCCAGATCAGAAAACTCCACAGACGGTAGGTTTTCGTCTGAGGAGGTGGGCTCCTCTCCAGATTCTTGAGTCTCCCCTGCCAATACTGACAAGGGAAATTCTGGAGAGTCCTCACCACTCTCAGAGGAGTTCTGGCTATCACATTCCTGGTACATAGGGGCACCAGTGGGGGGCTCAGGATCATCCCACAGTTCCCAGAACTTCGGAAAATCCCTTCCCACAATGGCATCATGCGGTAATTGAGATACTAACCCCACTGGATGAGAGAGGGTACCTTTGGGGGTCTCGAAACACACTGTAGTCACTGGATACTCTCGGGTGTCCCCATGCACACAAATAACAGCTACCTTGCTATTCCCAGAGACCTCTGTTTTAACTAATTCAGCCTTTATCAGGGTCACAAGGCTACCTGAATCCAGTAATACCACAACATTTCTACCATTAATACACATTTTGCATAAATGTTTCTCAGTTCCCCGAATGGCAGTGCATGCGACTGTCGCACACAGCGACTGACGTCTGTCCATCAGAAAGTCACATTGCATGGGTTCCTCCACAACCGGGCAATTTGCTGCAATATGTCCCGCTTGCCGGCAGCGGTAGCAAACAATCCATTTGGCTGCCTCTTGAGCCCCTGACTTCCCAGGCTGTTCTCGCCAAACTTTGGGTAGAGCTCCCACCCTCTCACTCTCTCCACCCTCACCCCTTGGAATCCTCTTATCCGCCCCTGGGGATGGTCTGGTCTTAGGGTGGAAAGTCCGAGAGTCTCTGGAAGAGGCCGTCAGGTTCTCTGTAGCCAAGTATTTCTCTACACGATCCACAAGACCACCGGCCGTCTCTGGGTCTCCATGGCTTACCCACTTTTGGATGGCAGTAGGAAGAGCTCTCAAAAACCGATCCATTACAACACGTTCCACAATCTCTGGTGCGGACAAAGTCTCTGGCTGTAGCCACTTCCTGCTCAGGTGAATGAGATCATACATTTGAGACCTGGGGGGTTTTCCAAGCTGGAAAGTCCAGTTATGCACACGCTGAGCCCGGACAGCCAGGGTGACACCCAGCCTTGCCAATATTTCAGCTTTTAGCATCACATAGTCTTTTGCTTGGTCAGGCTCTAGGTCATAGTAAGCTTTCTGCGATTCACCAGTTAACAGAGGAGCCACCAGTCCAGCCCACTGCTCCTCAGGCCACTTTTCTCTTTCAGCAGTCCTTTCAAATGTGGTCAAAAATACCTCTGGATCATCCTCTCCAGTCATTTTTGTCAATAAACGACTCACCCCAAAGGACGCGGTATTAGTGGGACGGCTTTCCTCACTGGTCTGCGGACGTTGCTGCATTACTGCTTCCATTTGTTGTAGTCTCTGCTCTTGCTTCTGTAACAGGTCTATGAAGCGGGCCTCAGATTGCTGCTGGGCTTGTTGATGAGCTTGCTGCTGGGCTGCAAGGCTCCTTTGCAAACCTGCATTTGTCTGCTGTTGATTGGCATTTGCTAGAGCCAGCTGTTTCAGTATCTCCTCCATGCTGGCTTAAAAAAAACTGCCCGCATTCTCCACCAACTGTGAAGGGGTTAACTCGGTAGCGGGTGTGTGTGACCCCCCTGGTTGGGCTCCCCACACAAAAACAGGGCCAGCAGACGGAGGTTGTGGTTTTCAAAATCAAAAGGTGCAGTTTATTTCTCTATGTACAGTGACAAAAACACAGCAAAGCCAAAAAGAAACATAAACAAAATAAATCCTGGTCAGTTTGACCTCTGACTAAACATGCAGGTTTCCTAAACTAACAACTGGGATCAGCCTGGTGCTGTCCTAGTCCCTAAGTCCCTGGTTTAGTAAAAGTCCAAACAAATAGCCACACAGGCTTTGCCTCACCGCACAGGGGTTCACTCTCCCTAGACAGTCCACACAGGTCTGGGTCCAGGCATGAGCAAACACCTAATGAATCTGGGAGTTTTTATAGAGGCCTTTAAATGAGCTGACAAGCTTCAGCTGGTCTCATCAACTCCCTGCCTGCACGACGCCCAGCCCTCTCCCTAGAGGTATGAGTCATCCATGAGCCCACTAGCCTCAGCTGGGCTTCATCAACTCCCTAGTTGTATAAGTCGGCATAAAGCCTGAATCTGGGAGAAATATATCTACCCCCCTGGATGCAACCAGGTGACTTTACCTTCCTGCTGTCACAATATATATATATATATATATATTGTGAGGGGGTTAGCTCGGCAGCGGGTGTGTGTGACCCCCGGGATGGGCTCCCCACACAAAAACAGGCCCAGCAAACGGAGGGTGTGGTTTTCAAAATCAAAAAAAAGGTGCGGTTTATTTTCTATTTACAGTGACAAAACACAGCAAAGCCAAAAGAAACATAAACAAAATAAATCCTGGTCAACTTGACCTCTGACTAAACATACAGGTTTCCTAACTAACAACTGGGATCAGCCTAGTGCTGTCCTAGTCTCTAAGTCCCTGGTTTTAAATGTCCAAGCAAATAGCCACACAGGCTTTGTCTCACCGCACAGGGGTTCACTCTCCCTAGACAGTCCACACAGGTCTGGGTCCAGGCATGAGCTCACTAGCCTCAGCTGGGCTTATACAACTCTCCACCTAGTTGTATAAGTCGGCGTAAAGCCTGAATCTGGGCGAAATATATCTACCCCCCTGGATGCAACCAGGTGACTTTACCTTCCTGCTGTCACATACCCCCCCCCTCTTGTTTTAACCTCGGGGTTGGAACACCAGCAATCAGGCATTCATGTACTCGAGACAAAGCATCCACATTCCCCATTTGAACGCCAGGGCGATGCTTTACTGTGAAGTTGAATTCCTGGAGGGCCAGGAACCACCTATTCACTCTTCTATTTGTTTCCTTGTTTTGAGCCATCCACTTTAACGGAGCGTGATCCGTAACCATGTCAAAGTGCCTACCTAGCAGGTAGTACCGAAGGGAATCTAGAGCCCACTTCAACGCTAAACACTCCTTTTCAATGGTGGCGTAATTTACCTCATGGGACTTCAACTTCCTGCTGAGGTAAATGACTGGGTGCTCTTCCCCGTTCCAGACCTGGAACAATACTGCTCCTAACCCCACATCTGACGCATCACTTTGTACGACAAAGTCTTTAGAGAAGTCGGGTGAGTACAACACTGGCTGGCTACATAAGGCTTGTTTCAAGAATTGGAATGCTGCCTCAGCCTCGGGGGTCCATTTAATCATGACCGACCCTTTCCCTTTCGTCAGGTTGGTTAGGGGCACAGCCTTAGAAGCAAAGTGGGGAATGAAGCGCCGATAATAACCCGCGATTCCCAGAAAGGCCCGTACCTGCTTCTTGCTGTTGGGACGTGGCCAACTCTGGATGGCCTCGACTTTGTTGAGTTGGGGTTTTATCACTCCCCTGCCAATGGTGTACCCAAGATATTTGGCCTCCTCCTGCCCAATGGTACACTTCTTGGGGTTAGCCGTAAACCCCGCTTCCCGGATAGAGTCTAGGACTGCTTGCACTTTTGGCAGATGTGAGGCCCAATCTGTGCTATGGACAATTACGTCATCCAGGTAAGCCGCAGCATACTTCCGATGGGGCCTCAGTATCTGGTCCATTTTCCGCTGGAATGTGGCCGGTGCATTCTGTAACCCGAACGGCATTCTCTTATATTGGAACGCCCCGTCTGGGGTTACAAATGCGGTTTTCTCTTTGGCCGACTTGGCCAGGGGAATTTGCCAATACCCTTTTGTGAGGTCAAGAGTCGTCATGTATCGGGCTGTTCCCAGCCGGTCGATCAACTCATCTATACGTGGCATGGGGTAGGTGTCAAATTTTGTAACTTTGTTCAACTGACGAAAATCGTTACAAAATCGCCAGCTCCCATCCGGTTTAGGCACCAACACAATGGGACTAGACCAATCACTTTGGGACTCCTCTATCACCCCTAAGTTCAGCATTTTCTGTACTTCCTCCCGTATTGCCTCCCGTCGGGCCTCTGGGATCCGATAGGGTTTTAACTTCACCCTTTCACCGGGCGGGGTAATAATATCATGCTCTACCCCAGATGTTTGTCCCGGCAGCTCAGAGAACACCTCCTTGTTGCGAAGCACAAACTCCTTAACCTCCTGTTGTTGGGGTTGTGACAAGGTGGCTGCTATTCCAACCTCCGGAATCACGCAACCAGTTTGAGCTGGTGACCAAGTTTCTGTGACTAGGGACTCTCTATCCCTCCAGGCTTTCAACAGATTAACGTGATATATCTGTTCGGGCTTTCGCCTTCCTGGTTGTCTGACCTTGTAATTCACTTCGCTCACTTTTTCCATTATCTCGTAGGGGCCTTGCCATTTGGCAAGGAATTTACTTTCAACCGTAGGGACAAGTACCAATATCCTATCCCCCGGGGAAAAGGTACGGGTCTTTGCTCCACGGTTGTACACTCTCTGCTGTGCCAACTGCGCTTGGGCCAAATGTTCCTTCACGATGGGCATTACCTGTGCAATTCGATCTTGCATCAGGGCGACATGCTCAATCACACTCCTGTGGGGAGAACTCTCACTTTCCCAAGTTTCCTTGGCAATATCCAACAGCCCTCTTGGGTGTCTCCCATACAGTAACTCAAAGGGGGAGAATCCCGTAGAGGATTGGGGCACCTCCCTAATAGCAAACATCAAATAAGGAAGTAGACAGTCCCAATCCTTTCCATCTCTATCCACCACTTTCTTCAACATTTGTTTTAGGGTTTTGTTGAATCTTTCAACCAGCCCATCGGTTTGGGGGTGATACACAGATGTACGCAATTGCGTCACTTTGAACAATTTACACAGCTCTTTCATAACCCGGGACATAAAGGGTGTACCTTGGTCCGTAAGCAGTTCTTTACAAATACCCACCCGGCTAAAAACAAGAGATAGCTCTTTGGCTATGGTTTTGGCCGAGGTATTTCTGAGAGGGATCGCTTCTGGATAACGGGTGGCATAGTCCATTATAACCAATATGTACTGGTGCCCCCTAGCGGACTTGATTATAGGACCTACCAAATCCATTGCGATTCTCTCAAACGGGACCTCAATGATGGGTAGAGGGACCAGCGGGCTACGGAAATGTGGCATCGGGGCCGACCTCTGACACACAGGGCAGGAGGAACAATAATTTTCTATGTCCTTCATCACCCCAGGCCAATAGAATCTCTGTAATACCCTCTCTCGGGTTTTCTCTGTCCCCAGATGACCTCCAAGAATGTGCCCATGGGCCAACTCCAACACCAACTTCCTGTAAGGTTTGGGCACCACAAGCTGCTCAACGGTTTCTTCTGCCCTTTTTGCCACCCGATACAGTAGGTCCTTCTCTACGCTGAAGTATGGGTAAGTGCAGGTATTATCTGGGTTCACTAACTCGCCATTTATTTCCACTACGTTTTCCCGTGCCTTTATTAGGGCGGGGTCTTTTAACTGTTCTGTGGCAAAATTTTCCCTGTGAACCTCCAGATCAGAAAACTCCACAGACGGTAGGTTTTCGTCTGAGGAGGTGGGCTCCTCTCCAGATTCTTGAGTCTCCCCTGCCAATACTGACAAGGGAAATTCTGGAGAGTCCTCACCACTCTCAGAGGAGTTCTGGCTATCACATTCCTGGTACATAGGGGCACCAGTGGGGGGCTCAGGATCATCCCACAGTTCCCAGAACTTCGGAAAATCCCTTCCCACAATGGCATCATGCGGTAATTGAGATACTAACCCCACTGGATGAGAGAGGGTACCTTTGGGGGTCTCGAAACACACTGTAGTCACTGGATACTCTCGGGTGTCCCCATGCACACAAATAACAGCTACCTTGCTATTCCCAGAGACCTCTGTTTTAACTAATTCAGCCTTTATCAGGGTCACAAGGCTACCTGAATCCAGTAATACCACAACATTTCTACCATTAATACACATTTTGCATAAATGTTTCTCAGTTCCCCGAATGGCAGTGCATGCGACTGTCGCACACAGCGACTGACGTCTGTCCATCAGAAAGTCACATTGCATGGGTTCCTCCACAACCGGGCAATTTGCTGCAATATGTCCCGCTTGCCGGCAGCGGTAGCAAACAATCCATTTGGCTGCCTCTTGAGCCCCTGACTTCCCAGGCTGTTCTCGCCAAACTTTGGGTAGAGCTCCCACCCTCTCACTCTCTCCACCCTCACCCCTTGGAATCCTCTTATCCGCCCCTGGGGATGGTCTGGTCTTAGGGTGGAAAGTCCGAGAGTCTCTGGAAGAGGCCGTCAGGTTCTCTGTAGCCAAGTATTTCTCTACACGATCCACAAGACCACCGGCCGTCTCTGGGTCTCCATGGCTTACCCACTTTTGGATGGCAGTAGGAAGAGCTCTCAAAAACCGATCCATTACAACACGTTCCACAATCTCTGGTGCGGACAAAGTCTCTGGCTGTAGCCACTTCCTGCTCAGGTGAATGAGATCATACATTTGAGACCTGGGGGGTTTTCCAAGCTGGAAAGTCCAGTTATGCACACGCTGAGCCCGGACAGCCAGGGTGACACCCAGCCTTGCCAATATTTCAGCTTTTAGCATCACATAGTCTTTTGCTTGGTCAGGCTCTAGGTCATAGTAAGCTTTCTGCGATTCACCAGTTAACAGAGGAGCCACCAGTCCAGCCCACTGCTCCTCAGGCCACTTTTCTCTTTCAGCAGTCCTTTCAAATGTGGTCAAAAATACCTCTGGATCATCCTCTCCAGTCATTTTTGTCAATAAACGACTCACCCCAAAGGACGCGGTATTAGTGGGACGGCTTTCCTCACTGGTCTGCGGACGTTGCTGCATTACTGCTTCCATTTGTTGTAGTCTCTGCTCTTGCTTCTGTAACAGGTCTATGAAGCGGGCCTCAGATTGCTGCTGGGCTTGTTGATGAGCTTGCTGCTGGGCTGCAAGGCTCCTTTGCAAACCTGCATTTGTCTGCTGTTGATTGGCATTTGCTAGAGCCAGCTGTTTCAGTATCTCCTCCATGCTGGCTTAAAAAAAACTGCCCGCATTCTCCACCAACTGTGAAGGGGTTAACTCGGTAGCGGGTGTGTGTGACCCCCCTGGTTGGGCTCCCCACACAAAAACAGGGCCAGCAGATGGAGGTTGTGGTTTTCAAAATCAAAAGGTGCGGTTTATTTCTCTATGTACAGTGACAAAAACACAGCAAAGCCAAAAAGAAACATAAACAAAATAAATCCTGGTCAGTTTGACCTCTGACTAAACATGCAGGTTTCCTAAACTAACAACTGGGATCAGCCTGGTGCTGTCCTAGTCCCTAAGTCCCTGGTTTAGTAAAAGTCCAAACAAATAGCCACACAGGCTTTGCCTCACCGCACAGGGGTTCACTCTCCCTAGACAGTCCACACAGGTCTGGGTCCAGGCATGAGCAAACACCTAATGAATCTGGGAGTTTTTATAGAGGCCTTTAAATGAGCTGACAAGCTTCAGCTGGTCTCATCAACTCCCTGCCTGCACGACGCCCAGCCCTCTCCCTAGAGGTATGAGTCATCCATGAGCCCACTAGCCTCAGCTGGGCTTCATCAACTCCCTAGTTGTATAAGTCGGCATAAAGCCTGAATCTGGGAGAAATATATCTACCCCCCTGGATGCAACCAGGTGACTTTACCTTCCTGCTGTCACAATATATATATATATATATATATTGTGAGGGGGTTAGCTCGGCAGCGGGTGTGTGTGACCCCCGGGATGGGCTCCCCACACAAAAACAGGCCCAGCAAACGGAGGGTGTGGTTTTCAAAATCAAAAAAAAGGTGCGGTTTATTTTCTATTTACAGTGACAAAACACAGCAAAGCCAAAAGAAACATAAACAAAATAAATCCTGGTCAACTTGACCTCTGACTAAACATACAGGTTTCCTAACTAACAACTGGGATCAGCCTAGTGCTGTCCTAGTCTCTAAGTCCCTGGTTTTAAATGTCCAAGCAAATAGCCACACAGGCTTTGTCTCACCGCACAGGGGTTCACTCTCCCTAGACAGTCCACACAGGTCTGGGTCCAGGCATGAGCTCACTAGCCTCAGCTGGGCTTATACAACTCTCCACCTAGTTGTATAAGTCGGCGTAAAGCCTGAATCTGGGCGAAATATATCTACCCCCCTGGATGCAACCAGGTGACTTTACCTTCCTGCTGTCACATACCCCCCCCTCTTGTTTTAACCTCGGGGTTGGAACACCAGCAATCAGGCATTCATGTACTCGAGACAAAGCATCCACATTCCCCATTTGAACGCCAGGGCGATGCTTTACTGTGAAGTTGAATTCCTGGAGGGCCAGGAACCACCTATTCACTCTTCTATTTGTTTCCTTGTTTTGAGCCATCCACTTTAACGGAGCGTGATCCGTAACCATGTCAAAGTGCCTACCTAGCAGGTAGTACCGAAGGGAATCTAGAGCCCACTTCAACGCTAAACACTCCTTTTCAATGGTGGCGTAATTTACCTCATGGGACTTCAACTTCCTGCTGAGGTAAATGACTGGGTGCTCTTCCCCGTTCCAGACCTGGAACAATACGGCTCCTAACCCCACATCTGACGCATCACTTTGTACGACAAAGTCTTTAGAGAAGTCGGGTGAGTACAACACTGGCTGGCTACATAAGGCTTGTTTCAAGAATTGGAATGCTGCCTCAGCCTCGGGGGTCCATTTAATCATGACCGACCCTTTCCCCTTCGTTAGGTTGGTTAGGGGCACAGCCTTAGAAGCAAAGTGGGGAATGAAGCGCCGATAATAACCCGCGATTCCCAGAAAGGCCCGTACCTGCTTCTTGCTGTTGGGACGTGGCCAACTCTGGATGGCCTCGACTTTGTTGAGTTGGGGTTTTATCACTCCCCTGCCAATGGTGTACCCAAGATATTTGGCCTCCTCCTGCCCAATGGTACACTTCTTGGGGTTAGCCGTAAACCCCGCTTCCCGGATAGAGTCTAGGACTGCTTGCACTTTTGGCAGATGTGAGGCCCAATCTGTGCTATGGACAATTACGTCATCCAGGTAAGCCGCAGCATACTTCCGATGGGGCCTCAGTATCTGGTCCATTTTCCGCTGGAATGTGGCCGGTGCATTCTGTAACCCGAACGGCATTCTCTTATATTGGAACGCCCCGTCTGGGGTTACAAATGCGGTTTTCTCTTTGGCCGACTTGGCCAGGGGAATTTGCCAATACCCTTTTGTGAGGTCAAGAGTCGTCATGTATCGGGCTGTTCCCAGCCGGTCGATCAACTCATCTATACGTGGCATGGGGTAGGTGTCAAATTTTGTAACTTTGTTCAACTGACGAAAATCGTTACAAAATCGCCAGCTCCCATCCGGTTTAGGCACCAACACAATGGGACTAGACCAATCACTTTGGGACTCCTCTATCACCCCTAAGTTCAGCATTTTCTGTACTTCCTCCCGTATTGCCTCCCGTCGGGCCTCTGGGATCCGATAGGGTTTTAACTTCACCCTTTCACCGGGCGGGGTAATAATATCATGCTCTACCCCAGATGTTTGTCCCGGCAGCTCAGAGAACACCTCCTTGTTGCGAAGCACAAACTCCTTAACCTCCTGTTGTTGGGGTTGTGACAAGGTGGCTGCTATTCCAACCTCCGGAATCACGCAACCAGTTTGAGCTGGTGACCAAGTTTCTGTGACTAGGGACTCTCTATCCCTCCAGGCTTTCAACAGATTAACGTGATATATCTGTTCGGGCTTTCGCCTTCCTGGTTGTCTGACCTTGTAATTCACTTCGCTCACTTTTTCCATTATCTCGTAGGGGCCTTGCCATTTGGCAAGGAATTTACTTTCAACCGTAGGGACAAGTACCAATATCCTATCCCCCGGGGAAAAGGTACGGGTCTTTGCTCCACGGTTGTACACTCTCTGCTGTGCCAACTGCGCTTGGGCCAAATGTTCCTTCACGATGGGCATTACCTGTGCAATTCGATCTTGCATCAGGGCGACATGCTCAATCACACTCCTGTGGGGAGAACTCTCACTTTCCCAAGTTTCCTTGGCAATATCCAACAGCCCTCTTGGGTGTCTCCCATACAGTAACTCAAAGGGGGAGAATCCCGTAGAGGATTGGGGCACCTCCCTAATAGCAAACATCAAATAAGGAAGTAGACAGTCCCAATCCTTTCCATCTCTATCCACCACTTTCTTCAACATTTGTTTTAGGGTTTTGTTGAATCTTTCAACCAGCCCATCGGTTTGGGGGTGATACACAGATGTACGCAATTGCGTCACTTTGAACAATTTACACAGCTCTTTCATAACCCGGGACATAAAGGGTGTACCTTGGTCCGTAAGCAGTTCTTTACAAATACCCACCCGGCTAAAAACAAGAGATAGCTCTTTGGCTATGGTTTTGGCCGAGGTATTTCTGAGAGGGATCGCTTCTGGATAACGGGTGGCATAGTCCATTATAACCAATATGTACTGGTGCCCCCTAGCGGACTTGATTATAGGACCTACCAAATCCATTGCGATTCTCTCAAACGGGACCTCAATGATGGGTAGAGGGACCAGCGGGCTACGGAAATGTGGCATCGGGGCCGACCTCTGACACACAGGGCAGGAGGAACAATAATTTTCTATGTCCTTCATCACCCCAGGCCAATAGAATCTCTGTAATACCCTCTCTCGGGTTTTCTCTGTCCCCAGATGACCTCCAAGAATGTGCCCATGGGCCAACTCCAACACCAACTTCCTGTAAGGTTTGGGCACCACAAGCTGCTCAACGGTTTCTTCTGCCCTTTTTGCCACCCGATACAGTAGGTCCTTCTCTACGCTGAAGTATGGGTAAGTGCAGGTATTATCTGGGTTCACTAACTCGCCATTTATTTCCACTACGTTTTCCTGTGCCTTTATTAGGGCGGGGTCTTTTAACTGTTCTGTGGCAAAATTTTCCCTGTGAACCTCCAGATCAGAAAACTCCACAGACGGTAGGTTTTCGTCTGAGGAGGTGGGCTCCTCTCCAGATTCTTGAGTCTCCCCTGCCAATACTGACAAGGGAAATTCTGGAGAGTCCTCACCACTCTCAGAGGAGTTCTGGCTATCACATTCCTGGTACATAGGGGCACCAGTGGGGGGCTCAGGATCATCCCACAGTTCCCAGAACTTCGGAAAATCCCTTCCCACAATGGCATCATGCGGTAATTGAGATACTAACCCCACTGGATGAGAGAGGGTACCTTTGGGGGTCTCGAAACACACTGTAGTCACTGGATACTCTCGGGTGTCCCCATGCACACAAATAACAGCTACCTTGCTATTCCCAGAGACCTCTGTTTTAACTAATTCAGCCTTTATCAGGGTCACAAGGCTACCTGAATCCAGTAATACCACAACATTTCTACCATTAATACACATTTTGCATAAATGTTTCTCAGTTCCCCGAATGGCAGTGCATGCGACTGTCGCACACAGCGACTGACGTCTGTCCATCAGAAAGTCACATTGCATGGGTTCCTCCACAACCGGGCAATTTGCTGCAATATGTCCCGCTTGCCGGCAGCGGTAGCAAACAATCCATTTGGCTGCCTCTTGAGCCCCTGACTTCCCAGGCTGTTCTCGCCAAACTTTGGGTAGAGCTCCCACCCTCTCACTCTCTCCACCCTCACCCCTTGGAATCCTCTTATCCGCCCCTGGGGATGGTCTGGTCTTAGGGTGGAAAGTCCGAGAGTCTCTGGAAGAGGCCGTCAGGTTCTCTGTAGCCAAGTATTTCTCTACACGATCCACAAGACCACCGGCCGTCTCTGGGTCTCCATGGCTTACCCACTTTTGGATGGCAGTAGGAAGAGCTCTCAAAAACCGATCCATTACAACACGTTCCACAATCTCTGGTGCGGACAAAGTCTCTGGCTGTAGCCACTTCCTGCTCAGGTGAATGAGATCATACATTTGAGACCTGGGGGGTTTTCCAAGCTGGAAAGTCCAGTTATGCACACGCTGAGCCCGGACAGCCAGGGTGACACCCAGCCTTGCCAATATTTCAGCTTTTAGCATCACATAGTCTTTTGCTTGGTCAGGCTCTAGGTCATAGTAAGCTTTCTGCGATTCACCAGTTAACAGAGGAGCCACCAGTCCAGCCCACTGCTCCTCAGGCCACTTTTCTCTTTCAGCAGTCCTTTCAAATGTGGTCAAAAATACCTCTGGATCATCCTCTCCAGTCATTTTTGTCAATAAACGACTCACCCCAAAGGACGCGGTATTAGTGGGACGGCTTTCCTCACTGGTCTGCGGACGTTGCTGCATTACTGCTTCCATTTGTTGTAGTCTCTGCTCTTGCTTCTGTAACAGGTCTATGAAGCGGGCCTCAGATTGCTGCTGGGCTTGTTGATGAGCTTGCTGCTGGGCTGCAAGGCTCCTTTGCAAACCTGCATTTGTCTGCTGTTGATTGGCATTTGCTAGAGCCAGCTGTTTCAGTATCTCCTCCATGCTGGCTTAAAAAAAACTGCCCGCATTCTCCACCAACTGTGAAGGGGTTAACTCGGTAGCGGGTGTGTGTGACCCCCCTGGTTGGGCTCCCCACACAAAAACAGGGCCAGCAGACGGAGGTTGTGGTTTTCAAAATCAAAAGGTGCGGTTTATTTCTCTATGTACAGTGACAAAAACACAGCAAAGCCAAAAAGAAACATAAACAAAATAAATCCTGGTCAGTTTGACCTCTGACTAAACATGCAGGTTTCCTAAACTAACAACTGGGATCAGCCTGGTGCTGTCCTAGTCCCTAAGTCCCTGGTTTAGTAAAAGTCCAAACAAATAGCCACACAGGCTTTGCCTCACCGCACAGGGGTTCACTCTCCCTAGACAGTCCACACAGGTCTGGGTCCAGGCATGAGCAAACACCTAATGAATCTGGGAGTTTTTATAGAGGCCTTTAAATGAGCTGACAAGCTTCAGCTGGTCTCATCAACTCCCTGCCTGCACGACGCCCAGCCCTCTCCCTAGAGGTATGAGTCATCCATGAGCCCACTAGCCTCAGCTGGGCTTCATCAACTCCCTAGTTGTATAAGTCGGCATAAAGCCTGAATCTGGGAGAAATATATCTACCCCCCTGGATGCAACCAGGTGACTTTACCTTCCTGCTGTCACAATATATATATATATATATATATTGTGAGGGGGTTAGCTCGGCAGCGGGTGTGTGTGACCCCCGGGATGGGCTCCCCACACAAAAACAGGCCCAGCAAACGGAGGGTGTGGTTTTCAAAATCAAAAAAAAGGTGCGGTTTATTTTCTATTTACAGTGACAAAACACAGCAAAGCCAAAAGAAACATAAACAAAATAAATCCTGGTCAACTTGACCTCTGACTAAACATACAGGTTTCCTAACTAACAACTGGGATCAGCCTAGTGCTGTCCTAGTCTCTAAGTCCCTGGTTTTAAATGTCCAAGCAAATAGCCACACAGGCTTTGTCTCACCGCACAGGGGTTCACTCTCCCTAGACAGTCCACACAGGTCTGGGTCCAGGCATGAGCTCACTAGCCTCAGCTGGGCTTATACAACTCTCCACCTAGTTGTATAAGTCGGCGTAAAGCCTGAATCTGGGCGAAATATATCTACCCCCCTGGATGCAACCAGGTGACTTTACCTTCCTGCTGTCACATACCCCCCCTCTTGTTTTAACCTCGGGGTTGGAACACCAGCAATCAGGCATTCATGTACTCGAGACAAAGCATCCACATTCCCCATTTGAATGCCAGGGCGATGCTTTACTGTGAAGTTGAATTCCTGGAGGGCCAGGAACCACCTATTCACTCTTCTATTTGTTTCCTTGTTTTGAGCCATCCACTTTAACGGAGCGTGATCCGTAACCATGTCAAAGTGCCTACCTAGCAGGTAGTACCGAAGGGAATCTAGAGCCCACTTCAACGCTAAACACTCCTTTTCAATGGTGGCGTAATTTACCTCATGGGACTTCAACTTCCTGCTGAGGTAAATGACTGGGTGCTCTTCCCCGTTCCAGACCTGGAACAATACTGCTCCTAACCCCACATCTGACGCATCACTTTGTACGACAAAGTCTTTAGAGAAGTCGGGTGAGTACAACACTGGCTGGCTACATAAGGCTTGTTTCAAGAATTGGAATGCTGCCTCAGCCTCGGGGGTCCATTTAATCATGACCGACCCTTTCCCCTTCGTTAGGTTGGTTAGGGGCACAGCCTTAGAAGCAAAGTGGGGAATGAATCGCCGATAATACCCAGCGATTCCCAGAAAGGCTCGTACCTGCTTCTTGCTGTTGGGACGTGGCCAACTCTGGATGGCCTCGACTTTGTTGAGTTGGGGTTTTATTACTCCCCTCCCAATGGTGTACCCAAGATATTTGGCCTCCTCCTGCCCAATGGTACACTTCTTGGGGTTAGCCGTAAACCCCGCTTCCCGAACAGAGTCCAGGACTGCTTGCACTTTTGGCAGATGTGAGGCCCAATCTGTGCTATGGACAATTACGTCATCCAGGTAAGCCGCAGCATACTTCCGATGGGGCCTCAGCATCTGGTCCATTTTCCGCTGGAATGTGGCCGGCGCATTCTGTAACCCGAACGGCATTCTTTTATATTGGAACGCCCCGTCTGGGGTTACAAATGCGGTTTTCTCTTTGGCCAATTTGGCCAGGGGGATTTGCCAATACCCTTTTGTGAGGTCAAGAGTCGTCATGTATCGGGCTGTTCCCAGCCGGTCGATCAACTCATCTATACGTGGCATGGGGTAGGTGTCAAATTTTGTAACTTTGTTCAACTGACGAAAATCGTTACAAAATCGCCAGCTCCCATCCGGTTTAGGCACCAACACAATGGGACTAGACCAATCACTTTGGGACTCCTCTATCACCCCTAAGTTCAGCATTTTCTGTACTTCCTCCCGTATTGCCTCCCGTCGGGCCTCTGGGATCCGATAGGGTTTTAACTTCACCCTTTCACCGGGCGGGGTAATGATGTCATGCTCTACCCCAAATGTTTGTCCCGGCAGCTCAGAGAATACCTCCTTGTTGCGAAGCACAAACTCCTTAACCTCCTGTTGTTGGGGTTGTGACAAGGTGGCTGCTATTCCAACCTCAGGAATCACGCAACCAGTTTGAGCTGGTGACCAAGTGTCTGCGACTAGGGACTCTCTATCCCTCCAGGCTTTCAACAGATTAACGTGATAGATCTGTTCGGGCTTTCGCCTTCCTGGTTGTCTGACCTTGTAATTCACTTCGCTCACTTTCTCCATTATCTCGTAGGGGCCTTGCCATTTGGCAAGGAATTTACTTTCAACCGTAGGGACAAGTACCAGTATCCTATCCCCCGGGGAAAAGGTACGGGTCTTGGCTCCACGGTTGTACACTCTCTGCTGTGCTAACTGCGCTTGGGCCAAATGTTCCTTCACGATGGGCATTACCTGTGCAATTCGGTCTTGCATCAGGGCGACATGCTCAATCACACTCCTGTGGGGAGAACTCTCACTTTCCCAAGTTTCCTTGGCAATATCCAACAGCCCTCTTGGGTGTCTCCCATACAGTAACTCAAAGGGGGAGAATCCCGTAGAGGATTGGGGCACCTCCCTAATAGCAAACATCAGATAAGGAAGTAGACAGTCCCAATCCTTTCCATCTCTATCCACCACTTTCTTCAACATTTGTTTTAGGGTTTTGTTGAATCTTTCAACCAGCCCATCGGTTTGGGGGTGATACACAGATGTACGTAATTGCGTCACTTTGAACAATTTACACAGCTCCTTCATAACCCGGGACATAAAGGGTGTACCTTGGTCCGTAAGCAGTTCTTTACAAATACCCACCCGGCTAAACACAAGAGATAGCTCTTTGGCTATGGTTTTGGCCGAGGTATTTCGGAGAGGGATCGCTTCTGGATAACGGGTGGCATAGTCCATTATAACTAATATGTACTGGTGCCCCCTAGCGGACTTGATTATAGGACCTACCAAATCCATGGCGATCCTCTCAAACGGGACCTCAATGATGGGTAGAGGGACCAGCGGGCTACGGAAATGTGGCATCGGGGCCGACCTCTGACACACAGGGCAGGAGGAACAATACTTTTCTATGTCCTTCATCACCCCCGGCCAATAGAATCTCTGTAATACCCTCTCTCGGGTTTTCTCTGTCCCCAGATGACCTCCAAGAATGTGCCCATGGGCCAACTCCAACACCAACTTCCTGTAAGGTTTGGGCACCACAAGCTGCTCAACGGTTTCTTCTGCCCTTTTTGCCACCCGATACAGTAGGTCCTTCTCTACGCTGAAGTATGGGTAAGTGCAGGTATTATCTGGGTTCACTAACTCGCCATCTATTTTCACTACGTTTTCCCGTGCCTTTATTAGGGCGGGGTCTTTCAACTGTTCTGTGGCAAAGTTTTCCCTGTGAACCTCAAGATCAGAAATCTCCACAGACGGTAGGTTTTCGTCTGAGGAGGTGGGCTCCTCTCCAGTTTCTTGAGTCTCCCCTGCCAATACTGATAAGGGAAATTCCGGAGAGTCCTCACCACTCTCAGGGGAGTTCTGGCTATCACATTCCTGGTACATAGGGGCACCAGTGGGGGGCTCAGGATCATCCCACAGTTCCCAGAACTTCGGAAAATCCCTTCCCACAATGGCGTCATACGGTAACTGAGATACTAAGCCCACTGGATGAGAGAGGGTACCTTTGGGGGTCTCGAAACACACTGTAGTCACTGGATACTCTCGGGTGTCCCCATGCACACAAATAACAGCTACCTTGCTATTCCCAGAGACCTCTGTTTTGACTAACTCAGCCTTTATCAGGGTCACAAGGCTACCTGAATCCAGCAATACCACAACATTTCTACCATTAACACACATTTTGCATAAATGTTTCTCAGTTCCTCGAATGGCAGTGCATGCGACTGTCGCACACAGCGACTGACGTCTGCCCGTCAGAAAGTCACACTGCATGGGTTCCTCCACAACCGGGCAATTGGCTGCAATATGTCCCGCTTGCCGGCAGCGGTAGCAAACGATCCTTCTTGCCGCCTCTTGAGCCGCTGATTTCCCAGGCTGTTCTCGCCAAACTTGGGGTAGAGCTCCCACCCTCTCACTCTCTCCACCCTTACCCCTTGGAATCCTCTTATCCGCCCCTGGGGATGGTCTGGTCTTAGGGTGGAAAGTCCGAGTGTCTCTGGAAGAGGCCGTCAGGTTCTCTGTAGCCAAGTATTTCTCCACACGATCCACAAGACCATCGGCCGTCTCTGGGTCTCCATGGCTTACCCACTTTTGGATGGCAGTAGGAAGAGCTCTCAAAAACCGATCCATTACAACACGTTCCACAATCTTTGGTGCGGACAAAGTCTCTGGCTGTAGCCACTTTCTGCTCAGGTGAATGAGATCATACATTTGAGACCTGGGGGGTTTTCCAAGCTGGAAAGTCCAGTTATGCACACGCTGAGCCCGGACAGCCTGGGTGACACCCAGCCTTGCCAATATTTCAGCTTTTAGCATCACATAGTCTTTTGCTTGGTCAGGCTCTAGGTCATAGTAAGCTTTCTGCGATTCACCAGTTAACAGAGGAGCCACCAGTCCAGCCCACTGCTCCTCAGGCCACTTTTCTCTTTCAGCAGTCCTTTCAAATGTGGTCAAAAATACCTCTGGATCATCCTCTCCAGTCATTTTTGTCAGTAAACGACTCACCCCAAAGGACGCGGTATTAGTGGGACGGCTTTCCTCACTGGTCTGCGGACGTTGCTGCATTACTGCTTCCATTTGTTGTAGTCTCTGCTCTTGCTTCTGTAACAGGTCTATGAAGCGGGCCTCAGATTGCTGCTGGGCTTGTTGCTGAGCTTCCAGACTCTGTTGGTGAGCTTGCTGCTGGGCTGCAAGGCTCTGTTGATGAGCTTGCTGCTGGGCTGCGAAGTTCTGTTGTTGAGCTGCAAGGCTCTGTTGATGAGCTGCAAGGCTCTTTTGCAAACCTGCATTTGTCTGCTGTTGATTGGCATTTGCTAGAGCCAGCTGCTTCAGTATCTCCTCCATGCTGGCTTAAAAAAAACTGCCCGCATTCTCCACCAACTGTGAGGGGGTTAGCTCGGCAGCGGGTGTGTGTGACCCCCGGGATGGGCTCCCCACACAAAAACAGGCCCAGCAAACGGAGGTTGTGGTTTTCAAAATCAAAAAAAAGGTGCGGTTTATTTTCTATTTACAGTGACAAAACACAGCAAAGCCAAAAGAAACATAAACAAAATAAATCCTGGTCAACTTGACCTCTGACTAAACATACAGGTTTCCTAACTAACAACTGGGATCAGCCTAGTGCTGTCCTAGTCTCTAAGTCCCTGGTTTTAAATGTCCAAGCAAATAGCCACACAGGCTTTGTCTCACCGCACAGGGGTTCACTCTCCCTAGACAGTCCACACAGGTCTGGGTCCAGGCATGAGCTCACTAGCCTCAGCTGGGCTTATACAACTCTCCACCTAGTTGTATAAGTCGGCGTAAAGCCTGAATCTGGGCGAAATATATCTACCCCCCTGGATGCAACCAGGTGACTTTACCTTCCTGCTGTCACAATATATATATATATATATATATCTACACACACACACACAAACAGCAAAGCTTTATAATTCACCTTTTTATTTAGGTGTGCTATTTATGGTGCACATGGGGAAGAAAGAATTCTTGGTATAACATTACCATACAGTGTCTCACAAAAGTCAGTACACCCCTCACATTTTTGTAAATATTTTATTAGAACTTTTCATGTCACAACACTAAAGAAATGACACTTTGCTACAATGTAAAGTAGTGAGTGTACAGATTGTATAACAGTGTAAATTTGCTGTCCCCTCAAAATAACTCAACACACAGCCATTAATGTCTAAACCGCTGGCAACAAAAGTGAGTACACCCCTAAGTGAAAAATTGGGCCAAAAAATTGACCAATTAGCCATTTTCCCTTCCCGGTGTCATTTGACTCGTTGGTGTTACAAGATCTCAGGTGTGAATTGGGGGAAGGTGTGTTAAATTTGGGGTTATCGCTCTCTATCTCTCATACTGGTCACTGGAAGTTCAACATGGCCCCTCATGGCAAAGAACTCTCAGAGGATCTGAAAAAAAAATTGTTGCTCTACATAAAGATGGCCTAGGCTATAAGGAGATTGCCAAGACCCTGAAACTGAGCTGCAGCATGGTGGCCAAGACCATACAGCAGTTTAACAGGACAGGTTCTACTCAAAACTGGCCTCGCCATGGTCGACCAAAGAAGTTGAATGCACGTGCTCCAAGTCATATCAGAGGTTGTCTTTGGGAAATAGACATATGAGTGCTGCCAGCAGTGCTGCAGATGTTGAAGGGGTAGGGGGCCAGCCTGTCAGTGCTCAGACCATACGCCGCACGCTGCATCAAATTGGACTGCATGGCTGTCATCCCAGAAGAAAGCCTATTCTAAAGATGATGCACAAGAAAGTCCACAAACAGTTTGCTGAGGACAAGCAGACTAAGGACATGGATTACTGGAACCATGTGCTGTGGTCTGATGAGACCAAGATAAACTTATTTGGTTCAGATGATGTCAAGAGTGTGTGGTGGCAACCAGGTGAGGAGTACAAAGACAAGTGTGTCTTGCCTACAGTCAAGCATGGTGGTGGGAGTGTCATGATCTGGGGCTGCATGAGTGCTGCCGGCACTGGGGAGCTACAGTTCATTGAGGGAACCATGAATGCCAACATGTACTGTGACATACTGAAGCAGAGCATGATCCCCTCCCTTCAGAGACTGGGCCGTAGGGTAGTATTCCAACATGATAACGACCCCAAACACACCTCCAAGATGACCACTGCCTTGCTAAAGAAGCTGAGGGTAAAGGTGATGGACTGGCCAAGCATGTCTCCAGACCTAAACCCTATTGAGCATCTGTGGGGCATCCTCAAATGGAAGGTGGAGGAGCGCAAGGTCTCTAACATCCACCAGCTCCGTGATGTCATCATGGAGGAGTGGAAGAGGACTCCAGTGGCAACCTGTGAAGCTCTGGTGATCTCCATGCCCAAGAGGGTTAGGGCAGTGCATGGAAAATAATGGTGGCCACACAAAATATTGACACTTTGGGCAAAATTTGGACATTTTCACTTAGATGTGTACTCACTTTTGTTGCCAGTGGTTTAGACATTAATGGCTGTGTGTTGAGTTATTTTGAGGGGACAGCAAATCTACACTGTTATACAAGCTGTACACTCACTACTTTACATTGTAGCAAAGTGTCATTTCTTCAGTGTTGTGACATAAAAAGATATAATAAAATATTTACAGAAATGTGAGGGGTGTACTCACTTTTGTGAGATACTGTACAGTGGGTACGGAAAGTATTCAGACCCCCTTAAATTTTTCACTCTTTGTTATATTGCAGCCATTTGCTAAAATAATTTAAGTTCATTTTTTTCCTCATTAATGTACACACAGCACCCCATATTGACAGAAAAGCACAGAATTGTTGATATTTTTGCAGACTTATTAAAAAAGAAAAACTGAAATATCACATGGTCCTAAGTATTCAGACCCTTTGCTGTGACACTCATATATTTAACTCAGGTGCTGTCCATTTCTTCTGATCATCCTTGAGATGGTTCTACACCTTCATTTAAGTCCAGCTGTGTTTGATTATACTGATTGGACTTGATTAGGAAAGCCACACACCTGTCTATATAAGACCTTACAGCTCACAGTGCATGTCAGAGCAAATGAGGATCATGAGGTCAAAGGAACTGCCTGAAGAGCTCAGAGACAGAATTGTGGCAAGGCACAGATCTGGCCAAGGTTACAAAAAAAATTCTGCTGCACTTAAGGTTCCTAAAAGCAAAGTGGCTTCCATAATCCTTAAATTGAAGACATTTAGGACGACCAGAACCCTTCCTAGAGCTGGCCGTCCGGCCAAACTGAGCTATCGGGAGAGAAGAGCCTTGGTAAGAGAGGTAAAGAAGAACCCAAAGATCACTGTGGCTGAGCTCCAGAGATGCAGTCGGGAGATGGGAGAAAGTTGTAGAAAGTCAACCATCACTGCAGTCCTCCACCAGTCAGGGCTCTATGGCAGAGTGGCCCGACGGAAGCCTCTCCTCAGTGCAAGACACATGAAAGCCTGCATGGAGTTTTCTAAAAAACACCTGAAGGACTCCAAGATGGTGAGAAATAAGAATCTCTGGTCTGATGAGACCAAGATAGAACGTTTTGGCCTTAATTCTAAGCTGTATGTGTGGAGAAAACCAGGCACTGCTCATCACCTGTCCAATACAGTCCCAACAGCGAAGCATGGTGGTGGCAGCATCATGTTGTGGGGGGGGGGTTCAGCTGCAGGGACAGGATGACTGGTTGCAGATGAATGCGGCCAAGTACAGGGATATCCTGGACGAAAACCTTCTCCAGAGTGCTCAGGACCTCAGACTGGGCCGAAGGTTTACCTTCCAACAAGACAATGACCCTAAGCACACAGCTAAAATAACGAAGGAGTGGCTTCACAACAACTCCGTGACTGTTCTTGAATGGCCCAGCCAGAGCCCTGACATAAACCCAATTGAGCATCTCTGGAGAGACCTAAAAATGTCCGTCCACCAACGTTTACCATCCAACCTGACAGAACTGGAGAGGATCTGCAAGGAGGGATGGCAGAGGATCCCCAAATCCAGGTGTGAAAAACTTGTTGCATCTTTCCCAAAAAGACTCATCAAAAGGGTGCAAATACTAAATACTGAGCAAAGGGTTTGAATACTTAGGACCATGTGATATTTCAGTTTTTATTTTTTAATAAATCTGCAAAAATGTCAACAATTCTGTGTTTTTCTGTCAATATGGGGTGCGGTGTGTACATTAATGGGGGAAAAAAATGAACTTACCGTATATACTCGAGTGTAAGCCGACCCGAGTATAAGCCGAGGTACCTAATGTTACCACAAAAAACTGGGAAAACTTACTGACTCTAGTATAAGCTGAGGGTCAACAATGCCCATTTGCATGCCTCACTGTGCCCATTGCAACTTCACTAAGCCCATTGTCACTGCCCATCGCCATCTTACTGTGCCAATCCTCACTGTTCCCATCCTTACTGTGCCCATCCTCACTGTTCCTCACTGTTCCCATCCTCACTGTTCCTCACTGTTCCTCACCTCACTGTTCCTCACCTCACTGTTCCTCACCTCACTGTTCCTATCCTCACTGTTCCTATCCTCACTGTTCCTCACCTCACTGTTCCTCACCTCACTGTTCCTCACCTCACTGTTCCTCACCTCACTGTTCCTATCCTCACTGTTCCTATCCTCACTGTTCCCTAGCTCACTGTTTAAATTGAACATTGTAAATTGTACCTGAAAAAATATTGAGAGGCTGCGGCGTCCATCGTTTAAAACTCGCGGTCTCTTCCTCTTCCCTTCCGTGATAGGCGTTTTCTAAGCAGACACAGTTCCGCCTATCACAAACGTTCTCTCATCCTCAGTTTCCCAGCAGACGTCTGTGATTGGCGGAACACTGAACACAGTGTCTGCTGGGATGGGTGAGGATCAGAGAACGTTCGTGATAGGCGATTCTCAGCAGACAATCTCCGCCTATCACGGAAGGGACCAGGAAGAGACCGCGAGATTTAAACGATAGACGCCGCAACCTCGCAACTTTTTTTCAGGTACAATTTACAATGTTAAATTTCGCTGACTCGAGTATAAGCCGAGGGGGGGGACTTTCAGCCCAAAAAAAGGGCTGAAAATCTCGGCTTATATTTGAGTATATACGGTAAATGATTTTAGCAAATGGCTGCAATATAACAAAGTGTGAAAAATGTAAGGGGGTCTGAATACTTTCCATACCCACTGTATATAATAAGACATGCCAAAAGTTTATGCGTGTGTTAAACAATCACATAATTAATCATAAATGTATGCCAGAGCATTCAACATTGAGGGGATTAGTTATAAAAGGGGATGTTTTTAATCATGTATGGATAACTTTTTAAATGATGATAGTTACTTTTTTTTGCATTTCTTTTTTTTTTATTCGGTGGGAACCTGGTCCCGATCCAGAACCTCTCATACACCTCTGTAATAACAAGTCATCGTATTGCTATCACAATAAACCACATCCTTTAGGATCACTCACCTTTACTCTGCCAACCAATCAATTGGGCATAATGGCACACTTTGCATAGTGTACTTTATTTAGCCCATAGAAGAATGTCCTTACTGTAAAAGTGCTGCCTGATTGTGATTGTTCCTTGAGTCAAAGGCTCCCAGTCCTCCTATGCAACAGTGTTTGACCCATCTAGAACCTTATAGATCAGTGATTCTCAACCAGGGTTCCTCCAGAGGTTGCTAGGGGTTCCTTCAGCATTGGGCAATTTCTGCCTCTCAGATACGTTCCCACTGACACCATTGATCTTTTTAGCTATCTGTAAGGAGGTAATTCTTCCCAATGACCACAATTGTAAGGACCATTCTTCCCACTGACCATCACACTAATGTATCATGAGTTGTAGATTTCTAATTTTTAGCGGGGGTTCCCTGAGACCGAAGAACTATTTCAAGGGTTTCTCTGTGTTGAAAGGGTTGAGAAAGGCTGTTATAGACTGAACCATTAATGTTTGTATGTGTACAGTGCTGAAAAAGTACATATTAATATACCACATCTATACAGAAATTCTACTTACTGCCTGCATTGTTTCACACTGCTGTGATCTTTTACAGTTATGGATCATGTCAGCTTTTGGAGATCATCCTCAATATACAAATGGTCTGGAACAGGACTACTATGGATCTTCTGCATGGTTTTCCATTCTCAACTTCGGACTTCCTCTGTCTGTTTTCTACAGGATGCACAGTGTAGGAGGGCTGTTAGAGGTCTATCTTACTACCTAATTATTCCTTATTAAGATATCAAAGACACTAATCTTCTGATGGACATTATATTTGTATGATATTTTGGCTGTAAATAAATGTTTTAGCTGTGAAACCAAATCATGGTTAAAAAAAATAAATTAAAAGAAAACATTGCGTTCTTCAAAAATGCAATACAGTATATAAAAATTTCTACACAAGACATTTTATAATTTAATGTTATTAAAAATGAACTTTCTCCTGCATCTCAAAAACGATGTACATACAGAGGAGAGGTGTGGCTCCTCAACCCACTCAAATATTAAGTGGCATATACAATTCACATACAGTATGTCAAAGGAAAAGATCTATAAGCCGCACATCATGAACCAGACCCATGTGCATGAAGTGAGATGATTGGCAGCTTCAGCCAGGCCACGCCTCCAAGGCCCTTGGAGCTTAATCATGGGGATGGGAGACAGTCCACATAGCAACCCTACATACACCCAAGAATCTTTCTTGGTGCTAAATTCCAAATTATTTTCCCACTGGATGATGACAGGAGTGCACCAAAATAAAAAAAACTCCACACGTGCCCATTTACGACATCAAATGTATGACGAAACGCGTAGAATGGAGCGACACGCTGACATCACCGTTATACCTGTGTCCCAGAAAGACAGAGTTTATGTATGTGTGCCTGCCTCAACATATGAATTAATGTTTTTCACTACAATCTTGTAAGTGCAACTTATATTTTAGTTTATTAAAGTTTTGGAGATTTTACACTATGTGGAGTCTTTTCTATTTTGGTGCACTCCTGTGATCATCCTATGAGGAGGATCGATGTTCCAATTTAGAAGATTGACTGGATTTAAAGGCCCTGGCTGGGTATGGAGCCACAGGCGTTTTTAACCTTTTTTAATGAGAGGTCCATGTAATCTAGTAAGCAAGCCCCTTTTCAGCCTTTTTGTGGTGTTAACTCACAGGAACAGTCTTCAAGGTGTTGGACGGTGGTGAAGGCTCCATGCAGACTGAAGCTCATAAATGGAAGTTTTTGGGAGTTTGGGTGTTTTTTTTAACAGCCCATAAACTCCCCTCTATGTTATCCTATGTGTTCATGGATGTTTTTGGACGTTTATCAGCAGGGGAGTTTATGAGCTGTTGCCTGAATGCCCTAAAATCTCATATAAGAGCAGTCCTAAAAATGTCAGACACCGGTAAAAGCTGTTAAATGCAGTTTGACGCTCTAAACAGAGCATTAGGCCTTGTCAGGCGTTCCTCGGCCTCTATGCAAAATCAGTGGTTCCCTATGGAAGCTCATTAATTTGAATAGAAGTCGCACCAGAAGTCGGATTATGATGATCCGACTTGTGGTGCGACTTGTGTGCTGAGGATGAAGGGGAACCCCCGTCAAAATGAAAAAAAAATTGGCGTGGGGTTCCCCCCTCAGGCGATACCAGACCCTTCGATCTGTTATGGATTGTAAGGGGAACCCCCCACGCGTCCCCCCAAAATCCATACCAAACCTTTATCTGAGCACGCAGCCCGGCAGGTCAGTATGGGGGGGGATGAGCGAGCGCTCTCCCTCCTGGACCATACCAGGCCACATGCCCTCAACATGACGGGTAAGTGCTTTTTGGGCAGGGGGCCTTGCGACCCTCACCCTAAAACACCTTGTCCCCATGTTGATGAGGACAAGGGCTTCTTCCCAACAACCCTGGCCGGTGGTTGTCAGGGTCTGCAGGCGGAGTCTTATCGGTATCTGGAAGACCCCTTTAAGAAGATGGGCCCCAGATCCCGGCCCCCCACCCTACCCTATGTGATTGAGTATGGGGTACCCCTACCCATTCACCTAAAAAAAAGTGTCACAAAATAAACACTGTACACAGGTTTTTAAAGTATTTTATTGAGGCAGCTTCGGCATCTCTTCCAATTTCTTCTCCCCTCTCTGGTTCCTCTCCTCTTTGCGCGGTCTTTTTCCTCTTCTGCCAGGTCTTCTCTCTCAGCTGTCTTCTCACTCTTTTGCTGGGTCTTCTCCAATGTCTTCTCACTCTTTTGCCGGGTCTTCTCCGCTGTCTTCTGGCTCTTCTGCCGGGTCTTCTCTGCTGTCTTCTCCCTCTGTTCTTCTTCCGATGTTGATTTGAGGTGATCTCCCGATGTAATGCTGGGTCTGCTGTGTGCAATGACTTATATTGGCATGGGGCGGGACCACCCACCGATGTCATCTGGAGGCCAACCCCCTTGTGACATCATTGTCCCATCATGTCCTGGGTGGTGACGTCATACGGAGGCGGGGCTTCTGGGTGACATCAGCGGGTGGCCCCGCCCCATGCCAATATAAGTCATTACAAACGACGGACCCAGCATTAAATCGAGAGATCTCGTTGGGTCAACATCGGAAGAAGAACAGAGGGAGAAGACAGCAGAGAAGACCCAGCAAAAGAGAGAGAAAACAGTGGAGAAGACCCGGCAAAAGAGTGAGAAGACAGCGGAGAGGGAAGACCCGGCAGAAGAGGGAGAATACAGCGCAGAGAGGAGAAGAACTAATGCATTCCAAACTCAAATTTCACAGCTGCAAATGAAGGCGAGGCACTGCGCCCCCACACGTTGTACAAGATGGGAAACATTGTTTGGTTCTCTATCTTTGGATTGGAGATGCAGGAATTGGGGCTGATCTGAGGAATGGAGGTACAGGAATTGGGCTGATCTGAGGACTGGAGGTACAGGAATTGGGGCTGATCTGAGGACTGGAGGTGCAGGAATTGGGGCTGATCTGAGAACTGGAGGTGCAGGAATTAGGGCTGATCTGAGGACTGGATTTTCAGAAATTGGGGCTGATCTGAGGACTGAAGGTACAGGAATTGGGGCTGATCGCTGATCTGAGGACTGGAGGTGCAGAAATTGGGGCTGATCCGAGGACTGGAGTTACAGGAACTGGGGCTGATCTGAGGACTGGAGGTGCAGAAATTTGGGCTGATCTGAGGCCTGAAGGGACAGGAATTGGGGCTAATCTGAGGACTGGAGTTACAGGAATTGGGGCTGATCTGAGGACTGGAGGTACAGGAATTGGGGCTAATCTGAGGACTGGAGGTACAGGATTTGGGGCTGATCTAAGGACTGGATGTACAGAAATTGGGGCCAATCCGAGGACTGGAGTTACAGGAATTGGGGCTGATCTGAGGACTGGAGGTACAGGAATTGGGCCTGATCTAAGGACTGGAGGTACAGGATTTGGGGCTGATCTGAGGACTGGAGGTACAGGAATTGGGGTTGATCAGAGGACTGGAGATGCAGGAATTGGGGCTGATCTGAGGGGTGAAATTGCAGGATGTTCATTTCTTACTATTACTCAAGTAGTTTACAGCATTTGCTTTATAAAAGCAAGTGTGAAGTTGACATTTTTTTTATAAAACCGGCACTCTCTTTGAAAACATTATTCGGCACACGGTAGGTTGCCTATCCCTGTCCTATACTGTAAAAATAACAAGCATTAGACAAGGGATGTTTAATGTCTACAGGAACCTTACATGAGTGTTTTGCTTCATCTATCTAGAAATTATCTGCAGCTGTATATGAAAAAACACAGTAGACTTACCAGGGAACCTATGATGGTTTAAGATCAGCTTGTAAGGCGGCCCGCAAATTGGCTGTAAGTTAGCACCAAACCATGCAAGTCCTTGCCCCATTTCTTCTTGGATAGGACAATTTCCCACGTGCTGGTAGATGGATCCCTTTGCCATATTGTGCCAAATTCCTGGCCCCTCATGACATCCCTGGTCACATGCCTTAATATTCAAGAATAAAGGAATGTCTACACATGAGAATATTTTCTGAACCTTACTGTAGCTTTTCAAATATGGCCGTGACATCTATTGTCACATTGACATACTGACAGAATTCTTCAGCGCGTAATGCCATACACAAGAGCAGACCTTCTGTACCTGTCATTTGGGTGGGGAATGCCAGCACATCATTTGTAAGCCATCTTCCACTTGCACTACATTTTCTCCTTGGGAGCACCACAGTATTGGAACCACTTCCCCATGTATACTAAGTCCACATCATTTAGCTTTAGATGTATGCGGTTCGTTTTGTTCCGAAAAAAAATTCGGATGTATCCAAATTTCCGATTTACAATAGTAATGAATTTCAACTAATCTGAAATAACGAAACAAAATTCAGGTCGAATTTCAAAATCAAATTGAAAAACAAGAATAGAGTAAAATAAAATAGAAGATAAAGGAATATAATAGAAATAGAAAAGAAAAAAAAAGGATAGAGTAAAACAGAACAGAATACAAAATAAAAGAATAGCATAAAATATAATAGAAAATAAACAAATAGAATATAATAGAAAATGATAGAATAAAAAAAAAGATAAGGTATACAACAGAACAGAATAGAATAGAATAGAATAGAAAAGAACAGAATAAAATAGAAAATACGGGAATTGAATAGAAAATAAAAGAATAGGGTAGAAAATACCTTACCACTGCCACTGATACTCCCTACCACTGCTGCCACTGATCCCATCCCTCCCATCACCACTGCCACTGAACCCCCCCTCACCAACACAGCTGCCACTGATCCCACCCTCCTCAGCACCACCGCTGCCACTGATCTCCTCTCCCCCCTATCACTGCTGCCACTGATCCCCCTCACCACCACAGCTCCCACTGATCCCGCCCCCCTCACCATCACCGCTGCCACTGATCTCATCCCCCCCATTACCGTTGCCACTAATCCCCCCCTCATCATCACTCCCACTAATCCCCCCCTCACCACCACCACTGCCACAGATCCCATTCCCCTCACCACCACAGCTGTCACTGATCCCACCCCACTCACCACTGATCCCACCACCACCGCTGCAATTGATTCAATTGCAGGAACCAATGCCCTATATGGGTCTCCCTGCAACAGCTGAAAGAAAGCAGGAGGGGGAGGAGAAGAAGTCAGCTTTTAGCTGCTGCAGGGAGACCCAAACAGGGAATCGGTTCCTGTAATTTTCCCCCCGCCACACAAGTGAACCCCTTTTTCCTCCTGCTGCCTGGGCCCCCCTGCTGAACTGATGGGGCTTGGGCCCCATACATGAGGCCCATACCCAGATCACTCCGCTTGGCCCCGCTTCCCAGCCAAGGGGGAATCGGGGGCGGCAAAATTATGTTTCGCTTAGGATGTCAAAAATCCTTGCACCAGCCCTGCTAGCTATAGCATAACTGCACCTGCTTACAAGCTTTTTTTTTTTTATTTATTTTTTATTTAAATGTACAAGTCTTTAAAGTGATGTTTTATGCGTTTTTATGTAAAGTCTTTATTTTACAAATAAATATTTATTACAAGGTAAAGGCAGTGTATTCTGTATTTTTTAAAGAGTAACTTTAGGCATAGACCTAAATATCTGAAGCTTAAAGGAGTATTAAACTCTCTAAACTGCCTCCAGCAGGATATTAATTAGGTTGTTTTTTTACAAATAAATATCTGAGTCCACCTGTGTGTAATTTAATCTCAGTATGAATACAGCTGTTCTGTGAAGCCCTCAAAGATTTGTTAGAGAACCTTAGTGAACAGACAGCATTATGAAGGTATCCAAGACCCTTATCCGAGCATGCAGCCCGGCAGGTCAGGAAAGGGATGGGACGAGTGAGCGCCCCCCCTTCCTGAACCATACCAGACCATATGCCCACAACATGGGGGGGTGCTTTGGGGCGCTGGGTCTCTGCGCCCCTGCACCCCAAAGCACCTTGCACCCATGTTGATGGGGACAAGGGCCTCTTTCCGACAACCCTAGGCTGTGGTTGTCGGGTTCTGCGGGCGGGGCTTATCAGAATCCAGAAGCCCTCTTTAACAAGGGGGCCCCCAGATCCCAGCCTCCGCCCTATGTGAATTGAGTACCGCCCGGTGCATGATGGGTCAGTGACATCACGAGGGGGCGGGGTCTCCAGATGATGTCATTTTTAATAAAGGACTTATCAAAAACTGTCTATTGACTTTTGTCACACTACACTTCTTTTTTTGGTGAATGGGTAGGAGTACAATGTACCCCATACTCATTTACATAGGGGGGAGGCCGGGATCTGGGGCCCCCTTGTTAAAGGGGGCTTCTGGATTCTGATAAGCCCCCACCCGAGACCCCGACAGCCACCGGCCAGGGTTGTCGGAAAGAGGCCCTTGTCCCCATCAACATGGGGGCAGGGTGCTTTGGGGTGGGCGGACACAGAGCCCCCGCCCCAAAGCACCCCCCCATGTTGAGGGCATGCGGTCTGGTACGGTTCAGAAGGGGGGGCGCTTGCTCGTCCCCTCCCATTTCTGACCTGCCTGGCTGCATGCTCGGATAAGGGTCTGGTATGGATTTTGAGGGTGACCCCATGCCATTTTCTTTAAAAATGTTGGCGTGGGGGGGTACTCTCTGAATCTATACTAGACCCCACGCTGTTTTTTTTCCCCAACTTTTTTTTTCCCGGCAATTCTTCTTTTTTACATTCAGCTGTCAGCCGGGAAGCCTGCCTACAGCTGATGACTCATCGGTTGTTAAGGACATGGCGGGCGGCTTCCTGGCCCCCTCCTTAGCAACCAGCTATATACAGTGTAACAAAAAAACGCAAAATGCAAATTGCATAAAAATCGCGGTAAAAAAAATGCAAAAGGCACTGCAGAAACGCTTAAAAGCAACATGCATAGATGTGAATTGAGCCTTAAAGGCCCGTACACACGATACGAAATTCGGAAGTAAAATTTTGTCCGATGAATGATCTGCTAATTTTCGGATCGTTAGTACGGTGCTTTCGACAGCCGATTCCGATTTTTCGTACGACAAAAGCTGGATGTGCAGACTATGAAATTTTTGTCGGGTGTGAACTCAACGTCCGATTTTATTTTAATTAGTACGGTCTTCGTACAAAAAAACTATTCAACACATTATGTCACTTCTGAAGTTGTATTCTGTCGTACGAGAATTTTCGTATGGTGAGCAGGGATGAGCCGAACACCCCCCTGTTCGGTTCGCACCAGAACCTGCCAACAGACAAAATGTTCGTGTAAACTTTAGAACCCTATTAAATACAATGGACTCGAACGTTCGAAATCTAAAGTGTTAATTATAAAGGCTAATATGCAAGTTATTGTCCTAAAAAGTGTTTGGGGACCTGGGTCCTGCCCCAGGGGACATGTATCAATGCAAAAAGAAGTTTTAAAAACGGCCGTTTTTTCGGAAGCAGTGATTTTAATAATGCTTAAAATGAAAAAATAAAAGTGAAATATTCCTTTAAATTTCATACCTGGGGGGTGTGTATGATATGCCTGTGAAGTGGCGCATGTTTCCCGTGCTTAGAACTGTCCCTGCAAAAAATGTCATTTTTGAAAGAAAAAAATGCATTTAAAACTCACTCGCGGCTATTAATGAATTGTCGGCTCCCGGCAATACATACAAAAGTCATTGATAAAAAAAAAAAGCGTGGGGGTTCCCCAGAATTCAATTACCAGGCCCTTCAGGTCTGGAATGGATATTAAGGGGAACCCCGCCGCAAATTTAAAAAAAAATTGACGTGGGGTTCCCCCAAATATCCATTCCAGGCCCTTCAGATCTGGCATGGATTTTAAGGGGAACTCCACCCCAAATTTAAAAAAAAATGGTGTGGAGTCCCCCTAAAAATCCATACCAGACCCCTTATCCGAGCACGCAACCTGGCCGGCCGCAGGGGAAAAGGGGGGGACGAGAGAGCGCCCCCCCTCCCTCCTGAACCGTACCAGGCCACATGCCCTCAACATGGGGAGGATGTCCCCATGTTGATGGGGACAAGGGCCTCATCCCCACAACCCTTAGCCGGTGGTTGTGGGGGTCTGCGGGCGGGGGGCTTATCGGAATCTGGAAGACCCCTTTAACAAAGGGGACCCCCAGATCCCGCCCCCCCTATGTGAATTGGTAAGGGGTACATTGTACCCCTACCATTTCACGAAGAAAGCGTAATTTTTTTTTTAAAAAACACACAAACACCTTGAAAAAGTTCTTTATTTAAAAAAAAAAAACATTCCAGCGGTGAAATCCAGTGTCCCGCGGCGATCCCGATGTCCAGCGGACCAGATGCGGAACATGAGAAGGGGCGAGTCTATACATGTATTACCAAAGTGAGAGCAGTTCCCCATCAGGTCCGCCCCCTCGGTATGTCGGACCCGGCTACGTCATTGGCTTGAGCGGGGAACTTCCTTCACTATGTAAATTTAAATTACACAGTGAAGGAAGTTCCCCGCTCAAGCCAATGACGTAGGCGGGTCCGACATACCGAGGGGGCGGACCTGATGGGGAACTGCTCTCACTTTGGTAATACATGTATAGACCCGCCCCTTCTCATGTTCCGCATCTGGTCCGCTGAGCGGACCTGATGGGGAACTTTAGAAGGGGCGGGTCTCTACATTTAAAATACTGAGAGGGAGTTCCCCATCAGGTCCGCTCAGGCACAACCAATGAAGGACAGCGCTGGACATCGAGATCGCCGCGGGACACTGGATTTCACCGCTGGAATGTTTTTTTTTATTATTTTAAATAAAGGACTTTTTCAAGGTGTTTGTGTGTTTTTTTAAACATTTTTTCACGCTTTCTTTGTGAAATGGTAGGGGTACAATGTACCCCTTACCAATTCACATAGGAGGGGGGCCGGGATCTGGGGGTCCCCTTTGTTAAAGGGGTCTCCCAGATTCCGATAAGCCCCCTGCCCGCAGACCCCCACAACCACCGGGCAAGGGTTGTGGGGATGAGGCCCTTGTCCCCATCAACATGGGGACATCCTCCCCATGTTGAGGGCATGTGGCTTGGTACGGTTCAGGAGGGAGGGGGGCCGCTCTCTCGTCCCCCCCTTTTCCCCTGCGGCCGGCCAGGTTGCGTGCTCGGATAAGGGGTCTGGTATGGATTTTTAGGGGGACTCCACGCCATTTTTTTTTTAATTTGGGGTGGAGTTCCCCTTAAAATCCATGCCAGATCTGAAGGGCCTGGAATGGATATTTGGGGGAACCCCACGTAATTGAATTCTGGGGAACCCCCACGCTTTTTTTTTTTTTTTTATCAATGACTTTTGTATGTATTGCCGGGAGCCGACAATTCATTAATAGCCGCGAGTCAGTTTTAAATGCATTTTTTTCTTTCAAAAATGACATTTTTTGCAGGGACAGTTCTAAGCACGGGAAACATGCGCCACTTTACATGCATATCATACACACCCCCCAGGTATGAAATTTAAAGGAATATTTCACTTTTATTTTTTCATTTTAAGCATTATTAAAATCACTGCTCCCGAAAAAACGGCCGTTTTTAAAACTTCTTTTTGCATTGATACATGTCCCCTGGGGCAGGATCCCGGTCCCCAAACACTTTTTAGGACAATAACTTGCATATTAGGCTTTATAATTAGCACTTTAGATTTCTCCCATAGATTTTTCGAATTTGCCGCAAACACCCCAATTTGTTCGCTGTTCGGCGAACGGGCGAACAGGCAATGTTCGAGTCGAACATGAGTTTGACTCGAACTCGAAGCTCATCCCTAATGGTGAGTAACCTCTTCACTTTTGACATGAGACTAGCATGCCACAACAAATGGACAAACGGTCGTCCGAAAATCTGATCGTGTGTACGAGGCTTTAGAGTGTTTTGCAAATCTATTTTGGTTAATTGGAGAGAACCCACCTCAGTGCGTTTGAGCCCTTCCTTTCGGTGCAAGACTGGAACACAAATTCTACTCTCTTGACAATGAAGGGCTGCCCTCACACCTAAAGAGTTATAGTTTGCTTTTCTCTGGGTCACAGACATTCCAGACCTGTGGTTTTCAAAGGATTATAAAATAGAGTTCAAAACTCTTCCCCCTATTTGTGCCTGAAGAGAAAAAAAATCTTATGATGGCTGAGCTATTTCCTATAGGCATACCTCCCAACATTTTGAGATGGGAATGAGGGACACCTATCAGCAAAAGTATGCAGGCATAGGACAAACCCCTTGCCACTCCCCCTTAAAGGGGAATTGTACAAAAAAACAAGATTGGTTAAACCCACAAGTGCTTTTTTTAACCACTACTATTCCTTTATATTGGCTTTTGGAATTTACAAATGAAACAATTTAGAAATCAGATGAAAGTTTTAGCGCTGGGAACACTTTTTGAAAGATAAAAAGTGCATTTTATATACATCTATATAGATCAGACCAAAATTAGGGACAAATGAGGAGGAAAGAGGGACAAATTGGGGACAGCTATGCTATAGGTATAAAATGTATAAAATGAAAACGAACATGTATACAGCCTATGCAGTTACTTCTTCAAATTTAGTTCTAGAGCTACATCTGCCGGCCAAGTAGCTATCCATATCCAGTGAGATGTGCTGACTTACCTGTTGGCTGCAACCACATTGGACTTTGAAATATCTGCACATCACCCTATGTAAACAAGAAGTTGGGAGAAGATCTGGACTTGTACTTCAGAGAAGATTTATTGGATACACATAACAGATAATGAACTGGGGTGGGAAAGTATTTATCCAAACCAGTTCCAGAACATAAAAAGCACGACACATACGAAGACAGCAAACATACAAATGCCACCCTGCCTATAAATGTCACAGTAATTAACTCAGCAATAAGAATAATAGATTACAGAGCAGACAGAGGACTGATTTGCAACCCAAATGTACACACCATCAATTCATATCCAGAGACTCATTTTTATAATGTAATACCATACATCTAGTTTCACATAGTTTCACATAGTCGTAGAGTGCCACTGAGTGTGGGATTTGCACACAGGATGTTTATCTCACCCTGAATAAAAAACCAGATAAAAACTAGTGTAGCGGGTATACACTTTTCTGTGTATTTAAAACTGGCAGAGACACCAGTGATGTGCAGTTCCCTGCAGCCCCACGGGTGGCGCTGTCGCCTTGGGCTGGGGTTGAACCATTGCTGTGTGCTGTGCTCCCTTTTTGTCCTCCCTCGGTAGCGGTTGTATGGTGGGGCGGGGAACCTGCCGTGCTTGCTGGGAGAGGGTATAAAGGGGCCGGCCATCTTTGTCACTGGGTCGAGTCCCAGGCACCTTCAGCCTGTGGGCGGTGGTTCGTATCGGTCCTCTAGGCGGCCTAGGCCTAGAGGACGTTCGGAGGTCGTGTTCCATCCCAGGCACCTTTAGCCTGGGGTGAGGTACTCGGATGGAGGTCTGGAGCTCAGTGCCCAACACTGAGTTCCGCGAGGGAAGGAGATCCTAGGGGACCCTGGGAGAGGGTACCCGAATCCGGAGGGCGTAATGGACCGGTGGGAGACACTTGCTTGAAGACCCGGTGCAGCATATTGCCGGTGACAGGTGAGCCTTCCATTGGAGACCGCCTGGAAGGAAATCCCCCTTCGCTGGGAGACCGCAACCCACTTTCAGGAAGGAAAGAGGAGAGTTCATTGTGTCTGGGCCTACTCGCATCCACACCTCCTTGTCTGTTCTGTTCTCTAAGGGAGTCCAACTGATTGTGTTCACTTTTGCATTGAGAAGAATAAAGGAGTGTTGGAATTTAATGGTGTGGGGCTCGTTTTCTGGCAGACATTGTTCAAGGTAAGTCTCTTTGGAGGCTCCAGGTGCAGAACACCGACCCGAAGGTAGAACAAGAACTTTTCTTGCATTACACAGACATCTGTGGTGGAGGCTTGGCGTGGTGACCCCGCACTCTCTCCTCATAAGGTACCCCTAGACAAGAGAGAGACGAGCTGATGAGTAAAGAGGGGAGAGTGGAGGCCGCTACACTAAAATGAGAAAAAAAGCTTTTTAGAAATACAGGAGGTATGATATGTGTTTTATGGAGTAATTTAGTCTGCTTGTGGTCAGTTACATTGAATTTCATTGAGGAGGAGGTGATGTATCCTATGACAAGGCTTAGGATGTGTATGACAGGTACTGAGCAGGTGTTAATAATCAAACAGTTCCACATTCATGTCATACCAGACTAAAGGATCCATTTTCCTATAAAAGATACAAAAAGAACCCTAAAGTGTTACTAAACCCACAACAGTATAATCAGTCTGTATATGCAGTAAAACATTCTTGTTATACTAATTGTGGAACCTAAGTAGTTAATTTTCTGCATTGTATAAAAAAGGCTGTATGATCCTGTCTTCTCTAATCCTCCTTTTCTTCCACTGTCTCCAATACATCTCCTGATAGTACAGAGCCCTTGGAGTCACTCTGCACATGCTCGGTTTAGTGTGCATTGCTGAATAGTTTTTTTTTTTTTTTTCGTTTTTTTTTTAGGAGGGTGCATGTTATCAGCACAGAGACAATCGGCACCGTCCAGACCAGGGACGTGCTGTGGGGTCAGTGGCTAGTGAGGCACTGGCTAGTATCAGAGCCAGATACACACAGGTTACATACACTGCGATCGTTAGAGCCTAAGCAAAAATTCTAGCACTAGATCTCCTCTGTAACTCTAAACATGTAACAAAGTATGATAAAATGTGGGCAAAGTGATAGCGGGGGAGGAGTCCGGAAGAGAAACAGGGAGGACGTGTTTCTGCAGAGCTCCAGGGATCCTCCGCGAATCCACAGCCATCCTTCGCAGGCATCGCCGTTTTGAGGCCCGGATTCATCTACACTAACCCCTGGACGCACTCTATAGCTGCCCCGGAGACTTACAAGAAAATAGCGCGGAGAAATCCGCGATGGGCCTGTGACTGGCTCCACAACACTGAGGCCCGCCGCCATCTTGGGGCCTGCACATCCGCGGCCTCTCCAGTCTCCAGCATCCGCGTACTGAGACATCCTCCATCCCCTGACACCCGTGGGACACCAGGCGGAAGCTACCCTGCAGGGATCCTTCGGTGGGCTCCGGGCGAAGCGATCGGTCGTCCTGCGGCCTACATTCGCGGACGCGGCCTCAACTCGAATCCACAGTGAGTACCGCGCCGCCCGCTCCAAGATACCCCCCCAGACTGCTTACCTCCAGGCCTGGTCACTACCTGTCCGGCCACTAAGCACCCTCCAAGCCACCTATAGCCTTCGGTGTTGATCACCTCCTTCCCCAGCACTCGAGGCCGCGGCTTCGGCCTACTCCAGGAGGACGGCGGCCATCTTGGTACACCTGGCGACCCCTTTGTGCTCTCCTCTAAGCAGATTCCCATCACAATAACTCCATCTGGACGCTGACTGGGCTGTGTATACCTTCCTGGGAGGGGGAGAGGAGTCCTGATCTGAAAGGATCACCTGTTGAAGTCCACGGTCTGTCCTTCCCTCATAGATCGGCGGCCATCTTGCTACACCCAAAAGCCATAACATCCCAACCCTACTAGAACCTGGCCTCCCTACTATTATAATAAGATTTCTGCAATTTTAACCTCCCCCCCACAGCAAGCACAGAGGTCCCCATTACTGGACGTTGCTGTACACAACCAGTAGACTACTATAGCCTCACTACCTCCTCCCTATTTGACATATACGTCTCCCCCCCTTTCTGTTTTTGGGGTATGTCAGCTCACACGGCTTCCTCCCTTACTGAACTGGTACAGTACACAAGATCTCGCCGTGCACACAGCCCGCCAGCTCCCCCAGAGTGACTATACGCATTTAAGATAGACTGGCACTCCACCAACCTACGCTTTGCTAGTAGGATGTAAGTGACCAAAGCCTTACCATAACCATATAAAGCAGGCCAGATACCCACGGCTATATCACTTGATTATCAGCACGAATACTTTGAACCCCCGTGGGAACAGTCCGTGCATGCAGACGAGAAAGAATACTCGCTCCGGCCGATCTATCCACAACCTAACAAACTTTCTTCTAGAAGCCGAGAATAAATACCACATGATGTCTCAGAGCGGCACTGTCACCAACAAACAAGCGGCCTCGGGGAAGAAATTACTGGACCTCCCCCCTCTCGGAACCAAACTGTGAGTACACTTTACCCCTCTCTAAAGCCGATTTAGATGCAAGTCTAACATCCATGTTTGACAAATTGGTTGATAAAATAGAAAGAGAAGTGCATAAGTCCACTACCGCTCTATCTCAGGAGATTGCTTGCATAGGCAACAGAACGGATCTATTAGAAACAAAACATGACGAACTTTCACTAGCCCATAATGATTTAAGAAAGGACTATGAAACATTGGCGGATGGTTTTGCGTTTATGCAGGCACAAGTGGAAGACCTTGATAATAGAAATCGTAGACAGAACATCAGAGTACGCGGAGTACCGGAATCGGTCACCGATCTTATGCCTACTATATCGAGGGTCTTTCATAATCTCCTTCCTGACAAACCCCTGTCAGCTTTCACCTGTGACAGAATCCATAGAGCCCTCCGCCCCAAACCTACACCTGATAAACCGCCTAGAGATATCATCATGTGTTTGAAGGATTTCCTCGTTAAGGAAGACATCATGCGGGCGGCCAGGAACTCTCCTAATATTGACCTAGATGGTAAAAGACTTCAAATATTCCCTGACATCTCCCCAGCCACATTGGACAGGAGACGAAGGATGAAGGAAGTCACCAAAGTTCTACAGGAAGCAAGGATTAGATACAGATGGGGCTTTCCTTTCAAACTCACCGTTCCACATAATGGCTCTACATATACGGTTTATAACGTAATAGAAGGAAAAGAACTACTGGTGAAATTGGGCCTGCTGGACCCGGAACCTCCTGGCCGACCACCAGCAACCCCCAGTTCTTCCCCGATATGGTCCACACCATCTTCACGCCGCAACCAGAGAGACCAAAGAGATCAAAGACGCTGGAGGTAATCATACCAAGAATAGAACTTCCCATCTACGCTTTCACTCCAGTTCTCTATGTATTCGACGACCCCAGTGGGAATGATAAGAGAATCAAACAACCCGAAACATTCTCTCCAAAGACTTTACATTCTACAATGATCCCGGGGATATTGCATTAATTACACAACTCCCTTCTCCACATAATTCCAGAGGTTCTGCGGATAGAAGAATCAGCAGAATATCTGAACAGTACTGTAATATACTCCTCAAAGAAGACCTAGGTGACTTAATTTCGTGGTTCTGTTATCATCCTATTCAACTTTCCTAGCAGTCTGAAGTTTCATAATATGATAAGTTAAATTTTTTTTTTTTTTTTTTTACTATCCCCCTTTTCATAGGTTATCTGGAGATCTGTCTTTTGGAGCAATGTGGTAGCTATACTGAACGTCTAAGTATTATCATTTACCTTTACCTCCATAACTTCAGAAAAGTTTCTCCCCACTGCGGATTGCTTTTATTGTCTCCCTTACATAGCAAGCTTTTTATATGACGCAATACCTCTCTACCCCCCTATTGGTCGACACGCTCTTTACAAGTTTTTCTAGGATGCCTGCTACATCCATTGTTGCTTAGTTTATTCCTCAGACCTGCCCTCCGGGATGGAACCACAGCTTTCATTTTTAAAGACGTGGTGCCCCTCCAGGTTTGCAGGATTTGGACTTATTTGTCCTAATGATGTTTATTCAAGTTTTCTTGACAGGTTTTATCCTGTCCCATTGTCATTTTTGTTTTTGTTTCTCATTTTTGAAATTTTAGCCCATAAGGCTTCTACTGTGTTCATTGTACAAAAAGGAAGTAATGTTAACTACATACAAAAAACGATGTTTGACATAGATTTCATAGCTCTAGACTACTCTGGTAACTGCATAAGATACAATGCCCATCTCCCTGCTTGTATACCAATCCCCGTTCTTTCAATACCTCTGATCATAATCTTAGCATCAGACTCAATCACTAACTCTATCCATAACGTATTGTATACTTCTGATCCCTGCCTATTTTTCCCCCATCACGACAATATTAACCCCTACACCCTAGACCCCACCAATGGGTATTAAAATAATATCGCACAATGTGCAGGGATTTAATTCCCCCCACAAACGTAAAAAAGCTTTTGAGCACTATAAGAGAATAGGGGCTGACATCATACTCATCCAGGAATCCCACTTTTGCGCATCCAACCACCCTAAATACTTCAATAAGACATACAACCAAGTATTCTATACAACATACAACAATAAGACAAGAGGGGTCGCAGTCTTCATACGCAATTCGATTATATTCGATGTACAAAGTATTTTCAGGGATACTGAAAGCCGATATATTATCTTAAAAGGCACTATTGACAATAGGGCCATAACAATAGTATCAGTATACACTCCCAATGAATCTCAGTCCTCTTTTTTCATTAACTTTTTTGAGACTCTAGACCGATATGCCTCCCCCCACATTATCCTGGGAGGGGATTTCAATCTAACCTCACATCCGGCCCTGGACAGGAGCAGAGTCGCACCATCTTCGAAGGCATTCCCGAAGTCCCTGAACCGTTCCCTCAATCACTTTCAACTTATACACTCATGGAGGGCCCACAATGTCGGCGTCAAAGCTTACACTCACTATTCACATCCCCATAATGTTTATGCCAGATTAGACTATATCTACTGCACCCCTATCCTGTTGGCGAACTCCTCTAAAGCGATCATTCACCCCTGTCCATGGTCAGATCATGATATTACATCTCTTGAGACAGCATATATTGGTCTTAAACCATCCCCCTTCAACTGGAGGCTAAACGACTCCTTACTCACTGATCCCACAATTGCTCAATCTGTCTTCACTCATATAGAGAACTATCTCAATGAAAATATTAATGACGAAACCCCTCCCTCCTCAGTCTGGGTTGCCCATAAAGCAGTCTTACGTGGGCAACTAATTTCTCTCGCTGCAAAGAGAAACAAAGACAGGCTCTCAGACATTAGATGTCTCACTAAGGACCTAAATAGACTGTACAATAAACTTCAACAAGCCCCTTCCCAGGCCTTAACTGATCAAATCAAATCCAAACGCCTGGCCTTAGACCAAATTTTATCAGCCAACACTGAGAAATCCCTCAGATTTTCTAAGGCTAAATTCTTCCTCCATAGCAATTCCACCTCCGCTATGTTTGCCAGAAAACTAAATCAAGCTAATAACCCACCCCATGTCTATAAACTTAGAGATAATGCGGGGAACACTGTTACTCATCCACAAGAGGTGTTGAACATCTTCTCCTCCTTTTACAAAGACCTCCTTTCGGGGCCTCAACCCCAACCTAAACAGCCCTCCCAAATTTGGCTGGATGATATCCCATTACCCTCCCTCAACTCCCAACAGATAGAATCTCTTAGCGCACCATGTACAGATTTAGAAATAATTAACATAATTAAATCCCTGAAGACCTCTACAGCCCCAGGCCCGGACGGCTTCTCCTCTGCATACTATAAAAAATTTGCGTCTCTTTTAGCTCCCAACCTATCTAAACTCTTCAATTATGTGCTAGATGGTCATCAATTCCCAGAAGAAATGCTCCTAGCGAACTTATCGTTAATACCTAAGCCACTCAAGGACCATTCTCTTCCACAAAATTTCCGCCCCATTTCAGTTCTTAACAATGACTTAAAGATCTTTGGGAGACTTCTTGCTGATAGGTTAGCAGCAGTTATTACTAGTATAGTGCACATAGATCAAACAGGATTCATACCTGGACGCCAAATAACTGACAATATTAGGCTGGTAACCAATATCATACAGGATGCCAACATACACTCCAAAGAGCTATGCCTCCTCAGCCTGGATATTCATAAAGCTTTTGATAGTGTATCCTGGTCTTACCTAAATCACATCCTACCTAAATTTGGCATCCCTAATAAATTCATGTGTGGCTTTAATGCTCTATACCACTCCCCCCAGACCCGTATAAAAATTCCAGGTCATAACTCGGAATTCTTTCCTCTAAGTAGGGGTACTAGACAAGGCTGCCCACTATCCCCACTAATGTTCGCACTAGCAATGTAACCTCTTGCCCACAAAATTAGGAACAGCCCGGATATAAAGGGAGTTGTCAAAGGTGAAGATGAGTTTAAGATAAGCCTCTACGCAGATGACGCGTTAATTTTTCTCACCGAACCTCACGTTTCCATTCCCTCCCTTCTCAAGGAACTAAAACTGTTTCACGACATATCAGGTCTAAAAATTAACATGAACAAATGCTCGGCTCTACCCATCAATCTCCCCGATCACTTAAAGACCATGTTGAAAAATAATTTCCCATTTATATGGTGCTCTCAATCTTTTAAATATCTGGGCATCTCTATCACCCCATCATACAACCTACTTTTCAAAACCAATTATATTCCCTTATTCAAAAATATATCCTCACTCCTTAAGACCTGGTCAACCTTCCATATATCATTCCTAGGCAGAATTTGCGCTATTAAAATGACAATCCTCCCCAAACTGCTATACTACTTCCGTTCCCTCCCCATTAACATCCCCAAATCCAAACTAGCTTCGCTCCAAAGGGAAATCAACAAATTTATATGGTTTAACAAGAAACCCAGATGCAGCTATGCATATATGCATAGACCTCAATCCATGGGCGGGATGGGTCTCCCTAACCTATGGCATTATTTTCTGGCCGCCAGACTTGCCCAATTAGCACAATGGTTCACGCCCAATCAAAATATCCCATGGAAAAAATTTGAGGAGTCCTCAATTTCCCCTTTGTATTTGCAGGGGATCCTTTGGTCCAAAACAACCTCATACAGCAAACTCTCAAAATACAACATAATTGTGGCACACTTCTACCAATTGTGGCTCAAAGCACAACACACTTTTGAATTGTCTTCACTCACTCCTCCCCTTGCTTCCTTTCTAGGCGACCTGAGATTTACCCGTACTCACGGAGATTACCACTCCTTCCCCTATTGGACCCATAATAAGCTCACTACACTTAAATCTTTACAAATAAATGGGGAGTTCTCCTCATTCACCGCTCTGCAAGATAAATATAGTATCCCCACATCCGAACTTCAACACTATAACCAAATCAAAGCCTTTTATGCAGAACATTACTCTCTCACCACCAAGCCCCCTGTTACAGTATTTGAATGGATTTGCATCTCTTCTTCTAGAGATAAAAAGGTATCATATCCCGTCTATATAGCTATCTAAACACTTTTCATTCACTCGACAAGTCCGGTCAGATGCTCCATTGGGAATCCGACCTAAATAACACCTTCACAGTAGATGAATGGCATGGAATGTCGGATAATCTCCGGAGGATTAACATAGCTATCTCTTCCAGAGAAACTCCCATTAAAATATACTCTAGATGGTATCTCACCCCGTCCAAGCTCAACACCTTTTTATCCTTCTATTTCTCCATACTGTTTCAGGGGCTGTTCAGAACCAGGCACTATCCTACACACATTCTGGAGCTGCAAACACCTGCATCATACATGGCGCAATGCTGCAGAAATTTTTGAAAATACCTTGAAACAGAAAATCCCAATCTCCCCACAGATCTGCCTTCTATATGCTGATATACCCAATGTTCCCATCCCTTGCAAAAGACTTTTCCATACATTATGTAGCTCCATCCAATGGATGATTGCCTCCAACTGGAGATCAAACAATCTGCCTTGGGCGCAGGTGCTAGCTCGGATGGAGATGATAAAACTTTCGGAAAGAATCTTTCACACCCTTCAAGATACCTTCCAGGTTTATGTAAGGAAATGGTCATATTGGCCTACAACATAACTCATTAACTTAGAACCTGAATTTCCACCCACACACTCTAGCAAATTCATGCAATCTTGACCTATAGTGCCTACCCTTTATATATGTAACATACACCCATGTAAGAAATTTTTGTACCAGAAAACTTTTTATATAATCACTATCTTCATGTATGAGCTCGATTATCTCCTCTTCTTTTGATTTTTTTACTATTGATTACCTTTATAAACACTCTATGTAACTGTACATCTGAACTTCCTAATAAAAATTTTTGTAAACAAAAAAAATGTGGGCAAAGTGGCTGGACAAATCGTACATGGGATCTTATATAGATGGAGGTAATGATTCATAGAGGTTCCCTATATGGGATAATTGGGCTAAGTAATGATGGTAATAATAGTGATAATTATTATAATTCTTCTTTTATTTCTTGTCTTTGCTATGCAAGGTGATAAGATTATGTTATTTTACTAATATATTTCAGATTGATTGATGTGTTGTCATGTCTTGTTTTGTTTTGTTTAACCACTTGCTTACTGGGCACTAAAACCCCCTTCGTACCCGGACCAATTTTCAGCTTTCAGCGCTCTCACACTTTGAATGACAATTAATGAATTTTTTGTCCTTTTTTTCATACAAATAGAGCTTTCTTTTGGTGGTATTTGATCACCTTTGGATTTTTTTTTTTTTGCGCTATAAATGAAAAAAGATGGATTTTTTTTTAAAACTGAATTTTTCTTAGTTTATAAAATTTTGCAAATTATACATTTTTCTTCATAAATTTTGGCCACAATTTATACTACTACATTGTTGGCGATGACAGAAGGCACTGATGGCACGTGACACTGACAGATGGCACTAATACGTGGCACTGGTGACACTGATGACACTGATACGTGGCACTGATGACACATGACACTGATACGTGGCACTAGAGACGCTAATATATGATGGCACGTGGCACTGATGAGATGGCACTGACAGGTTGCACTGATGGCAGATGGCACTGACAGGTGGCACTGATGGCAGATGGCACTGACAGGTGGCACAGATAGCACTGACGGGTGGCACTGACGGCAGATGGCACTGGCAGGGACTGTGGGCACTGTGTTTTTGACTGTAACATGTTTTTTTTTTCCCACTCACTTTTAGTAGCAGCACAGATCTCTCTCCCTCCTCACACGCGGTCTCTGTGTGAGGAGGGAGAGCCGGCAATGAGAAATTATCTCATATGTTTAAATTTGAGATCATCTCTCATTGGACAGTGGGATTGAGTGCTGAATGGCCTCTGTGATTGGGACACGGCCAACACAGATTTTCCCTGATGCACGCTCGCGGGGGCACGCGGGGAGGGAGAAAAACAATGGACGTCCAGGGACATCCACCCAGCACTTCTGGTCCGCGCTGCAGCCGTCTTTCGGCAATAGCGCGGATCTGTAGTGGTTAAGAAATTAAATAAAAAGATTTATTTAAAAAAAAACAAAAAAACATGTAACCTGTAAAAATGTTATAGTGTCATCTATGGAGATTTTTAAGTTTGGCGCCATTCCACGAGTGTGCGCAATTTTAAAGGTGACATGATAAGTATCTATTTACTCTGTATAACATCATCTTTGACACTATACAAAAAAATCGGGCTAACTTTAGTATTTTTTTGTTTGTTTTTCTTTATTCCAAAAAAAACGCGTTTAAAATATTGCTGTGCAAATACCATGTAACATAAAAAGTTGCAATGACAGCCATTTTATTCCCTAGGGTGTCTTCTAAAACAAAATACCGTATTTATCGGCGAATAACACACACTTTTTCCCCCTGAAAATAGGGGGGAAATCACAGGTGCGTGTTATACGCCGATAGTGTACCTCGGACTCGGAGGGGAACGAGCGCAGCCGAACGCTGCTGGAATTCACAGAGCCGTCATCTCCTGTTAACTTGGCTCTGACGTCACACACACAGTCCCGCCTCCACCACCGGCATTGGACCAGTGTTCTGTCAATCACAGGAGGCGGGACTGTGTATGTGACTGCCGACGCGACTTAGAGTGAACAGGAGATGACAGCTGCACGAGATGACGGCTGCACTGCACAAGAGGTGGGGAGTCTGCAAATGGCCATCAAGCTGCATTGATGAGAGACGGGCTACAGATGGGCACATAGGCTGCAGATGGACACATAGTCTGCATTGAGGCTGCAGATGGACACAGATCAGGCTGCAGATGGACACAGATCAGGCTGAATTAAGGCTGCAGATGGACACAGATCAGGCTGCATTGAGGCTGCAGATGGGCACATAGGCTGCATTGAGTCTGCAGATGGACACAGATCAGGCTGAAGATGAACACAGATCAGGCTTAGATTCGAGTGAGCCGAGTGAACAGGAGATGACAGCTGCACGAGATGACGGCTGCACTGCACGAGAGATGGGGAGTCTGCAAATGGGCATCAAGCTGCATTGATGAGAGACGGGCTGCAGATGGGCACATAGGCTGCATTGAGGCTGCAGATAGACACAGATCAGGCTGCAGATGGACACAGATCAGGCTGCATTGAGGCTGCAGATGGACACAGATCAGGCTGCATTGAGGCTGCAGATGGACACAGATCAGGCTGCAGATGGACACAGATCAGGCTGCATTGAGGCCGCAGGTGGACACAGATCAGGCTGCATTGAGGCCGCAGATGGACACAGATCAGGCTGCATTGAGGCTGCAGATGGACACAGATCAGGCTGCATTGAGGCTGCAGATGGACACTTATCAGGCTGCAATGAGGCTGCAGATTTTATTAATTTTTTTACGTTTTTTTTCCTGAAACTTCCCTCTTAAATTGGGGCAGTGTTAATTTTGGCAGCAAATTTCGATTTAATTTTAGTCTTATGCCGCGTACACACGATCATTTTTCCTGTCGGGAAAAATTACATTTTTTCTTTTGGACGAGAAAAACGACCGTGTGTGGGCTTTCTGTCATTTTTCCCGACGGGAGAAACGTCATTAATCACGACGAGAAAAATGAGCATGCTCTAATTTTTCTCGTCGTGATTCCCGTAATTTTTTTCTGCGGCAGTTTTCCCATAGGGAAACACTGCCGGGGAGCCTACACACAGTCGTTTTTTTCGACCAAGAAAAAAAATGTCATTTAAAACGGCCGTGTGTAGGGGAACAAGCTGTTCCTCGTTTTTCACGTCGATTTTCTCGACGGTGTTTTCACCGTCGAAAAAATCGATCGTGTGTACACGGCATTAGTCTTAGGACTAAAATGGCATTTTAGTTTTTGTCCCATTTTAGTCTTCTGCAATTGTTTTAGTTTTAGTTGTATTTAGTCGACTAAATCTCCAGTACATTTAGTTAACATTTCTCTACAATTTCCAAACTCATTATATACTGCTGGAGTGAAGAATCGAATATTTTATTATTTACGGTATTGAGGTATGAACATTTTGAAGTCAAATTTCAATTTAGTTTTAGTCTTAGTCTTTTGACTAAAATGGCATTTTAGTTTTAGTCCCATTTTAGTCTTTAGACTAAAATGCCATTTTAGTCGTATTTTAGTCATCTCAATTGTTTTAGTTTTAGTCGTATTTTAGTCGACTAAAATAGTATTCATTTAGTCGACTAAAATGTTTTAGTCATTTTAGTCGACTAAATTAACACTGAATTGGGGTGCGTGTTATACGCCTGTGTGTGTGTTATACACCGATTAATACAGTATATTATGTTTGGAGGTTCTGAGTAATTTCCTAGCATAAAAATTATGATTTTTACATCTAGGAGAGAAGTGTCAAAATTGGCCTGGGTGGCAAGGGGTTAATTACCATAAGTAAGTAATATACAAATAATTATAATATATTGTTTTTAAGATCATTTACTATATTTTCAAAATCTGTACTCAAGCAGGTGGCTTAACAGACAAATTACTAAAGTTTGAAGTTATAACTTCCAACCAGTAATTTCACAGTAAATAGATAAATAATAAATTATTACGTTATAAAATAGAGCATAATAATATATGATTTAGCTTGCTAGAGATAATCAATTATTTAGAATTATATTACCAAAAGATGAGCCTGACTGGCGAAACTAAAAAAGAGAGAAGAGAAAATGTCTTATTGCACACAACAGTCCCAATGAAAAAGCCCAATAATAATGCACCAGTATATAAATGTACAAAAATCTAATTACATAAGATGTTCTGTTCTTCCAGAGCTAAAGCCTTGAAGAAAGGGGCGATAGCTGAGAACTTAATTTAGTCGATTGGGCTATTGGCTTTGAGGCCACAAATCCAACGGGATTCCCTTTGCAGGACCCGCCTGTTCCAGTCACCACCTCTAATGTCTGGATCCACGAGTTCCAAAGCCCAAAAATGGAGCTCAGGTATGGCTACCAGATGGCCGTGGAGATGTTGTGCAGCCGTCGGACCTTCAATGACGCACTTCCCGTGTGCCAACCTGGGTTCTGAGTCTGCGCATTATGTGCTGGCACCTCTGCACCGGAAATTACGCCACTGCAACCGTCGATCGGCAATGACGCTACTTCTACGGCGTGAGGTGGGGGACACCATGGCGGCTCTTTTACATGCCACATGCGGACACTAGCAGGATTTGTTACTGCTTTGAGTGCCGCATTAGTCCACTAAGGCTGTTTACCACCTTGTTTGTGTGGCATGCAATTGAGTGGGGTGACTTCTCACTGGTGCATGACATCGCTCCTCCGTTTTCACCATGCCTTATTAAGGTATTCTAGTCAGTTAGAGATAGATTGCTGAACCCTTCACTACGCTTGTAGTCCAGGAGACTGTTTGCTTTCTACTCCTTGGTAAGCCAGTCATTCATTTTCTATTTGCTACTCCAGTGGATTTATGCTTATAGGTTTTGATACTCATTTGCCCTTATTTTGGGTTATTCATATAGGTATTATAGACTTTCCTTGGAGTATCTTTTAGCTACTCTACAAGTAGATGAAATACAATACTATATCTGGGATAAGCGCCAACAACTTTACCAGAGAGGCTGTGAGGGGTTTCCCCTACAGCCATGTGCTCTTGATTCATCTCCCCACCCTATGCTGCACAATGGTGGTAATTTCCATTATCCACGTGACTACAGGCACACAAATGTGAAATTTAAGTAAGTATCTTCAGCTTTTTTGCTTTGTTTGTTCCCATATACATTGGATGCACAGTACCCCCAGTTTATACGAAGACCAGTAGAAGGAGCTGTATGTTCAGATCGCGTAGCCTTGCTTCGTGTCCTTCCTGTCCTCCCTACACTGAGGTCCGCCCTCCGGGTGACGTAATTTCCCTCCATGCGGTCCACGCTAGGCTGCCTGGATCCTCTCCACTTCCTGGTTTGGAATCAACGTCCTACACAGTTCCTGATACTATCTGGACGCCTGGGAAACCGGATTGCTGGCACCTCTCGAGGAGGACATTTACTAAACAGATATTCCCTTGATTTCTGCTTTTATGTAAGTGCATTACTTTGCGTATTAGACATACAATTCTAATACTACACTGAAGCCCTGTACACACGATCGGTTTTACCGATGAAAACAGTCCGATGGACTTTTTTCAACGGACAAACCGATCGTGTATGGGACTCATCAGTCTTTTTTCCATCGGTTTTAAAAAATAGAACATGTTTTACATTTTTCCGATGGATCAAAAACTGATAGCAAATTCCGATCGTCTATGGGCAAGTCCATTGGATAAAAAACCCACGCATGCTCAGAATCAAGTTGACGCATGCTCAGAAGCATTAAACTTAATTTTTCTCGGCTCATCGGAGTGTTTTACGTCACCGCGTTTGGAACGGTCGGTTTTTTGACTGATGGTGTGTAGGCAAGACTGATGAAAGTCAGCTTCATCGGATTTCCGATGGAAAAAAACATCGGATTAGAATCCATAGGATATCCGATCATGTGTACGAGGCTTTAGGTGTGCCTCCCTCCTTTCCTCTTTTTGCCTCCAGTTTATACAACTCTTCTCCATTTGAATTGTTTTATACTTGTGGAAGCTTTGGAGGGATCCTGGTACTCTTGCATGCATGTGCTCTCTGCCATATGTAGTAAGTTGCCTTACTTGATATATTTTCCTATGTAAATGTTTTTATGTGCACCCCTAGACAAAGACCCTTGAGTCGAAACATGTAGGGGTACCCACCTTTTTTTGGGATCTAGAGCTTTTCCCTGTATGAATAAATTCCTACCATCCTGTGCAAATTTAGCATTTACTGTTGCATGTATTTTATTAGTGTCTTTAGATAGTATTTAATAAAATTATATTTGTATTTTAATAAACGTTTGTCATAGTGGTGCCTTTCCAAAAGACCCTTCCATAAACCTCCTTTCTGTATCTACTTACGGGGATGTGGCACCATCATGGCCACCGAACTGGGTATTCAGATAATAATTTTTAACCTTGCACCCTGTGCGTTACGCACTTCAGACCCCTGCACACTGTCCATAATGCACTCTTCAGAACCCTGCACCCTGTGTCTAGCACTCTTCTTGACTCTGCACTCTGTTCATAATGCACTCCAGAACCCTTCACTCTGCACCTAGTGCTCTCTTGGACTCTAAACCCTGTACGTAGCGCACTCCAGGACTCTTCACCCTGTGCATAAGGAACTTCAGAACCCTCCACTCCTTACCTAGTGCTCTCCTGAGCCCTGTACTCTATACAATACACACTCCAGAACCCTGCTTCTTTAGCATAATGCACTCTTCAAACCCTGCACTCTGTACATAGCGCATTCCAGAATCCTGCACTCTTGCTTGTAAAACAATATTCAAAGCATATTTTATAGGTACAAGGAAGTCCAGGTTTTGTTTAACCATGGTTCTTAAGCCCCTCCCGCTGTCAATCATTTGGACACGCCCACATTTTGCCACTGTGCGCTATGTGCGTAGCAGGTCACTTTCTCCCTCAAGTGTCCCTCATTCTGAAGTTCAAAAGTTGAGAGTTATGCATTGCCAGATCTGCACATGCATTTATCATTTTTTGTGCATGGCCAAAGACAGATAAGAAAATTTCACAAGTAGCATAATGTACCTGTGCGTAGTGCTGGTTGTGCCCTTTTGACAAATATTGCATGTTTAGATGTGCTGTAGGGTTCTTACAGGAACTGTAAATCTGTGCATGCACATGGTGCACCTAGCAAATTTTACAAGACATATGTAGCAACCCCCGACCCCCAAAGGCATGGTCATACCAGACAGAGTGGGCTAACATTTCACATCCGGAGTATGTCTCCTAGGCATTAGAGCTGCACGGATCTGGATAAAATGAGAATAGTGATTGTTTTGCTTAGAATAAAGATCACGATTCTCTCATAAATCTCGGCATAACATCATCTTTAACATTATACAAAAAAATTGGGCTAACTTTACTGTTTAGTTTTTTTTATTAATTGAAATGTATTTTTTCCTAAAAAATTGCGTTGGAAAGACCGCTGCGCAAATAGAGTGTGAGATAAAATATTGCAATGATCTACATTTTATTCTCTAGGGTCTCTGCTAAATATATATATATATATATATATATATATATATATATATATATATAGTGTTTGGGGGTTCTAAGTAATTTTCTAGCAAAAAATACGGATTTTAACTTGTAAGCAACAAGTGTCAAAAAAGGTTTAGCCTTTAAAGTGGACCTTCAGTTATTTTTTTTATCTTTCCATCTATTAAATCTTCTGCCCTTGTTGTTTTAACTTTGGATAGTAAAACCAAGCCATGAACAGCTCTCTCTCTCACTCTCCTGAGAGTTTGCCAGAAAGGGAGAGGGGATGAGTCATAAGAGGGCCAATGAGAGCTGCAGGGCTGCAGAGCTGGAGGTGTGCCTCTGTGTGTCTGTGTAAATCCAGGAAGTGAACAGGCAGCAGCTTCAACTGCCCACAGTTAAAATGAAGACTCAGTGGAGGGAGATTTCTGCAGCATATTTGGCAAGTACAGGATCACAGTATATATAAAATAATATGCAAAGTGGTTGGTGGGAAGCTTCAGAATGACAAAGATGTTTTTATTACAAATTATGTGAGCAGACTGCAGTTCCTCTTTAACCACTTCCTTACTGGGCACATATACCCCCTTCCTGCCCAGTCGAAATTTCAGCTTTCGGCACTGTCACGATTTGAATGACAATTGCGCGGTCATGCGATGTGGCTCCCAAACAAAATTGACGTCCTGTCTTTCCCACAAATAGAGCTTTCTTTTGGTGGTATTTGATCATCTCTGCGGTTTTTATTTTTTGCGCTATAAACAAAAAAGAGCGTCAATTTTCAAAAAAACACAATATTTTTTGATTTTTGCTATAATAAATATCCCAATTTAAAAAAAAAAATTCCTCAGTTTATTGATTGGTTTGCGCAAAAGTTATAGCAATTGATAATAAATATCAGAAAAACTCCCGCAAGGTGCCTCTGATCCTAGCGCTCAATGGACAAAAAATCTATATTCTTCTGTAATGCAGCAGCTATTATAACATCATACAACTTCATACAAAATATGCTCAATAAATAATTGTAAACAACTATGCATCAAACATTACCAGCGCTTCGCAGGTTAGGTGAAAACCTGTGGGTGATAAGGATTCTTATTGTACAGTAATATACTATGCAACATGTAAACACATATAAGTCCAATGCATGAAATTGGAATAGTTGAAAAAAGGAGAGAGAGAGAAAGAGAGAGTCCACTTCTCCAATCCTCTCATCTGCCGGTATTAACACAGTATATGTTGTTACTCTGGCTCCTTATATGGGGAAACACACTGTCAGTTCAACAGTTCATTCACTATGAGTGTGCAACAGATTCATCTCAGAGGAACCCAGCAACTGTAGCTTGAAAGGACACTTCACCATTAGATGCAATACAGCTCCCTTAGGAGATCTACTCACCAGACTTCCAAACACAGATAGCCTTAGTCACTCCTCTAAATGGGTGGTTGTGAGCTCTTCATAAAGAGGGTTTCTCCTAGGATGAGCGGTGTCCCTGATCAGTGGATTTCAGCGTGCAGCAATGCGGGCATATAAAATGTAAGGGGAAACCGAACATAGTGTAAAACCCTTTTTATTGTAAATAGATAGACCCCCCGTTTACAGAGGGCGTGCTGAAGACGTGAACCAATCACGAAACGCGTCAGAGCGTGACCACGTGACTCATCTGTCCATACAGGCGATCATCTTCCCGGGACTCTCTCGAGCAAGCCACCGATTGGCAGGATCTCTGGTTTCGAGTGAGCATGATGTATCAACAGTATGAGACATGTTTTAATATGTTTTAACCTTGTAAGCATGCTTGTAAACGGGGGTCTATCTATTTACAATAAAAAGGGTTTTACACTATGTTCGGTTTCCCCTTACATTTTATATGCCCGCATTGCTGCACGCTGAAATCCACTGATCAGGGACACCGCTCATCCTAGGAGAAACCCTCTTTATGAAGAGCTCACAACCACCCATTTAGAGGAGTGACTAAGGCTATCTTTGTTTGGAAGTCTGGTGAGTAGATCTACTAAGGGAGCTGTATTGCATATAATGGTGAAGTGTCCTTTCAAGCTACAGATGCTGGGTTCCTCTGAGATAGGGATGAGCTTCGAGTTCGAGTCGAACTCATGTTCGACTCGAACATTGCCTGTTCGCCCGTTCGCCGAACAACGAACAAATTGGGGTGTTCGCGGCAAATTCGAAAAATCTATGGGAGAAATCTAAAGTGTTAATTATAAAGGCTTATATGCAAGTTATTGTCCTAAAAAGTGTTTGGGGACCCGGGTCCTGCCCCAGGGGACATGTATCAATGCAAAAAGAAGTTTTAAAAACGGCCGTTTTTTCGGGAGCAGTGATTTTAATAATGCTTAAAATGAAAAAATAAAAGTGAAATATTCCTTTAAATTTCGTACCTGGGGGGTGTGTATGATATGCATGTGAAGTGGCGCATGTTTCCCGTGCTTAGAACTGTCCCTGCAAAAAATGTCATTTTTGAAAGAAAAAAAGTCATTTAAAACTCACTCGCGGCTATTAATGAATTGTCGGCTCCCGGCAATACTTACAAAAGTCATTGATAAAAAAAAAAAAGTGTGGGGGTTCCCCAGAATTCAATTACCAGGCCCTTCAGGTCTGGAATGGATATTAAGGGGAACCCCGCCGCAAATTTAAAAAAATTTGATGTGGGGTTCCCCCAAATATCCATTCCAGGCCCTTCCGATCTGGCATGGATTTTAAGGGGAACTCCACCCCAAATTTTAAAAAAAATGGCGTGGAGTCCCCCTAAAAATCCATACCAGACCCCTTATCCCAGCACGCAACCTGGCCGGCCGCAGGGGAAAAGGGGGGGATGAGAGAACGCCCCCCCCTCCCTCCTGAACCGTACCAGGCCACATGCCCTCAACATGGGGAGGATGTCCCCATGTTGATGGGGACAAGGGCCTCATCCCCACAACCCTTGCCCGGTGGTTGTGGGGGTCTGCGGGCGGGGGGCTTATCGGAATCTGGAAGACCCCTTTAACAAAGGGGACCCCCAGATCCCGGCCCCCCCCCATGTGAATTGGTAAGGGGTACATTGTACCCCTACCATTTCACGAAGAAAGCGTAAAAAAATGTTTAAAAAAACACACAAACACCTTGAAAAAGTCCTTTATTTAAAAAAAAAAAAAAAAAAAACATTCCAGCGGTGAAATCCAGTGTCCCGCGGTGATCCCGATGTCCAGCGCTGTCCTTCATTGGTTGTGCCTGAGCGGACCTGATGGGGAACTCCCTCTCAGTGTTTTAAATGTATAGACCTGCCCCTTCTAAAGTTCCCCATCATTTTTTTTTTTTTTTTTTTTTTTTTGAGCAAAAGAAAATCAAATTTAATGGTCGTAAAGGCAATTTTTTTTTTTACATTTGCGGCGGGGTTCCCCTTAATATCCATTCCAGACCTGAAGGGCCTGGTAATTGAATTCTGGGGAACCCCCACACTTTTTTTTTTTTTTTATCAATGACTTTTGAATGTATTGCCGGGAGCCGACAATTCATTAATAGCCGCGAGTGAGTTTTAAATGACTTTTTTTCTTTCAAAAATGCCATTTTTTGCAGGGACAGTTCTAAGCACGGGAAACATGCGCCACTTTACATGCATATCATACACACCCCCCAGGTATGAAATTTAAAGGAATATTTCACTTTTATTTTTTCATTTTAAGCATTATTAAAATCACTGCTCCCGAAAAAACGGCCGTTTTTAAAACTTTTTTTTGTATTGATACATGTCCCCTGGGGCAGGACCCGGGTCCCCAAACACTTTTTAGGACAATAACTTGCATATTAGCCTTTATAATTAACACTTTAGATTTCGAACGTTCGAGTCCATTGTATTTAATAGGGTTCTAAAGTTCACACAAACATTTTGTCTGTTCGCAGGTTCTGGTGCGAACCGAACAGGGGGGTCTTCGGCTCATCCCTGCTCTGAGATGAATCTGTTGCACACTCATAGTGAATGAACTGTTGAACTGACAGTGTGTTTCCCCATATAAGGAGCCAGAGTAACAACATATACTGTGTTAATACCGGCAGATGAGAGGATTGGAGAAGTGGACTCTCTCTTTCTCTCTCTCTCCTTTTTTCAATTATTCCAATTTCATGCATTGGACTTATATGTGTTTACATGTTGCATAGTATATTACTGTACGATAAGAATCCTTATCACCCACAGGTTTTCACCTAACCTGCGAAGCGCTGTTAATGTTTGATGCATAGTTGTTTACAATTATTTATTGAGCATATTTTGTATGCAAAAGTTATAGCGTTTACAAAATAGGGGGTAGTTTTATGGCATTTTTATAAAAAAAATTTTACTAGTAATGGCGGCGATCAGTAATTTTTTTCGTGACTGCAACATTATGGCGGACACATCGGACACTTTTGACACTATTTTGGGACCATTCACATTTATACAGCGAACAGTGCTATAAATATGCACTGATTACTGTATAAATGTGACTGGCAGGGAAGGGGTTAACACTAGGGGGCAAGGAAGGGGTTAAATGTATGCCCTGGGAGTGATTACTACTGTGGGGGGGAGGGGACTGGGGGAGGTGACCGATCTGTGTCCCTATGTACAAGGGACACAGCATCAGTCTCCTCTCCCTGACAGGACATGGATCTGTGTGTTTACACACACAGATCCATGTCCTTGTCTGTGTACCGGCCGATCGCGGGCACCTGGCGGACATCGCGGCTGCCAGGCACGCGCATCGGCATTACAGTGACGCGCCGGGCACGTGCGCGCGCCGCCGGCGGCGCTCGCGCGCCCCCCAGTGGCCAGAGGACCGGAGGCCGTAAAAAGACGGCCTCCCGGCATTTAAGGTCCACCTTGCGGCCGTACATAGTCGTATGGCAGGCGCAAGGTGGTTAAGTTGTTAAACTAACCTCATTTACAGACCAAATGTTATCCCTTTGATCTAAAAGAACCTGAGATTTTTTTTTTTCTTGTTTTGTTTTAACATTCTGCTAAAAATTTGTGAATCAGTACTGCTTGGACCTTGAAGAAGGGGACATACCCCGAAAGCTTGTCCTGAAAAATTATATGTTAGTGCAAATATAAAAAAAGTATCACGGACAGTACTCAATTTTCTCTGTCTAAAAGAACCGAGAGATAGGCCCCTTTCACACGGAGGTCCGTTCAGGTCCGCCTGTCAGTTTTTTAGGCGGACCTGAAACGGATCCTCCATGTACCCCTATGGAGCCACGGATGTCAGCGGAGACATGTCCGCTGACATCCGCTCCGCCAAAGTGTGACGGAGGAAAACCCTATTTTTCCTTCCGTCGGCGGAGCGGATCGGATGACAACGGACTCTACGGTCCGTCGTCATCCGATCCCCCCATAGGGGAGAGCGGCGCTCTGACAGGGCGGTCCCTGCACAGTGTGCGGGGACCGCCCAGTCATCCGTCGGCTCAGCGGGGATCAACGGAGCGATCCCCGCTGAGCAAGCGGAGCTTCACGGGGCGGATCTGCACGGATCCGCCCCGTGTGAAAGGACCCATACACTGTTTCTCTTTATCGCTGTTGATAAACATTTGCCAGCTGAGTTTTTTTTCCTTTTGAAAGCCTGAAAATGTTTTTAACATATATTTTTACCTTTTACAGCTCCCGTCATCTGTGGAGGAATGGAAGGCAACAGCTAAACAATTTCACGACTATTGGAATTTCCCCGACTGTGGTGGTGCCATAGACGGGAAACATGTTCGCATAACACCCCCAGCAAAATCTGGCTCCTTCTATTATAATTACAAAGGCTACTTTAGCATTGTGCTAATGGCAATCATGAATGCAAAGTATGAGTTTATCTTTGTGGACATTGGCAAAAATGGACGAAATTCAGATGGGGGTGTAATCGAGAAAACCATCCCATGAGGACACAGTGGAAGGACTGAACTTTGTGTTTGTCGCAGATGACGCATTTGTATTATCTGAACATGTGTTGAAACCATTTGCCCTTAAAAGCCTTACACCTGAACCAAAAAATTTAATTACAGGTTATCTCGTGCTAGACGAGTGGTAGAAAATGCTTTTTCTATTATGGCCAACCGCTTTCGTATCTTCCATACACCAATAAATGTAGCCCCCCCAAAAATTGACATTATAGTTCATTGTTTCTGTGTGTTACATAATTTTCTAAGGCGTACTAGCTCCACCTACATGTCACAATCCATGATGGACCAGGAAGATACTCTGTCTGGGAATGTCATGCCTGGTGAGTGGCGTAATGATACAGAAGGGCTTTTAAACCTAGGCCGTGCCCCACCACGTCTCTCTAGTCAACTAGCCCATCAGAATCGTCTTGATTATATGCAATATTTTCTAGGGCCTGGAGCAGTAGATTGGCAAAACAATCTCTAAATGTTATATTGAAATTTCAGTGGCTGAATTTAGCTTTTATTTCTGGAATAAACACAGGTGTCATGTTATTTTTGCCTTAAAAAAATGAACAAAAGTACATTTGCTTAAAATTTTGATGTGTGGTGTAATTTGTTATGTATTATCTTCAATTTTGATTTTATTATCTGTATATGTAGCGCCCCCCCCAATATTTGGGGGCGCTATGTGGAAATTTAAGGGCAGTCTGAGCCGGTAGTTGGGCTCAGACCAATTATGATTCAGTTGTTGTTCTGCTCTGGGTGTGATACTGCCCGGCTGTGTTGTTCTCCTTTGCCTGCAGGTGGCACTGTCACCGCCGGCACGGGCTGGGCTACGGGGGGTATCACAGCACCTTGGGTGTGGGCGTGGTCTACCCGCTGTGCATGCTGGGAGAGGGTACAAAGGGGGCAGACGCCATTTGGCAAGTGGCGATTCCAGGGGGACCCCAAGGCGTGTAGGGGGACCTCTGGTCCAGTGAGTGTGCCTCGTGGCCTGCATGGCACGAGGAACGCGAGTGTGTTAAGGCCTTGGGCACCTTCAGCCCGAGGCCCTGTTGCTGCATTGTAGGCCCAGCTCCGCTGACTAGGGCCTACGCTTCAGAGAGGGATCCCAGGCTGCCCGTTTGCAGGGTGCCCATCTTTGGGAAAGGAGTTCCAGGGGAAGAACAGTCCCGGCGGAGACTAGCGACAGTACTGCTTTTTCGGGGAGAGGTCTGGAGGCCTACCTAAAGGGGAATTCATCATCTCTGACATCAGTGCTCCATCCCGGCTGCTAGGACCGCTCTCATAGGGACTATCCGGTGAGCAATACCCACTCAGGCTTGAGTGGCGACGAGTGTAGATACTGGATTTAAGTGTTGAATGCCTGAACCTTCCCCTACTTCTTTCAACCTCCTGCTTATCCTCTGTTCGCGAATTGACTCTTTTGAAGAAATATAATAAAACCTTACTGATTAGGTTTTACTCATGTGTGGACATTGGCCTTGTTCCTGGAAGATATTTGTGTACCTAGACAATGGAGCTGAGAAAGGATCCACTCAGGGGAGGTAACTCGCTGCAGACCCAAAAATAATGAAACCAGTAGATCCCATTAACAAATTGGGGTCTGCGAGTGTGTGGTGACCAGGTGAGGGCGCTACATATATATCAAAGTGTATAATAAAAAAAAGAAAAAAGAATAACTTTACCTGACTGGATTCCATTTCCTCAAAGGTTCCATCTTCTTCATCTCCAATTAGTGCCACTGATGCTGTCTAAACTTGACACAGAGGGTCGTGATTCCTCCTGTTCAGTCGAAAAGCGTAGACTCTCAAAATACCACAAATGTGGCACGTATACTTGTTCTGCACCTGCACCAGATCTTTTTGAATCATTCATTTTATTTAATTATTTTTTTAATATAGTACGCAGATTTGATATTTTTTGCTTAACATATATCTGCTTCAGGGGCGGATCCAGAGTCTTTTCTCGGGAGGGGCACTGCCAAAAAATATGTTTTTTTGTGGGAAATTTATCGGGGAAATGGCTGGTGTCGGCGCTTCAATCATCCCAGCACCATGTTTGTTATGGTGTCAGGATGATTGAAGCGCATTATTTCTATTATTACATTGTAATATAAAATTAAATAGTTCAATGCAGAATCAGTGGGAGTCCCCAGTGTGTCACTTGCCACCGTCGCCTGCAATTAGTGGGAGCCCTGAGCGTGTCACTTGCCACACGTTGCGGATTGTCACTTGCCATGTCACCTGCCACATCTTGTGGATTGTCACTTGCCACACCTTGTGGGCTGTCACTTGCCACATCATCTGCCACACCTTGCGGATTGTCACTAGCCACACCTTGCGGATTGTCACTTGCCACGTCACCTGCCACACCTTGCTGATTGTCACTTGCCTGCCACCAGATGCAGATTGTCATTTGCGACATCACCTGACACAATTTTGGATTGTCACTTGCCACGTCGCCTGCCACACCTTGCGGATTGTCACTAACTTGCCTGCTAAGGTGTAGTTTTGGTTGTCTCTTGCTGTGTCCCAGACTCCCAGAGTCAGGCAGCAGAGAGATAATGTAATCTCTCTGCTGCCTGCACAGTGAGGGCAGAAGTCACTGCAGGAATGCAGGGCAGGCACGGGCGGTGAGAGATGATCTCATCTCTCTGCTCCCCCGCTCCCGGCTAGCTAATTGGCCAGCTGCCACACTGAGCTTGCTCTCTCACTCTCACCTGCGCTGCCAACACACTGAGCAGCACAGTCTGCCCACGAACCGCGCCGCCCGCCCACAAACCGCGCCGCAAGCGGAGCCGCCCGCTTTCTTACCCGTCTGTGGAGCCGCACGCTATCGCACCTGCCCGCAGAGTGGCCCGACGTGACTCACTGACGTCACTCGTTGCTAGACGCCAAGTGGCCCAGGCGTTAGCAACAAGTGCAGGGAAGAGGCTCCACCCACCTCCTCCTCCGCTCCTGGTATCATGTCAGTGTGCCGTGTAACTACATTAGACAAGTCTCTCTCTCGGCGCCGCTGATCAGCTGATGTGAGAAACTGAGAGAGAGACTCAGAGAGGCAGCGGCAGCTGCAGAACAAGTACTGTATATACTCGAGTATAAGCCGACCCGAATATAAGCCGAGGCACCTAATTTTACCCCAAAAAACTGGGAAAACGTATTGAAAACGTATAAGCCTAGGGTGTCCATCTGCATGCCTCACTGTGCCTCACTTTGCCTCACTGTGCCCATGCCTCACTGTGCCCATGCTTCACTGTGCCCATGACTAGACTGATGTTTAACATGGGAGTCTATGGAAGGGGTGCCCGGCTTTGAAAAATCGGTTCTCCCTGGCCGTAGGTCTCAAAGACACCAAACTTTGCACACTTGTAGAGGAGACATGGGGCTACTCGTGTGCCATGATTGGGGTCCAGACCTACAACCGGGTACCGTGTCCGCAAAGTCACCAGAGAAATGACCGTTTAACATTGGAGTCTATGGAAGGGGTGCGCGGATTTAAAAAATCAGTGCTCCCCAGCCGTAGGTCCCCCAGACACCAAACTTTGCACACTTGTAGAGGAGACATGGGGCTATATGTGTGCCATATGTGTTTGGGGTCCAGGGGACCTACGGCCGGCCGGTACTGGGTCCCCAAAGTCCGGGAGATCAGGCGCAAAAAAAAAACAGAGAAAGCAAGTGAGTGTGACAGTTGGTCTCGGGGGGGGGCAATTGCCCTGTTGCCCCCCCCCCAGATCCGCCCCTGATCTGCTTTTGAATAAACAACAGTGCATATTTCTGCTAATTTGGTATATGCCTCATTCCTTTTTTGCCGGTCGGAATAATCTTTGGAGTGTACTTTCCATAGACATGGAAGGTCTCGATACATGTCAGTGAATTGTGGCAGGAAATGTGGTGAGGTGAATTTGTCCAAATTGCTCCTGTAATAAGAAACAATACAACATCGTTTATTTGCCAAACTACACCAAACAATTAATATCCTAGAACTATTGTACTGGTCTGCCTTACCTTAACCACTTAAGCCCCAGAGCAATATGCAGCTAAAGGACCAGGCCTCTTTTTGCAATTCGGCACTGCGTCGTTTAACTGACAATTGCGCGGTCGTGTGACGTGGCTCCAAAACAAAATTGGCGTCCTTTTTTTCCCACAAATAGAGATTTCTTATGGTGGTATTTGATCACCTCTGTGGTTTTTATTTTTTGTGCTATAAACAAAAATAGAGCGACAATTTTGAAAAAAATTCAATATTTTTTACTTTTTGCTAAAATAAATATCCCCCAAAAATATATACATTTTTTTTTTTTCCACAGTTTAGTCCGATACGTATTTTTCTACATATTTTTGGTAAAAAAAAAATCGCAATAGGCGTTTATTGGTTGGTTTGCGCAAAAGTTATAGCGTCTACAAAATAGGGGACTGTTTTATGGCATTTTTAATAATATTTTTTTTTTACTAGTTATGGCGGCGATCAGCGATTTTTATCGTGACTGCGTCATTATGGCGGACACATCCGACACCATTTTGGGGCCATTGTCATTTTTACAGCGATCAGTGCTATAAAAATGCACTGGTTACTGTGAAAATTACACTGGCAGTGAAGGGGTTAACATCTAGGTGGCGCTGTAGGGGTTAAGTGTACCCTAAGAAGTGATCCTTACTGTAGGGGGCGTGGCTACACGTTACACCTCACTGATTGTCTGTTCCGATGACAGGAAACAGACGATCACTGACATGCCACGGAGAAGAACGGGAAAGGTTTGTTTACACTCACCTCTCCCCGTTCTTCAGCTCTGTGACCCGATCGCGGGACACCGGCGGCGATCGGGTCGGCGGCGTGCGCGACCCACGACTGGGCTCTTAAAGGGCAACGTACCTGTACGTTGATGTGCCCAGTCGTGCCATTCTGCCGACGTATATCGGCGTGAGGCGGTCCTTAAGTGGTTAAGTTAAGTTAAGTTGTTAAGAATCTTCTGTAGATTGGTCTGTTTTATCGTTCGTCTCGTCAGAGTGATGTGCTCATTCGTCTCGTCAATATAAACCGTACGTGACAGCGTTCTCTGTGCCGGGTCGGAGTGTACCGCAGTGCAATATGGGAGTTTGCAAGCTCCGCCCCTCTTCATTCGGCACCATCTTTAGCAGCAGAACGATGGCTGAAGAACAGGAGCATGCCCTTCCCCAAAGAATTTGCTTGAAAGGTTTTAAAAAAAAAGGCAACACCTATGTCTTTGGATGAGATGAAAACTATGGTCAAGATTTTGGTAAATAATGACTATGATGGGAGGCACAAAAACTACCCCTGGCCAAATACAAGGAAAGACAACATCATGGAGAAGGCTGTCCATGTGCTTGAGAAGAAGTATGGTGTGGAGTAGTGATGAGCCGAACACCCCCGGGTTCGGTTCGCACCAGAACCCGCGAACGGACCGAAAGTTCGCACGAACATTAGAACCCTATTAAATACAATGGATGCGAACGTTCGAATTCTAAAGTGCTAATTATAACGACTATTATCCATGTTATTGTTCTAAACAGAGTTTGGGAACCCGGGTTCTGCACCAGGGGACATGTATCAATGCAAAAAGAAGTTTTAAAAACGGACGTTTTTCGGGAGCAGTCATTTTAATGATGCATAAAGTGAAAAAAAAAGTCAAATATTCCTTTAAATATCGTACCTGGGGGGTGTCTAAAGTATGCCTGCGAAGTGCCACGTGTTTGCCGTGTTTAGAACTGTCCCTGCACAAAATAACATTTCTAAAGGGAAAAAAAGCCATTTAAAACTGCTTGCGGCTTTAATGTAATGTCTGGTCCCGGTAATATGGATGAAAATCTTTAAGAAAAATGGCATAGCTACCCCATCACCCCCCCCCCCCTACCCCAGCCCATTACCAGCCCCTTTGGGTCTTCTTTGGATATTAAGGGGAACCCCGCAACACAAAATAAAAAAGGCCCTATATACTCTGAACAGCAGTATACAGGCGGTGCATACAAGACAGGGACTGTAGGTTTGTTCTTAAGTAGAATCTGTTTGTAATTTTGAACACGTACATTGTTTAAGTGTAGCTCCAGCCAAAAAATCTATTTTTAAGCTTTTTGGAAAACATAGGGAAGGGTTATCACCCCTGTAACATTTGTTTTGCTGTCTGTGCCCCTGTTCAGAACATTTCACCTCACTTTGCATCCCAATGACAACTGTTTTTGAAATGTGGTGTTTTTATTGAAACAAGGATTGGTGATAAAGCATCAGTAGAGAGGAGACACCTTTCTCCCATATTAATTCTTACAGGAGAGAATTTTCCTTCCTAGGGGTAGATTTCCTCTCACTTCCTGTTGTCTTCTTCCGTTTGCAAGTAGGAGTCGTTTGTAAGTTGGATGTTTGAAAGTAGGGACCTGCCGTATATACTCTGCAGAAATTGGCCCCTTAGGTGTTGGTGTTGGCACAACACTGTAAGCACTCACAGTTACTCTTAGTGGGTGCTGGAACGCCCTGCTGTCAACTATTATATCAGGAATAGTGATGAGCCGAACACCCCCGGGTTCGGTTCGCACCAGAACCCGCGAACGGACCGAAAGTTCGTACGAACATTAGAACCCTATTAAATACAATGGATGCGAACGTTCGAATTCTAAAGTGCTAATTATAACAACTATTATGCATGTTATTGTCCTAAAAAGGGTTTGGGAACCCGGGTTGTGCACCAGGGGACATGTATCAATGCAAAAAGAAGTTTTAAAAATGGTCGTTTTTCGGGAGCAGTCATTTTAATGATGCATAAAGTGAAAAAAAAAAGTCAAATATTCCTTTAAATATCGTACCTGGGGGGTGTCTAAAGTATGCCTGTGAAGTGCCACGTGTTTCCCGTGTTTAGAACTGTCCCTGCACAAAATGACACTTCTAAAGGAAAAAAAAGCCATTTAAAACTGCTTGCGGCTTTAATGTAATGTCTGGTCCCGGTAATATGGATGAAAATCTTTAAGAAAAATGGCATAGCTACCCTATGACCCCCCCCCCCCCACCCCAGCCCATTACCAGCCCCTTTGGGTCTTGTATGGATATTAAGGGGAACCCCGCACATAAAATAAAAAAGGCCCTATATACTCTGAACAGCCGTATACAGGCGGTGCATACAAGACAGGGACTGTAGGTTTGTTCTTATGTAGAATCTGTTTGTAATTTTGAACAGGTACATCGTTTAAGTGTAGCTCCAGCCCAAAAATCTATTTTTAAACTTTTTGGAAAACATAGGTAAGGGTTATCACCCCTGTAACATTTGTTTTGCTGTCTGTGCCCCTGTTCAGAACATTTCACCTCACTTTCCGTCCCAATGACAACTGTTTTTGAAATGTGGTGTTTTTCTTGAAACAAGGATTGCTGATAAAGCATCAGTACAGAGGAGACACCTTTCTCCCATATTAATTCTTACAGGAGAGAATTTTCCTTCCAAGGGGTAGATTTCCTCTCACTTCCTGTTGTCTTCTTGCGTTTGCAAGTAGGAGTCGTTTGTAAGTTGGATGTTTGAAAGTAGGGACCTGCCGTATATACTCTGCAGAAATAGGCCCCTTAGTTGTTGGTGTTGGCACAACACTGTAAGCACTCACAGTTACTCTTGGTTGGTGCTGGAACACCCTGCTGTCAACTATTATATCAGGAATTTTAATTACATATAATTGTTGAACAGTGGTAGTAAAAATTGGGCCTTTGATGGTGGTGCTGGTGCCACAACACTGTAAGGCCTGACAGTTACTCTTGGTGGGCGCAGCAATGGGCCCTGCTGTGAATTATTAGATCAATAATTATAATTGCATGCCCCTGTTGAACAGGGGCTGAAAAATTGGGCCTTTGGTGGTGGTGGTGGTGGTGGTGGTGGTGGTGGTGGTGGTGGTGTTGACACAACACTGTAAGGCCTGACAGTTACTCTTGGTGGGCGCAGCAATGGGCCCCGCTGTGAATTATTAGATCAATAATTATAATTGCATGCCCCTGTTGAACAGGGGCTGAAAAATTGGGCCTTTGGTGGTGGTGGTGGTGGTGGTGGTGGTGGTGTTGACACAACACTGTAAGGCCTGACAGTTACTCTTGGTGGGCGCAGCAATGGGCCCTGCTGTGAATTATTAGATCAATAATTATAATTGCATGCCCCTGTTGAACAGGGGCTGAAAAATTGGGCCTTTGGTGGTGGTGGTGGTGGTGGTGGTGTTGACACAACACTGTAAGGCCTGACAGTTACTCTTGGTGGGCGCAGCAATGGGCCCTGCTGTGAATTAATAGATCAATAATTATAATTGCATGCCCCTGTTGAACAGGGGCTGAAAAATTGGGCCTTAGGCACTGGTGGCACAACACTGCAACCCCTCACAGATACTGTACTTGGAGCACAGCAATGAGCCCTGTTGCAAAGTATTGCATCAAAAATTGTAATTACATGCCCCTGTTAAACAGGGGCTGAAAAATTGGGCCTTAGCCACTGGTGGCACAACACTGCAACCCCTCACAGATACTGTACTTGGAGCACAGCAATGAGCCCTGTTGCAAAGTATTGCATCAAAAATTGTAATTACACGCCCCTGTTAAACAGGGGCTGAAAAATTGGGCCTTAGCCACTGGTGGCGGCACCCATAAACCAAAATGATCTTCCAAGCTATCATCATTAATCGGATCATTGAGGAGGAGGAGGAGGATAGCCAGTCAACATAACAGCACAGGCACTCAGCATCAGCATCAGTCTTGAAGGGATGTGACATTTTAAAATCAATTAGTCTGTTATATCAGCATCAGGTGTGTGGTAGCTGGTGGTGATCCAAGACTGGTTCATCTTGATGAAAGTCAGTCGATCAACCGAGTCGGTGGACAGGCGCACCCTGTGATCCGTGACAAATCCTCCAGCAGCACTGAATGTGCGTTCTGAAAGAACGCTGGATGCAGGACAGGCCAGTAGCTCAATTGCATACTGTGCAAGCTCTGGCCAGTGATCCATCCTCAAGACCCAGTAAGCCAGAGGATTTTCGGTGGGGAAGGTGTCCAAGTCTGACCTTGCCCCTAGGTATTCCTGCACCATGTATATCAGACGCTGGCGATGGTTGCTGGAACCGATCATACTTTGGGGCTGCGGACTAAAGAATTGTCTGAACGCATCGGTCAGACGGCCACCTTCCCCACCGCTCCTTCTTTGACTGCCCGAAGCCTCAGCAACTCGTTGTCCATGACCAGGAGTTTGTAACCCCCCAGTCTCTGGGAACGCGTTGCACAGACCTTTCTGCAAGGCCTCCCGGAGTTGTCTCATCCTCTGCTCCCTCTGCGACGGTAACATAAGGTCCGCAACCTTACCCTTGTACCGTGGATCAAGGAGAGTGGCCAGCCAGTAATGGTCCCTCTCCTTGATCCGAAGAATACAAGGATCCTTCCGCAGACTTTGCAGGATCAGGGAGGCCATGCAGCGTAGGTTAGCTGAGGCATTCAGTCCAGAGTCCTCTGGGTCACTAAGGACGACATGATCCGCAGCCACCTCCTCCCAGCCACGTACAAGTCCACTGGTTTCTTGGGACTGTAAATCATCCCTAAAAGACTGCTGCTGATGATGCTGAGTGCCAGCCTCCACCTCCATGCTGACACAATCCTCCTCCTCCTCCTCTTCCTGTGCGATGGGTGGGACAGAAGGAACACTGTCTGGGTAAAGGGGGCCTTGAGAGGCAAGGAAGTCCTCCTCTTCCTGCCTCTGTTCTGCCTCAAGTGCCCTGTCCATTATTCCACGCAGCATGTGCTCCAACAGGTGGACAAGAGGTACAGTGTCACTGATGCATGCACTGTCACTGCTCACCATCCTCGTGGCCTCCTCAAATGGTGCCAGGACAGTGCATGCATCCCTGATCATGCCCCACTGGCGTGGTGAAAAAAACCCGAGCTCCCCTGACCCTGTCCTGGTGCCGTAGTCGCACAGGTACTCATTGATGGCCCTCTGCTGCGTGTGCAGCTGCTGCAGCATGGCCAACGTTGAGTTCCACCTGGTGGGCATGTCACATATAAGGCGGTTCTTGGGCAGGTTCAACTCCTTTTGCAGCTCAGCCAGGCGAGCACTGGCATTATAAGATCTGCGGAAATGCACACAGACTTTCCTGGCCTGCCTCAGGACATCCTGTAAGCCCGGGTACCTGCCCAAGAACCGCTGCACCACCAGGTTAAGGACGTGAGCCACACAGGGCACATGGGTCAGTTGTCCCTGTCGGAGGGCGGAGAGGAGGTTGGTGCCATTGTCGCAAACCACCATTCCTGGCTTAAGCTGGCGTGACGTCAACCACCTCTCGGCCTGCCCCTGCAGAGCAGACAGGACCTCTGCCCCAGTGTGGCTCCTGTCCCCCAAACACACCAACGCAAGCACGGCATGGCATCTTTTTGCCTGCGTACTTGCGTAGCCCCTTGAACGCCTACGGAGCACCGCTGGTTCCGAGGACAAAGCACAGGAAGAGGCCATGGAGGAAGAAGAAGAGGAGGGGGTGGAGGAGAGAGGGGTGTCACAACCAGTAGTAGCATTTTGGAGGTGTGGCGGTGGAACAACCTCCAACACTACTGCACCTTGTCCTGCATCCTTCCCAGCTGCCAAAAGAGTGACCCAATGGGCCGTGAAAGAAAGGTAACGTCCCTGTCCATGCCTGCTGGACCATGAGTCAGCGGTAATATGCACCTTACCGCTGACCGCCCTGTCCAGCGAGGCCAAGACATTGCCTTCCACATGCCTGTAGAGAGCCGGAATTGCCTTCCGTGAGAAAAAGTGGCGTTTGGGAACCTGCCACTGAGGAACCGCACATTGCACAAACTCACGGAAGGGGGCCGAGTCTACCAACTGAAAAGGCAGCAGTTGAAGCGCTAGCAATTTAGCCAAGCTAGCATTCAACCGCTGGGCATGTGGATGGCTGGGAGTGAACTTCTTTCAACGGTCCAGCAGCTGGGGCAGGGAAATTTGCCTGCTAGAATCGGACGTCGGTGTACTGCTAGCAGAGTGGCCGCAAGTACTTGGCTGTGACACACCTAATTCTACACCTTCATTCCTCTCAGTGCAGGTTTCAGAGAGGACTGATGGTATAGTGGGGTTGGAGATCCCAGCTGATGCGGTGCAAGGAGAGGTCCGCTTTGTTCTTTGGTGTGGGTCTTTAAGGTAGGCTTGCCAACGAGCTGCATGGCAGGTCAACATATGTCTGATCAAGCATGTGGTGCCCAAGCGGCTGATGTTTTGGCCACGCGATATACGCTTGAGACATATGTTGCAAACAGCAGCTGTGCGATCTGATGCACTCGCCTCAAAAAAGGCCCACACCAAAGAACTTTTTGAATGACGGGCAGAGGCAGCGCCCTGCACAGGCGGAGCTCTGCTGTGTGATTCCGTCGGTGTGCTGCCCATACGCTGGCCACCCAAGGGCATCCTGCCTCGTTGGAGATGTGCCTCCTCCTCATCCTCCTCCTCCTCCTCTCTCCTATTAGGCACCCACGTGGAGTCAGTGACCTCATCATCCCCTCCCTCCTCATCACTGGAGCCAATCTGGCAGTATGCTGCAGCTGCTGGAGCATGACTGCCAGATTGGTGTCCTTCTTGAGCATCCCCTCTCTCTGCTCTCACGCTACTGCCTTCCTCTAGCTGGGTATCATCATCAGATCCTTCGAAACGCTGGGCATCCTCCTGGAGCATGTACCCAACACTGTGCTCAAACAGTTCGGGGGACTCCTCAGGAGGAGGACATGGTGGGTCTAGGGAAGGAGTGACTAATGATGACATTGATACCAGAGAAGAGGACACTTTGGCAGCTGCTTTGCCAGTACCCTGAGCCTGGGTGAGAGAGGATGAGGAGGATGAGGTGGGCTTGGTCATCCACTCTACCAAGTCTTCGGCATGATGTGGCTCAACATGTCCAGCTGCCGAAAAGAAGGACAAGCGTGTCCCATGGCCATGTGCTGATGACAATTAGGGATGAGCTTCGAGTTCGAGTCGAACTCATGTTCGACTCGAACATTGCCTGTTCGCCCGTTCGCCGAACAGCGAACAAATTGGGGTGTTCGCGGCAAATTCGAAAAATCTATGGGAGAAATCTAAAGTGCTAATTATAAAGGCTTATATGCAAGTTATTGTCCTAAAAAGTGCCCCAGGGGACATGTATCAATGCAAAAAGAAGTTTTAAAAACGGCCGTTTTTTCGGGAGCAGTGATTTTAATAATGCTTAAAATGAAAAAATAAAAGTGAAATATTCCTTTAAATTTCGTACCTGGGGGGTGTGTATGATATGCATGTAAAGTGGCGCATGTTTCCCGTGCTTAGAACTGTCCCTGCAAAAAATTTCATTTTTGAAAGAAAAAAATGCATTTAAAACTGACTCGCGGCTATTAATGAATTGTCGGCTCCCGGCAATACATACAAAAGTCATTGATAAAAAAAAAAAAAGCGTGGGGGTTCCCCAGAATTCAATTACCAGGCCCTTCAGGTCTGGAATGGATATTAAGGGGAACCCCGCCGCAAATTAAAAAAAAAATTGACGTGGGGTTCCCCCAAATATCCATTCCAGGCCCTTCAAATCTGGCATGGATTTTAAGGGGAACTCCACCCCAAATTTAAAAAAAAAATGGCGTGGAGTCCCCCTAAAAATCCATACCAGACCCCTTATCCGAGCATGCAACCTGGCCGGCCGCAGGGTAAAAGGGGGGGACGAGAGAGCGGCCCCCCCTCCCTCCTGAACCGTACCAAGCCACATGCCCTCAACATGGGGAGGAGGTCCCCATGTTGATGGGGACAAGGGCCTCATCCCCACAACCCTTGCCCGGAGGTTGTGCCGGTCTCCGGGCGGGGGGCTTATCGGAATCTGGAAGACCCCTTTAACAAAGGGGACCCCCAGATCCCGGCCCCCCCTATGTGAATTGGTAAGGGGTACATTGTACCCCTACCATTTCACGAAGAAAGCGTAAAAAAATGTTTAAAAAAACACACAAACACCTTGAAAAAGTCCTTTATTTAAAAAAAAACAAAAAAAACATTCCAGCGGTGAAATCCAGTGTCCCGCAGCGATCCCGAAGTCCAGCGCTGTCCTTCATTGGTTGTGCCTGAGCAGACCTGATGGGGAACTCCCTCTCAGTATTTTAAATGTATAGACCCGCCCCTTCTAAAGTTCCCCATCAGGTCTGCTCACCGGACCAGATGCGGAACATGAGAAGGGGCGGGTCTATACATGTATTACCAAAGTGAGAGCAGTTCCCCATCAGGTCCGCCCCCTCGGTATGTCGGACCCGCCTACGTCATTGGCTTGAGCGGGGAACTTCCTTCACTGTGTAATTTAAATTTACATAGTGAAGGAAGTTCCCCGCTCAAGCCAATGACGTAGGTGGGTCCGACATACCGAGGGGGCGGACCTGATGGGGAACTGCTCTCACTTTGGTAATACATGTATAGACCCGTCCCTTCTCATGTTCCGCATCTGGTCCGCTGAGCGGACCTGATGGGGAACTTAAGAAGGGGCGGGTCTATACATTTAAAATACTGAGAGGGAGTTCCCCATCAGGTCCGCTCAGGCACAACCAATGAAGGACAGCGCTGGACATCGGGATCGCCGCGGGACACTGGATTTCACCGCTGGAATGTTTTTTTTTTTTTTTTTTTAAATAAAGGACTTTTTCAAGGTGTTTGTGTGTTTTTTTTAAAAAAAATTTACGCTTTCTTCGTGAAATGGTAGGGGTACAATGTACCCCTTACCAATTCACATAGGGGGGGGCCGGGATCTGGGGGTCCCCTTTGTTAAAGGGGTCTTCCAGATTCCGATAAGCCCCCCGCCCGCAGACCCCCACAACCACCGGGCAAGGGTTGTGGGGATGAGGCCCTTGTCCCCATCAACATGGGGACATCCTCCCCATGTTGAGGGCATGTGGCCTGGTACGGTTCAGGAGGGAGGGGGGCCGCTCTCTCGTCCCCCCCTTTTCCCCTGCGGCCGGCCAGGTTGCGTGCTCGGATAAGGGGTCTGGTATGGATTTTTAGGGGGACTCCACGCCATTTTTTTTTTAAATTTGGGGTGGAGTTCCCCTTAAAATCCATGCCAGATCTGAAGGGCCTGGAATGGATATTTGGGGGAACCCCACGTCAATTTTTTTTTTTATTTGCGGCGGGGTTCCCCTTAATATCCATTCCAGATCTGAAGGGCCTGGTAATTGAATTCTGGGGAACCCCCACGCTTTTTTTTTTTTTTTTTTATCAATGACTTTTGTATGTATTGCCGGGAGCCGACAATTCATTAATAGCCGCGAGTCAGTTTTAAATGCATTTTTTTCTTTCAAAAATGACATTTTTTGCAGGGACAGTTCTAAGCACGGGAAACATGCGCCACTTTACATGCATATCATACACACCCCCCAGGTACGAAATTTAAAGGAATATTTCACTTTTATTTTTTCATTTTAAGCATTATTAAAATCACTGCTCCCGAAAAAACGGCCGTTTTTAAAACTTCTTTTTGCATTGATAAATGTCCCCTGGGGCAGGACCCAGGTCCCCAAACACTTTTTAGGACAATAACTTGCATATTAGCCTTTATAATTAACACTTTAGATTTCGAACGTTCGAGTCCATTGTATTTAATAGGGTTCTAAAGTTTACACAAACATTTTGTCTGTTCGCAGGTTCTGGTGCGAACCGAACAGGGGGGTGTTCGGCTCATCCCTGATGACAATGCACCGCGTCCATGACCAGCACTGTTGCCCCCAGACACAGAGCCTGCTTGCCCTCTTTTTTTGCCTCCTGACTGTCTGCCTCTCCTTGTTTGCCTTCCAGACATTTTAATGGATGGCCTGCAGGGAGATGGGAAAAACAGCAATAAGGGCTACCTTCAGGTGTATACTGTGCAGGAGGCTTAGCAACAATGACACTGACACTGTCCCCTGCCTATCCTTCTCTGTCCCTAAACACAAGGATTTGCAATATGCTTCAGCAAGATTGGTTTAGCACAGAATAGCACACTGACAGTTTCCCTCACTGTCCTTCTCTGTCCCTACAAACAAGGTTTAGCACAAAATAGCACACTGATAGTTTCCCCGAGTGTCCTTCTCTGTCCCTAAACTCAAGGATTTCAAATACGGTTAAGCAAGATTGGTTTAGCACAGAATAGCACACTGACAGTTTCCCTGAGTGTCCTTCTCTGTCCCTAAACTCAAGGATTTCAAATATGGTTCAGAAAGATTGGTTTAGCACAGAATAGCACACTGACACTTTCCCTCACTGTCTTTCTCTGTCCCTACAAACAAGGTTTAGCACAGAATAGCACACTGACAGTTTCCCCGAGTGTCCTTCTCTGTCCCTAAACTCAAGGATTTCAAATATGGTTCAGCAAGATTGTTTTAGCACAGAATAGCACACTGACAGTTTCCCCGAGTGTCCTTCTCTGTCCCTAAACTCAAGGATTTCAAATATGGTTCAGAAAGATTGGTTTAGCACAGAATAGCACACTGACACTTTCCCTCACTGTCCTTCTCTGTCCCTACAAACAAGGTTTAGCACAGAATAGCACACTGACAGTTTCCCCGAGTGTCCTTCTCTGTCCCTAAACTCAAGGATTTCAAATATGGTTCAGAAAGATTGGTTTAGCACAGAATAGCACACTGACACTTTCCCTCACTGTCCTTCTCTGTCCCTACAAACAAGGTTTAGCACAGAATAGCACACTGACAGTTTCCCCGAGTGTCCTTCTCTGTCCCTAAACTCAAGGATTTCAAATATGGTTCAGCAAGATTGGTTTAGCACAGAATAGCACACTGACACTTTCCCTCACTGTCCTTCTCTGTTCCTACAAACAAGGTTTAGCACAGAATAACACACTGACAGTTTCCCCGAGTGTCCTTCTCTGTCCCTAAACTCAAGGATTTCAAATATGGTTCAGCAAGATTGGTTTAGCACAGAATAACACACTGACAGTTTCCCCGAGTGTCCTTCTCTGTCCCTAAACTCAAGGATTTCAAATATGGTTCAGAAAGATTGGTTTAGCACAGAATAGCACACTGACACTTTCCCTCACTGTCCTTCTCTGTCCCTACAAACAAGGTTTAGCACAGAATAGCACACTGACAGTTTCCCCGAGTGTCCTTCTCTGTCCCTAAACTCAAGGATTTCAAATATGGTTCAGCAAGATTGGTTTAGCACAGAATAGCACACTGACAGTTTCCCTCACTGTCCTTCTCTGTCCCTACAAACAAGGTTTAGCACAGAATAGCACACTGACAGTTTCCCCGAGTGTTCTTCTCTGTCCCTAAACTCAAGGATTTCAAATATGGTTCAGAAAGATTGGTTTAGCACAGAATAGCACACTGACACTTTCCCTCACTGTCCTTCTCTGTCCCTACAAACAAGGTTTAGCACAGAATAGCACACTGACAGTTTCCCTCACTGTCCTTCTCTGTCCCTACAAACAAGGTTTAGCACAGAATAGCACACTGACACTTTCCCTCACTGTCCTTCTCTGTCCCTACAAACAAGGTTTAGCACAGAATAACACACTGACACTCTCCCTACCTATCCTTCTCTGTCCCTAAACACAAGGAATCCAGGATTAGTAAAGGAAAAAAATTACACTGTCCCTGCCTATGCTTCTCTTTCCCTGCTCCGGAACACACTACACAAGGCCGCCGCGCTGGCGGCCTTTTATAGTGTGGGGCGTGTACTAAACCCCCTCAGCAATAATTGGCCACAGGCATCCTGCCTGTGGCCAATCATTGCTCTCCTCGCTGCCGGCACTGTGATTGGCCAAGCATGCGGGGTCACAGTGCATGCTTGGCCAATCACAGCGCCTGGATGACACTGCGATGGCGTAGTGCATTGTGGGCCGTTCGCGTCACTCGAATTTGGCGCGAACGGCCCAAATCGTTCGATCTTCGTCGAACGATCGAACAGCCGATGTTCGAGTCGAACGTATGTTCGACTCGAACACGAAGCTCATCCCTAGTGTGGAGCGATCAAAGGACCAGCTGCACAAGAGATGGTCTGACCTGAAGCATGGAGAGGAAGCCCAGTTGTATAAAATACATAGAATGATCAAAAAAGGTAATTTAGATTAGCTTCTGCCATTTCTGCTCTCTCAGCTAGGCATGCAATCCATGTAGTCTTTCTGCAATGTCTTCATCAATGCAAACTATATTCTTTAGCATGCATGCTTTTTACATGATTTTTTTTTTTTTTTAATCTTAACTACTTGAGGCTCGCGCTATAGCCAAATGACGGCTTCAGCGCGGACCTGAAAATCCGGGAGGCCGCCAATAGACGGCCTCCCCTTCGTGCGCGCGACGCACGCTGTGATCACCCGAGTCACTGAGACTCGGGTGATCACCGATCCGAGTAAGGGGCCGATCCCGACCCCTTACCATGTGATCAGCTGTCAGCCAATGACAGCTGATCACGTGATGTAAACAAAGAATCGGTAATCAGTTTTTTTTTCTCCGCACGCTGACAGCGTGAGGAGGAAAAAAAGCCGATCACTGGCTCTTTCACAAGGGACATCGGTCCCGAAGAGGAAGGAGGCAGATGTGCCTCATCAGTGCCAGTATAATGCTACCTGCCAGTGCCCACAGTGCCACCTATCAGTGCCCACAAGTGCCACCTATCAATGCCCACAAGTGCCACCTATCAATGCCCACAAGTGCCGCCTATCAGTGCCACCTAGCAATGCTGTCTATCAGTGTAACCTACCAGTGTCCATTATTGCCACCCATCAGTGCCCATCACTGGCACCCATCAGTGCCCATCACTGCCACCCATCAGTGCCCATCACTGCCACCTACCAGTACCACCTATCAATGCCACCTATAAGTGCCACTTCTCAGTGCCCACCAGTGCCACCTATCAATGCCCTTCAGTGCCACCCATCAGTGCCACCTCTCAGTGCTGCCTATCAGTGCCAACCAGTGCCGCCTTATCGGTGCCCACCAGTGCCGCCCTATCGGTGCCCACCAGTGCCGCCTTATCGGTGCCCACCAGTGCAGCCTCATCAGCGTACATCAATGAAGGAGAAAAATTACCTGTTTACAAAATTTTATAACAAAATATAAAAAAATATATATTTTTTTTTTTTCTAAATCAGTCTTTTTTTTTTTTTTAACAAAAAATAAAAACCGCAGAGGTTATCAAATACCAACAAAAGAAAGCTCTATTTCTGGGGAAAAAATTATAAAAATGTCATTTGGGTACAGCATTGAATGACCGCGCAATTGTCATTCAAAGTGCATCAGCGCTGAAAGCTGAAAATTGGTCTGGGCAGGAGGGGGGTTTAAGTGCCCAGTAAGCAAGTGGTTAAACCTAGTGTAGCGGAGCCTCACTCCCCCTCTCGCCTATTGTGAATGGCTTGTGTCTAGGGGTACCTGAGAGAGGAGAGTGCAGGAACACTACGCCAAGCTCTCACCTCGTATGTGTATGAGGGTTGAGCAGAGTTACTTGAATTACCTCCGGGTCTGTTCACTGCATACGAAGCCTTAGTTGTTCTGTGGAGATGTGTCAGCCAATAACATAGAGCCCCACACCAATCGAAAGTCCAACACTCCTTTATTCCTTTTTTGTTGGAATATATAAATGTGGAGCTATGTGAGATTCGAAAGTGAATTCAAATGTGTAATGGGATTCTATAGAGAACCATATGGCCTATTGAAGACCAAATAATAAACGTTATAAGAAACGCATGTGACATGCATACATATATAGTAGGGCTGTTACTGATTAAAATTTTTGTGTTCGATTAATCGATTTTTTTTTTTAATCGATTAATCGACTAATTTCGATTAATTGTAACGCACATAAATTTTTCGGATCACCACCATATAAAGTCCCCACTGTAATATCCACAATCACCCCCACTGTAATGTGGTCCACATCTCCCCCACTGTATAGGAAGAATAATGCTTGCTTACCAGAGAAGCCGGCCGAACACGAGCAGTTGAGGCCGGGTCAGTGGCGTCACTAGGGTTGGTGTCACCTGGTGCGGCAAAACATGGTTTCACCCCACCCCTCCCCCCCATCGTCTAAAGAACTATGTGCAGAGTGCCCCTCACCCCCATATACCCCCTCCTAGCACAATTCCTCTTTCTCCTTCCCTCATCCCCCCTCTCAGCACAAATCCCCCCCCAATATTTCCCCTCTTAACAAAAATCTTCACCCCCATATGCCCCCTTCCAGTACAAATACCCCCTCTTAGCACATTACTTCCCCTCCATTTCCCCCTACCAACACAAGTCATCACCCTCATATACCCCCTTTCAGCACAAATCCCCCTTCTCAGAACAAAATTACCCCCATATCCCTCCTTCTTATACAAATTCTTTTACACCCCAAATCCCCTCTCTCGGCACAAATCATCCCCCCATCTCCCCCCTGCCTGCACAGACCCCCCTCTCAGCACAAATCCTCCCCCCATCTCCCTGCACAGACCCCCCTCTCAGCACAAATCACCCCCCATCTCCCCCCTCCCTGCACAGACCCCCCCTCTCAGCACAAATCATCCCCCCATCTCCCCCCTCCCTGCACAGACCCCCCTCTCAGCACAAATCATCCCCCCATCTCCCCCCTCCCTGCACAGACCCCCCTCTCAGCACAAATCCTCCCCCCATCTCCCCCTCCCTGCACAGATCCCCCCTCTCAGACCAAATCATCCCCCCATCTCCCCCCTTTCAGTATTAAACCCCTCTTCTTGCCCAAATTCTCTTATTCCCCCAACCAAGCCATCCTCAGCACAAATTCTCTTATTTAATCCCTACCTGACAATTTCCCCCTACAAGCACAACCCCCACCCCAATACAAAGGCATTAATGCAACTAAAAGCAGTTTGCTGGCACTCGCCTCCAGATTTTCCCATAAAAAACAAACAAAAAAAATCTTAATCCCTCTCAGCATAAATCTTTCCTCTTATTGCACAAATCCTCAGATCCCTGCCCCCAGCCCAGACTTACTGGTTATCAGTTACAGGGTCCTCAGTGATTGATTGCTGTCCAGTCAGAAGACGCCAAAGCAGAGGAGGAACCTGGGAAGGAGATCTCCCGGCGCTCTGACACTGCTAACATGCAGCCGGCTGGGACAGATAGGAGCTGCTAAAGTGTCAGCCATCACTGCGCTGGAGACCCGGGGACACCCCGCAGGAGATGTCGGGCCGGTGATGACGTCAGTGCGCCGCTCTAGGCTCACACAGGCCACCGCCGGGTGGACCAAGATGGCCGCCGCTCCGGGAGCCGAGGCCGCAGCGGAGCTCCGCGGATCACGTGGTGTGCTGATCGATCAAAAAAAAATTGATCGATCAAAAAAATTAACGATTAATCGAGGAATTAATCGTTAATTTCCGCAGCCCTAATATATAGTAAATCAATTGAACAATATTTAAAGTGATATATCACCGGGGTCTAGAGGAACCCCTAACACTCATAAAAATTGCAATAAACCCAAAATAAAAAATAAAATGAAAATATGAATGTATAATAACTCTCTTGAGTGAAGACTTATATCATATAAAAAACTTCTTAAAGAATCTATAACACCTGTGAATGGTGCAATAAACCATAAAACCATAAAAAGTGACCGTGAATCTCCTGTGAGGAGAAAATTGTGTAACATAAATATCCACAGAGTTCAGTGAAGACAAATCTAAAATGTCTCTTAATACAGGTGGGAAACAATATCCAAAAACGTCATGTATGGATATGTAAGTCCTGTTCAAATAGTTCCTTAAGGTAGATGGTTTATATACCAATAAGATGTAACACCCGGGAGTGCCTTCACCGTTGGATCGGGGACAACAATAAGAAATGAATACTCTTACTGAGTGTTGTAGATCCAGCTCACCATATAGCGGTGGATCTATCAGGCTTATGTCCACGTCAGGGACCAGCAAATTGGAATCCAAAACTGTTTGTCTTCTCCTGTTAGGCAGCATTTTTTCCCCGTTTTTTGGTGGTGTTTTTCAACGTTTCCAACCGTGACACTCGCTCCAAGTGTAAGAAATCAGCATATGAAACCGAAGCCCTCCATATGGATCGTGTCACCAATGAAAAAACAGGAAGAAACACTTCCTAATAGTGTGAATCCAAAATGGAAATTTATTTAAAAGTAATCATAAAATTCAATAAAAATCAAACAAGCAGTTCAATCCCAAAATTTCAAAAAAAAGGGGGCAATCCACTCAAAAATATAAACAAACCCTAAGATAAACTTCAGAAATGGTAAGCTCCAAATGTCAAGGATGCGTGAGAAACGTTAAACACACATATCCCTGACACATATGTTTGTGTAAGAACGAAAGAACCTCTCCGCAGAGAAACCCTTTCCTTCTATAAGTGTGTGAGTGAACAGTGAATATCGGTGCGCAACACTGCCACCTGGTGACAGTGCCGCGGTAACTGCACTGGTTGAAGATCTTATCTTTCTTTTTTTTCTTTGCGGCTCTAACTACTCCAAAGTCCATTAACACGTTGTGGGATGGAAGAATGAAGAACAAACAACTGCAACAGTCCTTCAATTCCTCCGGAGAGCACAAACACCCATGGACACGGGTACAGTCACTGGGTTTTCCCGGGAAATAACTCCGGAAAGTTCAGCAGCAACAAGGCAAGGCAAGAACAAAGTCATTTTTCTCTCCTACAAATAGAACTTTGGGTGCGGCAAGACAAGGGGTTTCAAGTGCTGGTCCATTGTCTCTACATGGTATTCAACATCCTCCCCTTCTTTGCATCGAATTAACACCTTGTCTGCGTGGATGTGCCGACCCAGCATCCATTCTGACTTGCAGTCCTTGAACCGTTGATAGGCTTTAGGGGAACACGCGAGGTACCTGCGGGCATGTGGGACCTGAAGGTGCGTCCACACAAAATCGTTGTACCAGCGTTCCCGGCAGACTTCCACTTCATATAGAAGATCCTTAGGTAAGTACGGGTACTCCCACCCATACTCGTTAGCAACCTTTTGGCCAAAGAGGCGCTGTAATCTCGCCAGCGGAGGCAGCGGAGGCATAGTGGCCCGGTCCCCCTCACCCAGTTGGACAATGGCGTCCAGGTGACGAGGTGCCTTGATCACTTCTATTCTGGGCATAGGCGCCCACAGCAACAGTCTCTTTTCCCCGGTGCCAGATGCAAGAGGCACCGGAGGTAGAAGGGAAGACTGGGGATGGGATCCCTCCTCAGGCACTGGTGCCTCCACCCGGGGTGTACTATCCCCTGTAGACATGGGTGGATCCCTGACTTTGCGGGATGAGGAGAGAGGCATCTTGTCCCAGCCCTTCTTAGTGAAAAGTTCATCTATGATGACATCGTCTCCCGGATCGGAGAGCGACTCTAGGTCGGAGGTGTCACACTCCTCCGCGGGCAGGTAGCCTGTAGTAGAGGCTGAATTGCTACCCCCCGCGGGCATACAGGGCCGTGACTCCCCGACACCAACGCCCCAACACCAAGTCCCTTTGCCCGGCTTACCTCAGCCCAAAGTAGCGAAAGGATGTCCGGGACTCTTCCGACCGGATCCATCCGAGGCGGGCGTAGGCGAGCAGGGTGATCCACCGCGACCGCTGGACGGGGCAACCAAACCGGTCTTCCTCTTTGGCGGTGGACGCTGGGAAACAATGGTGACTGAGTCAGCATCCTAGGATTTCTCTCGTACCTCTGTGATTGCAACCTCCCCTGCGGTCGCTGCAGTGCGCACAGGGATGGCTGTAAAAGCAGCGATTCCTCCTTCTTGAGTGGTGTGGCCTGTTGCGCGGTTGAGGTGGATGGTTCTGGGTTTCTCAATGGGCTGTTCCACCTCAAATAGGAACTCTCCGCAGGCCTCGCAGCGCCCGAACGGCTTCAGCTGACACACCAGTCCTGAACAGCCAGGACAAATCAAACCCAGGGCCTCAACGTCCATGCATGAGTATAGGGCGAATCGTCTCCGGGGCTTTAGCCGAATCCCCGTATCCGTTATCGGAGCAGCAGCAGTCAGACTCCTGGTAGTAGGATGAATGGGAATCCACGATGCATTGGTGAACATGGCGACTCTCTGCTGATCCATTGCGTACTGCCTTGTTGGCGCCAAAGTCCCCACGTGTAGTCCTTCACACGATTGGACTCCTCCTTCTTGCACTCCAGTTCGTGGGCTTTCTCCTTCCCTGGGTCACACCCATGAACTGAGCAGGGAGGGTGTGCCTCGTGGCGCAGTGGCCAATATGGCCGACCTACTCGGAACTCTTTTGGGCAGACACTTTCAAATTCCAACAACTCCAGATCCATTGTAACACGAACACATCCCGGACCAGAGCCCCCTCTCGCCTATTGTGAATGGCTTGTGTCTAGGGGTACCTGAGAGAGGAGAGTGCAGGAACACTACGCCAAGCTCTCACCTCGTATGTGTATGAGGGTTGAGCAGAGTTACTTGAATTACCTCCGGGTCTGTTCACTGCATACGAAGCCTTAGTTGTTCTGTGGAGATGTGTCAGCCAATAACATAGAGCCCCACACCAATCGAAAGTCCAACACTCCTTTATTCCTTTTTTGTTGGAATATATAAATGTGGAGCTATGTGAGATTCGAAAGTGAATTCAAATGTGTAATGGGATTCTATAGAGAACCATATGGCCTATTGAAGACCAAATAATAAACGTTATAAGAAACACATGTGACATGCATACATATATAGTAGGGCTGTTACTGATTAAAATTTTTGTGTTCGATTAATCGATTTTTTTTTTTAATCGATTAATCGACTAATTTCGATTAATTGTAACGCACATAAATTTTTCGGATCACCACCATATAAAGTCCCCACTGTAATATCCACAATCACCCCCACTGTAATGTGGTCCACATCTCCCCCACTGTATAGGAAGAATAATGCTTGCTTACCAGAGAAGCCGGCCGAACACGAGCAGTTGAGGCCGGGTCAGTGGCGTCACTAGGGTTGGTGTCACCTGGTGCGGCAAAACATGGTTTCACCCCACCCCTCCCCCCCATCGTCTAAAGAACTATGTGCAGAGTGCCCCTCACCCCCATATACCCCCTCCTAGCACAATTCCTCTTTCTCCTTCCCTCATCCCCCCTCTCAGCACAAATCCCCCCCCAATATTTCCCCTCTTAACAAAAATCTTCACCCCCATATGCCCCCTTCCAGTACAAATACCCCCTCTTAGCACATTACTTCCCCTCCATTTCCCCCTACCAACACAAGTCATCACCCTCATATACCCCCTTTCAGCACAAATCCCCCTTCTCAGAACAAAATTACCCCCATATCCCTCCTTCTTATACAAATTCTTTTACACCCCAAATCCCCTCTCTCGGCACAAATCATCCCCCCATCTCCCCCCTGCCTGCACAGACCCCCCTCTCAGCACAAATCCTCCCCCCATCTCCCTGCACAGACCCCCCTCTCAGCACAAATCACCCCCCATCTCCCCCCTCCCTGCACAGACCCCCCCTCTCAGCACAAATCATCCCCCCATCTCCCCCCTCCCTGCACAGACCCCCCTCTCAGCACAAATCATCCCCCCATCTCCCCCCTCCCTGCACAGACCCCCCCTCTCAGCACAAATCCTCCCCCCATCTCCCCCTCCCTGCACAGATCCCCCCTCTCAGACCAAATCATCCCCCCATCTCCCCCCTTTCAGTATTAAACCCCTCTTCTTGCCCAAATTCTCTTATTCCCCCAACCAAGCCATCCTCAGCACAAATTCTCTTATTTAATCCCTACCTGACAATTTCCCCCTACAAGCACAACCCCCACCCCAATACAAAGGCATTAATGCAACTAAAAGCAGTTTGCTGGCACTCGCCTCCAGATTTTCCCATAAAAAACAAACAAAAAAAATCTTAATCCCTCTCAGCATAAATCTTTCCTCTTATTGCACAAATCCTCAGATCCCTGCCCCCAGCCCAGACTTACTGGTTATCAGTTACAGGGTCCTCAGTGATTGATTGCTGTCCAGTCAGAAGACGCCAAAGCAGAGGAGGAACCTGGGAAGGAGATCTCCCGGCGCTCTGACACTGCTAACATGCAGCCGGCTGGGACAGATAGGAGCTGCTAAAGTGTCAGCCATCACTGCGCTGGAGACCCGGGGACACCCCGCAGGAGATGTCGGGCCGGTGATGACGTCAGCGCGCCGCTCTAGGCTCACACAGGCCACCGCCGGGTGGACCAAGATGGCCGCCGCTCCGGGAGCCGAGGCCGCAGCGGAGCTCCGCGGATCACGTGGTGTGCTGATCGATCAAAAAAAAATTGATCGATCAAAAAAATTAACGATTAATCGAGGAATTAATCGTTAATTTCCGCAGCCCTAATATATAGTAAATCAATTGAACAATATTTAAAGTGATATATCACCGGGGTCTAGAGGAACCCCTAACACTCATAAAAATTGCAATAAACCCAAAATAAAAAATAAAATGAAAATATGAATGTATAATAACTCTCTTGAGTGAAGACTTATATCATATAAAAAACTTCTTAAAGAATCTATAACACCTGTGAATGGTGCAATAAACCATAAAACCATAAAAAGTGACCGTGAATCTCCTGTGAGGAGAAAATTGTGTAACATAAATATCCACAGAGTTCAGTGAAGACAAATCTAAAATGTCTCTTAATACAGGTGGGAAACAATATCCAAAAACGTCATGTATGGATATGTAAGTCCTGTTCAAATAGTTCCTTAAGGTAGATGGTTTATATACCAATAAGATGTAACACCCGGGAGTGCCTTCACCGTTGGATCGGGGACAACAATAAGAAATGAATACTCTTACTGAGTGTTGTAGATCCAGCTCACCATATAGCGGTGGATCTATCAGGCTTATGTCCACGTCAGGGACCAGCAAATTGGAATCCAAAACTGTTTGTCTTCTCCTGTTAGGCAGCATTTTTTCCCCGTTTTTTGGTGGTGTTTTTCAACGTTTCCAACCGTGACACTCGCTCCAAGTGTAAGAAATCAGCATATGAAACCGAAGCCCACCATATGGATCGTGTCACCAATGAAAAAACAGGAAGAAACACTTCCTAATAGTGTGAATCCAAAATGGAAATTTATTTAAAAGTAATCATAAAATTCAATAAAAATCAAACAAGCAGTTCAATCCCAAAATTTCAAAAAAAAGGGGGCAATCCACTCAAAAATATAAACAAACCCTAAGATAAACTTCAGAAATGGTAAGCTCCAAATGTCAAGGATGCGTGAGAAACGTTAAACACACATATCCCTGACACATATGTTTGTGTAAGAACGAAAGAACCTCTCCGCAGAGAAACCCTTTCCTTCTATAAGTGTGTGAGTGAACAGTGAATATCGGTGCGCAACACTGCCACCTGGTGACAGTGCCGCGGTAACTGCACTGGTTGAAGATCTTATCTTTCTTTTTTTTCTTTGCGGCTCTAACTACTCCAAAGTCCATTAACACGTTGTGGGATGGAAGAATGAAGAACAAACAACTGCAACAGTCCTTCAATTCCTCCGGAGAGCACAAACACCCATGGACACGGGTACAGTCACTGGGTTTTCCCGGGAAATAACTCCGGAAAGTTCAGCAGCAACAAGGCAAGGCAAGAACAAAGTCATTTTTCTCTCCTACAAATAGAACTTTGGGTGCGGCAAGACAAGGGGTTTCAAGTGCTGGTCCATTGTCTCTACATGGTATTCAACATCCTCCCCTTCTTTGCATCGAATTAACACCTTGTCTGCGTGGATGTGCCGACCCAGCATCCATTCTGACTTGCAGTCCTTGAACCGTTGATAGGCTTTAGGGGAACACGCGAGGTACCTGCGGGCATGTGGGACCTGAAGGTGCGTCCACACAAAATCGTTGTACCAGCGTTCCCGGCAGACTTCCACTTCATATAGAAGATCCTTAGGTAAGTACGGGTACTCCCACCCATACTCGTTAGCAACCTTTTGGCCAAAGAGGCGCTGTAATCTCGCCAGCGGAGGCAGCGGAGGCATAGTGGCCCGGTCCCCCTCACCCAGTTGGACGATGGCGTCCAGGTGACGAGGTGCCTTGATCACTTCTATTCTGGGCATAGGCGCCCACAGCAACAGTCTCTTTTCCCCGGTGCCAGATGCAAGAGGCACCGGAGGTAGAAGGGAAGACTGGGGATGGGATCCCTCCTCAGGCACTGGTGCCTCCACCCGGGGTGTACTATCCCCTGTAGACATGGGTGGATCCCTGACTTTGCGGGATGAGGAGAGAGGCATCTTGTCCCAGCCCTTCTTAGTGAAAAGTTCATCTATGATGACATCGTCTCCCGGATCGGAGAGCGACTCTAGGTCGGAGGTGTCACACTCCTCCGCGGGCAGGTAGCCTGTAGTAGAGGCTGAATTGCTACCCCCCGCGGGCATACAGGGCCGTGACTCCCCGACACCAACGCCCCAACACCAAGTCCCTTTGCCCGGCTTACCTCAGCCCAAAGTAGCGAAAGGATGTCCGGGACTCTTCCGACCGGATCCATCCGAGGCGGGCGTAGGCGAGCAGGGTGATCCACCGCGACCGCTGGACGGGGCAACCAAACCGGTCTTCCTCTTTGGCGGTGGACGCTGGGAAACAATGGTGACTGAGTCAGCATCCTAGGATTTCTCTCGTACCTCTGTGATTGCAACCTCCCCTGCGGTCGCTGCAGTGCGCACAGGGATGGCTGTAAAAGCAGCGATTCCTCCTTCTTGAGTGGTGTGGCCTGTTGCGCGGTTGAGGTGGATGGTTCTGGGTTTCTCAATGGGCTGTTCCACCTCAAATAGGAACTCTCCGCAGGCCTCGCAGCGCCCGAACGGCTTCAGCTGACACACCAGTCCTGAACAGCCAGGACAAATCAAACCCAGGGCCTCAACGTCCATGCATGAGTATAGGGCGAATCGTCTCCGGGGCTTTAGCCGAATCCCCGTATCCGTTATCGGAGCAGCAGCAGTCAGACTCCTGGTAGTAGGATGAATGGGAATCCACGATGCATTGGTGAACATGGCGACTCTCTGCTGATCCATTGCGTACTGCCTTGTTGGCGCCAAAGTCCCCACGTGTAGTCCTTCACACGATTGGACTCCTCCTTCTTGCACTCCAGTTCGTGGGCTTTCTCCTTCCCTGGGTCACACCCATGAACTGAGCAGGGAGGGTGTGCCTCGTGGCGCAGTGGCCAATATGGCCGACCTACTCGGAACTCTTTTGGGCAGACACTTTCAAATTCCAACAACTCCAGATCCATTGTAACACGAACACATCCCGGACCAGAGCCCCCTCTCGCCTATTGTGAATGGCATGTGTCTAGGGGTACCTGAGAGAGGAGGGTGCAGGAACACTACGCCAAGCTCTCCCCTCGTATGTGTATGAGGGTTGAGCAGAGTTACTTGAATTACCTCCGGGTCTCTTCACTGCATACAAAGCCTTAGTTGTTCTGTGGAGATGTGTCTGCCAATAACATAGAGCCCCACACCAATCGAAAGTCCAACACTCCTTTATTCCTTTTTTTTTGCAGGGTGAACACAATCAGTTGAACTTTCAGTAATGAACAAACAGGGGTGTGGATACGAGTAGGCCCAGGCACAACTGAACTCTCCTATTCCTTTGCTAGCGAATAGGCCTGGTGCACGGTCTCTGCCACCGACCGTGAGTTTTGGTCGCTGCCACCGACCGGATGAACCGTTGAGGCCCCTGCCACAGGCCTAATAGCAGGCCTCTGCCACTGACCTGAGTTGAATAGCTGGACTGCTGCCACCGGTCATAGAACATGAACCACCTTCCTCTCTGAACTTGGCCCCTGTTTGGGAAGATATCCCTCCGGGCGGTCTCCAGAGGTTCATCCAGCACTGGCAATCTGCTGCACCAGGTCTTCGGATGAGTCCCTCCTCCGGTCCCTTACGCCTCTGGATTTGGGTGCCCCACTCCCGGGGCCCCCTAGGACAATCCCTCCCTCGCGGGACCCAGCGGAAGGAACTGGGCCCCAGGCCTCCGGATGAGTACCTCACCCCAGACTGAAGGTGTCTGGGATGGAACACGAACTCTCGGTGTCCAGGCCTAGGCTGCCTGGACCCCGACCCCGAACAGCAGCCCTCAGGCTGAAGGTGCCTGGGACTCGAACCTCGTGGCGAAGATGTCCGGCCTCTTTATACCCTCTCCCAGGATGCACGGCCGGTTCCCCGCCCCGCCGTACAACCGCTGCGAGAGGCCACAAAGGGTACGGCACTGCAGCGATGGTTCAACCCCGGCCCAAAGTGACAGCGCCACCTGCTGGGCCGCAGGGAACTATACATCACTGGTGTCTTCACCAGAATTCAAAAGTATATACCCGCTACACTGCAAAGACCCAAGAAAGCACAGTTTGAGAACAGAACTGTGACAACAGGAATTGATATTGTTCTGGTTGATGACACAGCTCCAGTTACTGCTATAGGACCCGATGATGACGATGCAGAACCATGCCAAACTATAACAGATGTTGAAGCAGACCAGGCACAGAATTCCTCTGAAACCATCACAAACAGCACAGGTAAGCCAGTACACATACGTTTTTACATTAACTCCATTTTAAACACATTTCCCTGATTTTTTGTATTTTTTTTATCTTCAACAGCACATCATCTGTCTGAGGAACAGGGATTAAATACACTTAGGCCTCGTACACACGGCCGAGATTCTCGTCGAAAAAAACATGTCGTTTTTTTCGACGAGATTCTTGGACAAGAAACTTGTCCCGGCCGAGTGTACACACGCTCGATTCAAAGAACCCGCGGTTCTTTGAATGGAGCGTACGCGGTGACATCATCGACTACGACGAGCATGGCCGTCGCCGCCATCTTGGTATACCCTATCTATGCCTAGGAAGCTACCGCACATGCGTCAAAGTCATTTCGAGCATGCGCGGGCTTCCCGGCGAAAAGGTAAGTGTACACACACACAATTTTCTCGTCGAGAAACAGGCTGACGAGAATCTCAACGAGAAAATAGAGAGCAGGATCTCTATTTTCTCGTCGAGATTCTTGTCGCTTTTCTTGACGAGAAACCATACACACGAACGAATTTCTCTGCAAAAAATCTCTGCCAGCAAGTTTCTTGCTGGTTTTTGCCGAGAAACTCGTTCGTGTGTACGAGGCTTCACTGCCCAAAGATTGCTATCTGATCTGTTGAAGTGCTCATCAGAGTTAGAAAAAGTCAAAAGATCACTTGACCTCTGTCCAAAAAAGTTTTCTGGTTGTAGTTGACAACTTAAGTAAAATTTAACATGTGTGGTCCATGTATGTTTTTTTGTGTTTTTGTCTGTATAGTTCAGTTTATGTGTTCATTGTTTGAACAAATTTGCACAAAAAGTTTGGCTATTTCTACTGTTGAGGACAAGCACTTTATTATGGAAATACACACTCTATCTTTAATGTTGGTGCCTCATGCACATTTAAAATTCAGGCCTGTCATGTAAAAACATGGTTGGAGCAAAGCTGTCCTTAAAGTTTGAGCAGTCAGTCACCTCTACTATAGTTGTGTTCTGACACAAGTCAATTATGTATGGATTTGTATAGTAGGGGTGACTGCCATCACAAACCTCAAGGAGAAACTCAAATCATGTTTATTCTGCAGGCCAAATAATCAAGAGTACTGATAATGTTTGAAAAAAAAATTAAAGTTTTGAAAACCATGAGAGATAATTAAAAACCATTGTTTGATGGATGCATAATGTTAATAATGTTCATTATTAAAATCTCAGAATAACATTTTTGAAAAATATTTTTAAAAAAATGATGCACAAAAAAGATTGAACACTATTTCTTTACTTTTCTAAAAAAAATAATACTTTTGCAATAAAGTTTTAATATTGCATATGTAGCAATATTTGGGGGCGCTATGTGGAAATTTAGGGGGAGTCTGAGCCAGTAGTCGGGCTCAGACCAATTGATGATTCATTATTGCTTCTGCTCTGGGTGTGATATTGCCTGGCAGTAGTTGCCTGGCAGTAGTGTTCCCTGTTGCCTGTAGGTGGCACTGTCACCACCGGCATAGGTGAACCAAGAGGGGTATCACAGCACCTTGGGTGTTCTCTCTCAGCAGCCGTGCAGTGGGCGTGGTTGACCCGCTGTGCATGCTGGGAGAGGGTACATAAGGGGCAGACGCCATTGGGGTTGGCGCGTTCCAGGGGACCTTTTGGTCCTGTATGTGTGCCTCGTGGCCCGTATGGCACGAGGTGTGCAAGTGTGTTTGGGCCTCGGGCACCTTCAGCCCGAGGCTGCGTTGCTGCATGGTAGGCCCAGCTCTGCTGGCAGGGGCCTACACCTCAAAGAAGGATCCCAAGCTGCCCATCTGTAGGGAGCCCACCTTTAGGAAAGGAGACCAGGGGAGGATCAGTCCCCGAGGAGATTAGCGACGGTACTGCTGTCTCGGGAAGAGGCCTGGAAACTCGCCTAAAGAGGGATCCACTGTCTTGATTATCCGTGCTCCATCCCGGTTGCTAGGACCGCTCTCAAAAGGACTATCCGGGTGAGCAATACCCACTCAGGCTTGAAAGATTAACCCTGTGCTTTAGGTGTTGCATGCGTGAACCTTTTCTTTCCCTTACTTCTATCATCTTCCTACTTCCTATTCAAGTTCACTGAAATTATAAAAGAATAACACTTTGTTGCTTGGGTTTTACTCCTGTGTGGACATTGGCCTTATTCTGAGGAACTTCTACCTAGACAACGGAGAGAGAGGATCCACTCAAGAGAGGTAATTGCTGCAAGACCCAAACAATAACACCGCTCGCTCCTCTCTATACACAGGGAGGGGATACCGGGCAAGTAGCAGGTGTGCCCCGCTGCAGGTGGAGGAAGGCAGTAGAGAAAACCAGGTCTGTGTGCTACACATATTTGATCTGTTGTATTATTTTTAAAAAGATAAAGGTATATCACGATTGATGAGGTTGCAGGTTATATAGTTGGTGGTTTGTTTCATGACCTTTTGACGTGAACGTTCTTTGGTGCAAATATTTACCTCCCGGGTTAAATGTTTTTCAACCATGCGCAGTAGCAAGCCTTTGTTTTTTCTTGGACGAATAATGCATTAACCTATCAATTTATCGTTCGTTCGGCAGAATTTTTCCAAACTTGCCGTTCGTTTTTTTCCCACAAAAACGTCATCAACGATTAACGGTTTGTGCTTATTAACTTGCCGAAAAACGAACAAAGTATCTACATGAGCGATTTTCGGACGATTTTTCTTATAGTGTATGGCCAGCATTAGTGTCTCAAGTTAGGCTGTCAGTACATCAGGTGTGATCAATTTTCAGTGATTGGCACTAGGGATGAGCTCCGCGTTCGAGTCGAACATACGTTCGACTCGAACATCGTGTGTTCGATCCATCGACGAAGATCGAACGTTTTGGGTCATTCGCGCCAAATTCGAGTGACGCGAACGGCCCAAAATTCCGGCGCTGTGATTGGCCAAGCATGTACTGTGACCCCGCATGCTTGGCCAATCACAGCGCCGGCAGCGAGGAGAGCCATAATTGGCCACAGGCAGGATGCCTGTGGCCAATTATAGCTCGGGGGGTTTAGTACACGCCCCACACTATAAAAGGCCGCCAGCGCGGCGGCCTTGTGCAGTGTGTTCCGCCGTGCAGGGAGAGAGAAGGATAGGCAGGGACAGTGTTAGTGAAATTGTGTGTAGGGAGAGAGAAGGATAGGTAGGGACAGTGTCAGTGTCAGTGTGATATTCTGCTAAACCTTGTGTGTAGGGAGAGAGAAGGATAGTTAGGGACAGTGTCAGTGAATTCACCCCCGGGTTCGGTTCGTACCAGAACCCGCGAACGGACCGAAAGTTCGCACGAACGTTAGAACCCTATTAAATACAATGGATGCGAACGTTCGAAATCTAAAGTGCTAATTATAACAACTATTATGCATGTTATTGTCCTAAAAAGGGTTTGGGAACCCGGGTTCTGCACCAGGGGACATGTATCAATGCAAAAAGAAGTTTTAAAAACGGCCATTTTTCGGGAGCAGTCATTTTAATGATGCATAAAGTGAAAAAAAAAAGTCAAATATTCCTTTAAATATCGTACCTGGGGGGTGTCTAAAGTATGCCTGTGAAGTGCCACGTGTTTCCCGTGTTTAGAACTGTCCCTGCACAAAATTACATTTCTAAAGGAAAAAAAGCCATTTAAAACTGCTTGCGGCTTTAATGTAATGTCTGGTCCCGGTAATATGGATGAAAATCTTTAACCACTTGACCACTGGGCACTTAAACCCCCTTAATAACCAGACCAATTTTCAGCTTTCGGTGCTCTCACATTTTGAATGACAATTACTCAGTCATACAACACTGTACCCATATGAATTTTTTGTCCTTTTTTTCACACAAATAGAGCTTTCTTTTGGTGGTATTTAATCACCATTGGGTTTTTTATTTTTTGCGCTATAAGAGAAAAAAGACTGAAAATTCAGTAAAAAATTTTTTTTTTTTCGTTTCTGTTATAAAATTTAGCAAATTACTATTTTTTCTTCATAAATTTTGGCCAAAATTTATACTGCTACATATCTTTGGTAAAAATAAGTACAAATTGGTGTATATTATTTGGTCTTTGTGAAAGTTATAGAGTCCACAAGCTATGGTGCCAATATCTGAAAATTAATCACACCTAAAGTACTGACGGCCTATCTCATTTCTTGAGACCCTAACATGCCAGAAAAGTACAAATACCCCCTAAATGACCCCTTTTTGGAAAGAAGACATTCCAAGGTATTTAGAAAGAGGCATTGTAAGTTTTTTGAAGTTGTAATTTTTTCCCACAATTCTTTGCAAAATCAAGATTTTTTTTTCTCTTTTTTTTCACAAAATTGTCATATTAGCAGGTTATTTCTCACACACAGCATATGCATACCACAAATTACACCCCAAAACACATTCTGCTATTCCTCCCGAGTATGGCGATACCACATGTGTGAGACTTTTACACAGCGTAGCCACATACAGAGGCCCAACATGCAGGGAGCACCTTCAGGCGTTCTGGAGCACCCAGGCCAATTCTGACATTTCTCTCCTACATGTAAAAATCATCATTTGTTTGCTAGAAAATTACATAGAACCCCAAAACATTATATATGTTTTTTTAGCAAAGACCTTAGAGAATATAATAGTGGTCGTTGCAACTTTTTATCTCGCACGATATTTGCGCAGCAATTTTTTTAACGCGTTTTTTACGGAAAAAAAATGTTTTGTGCTAAAAAAAAAAACAGTAAAGTTAGCCCAATGTTTTTGCATAATGTGAAATATGAAGTTACGCCGAGTAAATAGATACCTAACATGTCACCCTTCAAAATTGCACACGCTCGTGGAATGGCGCCAAACTTCGCTACTTAAAAATCCCCATAGGCGACGTTTTAAATATTTTTACTGGTTACATGTTTTGAGTTACAGAGGAGGTCTAGGGACAAAATTATTGCTCTCGCTCTAACGTTCGCAGAGATACCTCACATGTGTGGTTTGAACACCGTTTTCATATGTGGGCGGGACTTACGTATGCGTTCGCTTCTGTATGCGAGCTCATGGGGACAGGGGCGCTTAAAAAAATATATATTTTTTTTTATTGTTCATTTTACTTTATTTATTTTAGTTTGACATGTTTTTCCGCCCCAAAAAATTTTTTGATCACTTTTATACCTATTACAAGGAACGTAAACATCCCTTGTAATAGGAATATGGCATGACAGGTCCTCTTTACAGTAAGATATGGGGTCAATAGGACCCCACATCTCACCTCTAGGCTGGGAAGCCTGAAAAAAAAAAAAACAATCCTGGCTTTGATCATAGCGGTGAGTCGGTAGAAGCACCGGAGGGTGGCGGTGGGGGACATCCCCTCTCGCCTCCCATAAGAATGATCAAGCGGTGGAACAGCCGCAATGATTGTTGTTATGGTGTAGGGAATCGCCGGCTGAAAAAGCTGATATCTGAATGATGCCTGTAGCTGCTCCCATCATTCAGATATCCCCGCACAAAGTCAAGGACGTCATATGACGGCCGGCGGGGGGGAAGTGGTTATTGCGGAGTATTGCCGGGTATTGCGGAGTATTGCCGGGCATTGCGGAGTATTGCTGGGCATTGTGGAGTATTGCAGGGCATTGCGGAGTATTGCAGGGTATTGCACAGGGGGTATTGCGCAGAGTATTGCAGAGTATTGTGCAGGGTATTGCAGAGTATTGTGCAGGGTATTGCAGAGTATTGTGCAGGGTATTGCAGAGTATTGTGCAGAGTATTGTGCAGGGTATTGCAGAGTATTGTGCAGGGTATTGCAGAGTATTGCGCAGGGTATTGCAGAGTATTGCGCAGGGTATTGCGAAGGGTATTGCAGAGTATTGCGCAGGGTATTGCAGAGTATTTTGCAGAGTATTTTGCAGGGTATTGCAGAGTATTGCACCAGGGTATTGCAGAGTATTGCACCAGGGTATTGCAGAATATTGCACCAGGGTATTGCAGAGTATTTTGCAAAGTATTGCGCAGGGTATTGCAGAGTATTGCAGAGTATTTTGCAGAGTATTGCAGAGTATTGCACCAGGGTATTGCAGAGTATTGCACCAGGGTATTGCAGAGTATTGCACCAGGGTATTGCAGAGTATTGCACTAGGGTATTGCAGAGTATTTTGCAGAGTATTGCGCAGGGTAATTTGCAGAGTATTGCGCAGGGATGGCTGAGCAGGGATGGATGGATGGCTGGATCTGTGACTGCAATTGTCACAGATCCAGCCCACAGCTGACATGGGGGAGGGAGCTGACATGATCCGCTCCCTCCCCTCTCCTTTCACACTGTACCGATCGGTACAGAGAGGGGAGGAAGGAACCGGCGTCATGACATGACGCCGGTTTGTTTACAAGTGATCGCTCCGTCATTTGACGGAGCGATCACGTGGTAAACGGCCGCTATCAGCGGCGATTTACCGCGATTCGTGATCCGCCGGGTCCAGAGGACCCGGCGGTCACGGAGATTCCCGTGTGCGCGCCCCAGGGGGCGCGCGGGAGCGCGATTCTGGGAGGACGTTATATAACGTCCTCCCAGAGTTAAGCAACCACCTTGTCGACGTTATTTGTCGGCAGGTGGTTGCCAAGTGGTTAAGAAAACCAGCAATAAGGCCTAGCTTCAGGAGTATATTTTGCAGGAAGCACACTACGCCCGCTGTAAGTGCTGCAAATGCCTGTTGGTGTAACACACCAGGAAAACACAGCAATACGGGCTAACTTCAGGTGTATAATGTGCAGGAGGCACACCCCGCCCGCTGTAAGTGCTGCAAATGCCTGTTGGTGTAAAACACTAGGAAAACACAGCAATACGGGCTAACTTCAGGTGTATAATGTACAGGAGACACACTCCGCCCGCTGTAAGTGCTGCAAATGCCTGTTGGTGTAACACACCAGGAAAACACAGCAATACGGGCTAACTTCAGGTGTATAATGTGCAGGAGGCACACTCAGCCCGCTGTAAGTGCTGCAAATGCCTGTTGGTGTAACACACCAGGAAAACACAGCAATACGGGCTAACTTCAGGTGTATAATGTGCAGGAGGCACACTCCGCCCGCTGTAAGTGCTGCAAATGCCTGTTGGTGTAACACACCAGGAAAACACAGCAATACGGGCTAACTTCAGGTGTATAATGTGCAGGAGGCACACTCCGCCCGCTGTAAGTGCTGCAAATGCCTGTTGGTGTAACACACCAGGAAAACACAGCAATACGGGCTAACTTCAGGTGTATAATGTACAGGAGGCACACTCCGCCCGCTGTAAGTGCTGCAAATGCCTGTTGGTGTAACACACCAGGAAAACACAGCAATACGGGCTAACTTCAGGTGTATAATGTGCAGGAGGCACACCCCGCCCGCTGTAAGTGCTGCAAATGCCTGTTGGTGTAACACACCAGGAAAACACAGCAATACGGGCTAACTTCAGGTGTATAATGTACAGGAGGCACACTCCGCCCGCTGTAAGTGCTGCAAATGCCTGTTGGTGTAACACACCAGGAAAACACAGCAATACGGGCTAACTTCAGGTGTATAATGTGCAGGAGGCACACCCCGCCCGCTGTAAGTGCTGCAAATGCCTGTTGGTGTAACACACCAGGAAAACACAGCAATACGGGCTAACTTCAGGTGTATAATGTACAGGAGGCACACTCCGCCCGCTGTAAGTGCTGCAAATGCCTGTTGGTGTAACACACCAGGAAAACACAGCAATACGGGCTAACTTCAGGTGTATAATGTGCAGGAGGCACACTCCGCCCGCTGTAAGTGCTGCAAATGCCTGTTGGTGTAACACACCAGGAAAACACAGCAATACGGGCTAACTTCAGGTGTATCATGTGCAGGAGGCACACTTCGCCCGCTGTAAGTGCTGCAAATGCCTGTTGGTGTAACACACCAGGAAAACACAGCAATACGGGCTAACTTCAGGTGTATAATGTGCAGGAGGCACACCCCGCCCGCTGTAAGTGCTGCAAATGCCTGTTGGTGTAACACACCAGGAAAACACAGCAATACGGGCTAACTTCAGGTGTATAATGTACAGGAGGCACACTCCGCCCGCTGTAAGTGCTGCAAATGCCTGTTGGTGTAACACACCAGGAAAACACAGCAATACGGGCTAACTTCAGGTGTATAATGTGCAGGAGGCACACTCCGCCCGCTGTAAGTGCTGCAAATGCCTGTTGGTGTAACACACCAGGAAAACACAGAAATACGGGCTAACTTCAGGTGTATAATGTGCAGGAGGTTTAGCAACAATGACACTGACACTGTCCCCTGCCTATCCTTCTCTCTCCCTGCACACAAGGTTTATCAAAGAATATGACACTGACACTCTCCCTGCCTATCCTTCTCTCTCCCTGCACACAAGGTTTAGTAAAGAATATGACACTGACACTGTCCCCTGCCTATCCTTCTCTCTCCCTGCACACAAGGTTTAGCAAAGAATATGACACTGACACTGTCCCCTGCCTATCCTTCTCTCTCCCTGCACACAAGGTTTAGCAAAGAATATGACACTGACACTGTCCCCTGCCTATCCTTCTCTCTCCCTGCACACAAGGTTTAGCAAAGAATATGACACTGACACTCTCCCTGCCTATCCTTCTCTCTCCCTGCACACAAGAATAGCACAAAGAATATCAACACTGTCCCTGCCTATCCTTCTCTTTCCCTGCGCCGGAACACACTACACAAGGCCGCCGCGTTGGCGGCCTTTTATAGTGTGGGGCGTGTGCTAAACCCCCTGAGCTATAATTGGCCACAGGCAACCTGCCTGTGGCCAATTATGGCTCTCCTAGCTGCCGGCGCTGTGATTGGCCAAGCATGCGGGGTCACAGTGCATGCTTGGCCAATCACAGCGCCGGGATTGCACTGCGATGGCGCAGTGTATTGTGGGCCGTTCGCGTCACTCGAATTTTGCGCGAACGGCTAAAATCGTTCGATGTTTGCCGAACGGTAGAACAGCCGATGTTCGAGTCGAACACCGAGCTCATCCCTAGTAGGGAGAGAGAAGGATAGGCAGGGACAGTGTCAGTGATATTTTTGCTAAGCCTCCTGCACAGTATACACCTGAAGCTAGCCCTTATTGCTGTGTTTTCCGTGTGTGTCACACTAACAGGCATCTGCAGCACTTACAGCAGGCGTAGTGTGCTTCCTGCAAAATATACACCTGAAGCTAGCCCTTATTGCTGTGATTTCCTGTTGAGTAACACAGGCAGGCATCTGCAGCACTTACAGCGGGCGTATTGTGCTTCTTGCAAAATATACACCTGAAGCTAGCCCTTATTGCTGTAATTTCCTGTTTGAGTAACACAGGCAGGCATCTGCAGCACTTACAGTGGGCGTATTGTGCTTCTTGCAAAATATACACCTGAAGCTAGCCCTTATTGCTGTGATTTCCTGTTGAGTAACACAGGCAGGCATCTGCAGCACTTACAGCGGGCGTATTGTGCTTCTTGCAAAATATACACCTGAAGCTAGCCCTTATTGCTGTGATTTCCTGTTTGAGTAACACAGGCAGGCATCTGCAGCACTTACAGCGGGCGTATTGTGCTTCTTGCAAAATATACACCTGAAGCTAGCCCTTATTGCTGTGATTTCCTGTTGAGTAACACAGGCAGGCATCTGCAGCACTTACAGCGGGCGTATTGTGCTTCTTGCAAAATATACACCTGAAGCTAGCCCTTATTGCTGTGATTTCCTGTTGAGTAACACAGGCAGGCATCTGCAGCACTTACAGCAGGCGTAGTGTGCCTCCTGCACATTATACACCTGAAGCTACCCCTTATTGCTCGTAGTTTTTTTTCTTTTGTGTTACACTAACAGGCATCTGCAGCACTTACAGCAGGCGTAGTGTGCTTCTTGCAAAATATACACCTGAAGCTAGCCCTTATTGCTGTGATTTCCTGTTTGAGTAACACAGGCAGGCATCTGCAGCACTTACAGCAGGCGTATTGTGCTTCTTGCAAAATATACACCTGAAGCTAACCCTTATTGCTGTGATTTCCTGTTTGAGTAACATAGGCAGGCATCTGCAGCACTTACAGCGGGCGAATTGTGTTTCTTGCAAAATATGCACCTGAAGCTAGCCCTTATTGCTGTGATTTCCTGTTGAGTAACACAGGCAGGCATCTGCAGCACTTACAGCGGGCGTATTGTGCTTCTTGCAAAATATACACCTGAAGCTAGCCCTTATTGCTGTGATTTCCTTTGAGTAACACAGGCAGGCATCTGCAGCACTTACAGCGGGCGTATTGTGCTTATTGCAAAATATACACCTGACGCTAGCCCTTATTGCTGTGATTTCCTGTTGAGTAACACAGGCAGGCATCTGCAGCACTTACAGCGGGCGTATTGTGCTTATTGCAAAATATACACCTGAAGCTAGCCCTTATTGCTGTGATTTCCTGTTGAGTAACACAGGCAGGCATCTGCAGCACTTACAGCAGGCGTAGTGTGCCTCCTGCACATTATACACCTGAAGCTACCCCTTATTGCTCGTAGTTTTTTTCTTTTGTGTTACACTAACAGGCATCTGCAGCACTTACAGCAGGCGTATTGTGCTTATTGCAAAATATACACCTGAAGCTAGCCCTTATTGCTGTGATTTCCTGTTTGAGTAACACAGGCAGGCATCTGCAGCACTTACAGCAGGCGTATTGTGCTTCTTGCAAAATATACACCTGAAGCTAGCCCTTATTGCTGTGATTTCCTGTTGAGTAACACAGGCAGTCATCTGCAGCACTTACAGCGGGCGTAGTGTGCCTCCTGCACATTATACACCTGAAGCTACCCCTTATTGCTGGTTTTTCCATCTCCCTGCAGGCCTTTAGAATGTCTGGAAGGCAAACAAGGAGAGGCAGACAGTCAGGAGCCAATAAAAGAGGGCAAGCAGGCTCTGTTTCTAGAGACAACAGTGCTGGTCGTGGACGCGGTGCATCGTCATCAGCACGTGGCCATGGGACACGCTTGTCCTTATTTTTGGCAGCTGGACGTGTTGAGCCGCATCATACCGAAGACTTGGTAGAGTGGATGACCAAGCCCTTCTCATCCTCCTCATCCTCTCTCACCCAGGCTCAGGGTACTGGCAAAGCAGCTGCCAAAGCGTCCTCTTTCCTCGTATCTATGTCATCATCAGTCACTCCTTCCCTAGACCCACCGTGTCCTCCTGAGGAGTCCCCCGAACTGTTTGAGCACAGTGTTGGGTACATGCTCCAGGAGGATGCCCAGCGTTTCGAAGGGTCTGATGATGATACCCAGCTAGAGGAAGGCAGTAGCGTGAGAGGAGAGAGAGGGGATGCTCAAGAAGGACACCAATCTGGCAGTCATGTTTCAGCAGCTGCAGCATACTGCCAGATTGGCTCCAGTGATGAGGAGGGAGGGGATGATGAGGTCACTGACTCCACGTGGGTGCCTGATAAGAGAGAGGAGGAGGAGGAGGATGAGGAGGAGGCACATCTCCAACGAGGCAGGATGCCCTCGTGGGGCCAGCGTAAGGGCAGCACAACGACTGAATCACACCGCAGAGCTCCGCCTGTGCAGGGCGCTGCCTCTGCCCGTTATTCCCAAAGTTCTTTGGTGTGGGCCTTTTTTGAGTCGAGTGCATCAGATCACACCGCTGCTGTTTGCAACATATGTCTCAAGCATATCTCGCGTGGCCAAAACCTCAGGCGCTTGGGCACCACATGCTTGACCAGACATATGTTGACCTGCCATGCAACTCGTTGGCAAGCCTATCTTAAAGACCCACACCAAAGAACAAAGCGGACCTCTCCAACCCCACTATACCTTCAGTCCTCTCTGAAACCTGCTCTGAGAGGAATGAAGGTATAGAATTAGTTGTGTCACAGCCAAGTACTTACGGGGACTCTGCTAGCAGTACAACGACGTCCGATTCTAGCAGGCAAATTTCCCTGCCCCAGCTGCTGGGCCGTCGAAAGAAGTTCACTCCCAGCCATCCACATGCCCAGCGGTTGAATGCTAGCTTGGCTAAATTGCTAGCACTTCAACTGCTGCCTTTTCAGTTGGTAGACTCGGCCCCTTTCCGTGAGTTTGTGCAATGTGCGGTTCCTCAGTGGCAGGTTCCCAAACGCCACTTTTTCTCACGGAAGGCGATTCGGGCTCTCTACCGGCATGTGGAAGGCAATGTCCATGCCTCGCTGGACAGGGCGGTCAGCGGTAAGGTGCATATTACCGCTGACTCATGGTCCAGCAGGCATGGACAGGGACGTTACCTTTCTTTCACGGCCCATTGGGTCACTCTTTTGGCAGCTGGGAAGGATGCAGGACAAGGTGCAGTAGTGTTGGAGGTTGTTCCGCCGCCACGCCTCCAAAATGCTACTACTGGTTGTGACACACCTCTCTCCTCCACCCCCTCCTCTTCTTCTTCCTCCATGGCCTCTTCCTGTGCTTTGTCCTCGGAACCAGCGGTGCTCCGTAGGCGTTCAAGGGGCTACACAAGTACGCAGGCAAAAAGATGCCATGCCGTGCTTGTGCTGGTGTGTTTGGGGGACAGGAGTCACACTGGGGCAGAGGTTCTGTCAGCTCTGCAGGGGCAGGCCGAGAGGTGGTTGACGCCACGCCAGCTTAAGCCAGGAATGGTGGTTTGCGACAATGGCACCAACCTCCTCTCCGCCCTCCGACAGGGACAACTGACCCATGTGCCCTGTGTGCCTCACGTCCTTAACCTGGTGGTGCAGCGGTTCTTGGGCAGGTACCCGGGCTTACAGGATGTCCTGAGGCAGGCCAGGAAAGTCTGTGTGCATTTCCGCAGATCATATAATGCCAGTGCTCGGCTGGCTGAGCTGCAAAAGGAGTTGAACCTGCCCAAGAACCGCCTTATATGTGACATGCCCACCAGGTGGAACTCAAGGTTTGCCATGCTGCAGCGGCTGCACACGCAGCAGAGGGCCATCAATGAGTACCTGTGCGACTACGGCACCAGGACAGGGTCAGAGGAGCTCGTTTTTTTTCACCACGCCAGTGGGGCATGATCAGGGATGCATGCACTGTCCTGGCACCATTTGAGGAGGCCACGAGGATGGTGAGCAGTGACAGTGCATGCATCAGTGACACTGTACCTCTTGTCCACCTGTTGGAACATATGCTGCGTGGAATAATGGTCAGGGCACTTGAGGCAGAACAGAGGCAGGAAGAGGAGGACTTACTTGCCTCTCAAGGCCCCCTTTACCCAGACAGTGTTCCTTCTGTCCCACCCATCGCACAGGAAGAGGAGGAGGAGGATTGTGTCAGCTTGGAGGTGGAGCCTGGCACTCAGCATCATCAGCAGCAGTCTTTTAGGGATTATTTACAGTCCCAAGAAATCCGTGGACTTGTACGTGGCTGGGAGGAGGTGGCTGCGGATCATGTCGTCCTTAGTGACCCAGAGGACTCCGGACCGAATGCCTCAGCTAACCTATGCTGCATGGCCTCCCTGATCCTGCAAAGTCTGCAGAAGGATCCTCATATTCTTCGGATCAAGGAGAGGGACCATTACTGGCTGGCCACTCTCCTTGATCCACGGTACAAGGGTAAGGTTGCGGACCTTATCTTACCGTCGCAGACGGAGCAGAGGATGAGACAACTCCGGGAGGCCTTGCAGAAAGGTCTGTGCAACGCGTTCCCAGAGACTGGGAGGTTACAAACTCCTGGTCCTGGACAACGAGTTGCTGAGGCTTCGGTCAGTCAAAGAAGGAGCGGTGGGGAAGGTGGCCGTCTGACTGATGCGTTCAGACAATTCTTTAGTCCGCAGCCCCAAGGTATGATCGGTTCCAGCAACCATCGCCAGCGTCTGATATACATGGTGCAGGAATACCTAGGGGCAAGGTCAGACTTGGACACCTTCCCCACCGAAAATCCTCTGGCTTACTGGGTCTTGAGGATGGATCACTGGCCAGAGCTTGCACAGTATGCAATTGAGCTACTGGCCTGTCCTGCATCCAGCGTTCTTTCAGAACGCACATTCAGTGCTGCTGGAGGATTTGTCACGGATCACAGGGTGCGCCTGTCCACCGACTCGGTTGATCGACTGACCTTCATAAAGATGAACCAGTCTTGGATCACCACCAGCTACCAAGCACCTGAAGCTGATATAACAGAATAATTTATTTTCAAATGTCACATCCCTTCAAGACTGATGCTGATGCTGAGTGACTGTCCTGTTATGTTGACTGACTATCCTCCTCCTCCTCAATAATTTGATTCCTGATGATAGCTTGGAAGAACATTTTTGTTTCTGGGTGCCGCCACCAGTGGCTAAGGCCCAATTTTTCAGCCCCTGTTTAACAGGGGCATGTAATTAAAAAATGTTATGCAAGTCTTTGCAGCAGGGCTCATTCCTGCACTCCAACTAGAGTATCTGGGAGAGGTTGCAGTGTCGTGGCACCAGCACCAGTGCCTAAGGCCCAATTTTTCAGCCCCTGTTTAACAGGGGCGTGTAATTACAATTTTTGATGCAATACTTTGCAACAGGGCTCATTGCTGTGCTCCAAGTACAGTATCTGTGAGGGGTTGCAGTGTTGTGGCACCAGTGCCTAAGGCCCAATTTTTCTGCCCCTGTTCAACAGGGGCGTGTAATTACAATTTTTGATGCAATACTTTGCAACAGGGCTCATTGCTGTGCTCCAAGTACAGTATCTGTGAGGGGTTGCAGTGTTGTGGCACCAGTGCCTAAGGCCCAATTTTTCTGCCCCTGTTCAACAGGGGCATGTAATTACAATTCTTGATCTAATAATTCACAGCAGGACCCATTCCTGCGCCCACCAAGAGTAACTGTGAGGCCTTACAGTGTTGTGGCAACACCACCACCACCACAACCACCACCATAGGCCCAATTTTTCAGCCCCTGTTCAACAGGGGCATGCAATTACAATTCTTGATCTAATAATTCACAGCAGGGCCCATTCATGCGCCCACCAAGAGTAACTGTGAGGGCTTACGGTGTTGTGGCACCAGCACCACCACCAAAGGCCCAATTTTTCCTACCACTGTTCAACAGTGGCATGTAAATACAATTCCTGATATAATCGTTCACAGCAGGGCGTTCCAGCGCCCACCAAGAGTAACTGTGAGGGCTTACAGTGTTGTGGCAACACCGACACCTAAGGAGCAAATTTCTGCAGAGTATATACAGCAGGCCTCTACTTTCAAACATCCAACTTACAAACGACTCCTGCTTGCAAACGGAAGGAGACAACAGGAAGTGAGAGGAAATCTACCCCTAGGAAGGGAAATTCTCTCCTGTAAGAGTTAATATGGGAAAAGGGTGTCTCCTCTCTACTGATGCTTTATCACCAATCCTTGTTTCAATAAAAACCCCACTTTTCAAAAACAGTTGTCATTAGGACGCAAAGTGAGGTGAAATGTTCTGAACAGGGGCACAGACAGCAAAACAAATGTTACAGGGGTGATAACCCTTCCCAATGTTTTCCAAAAAGCTTAAAAATAGATTTTTTTGGCTGGAGCTACACTTAAACAATGTACCTGTTCAAAATTACAAACAGATTCTACTTAAGAACAAACCTACAGTCCCTGTCTTGTTTGCACCGCCTGTATACTGCTGTTCAGAGTATATAGGGCCTTTTTTATTTTGTGTGCGGGGTTCCCCTTAATATCAATACAAGACCCAAAGGGGCTGGTAATGGGCTGGGGTGGGGGGGGGGGGGGTGATGGGGTAGCTATGCCATTTTTCACAAAGATTTTCATCCATATTACTGGGACCAGACATTACATTAAAGCCGCAAGCAGTTTTAAATGGCTTTTTTTCCTTTAGAAATTTTAATTTTGTGCAGGGACAGTTCTAAACACGGGAAACATGTGCCACTTCACAGGCATACTTTAGACACCCCCCAGGTACGATATTTAAAGGAATATTTGACTTTTTTTTTTCTTCACTTTATGCATCATTAAAATGACTGCTCCCGAAAAACGGCCATTTTTAAAACTTCGTTTTGCATTGATACATGTCCCCTGGTGCAGAACCCGGGTTCCCAAACCCTTTTTTAGGACATAACATACATATTAGTCGTTATAATTAGCACCTTAGATTTCGAACGTTCGCATCCATTGTATTTAATAGGGTTCTAAAGTTCGTGCGAACTTTCGGTCCGTTCGCAGGTTCTGGTGTGAACTGAACCCGGGGGTATTCGGCTCATCCCTAATTGGCACCATAGCTTTCACACAGACCAAATAATATACACTGATTTGGGTTATTTTTACCAAAGATATGTAGCTGTATAAATTTTGGGCAAAATTTATGACGAAAAATTACTAATTTGCTAAATTTTATAACAGAAATTAAGAAAAGTGAATTTTTTTACAAAATTTTCAGTCTTTTTTTACTTATAGCAGGAAAAAAAAAACAGTGGTAATCAAATACCACCAAAAGAAAGCTCTATTTGTGTGAAAAAAAGGAAAAAATTTCATACAGGTACAGTGTTGCATGACTGAGTATTTGTTATTCAAAATGTGAGAGCACCGAAAGCTGAAAATTGGTCTGGTTAGGAAGGGGGTTTAAGTGCCCAGTGGGCAAATGGTTATTTCATACCTACTGTAAGTTCTCTCACTAAAACCAGAGACAACAGTGCCACCTACTGACAGTAGGGAGAACTGACAGCCAGGCTGAACTTAGACGAAACGTGCAAACCACAAACTAGGACACCAAAACTTACAAACTACAGGTGGTGGGCATATAGGACACAGAAACTCTATCAAAAACACTTTTGAAAACTACAAAATAGCATTGACTGACTACAGTCATCCAGGCCATAAAGTCATTTTCTGGTGTCTCAGTTATAGCCATTAATTGTGCATTCTGCTGTCTTTCTGTGAAAATAAGTTTTAAAATCAGGAAGGAATAGCAATAAACAATTAAAACACACATAATGACTCTAAATAAAACAAATGCAAACTTGGCATTCACCAGGAATCAAGTCAAGCCATCATGCAATGTGAAGATTACTAGCAAAGTAGCCTTATGAACAGAAAGAAGTAAGGCAGATATGTTTATGAACCTGTATGCAATAATACTGCAAAGTGGTTCTAAAAGCAGAAGGTTTTTTCAGGTAAGAGAACCTTCTGTCACACCTCCCACATTTTGAGATAGGAATGAGGGACACCTACTAGCAAATGTATGTAGGCATAGGACACGCCCCCTCCCACATTCCCTTAAAAGGAGAATTAACCCAAAAAAAGGTTACCGTAATTAAATCCACAAGGGACTTTTTTTTTTACCATTACAATTCCTTTTTATTGGCATGAGGGACAAATGAGGGGTAAAGAGGGACAGAGGGACATTGCTCCAAATCAGGGACAGTTGGGAGCCATGTATGACCATGCCCGACAACACATGACCCATACCTGACCACATATGATGCTGGCCCACTTCTCAATGCTGCACGGTTTCAATAACCTGTTGCTTTTTTTTCTGAACTGTGGTTCATGAGCGATATAACAAAAAACAAAAAATAAATTATCATGTATATATCAATTTAACAAAAGTCTGCCTTTTTCAGTGTGTTGTTTAGACAATTTGAGTATTTTGCTTAGAGCGGAGGTTCACTGGAATTTTTTTTATTAAAAGCCAGCAGCTACAAATACTGCAGCTGCTGACTTTTAAAAAAAGGACACTTACCTGTCCAGGTTGCCCGCGACGTTGGCAGTCGAAGCCGAGCTACCGCTCAGCTCTCGGCTTCCCCCGCCGCCATCCTCGGTGAGGGAATCGGGAAGTGAAGTGCTGCGGCTTCACTGCCCGGTTCCCTACGGCGCATGCGCGAGTCGCGCTGCGCCGTCCTTACTGGTTCCTGTTGTGTTCTGGGAGCTAGACGCCTCAAAGATCGGTTATACGATCATCTTTACGATATTGATAAGGACCACATGACCAACGTAGCACGACATTGGAACGAGGTTCATCATAAAAACACCTCCAGCCTCACTATACAGGGAGTGGAAAGGATCACCAGACCCGTTAGGGGTGGGGACAAATTTAATACACTATGCAGACAAGAAGTTCGGTGGATCTTCCTACTAGACACTAGACGCCCCACAGGGTTAAATTATGAATGGGATGTATCACATTTTTATTAAATTACCTGTGAAGATGCATCCCATATGGATAGCATATAAGTTATCATGATAACTTGCTTCATTGTTACAATGATCCTCTCATTTAGTGTTGGCTTTTCCTTATACTGCTTGTCTTCACAATTTGAAGAAAAACATTTTTTTTGTCATTTATCTCCATCATTTACAACTGCAGTTGCGAAATTATGCATCATTGCATTCATATTTCGCACTTTTCATGGTCCACACATGCACATCTTTGGGCATATAGTTTTATTTTATCTATTTATTTATTTATTTATTTATTAATTTTTATTTATTTTTTCGAACTCGAAACATGAACCTGTCTGCACAGTGTCCTGTCCCCTTTTTCGTAATGAGTACCAGTGTTGTTTTTTTTTTTTTTTTTGGTCATTTATTTTAATCATTTACAACTGCAGTTGCGAAATTATGCATCATTGCATTCACATCTCGCACTTTTTATGGTCCACATATGCACATCTTTGGACATATGTGTTTTTTTTTTTTTTTTTTCCCATAACTTGTTTTCAAGACTTTCGCACAGAGGACTCTTTTTTTGAGATTTATAGCATAATTTGCAAGGATGTGCTTTATTGCATTGGAATTTTGCAAATTTAGTACATATCCTGTCCTTTGGTGCGTTAGACTTGAAACATGAGCCTGTCTGCACAGTGTCCTGTCCCTTTTTCTTAATGAGTATCAGTGGTGTTTCTTGTCCTCCAGAGGATTTTTGGAGATCAATCATTGTGAGGCCAAGCATCATTGTATCTGTTCTACCTCTGTTTACATCTACCTTCTCTTTGTGTACACATATTTGTAAACACATATTTGTAAATATTTTTTATTTTCATTTTTTCAAACCAATGATGGCCAATTACTCCATTCATTTGTCGCCGTGTTTGTATGGACATAACTCTAATGCAATATATCTATATAAGATAAAAATATCCTTTTGATTTTTTTCAATTTTTGATATTATATTTTTATATTTTTTTTATATATTTTTTTTTTTTTATATTTTTGTTTCTTTATAAATGCCCATACACCACGACGACTATTTTCGAGCTATTATCAACTACTAGCCCTCGAACTAACAGTAATTCCGTTCTTAATACATATTTGAAATTCCGTGATTATGAGCATTGGCTTCCAGTACTTAGGTATCATAGTGTCTATGCACATGCCCGGCCACCATGCACACTTTTATATGTTCATATATTATTTAATTTTCAATTTTGGATAAGTGCGGTGATTGACATGTGCATACACACTATTTTAACAGAGTCCCTTGACAATTAAGGTTAATATCATGATTTTATCATTATTTGAATATTGGGTTTACATCTTAAACCGCAGAGATGAGGGTACATCTATGCAAAGATGCATGGTCATCCTGCTAGATAGTATTGTGTGTGGTTCAATGACATTTTCCTATATGGATCTGAACATCCGAATTTCCTTACACACATTTTCATGTACCCCCTTGCATGATTTTATTGTATATTATCGTGCATATCTTTGTACATTCTTATACTCATTTATTACACATTTCTTATTTATGTTTATGTTTAAAGTTGAAAGTCCAAGGTTCATGTGTGCATACAGGAGAGAAATGTGTCTCTGGTAAATGCATATATTCACACATGTATTTTATTTAAATTTTATTGATTTATCCATGTTTATTTTGTTCTATGGCATATTGTATTATATCCATTGACCCATTACAAGGTGGATTATATTATGTTATATAGCACATTTATAGACATTCATATATGGACATTTCTTTACACTTTATACACACACATATATCTCCTTTATGATCACTTATTTATTTATTCATATTTATCATTCTTCACATTTCCCTATGTAATTGTCACACAGTCTGTTTGGCAGTAGCACGCATTGTGCACATTTTGTGCATTAAAATTTTATTATTTATTATTTATTAATTAATTCATCATTATGGTTTTTTGGAGTATTTGTAAATTACTATTATTATTATTTCAATTCACACGAATATCACATAATAATTATTTCACATACATGAATATATTTACATCTATGGCTTACCATCTCCAAAAAACATTTTCACGTTTTTCACTTTTCATTTATTTTTTCATTTAAAAAGATTTTTTTCGTTCATTTTTTGAACTTAATTAATTGACATTCATACTTATCACTGTCATATCCATTCACTTTAAATAATATATAGACACACTCTGGTGTGTCTATGTTTAAGTATTAAGTGTTTAGTTTACAATTTATACACATTTTGTAATTTTGTATTCTTGTGAATGGTCTTCAAAAGAGTGCTATTCCCTTCCCCCCTCTCCCTTTCTTGGGAGTGTCGGAATCAAACATAAGGTTATCCCAGCCAGCTGTGTTCTTTCAGTACTGATTGGTGTAAAGTTACTTTATTTTTCATTTATACCTCCATTGATTCCCACACACCTTAGCTATGAGTAAGCGTCAATTCGTGACGTGAAATGCGTTAGCCACCCTTCCCTGCATGCATTCTATATGCATTTGTTGTTTTGGATCTATGGATTTATTTTGAATTTGGATTTTTTGCTTGAAATTTTGGAATAAATAACTGTCTATACAGAGTGCGGCAGTCCAGGGTTTCTTTTTCTCCCATGCATCAGTGCAGAGCCAGCACCTGTGTGAGTGACCGGGCGGAAGCAGCCATTTGGTGAATTCTCAAGCTTTTGAGCGGTACGTTTTTCCTTTCCTCTGTTTCTACCTGGACTTTGCCCATTTTTGTACCTGCCCAGCTTTAATATTCTCCAGCTCCGTAATTCCTTAATACATAGTGTTTTATACACAATGGATTACCCCGTCACCATGACACATACCGAATCCACCACCACTACAACAACTACAGGAGTAGACACAGGGTTTAGCCGAACTCTTACCGCCCCAGCTAACAATCCCTTACGCTCCAGCCAGCAACTTTTTTCACAAACAGCGGATGTAGGCGATTTCTCTCTGAGACGCATATTCCGCAAACTTGAGAGCCTTATGGCAAAGGAAATAAGGGCGTTCTGGGATGTTAACACACTCACGGAATATATCACTATGGAACAAATACCTCGAGGACTACGCATTAAGAAGTTTCCCACGTTTGATTTTCCAGACGAGGATACAAAAATGAAATGGACTAATACCCTTTCTGCTTGTTCTTTTGAACTGATGAAAATCATTGTGAACTTTAAACAAAAAGAATTGAATAGGGTACAGGATGAAATGTCCATAAAAAAGGAGGAACTAGTGGATCAACAGGGACAACCTGGATATTCAGATTTAGACATGCAGCTGAATAAAAAAATGGATAAACTAGAAAGAGGAGTAATTGCTACTAAAAAAGAGAAAAAGACCAGAGATCAGTTAGATTATGATGCAAATAAAGTTTATACTTGGAAGAAGCCAATATTTCACGCGAACCGCCCACGAAAAACTCCAAGCAAAAAGCGGGTCAGTTTTTCAGATACGGAAGGTGAACCCCCAAATGACACTTTTGCAGCGACTGGATCTGACTCTTCCTCTGACAGCTCCAAACCCGAATACACACGTAAAGATCAACCGGTTCCTTTAAACCCTCACGGTCAGAATCACAGCAAGAAAAACAAGAAGAAAAACAAAAAACAAGAAAACCAGGAGAGGCGGAAAGAAACACAGAAGACAACAGAGAAAATCGCTACCCTCTACGGGATCGCAAGTAGCTGAAATATCGAATGTAATGAATCTGTCGGGATGTCCTTTAACCGAATCAGACATTCTATTATTGTCAAAAGGCTTGAATTTTTGTCCATCCAATCACTTTAACCTCTTCAACACCATCATAGATGTCAACAGATTAGCAAGAGTTCTCACACTGCAAAAACATTACTTTTCTGAACAAGATATTTCATCGCCAGGCTTTTCCACAGAGGACTCCACCATGGGTGAGTGTATACCTTATTCTAATCATTTCATTGACGTATGTGCTTTGATGGACTTGACAGATCTTGCTGGTGAATCAGATATAGTCAGAGAAGATATGGATGTTTTTGGTCCAGGTCATAACCCAGTTCATTTTAAGGTTAAATCAGACTTTTATCCGATAAATTCCAGAGGAAAGGACATGGATTTATACCAAAAATTAGTAGAAAGGGATTTATCCCTTTTGGCTAAAAATATATCTAAAACATCCAGCAAAAAGGGTTTTGATAATTTGTCTGTTAAAGAAAAAATATCGTTAGATAAACTACAAAAGGATCCCTCTATAGTTATAAAGAACTCTGATAAAGGCGGGGTGGTGGTTGTCCTAGATGCCACTATCTACAAACAAGAGGCTTTAAGGCAATTGTCGGACACTACCACTTATCATAAGCTTAGAGGTGACCCCACAGAATCCTTCAAGAAAGAACTCTCTGCGTTATTGGAAAGGTCAGTCCTAATAGGAGTCTTCACAGAAAAGGAAAAATAAGTTTTGATCCCACCTTTCCCTGTCATGCCCATCTTTCATCACCTACCAAAACTGCATAAGGGCCTTACACCTCTTACGGGCAGACCGATTGTGGCAGGAATCAATTCCTTAAATGAACGTTTAGGGCAATGGGTGGATGAACAACTCCAACCTTTGGTTATGGACTTACCAGGGTACATTAGTGACACCAATGACCTTTTGACCAAACTGAATGACATCACATGGAATGAAAACTGTCAGTGGATCACCTGTGATGTCACAAGTCTTTATTCCTCCATACCCCATACTTTGGGTCTACAGGCTGTTTCTCACTTTTTACAGAGATCGGATCGATTTTCCCCTATTCTACAGGAGTTCATTATTTTATGTTTGGAATATTTGCTTACTCATAATTTTTTTATGTTTGACGGGGACTGTTACCTCCAAAAATGCGGAGCCTCGATGGGAGCTAAGTTCTCTCCTGGTCCCAATCGGACACTGTCCGTAAGTTTCATCGCACATTCGGACAGGAGCGATTACTTTTTTCCATCCTGGATTGAAGCTTGTGGTTCCCGTTTGAATTGTTGCTGAGGATTTGCTGTTCACAGTGGCTTACCCTTGCCTGGTTGACCCTTTGAACGCATGTTTTTGGGGTCCACTCTCTCCGGTAAGCCTTTTCTACAATCGATTGGTGGTAGTCACTTCACGTCAAGTTTTTTTGGGAGCACTATTATTTTGATTGTCATTCACCATTCTAATATTCATTTATTATATTGTCATTTAATGTATGCAATGTATGTGACAGTATTTTTTTGATGATTTTCAATGTTATATAATTCTCATCACGGTGGATTGTTTGATTTAATTTTCATCACGGTGGATTATCTGAACATTTTCACATATCTGTGTTAGATGTCATGTTGATTGTTTAATCACATATCACTGTTTATACTGCACTTGATCAAAGTGCAGTCCTCATTTAGTTTAGCGCTACACTTAAATGTGGGGGAACACACTGGGGCTGATTTACCAAACGTTTGCGCCATGAGTATTGGCGCATCTAAGTGCGCAATGGCTGTTTTGGTATTTACAAAAAAATAGCGCCGGTATCGCAGCCCTATTTCCCATTTACTATAGTGTTCTCTGCGCCCGGGAGGAGGCGCTCAGTGCGCTACTATGGACCTGGCGCAGGGCATGTTAAAATCTAAATATAAAGAAGTTGGAAGTGAGAATATATTGGGGGTGATGTGAGGAAGTGTAGGGACACCTGCCCAAATAACTAACATGCCCAAAATAGAGTGATAAAGTAACTTTTTCAAAACCAGCCCGCTGCGCTGGCAATTCCGACTCGAGCTGCGGGAGGTTTTTTTGAGCTCAGCGCGGGAATTTCAATGGTTTAAATGCGCCGGTTCACTGCGCCGGCAAAATCTTAGTAAATGTCAAGTTACGTAAACTAATTTGCATAAGTTGAACAGGCGCAGCCCTGAACTTCCCAGTGCGCCAGCAAAATGACATTTCTAAAGGAAAAAAAAACATTTAAAAGCAGCCGCGGCTATAATGAATTGTCGGCTCCCGGCAATATAGAGAAAGGTTATAGAAAGTCTTTGCTAACCAAAAAAAAAAAGTGTGGGGGTCCCCCCAAATTCCATAACCAGGCCCTTCAGGTCTGGAATGGATATTAAGGGGAACCCCGCTGCAAATTTTGTAAAAAAATGACGTGCGGGTTCCCCCCAAATATCCAAACCAGGCCCTTCAGATCTGGAATGGATTTTAAGGGGAACTCCACCCCAAATTTTCTTAAAAAATGGCGTGGAGTCCCCCTAAAAATCCACACCAGACCCTTATCCGAGCACATAACCTGGCCGGCCGCAGGGGAAAAGGGGGGGATGAGAGCGGCCCCCCCTCCCTCCTGAACCGTACCAGGCCACATGCCCTCAACATGGGAAGGATGTCCCCATGTTGATGGGGACAAGGGCCTCATCCCCACAACCCTTGCCCGGTGGTTGTGGGGGTCTGCAGGCGGGGGGCTTATCGGAATCTGGAAGACCCCTTTAACAAAGGGGACCCCCAGATCCCGGCCCCCCCCCTATGTGAAATGGTAATGGGGTACAAATGTACAACTACCATTTCACAAAGAAAGTGTAAAAAATGTAAAAAATGACAAGAGCCGGTTTTAGACAATTCCTTTATTAATGTCTTCTCTTTTCTTCCATCTTCTTCTTCTTCCATCTACTTCTTTTCTCCATTCGGGTTTCTTCCTCCATCTTCATCTTCCTCTTCATCTTTATCTTCATCTTCCTTCTTCCTTCGGTCTTCTCGTCCGCATCTTGCCCCGGCGTCTTCCCTTCTTCTTTCTTCTCCGGCCGCTCCGTTTGAATTGGAGGTTCCCGCTGTGCGACGCTTCAGTTCTCCACTTGGTCCGCTAACCACCCGGTGGCTCCGCCCCCCTCTGTCACCACGGGGAAAGTCCCAGTGAAATCCATGTGCGTCAGAGGGGGGCGGGGTCACCGGGTGTAAGCGGACCCGATGGGGAACTGAAGAACTGAAGCGTCGCACAGCGGGAACCTCCAATTCAAACGGAGCGGCCGGAGAAGAAAGAAGAAGGGAAGACCCCGGAGCAAGATGCGGACGAGAACACCGAAGGAAGATGAAGATTAAGATAAAGATGAAGAGGAAGATGGAGGAAGAAACCCGAATGGAGAAAAGAAGAGGATGGAAGAAGAAGATGGAAGAAGAAGGAAGAAGAAGAAGATGGAAGAAGAAGATGGAAGAAAAGAAAAGACATTAATAAAGGAATTGTCAAAAACCGGCTCTTGTAATTTTTTCCATTTTTTACACTTTCTTTGTGAAATGGTAGGGGTACATTTGTGCCCCATTACCATATCACATAGGGGGGGCGGGATCTGGGGGTCCCCTTTGTTAAAGGGGTCTTCCAGATTCCGATAAGCCCCCCGCCCGCAGACCCCCACAACCACCGGGCAAGGGTTGTGGGGATGAGGCCCTTGTCCCCATCAACATGGGGACATCCTCCCCATGTTGAGGGCATGCGGCCTGGTACGGTTCAGGAGGGAGGGGGGGCCGCTCTCTCGTCCCTCCCTCTTCCCCTGCGGCCGGCCAGGTTATGTGCTCGGATAAGGGTCTGGTATGGATTTTTAGGGGGACTCCACGCCATTTTTTTTTTACATTTGGGGTGGAGTTCCCCTTAAAATCCATGCCAGATCTGAAGGGCCTGGTATGGATATTTGGGGGGAACCCCACGTCATTTTTTTAAAAATTTTGCAGCGGGGTTCCCCTTAATATCCATTCCAGACCTGAAGGGCCTGGTTATGGAATTTGGGGGACCCTCACGCATTTTTTTTTTGGTTAGCAAAGACTTTCAATGACTTTTATCTGTATTGACGGGAACTAGCAATTCATTACAGCCGCAAGGACTTTTAAATGACTATTATTTTACTTTAGAAATGTCATTTTGCTCTCCAACTGTTATAAACATGGAAAACATGTGCTACTTTACAGGCATACTATAGACACCCCCCGGGGATGATATTTAGGGCCAGTTCACACCGGATGCAGTGCAGTGCGTTTTTTTGATGCCTGAAAAACGCAAAGAAAGTTGATCACATTAATGCCAATGGCATAGTTCACACCACTGCAGTCCGTTCTAGTGCATTTCAGAAAGCCATAAAATAATTGGTCAGGCTGCATTTTTTAGGTACAAAACTGTACTGGACCCCAGTAAAACACATCAAAAACGCAACGGAACGTACCAAAAATGCACTGGAATGCACCGCAACGCACCTAAATGCACCAAAGACGCACTGCAACACACTTGTCCTAAGTGAAAAGAGGGGGAAAAAAACACTGGACTGCATCAAAAACGCATCAAAAATGCACTGGAATGTGTCAAAAACGCGCATGCAGAAAAGCACCTGGAACGCACCCAGACTGTGTTTCTATAGTGTGAACTAGGGCCAGTTCACACCATAGAAACACAATCCGGATGCGTTCCAGGTGCTTTTCTGCATGCACGTTTTTCATGCGTTCCAGTGCATTTTTGGTAAGTTCTTGATGCAGTCCAGTGCTTTTTTTTCACCCCTCTTTTTTATTAACCATAGATAAGGACAAGTGTGTTCCAGTGCGTTTTTGGTGCATTTAGGTGTGTTCCTGTGCGTTCCAGTGCGTTTATGATGCGTTTTGATGCTTTCCAGTACAGTCCAGTGCAGGTAAAATGCAGCATGTTCTACTTTTTTGGTGGAACTGGAACGCACTGGAACAAACGCTGCCATTTAGAACCATATAACCAACTTTCCATGCATTTTTGGATGCATAAAAAACGCAATGGACTGCATGTGGTGTGAAATGGCCCTTAAGCAATTTGGTATATTTAAAGGCACTTCTTGTTTTGTTTTTGGTGTTTTCCAAATTGGTGACATTGATATATGTCCCTTAGGGTGGGACCTGGGCCCCCATTTTAAGGCCATTACCTAGAAGATAAGCCAGCCAAGTGGGGACTAGCAAAATTAACAAGTCAGTTCCCATAGACTGCAATGGGATTTGTTGGTGGGGGGGGGGAGGGGTGATTGTCCCATCTCTAATTTTGTAGCATGCTGGATGATGTGCTTAATTTTGGACGGGGGGAGTTATTTTTTGCTAGCTGCATTTGTGTTGTTCTGCACATGCCCAGCCAGTTAGTTTTTTTTTGGCGTGCTTTTTGTGTGTGAACAGCGCTTGGATATTTCTGTCCTTATCGAGTTTGTAACACATGTATTGTATTTGTTATGTCTTTGCAAAACAGGTGTTTGGTTTATTTTGTGGATTGTATATTTTTTGTGTGGGGGAAATGTTCTCCTGAAATAATTCTGATGTTGTTAATGTGTGTTGTTTGTTCACTTTGATTTAATTGTCTGCTGCATTTTTTGCCCAAAAATTGCTCAAGATGTTGAGTCTGTAACTGTTTCAAATTGACCATGTTTTTTATTTTACCTTCCCTTTTGTTTTGTTGAACAATAAAATTAGATGCAAAATTTTGAGGTTTGTTTTGTGTTTTCTTTGCAACAAATGTGACAGCTGATTGGCATGTCAAAACAAAACAGGTGTAATTTGTCTACCCTGGTGCCTTCATGGTAGTATATGCATGTATTGTGTGCTGCCATGGAGCGTCACCAGGAAATGAAAAATACAGAGCGGTAAGTATTCAATTTTCCTTTTTTTTTTTACTGCAGTGGTTCTCAGCCTCAGTCCTCAAGTACCCCCAACAGGACATGTTTTGTGAATTTATCTTATCGAGAATTGCTGTCCAAAAATCAAAACCATTGACTGTGATTTAAAGCACATGTGCAAGATGAAGGAAAACCTGCAAACATGGCCTGTTGGGGGTACTTGAGAAGCACTGATTTAGAGCACTGCACTTAAAAATGGCTCAAGGCCATACAATTCTAATTGTGGGCATTTTGAGGGAAACAAAGTGTTAGAACCCCTGCGTGTGTGTATTTTTTTTTTTAGAATTTTTTTTAGAATTTTTTTTTTTGTAGTTTGGCCTTGGTCTCCTTTTTCTTAACATTGGCTTCACTTCCTGTCACACAGCTAAAAAGGAAGTGAAGGTAAAACCCTACCAATGTCTTTTCTTGGGGACACACAGATCAATCTAACTAGTGTCCCCATTAAGCAAATTGCACTCTAGCACTTTGTTGTGTACACCCCAAATCATTGTATAGTTTGGGGTTTAGTAAAGACAAATCCACTCTGCAGTAAAAGTGTAGCTGCTGAAAATCTGAGGGAAAGTACTGGTGATTGGATGTTACAATCATGTAAAAGCAAAGATGTTTTTTTTTTTTGGCTTGCATGTCCCCCTCAGATATACAGCAAGTGCACTTGTAGTGCAAAGTAGATTTGCCTTTAGTAAATAAACCCCACAGTCCAAACTACCTAATAATTTGGGATGTACCCCGCAAAATGCTGGAGTGCAATGTGCATAATGGGGAAAGTATTTAGACTGACCTGTGTGTCCCCAAGGAAAGACATTGTTAGGGATTCTCCTTCACTTCCTGTGTGGCTATGTGACAGGAAGTGAATTATTTGGAAGGATAAAGTGGCCAAATTATTTAGTTTAACTTTTCAAAGACTCATTCCTAAGTTGAATTGTGATGCATGTCAATGGCCCATTTAGACCCTCTTTAATCACTTGAGATCAGCGCTATAACTGATCGACGGCCACAGCATGGTCCTCAATTGCCGGGAGTCCGTCAATAAACGTCCTCCCCTTTGAGCGCGCTGTGGTCACCGAGTCACTGAGACTCAGGTGATGACAGATCTGAGTAAGGGGCCGATCCCTGCCCTTTACCATGTGATCAGCTGTCAGCAAATGACAGCTGATCACGTCATGTAAACAAAAGCTCGGTAATGGTTTTTGTTTTCTCCTTGTGCTGACAGCGTGAGCATAAAAAAAAGGCAATCACCGGCTTATGTGCAAGGGACATCGGGCCTGAAGAGGAAGAGGCAATTCTGCATCATCTGTGACAATTAGAAGCCCCTGCCAGTGCCACCTATCAATGCCCACCACTGGTGCCAATCAGTGGCACCTAGCAGTGCTGCCTATCAATGCCCATCACTGCCAACTTTCATTGCCACCTAGCAGTGCCACTTCTCACTGCCCACCAGTGCCAAATAGCAATGCCACCTCTCAGTGCCCACCCTTGCCACCTTATCGGTGCCCATCAGTGCAGTCTCAGTGTACATCAATGAAGAAGAAAAATTACCTTTTTTAAAAATATTAACCAGTTTCCTACCGCCCACCGTCAAATGACATCCTTGGCTTTGGGCGGTGACATCTGAATGTTGGGTGCAGTTGCAGGCATCATTCAGATGTCATTCTTTTCAGCCGGCGATTCTGTGCACAATAAAAACGATCATAGTGGCAGTTCCGCCGCTTGTTTGTTCTTATAGGCGGGGGGAGGGGACGTCCCCCCCCCCCCTCTCTTGCTGCCATCCGGTGCTTCTCCGGGCTCTCCCGTGCCATCTGGGGCTCGGAGAACGATTTGGAGATGACTGGTGACCAGATGGTCATCAGTCATCTCTATGACCCTCGGAGGCGCGGGCACGATGCTATGACATCATGCCGTGTTCCCGTATGTTAACCAAGCCGTGATCTCGGCTGTCAGCATGAGATTGGTGTTTTTTTTGGACCAATATCATGCTTTCCAGCCTGGAGGAGAGATGCGGGGTCTTATTGACCCTGCATCTCTCCATAAAGAGGACCTGTCACACACATTCCTATTACAAGGGATGTTTACTTTCCTTGTAATAGGAATAAAAGTGATCCCCAAAAAAAAAAAAAAAAGAGTAAGAAATACAAAAAAGTTAAAAAAAAAAAAAAAAATAAGAAAAAAGGCCCATGTCCCGGTAGCTCGCGCTCAGAAGCGAACACACACGTAAGTCCCGCCCTCATATGTAAACGCCGTTCAAACCACACATGTGAGTTATTGCTGCGTGCGTTAGAACGAGTGCAACAATTCTAGCACTAGAACTCCTCTGTAATGGCAAAATGGTAACCTGTAAAAAAAAATCATTTATTGCGCAAATACCGAGCGAGATAAAAATTTGCAATGACCGCCATCTTATTCCCTAGGGTGTCTGCTCCAAAAAAATATATAATGTTTGGTGTTTTGAAGTAATTTTATAGCCATAAATTTATGATTTTTACATGAAGGAGAGAAGTGCCAGAATAGGCCCAGTGCTGAAGTGGGTAAAATATTCTTTTTTTTTTTTTTTAAACTCGGTCTTTTGTATTTATAGAAAAAAAATAAAAATAAAACACAAAGGTGATCAAATAGCACCAAAAGCAAGCTCTATTTGTGTGAAAAAAAATAAAACATTTTCATTGGGTTACAGTGTTGTATGAGCGCGCAATTGTCATTAAAAGTGCATCAGCGCTGAAATGTGAAACTTGGTCTGGGCAGTGCACAAGTGGTTAATATAAGGCTACATGCACACGGACGTTTTTCAAGCCGCTTGTTTGAGCGTTTTTTGCAGCTTAAAAACATCTCTTCATGTTAGCCTATGGCCTCATGGCCACCATGGCGTTTTTGAGCTGTAAATGGCATAGGCGTTTTTAGACCCCATGTAGACGGGACACTGGTGCAAAGTGTTCAGAATTAAGGTTAAAAGTGGCGTTTAGAAAGGCGCGCTTTGTGGTGTTTGCATGCCGTGTTTTACCACATTTGCGTGTATATGATAAGGAGTCGCCCTAAGCTCCAAAAACAGTATTATTTATGATTTTAGCTATTTAGTGAGACCAGAGTGATATCAGCAGCTGAGAGCAGCAGTGTAGTTGTATTTAGCGTGTCACTTGCCACATCACTTGCCACAAGTTGTGGATTGTCCACTTGCCACGTCAGCTGCCCCAAGTTGTGGATTGTCCACAATGCAATGGAAGCAATTTCATTTATATATATATATATATATATATATATATATATATATATACGTGGAAATCTTTGGCGTCTGAAGGCATTTTGAGGGTTTGTGAAAAACGATTTTAAATGCAACTGCAGATTTTTGTTTCCAGGACAAAAACAGTGTTTTGGATGTAATAGAATTCAATGGACCCGCATCCAAAACGCAAGTACTGCAATTTTGCTGCGATTTTTTGTTTGACCTGTTTATAGCTGGTTGTTAAAGCAAATGTAAAAAATAAATAAAAAACAGTTCAAAAAAACAAACCAAAAAAAAAACAGCGTGGGGTCCCCCCCCCCAGGTCAATACCAGGCCCTTGGGTCTAGTATGGATTTTCAAAGGGGACCCCCACCCCCCCCCCCCAAAAATGAAAAAAAAATGGTGTGGGGGTCCCCCCAGAATCCATACCAGGCCCTTCAGGTCTGGCATGTATTTTAAGGGGAACCCCGCACCAAAAACAAAAAAAAATTGCGTGGGGTCCCCTTGGAATACACACCAGACCCTTTATCCAAGCACTCAACCTGGCAGGGGAAAAGGGGGGGACGAGAGAGCGGCCCCCCTTTCTCCTGAACCGTACCAGGCAGCGTGCCCTCAACATGGGGGGTTTGGTGCTTCGGGGCAGGGGGGCGACCTGCGGCCCCCCCACCCCAAAGCACCCTGCCCCCATGTTGATGGGGACAAGGGCCTCTTCCCGACAACCCTGGCCGTTGGTTGTCGGGGTCTGTGGGCGGGGGGCTTATCGGAATCCGGGAGCCCCCTTTAATAAGAGGGACCCCAGATACCTGCCCCCCACCCTATGTGAATGAGTATGGGGTACATCGTACCCCTACCCATTCACCTGGTGGCAAAATAAGTCAATAAAAAAAAGACAACACAGGTTTGAAAAGTAATTTATTGGGCAGCTCCGGGGGTCTTTCTGCCGGGCCCCCGCTATCTTCTGCCTAGCTCTTTAGCTAGCGGGGGTCCCGGGCTTCGTCGCCGTCTTCTTCCGACTTCGGGGGTCTTTCTGCCGGGCCCCCCGCTATTTTCTGCTAGCGGGGGTACCGGGCTTCGTCGCCGTCTTCTTCCGACTTCGGGGATCTCTTGTTCTGTTCTCCGGTTCTTCTCCCGCTCTCTGACGCCTTCTCCTCGATCTCCGGTTCTTTCTGCCGGACGCCCCGCTATCTTCTCGCAGCTCTTTTGCTAGCGGGGGCCGGTCTTCTACGTCGCCTTCTTCCTTCTTCTCTTCGCCCGATGTTGACTCGTCGCTCTCCACCGCCGCAATGATCGTCTGAGCAGCGGTGCCACTTTTATTGGCATGGGGCTTGGTTACCGGCTTATGCCACCGCTGACCCCGCCCCCGTATGATGTCACAGTCCCGAGGAATGATGGGACTGTGACGTGAAACGGGGGCGGGGTCAGCCGTGGCATCATCCAGTGACCACGCCCCATGCCAATAAAAGTGGCACCGCTGCTCAGACGATCATTGCGGCGGTGGAGAGCGACGAGTCAACATCGGGCGAAGAGAAGAAGGAAGAAGGCGACGTAGAAGACCGGCCCCCGCTAGCAAAAGAGCTGCGAGAAGATAGCGGGGCGTCCGGCAGAAAGAACCGGAGATCGAGGAGAAGGCGTCGGAGAGCGGGAGAAGAACCGGAGAACAGAACAAGAGAACCCCGAAGTCGGAAGAAGACGGCGACGAAGCCTGGGACCCCCGCTAGCAAAAGAGCTAGGCAGAAGATAGCGGGGGCCCGGCAGAAAGACCCCCGAAGTCGGAAGAAGACGGCGACGAAGCCCGGGACCCCGCTAGCAAAAGAGCTAGGCAGAAGATAGCCGGGGCCCGGCAGAAAGACCCCCGGAGCTGCCCAATAAATTACTTTTCAAATCTGTGTTGTCTTTTTTTTATTGACTTATTTTGCCACCAGGTGAATGGGTAGGGGTACGATGTACCCCATACTCATTCACATAGGGTGGGGGGCCGGCATCTGGGGGCCCCCTTTTTAAAGGGGGCGCCCTGATTACGAAAAGCCCCCCGCCCGCAGTCCCCGACAACCAACGGCCAGGGTTGTCGGGAAGAGGCCCTTGTCCCCATCAACATGGGGGCAGGGTGCTTTGGGGTGGGGGGGCCGCAGGTCGCCCCCCTGCCCCGAAGCACCAAACCCCCCCATGTTGAGGGCATGCGGCCTGGTACGGTTCAGGATGGAGGGGGGGCCGCTCTCGTCCCCCCCTTTTCCCCTGCGGCCTGCCAGGTTGCGTGCTTGGATAAGGGTCTGGTTTGGATTTTGGGGGGACCCCCACGCCGTTTTTCGGCTTAAGGGGGTTCACCCTAAAATCCAGACCAGACCTAAGGGTCTGGTTTGGATTTTGGGGGGGACCCCCACGCCGTTTTTCGGCTTAGGGGGTTCACCTTAGAATCCAGACCAGACCTAAGGGCCTGGTATGCTCCTGGAGGGGAACCCATGCCGGTTTTTTCATTAAAATTCGGCGTGGAGTTCCCCTTCATGATTCATATCAAACATGGGACAGCGAGGCTGCCGAGGACCGGCGCGATGATATCGCGCTGGACACATTCTCGGACAGCTAGTCTCCTCTAGGACACGACTTGAGCGGCTGCCTCATGCGCTCAGGTCGTGTCCAGGTCGCCTGGCAGAGTCGCGCTGTCCCTGTGTCAGCCGGCACATGAGTCGCCCGCAAGTCGGATCCGACTTCCCGGGCGACCTCTATTCAAATCAATGGGCTCCCATAGGGAACCATTCATTTTCAATAGAGCACCGCTGACATTTCTATTTACTATAACAGTGCGCCGCTGCTTCCTGCGCCCAGTGAAGGAGTTATCAGGCGCACCAATTAAGCTTAGAAGCAGCGCAGCGCACTGTTATTAGTAAATCAGCCCCACTGTGTTTATTGTCCATTCATACAGAAAGGTGACACTATTACATCCATGTCGACTGGCAAAACACATAAGATAGATTCTTTCATCAATTGTAACACTAGCTACATCATATATGCCATCACATGTACACAGTGTTCCATACAATACATTGGGAGAACTACCAGACGCCTCAAAGATCGGTTATATGATCATCTTTACGATATTGATAAGGACCACATGACCAACGTAGCACGACATTGGAACGAGGTTCATCATAAAAACACCTCCAGCCTCACTATACAGGGAGTGGAAAGGATCACCAGACCCGTTAGGGGTGGGGACAAATTTAATACACTATGCAGACAAGAAGTTCGGTGGATCTTCCTACTAGACACTAGACGCCCCACAGGGTTAAATTATGAATGGGATGTATCACATTTTTATTAAATTACCTGTGAAGATGCATCCCATATGGATAGCATATAAGTTATCATGATAACTTGCTTCATTGTTTCAATGATCCTCTCATTTAGTGTTGGCTTTTCCTTATGCCCCGTACACACGATCGTTTTTAATGTCATTTTTTAAACCGACGTTTTTCTCCTCGTTTTTTTTCATGTTTCCTCTCAAGCCTGCCTTGCGTACACACCATCATTAAAAAAAACGATCAAGCAAAGCGCAGTGACGTTCAACACGTACGACGGCACTATAAAGGGGAAGTTCCGTTCGAATGGCGCCACCCTTCATGTTAGTAAAGTTTGTTGAGCGACGATTCGCGCTTTTCAGTCCGTTACTGTGTAATGAATGTGCTATCTCCATTACGAATGCTAGTTTTACCAGAACGAGCGCTCCCGTCTCAGACTTGATTCTGAGCATGCGCGTTTTTTTTCACGTCGTGAAAGCATACACACTATCGTTTTTCACGTCGTTAAAAAAAACCACATGAAAAACGACGTGAAAAAAGAGAGCATGTCCGGAATTTTTAATGGCCGTTTTTCACGTCGTTAAAAATGCTCTGGAGCCTACACACGATCATTTTTAATGGCCATTTTTTAAAATGGCATTTTTAACGGCATGAAAAACGATCGTGTGTATGGGGCATTATACTGCTTGTCTTCACAATTTGAACAAAAAACATTTTTTTGTCATTTATCTCCATCATTTACAACTGCAGTTGCGAAATTATGCATCATTGCATTCATATTTCGCACTTTTCATGGTCCACACATGCACATCTTTGGGCATATAGTTTTATTTTATTTTATTTATTTATTTATTTATTTATTTTTTTCAAACTCAAAACATGAGCCTGTCTGCACAGTGTCCTGTCCCCTTTTTCGTAATGAGTACCAGTGTTGTTGTTTTTTTGTGGTCATTTATTTTCATCATTTACAACTGCAGTTGCGAAATTATGCATCATTGCATTCACATCTCGCACTTTTTATGGTCCACATATGCACATCTTTGGACATATGTGTTTTTTTTTTTTTTGTTTTTTTTTTCCATAACTTGTTTTCAAGACTTTCGCACAGAGGACCCTTTTTTTGAGATTTATAGCATAATTTGCAAGGATGTGCTTTATTGCATTGGAATTTTGCAAATTTAGTACATATCCTGTCCTTTGGTGCGTTAGACTTGAAACATGAGCCTGTCTGCACAGTGTCCTGTCCCTTTTTCTTAATGAGTATCAGTGGTGTTTCTTGTCCTCCAGAGGATTTTTGGAGATCAATCATTGTGAGGCCAAGCATCACTGTATCTGTTCTACCTCTGTTTACATCTACCTTCTCTTTGTGTACACATATTTGTAAACATTTTTTTTTCAAACCAATGATGGCCAATTACTCCATTCATTTGTCGCCGTGTTTGTATGGACATAACTCTAATGCAATATATCTATATAGGATAAAAATATTCTTTTGATTTTTTTCAATTTTTGATATTATATATTTTTTTTAATATATTTTTGTTTCTTTATAAATGCCCATACACCACGGCGACAATTTTCGAGCTATTATCAACTACCAGTCCTCGGACTAATAGTAATTCCGTTCTTAACCACTTAAGCCCCGGACCATTTGGTAGCTAAAGGACCAGAGGTGAATTCAGAATTTTGCACTGCGCTGCTTTAACTGTAAATTGTGCGGACATGCAATGTTGTACCCAAACGAAATTTGCGTCCTTTTCTTCCCACAAATAGAGCTTTCTTTTAATGGTATTTGATTGCCTCTGCGATTTTTATTTTTTGCGATATAAACGGAAATAGACCGAAAGTTTTGAAAAAAAATGATATTTTCTACTTTTTGTTATAAGAAAAATCGAATAAACTCAATTTTAGTCATACATTTAGGCCAAAATGTATTCAGCCACATGTCTTTAGTAAAAAAAATGTCAATAAGCGTATATTTATTGGTTTGCGCGAAAGTTATAGCGTTTACAAACTAGGGTACATTTTCTGGAATTTACACAGCTTTTAGTTTATGACTGCCTATCTCAATTCTTGAGGTGCTAAAATGGCAGGGCAGTACAAAAACCCCCCAAATGACCCCATTTTGGAAAGTAGACACCCCAAGGAAATTGCTGAGAGGCATGTTGAGCCCATTGAAAATTTTTTTTTTGTCTCAAGTGATTGAATAATGACAAAAAAAAAAAAAAATTACAAAAAGTTGTCACTAAATGATATATTGCTCACACATGCCATGGTTATATGTGGAATTGCACCCCAAAATACATTTTGCTGCTTCTCCTAAGTACGGGGATACCACATGTGTGGGACTTTTTGGGAGCCTAGCCACGTACGGGACCCCGAAAACCAAGCACTGCCTTCAGGATTTCTAAGGGCGCAAATTTTTGATTTCACTCCTCACTACCTATCACAGTTTTGAAGGCCATAAAATGCCAAAATAGCACAAAACCCCCCCCCCCAAATGACCCCATTTTAGAAAGTAGACACCCCAAGGAAATTGCTGAGAGGCCTGTTGAGCCCATTGAATATTTTTTTTTTTTTTTGTCCCAAGTGATTGAACAATGACAAAAAAAAAAAAAAAATTACAAAAAGTTGTCACTAAATGATATATTGCTCACACATGCCATGGTTATATGTGGAATTGCACCCCAAAATACATTCTGCTGCTTCTCCTGAGTACGGGGATACCACATGTGTGGGACTTTTTAGGAGCCTAGCCGCGTACGGGACCCCGAAAACCAAGCACCGCCTTCAGGATTTCTAGGCACAAATTTTTGATTTCACTCCTCACTACCTATCACAGTTTCGAAGGCCATAAAATGCCAAAATAGCACAAAACCCCCCCAAATGACCCCATTTTGGAAAGTAGACACCCCAAGCTATTTGCTGAGAGGCATGGTGAGTATTTTACAGCTCTCATTTGTTTTTGAAAATGAAGAAAGAAAATATATATATATTTTTTTTTTCAATTTTCAAAACTTTGTGACAAAAAGCGAGATCTGCAAAATACTCACAATACCTCTCAGCAAATAGCTTGGGGTGTCTACTTTCCAAAATGGGGTCATTTGGGGGGGTTTTGTGCCATCTGGGCATTCCATGGCCTCCGAAACTGAGATAGGCAGTGAGAAGTGAAATCAAAAATTTACACCCTTAGAAAGCCTGAAGGCGGTGATTGGTTTTTGGGGTCCCGTACGCGGCTAGGCTCCCAAAAAGTCTCACACATGTGGTATCCCCGTACTCAGGAGAAGCAACAGAATGTATTTTGGGGTGCAATTCCACATATAACCATGGCATGCGTGAGCAATATATCATTTAGTGACAACTTTGTGCAAAAAAAAAAAAAAAATTGTATTTTTTCCGCAACTTCTGTCAACATATAAAATATTCCATGGACTCGACATGCCTCTCAGTATATAGCTTGGGGTGTCTACTTTCCAAAATGGGGTCATTTGGGGGGGGGTTTTGAACTGTCCTGGCATTTTATGCACAACATTAGGAAGCTTATGTCACACATCATCCACTCTTCTAACCACTTGAAGACAAAGCCCTTTTTGACACTTTTTGTTTACATGAAAACAATTTTTTTTTTGCAAGAAAATTATGTTGAACCCCCAAACATTATATATATTTTTAAAGCAAAGGCCCTACAGATTAAAATGGTGGGTGTTGCATTTTTTTTCTACACAGTATTTGCGCAGCGATTTTTCAAACGCGTTTTTTTGGGGAAAAAATACACTTTTTTAAATTTTAATGCACTAAAACACACTATATTGCCCAAATGTTTGATGAAATAAAAAAGATGATCTTAGGCCGAGTACATAGATACCAAACACGACATGCTTTAAAATTTCGCACAAACGCGCATTGGCGACAAACTACATACATTTTTAAAAGCCTTTACAGGTTACCCCGTTAGATTTACAGAGGAGGTCTACTGCTAAAATTACTGCCCTCGATCTGACCTTCGCGGTGATACCTCACATGCATGGTGCAATTGCTGTTTACATATGACGCCAGACCGACGCTTGCGTTCGCCATTGGGCAAGAGCAGGGCAGGACAGGGGTGCTTTTTTTTTTTTTTTATTAATTTTGCTTTTTTATTTTTAAATTGTTCCTTCCATATTTTTTTTATTTTTATCATTTTTATTGTTATCTCAGGGAATGTAAATATCCCCCATGATAGCAATAGGTAGTGACAGGTACTCTTTTTTAAAAAAACTGGGGTCTTCTAGACCCTAGATCTTTCCTCTGCCCTCAAAGCATCTGACCACACCAAGATCGGTGTGATAAAATGCTTTCCCAATTTCCCAATGGCGCTTTTTATATCCGGGGGGGGGGGGACATTCCCTCCCACTGCTTGTAAAAGCAGTCCAGAGGCTAATTAGCCACTAGGATTGCTTTTACATGAAAGCCGGCCGCTGGCTGAAAAGAATGATACCAAGATGATACCTAAACCCGCAGGCATCATTCTGCTATAACCATTCAAAGTCCAGCAACATACCAGTACGTTGCTGGTCCTTGTTGGACATGTATTGTAATCTTTTTTTTTTCATGCAGCCAGTTGGCTGAACGAAAAAAGAGATTGATCGGTGGGTATGCCCACCATTAGAATACCGCCCTTCATCCACCCACTTCTAATGATGGGCATACATGCACCATTTATATATGCCGAAGCATGGGGGCATCTTCCCGCAAAAGTTATGCCGCTTACACACGGTCTGACTTTTCCACGGGCAAGCCTCTGTCGGAATTTCGACCGTATGTACGCGGCATTAGGAGCAAAATCGCTCCTCCGCTCCTCCGCCCCTGCTGCCCCAATGCTTCGGCATATATGCTTCTTTTTTTTTAACTGTGGTGGTGAAATCACCTCCTACAGCACTGGAGTCGCAGGGATCAGGCCTGTCTCTGCGAACGCTGCAGTTATGTGTGTTGTGTTTTGTAAGTGACAGTGATCGATCGATACTGCACTTGGGTGGCCTGGGCTGGACGGAGGGGCAAAACGCAGGTGCTAGCAGGTATCTGGGCTGATCCCGCTAACACTGCGTTTTTGGGAACCCTAACCTGCTGGGGACGCTAGTATAGATCTGATCAGATCAGATATTGATCTGTTCAGATACTATACCACTAAGGGGGGTGTATGCTTCATGCGTGGGTGTTAGCGTTACTGGCACTAACCTGACGCTGCCTGGAGTGTGAAGCAGACCCTCTCTGACGCTAAAACCTAATTGATATCACCCGCCGGGCGATCAGGGGGTTAAACCTTTATTGGGTTATATATACGGCGGGTGCCCTGACACTATAAAAAGCAAACTAACTAACCAGCGTCACCCGTAACACTTATATGGTGATCACTGGTGAAAGGGTTAACTAGGGGCAATTAGGGGGTTAAACCTTTATTAGATAATATATGGGGGTACCTGACGCTATAAAAACCTGCGGCGAACCTAAAAAAAATTACTGGCTACCGATCTGCATCACCGACGCTAAGACAGCGATCAGAAAAATGATCGCTTAGCGACAGTGGTGATAGGGGTGAAAGGGTTACCTGGGGGGCGATCAAGGGGGTTAAACCTTTATTAGATAATTTATGGGGGTACCTGACGCTATAAAAACCTGCGGCGAACCTAAAAAAAATGGCTACCGATCGGCATCACCGACAATAAAACAGCGATCAGAAAAACGATCGCTTAGTGACAGCGGTGCTAGGGGGTGAAAGGGTTACCTGGGGGGCGATCAAGGGGGTTAAACCTTTATTAGGTAATATATGGGGGTACCCGACGCTATAAAAACCTGCGGTGAACCTAAAAAAAATTACTGGCTACCGATCAGCATCACCGACGCTAAGATGGCGATCAGAAAAATGATCGCTTAGCGACAGTGGTGATAGGGGGTAAAAGGGTTATCTGGGGGGCGATCAGGGGGTTAAACCTTTATTAGGGGGGGGTTAGGGGGCTACACTGGACCTAAGACTAAACTTTGGTGACACTTTTACAGTCACAAATGTCACTGATTGCAGTGCTCAGTAAATAAATGGTCACTGCAATCAGTGACACTGTGGCTGGGGGCTGGGGGGTGATCTGGGGGGTGATCTGGGGGTGTCTGGGGGGCCTGGGGGGGCGATTTATGTACCTATGTGTCCTGGTGTCAGTGTAGTGTTTTGTGCACTAACCTGGCATCTTCTCCTGTACGACGCTCGGTATATGTGAGTGCCGCAGGAGAGATCACATCACTTCCTCTGCCTGTGTAAACATTACACAGGCAGGGGAAGCTCTCTCATTCGCCGGGAGCGATCGAGAGGGGGTGGCCGGAATCGAACGGCCGTCCCCTCATGCCTGATCGCTCCCGATCAGTTAACCACCGCTCACTGTAAAGAAGGGGGGTCCGATCGGACCCCCCAACTATACAAAGGCAGTCACGTAGATATACGTGATTCTGCCTGTCGGTGCCATTCTGCCGACGTATATTTACAGTGGGCGGTCGTTAAGTGGTTAATACATATTTGAAATTCTGTGATTATGAGCATCGGCTTCCAGTACTTAGGTACCATAGTGTCTATGCACATGCCCGGCCACCATGCACACTTTTATATGTTCATATATTATTTAATTTTCAATGTTGGATAAGTGCGGTGATTGACATGTGCATACACACTATTTTAACAGATTCCCTTGACAATTAAGGTTAATATCATTCATGATTTTATCATTATTTGAATATTGGGTTTACATCTTAAACCGCAGAGATGAGGGTACATCTATGCAAAGATGCATGGTCATCCTGCTAGATAGTATAGTGTGTGGTTCAATACCATTTTCCTATATGGATCTGAACATCCGAATTTCCTTACACACATTTTCATGTACCCCCTTGCATGATTTTATTGTATATTATCGTGCATATCTTTGTACATTCTTATACTCATTTATTACACATTTCTTATTTATGTTTATGTTTAAAGTTGAAAGTCCAAGGTTCATGTGTGCATACAGGAGAGAAATGTGTCTCTGGTAAATGCATATATTCACACATGTATTTTATTTGAATTTTATTGATTTATCCATGTTTATTTTGTTCTATGGCATATTGTATTATATCCATTGACCCATTACAAGGTGGATTATATTATGTTATATAGCACATTTATAGACATTCATATATGGACATTTCTTTACACTTTATACACACACATATATCTCCTTTATGATCACTTATCATTTATTTATTCATATTTATCATTCTTCACATTTCCCTATGTAATTGTCACACAGTCTGTTTGGCAGTAGCACGCATTGTGCACATTTTGTGCATTTAAATTGTATTATTTATTATTTATTAATTAATTCATCATTATGGTTTTTTGGAGTATTTGTAAATTACTATTATTATTATTTCAATTCACACGAATATCACATAATAATTATTTCACATACATGAAAATATTTACATCTATGGCTTACCATCTCCAAAAAACATTTTGACATTTTCACTTTTCATTTATTTTTTCATTTAAAAAGATTTTTTCGTTCATTTTTTGAACTTAATTAATTGACATTCATACTTATCACTGTCATATCCATTCACTTTAAATAATATATAGACACACTCTGGTGTGTCTATGTTTAAGCATTAAGTGTTTAGTTTACAATTTATACACATTTTGTAATTTTGTATTCTTGTGAATGGTCTTCAAAAGAGTGCTATTCCCTTCCCTCCTCTCCCTTTCTTGGGAGTGTCGGAATCAAACATAAGGTTATCCCAGTCAGCTGTGTTCTTTCAGTACTGATTGGTGTAAAGTTACTTTATTTTTCATTTATACCTCTATTGATTCCCACACACCTTAGCTATGAGTAAGCGTCAATTCGTGACGTGAAACGCGTTAGCCACCCTTCCCTGCATGCACACTATCTGCATTTGTTGTTTTGGATCTATGGATTTATTTTGAATTTGGATTTTTTACTTGAAATTTTGGAATAAATAACTGTCTATACAGAGTGCGGCAGTCCAGGGTTTCTTTTTCTCCCATGTTTCCCAGAACACAACGGGGGGGGGGGGGTTGACGCGAAGGGGCGGGACTCCCGCGGGAGTCTGCTCCCGGAAGTGGTGCAAATACCTGTTTTATACAGGTATCTGCACCCCCTCCCCCCTGAAAGGTGCCAAATGTGACACCGGAGGGGGGGGGGGAGGGTTCCGAAAAGCGGAGGTTCACTTTTGGGTGAACCTCCGCTTTAAAGTTTAATAGAAGAATGTAGTCTAGTAGAATACAGTTGACCTATGAAGACACGGAGCGCACTGGATGGGGCCACATGTCCAGAGAGACCTCAGGATGGTATGGGAGGGGGGCAGGTGGTGGACAGGGAGATCGCAGGAAGGGATGGGGGGGTGGACAGGGAGATTGCGGGAAGGGATGGGGGGGTGGACAGGGAGATTGCAGGAAGGGATGGGGGGGGGTGGACAGGGAGATCGCAGGAAGGGATGGGGGGGTGGACGGGGAGATCGCAGAAAGGGATGGGGGGTGGACAGGGAGATCACGGGAAGGGATGGGGGGGTGGACAGGGAGATCGCAGGAAGGGATGGGGGGGTGGACAGGGATATCGCAGGAAGGGATGGGGGGGTGGACGGGGAGATCGCAGAAAGGGATGGGGGGGTGGACAGGGAGATCGCGGGAAGGAAAGGGGGGGTGGGCAGGGAGATCGCGGGAAGGGATGGGGGGGTGTGGACAGGAAGATCGCGGGAAGGGATGGGGGGGTGGACAGGGAGATCTCAGGAAGGGATGGGGGGGTGGACAGGGAGATTGCAGGAAGGGATGGGGGGTGGACAGGGAGATCGCAGGAAGGGATGGGGGGGTGGACAGGGAGATCGCAGGAAGGGATGGGGGGGATGGACAGGGAGATCGCAGGAAGGGATGGGGGGGGTGGACAGGGAGATCGCATGATGGGATGAGGTGTGGACACGGAGATCACAGGATGGGATGGGGGTATCGCAGGATGGGATGAGGTGTGGACACGGAGATCACAGGATGGCATGGGGGTATCGCAGGATGGGATGAGGTGTGGACACGGAGATCACAGGATGGGATGGGGGTGAGATCACAGGATGGGATGGGGGTGAGATCACAGGATGGGATGGGGGGTGAAATTGCAGGATGGGATGGGGGGTGAAATTGCAGGATGGGATGGGAGGTGAAATCGCAGAATGGGATGGGGGTATCGCATGATGGGATGCGGGTGGATGGGGGGATCGCAGGATGGGATGGGGGTGGAATCGCAGGATGGGATGGGGGGATCGCAGGATGGGATGGGGGTGGGTGGGGGGGATCGCAGGGGATGGGATGGGGTGGAATCGCAGGATGGGATGGGGGGATCGCAGGATGGGGGGGTGGATGGGGGGATGGATGGGGAGATTGCAGAGTTCAGGATGAATGGGGGTGGACAGAGAGCTCAGGAGAGAAACAGAAAGCATAAACAGTGCAATTCAGATTGAGACACAGAACACTCCCCGTTCTCAGCACACACTCTCCTTATCTCCATCCTGCAGAGTCCTATACAGATGAAGCAGAGAGAAGGAGTGGTCCTCTGTGTCTGCAGCATGAGCCCAGCTTCTGTCTTCCAATAATCTGATAAGATTCTGGGCACAGGCTTCACCAGAAATCTGTCTCATCTGTCAGGACCAGGGATGAGCCGAACACCCCCCTGTTCGGTTCGCACCAGAACCTGCGAACAGACAAAATGTTCGTGTGAACTTTAGAACCCTATTAAATACAATGGACTCGAACGTTCGAAATCTAAAGTGCTAATTATAAAGGCTAATATGCAAGTTATTGTCCTAAAAAGGGTTTGGGGACCCGGGTCCTGCCCCAGGGGACATGTATCAATGCAAAAAAAAGTTTAAAAAATAGACGTTTTTATGGGAGCGGTGATTTTAATAATGCTTAAAATTAAAAAATAAAAGTGAAATTTTCCTTTAAATTTCGTACCTGGGGGGTGTGCATGATATGCATGTGAAGTCGCGCATGTTTCCCGTGCTTAGAACTGTCCCTGCACAAAATGTCATTTTTGAAGGAAATAAAGTCATTTAAAACTCACTCGCGGCTACTAATGAATTGTCGGCTTTTATCAATACATAGAAAAGTCATTGATTAAAAAAAAAAAAGCGTGGGGGTTCCCCCAAATTTAATTACCAGGCCCTTCAGGTCTGGAATGGATATTAGGGGAACCTCGCCGCAAATTTTAAAAAAAATGGCGTGCAGTTCCCCCTAAATATCCATACCAGGCCCTTCAGATCTGGCATGGATTTTAAGGGAAACTCCACCCCCAAAAAAAAAATGGCATGGAGTCCCCCCAAAAATCCATACCAGACCCTTATCCGAGCACGCAACCTGGCCGGCCGCAGGAAAAGAGGGGGGGACGAGAGAGCGCCCCCCCTCCTGAACCGTACCAGGCCACATGCCCTCAACATGGGGAGGATGTCCCCATGTTGATGGGGACAAGGGCCTCATCCCCACAACCCTTGCCCGGTGGTTGTGGGGGTCTGCGGGCAGGGGGCTTATCGGAATCTGGAAGACCCCTTTAACAAAGGGGACCCCCAGATCCCGCCCCCCCTATGTGAATTGGTAAGGGGTACATTGTACCCCTACCATTTCACGAAGAAAGCGTAAAAAAATGCAAACGCAACACAAACACCTTGGAAAAGTCCTTTATTTAAAAAAAAAAACATTCCAGCGATGAAATCCAGTGTCCCGCGGCGATCCCGATGTCCAGCGCTGTCCGTCATTGGTTGAGCCTGAGCGGACCTGATGGGGAACTTCCTCCGCAGTGTTTTAAATGTATAGACCCGCCCCTTTTAAAGTTCCCCATCAGGTCCGCTAAGCGGACCAGATGTGGAACGTAAGAAGGGGCAGGTCTATTCATGTATTACACAGTGAAAGAAGTTCCCCATCAGGTCCGCTCTACGAGGGGGCGGACCTGATGGGAACTTCCTTCACTGTGTAATACATGAATAGACCCGCCCCTTCTCATGTTCCGCATCTGGTCCGCATCTGGTCCGCTTAGCGCACAGCCAGTCAACACACATTTCCAACTTGCATTCAGACACATGAAATCAGTCCATTGGATAGGGTATAGGGATTATGTGATGCCCAACATGGCTTAACCACTTGCCGCCCAAGGTACGTAAATGGACATCCTTGGGTTTCAGTGGTTATATACCGGGATGATGTCTGCACTTACAGGCATCATCTCAGTATTATTCTTTTTAGTCTGCAATTCTCTTTTTTGCAGAAGTGATCTGAGTGGCCACTCGATCACTTCTGAGGGTGGTGGAAGGGAGTCCCACCCGCGGCCACCTCTCCCGGGCTCTCTGGTCCCATTGCGGTGCCCGGGAGCAATGCGGCCGGCGGCAATGGCTGCCCTGTACAGAGAGAGAGGAAACTGACATCACGCATCTCAAACTTACTGAAAGACATATCGGTATGGATGTCACACCACTTTCTCAAACTCAATCTTTCTAAAACTGAGCTTGTTATATTTCCTCCTTCCCGGTCCCCCCCCCCCCAATAACTTTACCATTAATATCAACAACACAACCATTGGTTCCCTCCACACATGCCAAGATCCTGGGGGTCCTGGGTGTAATCCTTGACTCTGACCTCTCCTCCAGCCCCCACATCCAATCACTGGCTAAATCCTGCCGCCTTTACCTCCGCAACATCTCCAGAATTTGACCGTTCCTGACTAACGACACCACAAAGCAACTTATTCACTCCTTGATTATTTCCCGCCTTGACTACTGCAACTCTCTCCTTAAAGAGGAAGTAAACCCTCTTTTTTTTCCAAAACACCCTGCAAGGCAAAGACATAATGAGCTAGTATGCATAGCATACTAGCTCATTATGAAGTACTTACCTGAGATCGAAGCCCCCGCAGCGGTGCGCAGTTACCTCCTCCGTCAGCGCCATCTCTGACTTCCGCATATCGCGGCTCCGGCGCTGTGACTGGCCAGAGCCGCGATGACGTCACTCCCGCGGATGCCGCCACTAATGGCATGATCGCCGTTAGAAGCGGCACGCTCAGTGCGCCTGCGCGCCGTAGACATCGGTGCCTTTCTTTTGCAAATATCTCCTAAACCGTGTAGGTTTAGGAGATATTTGTTGCACCTACAGGTAAGCCTTAATCTAGGCTTATATGTAGGTCTAAGTGGTCTGTAAAGGGTTTACAACCACTTTAATGGCCTACCCTTACGCAGGCTATGCCCCCTTCAGTCTAATATAAATTCTGCTGCTAGACTAATACACCTCACTAACCGATCTGCGACTGCTGCTCCTCTTTGCCAATCCCTTCACTGGCTTCCCCTACCCCACCGTGTAAAATTCAAAATACTAACCACCGAACATACAAGGCCATTCACAACATTGTCCCCATCTACATCACCAAACTCATCTGCAGATATCGCCCAAATCATCCCTTCCGCTCCTCCCAGGACCTCTTGCTCTCTAGCTCCCTTGTTACCTCATCCCATGCTCGCATTCAGGACTTCTCCAGAGCCTCTCCCATCCTCTGGAACTCCCTGCCCCGGTATGTCCGATCAGCCCCTAACCTGACCACCTTTTAAGAGAAACTAATTTATTCAGGGAAGCCTATCCCACACCCACCTAACAACTGTCCCCGAGCCACCCCCATCAAATCATTCTCTGCAGCTATTACCTTTTGTACCACCACCCCCTCCCTTTAGAATGTAAACTCTGCGAACAGGGTCCTCCTGTACCTTCTGTATTGAATTGTACTGTAAAGCCGTGTACACACGATCGGTTTTACCGATGAAAACAGTCCGATGGACTTTTCTCATCGGACAAACCGATCGTGTATGGGCCCCATCGGTCTTTTTTCCATCGGTGAGAAAAAATAGAACATGTTTTAAATTTATCCGATAGGAAAAAAAACGATAGCAAATTCCGATCGTCTGTGGGGAACTCCATCGGACAAAAAACCCACGCATGCTCAGAATCAAGTCGAAGCATGCTCAGAAGCATTGAACTTAATTTTTCTCGACTTGTCGGAGTGCTTTACGTCACAGCGTTTGGGACGGTCGGATTTTTGACTGATGGTGTGTAGGGAAGACTGATGGAAGTCAGCTTCATCGGATTACCGATGGAAAAATCCATTGGTTTAAAATCCATAGGAAATCCGATCGTGTGTACAGGGCTAAATTGTGTTGTCCCCCCTATACATTGTAAAGCACTGCGTAAACTGTTGGCGCTATATAAATCGTGTATAATAATAATAATTATAAACTGACATCATTCCCCTCTCTCTGGAACCCTGGAAACTGGGAGCGACGAGTAGTTTGTCACTTACGGTTCCGCCCCTTTGTTTACCTGGCTACCTGCGGCCAGGGAAGCAGCCGATCAGATCGATCTGTGTCTGATCGGCTGCATGGGAGGCCAGAGCATGGGAGACCAGAGTCTAATAGACCCCAATTCTCTCCATAAAGAGGACCTGTCACAGCCCATGCTGTCACTCGGGATGTTGTTAATTCATCCCTTGTGATATCAATAAAGTTATTACAAAATAAAATAAAAAAAAGTGTAAAAAAAATATTTTTGGTATAAAAAAAATTTAAGCGTCCCCGTCCCACTGTGCTTACACGCAAATGCAAACCCATATGTTACTCCGGCATGTATATGTAAATGGTGATCGCACCACACATGTGAGGTATTGTCACAAATGTCACAGAGAGAGCAATAATTCTTGAACCAGACCTCCTGTGCAACCTGGTAACCTGTAAAGGCATTTATTGCCTATGGAGAATTTTAAGCACCGTAGTTTGCCGCTATACCACGGGCAGATGCAATTTTAAAGCGTGACATGTTGGGTATCTATTTACTTGCCGTAACATCATCTTGTATTATACAAAAAAATTGGGCTAACTTTAGGAGGGTTTTTTTTTTCTTCTAAAAAATATGCGTTTAAAAGAATACAGCGCAAATACTGTGTGACATAAAAAAAAGTTGCAACACCCACCAATTTATTCTATAGGGGCTCTGCTAAAAAAAGAATATATAATGTTTGGGGGTTCTAAGTAATTTTTACATGTAGGAACGAAGTGTCAGAAATGGCCCGGATGCAAAGTGGTTAAAGAACACAGATGAGGACAACTTCCTTCCTATGTACAGAGAAAAGATCCTGGACTGCTCTCCTTTCTATAACCACTCAGTCTCTTGGATCAGTGGCAAAGTCCCTTACAGACCAGGAGCTCTCTTTGAAAAATAGCACACATGTTGCAAAACTGCATGCAGGAGTATCTCCATTCCTCTTGGCTGCTTGTCTAGCAGCCCAGCTGACTGCTCCGAAGATCTCCCAGGACAAGTGATAAAGGGTTAAAGTGTTTGTAACCCTAAAAAAAGATCCTGGTCCCTTATAGCAGGTTAAACAGCACAGTGCTTGTGCTGTCCAATCTGCCCCTCTCTAAACTGTAAAAAAACTACCTGATCCTGCCACTTTCTGTCTCCCCCTCTCTGTACAGACCACGATAATCATGACTGCTGAGCCCTGACCACCGTTGTCAGGTTATGTCCCTCCGTCATCCGCTGCTCTCCTCTCTCCCCCCACCCCCTCCCTCCCTGCCTGTCAGCTCTGTGTGTCCGTGTCTCTGTCTCCCCCCCCCCCCCCTTGCCAGTATTAGTAGAAATAAAAGATTACACATTGTCACTGCCAGCCCCTCTATTATAACTAGTCATAACTAGGGATGAGCCGAACACCCCCTGGTTAGGTTCGCACCAGAACATGCGAACAGGCAAAAAAATTGTTTGAACACGGGAACACCGTTAAAGTCTATGGGACACGAACATGAAAAATAAAAAGTGCTCATTTTACGCCATTGGCTATTCCCCGGCAAGCGGGGAAAGCTGGGGCTTACCCTAAGATGTGACGGGTGACCCCGCCCCCTCGTACGTCATGGGGGTTTCGTGTGGAGTGGAGACTGGAGGTGGAAGAGACTGCAGCATTGCTGGACATCGGATCACCACGGGAAATAGAGAACAACGCTGGACAGACTGGATTACATTGCTGGAATGGTTTTTTAATTATTTTATTTTTAATAAAGGACTTTCCCAACTGTGTCTGTGTGTTTTTTTTTTTTTTTTTACACTTTCTTTGTGAAATGGTAGGGGTACAATGTACCCCTTACCAATTCACATAGGGGGGGGCAGAATCTGGGGGTCCCCTTTGTTAAAGGGGGCTTTCAGATTGCGATAAGCCCCCCTCCCGCAGACCCTCACAACCACCGGGCAAGGGTTGTGGGGATGAGGCCCTTGTCCCCATCACAATAGGGACAACCCTCCCCTATGCTGAGGGCATGTGGCCTGGTACGGTTCAGGAGGGGGGCGCTCTCTAGTCCCCCCTCTTTTCCTGCGGCCTGCCAGGTTGCGTGCTCGGATAAGGGTCTGGTATGGATTTTTGGGGGGACCCCACGCCATTTTTTTAAATTTTGGTGCGGGGTTCCCCTTAAAATCCATACCAGACCTGAAGGGCCTGATATGGAATTTGGGGGGGGGCACGCTTTTTTTTTTGGTTCGGGGTTCCCCTTAATATCCATACCAGACCTAAAGGACCTGGTAATGGAATTTTGGGGGGACCCCCACGCATTTTTTTTTTTAATTTTGGTTCCCTGTGCAAAATGTCATTTTTGAAGGAAAAAAGGTAATTTAAAACTACTGCATCTATTAACCACTTAACCACTTAAGCCCCGGACCATTTGGTAGCTAAAGGACCAGAGGTGAATTCAGAATTTTGCACTGCGCTGCTTTAACTGTAAATTTTGCGGACATGCAATGTTGTACCCAAACGAAATTTGCGTCCTTTTCTTCCCACAAATAGAGCTTTCTTTTAATGGTATTTGATTGCCTCTGCGATTTTTATTTTTTGCGATATAAACGGAAAAAGACCGAAAATTTTGAAAAAAAATGATATTTTCTACTTTTTGTTATAAGAAAAATCGAATAAACTCAATTGTAGTCATACATTTAGGCCAAAATGTATTCAGCCACATGTCTTTAGTAAAAAAAATGTCAATAAGTGTATATTTATTGGTTTGCGCAAAAGTTATAGCGTTTACAAACTAGGGTACATTTTCTGGAATTTACACAGCTTTAAATTTATGACTGCCTATCTCATTTCTTGAGGTGCTAAAATGGCAGGGCAGTACAAAACCCCCCAAATGACCCCATTTTGGAAAGTAGACACCCCAAGGAAATTGCTGAGAGGCATGTTGAGCCCATTGAATATTTTTTTTTTGTCCCAAGTGATTGAATAATGACAACAAAAAAAAAAAAGTTGTCACTAAATGATATATTGCTCACACATGCCATGGTTATATGTGGAATTGCACCCCAAAATACATTCTGCTGCTTCTCCTGAGTACAGGGATACCACATGTGTGGGACTTTTTAGGAGCCTAGCCACGTACGGGACCCCGGAAACCAAGCACCGCCTTCAGGATTTCTAAGGGCGCAAATTTTTGATTTCACTCCTCACTACCTACCTATCACAGTTTTGAAGGCCATAAAATGCCAAAATAGCACAAAACCCCCCCAAATGACCCCATTTTAGAAAGTAGACACCCCAAGGAAATTGCTGAGAGGCATGTTGAGCCCGTTGAATATTTTTTTTTTTGTCCCAAGTGATTGAATAATGACAAAAAAAAATAAAAAATTACAAAAAGTTGTCACTAAATGATATATTGCTCACAGATGCCATGGTTATATGTGGAATTGCACCCCAAAATACATTTTGCTGCTTCTCCTGAGTACGGGGATACCACATGTGTGGGACTTTTTAGGAGCCTAGCCGCGTACGGGACCCCGAAAACCAATCACCGCCTTCAGGATTTCTAGGCACAAATTTTTGATTTGACTCCTCACTACCTATCACAGTTTCGAAGGCCATAAAATGCCAAAATAGCACAAAACCCCCCCAAATGACCCCATTTTGGAAAGTAGACACCCCAAGCTGTTTGCTGAGAGGCATGGTGAGTATTTTACAGCTCTCATTTGTTTTTGAAAATGAAGAAAGAAATTTTTTTTTTCTTTTTTTTTTCAATTTTCAAAACTTTGTGACAAAAAGCGAGATCTGCAAAATACTCACAATACCTCTCAGCAAATAGCTTGGGGTGTCTACTTTCCAAAATGGGGTCATTTGGGGGGGTTTTGTGCCATCTGGGCATTCCATGGCCTCCGAAACTGTGATAGGCAGTGAGAAGTGAAATCAAAAATTTACACCCTTAGAAAGCCTGAAGGCGGTGATTGGTTTTTGGGGTCCCGTACGCGGCTAGGCTCCCAAAAAGTCTCACACATGTGGTATCCCCGTACTCAGGAGAAGCAACAGAATGTATTTTGGGGTGTAATTCCACATATGCCCATGGCATGTGTGAGCAATATATCATTTAGTGACAACTTTAATACAAATTTATTTTTTATTTTTTCCGCAACTTGTGTCAGCATATAAAATATTCCATGGACTCGACATGCCTCTCAGTATATAGCTTGGGGTGTCTACTTTCCAAAATGGGGTCATTTGGGGGGGTTTTGAACTGTTCTGGCATTTTATACACAACATTAGGAAGCTTACATCCACTCTTCTAACCACTTGAAGACAAAGCCCTTTTTGACACTTTTTGTTTACATGAAAAAAAAAAAAATTTTCAGGAAAATTATGTTGAACCCCCAAACATTGTATATATTTTTAAAGCAAAGGCCCTACAGAATAAAATGGTGGGTGTTGCATTTTTTTTTCTACACAGTATTTGCGCAGCGATTTTTCAAACGCATTTTTTGGGGAAAAAATACACTTTTTTTAATTTTAATGCACTAAAACACACTATATTGTCCAAATGTTTGATGAAATAAAAAAGATGATCTTAGGCCGAGTACATAGATACCAAACACGACATGCTTTAAAATTTCGCACAAACGCGCATTGGCGACAAACTACATACATTTTTAAAAGCCTTTAAAAGCCTTTACAGGTTACCCCGTTAGATTTACAGAGGAGGTCTACTGCTAAAATTACTGCCCTCGATCTGACCTTCGCGGTGATACCTCACATGCATGGTGCAATTGCTGTTTACATATGACGTCAGACCGATGCTTGCGTTCGCCATTGGGCAAGAGCAGGGCAGGACAGGGGTGCTTTTTTTTTTTTTTTTTTTTTTTTTTATTATTAATTTTGCTTTTTTATTTTATTTTTAAATTGTTCCTTCCATATTTTTTTTTATTTTTATCATTTTTATTGTTATCTCAGGGAATGTAAATATCCCCTATAATAGTAATAGGTAGTGACAGGTACTCTTTTTTTGAAAAAACTGGGGTCTAGACCCTAGATCTTTCCTCTGCCCTCAAAGCATCTGACCACACCAAGATCGGTGTGATAAAATGCTTTCCCAATTTCCCAATGGCGCTTTTTATATCCGGGGGGGGGACATTCCCTCCCACTGCTTGTAAAAGCAGTCCAGAGGCTAATTAGCCACTAGGATTGCTTTTACATGAAAGCCGGCCGCTGGCTGAAAAGAATGATACCAAGATGATACCTAAACCCGCAGGCATCAATCTGGTATAACCATTCAAAGTCCAGCAACATACCAGTACGTTGCTGGTCCTTGTTGGACATGTATTGTAATCTTTTTTTTTTTCATGCAGCCAGGTGGCTGAACGAAAAAAGAGATTGATCGGTGGGTATGCCCACCATTAGAAAACCGCCCTTCATCCACCCACTTCTAATGATGGGCATACATGCACCATTTATATATGCCGAAGCATGGGGGCATCTTCCCGCAAAAGTTATGCCGCTTACACACGGTCTGACTTTTCCACGGGCAAACCTCTGTCGGAATTTCGACTGTATGTACGCGGCATTAGGAGCAAAATCGCTCCTCCGCTCCTCCGCCCCTGCTGCCCCAATGCTTCGGCATATATGCTTTTTTTTTTAACTGTGGTGGTGAAATCACCTCCTACAGCACTGGAGTCGCAGGGATCAGGCCTGTCTCTGCGAACGCTGCAGTTATGTGTGTTGTGTTTTGTAAGTGACAGTGATCGATCGATACTGCACTTGGGTGGCCTGGGCTGGGCGAAGGGGCAAAACGCAGGTGCTAGCAGGTATCTGGGCTGATCCCGCTAACACTGCGTTTTTGGGAACCCTAAACTGCTGGGGACGCTAGTATAGATCTGATCAGATCAGATATTGATCTGTTCAGATACTATACCACTAAGGGAGGTGTATGCTTCACGCGTTGGTGTTAGCGTTACTGGCACTAACCTGACGCTGCCTGGGGTGTGACGCAGACCCTCTCTGACGCTAAAACCTAATTGATATCACCCGCCGGGCGATCAGGGGGTTAAACCTTTATTGGGTTATATACGGCGAGTGCCCTGACACTATAAAAAGCAAACTAACTAACCAGCGTCACCCGTAACACTTATATGATGATTACTGGTGAAAGGGTTAACTAGGGGCAATTAGGGGGTTAAAACCTTTATTAGATAATATATGGGGGTACCTGACGCTATAAAAACCTGCGGCGAACCTAAAAAAAATTACTGGCTACCGATCTGCATCACCGACGCTAAGACGGCGATCAGAAAAATGATCGCTTAGCGACAGTGGTGATAGGGGGTGAAAGGGTTACCTGGGGGCGATCAAGGGGGTTAAACCTTTATTAGATAATTTATGGGGGTACCCGACGCTATAAAAACCTGCGGCGAACCTAAAAAAAAAATACTGGCTACCGATCTGCATCACCGACGCTAAGACATCGATCAGAAAAATGATCGCTTAGCGACAGTGGTGATAGGGGGTGAAAGGGTTACCTGGGGGGCGATCAAGGGGGTTAAACCTTTATTAGATAATTTATGGGGGTACCCGACGCTATAAAAACCTGCGGCGAACCTAAAAAAAATTACTGGGTACCGATCTGCATCACCGACGCTAATACAGCGATCAGAAAAATGATCGCTTAGCGACGGCGGTGCTAGGGGGTGAAAGGGTTACCTGGGGGGCGATCAAGGGGGTTAAACCTTTATTAGATAATTTATGGGGGTACCCGACGCTATAAAAACCTGCGGCAAACCTAAAAAAAAAATACTGGCTACCGATCTGCATCACCGACGCTAAGACATCGATCAGAAAAATGATCGCTTAGCGACAGTGGTGATAGGGGGTGAAAGGGTTACCTGGGGGGGCGATCAAGGGGGTTAAACCTTTATTAGATAATTTATGGGGGTACCCGACGCTATAAAAACCTGCGGCAAACCTAAAAAAAAAATACTGGCTACCGATCTGCATCACCGACGCTAAGACATCGATCAGAAAAATGATCGCTTAGCGACAGTGGTGATAGGGGGTGAAAGGGTTACCTGGGGGGCGATCAAGGGGGTTAAACCTTTATTGGATAATTTATGGGGGTACCCGACGCTATAAAAACCTGCAGCGAACCTAAAAAAAATTACTGGGTACCGATCTGCATCACCGACGCTAAGACAGCGATCAGAAAAATGATCGCTTAGCGACGGCGGTGCTAGGGGGTGAAAGGGTTATCTGGGGGGTGATCAAGGGGTTAAACCTTTATTAGGGGGGGTTAGGGGGCTACACTGGACCTAAAACTAAATGTAGTGACACTTTTACAGTCACAAATGTCACTGATTGCAGTGATCAGTAAATAAATGGTCACTGCAATCAGTGACACTGTGACTGGGGGCTGGGGGTGATCTGGGGGGGCCTGGGGGGGCGATTTATGTGCCTATGTGTGCTGGTGTTAGTGTAGTGTTTGTGCACTAACCTTGATGTCTTCTCTTGTACGGCGCTCGGTATATGTGAGCGCCGCACAGGAGATGACATCACTTCCTCCTGCTTTCTCTGTCTGTGTGTACATTCCACAGACAGAAGGGGCATTTCTATTCGCCGGGAGCGATCGCGGGGGGGTGGCCGGAATCGAACGGCCGTCCCCTCATGTCGGATCGCTCCCCAACGAATTCCGACAGCTCACTGTACAGAAGGGGGGTCCGATTGGACCCCCCAACTGTACAAAGGCAATCACGTACACTCTACGTGATTGTGCCTGTCGGTGCCATTGTGCCGACTTATATATACAGTGAGCGGTCGTTAAGTGGTTAAGGACCAGCCACTGTATATATACGTCAGCAGAATGTCTCGTACAGGCACAATCATGTACCTGTACGTCCCCTTTAACTGCCCGATGTCGGGGTGCTCGCAACCCCCTGCCTTCCCCGTGAGTTGGACCGCGGGTCCCGCGGACTCGATCGCCGCGGGGATCCCCGTGATCGTCTCACGGAGGCATGGAGCGGGGAGATGTTAGTGTAAACACAACATCTCCCCGCTCCCCTTCTGACAATGTCACCGATCTCAGCTCTGTGTAATCAGAGCGGAGATCGGTCACATGTCACTCGTAGCCATGCCCCCACACAGTAGTAATCACTCCCCTAGGCACACTTAACCCCTTCAGCGCCCCTAGTGGTTAACCCCATTCACTGCCAGTGTCATTTTTACAGTAATCAGTGCATTTTTATTGCACTGATCGCTGTTAAAATTACAATGGTCCCAAAAATGTGTCAAAAGTGTCCGATGTGTCCGCCATAATGTCGCAGTCATGAAAAAAATCGCTGATCGCCGCCATTACAAGTAAAAAAAAAAAAATTATAAAAATGCCATAAAACTACCCCCTATTTTGTAAACGCTATAACTTTTGCGCAAACCAATCAATAAACGCTTATTGCAATTTTTTTTTACCAAAAATATGTAGAAGAATACGTATCGGCCTAAACTGAGGAAAAAAAACGTTTTTTTATAAATTTTTGGGGGATATTTATTATAGCAAAAAGTAAAAAATATTGCTTTTTTTTCAAAATTGTCGCTCTATTTTTGTTTATAGCGCAAAAAATAAAAACCGCAGAGGTGATCAAATACCACCAAAAGAAAGCTCCATTTGTGGGGGAAAAAAAGACGCAAATTTTGTTTGGGAGCCACGTTGCACGACCGCGCAATTGTCAGTTAAAATGACGCAGTGCCGAATCGCAAAAAATGGCCTGGTTATTGGGCAGCCAAATCCTCCGGGGCTGAAGTGATTAATATTGTAATACTAAACATAAAATTACAAACCTTCAAGTCTATTTTAAATGCCAACAAGCATGAAACCTACAATGCAAAAGCGCAGGGAAATAGTGCAGTAAAGTTTTGTACGTAGATTAATCAGATGTCGGGTAATAAACAGTTCAAATGTACCATAACAATATATATATTTTGTTTTGCCATTCTACTGTTCCATGCCTAACAAAATATTCCATTTAATAATTTTGGTTCTATTTTGCTTGTTTTTCACCAATGTCGTTGCTGTCTTTTTTTTTTTGACATGTAGTCAATGAGATGTATTGTCTCCTTGTAACATCAATAAAAATAGATTTGCGAATAAAAAAAATCCAGGCAATTTTGGCATGTAAGTTGACTAGGGAGGCGTGGTTGCACACGGCCTAGGTTCAATAGTCCTGTATCATTTTGCCACTCACCAAGCATTACGTTTCCTGAAAGAGTATCTTCCCTGTCAACTGTGGACTATAAACAAAAATAAAATTACTGCGCTATCTGTAAAACAAATGATAAGTGAATGAATGTGAAAGTGAAGAGAAAATAAGTCTAATAAAGCTACAACTTCCTGTGAGACACACACAACAACAGCAAATTATCAAAATAAGTTGCGCTAAACTTACTTAAGTATACTACGTGAGGTAAGTAAAAATGATAAATACAAAAATAATTGAGAAAGAAACTCAGTGTTAATGCAAATGATGCAATCACAAAAGAAGGTGTTGGTTATCACGTATTAATTGACAATAAATAGTCCATATAATATGAGTAATTGGCCGTCGGCCGATATGAAATATGCTCACGGTGACTAGGGATTAGGGATGAGCTTCGAGTTGAACTCATGTTCGACTCGAACATTGCCTGTTCGCCCGTTCGCCGAACAGCGAACAAATTGGGGTGTTCGCGGCAAATTCGAAAAATCTATGGGAGAAATCTAAAGTGCTAATTATAAAGGCTTATATGCAAGTTATTGTCCTAAAAAGTGTTTGGGGACCCGGGTCCTGCCCTAGGGGACATGTATCAATGCAAAAATAAGTTTTAAAAACTGCAGTTTTTTCGGGAGCAGTGATTTTAATAATGCTTAAAATGAAAAAATAAAAGTGAATTATTCCTTTAAATTTCGTACCTGGGGGGTGTGTATGATATGCATGTAAAGTGGCGCATGTTTCCCGTGCTTAGAACTGTCCCTGCAAAAAATGTCATTTTTGAAAGAAAAAAAGTCATTTAAAACTCACTCGCGGCTATTAATGAATTGTCGGCTCCCGGCAATACATACAAAAGTCATTGATAAAAAAAAAAAGCGTGGGGGTTCCCCAGAATTCAATTACCAGGCCCTTCAGGTCTGGAATGGATATTAAGGGGAACCCCGCCGCAAATTTAAAAAAAAATTGACGTGGGGTTCCCCCAAATATCCATTCCAGGCCCTTCAGATCTGGCATGGATTTTAAGGGGAACTCCACCCCAAATTTAAAAAAAAATGGTGTGGAGTCCCCCTAAAAATCCATACCAGACCCCTTATCCGAGCACGCAACCTGGCCGGCCGCAGGGGAAAAGGGGGGGACGAGAGAGCGCCCCCCCTCCCTCCTGAACCGTACCAGGCCACATGCCCTCAACATGGGGAGGATGTCCCCATGTTGATGGGGACAAGGGCCTCATCCCCACAACCCTTGCCCGGTGGTTGTGGGGGTCTGCGGGCGGGGGTCTTATCGGAATATGGAAGACCCCTTTAACAAAGGGGACCCCCAGATCCCGCCCCCCCCTATGTGAATTGGTAAGGGGTACATTGTACCCCTACCATTTCACGAAGAAAGCGTATTTTTTTTTTTAAAAAACACACAAACACCTTGAAAAAGTTCTTTATTTAAAAAAAAAAAACATTCCAGCGGTGAAATCCAGTGTCCCGCGGCGATCCCGATGTCCAGCGCTGTCCTTCATTGGTTGTGCCTGAGCGGACCTGATGGGGAACTCCCTCTCAGTATTTTAAATGTATAGACCCGCCCCTTCTAAAGTTCCCCATCAGGTCCGCTCAGCGGACCAGATGCGGAACATGAGAAGGGGCGGGTCTATACATGTATTACCAAAGTGAGAGCAGTTCCCCATCAGGTCCGCCCCCTCGGTATGTTGGACCCGCCTACGTCATTGGCTTGAGCGGGGAACTTCCTTCACTGTGTAATTTAAATTTACATAGTGAAGGAAGTTCCCCGCTCAAGCCAATGACGTAGGCGGGTCTGACATACCGAGGGGGCGGACCTGATGGGGAACTGCTCTCACTTTGGTAATACATGTATAGACCCGCCCCTTCTCATGTTCCGCATCTGGTCCGCTGAGCGGACCTGATGGGGAACTTTAGAAGGGGCGGGTCTATACATTTAAAATACTGAGAGGGAGTTCCCCATCAGGTCCGCTCAGGCACAACCAATGAAGGACAGCGCTGGACATCGGGATCGCCGCGGGACACTGGATTTCACCGCTGGAATGTTTTTGTTTTTGTTTTTTTTTAAATAAAGGACTTTTTCAAGGTGTTTGTGTGTTTTTTTTAAACATTTTTTTACGCTTTCTTCATGAAATGGTAGGGGTACAATGTACCCCTTACCAATTCACATAGGGGGGGCGGGATCTGGGGGTCCCCTTTGTTAAAGGGGTCTTCCAGATTCCGATAAGCCCCCCGCCCGCAGACCCCCACAACCACCGGGCAAGGGTTGTAGGGATGAGGCCCTTGTCCCCATCAACATGGGGACATCCTCCCCATGTTGAGGGCATGTGGCCTGGTACGGTTCAGGAGGGAGGGGGGGCGCTCTCTCGTCCCCCCCTTTTCCCCTGCGGCCGGCCAGGTTGCGTGCTCGGATAAGGGGTCTGGTATGGATTTTTAGGGGGACTCCACGCCATTTTTTTTTACATTTGGGGTGGAGTTCCCCTTAAAATCCATGCCAGATCTGAAGGGCCTGGAATGGATATTTGGGAGAACCCCACGTCAATTTTTTTTAAAATTTGCGGCGGGGTTCCCCTTAATATCCATTCCAGACCTGAAGGGCCTGGTAATTGAATTCTGGGGAACCCCCACGCTTTTTTTTTTTTTTTATCAATGACTTTTGAATGTATTGCCGGGAGCCGACAATTCATTAATAGCCGCGAGTGAGTTTTAAATGACTTTTTTTCTTTCAAAAATGTCATTTTTTGCAGGGACAGTTCTAAGCACGGGAAACATGCGCCACTTTACATGCATATCATACACACCCCCCAGGTACGAAATTTAAAGGAATATTTCACTTTTATTTTTTCATTTTAAGCATTATTAAAATCACTGCTCCCGAAAAAACGGCCGTTTTTAAAACTTCTTTTTGCATTGATACATGTCCCCTGGGGCAGGACCCGGGTCCCCAAACACTTTTTAGGACAATAACTTGCATATTAGCCTTTATAATTAACACTTTAGATTTCGAACGTTCGAGTCCATTGTATTTAATAGGGTTCTAAAGTTCACACGAACATTTTGTCTGTTCGCAGGTTCTGGTGCGAACCGAACAAAAGGGTGTTCGGCTCATCCCTGCTAGGGATAAGCTTCGAGTTTGAGTCAAACCCATGTTCGACTCGAACATCCGCTGTTCGGCTGTTCGCTGAATTGCGAACATTATGGGCCGTTAGCGCCAAATTCAAGTGGCGCGTCACGGCCCATAATTCACTGCGGCATCGCAGTGCATTGCTGGCTGATGATTGGCCAAGCATGCACTATGACCCGCATGCTTGGTCAATCACAGCACGGAAAAAACAGAGAGCCGTAATTGGCCAAAGCCAGGGTGGCTTTGGCCAATTATGGCTCAGGGGGTTTAGTACACGCCCGCACTATATAAGGCCGCCAGTCAGTCAGTTAGCTGCAGTTACAGTGTGTAGAGGATATATATGCATCCTAGGTGTTGTATATATATTTATACACTGTATTCAGTTTAGCTAGATCCGTTCCTGTTATTCCCTATACTGTGACAGGCAGGCAGGTGCTTGTGCTAGCTGCAGTCAGTGTTTCATGTGTGCTTTGCATAGCGTTCACCTAAAGCTCACCTGAATACAGTTAGTGACTATTAGGCCTCATGCCCACGGACGTTTTTAAAAACATGCTGTTAAGCAAGGTTGGACGCCTGGAAAAAGTGTCGTTAAAAACTCGATTTTTACCGTGTTTTTCATTAGCGTTTTTGCGTGTTAACGTTAGGTAGTGTTTGCAAAGGACTCTTGGGAAATCTAATGTCCAGACAGGAATTGCAGATAAAAAACGCCGGAGCTCAAAAACGCCACTGCGGCGTTTTTGAGCGTTTTTAAGCGTTTTTTAACGATTCGCCTTTTTTCAGCTCTAACGCCGGCGCCACGGAACGCCCTGGTCGTGGTATTTTTTTACAGCTTAAAAACGCCTATGCCATTTGCAGCTCAAAAACGCCTAGGTGGACATGAAGCCATAGACTAACATGGACAGGCGTTTTTAAGCTGTAAAAAACGCTCAAAAAAGCGGCTGTAAAAAACGTCCGTGGGCATGAGGCCTTATAGTGGTGTTCTCATAATAAAACCACAGGCAGAGAGCTGCAAGTATTTTCAGTGTGCTTTGTCCTCTGCACAGTTTTCACCTAAAACTAACTGAAAACAATTGCTGCTTTTCCCATACTAATACCACAGCAGGCAGTTGATTCTGATCAGCACAGATATATATATATATATATATATATATATATATATATATATATATATATATATCCCACCTTTGTGTGGAAGGCAAACAAGGAGAGGCAATAAAAGAGGGCAAGCAGGCTCTGAGTCTAGAGGCAACAGTGCTGGTCATGGACACGGTGCATCCTCATCAGCACGTGGCCGTGGGACACGCTTGTCCTTCTTTTCGGCAGCTGGCTATGTTGAGCCACAACATGCCCAAGACTTGGTAGAGTGGATGACCAAGCCGTCCTCCTCCTCCTCCTCATCCTCTCTCACCCAGGCTCAGGGTACTTCGTCTGACAAAGCAGCTGCCAAAGCGGCCTCTTCCCTCAGCTCAATGGCATCAGATACTCCTTCCCTAGCCCCACCATGTCCTCCTGAGGAGTCCCCCGAACTGCTTGACCACAGTGTTGGGTACATGCTCCAGGAGGATGCCCAGCGTTTTGAAGGCTCTGATGATGGAACCCAGCTGGAGGAAAGCAGTAAAGTTATCCCAGAGAGAGGGGGTAGTAATGTGAGCCCAGAGAGAGGGGATTCCCAACAAGGACAGCAATCTGGCAGTCATGTTCCCCCAGCTGCAGCATACTGCCAGATTTGCTCCAGTGATGAGGAGGGAGGGGATGATGAGGTCACTGACTCCACGTGGGTGCCTGATAGGAGAGAGGAGGAGGAGGAGGAGGAACATCTCCAGCGAGGCAGAATACCCTCAAGGGGGCCAGCTTAAGGGCAGCACACCGACTGCATCACACCGCAGAGCTCCGCATGTGCAGGGCGCTGCTGTCTCTGCGCGTTATTCCAAAAGTTCTTTGGTGTGGGCCTTTTTTCAGACGTGTGCAGCAGATCGCACCGTTGCCATTTGCAACATATGTCTAAAGCGTATCTCGCGTGGCCAAAACATCAGCCGCTTGGGCACCACGTGCTTGACCAGACATATGTCGACCTGCCATGCAGTTCGTTGGCAAGCTTACCTAAAAGACCCACACCAAAGAACAAAGCGGACCTCTCCTTGCTCCTCATCAGCTGGGATCTCCAACCCCACTATACCTTCAGTCCTCTCTGAAACCTGCACTGAGAGGAATGAAGGTGTAGAATTAGGTGTGTCACAACCAAGTACTTGCGGGCAATCTGCTATCGGTACACCGACGTCCGATTGTACCAGGCAAATTTCCCTGCCCCAGCTGCTGCACCGCCGAAAGAAGTTCGCTCCCAGCCATCCACATGCCCAGCGGTTGAATGCTAGCTGAGCTAAATTGCAAGCACTTCAACTGCTGCCTTTTTAGTTGGTAGACTCTGCCCCCTTCCGTGAGTTTGTGGAATGTGCGGTTCCTCAGTGGCAGGTTCCCAAACGCCACTTTTTCTCATGGAAGGCGATTCCGGCTCTCTACCGGCATGTGGAAGGCAATGTCTTGACCTCGCTGGACAGGGCGGTCAGAGGTAAGGTGCATATTACCGCTGACTCATGGTCCAACAGGCATGGACAGGGATGTTACTTATCTTTCACGGCGCATTGGGTGACTCTGCTGGCAGCTGGGAAGAATGCAGGACAAGGTGCAGTAGTGTTGGAGGTTGTTCCGCCACCATGCCTCCAAAATGTTAATACTGGTGATTCTGACACACCTCTCTCCTCCACCCCCTACTCTTCTTCTTCTTCTTCCTCCATGGCCTCTACCTGTGCTTTGTCCTCGGAACCAGCGGTGCTCCGTAGGCGTTTCATGGGCTGCGCAAGTATGCAGGCAAAAAGATGCCATGCAGTGCTTGAGCTGGTGTGCTTGGGGGACAGCAGCCACACTGGGGCAGAGATTCTGTCAGCTCTGCAGGGGCAGGCTCAGAGGTGGTTGACACCACACCAGCTTAAGCCAGGAAAGGTGGTTTCCGACAATGGCACCAACCTCCTCTCCGCCCTCCAACAGGGACAACTGACCCATGTGCCCTGTTTGACTCACGTCCTTAACTTTGTGGTGCAGCAGTTCTTGGGCAGGTACCCGGGCTTACAGGAGGTCCTGAAGCAGGCCAGGAAACTCTGTGGGCATTTCCGCCAGTCATATAATGCCAGTGCTCGGCTGGCTGAGCTGCAAAAGGATTACAACCTGCCCAAGAACCGCCTAATCTGTGACATGCCCACCAGGTGGAACTATACGTTGGCCATGCTGCAGCGGCTGCACACGCAGCAGAGGGCCATCAATAAGTATCTGTTGCAATATGGCACCAGGACAGGGTCAGGGGAGCTTGGATTTTTTTCCCCACGCCAGTGGTCCATGATCAGGGATGCATGCACTGTCCTTGCACCATTTGAGGAGGCCACGAGGATGGTGAGCAGTGACAGTGCATGCATCAGTGACACTGTCCCTCTTGTCCACCTGTTGGAGCACACGCTGTGTGGAATAATGGACAGGGCACTTGAGGCAGAACAGAGGCAGGAAGAGGAGGACTTCCTTACCTCTCAAGGCCCCTGTTGTGGAACTCCAAAGTCCGCTGGGAAATCCTTGAAGCTGAGGAAGTACTGACTTATCCAAGGCAACCTGTTACCCCCCCAGTAACTGGACGACACACAGTTCTGGGAGTAAATCAACCCTTTATTTTGCCCCAGCTGGCTTTTTATTTCATTTCCCATGCAAGGGGTTTCATAACTCATTTTCCAGGGGCATTCCCTTCAACAACTAACAGATGACAGTGATTTAATTACCTGGAACTATTTCTAACAACCTGGGATGCGTGAGACGTTTGTCTCCGCATATTTACCCATAACAATGAAACCGTGCCAGACACATTACTAGGAGTGTAATTACATCCCGTAGCAGATAATAGGTGGTCATTAACACACTGACAATAGATGAATGGAACGCTACCTCAGACCCCCAACTAACCCAATTTACTTATTCAGACATCAGTAGACATTCTGTCTCTACATTTCCTGGAGTGAATCTTTGCTGTCACCTTTGAAGTGATCCAAACCATTTCTCAGTTTCAGTATTTTGCTACACTGCTCCCCCTTACCCACAAGCCGGCATACACAGTCTGATCCTTAACGGATCGGCTTGGGGATGTCCAGAGAGTACTCACGGATCACTTTTCCAGTTCAGTTTGCCGCGATAATCCGTCAGCATTGCCGTTCTGTTTCCCGGGGCGGTAGTGGATAGTAAAGTCATACAGTTGTAACGCCAGACTCCAGCGCAACAACCGGGCATTGTCCCCTGCCACTCGATTTAGCCATACCAACGGGTTGTGATCTGTGAGTAGGGTGAACTGTTGTCCGTACAAGTAGGGCTGAAGCTTCTTTAGGGCCCACACCACAGCCAGGCATTCTTTTTCTATGGCGGCGTAGCTCACTGCCCTGGGGAGAAGCTTCCTGCTCAAGTAAACTATGGGGTGTTCTACGCCATCTGCTCCAACCTGGCTCAATACCGCGCCCAATCCAAACATTGAAGCATCTGTGTGAACAAGAAATCGTTTAGATGGATTGGGAGCAGCTAGTACCGGACTATTAACCAGGGCCTGTTTGAGCTGTTGAAATGCCTGTTCACACTCTGGGGCCCATTCTACTTGGCGGGGTAGTTTTTTTTGTAAGGTCAGTGAGGGGTTTGGCCAGGGTGCTGTAGTTCGGGACAAATTTGCAGTAGTAGCCAGCCGTTCCGAGGAATGCTAAAACCTGTGTTTTGGTACGGGGGGTTGGCCACTGGGCCACTGCCTCGACTTTGGCGGGTTCGGGCTTTTGTTTCCCACACCCAACCCGGTGTCCCAAGTACTGTACTTCCGCCATCCCAATATGACATTTACTCGGTTTGAGGGTTAGGCCGGCATCTTTGATTCGGTCTAGCACCGCTCCTACATGGCCCAGATGCTCCTCCCAGGTCTCACTAAAAATCGCGATGTCATCCAAGTATGCACATGCATAATCCTGGAAGCCATCAAGCAGCCGGTCTACCATCCGTTGGAACGTGGCTGGGGCGTTTTTCATCCCAAAGGGCATGACCTTAACCTGGTACAGGCCAAATGGGGTGACAAAGGCCGACTTGAGAATGGCATCTGGGGCAAGGGGAATTTGCCAATAGCCCTTACATAGGTCGATGGTCGTGGGGTATTGCCCTCTGGCCATTCGATCTAAGAGCTCATCTATCCTGGGCATTGGGTACGCGTCTGATACTGTTTTGTCATTGAGTCGCCGGTAGTCTACACAGAAGCGGGTAGTTCCATCCCGCTTTGGTACCAAGACCACCGGAGAAGCCCAAGGACTATCCGACGGCTCTATGACCCCGAGACGGAGCATCTCTTGTATCTCCTGTCTCATGTGCTTCCTGACCGCCTCAGGTATTCTATAGGGCGTCTGTCTGAGGGGTGGTTGTTCCGAGGTGTCTACTCGGTGCATTGCCAGCCAAGTGCATCCAGGGATGTTTGAGACAGTTGCTCCCTTCGTGACTAGCAATTGCTGTGCCTGGATGCGCTCTTGGGGGCTTAACCGTTCCCCCAGCTGAACCTCATCTAAAGTGCCCAGCGTCTCATCCTCCCCCAGAAGGTCTGGTAAAGGAAGACTTTCGAACTCGTCGAAGGCGGGCGTGCATATGGCAGCCACCTCCTCTATTCTCTCATAGTACGGTTTGAGCATGTTCACGTGTAGCATGCGTCCACCCCCATTTCCAGAGCAAGGACCTATCACGTAAGTGGTATCGCATCTCTTCTCCACCACTTGGTATGGGCCCTGCCAGGCGGCCTGTAGCCTGTCTGTCAGGAAAGGCTTCACCCGCTGGTGGTGCTGTTGGTCCTTTGGACTGCAGTGCTAGTGTCCGCCAGCAGGTGTCCTCCTGCAGCCAATATCTCTGTTGGAGGATCTCACCTGCTGGTGGTAACACATGATACGTGGACTGCAGTACCGGCATCCACCAGCGGGTGTATTCTGGCAGTATGGGGCAGGCAGCACTTCCTGTGGTCAGCTGTGACCTGAAGCTCAATCACTGGACTTCCTTATATACCCGGCAAGTGCAAACACTCGTTGCCCTGGTATCTCTCTCCCTGACCTAGGACCTGTGACCCTGTATCCGACCCGATCCCTAACCTGCACCCTGCTCGACCCGATCCCTTCCTGGAACCTGCATCCTGCTTTACCTGATCCTACCTGATCCCTACCTTGTGCCCATCCTGCAGCTTTCCCTTCTGTTACCCGGTTTCCTGCTCTGCAGCCTATCCATCCGTCCCCTCCCTGTTCCTGCTTCCTCCCATCCATACCCATCTGCTTGGTTCTCTTGTGTATGACCTCGGCCTGGCTTTCACTACGATTCTGGTATTTCCCATACTTGTATATATTGTTTGTAGTCACTGTTGATTTATTGCACTGCGTTCTATTGGTTGTTGTATGTTGGTCACTCACCATAATAAATTATATATTTTCACCTACACCCGTTTGGTTTCCTTTTATGAGGTCACACAGTCTGGTCAATTATCAATCCTTGACAGTATACCAGGGCCATTCCTGATCAGACGTGACTTCATTGAGGAACCATCCTGTGGTGTGTTTGGCTGATATGGATCACAATGAGATCCTTTACTATTCTCTGCTGGCGTCAGAGGATAGTGAATATTGTCGCCAGATGTTAAAGGGATGGACGAGTGACCAGCTGAGGGAAACGATCCGATCAGCTAATTTCTGGGTGGATCAGGGTTACATGCAGCCTGAGGATGTACTGTCGTTGACCCGGTTATGTGTAGAACCAGCCCTGTCATTTGTTCCCGAAGGAAGGGATGACTTCTCTCCCCCTTTCAGTAGTGATCAGGTTGAGTCCCTGGTTTGGCTATTAGAGGATGATCCAGCTTCTTTTGATGAGCATTATTCCCTCTGTTCCCAGCAGGTATTATCTGAATGTGTTAATTCTGTGCAGTGTCTGATTAGACAGGGTGTGTGCGAATCAGCTTTTGTTCAGCCTTTGCTGCAGGCATGGTCGGATCTCCTCCCGAATTCAGCCAAGCCACAAAATCCCGGCCCCTCCATCAAACACCTGCCTTCCCAAGGATATATCCGTCCATTGCCTATGGCAACCCCAGCTACCGTCCAGTGTGTTCAGCCCCCCAAATACTACTAGCCCCGTCTCTACCTGTTGCACCTACCCTGCCTTCAATCCACCTGCTTCTTCCCTCCTATCCGTAGCCAATCCACAAGAACCTCCTCCAGCCATTGTCCCTGCACCTCTGCCACTTTCTTCCATTTGTCCAATCCCAACCTTTTTTTTTTTTTTTTTTTGTTTCATAAACAACCTTTTCATATATTCCCCCGGTTACTTGCAAACCTGCAGTGACCAAATCTAAGAAAAAGCGGAAGTACTTCCCAACCCACACAATCCAACCTACCTCCACACCCACCAACCTGCTCCAGCCTGCGGTTCCCGAACCAGCCTTCCAGCCTGCGCTTCCCGAGCCAGCCTTCCAGCCTGCAGTTCTCGAGCCAGCCTTCCAGCCTGCAGTTCTCGAGCCAGCCTTCCAGCCTGCAGTTCTTGAGCCAGCCTTCCAGCCTGCAGTTCTCGAGCCAGCCTTCCAGTCTGCAGTTCTCGAGCCAGCCTTCCAGCCTACAGTCCCAGAGCCAGCCTTCAAGCCAGCCTTCCAGCCTGCAGTTCTCGAACCAGCCTTCCAGCCTGCAGTTCTCGAACCAGCCTTCCAGCCTGCAGTTCTCGAACCAGCCTTCCAGCCTGCAGTTCTCGAGCCAGCCTGCAGTTTTCGAGCCAGCCTGCAGTTTTCGAGCCAGCCTTCCAGCCTGCAGTTTTCGAGCCAGCCTTCCAGCCTGCAGTTTTCGAGCCAGCCTTCCAGCCTGCAGTTTTCGAGCCAGCCTTCCAGCCTGCAGTTCCCGAGCCAGCCTTCCAGCCTGCAATTCCCGAGCCAGCCTTCCAGCTTGCAGTTCCGGAGCCGGCCTTCCAGCCTGTAGTTCCAGAACCAGCCTGCCAGCCTGAAGACCCTGTGCCAGCCTGAAGACCCTGTACCGGCTTGCCAGCCTGAAGACCCTGTACCAGCCTGCCGACCTGAAGTTCTTATGCCAGCCTGCCAGCGTGAAGTTCCCGTGCCAGCCTGCCAGCTTGCAGTTCATGTACCTGCCTTCCAAACTGAAGTCCTGATGACAGTATCCCAGGCGGAAGATCCGGTGCCCGTTTCCCGGCCTGTGGTTGTGGTGCCTGTTTCCTGGCCTGTGGTTGTGGTGCCCGTTTCCCGGCCTGAGGTTGTGGTGCCCGTTTCCCGGCCTGAGGTTGTGGTGCCCACTGCGGTGCCCGTTCCCTGGCTCGAGGTTGTGGTGCCTGTTTCCCGGCTCGGGGTTGTGGTGCCCGTTTCCCGGCTCGAGGTTGTGGTGCCCGTTTCCCGGCTTGAGGGTATGAGGCCCGCGTCCCAGTCTGTGGAGCCTGCGGCCCAGCTCGATGACCCAGAGCTTGCTGCCCAGCCTGAGATGATCCCGTCTGCTGCCCAGCCTGAGATGATCCCGTCTGCTGCCCAGCCTGAGATGATCCCGTCTGCTGCCCAGCCTGAGGTGTTCCCGTCTGCTGCCCAGCCTGAGGTGTTCCCGTCTGCTGCCCAGCCTGAGGTGTTCCCGTCTGCTGCCCAGCCTGAGGTGTTTCCGTCTGCTGCCCAGCCTGAGGTGTTCCCGTCTGCTGCCCAGCCTGAGGTGTTCCCGTCTGCTGCCCAGCCTGAGGTGTTCCCGTCTGCTGCCCAGCCTGAGGTGTTGCCCCTGTCCGCTGCCCAGCTTGATATGACTATTTCCTGCCCGGATGTGCCCGCTGTCTGCCCGGATGTGACCTTGCCTGTTGCCCAGCTTGTTGCTATGAACTTCCCCCAGCAGCAGGTCGTTGGAGCGTCCGGAGGCCGCTCCTTTGAGGGGGGGTACTGTCAGGAAAGGCTTCACCTGCTGGTGGTGCTGTTGGTTCTTTGGACTGCAGTGCTAGTGTCCGCCAGCAGGTGTCCTCCTGCAGCCAATATCTCTGTTGGAGGATCTCACCTGCTGGTGGTAACACATGATACGTGGACTGCAGTACCGGCATTCACCAGCGGGTGTATTCTGGCAGTATGGGGCAGGCAGCACTTCCTGTGGTCAGCTGTGACCTGAAGCTCAATCACTGGACTTCCTTATATACCCGGCAAGTGCAAACACTCGTTGCCCTGGTATCTCTCTCCCTGACCTAGGACCTGTGACCCTGTCTTGAGCCTGTATCCGACCCGATCCCTAACCTGCACCCTGCTCGACCCGATCCCTTTTCTGGAACCTGCATCCTGCTTTACCTGATCCCTACCTTGTGCCCATCCTGCAGCTTTCCCTTCTGTAACCCGGATCCCTGCTCTGCAGCCTATCCATCCGTCCCCTCCCTGTTCCTGCTTCCTCCCATCCATACCCATCTGCTTGATTCCCTTGTGTATGACCTCAGCCTGGCTTTCACTACGATTCTGGTATTTCCCATACTTGTATAAATTGTTTGTAGTCACTGTTGATTTATTGCACTGCGTTCTATTGGTTGTTGTATGTTGGTCACTCACCATAATAAATTATATATTTTCACCTACACCCGTTTGGTTTCCTTTTATGAGGTCACACAGTCTGGTCAATTATCAATCCTTGACACTGTCGTGGCGAACAGGTTTTAAAATCAAAACCTTTTGGCCAATCTGAAAGCTATGTCCTCTGGCGCCCCTGTCATACCATTGGCGCTGGCGAGTCTGCGCCGCCTGGAGGTTAGTACGCACCTTCTGAGTCAGTTCCTCCAAGCGGTCACGGAACTCCAACACAGGGTATAACAGGGGTACCATCCTCCCCTTCTGCTCTTTCCCAGTGTTCCCGGATTAAATCTAGGGGTCCCCGTACTTTTCGTCCGAAAAGTAGTTTGAAGGGGGAGAATCCTGTAGATTCCTGTGGCACCTCCCTGTAAGCAAACAGAAGGTGGGGCAGGAATCTTTCCCAGTCCCGACTCGTGTCCGTGAAAGTCCGGAGCATTTGTTTTAACGTGCCATTGAACCTTTCACATAGGCCATTTTTCTGGGGCTGATAGGGGGAACTCATAATTGACTTGATGCCACACAGTCTCCACAGCTGCTGGGTGACTTCCGCAGTGAACTGAGTGCCCTGGTCCGAGACTATCTCTCTGGGAAAGCCCATCCGAGAGAAGACCCGCATCAGCACCTCAGCCACGGTCTCCCCGTGTATATTGGTCAGAGCTACCGCCTCGGGATACCGTGTTGCATAGTCCACTATTGTCAGAATGTACTTTTTGCCGGAGGGGCTGGGTTTGGCGAGGGGTCCTACAATATTTACGGCTACCCGTCCGAACGGCTCCTCTATAATGGGTAGGGATTGTAATTTGGCCTTGTGGCGATCCCCCCGTTTCCCTACCCGTTGACAGGTGTCACACGTTTGACAATACTGTCTAACATCTTTGGAGATGCCAGGCCAAAAGAAGGTGTGGGTAAGCCGGTATCTTGTGCGGCTGACCCCTAAGTGTCCGGACAGGGGAATATCGTGAGCTATCTGCAATAATTCTCTCCTGTATTTCTGAGGGACCACTAATTGTCGGGTTTGGACCGGTAAGGATCCGGCTGCGACTCTCTCGGAGTTGCGGTACAATAGCCCCTGGTGCCAGGAATATTTCTCTCCCTCTAATCCAGCTTGCGTCTGGGTTACTCTGTCCCTATAGATCTGTAACGTGGGGTCGCTACGGGTTTCCTGCCCAAATGCTGCGGGGGTATCCCAGGGAAGGGGTTTAACAGTTCGGGGAAGTGTTCTTACCAGAGCCTCAGAGGGTGCGCTGTTTTCCATGGTGTGGGCCTGGGACCGGGTGGTAATGGGGTAGATCTCGTTGGTAACCGGGGCTGATGCAAAAGCAGAAGTCAACTGGCCGAGATCATTCCCCAGCAGGACATCAGTGGGAAGCTCCTGGATCAACCCCACCTTAATTAATCCGGAGCCGGCACCCCAGTTTAGGTGTACTCTTGCCGTGGGTAGCCTGTGTACTGCTCCCCCTGCAACCCGCACGGCTACGGAACTCCCGGTGTGGTCGGCCTCTGGAACCAGGTGACGTTTGACCAGTGTGAGGGTGGCGCCGGAATCTCGTAGACCTTGAGCAGTCTTCCCGTTCAGCTGTACTGACTGGCGATGGTGTTGCCTGTTGTCGGTAGCCGCCTGTACTGGGTCAGCCTCATGTAGGATACTCCAGTGTTCCTCCAATTCTTCCGCTCCGCGGTTGACCGGGGCCGCTTCCGTGTGATAGCAATGAGCGGCAGCCGTGCTGGAGGGGGTGGCCCTGGTCGAATCCATGCAGCTTGGTCCTGGTTCTGAGTGCAGTCTCTCTGATAGTGCCCAAATTGCTTGCATGAATGGCACTGCACTCCCATGCGCCCGAGGTATCGATTTTCAGGGGGGTTAGGGATTAGCCCGGGTCGTTGTGTAGCTGGGGGCCCTGGGTTATGGTTCAGTGGTCTGGTGCTTGGTCGGAAGCTAGTCTGTGATGGCCGGCGGGCATCTTGATATTCGTCAGCTTGCCTGGCCGCTTCCGAGAGAGTGGTAGGTTTGCGATCCCTTACCCACTCCTGTACCTCTGGGTTTAGTCCATTAAAGATTTGCTCCAGTAAAATCAGCTAGGTGATCGCGTCTGCTGTGGTTGCCTGACTGGCTTGCAGCCAAGCTAGGGCTGCCCTCTGCATTCGGCAAGCCCATTCAGTGTGGGAGTCCTTCTCCTGTTTCTTTGTGTCCCGGAAGCATCTCCTGTATGCTTCTGGGGTGATGGCATACCTTGCCAAAATAACTTCCTTTACCCGGCTATAGCTTGCGATTTCCTCCTCTGGCACGGCTCTGTAGGCTTCTGCTGCACGGCCTGACAGTTTACCAGCTAAGATCCGTACCCAGTCTGTCTGGGGTACTTGGTACAGCTTGCATTGCCGTTCAAAATCTTGCAGGAAGCTTTTGAACTCTTCCTCTGCTTCCACAAACTTTTTAAAGGCATCATGGGGTAATTTTAGTTTTGTCTCTGGTGCCGGTGTAGTCGTTAGCAGTCTCTCAGAGGCACGCTGTTCCGCTAGCCGGAGTTGGGTCTCCCGTTCTTCTCTCGCCGTGATAAAGGCATCCACTTGGGCTAACGTTGCCTGTACCAGCTCGGTGGAGGGGTTTTCTCCATAAAACGCTAGCCTGCGTTTCACTTCTTGGTCAAACTCAGTCTCCATGGCTTCTGTAGCCATACTGTGTGCCCGATCTCCCTCGGTCAGTTCTGCAATCAGCTCAGCTTTGGTTTTATTGCTGGCGATCTTCCCTCTTGCTTCCAGCAAATCCTTTAACGTCGCTCGTTTTAATCCAGCATAGTTTGTCTCCATTCACACTTCCATTCGTGTAACCGAATTTGCATGAACGCTGCTTCCTCTTGCTGCAAGGCTTGAATCCCACCGCTGCCAACCAGTGTTGCGGAACTCCAAAGTCCGCTGGGAAATCCTTGAAGCTGAGGAAGTACTGACTTATCCAAGGCAACCTGTTACCCCCCCCCCCCCAGTAACTGGACGACACACAGTTCTGGGAGTAAATCAACCCTTTATTTTGCCCCAGCTGGCTTTTTATATCATTTCCCATGCAAGGGGTTTCTTAACTCATTTTCCAGGGGCATTCCCTTTAACAACTAACAGATGACAGTGATTTAATTACCTGGAACTATTTCTAACAACCTGGGATGCGTGGGACGTTTGTCTCTGCATATTTACCCATAACAATGAAACCGTGCCAGACACATTACTAGGAGTGTAATTACATCCCGTAGCAGATAATAGGTGGTCATTAACACACTGACAATAGATGAATGGAACGCTACCTCAGACCCCCAATTAACCCAATTTACTTATTCAGACATCAGTAGACATTCTGTCTCTACATTTCCTGGAATTAATCTTTGCTGTCACCTTTGAAGTGATCCAAATCATTTCTCAGTTTCAGTATTTTGCTACAGCCCCCTTTATCCAGACAGTGTTCCTGCTGGCCCGGCTATCACGCAGGAAGAGGAGGAGGAGGATTGTGTCAGCATGGAGGTGGAGACTAGCACTCAGCATCAGCAGCAGTCTTCAAGGGATCAATTACAGTCCCAAGACACCCGTGGACTTGTACGTGGCTGGGAGGAGGTGGCTGCGGATCATGTTGTCCTCAGTGACCCAGAGGACTCCGCACCGAATGCCTCAGCAAACCTACGCTGCATGGCCTCCCTGATCCTGCAAAGCCTGCGGAAGGATCCTCGTATTCGTGCGATCAAAGAGAGGGATCATTACTGGCTGGCAACCCTCCTTGATCCACATTACAAGGGTAAGGTTGCGGACCTTATCTTGCCGTCGCAGAGGGAGCAGAGGATGAAGCATCTTGGGGAAAAAGGTCTGTGCAACGCGTTCCCAGAGACTGGGAGGTTACACATTCCTGGTCCTGGACAACGTGTTGCTGAGGCTTCGGTCAGTCAAAGAAGGAACGGTGGAGAAGGAGGCCGTCTGACTGATGCGTTCAGACAATTTTTTAGTACGCAGCCCCAAGGTATGATCGGTTCCAGCAACCATCGCCAGCGTCTGTTTTACATGGTGCAGGAATACCTAGGGGCAAGATCAGACTTGGACACCTTTCCCACTGAAAATCCTCTGGGTTACTGGGTCTTGAGGATGGATCACTGGCCAGAACTTGCACAGTATGCAATTGAGCTACTGGCCTGTCCTGCCTCCAGCGTTCTTTCGGAACGCACATTCAGTGCTCCTGGAGGCTTTGTAACTGATCACAGGGTGCGCCTGTCCACCAACTCGGTTGATCGACTGACCTTCATAAAAATGAATCAGTCTTGGATCACCACCAGCTACCAAGCACCTGATGCTGATGTAACCAAATTTTTTCGGGGGAAATGTCAGATCCCTTCAAGACTGCCTATGCTGATGCTGAGTGACTATCCTGTTATGCTGAGTGACTATCCTCTTCCTCCTCAATGATCATGCTGATAGCTTGAAAGAACATTTTTGGTTCTGGGCACCACCACCAGTGCCTAAGGCCCAATTTTTCTGCCCCTGTTTAACAGGGGCGTGTAATTACACTTTTTGATGCAATACTTTGCAGCAGGGCTCATTGCTGCGCTCCAAATACAGTATCTGTGAGGGGTTTCAGTGTTGTGGCACCAGTGCCTAAGGGCCAATTTTTCTGCCCCTGTTTAACAGGGGCGTGTAATTACAATTGTTGATCTGATAATTCACAGCAGGGCTCATTCCTGCACCCACCAAGAGTAAATGTGAGGGCTTACAGTGTTGTGGCAACACCACCACCACCAAAAGCCCAATTTTTCTGCCCCTGTTCAACAGGGGCATGTAATTACAATTCTTGATCTAATATTTCACAGCTGGGCTCATTCCTGTGTCCACCAAGAGTAATGCCGCGTACACACGATCATTTTTCCCGTCTGGAAAAATTACATTTTTTCTTTTGGACGAGAAAAACGACCGTGTGTGGGCTTTTTGTCATTTTTCCCGACGGGAAAAACGGCATTAATCACGACGAGAAAAATTAGAACATGCTCTAATTTTTCTCATCGTGATTCCCGTCATTTTTTTCCGCGGCAGTTTTCCCATAGGGAAACACTGCCGGGGAGCCTACACACAGTCGTTTTTTTTGACCAAGAAAAAAAATGTAATTTAAAACGGCGGGTAGGGGAACAAGCTGTTCCTCGTTTTTCACGTTGATTTTCTCAACGGTGTTTTCACCGTCGAAAAAATCGATCGTGTGTACACGGCATTACTGTGAGGACTTACAGTGTTGTGGCACCAGCACCACCACCAAAGGCCCAATTTTTCCTACCACTGTTCAACAATGGCATGTAATTACAATTCTTGATATAATAGTTCACAGCAGGGCGTTCCAGCCCCCACCAAGAGTAACTGTGAGGGCTTACAGTGTTGTGGCAACACCAACACCTAAGGGCCAAATTTCTGCAGAGTATATACAGCAGGCCCCTACTTTCAAACATCCGACTTTCAAACGACTCCTACTTGCAAATGGAGGGAGACAACAGGAAGTGAGAGGAAATCTACCCCTAGGAAGGGAAATTCTCTCCTGTAAGGCCTCTTTCACACGGGGCGGATCCGTGCAGATCCGCCCCGTGAAGCTCCGCTTGCTCAGCGGGGATCGCTCCGTTGATCCCCGCTGAGCCGACGGATGACTGGGCGGTCCCCGCACACTGTGCAGGGACCGCCCTGTCAGAGCGCAGCTCTTCCCTATGGGGAATCGGATGACGACGGACCGTAGAGTCCATTGTCATCCGATCCGCTCCGCAGACGGAAGGAAAAATAGGAATTTCCTCCGTCACACTTTTTCGGAGCGGAGCGGAGCGGATGTCAGCGGACATGTCACCGCTGACATCCGTGCTTCCATAGGGGTGCATGGAGGATCCGTTTCAGGTCCGCCTAAAAAACTGACAGGCGGACCTGAACGGACCTCCGTGTGAAAGAGCCCTAAGAGTTAATATGGGAAAAAGGTGTCTCCTCTCCACTGATGCTTTATCACCAATCCTTGTTTCAATAAAAAAAAATAATCAAAAAACATTTGTCATTGGGACAGAAAGTGAGGTGAAATGTTCTGAACAGGTGCACAGACAGCAAAACAAATGTTACAGGGGTGATAACCCTTCCCTATGTTTTCCAAAAAGCTTAAAAATATATTTTTTGGCTTGAGCTACACTTAAAAAATGTACCTGTTCCAAATTACAAACAGATTCTACTTAAAGTGGTTGTAGACCCACTTACACAACATGCACCTACAGGTAAGCCTCGATTAAGGCTTACCTGTAGGTGCATGAAATATCTCCTTAACCTACACGGTTAAGGAGATATTTGCATTTAAAACCGGCGCCGCTGACGTCACGCGCATGCGCACTAGCGGGCCGGCTTTGTAGCCGGATTTCTGAATGGAGTTAGCCGGCCCGAGCGAGCATGCGCGTGACGTCATCGCCGCTCCTGGGCCAATAACAGCGCCGTAGCGGCGATACATGGAAGGCAGAGGGGAGCAAGATGGCATTGGCGACGGAGGTGTCCGAGCACCGCTGCGGAGGCTTCGATCTCAGGTAAGTGATTGATAATGAGCTAGTATGCTATGCATACTAGCTCATTATTTGTTTGTTTTGCAGGTTGTTTAAAAAAAAAAGCGGGGTTTACAACCACTTTAAGAACAAACCTACAGTCCCTGTCTTGTTTGCACCGCCTGTATACTGCTGTTCAGAGTATATAGGACCTTTTTTTTTATTTGGGTGCAGGGTTCCCCTTAATATCCATACAAGACCCAAAGGGGCTGGTAGTGGGCTGGGGAGGGGGGTGGGGGGTACCCATGCCATTTTTCTGAATGATTTTCATCCATATTGCCGGGACCAAACATTACATTAAAGCCGCAAGCATTTTTAAATTACTTTTTTTCCTTTAAAAATGTCATTTTGTGCAGGGACAGTTCTAAACACTGGAAACACGTGCCACTTCACAGGCATAATTTAGACACCCCCAGGTACGATATTTAAAGGAATATTTCACTTTATTTTTTTCACTTTATGCATCATTAAAATCACTGCTCCCAAAAAAACGGCAGTTTTTAAAACTTCTTTTTGCATTGATTCATGTCCCTTGGGGCAGGACCCGGGCCCCCAAACCCTTTTTAGGACAATAACTTGCATATTAGCCGTTATAATTAGCACTTTTGATTTTGAACGTTCGAGTCCATTCTATTTAATATGGTTCTAAAGTTCGCGCAAACTTTCGGTCCGTTCGCAGGTTCTGGTGCGAACCGAACCGGGGGGTGTTCAGCTCATCCCTAACGGTGACACACGAAACACCCAAGAAAACGTGATAGGATTAAAGATGTAGCTTCTACCTCTGCACACACTGCCGATTATAGCTATATAAGCTATAAATGATCCTCTATTACGGGAGATCATACGTTCCTTTGACTTGTTACCCAGCCCGAACCTTTAAGGAGGACACCAATAATGTCAGCGTCTTCACCAGTGGAGATCCTCACAGGTATATATATCCAATTGATCCCCATGAGAAAATAAACGCTTCCATAGTATAAAATCCTTATGGTTTTATTGAAAGTTAAAAAATTATTGCACTTACATTTATTTAAGAGTAAAAACTGGCAATGAAAAATACAGAGCCGGCTGACTCTTGATTGCAGCTCGTCACTCCGGGACCTGCGCGTACGCGGTGACGTCAGCACGTCGCTCCTCCCTATGCCTTTCGTCACACCAGGACGACGTCAGGTGTGACGAAACACGTAGGGAGAAGCAATGTGCTGATGTCACAGCGTACACACAGGTCCCGGAGTGACGAGCTGCAGTCGAGAGCTGGCAGGCTCAGTATTTTTCATTGCCGGTTTTTACTCTGTATAATTGTAAGTGCAATAATTTTTTAATAAATGCACTGAATCAAAAGAAGGATGAATGTGATGATTTAGGTGGTCTAACTGCCAAGAACATACGCTGGGTGTCAGAAGACCAAAAACAATTGCTTAAAAAATTACTGATTCAGCTGCTTAATAAAGGATTAAGAGGGGAACGGACCAAAAACACACACTTGGCAATACCACACATGGGCATTCATCTCAAAAAGCTCAACAAACGCATCAGTGACATGTACCATATAAAAACAACAGGATCGTACACAAAACACCTGGGGACATGACTATCATTATACATCATTTTAAATTTATTCAGATTTTGTTCTACCATAATTTTTACAGTTATTTCATTTTTGAATTATTGTTATGAAATAAAAAAAATTGTTATACAATCATATGCCTTGGTAAATAAATGTTCACATTTACTATAAAATCTCTATTGTATTGTGTACAGTGGAACCTCGGATTGCGAGTAACGCGGTTAACGAGCGTTTCGCAATACGAGCATTGTATTTCCTAAAATCCTAACTCGGTTTGCGAGTGTTGTCTCACAAAACGAGCAGGATTCAGGCCAAAGCGGTGTGCAGTACCGCGTTTGGACTGAGGTAGGGGGGGCGCTGGAGCCGAACGGCGCCGATCGCAGCCGATCGCGCCGTTCGGAAATGCACGGAAAGGCACGAGGACAGCTCGGGAACGGAGTCTTTCCGAGGTTTGCTGAGATCAGCCGAACTGTCCTCTGGCCTTTCCGGACGTTTTCGAGGTTCTTCGGCGCCCCGCCTGCCTCTGGCCGCATGCAGTATTGCATGCCATTGAAGTCAATGCGGAACAAATTATTTTTGTTTCCATTGACTTCAATGGGGAAACTCGCTTTGATATGCGAGTATTTTGGATTACGAGCATTCTCCTGGAACGGATTATGCTCGTAATTTAAGGTTCCACTGTATATCATTTAAAAAACAAATCATTGCCTTTTAAATAGTCTTCTTACATGACCTTTATGATGGCTTCACAGGTCTCAGGTATAATGCGCCGTAGCAACTGGGCCAATATTCCTGTGCTGAATTTGGGCTTCTTCCTGTTGTCAGGAATCAAAGGGATACAATTAGTCTTTCGTCAGATGTATTGCTTTGTTTCAACACTGTGTCCTTTTTTTTCTCATGAGTGGTGGCACATAACTCAGTAACAGCTGAAAGACTTCATCGGGCATCCTTAAATTTTTCTGAAAATCTTTCCAGATCCAGATTATCCTTCAGCTCTTGAACTAATTGAATGCGTAGAAAGATATCAAGGTTTTTCAGCCACTCTTTACTCCATTACCTTCTCCTTTTTGTTCTAGTCTTCTCTGCTTGTTGTATAGCCAAGCAATACTATGGTAATGGTCCTCTCATCCACATCCGGAAACTCCATACTGAATACGATGCTGAAGAAGGTGATGGAAACAAGATGCTGGACAGAAGATGCTCACGAAAAAGCACACAGAGATCTTTCCGATGAACAAACAAGTGTAACAGGGACAGTCCAGGTGAAAAGGTCACATAGATTTCGTCACCTATATTTTTGAGTGAACAAATCAAACAAAAATGTAATCATTTATGTCCATTGAATGATTTCTTATTCGAAATTTGGTCACTATATGATGGTAGTACCGTTAGCTCTAATGATTTTTCCGGATTTTAAAACGAGCTTGAATGATTTTTTTGGCCAGTGCATGGCCTGCATTACAATGGAAAAGGGCAGAAATCGGGAACTAATGAATGAGTGACTCCTTTCTTAGGTCCTGAGCATTGTAGATAACACAGCAGCAGCACGTTCAAGTAAAATTTAAAGCTATTATGCTTCTCTTCTTCTGTTAAAAAAGCTATTGTAAAGCTTACAAAGAAAATAATGCAGCGCCTCCAAATATAGAATATTACAAGCTTAACCGCTTCAGCCCCGGACCATTTTGGTGGCCAAAGACCAGAGCACTTTTTGCGATTCGGCACTGCGTCGCTTTAACTGGCACCAGTCGTGCGACTTGGCTCCCAAACAAAATTGACGTCCTTTTTTTCCCACAAATAGAGCTTTCTTTTGGTGTTATTTTATTTTTTGAGCTATAAACAAAAGTAGAGCGACAATTTTGAAAAAAATTCAATATTTTTTACTTTTTGCTATAATAAATATCCCCCAAAAATATATTAAAAAAAAAAAATTTTTCCTCAGTTTAGGCCGATACGTATTCTTCTACATATTTTTGGTAAAAAAAATCGCAATAAGCGTTTATTGATTGGTTTGCACAAAAGTTATAGCTTCTACAAAATAGGGGACTGTTTTATGGCATTTTTATTAATAATTTGTTTTTTACTAGTTATGGCGGCGATCAGCGATTTTTATCGTGACTGCGACATTATGGCGGACACATCGGACACTTTTGACACCATTTTGGGACCATTGTCATTTTTACATCGATCAGTGCTATAAAAATGCACGATTACTGTAAAAATGACACTGGCAGTGAAGGGGTTAACCACTACGTGGCGCTGCAGGGGTTAAGTGTGACCTAGTGAGTGATTCTTACTGTTAGGGGGCGTGGCTACAGGTGACACGTCACTGATGACCGTTCCCGATCACGGGGAACGGTCATCAGTGACAGTGTCGCTAGGCAGAATAGGGGAATGCCTTGTTTACAAAGGCATTCCCCTGTTCTGCCCTTGCCGACCGCAATCGCGGGACTCCCAAGAACATTGAGTTCCTGGGACCCGCAGCGGCACTCGCGAGGCACGCGACAGGTGGCAGATTTAAAGGGACGTACTTGTACGCCAATCTGCCTGCCCGTGCCATTCTGTTGACGTACATAGTCGTGCAGCGGTCGGCAAGTGGTTAAAACATGTGCTATCAACACAGCATTCATAATGTGCAAAAAGCATCCATAATATTCAAAAATGTTAATAAAAAACAAGTCAGTGGGAATAAAGTCCAATGCAAAAGTGTCCAAAAGATGCGATAAATATCACGTGTCTTCCACTAGCTAATAGAAATCCTCTCGACCGCGCATGAGTAACAGAGCTAAAATGCACTCACCCACATTAAAGCAGTTAAACGATTGTCATGACAAATAAAATAGTGTACTTATAAAGAGAGCCACCAGTTCCAAGCACGGACAGTAAGTAAACCTCCAAAAAAAAAAAATGCCAGAACATTGAGTAAACCTCCAAATGCCCCCAAATTATTTTAAAACATTTTATTTTAGAAAGATAAATACCACCAAAAGAAAACTATCTTTCTAAAAGAAAATGTTGTAAATTAGTTTGGGTACAGCGTTGCATTGACAGAAATATTGTCAACCAAACTATCACAGCATTGGAAACTGAAAGATGAAGGGGTATTACAAGCCATTAGTCAAGTGGATAAAATACGTTAACTTGGAAGAAACAAGTTGGGTTTATTTAGTAATAATAACACCCGAAGGGAAGAAAAATTCAATGAAAGTTGGAACTGGTTGCAATGAAAAGAACTTTCCATTTTTGTTCCTCTTGCTTAGTAAATGACAACCTCACCACCGCTAGCAGTCAAATCATACTGCTTTATTTAGAAGTAATATAATCATAGGGCTTTCACACTGGAGCGGTGCGCTAGAAGGACGGTAAAAAAAGTCCTGCTAGCCGCATCTTTGGAGCGGTGAGAGGAGCGGTGTATTTACCGCTCCTACACCGCTCCTTCCCATTGAAATGCATGGGACACCGCGGTAATGCTGCCCACAAACCGCGGCTGTAGCCGCGGTTTGTGGGTGGTATTAACCCTTTTTTTCGCCCGCTAGCGGGGGTTAAAACCACACCGCTAGCGGCCGAATACCTTAGCAATCCCGACGGTATAGCGCCGCTAAAAATAGCGGCGCTATACCGCCACCGCACACACCGCCCCAGTGTGAAACCGGCCTAAGAAAGGAAAAGAAGAGTGCATAGATGGCAAACAGACAGGGAAACTTCACAGGGGGGAAAAATAATGGTTTCAGTTGCTATTACATTTAATTCGTCCAGTGTTGGGGGAAGGATTTCCCCCCTTAACCACTTACTTACTGGGCACTTAAACTCCCTTCCTGCCCAGGCCAATTTTCAGCTTTCAGCACTGTCACGTTTTGAATGACAATTGCGCTGTCATGCGACGTGGCTCCCAAACAAAATTGACGTCTTTTTTTTCCCACAAATAGAGCTTTCTTTTGGTGGTATTTGATCATCTTTGCGGTTTTTATTTTTTGCTCAATACAGTTTAGGCCGAGATGTATTCTTCTACATGTTTTTGGTAAAAAAAAATCGCAATAAGCGTTTATTGATTGGTTTGCGCAAAAGTTATAGCGTCTACAAAATAGGGCATAGTTTTATAGCATTTTTATTAATATATTTTTTTTTTTACTAGTAATGGCGGCGATCAGCAATTTTTATTGTGACTGCGACATTATGGCGGACACATCGGACACTTTTGACACCATTTTGGGACCATTGTCATTTATACAGCGACCAGTGCTATAAAAATGCACTGGTTACTGTAAAAATGACACTGGCAGTGAAGGGGTTAACCACTAGGGGCGCTGAAGGGGTTAAGTGTGCCTAAGGGAGTGATTCTTACTGTAGGGAGAGGGGACTGACTTGGGGAGGTGACCGATGGTTGTCCCTATGTACAAGGGACACACCATCGGTTTCCTCTCCATGACAGTACGTGGATATCTGTGTTTACACACAGAGATCCACGTCCCTGTCTCTGTAAATGCCAATCGCGGGTACCTGGCGGACATCGCGGCCGCCAGGCACGCGCATCGGCACCCGCGTGACGCGTGGGCACGGAAGTTCCCTGCCGGGGACGAGGAAAGGGGCGGAGGTCAATTGACGTCCTCCCGGCATTCTAGGTCCGTGCTGTAGCCGTCATTCGGCTATAGCACGGACCCCTAGTGGTTAATGACTGGGCCACTTTTTGCGATTCGGCACTGCGTTGTTTATACTGACAATTGCGCGGTCGTGCGATGTTGTACCGAAATAAAATTGACGTCCTTTTTTCCCACAAATAGAGCTTTCTTATGGTGGTATTTGATCACCTCTACAGTCTTTTTTTTAAACTATAAACAAAAAAACAGCGACAATTTTGAAAGAAAAACAATATTTTTTTACTTTTTGCGATATAAAATATCCCCCAAAAAACAATTTTTTTCCTCAGTTTAGGCTGATATGTATTCTTCTACATATTTTTGGTAAAAAAAAATCGCAATAAGCATATATTGATTGGTTTCGCAAAAGTTATAGGCTGTACAAAATAGGGGATATATTTATGGCATTTTTATTATATATATTTTTTACTAGTAATGGCGGCGATCTGTGATTTTTAGCGGGACTGCGACAGTGCGGCGGACAGATCGGACACAATTGACACATTTTTGGGACCATTGACATCTATACAGCGATCAGTGCTATAAAAATGCACTGATTACTGTATAAATATCACTGGCAGGGAAAGGGTTAACACTAGAGGGCGATCAAGGGGTTAAGTGTGTGTCTTAGGGAGTGATTCTAACTGTGGGGGAATTGGACTACCTGGAGGAGGAGACCAATCGCTGTTCATACTTAGTAAGAACAACAGATCAGTCTCCTCTCCCCTGACAGAACGGAGATCTGTCTGTTTACATTGGCAAACTTCCGTTCTGTCTCTCTCAGGAGCGATCACAGGTGCCCGGTGGACATTGCGGCCGCCGGGCACACGCACCCCCTAGTGGTCTTAAAGTGGTTGAAATACAACATTTCCATTACATATGATTTTGTGCTCACTGAAAATATATAGAGAGCTAACACTATGTCTGAGCCTACCTTACAGAAGAACTTCACTAGAATAGTCAGGGACTGCTTGGTTGTAAAGGCAGCGTCTCCCCGCAGTCCCAAGGGAGGGGGCAAGCACGCTGACTAACCCACAGCCAGAACGGCTCGGATGATGGGGGCAAGCTTACTGAGGAGGAACAGGAAGTGAGAAATTCAGGCAAAGAAAAAAAACATTTAGAAGGGAAATTGAAGGAAAAGGTAAGTGAACCAACAGTGCACTAGCTCAAAGGAACCTATTTAGAAAATAAAAAACGAACCAGTCAGGAAGGGCATGCCAGCATTTAAGATGGTGGCCGTGAAAGACGGCCTGGAACCTCAGCTCTTGCCAGAATGCCGTTGGTGCGCATTGTTGTGCGCACCGCGGCGCGCAAGCACCAATTGACGGCCCTTGGCGCCAAACAGGCTATTTAAACTGGGTCAGTACCTAGACTCAATGCTGTCTGCTCTACAGTGTTCTGTGTGCTCTGCTTTCCAGTATCTGATACCTGTTTCTGATATTTGACCCGGCTTGTCCTTGATGCTCCTGCTTTCTGCCCGCACCTGACCTGGCTTGTTTGACTTTGCATCTGCCTGCTCCTTCTGCTACCTTACTGCCAGCCTAATACCAATCCGGCCTGTATCCTGACTCCGCTCCAGCCTATGCTCCTGTTCCTGACTTGTCCGCCAGTGTGTGAACCGGCCTGCCTGCACCTGCTATCTCTTCAGCCCTTCGGAGTCCTGCTGAGCATCCATCCCACCTGCTGTCGCACCTGCTCCTCTGCCTGTGGTGTTCCTGTACCAAGCCAGTACCTGCCTTCCGTTGACTGCGGCTTCTGGTCTTCTCCTGTACCGGTGTTCCTCCGCAGTCTCTTCAGGGATTCCAGTCCGGCTCCATTGTCAGCGATCCTGCCAGGCACTTGTGCGACTCTGCACTCCTGCGCCTCCTGTCTGCTCTATCAGGGGCCTTGAGTCAGAGGTGTAAGAGAGGCCGTCCTCTGCATATCAGGCTCTACCGCCAGGTACGGGACAGAACCTTTACAACCCCTTTAAAACAGGGGTGGGCAACCTGGGGCCCTCCAGCTGTTGTGGAACTACATTTCCTATGAGGCATTGCAAGGCTGGCAGTTACAATTACTCCCAGAGGTATGATGGGACTTGTAGTTCTGCAACAGCTGGAGGGCCCCAGGTTCCCTATCCCTGCCTTAGAACATCTTTGTGTCATAAGAGCATCCCTGAAGAAGATCAAATAACTTCCTACTCGAAACATGTTGGATGTCTCTGTAGCCTATGTAGCCTGTCTATGATCAAGGTCACGCCCCTCTATTTTTCCTTTGTAATTCTTAGGCCCCTTTCACACTGGGGCATTTTTCATGCGGTTTAGCGCTAATAATAGCGCTGTTATACCGCATGAAAAAATCCTGCCCTGTGTCTTCAATGTGAAAGCCCGAAGGCTTTCACACTGAAGCGGTGCGCTAGCAGGACCGCTCCAAAAGTCCTGCTAGCCGCTTCTTTACAGCGGTAAAGGAGCGGTGTGTTCACCGCTCCTTTACCGCGGTCTCCCATTGAAATCAATGGGACAGCGCGGTAATACCGCCCGCAAACCGCGGCAATAGCCGCGGTTTAACCCTTTTTCGGCCGCTAGCGGGGGTTAAATTAACCCCCCTAGCGACCGCATACCGCGGTAAGAACGACAGTATAGCAGCGCTGAAAATCGCGCTGCTATACCGCCACCGCTCCTGCCCGCCCCAGTGTGAAAGGGGTCTTACTGTTTCAGCCGCAATTCTGCTTTTAACCTACTTTTATAGATTATGATATTTTGTAATAAAGATTTGTTTACTTTTATACTTTGGAGTCTATTTGTCTGTGGTGCCATTCTACAGTCCCTTATTTTCTTGGAGGGTATCCCTTTTTAATTTTACAGAAAATTACAGCGCTGCTGAATAAAATTCAATTACTATATGACTTGTGTCCTGATTGTATATGATGCTATATTATATTTAATTTGCTATTTATTTTTTTTCCATGAAAGTGAAGTTACCTAACAAAAAACAGAAAACCAATCTGTCAGCGCAACGCAACACAGCCTAAAGCATACCTCCCAACTTTTGAGATGGGAATGAGGGACACCTATCAGCAAAAGTATGCAGGCATAGGACACACCCTTTGTCACGCCCCCTTAAAGGAGAAATGTACAAAAAAACAAGATTGGTTAAAACCACAAGTGCTTTTTTTTTTACCACTCCTATTCCTTTATACTGGCTTTTGAAATTTACAAATCCAGCAATTTAGAAATCAGATGAAAGGTTTAGCACCGGAAAAACGTTTTAATAGATAAAAAGTGCGTTTTATATAAATATATATATATATATATATAGATCAGACCAAAATGAGGGACAAATGAGGAGCAAAGAGGGACATTGCTCCAAATCAGGGACAGTTGGGATCTATGCCTAAAGTGCTGCAGTGCATACAGTTGAATAAAGTGTCATTTTGTGACTTTTAAATAAATGAACAAAAAGCAAACATTTAATGGTTAATTAAGTTTGCTTTTATTTGCAGGACTCCCTATTTGTATTTCCTACCTAAAATAAAATGATGCCAAGTATCCCATGAAATACTTCCTCTTTAGTTATTTTTGGAACGAATATCTTGTCACTGCCTGACTTTGATCTCTATATACACTCACTATTCAAGCATCAATATTTCATGTTATATTGTGTTAGGTAGTAAAAGTGAAACCATATATCATTGTATTATTAAGACAATGCCATATACATGTCTTGATCATTTTATATATCTTTTTGTAAGTAGCAATCTATTTTGCTTTTATAATTTAAGAGCTTGTTTATCATAAAGATGATCAGTCCCAGGGCACATCTTTCTATTTATGTCCTGTGTTATTCTGGAGCAAGGGGATCACCTGTATGCTTCATTTCATATTTTAAGACAGGCATGTGAATAGTAAGACCAACCACTCCTCTGATCTTTATTGTTTTATTACGAATCTATATGCTGCAGATGTGGGTTCTTTCATCTGTGATATACAGTGCCTTGAAAAAGTATTAATACCCCTTGAAATTTTCCACATTTTGTCATGTTCCAATCAAAAACGTAAATTTATTTTATTGGGATTTTATGTGATAGACCAACACAAAGTGGCACATAATTGTGAAGTGGAAGGAAAACGATAAATGTTTTTTATTTATTTTTACAAATAAATATATGAAAAGTGTGGCGTGCATTTGTATTCAGCCCCCTTTACTCTGATACCCCTAACTAAAATCGTGGAACCAATTGCCTTCAGAAGTAACCTAATTAATAAATAGAGTCCACCTGTGTTTAATTTAATCTCAGTATAAGTGCAGCTGTTCTGTGAAGCCCTCAGAGGTTTGTTAGAGAACCTTAGTAAATAAACAGCATCATGAAGGCCAAGGAACACACCAGACAGGTCAGGGATAAAGTTGTGGAGAAGTTTAAATCAGGGTTATGTTATAAAAAATATCCCAAGCTTTGAACATCTCACAGAGCACTGTTTAATCCATCATCCGAAAATAGAAAGAGTATGGCCCAACTGCAAACCTACCAAGACATGGCCGTCCACCTAAACTGACACGCCGGACAAGGAGAGTATTAATCAGAGAAGCAGCCAAGAGGTCAATGGTAACTCTGGAGGAGCTACAGAGATCCACAGCTCAGGTGGGAGAATCTGTCCACAGGACAAGTATTATGCCACATACACACGGTCGGAATTTCCGATGGAAAAAGTCTTATTGGAGATTTTGGTCAGATATTCTGACCGTGTGTATGTCCCATCGGACTTTTTCCATCTGAATTTCCGACGGACTTAGATAGATAACAGGTTCTCTATTTTTCCGTCGGAAATTCAGACGGTGGTTTTTCCGGTGGCAAATCCGACCGTGTGTACGCGGCATTAGTTGTGCACTCCACAAATCTGGTCTTTATGGAAGAGTGGCAAGAAGAAAGCCATTGTTGTAAGAAAGCCGTAAGAAGTCCCATTTGCAGTTTGTGAGAAGCCATGTGGGGGACACAGCAAATATGTGGGAGAAGGTGCTCTGGTCAGATGAGACCAAAATTTAACTTTTTGGCCTTAACCACTTAACGACCGCCCACTGTAAATATACGTCAGCAGAATGGCACCGACAGGCAGAATCACGTATATGTACGTGATTGCCTTTGTATAGTTGGGGGGTCAGATCGGACCCCCCTTCTTTACAGTGGGTGGTCGTTTTACCTTCGGGAGCGATCCGGCATGAGGGGACGGCCGTTCGATTCCGGCCACCCCCTCTCGATCGCTCCCGGCGAATGAGAGAGCTTCCCCTGCCTGCCAGGAAGGAGGAAGTGATGTCATCTCTCCTGGGGCGCTCACATATACCGAGCGCCGTACAGGAGAAGATGCCAGGTTAGTACACACAACACTACACTGACACCAGGACACATAGGCACATAAATCGCCCCCCCAGATCACCCCCCAGCCCCCCCCCCCAGCCCCCAGTCACAGTGTCACTGATTGCAGTGACCATTTATTTAGTGATCACTGCAATCAGTGACATTTGTGACTGTAAAAGTGTCACTACATTTAGTTTTAGGTCCAGTGTAGCCCCCTAACCCCCCCTAATAAAGGTTTAACCCCCTGATCACCCCCCAGATAACCCTTTCACCCCCTAGCACCGCCGTCACTAAGCAATCATTTTTCTGATCAATGTCTTAGCGTCGGTGATGCTGATCGGTAGCCAGTAATTTTTTTTAGGTTCGCCGCAGGTTTTTATAGCGTCGGGTACCCCCATATATTACCTAATAAAGGTTTAACCCCCTTGATCGCCCCCCAGGTAACCCTTTCACCCCCTATCACCACTGTCACTAAGTTATAATTTTTCTGATCGATGTCTTAGCGTCGGCGATGCTGATCGGTAGCCAGTAATTTTTTTTAGGTTCGCCGCAGGTTTTTATAGCGTCGGGTACCCCCATATATTACCTAATAAAGGTTTAACCCCCTTGATCGCCCCCCCAGGTAACCCTTTCACCCCCTATCACCACTGTCACTAAGCGATCATTTTTCTGATCGATGTCTTAGCGTCGGCGATGCTGATCGGTAGCCAGTAATTTTTTTTAGGTTCGCCGCAGGTTTTTTATAGCGTCGGGTACCCCCATATATTACCTAATAAAGGTGTAACCCCCTTGATCACCCCCCAGGTAACCCTTTCACCCCCTAGCACCGCCGTCACTATGCGATCATTTTTCTGATCGATGTCTTAGCGTCGGTGATGCTGATCGGTAGCCAGTAATTTTTTTTAGGTTCGCCGCAGGTTTTTATAGCGTCAGGTACCCCCATATATTATCTAATAAAGGTTTAACCCCCTGATCGCCCCCCAGGTAACCCTTTCACCCCCTATCACCACTGTCGCTAAGCAATCGTTTTTATGATCGTTGTCTTAGTGTCGGTGATGCCGATAGGTAGCCAGTAATTTTTTTTTAGGTTCGCCGTCAGGTTTTTATATAGCGTCAGGTACCCCCATATATTACCTAATAAAGGTTTTAACCCCCTAATTGCCCCTAGTTAACCCTTTCACCAGTGATCATCATATAAGTGTTACGGGTGACGCTGGTTAGTTAGTTTGCTTTTTATAGTGTCAGGGCACCCGCCGTATATAACCCAATAAAGGTTTAACCCCCTGATCGCCCGGCGGGTGATATCAGTTAGGTTTTAGCGTCAGAGAGGGTCTGCGTCACACCCCAGGCAGCGTTAGGTTAGTGCCAGTAGCGCTAACACCCACACGTGAAGCATACACCCCCCTTAGTGGTATAGTATCTGAACAGATCAATATCTGATCTGATCAGATCTATACTAGCGTCCCCAGCAGTTTAGGGTTCCCAAAAACGCACTGTTAGTGGGATCAGCCCAGATACCTGCTAGCACCTGCGTTTTGCCCCTCCGTCCAGCCCAGGCCACCGAAGTGCAGTATCGATCGATCACTGTCACAACACACATAACTGCAGCGTTCGCAGAGACAGGCCTGATCCCTGCGACTCCAGTGCTGTAGGAGGTGATTTCACCACCACAGTTAAAAAAAAAAAGCATATATGCCGAAGCATTGGGGCAGCAGGAGCGGAGGAGCAATTTTGCTCCTAATGCCGCGTACATACGGTCGAAATTCCGACGGAGGCTTGCCCGTGGAAAAGTCTGACCATGTGTACGCGGCATAACTTTTGCGAGAAGATGCCCCCATGCTTCGGCATATATAAATGGTGCATGTATGCCCATCATTAGAAGTGGGTGGATGAAGGGAGGTATTCTAATGGTGGGCATACCCACCGATCAATCTCTTTTTTTCGTTCAGCCAACAGGCTGCATGAAAAAAAAGATTACAATACATGTCCAACAAGGACCAGCAACGTACTGGTATGTTGCTGGACTTTGAATGTTTATACCAGAATGATGCCTGCGGGTTTAGGTATCATCTTGGTATCATTCTTTTCAGCCAGCGGCCGGCTTTCATGTAAAAGCAATCCTAGTGGCTAATTAGCCTCTGGACTGCTTTTACAAGCAGTGGGAGGGAATGTCCCCCCCCGGATATAAAAAGCGCCATTGGGAAATTGGGAAAGCATTTTATCACACCGATCTTGGTGTGGTCAGATGCTTTGAGGGCAGAGGAAATATCTAGGGTCCAATAGACCCCAGTTTTTTCAAAAAAGAGTACCTGTCATTACCTATTGCTATCATAGGGGATATTTACATTCCCTGAGATAACAATAAAAGTGATAAAAATAAATAAATATGGAAGCAACAGTTTAAAAATAAAATAAAAAAGCAAAATTAATAATAAAAAAAAAAAAAAAGCACCCCTGTCCTGCCCTGCTCTTGCCCAATGGCGAACGCAAGCGTCGGTCTGGCGTCATATGTAAACAGCAATTGCACCATGCATGTGAGGTATCACCGCGAAGGTCAGATCGAGGGCAGTAATTTTAGCAGTAGACCTCCTCTGTAAATCTAACGGGGTAACCTGTAAATGCTTTTAAAGGCTTTTAAAAATGTATGTAGTTTGTCGCCAATGCACGTTTGTGCGAAATTTTAAAGCATGTCGTGTTTGGTATCTATGTACTCGGCCTAAGATCATCTTTTTTATTTCATCAAACATTTGGGCAATATAGTGTGTTTTAGTGCATTAAAATTAAAAAAAGTGTATTTTTTCCCAAAAAATGCGTTTGAAAAATCGCTGCGCAAATACTGTGTAGAAAAAAAAAATGCAACACCCACCATTTTATTCTGTAGGGCCTTTGCTTTAAAAATATATATAATGTTTGGGGGTTCAACATAATTTTCTTGCAAAAAAAAATATGTTTTCATGTAAACAAAAAGTGTCAAAAAGGGCTTTGTCTTCAAGTGGTTAGAAGAGTGGATGTAAGCTTCCTAATGTTGTGTATAAAATGCCAGAACAGTTCAAAACCCCCCCAAATGACCCCATTTTGGAAAGTAGACACCCCAAGCTATATACTGAGAGGCATGTCGAGTCCATGGAATATTTTATATGTTGACACAAGTTGCGGAAAAAATACAATTTTTTTTTTTTTTGCACAAAGTTGTCACTAAATGATATATTGCTCAAACATGCCATGGGCATATGTGGAATTACACCCCAAAATACATTCTGCTGCTTCTCCTGAGTACGGGGATACCACATGTGTGAGACTTTTTGGGAGCCTAGCCGCGTACGGGACCCCAAAAACCAAGCACCGCCTTCAGGCTTTCTAAGGGTGTCAATTTTTGATTTCACTTCTCACTGCCTATCACAGTTTCGGAGGCCATGGAATGCCCAGATGGCACAAAACCCCCCCAAATGACCCCATTTTGGAAAGTAGACACCCCAAGCTATTTGCTGAGAGGTATTGTGAGTATTTTGCAGATCTCGCTTTTTGTCACAAAGTTTTGAAAATTGAAAAAAAAAATAAAAAAAAAATAAAAAATGTTCTTTCTTAATTTTCAAAAACAAATGAGAGCTGTAAAATACTCACCATGCCTCTCAGCAAACAGCTTGGGGTGTCTACTTTCCAAAATGGGGTCATTTGGGGGGGTTTTGTGCTATTTTGGCATTTTATGGCCTTCAAAACTGTGATAGGTAGTGAGGAGTGAAATCAAAAATTTGCGCCCTTAGAAATCCTGGAGGCGGTGCTTGGTTTCCGGGGTCCCGTACGTGGCTAGGCTCCTAAAAAGTCCCACACATGTGGTATCCCCGTACTCAGGAGAAGCAGCAGAATGTATTTTGGGGTGCAATTCCACATATAACCATGGCATGTGTGAGCAATATATCATTTAGTGACAACTTTTTGTAATTTTTTTTTTTTTTGTCATTATTCAATCACTTGGGACAAAAAAAAAAATATTCAATGGGCTCAACAGGCCTCTCAGCAATTTCCTTGGGGTGTCTACTTTCTAAAATTGGGTCATTTGGGGGGGGTTTTGTGCTATTTTGGCATTTTATGGCCTTCAAAACTGTGATAGGTAGTGAGGAGTGAAATCAAAAATTTGCGCCCTTAGAAATCCTGAAGGCGGTGCTTGGTTTCCGGGGTCCCGTACGTGGCTAGGCTCCTAAAAAGTCCCACACATGTGGTATCCCCGTACTCAGGAGAAGCAGCAGAATGTATGTTGGGGTGCAGTTCCACATATAACCATGGCATGTGTGAGCAATATATCATTTAGTGACAACTTTTTGTAATTTTTTTTTTTTTTTTGTCATTATTCAATCACTTGGGACAAAAAAAAAAAAAATTCAATGGGCTCAACATGCCTCTCAGCAATTTCCTTGGGGTGTCTACTTTCTAAAATGGGGTCATTTGGGGGGGTTTTGTACTGCCCTGTCATTTTAGCACCTCAAGAAATTAGATAGGCAGTCATAAATTAAAAGCTGTGTAAATTCCAGAAAATGTACCCTAGTTTGTAAACGCAATAACTTTTGCGCAAACCGATAAATATACGCTTATTGACATTTTTTTTACTAAAGACATGTGGTTGAATACATTTTGGCCTAAATGTATGACTAAAATTGAGTTTATTCGATTTTTCTTATAACAAAAAGTAGAAAATATCATTTTTTTTCAAAATTTTCGGTCTTTTTCCGTTTATATCGCAAAAAATAAAAATCGCAGAGGCAATCAAATACCATTAAAAGAAAGCTCTATTTGTGGGAAGAAAAGGACGCAAATTTCGTTTGGGTACAACATTGCATGTCCGCACAATTTACAGTTAAAGCAGTGCAGTGCAAAATTCTGAATTCACCTCTGGTCCTTTAGCTACCAAATGGTCCGGGGCTTAAGTGGTTAAAGCAAAACGCTATGTGGCAGAAAACTAACACTGCACATCACCTTGAACACATCACCCCCACCGTGAAACATGGTGGTGGCAGCATCATGTTGTGGGGATGCTTTTCTTCAGCAGAGACAGGGAAGCTGGTCAGAGTTGATGGGAAGATGGACGGAGCCAAATACAGGACAATCTTAGAAGAAAACCTGTTAGAGTCTGCAAAAGACTTGAGCGGAGGTTCACCTTCCAGCAGGACAATGACCCTAAGCATACAGCCAGAGCTACAATGGAATGGTTTAGATCAAAGCATATTCATGTGTTAGAATAGCCCAGTCAAAGTCCAGACCTAAATCCAATTGAGAATCTGTGGCAAGACTTGAAAATTGCTGTTCACAGACGCTCTCCATCCAATCTGACAGAGCTTGAGATATTTTGCAAAGAAGAATGGGTAAAAATGTCACTATCTAGATGTGCAAAGCTGGTAGAGACATCCCCAAAAAGACTTGCAGCTGTAATTGCAGTGAAAGGAGGTTCTACAAAGTATTGACTCAGGGGGCTGAATACAAATGTACCCCACACTTTTGACATATTTATTTGTAAAAAAATGTGAAAACCATTTATCATTTTCCTTCCACTTTGTGTTGGTCTATCACATAAAATCCTAGTATTATTATACACGATTTATATAGCACCAACAGTTTACGCTGCGCTTTACAATGTTGAGGGGGGACCGCACAATTACAGTACAATTGAATACAGAAGGAGCAGGAGGGCCCTGCTCGTAATAAAATACATTTATATTTTTGGTTGTAAAATGACAAAATGGCACTGTACACACTACACATGAACATATGAATGAATTCTGCCATACATATGTATTGAATTGATGCTTGCTGTCTTTCAGCTAGAAGAGTGAGGGCATCTAGTGGTGGAAAAGGGTACTATGGGGTGGGGGTAGGATCCATGGAATAAGGGAGAGTATTTCAACAAATGTTGCTTTTATATTTCATCTTTTAATGGGCAATACATTTTTAGCTGGAGTTCTGATTTAATAGCTTTGTAGGTTTTCTCTTACAGACAAATGTTTTCAAAAATATGTATGTAACTTGTTCGGTCTGATTTGATCGCATTCCAAAGGAAACTTTTGTCATTTATCTGGGGTGACAGGAGGCCTAGGTTGAGCAAGCACAATTTATTTACTCCAAAGAAACAGGGTGGTTTGGGGGTCCCGGATCTGTTTAAAGCGGTAGTAAACATAGTTACATAGTTAGTCAGGTTGAAAAAAGACACAAGTCCATCCAGTTCAACCATAAAAAAATAAATAATAATATCATACAATCCCATATACCTAATTCTATACCCACAGTTGATCTAGAGGAAGGCAAAAAATCCCCAGCAGAGCATGATCCAATTTGCTACAGCAGGGGAATAAATTCCTTCCTGATCCCCTTGTGGATGGAAAACAAAAAAAATGCCTTGCAAGGCAATGTCATAATTGCGATGCATACTAGCACATTATGAGAGACCTAACTTAGAACAAAGCCCCCCAGTGCCGTGCTGTCACCGAGAGGGCTGACATCTTCCCCCGGTCTCTCTTCCGGGTTCGCGTCCTCCGGCTACATGAATGGTGAGGGGCGTGATGACGTTAACGGCATGGGCTCTGAAGGTCTGGCACTGTAAGCCGAACCTTCAAAGCGCATTTGCCGGTAACGTCACCAGCTGCAGGCACTCTGAATATCTGAGTTTAGGAGTAAACCTTTCTATAGGCTTTCCTGTAGGTATAAGTGGTAGAACAGAGTTCATATCAGCCAAAATTACTATTGCAAAGTTTTGTAAGTCAGCAGTCCTGACTTTCGAACAGCTCAAGCTTAACCACCTCCCACCTGCGCTATAGCCAAAAGACAGCTACGTGCCTTAATTGCCGGTAGGCCATGTACGTCCTCCTGAGATTGCGCCACCTGCACGCCCCCCGATCCCGGCCCCGGCCCCTTACCACGTGATCAGCTGTCAACCAATGACAGCTGATCATGTGATGTAAACAGAAGATCGGTAATCGGCTTTTTTTTTTTTTCCTCACGCTGACAGCATGAGGAGAAAAAAAGCCAATCACTGGCTTCCGACAGAGGGACATGGGTCCTGAATAGGGAGAGCCACTTCTGCAATTCAGTGCCCACCAGTGGCACCTACCAGTGCATACCACTGCTGCCTATCAGTGCCACGCATCAATGCCCACCAGTCCCACCTACCAGTGCAGCCTCATCATCGCACATCAATGAAGGAAAAAAATTACCTGTTTTCAAAATTGTTGTTTGTTTTTTAGCAAAAAATTTAAAATCCAGCAGTGATTAAATACTTTCAAAAGAAAGCTCTATTTGTGTGAAAAAAATTATAAAAATGTCATATGAGTACAGTATAGGATGACCGCGCAATTGTCATTCAAAGAGTGATAGTGCTGAAAGCTGAAAATTGGCCTGGGCAGGAAGGGGGTAAGCAAGCGGTTAAACGGGTTGTAAATTCTCATGGACTCTTACCTTAATGCATTAAGGCAGTGGTCTCCAAACTGCGGCCCGGGGGCCAGATGTGGCGTTTGCTTGCCTTTATCTGGCCCTTGGGGCACTATTCATCTCACTGATAGGAGACACTATTCTGCCCACTGAATTCCTGCCACTGACACCAACAATGGAGCACTATTTTCCCCCCAATACTAAAGATAGGACACTATTTACTCCCACTAATGCCTAAAATAAACTCCCATTAATGCTGACCCCTGTCCAGCCCCACAAAAATCTGAAGGACAGTAAACTGGCCCTTTGTTTAGAAAGTTTTGAGACCCCTGCATTAAGGTGAAAAGCCTCCTGTGCTGCAGCTGCCCCCCAGAGCCCCCCCCCCCCCCTTCTTACCCGAACCCGATTGTTCCAGCGACGAGCACGAGCCCAGAAGCTCCAGCCGCTGTCTCAGGTCCTCATTGGATAGATTGATAGCTGCAGGAGTCATTGGCTCCCACTGCTGTCAATCAAATCCAGTGACACGCGAGCGAGGGGCGGGGCCAAGTCCTGTTGGTGTCAATGGACGCAGAAGCAGGACTCATGAGCGCGCCCGCACGGGTGCCCCCATGGAAAGCGGCTCTCCGTGGGAGGAAGGTCCATGAGCGCCGCTGGGGCATCCCAGAAGAGGAGATTCGGGGCCACTCAGCACAAAACTCTTGCACAAAGGCGGGAAGTATAACATGTTTGTTATTTAAAAAAATAATATTAATAAAAATAAAAAAAACTTTTACAATCATTTTAAACTTTCCTGGATAATGATCAATGCGCCTATGTCAGCGATCTTGAACGATAAAATTGAGGTGTTTGAGAAAGTGTGGGTGTTTGACAAATACCCGGGGTCAACCCCCATGAATAATAAAAAAAATGTAGCATCTGTGCAGCTCTTTACGCCTTTTGTACCCTTTTTTTTTTTCTCTTATTTTTGGTTTATTAAGTATTTTGTATGTATTCAATGCAATGAAGATCCTGCAACTATTCTCATAACCTTTGTAATTTTTCATGTGGAAACTATTTCAATAAAAACATTGAAATCAAAAAATATGTATGCATATAGGAATGTGTTCCCTAGCAGCCTTGCTGTATATCTTTTTAAAATCTAGGCTCAACTGTCCAGGGTTTGCTGGGACTGTCCCAGGATTTTAAGTAAATATTGATGTCCCACGAATCCCGCAGCGGAGCCCAGTGCCGGAACTACTCCACTAATCCCCATCAGGTGTGTGTCACGCCATACTGCAGCTGTCAGGCTGAGGATTTCTCAGTGCCCAGCAGCAGCCCCCCCCCCCCTCGCGCATCCCATACGAGGAGGTAGGTTAGGTCAGCTCTACCTCATGTCCACCCGTGCGTGCCCACAACCGGCGTGCAGCCAATGCTGTGCCTGTGAAGTGGTTATGTGGACGGGAGATTTTAAAGCAGCCAGCGCACTTTATGTCTGCCTGAGCCACTGGAGACAATCCAGCCTCAGGGTGAGTGAACTCTCCCCTCTCTTCCTTCCATGTGCCACAGTGATCCTTCCTGCCTTCCATGTGCCACAGTGATCCTTCCTGCCTTTCATGTGCCACAGTGATCCTTCCTGCCTTTCATGTGCCACAGTGATCCTTCCTGCCTTTCATGTGCCACAGTGATCCCCTCCTTTATTTCCTCTCATTTTTTAGAGAGATCTCTCTCTACACCATAGTGATCCTTCCCGCTCTCTCCCCCTAAGGGTTGGATCACATTGGAACACAGTGCAGTGCGGTCTGTGTGCATTTCCTGCACTGCAAGCAACCTTGTGACACACACGCAGTGCCATTATTTGTTAATGGCAGCGTGCTTGAAGTCACCAAATTATGATACTGCAGTACTATGTGGTTTGGTGTGCTTTGGAAAGTGTCCCTATTCACTTGAATGGGTAGTGCCCACCAATGCATCAGGGAATAGAACTCCTGCTGCAGCCACAAAGCAAAACATCATAGCTGCTGCCTCTGCAGCTAAAGGAGGCCAACTTGGCGAGGTTGTAAAACCCTGTGGTTAAGCCAGTTTTGCCACCCCTAATGTGAATGAGTCCCAAGTAGTGTTGAGCGAACCCGAACTGTAAAGTTCGGGTCCGTACCGAACTTTAGCTTTTTCCCGAACCCGAACTTTGCGCAAAAGTCCGGGTTCGGGTTCGGCATTCTAATTACGCATTTAGAAATGCTTCAGGGGCCAGCCAATCACCTTTTGATTAGCTGGTGTGCCCTTAGAGGCCATCATAGCCATGCCTACTAATGGCATGGCTGTGATTGGTCAGCGCAACATGTGACCCAGCTTCTATATAAGCTAGAGGCACACAGCACACACGTCACTCTGCTTCAGAATAGATAGGGAGAGGATCGTGTGTTATACATATGTGGAGGTGTGTGAAATAAACAATTTCTATATAGTTTTCTCCTACTGTGCTATACTAAAAAAAAAACATTTTTTTGAATAGCGTTTTCTGCAGTTCTGTAGCTGTGCGATTCAGCGGTTACGTACTGTGGGTGTGTTCTGCTCTTCCAAAAACACCCATTTAGGGCAACATCCTAAATTTGGAAAATATTAGAAGAAGGTCAAAGGGACGTGGTGGCCCCGGTCGTGGTGCTGCTGGTGGAGCTCCTGTTGCAGGGAGAGGACGTGGTGGATCTGTGCCAGATACACGCACAAGTGAAACACCTTCCTCAGGTGCGAGTAGGCGACCGAGCCTGCGGCAGTGTTTTGTCGCGCCTAATGAGGCTGTACGAATGTTTAGGCCAGGACAAGTACAGGCGATAGTAGATTGGGTTGCTGACAGTGCCTCGGGTTCCTTCACATTGTCTCCCACCCACTCTTCTGATGAAAGATCAGAGTTGGCACCTGAAACCCATGTCCATCAGTCTTTCACCTCACCCCCTTGCAAATCAGCCAAGCAGTCTGAGCCCCAAATCATGCAGCAGTCTCTTCTGCTTTTCGATGACTCTGTTAGCAGGGTTTCCCAGGGCCATCCACCTAGCCCTGCCCCAGAAGTGGAAGAGATTGAGTGCACCGATGCCCAACCACTTATGTTTCATGATGAGTACATGGGAGGACCATCGCAGTACGTCTCGGATGATGACGAAACACAGGTGCCAACTGCTGCTGCTTTCGCAATTGTGCAGACAGACAAGGGAGGGCAGGGGTGAAGACTGGGTGGAAGATGATGTGGAGGACGATGAGGTCCTCGACCCCACATGGAATCAACGTTATGCAGGTGACCAGTGTAGTTTGGAGGAAGAGGCGGTGGTCGCACAGAGCCACCAGCACAGCAGAAGAGGGAGCAGGGTGCAAAAGCGGAGCGTCCGTCCCCGAGACAGTATGTCTGCTACTGCCCAACGCAGCAAGGGACCGAGCACACCAAAGCCAGGTCCAAGGAGTTCCCTAGCGTGGCAGTTCTTCACACAATGTGCTGATGACAAGACACGAGTGGTTTGCACGCTGTGCAATCAGAGCCTGAAGCGAGGCATAAACGTTCTCAACCTGAGCACAACCTGCATGACCAGGCATCTAAGTGCAAAGCACGAGCTGCAGTGGAGTAGACACCTCAAAAACCAAGAAAGGTCTCTGGCTCCTCCTGCTTCCTCTTCTGCTGCAGTCTCGGCCTCTTCATCCACCTCTGTAGTGACAGTGGCATCTGCCACCCCGCAAACAGAGGATCTGCCAGCAACACTACCACCTGGGTCACCAACCATCTCCACAATGTCCCATGGAAGCGTTCAGCTCTCTATCTCCCAAACATTGGAGCGGAAGAGGAAGTACCCCCCTAGCCACCCGCGATCCCTGGCCCTGAATGCCAGCATTTCAAAACTCCTGGCCTTTGAAATGCTGTCATTCCGTCTGGTGGAGACACAGAGTTTTAAAAGCCTGATGGCATTGGCTGTCCCACAGTACGTCGTGCCCAGCCGCCACTACTTTTCCAGGCGAGCCATCCCTTCCCTGCACAACCAAGTGGGGGACAAAATCAGGTGTGCACTGCGCAACGCCATCTGTGGCAAGGTCCACCTAACTACGGATGCGTGGACCAGTAAGCACGGTCAGGGACGTTATATCTCCCTAACAGCACACTGGGTAAATGCAGTGGCGGCTGGGCCTGAGGCAGATAGCAGTTTGGCGCATGTCCTTCCACCACCGAGGATTGCAGGGCGCTTCAGTTTGCCTCCTGTTGCTAACTCCTCCTACTCCGCTTCCTCATCCTCTACCGCCTCCTCATTCGGTCAGCGTAACACCTTCACCACCAACTTCAGCACAGCCAGGGGTAAACGACAGCAGGCAGTTTTAAAACTTTCCTGTTTGGGGGAAAAAACCCACACCGCGCAGGAGTTGTGGAGGGACATGGAACAACAGACCAATGAGTGGTTGCTGTCAGTGAGCCTCAAGCCCGGCCTGGTGGTGTGCGATAATGGGTGAAATCTTGTAGCAGCTCTGGGCCTAGCCGGTTTGACGCACATCCCTTGCCTGGCGCATGTGCTGAACTTGGTGGTCCAGAGGTTCCTTAAAAATTACCCCAATATGCCAGAGCTGCTGCAGAAAGTGCGGGCTGTGTGTGCGCACTTTCGGCGTTCTCACCCTGCTGCTGCTCGCCTGTCAGCGCTGCAGCATAACTTCGGCCTTCCCGCTCACCACCTCATATGTGACGTGCCCACAAGGTGGAACTCCACCTTGCACATGCTGGCCAGACTGTGCGAGCAGCAGCAGGCGATAGTGGAGTTTCAGCTGCAGCAATCACGCGTGAGTCGCTCTGCGGAACAGCACCACTTCACCACCAATAACTGGGCCTCCATGCGAGACCTGTGTGCCTTGTTGCGCTGTTTCGAGTACTCCACCAACATGTCCAGTGCCAATGACGCCGTTCTTAGCGTTACTATCCCAGTTCTATGCCTCCTTGAAAAAACGCTTCGGGCGATGATGGAAGAGGATGTGGCACAGGAGGAGGAGGAGGAGGAGGAAGCGGGATCATTTCAAAGGCTTTCAGGGCAGTCTTTCACAAGTGGCTACGAGGGTGGGTTCCTGCACCAACAAACGCCAGGTACACAATTGTCCGGCAGAAAGGGCACAGTTCTGGAGGATGACGAGGTGGAGGAGGAGGAGGAGCCATTTTCACAGCAGGGTGGCACCCAGACCAGCTCGTTGCCATCACTGGTGCGTGGCTGGGGGGATACAGAGGACACAGACGATACACCTCCCACAGAGGACAGCTTTTCTCTGCCTCTGGGCAGCCTGGCACACATGAGCGATTACATGCTGCAGTGTTTCCGCAATGACCGCCGAGTTGCCCACATTTTAACTGGTGCTGATTACTGGGTGGCCACCCTGCTGGATCCCCGTTACAAGGACAACGTACCGTCCTTAATTCCCTCACTGGAGCGGGATCGTAAGATGCGCGAGTACAAGCGCACGCTGGTAGACGCGCTGCTGGTGGCATTCCCACCTGACAGCGGGCGTACGGTGGAAGCACAAGGCGAAGGCAGAGGAGGAGGAAGAGGTCGCCAACGCAGCCGGGGCACCGGCAGCACCTCAGAAGGCAGGGTTAGCATGGCTGAAATGTGGAAAAGCTTTGTCAGCACGCCACAACAACCAGCACCACCAGCTGAGATGGAACGTCTTAGCAGGAGGCAGCATTTCACCAACATGGTTGAGCAGTATGTGTCCACAGGCCTACACGTACTGGATGACGGGTCTGCCCCCTTTAACTTCTGGGTCTCCAAATTGGGCACATGGCCTGAGCTTGCCCTTTATGCCTTGGAGGTGCTGGCCTGCCCTGCAGCCAGTGTATTATCTGAACGTGTATTTAGCACGGCAGGGGGCGTTATCACAGACAAGCGCAGCCGTCTGTTCAGAGCCAATGTGGACAAGCTCACGTTCATTAAAATGAACCAGGCATGGATCCCACAGGACTTGTCCGTACCTTGTGCAGAATAGACATGTATACCGGTGTTGTGACAAAAACTGTCCGGCCATCGGATTGTGTCCGGCCCATACTGCGAAGGCGCAGCCCTTGCGCAGTACAGAGGACAAGGAGATTCACAAAATCTCCGAAGATGAACGGCGCCTGCGCTGTGAGTGCAGGTTCAAGCCCCACCATCCAAGTGGACATACGGTAGCACATAGTAACAGGGCCCCTCACGGGCTCGGTTCGATCGCCACGCTTCGGGCACGGCCTCACTTGAACCACGGATGGTGTGGCCTTCACCTGAACTCACCACGCAGGCTCTGTTCGTCTTGGGAGATTTTCGAAATCCCCTTGTCCTACATACTGAGCAAGCGCAGTACAGGGTGGACACTATTTGACGGGGGACAGAATTCGACACATCACCGGCCTTACCCAGCCATTGTTGTATTTTTGAACCAGTGTTGACTACCTCGTCCTCCTCCACCGCCACCTCAACCTCCTACTCCATATGGACCTCGTCCTCCTAGGTCAAGATTATAATTTTTATTTTATTTTTTTGTAGCGCACAGATCCTTTCCCCCTTACCTGCCTTTATGTTGTTGGCTCCTCGCAGGAGGGAGAAAGGCACACCGCACTACCAGCCCGTACCCTCCTATATAAGGAGGTTGAGCGGTGTACTTGACGGGCCGTGTCCACAGCCGGAGTCAAAACTCCTCCAGAGGATGATTCTCACCTCTACTGTAGGTAGAGGCAAGTCCTTTAATTCACTGTAAAGTCAATGTCCACACCAGCTGAAATTACAACTCTTATTCTCTCATGGCAAAATAAACTCTACTCGGATAGAAAAGGTTAGAGCAAAGACACTGGACAGCTTAAGGTGTGGAGGAGGTCCAGGCACAAATGTAGGACATTCACTTCACTGCTTAGGTTTCTCAAACAGTTTTAGGTGCACGGTCTCTGCCACAGACCTTGAGGTTGGTCTCTGCCACAGACCGGGTGTACAAGGCCCCTGCCACGGACCTGGAGAACTTTGGTCTCTGCCACAGACCAGGGTGTATAAAGCCCCTGCCACGGGCCGGGTGAATAAGGCCTCTGATACAGTCAAGATGACCTTGAGCTTCTCCTTCTACGAACCTAGTCCATATCAAGGGGAAGACATCTCTCCAGGGAGTCAACAGACCCTTCCTTCACCGTGACTCCCGCATCGGTCCATCAGAATGATCCTCCCTTCCCTGGAACATGGTCCCCTACACGAGGCGGCACCCTAAGACTCCTCGACCCTTAGCGGACTCCAGACGAAGGCTCTGGACTCCAGGCTTTACTCCTGCACCTAGGCCTCCATACCCAGGGCAGCAGGAACTCCAGGATAGTACCTCACCCCGGGCTAAAGGTACCCGAGATGGAACAGGAACACATGCACCCAGGCCAAAGGCACCTGGGCGTGGACCCCACTGGACATCAGCCCCCAGGCCAAAGGTCTGCCCCTTTTATATGCTCTCCCGGCATGCACAGCAGGTTCCCCACCCCGCTGTACTACTGCCAAGAGGGGACACAAAAGGCACAGCACTGTATCAGAGGTTCAACCCTAGCCTACCATGGCAGCGCCACCTGTAGGCCGCAGGGAACTGCACACCAATACTGTCCCCCGAGGACAAAATGGTCCATGAATCCTACAGAATTAGGGTGTTTGAGTCTATTTACCACTCAAACACTTCCCTTAAATTTAGCACCCCGCTACATTTTTATTTCAAAGTATTTTATTTTCCCACTAGCTTATCCATTAAATTGAATAACTTATTCCAGAAAGGGCGTATTCTGGGGCATTCCCACCATGTGTGGCATTGTGCCGTTGAGTTTTTGAGGTTCTTAATGACTTCCCGTACCTCTTCTGCTGAAAAGGGGGCCTCCAGCATATTTTTTTAATGTTATTTTAAGTTATTTCCCTATCCACATTTGTTTGCAGAGCACTTGCCATGCTCTTAACATTTTGCTGCCCTCTAGCCCTTTCCATTACTTTTTTAGAGCCTTTTTAGTCCTTAGAAGTCTGGGTCCCCATTGACTTCAATGGGGTTCGGGTTAAAGTTCGGTCCCGAACTTTTTTCCGAAGTTCGGCTGAACCCGTCGAACCCAAACATCCAGGTGTCCGCTCAACTCTAGTCCCAAGTGTTATGTTGCATATTTCTGACATTCGAGAGATTTTCTTCTGTTTATTTGTTCCAAGCAATGCTGCACTGTATACAGCAACTAGGCTCAGCTTCTGTTTAATCATCGCTCTTTAAGCCTCTCCCACCATTAGGCACAACTTGACCATGATCATCATTTGCTACACATACTGTACTTATTTCTTTAGCTCCATCAGGTCCTTCATAATGTGTGTGCGTGTAAAAAAACTGATTTATTGAAAGGATCTTTCTAAATGACTGCTGAAGTTTAGGGCTCCATGTACACGAGGCTTTAAAAATATAGAGCATTTTTTTTTTGTGCAGTCTAGATGTGTTTAAGAGTTTCTTTTTTTTTTTCTGCCAGTGAGCTCCAACCAGAAGATTATTTTTTTCCCTGCCTCTAAATCATCCTCTGTATGAACATAGGATAACATTGAGCTGCTTCTACAGGCAAAACAGAAAACTTCTGCAGGAGCATTTTTTTTTCCCAGTGTGCATGGTTTGTTTAACCATCTCAACAAGGCACTTTCACCCCCTTCTTGCCCAAGCCATTTTTCAGCACGGTCACAATTTGAATGACAATTGCACGGTCATGCAACACTGTACCCAAATGAAATGTTTATCATTTTTTCCCCACAAATCGAGCTTTCTTTTTGTGGTATTTGATCACCTCAGCGGTTATTTGTGTTTTTTATTTATTGCGCTATAAAACAAAAGAACAGTGACAATTTTGAAAAAAAAAAATATTTTTTGCTAAAAAAAAAATCAATTTTTTTTTTCAACACTTTTTTTTCTCCCTCAGTTTAGGCCGATATGTATTCTAATTTTTTTTTTTTTTTTTTTACCAAAAATGTCACATTAAGCGTATATTGATTGTTTGCGCAAAAGTTATAGCGGCTACAAAATAGGGGATAAATTTATAGCATTTTTATTTAATTTTTTTTTTTAAAAAGTAATGGCGGAAATCTGCGATTTTTTTATCGCGATTGCGGCAGACACATTTATACAGCGATCCGTGCTATAAAAATGCATTGATTGCTGTATAAATATGACTGGCAAGGAAGGAGTTAACACTAGGGGGCGATCAAGGGGTTAATGTGTTCCCTGGGAGTGATTCTTACTGTGGGGGAGGGGACTGACCAGGGGAGGTGACCAATGGCTGTCGCTATGTACAAGGGACACACCATCGGTCTCCCTGACAGGACCGTGGATCTGTTTGCACACACAGATCCAAGGTCCTGCTCAATTACTGGGCAATCGCGGGTACCCGGCGGACATTGCGGCCGCTGGGCACACACATCGTGTTCCCAGTGGGCACGCTCCCCTAGTGGCTTGGGAAGTCGAAGACGTCCGCCCAGAACGAAAGGCTCATCGTCCCGCTGTCATGACAGTGGGCAAGTGGTTAACCTCAATCCTTAAGCCACTCCCACTTATCGCTGCAGGTCATTGTCTCCCTGAAATGTCTCATTCTCAAATACAAAAGTTGGGAGGTATGGAAATGGGGTGAATGATGCTTGCTTGTCATTCAACCAAAGACCAGGGCTATCTAGTGGTAGAAAAGTACTATAAAGAGTAAGTTGGCGAGTTTCAGCAAAAGTTGCTTTATTTTCTCTCTTCATGGCCAACAGATTTTGACAAGTGTCCTGTTAGACTTGTTTTCATGCTCCATGTGTAGGAGCTCTCTTATATACATGTAGCTCTGGCACTAGTCATTTTTGGGTCCTCTTCTCTCTAGCCCTAGATGAGGTCTCACCCTCACTGACAGCGCCAGAATACCTTGCCTGGGAACTTCCAGCACACATACAAAGACAACGGAAGTCCACCACCTTCAATCTGCTGGAGTCTCACAACCCCCATTGCACTGTAATATGGGGGGGTGCACTAATTATTAGTGCTGTCCCCTTTTTAATTACAATCCACCTTACAGGCGATTACCCACGTCCCAATCTGCAGATAGGATAAAATTGGCGAATAGACACGCTGCTAAACAGACCACAGTCCCCACTTACCTCCTGCTGTGTGGCTGCAGCCCACTAACATCAGCCAGAGCAGCACCAGTGTGCAGCTCAGGGACTCCTGGTCTAAAGTATTGGTGTACCAAACAAAAAGGTTGGTGGCTGTCTGGAGGGCATGAGAAAAGAAATTGACATTTAAAGAACATTTTTAGTCTAACCCTTACACTTATTCCAACCAGTAATATTCTTGATACGTATCAAAAAATGTTGTCCCCTCAAAAAAAAAAAAAAAAAAAAAAAGGGGGGTCAGCGAATGAATTACTTCTTACCTGCAAGTTCCCAAGTCTAGCATTTTACTCCAAGTATGAAGAAATGGAACCCATTGAGGGTTAAGCCAGGAAGCCTCTAGAGCAGGGATATGCAATTAGTGGACCTCCAGATGTTGCAGAACTGCAAGTCCCATGAGGCATAGCAAGACTTTTACAGCCACAAGCATGACACCCAGAGGCAGAAGCATGATGGGACTTGTAGTTTTGCAACAGCTGGAGGTCTGCTAATTGCATATTACTGCTCTAGAGGAACACTATCGCTGAAGTTTTGACCAACCATGCAATGGCAAAGTTAAAGCATTTGTTACTCCAACATTTCAAATAATTGATATATGCCTGCTGTACCATGTACTTGTATGAAAAAGTATCATTTACTCTTTGTATTGCTTCCTGCGGAAAATCCCTGGTGTTCCTTTCATTCCCTTTGTTTTCCTAATAAAAACTGAACACACTAAGCAGGAGTACAGCATGGTCAGTTCTCTACCTATGCTGGGAACTTTGTGTGCTCTCCTCTAATAAATCAGACTTATGCTGACATGCCCTTCACTGGGAAGCTCAGTATGCTGCTGCCTCTTCTCCCGCAGCCAACAGAGGGCAGGTGATCACAAACAAAAAAAAGGGGGGGGTGGGAAGGAGAAGTATAAGGCCCCTTTCACACTGAGGCGTGGAAAAACGCTAAAAAATTATGTTTTTTACCGCGTTACCACGTTCGCAGTAAAAATAGCGCTAACACATATGCGTTTTACAGCGGTACTCATTCATTTCAATGGGGATAGGTGTTTTTACAGCGCTATTTTATGCGCCCCAAAGATGCTCCTAAGAAGCCGTTTGCAGGATTTTTCCAACGCACAGCCAGCAAAACGCCTCATTGTGAAAGCCCTCAGGGCTTTCACATTGAGAATGATGGGGCAGGATTATTTCAGGCATTTTTACAGTGCTGTTTTTACCGCGAAAACGCTGTAAAAACGCCTCAGCGTGAAAGGGGCCTAAGTGAGCGAGTTGCCTTTTATTTCAAATGCAAACTGAGTGGGTTTTATAAGGCGATCGTTTACAATCATTTTAAGTGTTTTGGGTTATTGACAGCAGAGTCCAGACTGTGGGGATTATTTACTAAACACTTAATATTTGGTGCAACCCTGCACAGCAATCAGCTTCCAGGTTTTATGGGCAAAGCTGAATTTAGAAGCCAATTGGATACAATGCACAGCTGCACCAGAAGCCAAGCATATCGGTTTTAGTAGCTCCCCTCAGTGTGCTAAGAGGAAGTGTCTTACTTCTAGGTGGAACAAAGCATCAAAAATAAAAATTTAATTTCCCTTGTTTGTCAAAATCACCAAGGACTGGAACTTGCATGTGAAATGTTTTGGTCTTCCAGAGAAGGGACTGAACATCCCAGATATGCATTTGATATACAAGTAAAATGCGGGAAAAAAAACAGGCATCTCATTCATCAGTATTAAATATTGTTGATGGACATCACTCTTCCTTGTCCTGCTGGGGTGCAGGACAGTGCCCCAGCAGGACAAGGGACTGATTGACCCGATGATCCCTTCCATGTTTGGAATTCGTTCAATGCCTACTTTTACCTCACTAAATGTGAGTTGCCTGTATTAAACTACTGCATTAAAAAACATCTACACCCAGAGGCGCCTCTCCCCTTGTTTTTTTATGTATACATTTCAGCAGGTACAAAGTAGCCACGGACTGTTCACTAGCGCAGATATTAGTCTAAGCAGCAGTGTCACCTCTGGATTAGCTTCCTACAGGGTTTCATAGCAGCTTGCCAGTGTACATTTCTCCTATAATACAACAGTCTAAGAAATTGCAAGTTCCTCAATGAACAAGAAAAATATGCATCCAAATCTGCAATCAAATGAAAGCTCTATATGTTGCTAGAAAAACGATGCAAGATGTGTGAAGACTACAATACCAAAAAATATGAGAAGAGCAACACACATTGCAGAAATACTCTGCTACTCAGGGGTGTTATAGGGAAAAAAGCCCAGGGACTCAAGTGGTTAAAAGTGAGAAGAGTGTAAGGCGTCATGCCCACAGACATTTTTACAGCTGCGTTTGAGCATTTTTTTTTACAGCTTAAAAACACCTGTCCATGTTATTGTATTAATTTTTCAACCGAATCTTTTCCAAGGAAAATAACACTGGAGCGCAAAAAACGCAATTGCGGCGTTTTTGCGCGTTTAACGCTTCGCTTTTTTATGCCCAACGCCACGGAACACACTGGTACTGTTTTTTTACAGCTTAAAAACGCCTATGCTATTTGCAGCTCAAAAACACCTAGGTGGGCATGAAGCTATAGACCAACATGGACAGGCGTTTTTAAGCCGTAAAACGCTAAAAAACACGGCTGTAAAAACATCCGTGGGCATGAGGCCTAAAGCAAGAAGTTTGAATGGATCAGTAAAAATGACTCCTATGGACTCACTGGAGGGGAGAAGAAATTTATTGGAGCACAGAGCAGTACTCTATATAAACTAGCTATAATTCAGGGCTTTATTTTTTGCTTGATTCCTCTTCCTTTGAGAGGGTCTTGATTATTTCCTCTTTCTTGGCCTGAAGTCTTTCTTCACGGCGCTTCCTTGCCTCCTTTGTCTTGGATCTGCGAGCTTCTGCCTGGTCACTGTAGAGACAAATAGGAGCAAATATGAGAAGACTGCGCCTTTCTAGTTACACATTTTAGAATAAATTAACCACAATAGCCAAAGTGACCTGCTAGACATGCAAAAACTGGTTAAAAATCAAGCTGACTAAGGTTTAAACAGTTTTTATTTTTCAGTCAACCCAGCAAGTTGAACGAAGAAAAAAAAAAAAAAAAAAAGAAGAAGTACAGCGGCTCCAACCTGAGCGGTCTTAACAAATCCAAAGTTAGTACAGCAAACTCCCTGCTGAGCAATTGTGTTCTGACAGGAGAATGAACCCCCTCCCCCTGCCAGAAATCTATGGTCAGCACTCAGCCATTGGCTGAGCGCACAATTAGGAGCCGTTCAGACTTTTTGGATCAGGACCCTCCGCTTGGCCAATTTCAGAACCGGCTGCTGTACACAGCCAAAATTTCGGTCAGTTTTTATTGAACCAGCTGACATTTAGCCCCTGTGTACTAGACATAACAGCTCTCTTGCATGTTATACCCACTGATGTGGTGTAAGGGCAAAACGCCTCTCAGAGACTTTAGTTTCTTGCAATCAGTATCCCATTAGTCTCACTTTAGTCTCACAGCCAATACAGAAGTAAAATGGCCAATTGTCACTACTATTGTCCTCATTGGAAGATTTCTCCTCTACTGTTCGCTTGCTTGGCATAGGCACCATTCACAGAACACCTTGCATAGGTGCTCTGAACAAGGTAAAGAGGCCAGGTGGTGACATTACATTATGCAAGACAGAAAGGACGCACACACACGCACACTACCTGGAATTCAGAAACATCTAAAAAACATTCCTTATAGGCAATTGCTGTCCCCACACTCAGGTTCATTCTCCTCTCCCCCCCCCCCCCATTTCCTTTTGCTACCTTTAAATTGACAGGTACCTTATCCAAAATAAATACATTTTGCAGATGCACAAACAGTTCCTTGCACGATACCCTGTGCAGAGGAAATCTACATTCCATTTTAGAATAACCAGGACAAACTCCTGCATGCTCTACTTCTTCCATGTCCACAGTCAGGGAAGGCTGCCCAGGCAGACTAGTAATTGGTACCAATCAGCATGGCTCCTGATAAGGTCTGCTGAAGTCAACGTGTACTTGCTGTGACTAGTGCAATACTGTATGCAGGTAGAGGGAACCAAGCCTACGAGCAGGACATTAATAAAGTGCACATAGGCTAGGTACTTACGCCAACAGCTTCTTGCGAGCCTTGTCTGCCTTCAGTTTGTGAATGTGCTCCATGAGAATACGCTTGTTCTTAAACACATTACCCTTGACTTTCAGGTACAGGCTGTGGTACCTAACAGAAGAAAAACAAAAAACTAAATAAGGAACTAAAACAAAGTAATGCCTAAACCATGTTAACAGACCTAATGTACATAACACTAATGCACCAGGGTTTTTAAAAAGTTGGTTTTTCATAATTTCATACACTCATCTGCAAGTTTAATTAGTATCACTTGATATTGTTTTACTTAAGTGATTAGGCTCTTTTGCAGCCACCAATAAAGCAATACACTGGCAGTAGCACTACTCTCCATTGCAACTGGTTACTTTTTGTTCTTGGCTGGATTTATTGTAAAAGTGATTTAGGCAGCTGCAACTCCTCCCAAATCACTTCTACATTCTGAGCAAAGTGCCCCCCCCCCCCCCCCCACATCACCACGCATCTCAAGCTCCCCAGTCTCTCCTAGATGCAAAGATGGAGAGCAGCAGGGGAACAGCAAATAAACCAAGTTTTTGACAAGACCCAGTTACAATAGGAAGTGTAGGGTTCTTGAAAGTAAATCCACCCGATAGGTGCAAAAAAAAACCTGCCAATTGTCAATCTTGTGAACAGAACTGTGAGCCGACATTTTTTTTTAATCAAATAACTATTCAGAATAAAAAAAAGTTTTGCAATGTACAGTAAAAAACAGTTGCAATGTAATTAAAACATGCCATGCAAATGGCCCTACTGTATGTTAGAAGAGAAAAACTAAGACATGGAGGTGTTTTTCAGGCGCTAAAGGGCTAAAAATGACACCTGTAAAACGCCTCCCCTGCAGCCCCCCTGCTTTCACACTGGAGCAGTGCGCTTGCGGGACGTTAAAAAAAGTCCTGCAAGCAGCATCTTTCACGCGGTGGGAGCTGTGAATACAACACCCACCATTGGAATCAATGGGCACCACTGCCGAAGCACCTACAAAGCTCTTCTGCAGCAGCGTCTTTAACCCTTTATTCAGCCGCTAGCAGGGGTTAAAAGCACAATAAAACCTTTTACAGCCAAGGAAGCTTCCATCTTGGCCCATTTGATCTTCAACTGCCATGGTGCTGCACATGTGATCAGTTAAGAGTCCAGCCATTTGATGGTCGTCACATTTGCTTGTGTTCTCAACCAAACTGTCAAGTTACATTTCCAGCATGCCTTGAACGTAGTTTTTTGGAACTGTTAAATCAATGGGTTTAGTTCCAATTTAATATAAGCAGTAATGTACATCTTAAATCAGAAGTAAACCCTCCCATAGTTTTCAACCAAGGAAGCTGCCATCTTGGCCCATTTGATCTTCAACTGCCATGATGCTGCACATGTGATCAGTTAGGGCACCAGCCATTGGATGGTTTGACAGTGGTTAAGAGCACAACCAATGTCAGTTACATTCCCAGCATGTGCCAGAAATGTAACTTTTGAAACCGTTGGATCCCTATGGGTTTACTGCCACTTTGACAGATAGAAGGCCTTTTCAAGACAAGGGAAGACTGTAGCATTGGGAAACAGCCAGTAACTCAGGTAACACAAGGGAAGGAAGACAATATGGGAAAATCCAGACACAGCCAACTTAAAGGTTTTGGGAAATCTGATGTTCCAGAGATTTTGGAAACGCTCAAAAAAGGTGGCTAGGATTCAAGTAGATGACAAACCAAAAAAGGTAAAAAGACTATAGAGTCACTTAGGGCCCAACAGGTCTAGTTTGAACTTTCAAGATCGGTACCATCTTCAGCTACCAGTGTCTCCATTACCATAAGGTCATTTAGAATCTGGGCCCACTGCAAAAGTAGTACTTATTCAGTGATGGCAGATGGCAACCTAGGCCACCAACAGGCAATGTCTCAGGATGCCTTCTTAATATGGGACATGGACCCAGGATAATTGACAGCAAGACAACCACAGATGAGACTTGGATATCAGGATACACAGAATTGCATGAAGTAAATACTTTCTGCCAAGACAATATCAATTGACACCTCCAACAAATGTGTAGGCATGAGCCCCTTTCCTCTGTGCACCTCCAACATGCATTGGGTATGGAAGGAAAAAAAAAAACAATGTAAATCTACTGGCATTTTATACCACACCATCTTATAGCTCTTTTCAAAGTATTAGGACAATAAAACATTTCCTCCTATTGTATGCAGAGATCAGGTTGTGAAGGCAATTCTGCCACAAGGAGGATCCACTGTGGAAGTCCCCCCTCTCAACATGCCATATAACTTGGAATCAGCATGGCATCTTGAGAAAAACTTCACCAAGAGGGTGCAGGTGAAATTTGAATGGGTGTCATTGCTATGAAAGAGGGTGAGGTGAAGATAAGGAGAGGACTGTGTTCTTAAGTGTCTCTTGTCTGGCTATATTCACATTTTTTTTTTTTATAAGAGAATTTACAGATTGCAGAAAGCACTAAATCCGATTTAACTTTTTTTTTTATGGGTCCTATTCACATGTTCAGTTTCCTAAAATTCTTTTGAAAAAAGGTACAGGAATTTACATGCAGAATGATGCATTCTTGGCTCCATAAACTTTAATGGAACCCCCTTAAAAATGCATGTACATGCGTTTTTGGTAGTTAAATTCCAGCTTCCCTGTAAACCAATATACCATTAAAAGGCAAGTTCACCTTTACATAAAAATCTGTAAGGTGAACTTACACAGGACCCCCTCCTCTAAGGCATGTTTACATAGGCAGACTGTCATTCCGCCTGTGTCCCAAACGATTGGAGAGTCCTGGTGTACATAGTGTCAGTCGGACACACCGATTTGCTCCCGCCAAGTAGCTTGAGAAGTAGTCAGGGTGAAGACAAAGTCAAAACAGGAGCAAGCATATGGATAAGGATTACTGACCTTCCTGATCTGCATACTGGTCTTCACACAAGTGACTAGACATTACTTAAGCTAGTGAAATGCAGGTTTTGAAATAACCACTGAGTGTTATTACACAGCAAATATAAAACCATTGATTCAACCATTTCCCAAAACAATTATATTCATGGCATGCTATAAATGACAACTGCCACAGCTGCTTGTTCAATGGAATGGTCTAGTCTTTAAGTGCTTGTAAACCAGTTGTAAAATATGAACAAAGCATCTCCCTCTATAGCATGTACCTTTCCACTCAGAGCAGTGTCCTGTCTGCTGCCTCATTCCTCTGCATAAGTCGCTTCAGACAGGTTTTCCTGACAGCTATAGAAAACAGGTAACGAGAGGACCTTCAGCACACCGCCTGCGATTGAGTATCGCAGCTCTGTACCCGTGTGAAGGTGATGTGTCCCTTTGCAACCAATCAGCTCAGAGTTCTCCTCACCATCCCTTTTTCTCTGACAGCTCATACAAGCTTTATAAAAGCTGCACTTTAACGGGAAGAGAATGCAGATCGACAGGTACAACTTACAAAAGAGGATTCATCTGTCAATTAAGGCCAGTCACTTCACTTGGGTATATGTAAAGTTTTACAACCACTTTAAGTGGCTGTTGTGGTAACAGATCACATGTTCATCACCATGGCAACTGCAAGTCAAATAGAAGTCAAGATGGCAGCTTCTTTGGCTGTTTGAATAGGAGGGTATAGTTCTGCTTTAACTGCAACACCTGCGGTGAGAGGTCACCAATGTTTTGTCAACTTATGCAAGGCATTCTTCCTGGTGCCTTTTTCATAATGCTAAATAAAAAGCGCAAACAGGAAAAGTAAGATTTGGGAATTCAGAGGCAGAGATATTGCTATATTTGTAAGATAATTTCAGTCAAAGATTAGGCCCCCCTTTCACACATGTGGACTGTTCAGGTCCACCTGTCAGTTTTTTCAGGCAGACCTGAACGGACGCTCCATGCACCTTTATGGAGCAATGGATGTTGGCGGCCACATGTCCACTGACATCTGCTAAATCCAGACGGATGGAAACCCTATTTTCCATCCGTCTGGTGGATCAGATGAAAAACAGACAGGTGATCAGTTTATCAGATCCCCTAGCAGAGATCTGACTGGTCCGTTTCTGCAGTGAGCAGGGAGGGACCCGTCTTCCGCCGGCTCAGCAGGGATCAACGGAGTGATCCCTGCTGAGAAAGCAGAGACCATGAAAAAATAGGATTTTTTACTCACCGTAAAATCCTTTTCTCTGAGTCCATGGACCGACACAGCTTCTCTATTGACAAAGTGGGTATTATCCGTTAATTAGGAGTGACTAGGCAGAAAAACTTGTAAAAAGTGTTGCATCACACCTTCTACAGCACCGCCCAGGGGGCGGACCCTCTGGGTATACCCTCTCAGTCTGCATCTTCGCAGATCAGTTCGTCAAAAAGCAGTACAAACTTAGGAGGGGTGGGTGCTGTGTCGGTCCATGGACTCAGAGAAAAGGATTTTACGGTGAGTAAAAAATCCTATTTACTCTTTCGTCCATGGACCGACACAGCTTCTCTATTGACAAAGTGGGACGTCCCAAAGCAGTGTCAGAGAAAAAACGAGGGGTGGTAACAGCATAAAAATAAACTTCACCCCAAACACAAAACAGCACTCCAACGGAGGAGTTGCAACTCTAAACAGCCGCTTGCAAAACCTTGCGGCCAAAAGAGGCATCCGAAGATGCACCTACATCAATTTTGTAGAATTTTGTGAAAGTGTGTGCGGACGACCAAGTCGCCGCTTTACATAATTGGGAAACAGACGCTTGATGTCGGAAAGCCCAAGAGGCACCTATTGCCCTGGTCGAATGCGCCGTGACAGGAAAGGGGGGCGCCTGACCCTTTAAGGCGTAAGCCTGGATTACTATCTGTCGGATCCACCTAGAGATGGTGGCCGATGAGACTGCTTGGCCCTTCTTGGGACCAGCCACCGAAACAAACAGTGAGTCTGACTTCCGGAACAGGGAAGTAGCAGATAGGTATACTCTCAAAAGCTCGGACAACGTCCAAGGAATGCAACGCCGACTCCTTAGGATTCGACGGCTGAGGACACAAGGATGGAAGTACAATGTCTTCGTTGAGATGAAAAGCCGAAACGACTTTCGGAAGAAAGGAAGGCTGCGGCCGCAGCACCACCTTATCCTTGTGGAAAATCAAATAGGGAGCCTTGCAGGACAAGGCTGCCAGCTCAGAGACTCGTCTAACTGACGTAACAGCCACCAAAAAGACCACTTTCTGAGAAAGTGCCAACAGGGGAATATCTCCAATATTCTCAAACGGTGCCTTCTGAAGCACCGAGAGGACCAGGTTCAAGTCCCACGGAGGTAACGGGGGACGGACCGGAGGGGCCACATGTCGGACCCCCTGCACAAATGTACTCACGAGAGAGTGAGTCGCCAGGGGTCGCTGAAAAAAGACAGCCAGGGCAGATATCTGTCCCTTAAATCGTACTTAGGGCAAGCCCTTGGTCCACCCCATGCTGTAAAAACAGCAGGAGTCTGGAAACCAAATAGGTACGCGGATGCCATTTCATTTCCTCACACCTGGAGATGTAGACCCTCCAAGTGCGGTGATAGACCTTCCTAGAGGACGGTTTTCGAGCACTTCTCATAGTAGAGATTACTGAGTCTGACAGGCCCCGGTCTCTCAGTACCTGGTTCTCAACAGCCATGCCGTTAAAGCCAATGACTGTAAAGCAGGATGGAATATGGGACCTTGCGATAGCAGGTCCTTCCGTAGTGGTAGGCGCCAGGGGACGTCTGCTACCAGACGTACTAGATCGTCGTACCAAGGACGCTGAGGCCAATCTGGAGCGATTAGGATCATTGGAATTCCCTCTGCCTCCACTCTGCAGAGCAGAAGAGGAAGAAGCCTTAAGGGAGGGAAGGCATAGATTAGCCGATACTGACCCCACGATGCTACCAACGCGTCCGTTGCGTCTGCCCATGGGTCTCTTGACCGGGCCACAAATCTCAATACCTTCCGATTGAGTCGGGAAGCCAGAAGATCTACGTCTGGTGTGCCCCATCTTTGGCAGAGGAGTTGGAACACCTCCGGGTGTAAGGACCATTCTCCCTGGTCCAGCATCTGGCGGCTCAGGTAGTCCGCCTGCCAGTTTTCCACACCCGGAATGTACACGGCTGACAGTGCCGGTACGCTCCTCTCTGCCCACTTCAGGATGCGAGCGATCTCCGATGCTGCAGCTGAGCTTCTTGTTCCTCCTAGATGATTGACATATGCCACTGCTGTGGCGTTGTCTGACTGGATCCTGACTGGACACCCTTGCAGTCTCTGAGACCATTTGAAGAGGCACAGCTTGATCGCCCGGATCTCCAGGACATTGATCGGCAGGAGGGCTTCCTCTGGGGTCCAGTGACCCTGCACCGACTGGACACCCCAGACTCCCCCCCAACCTGTAAGGCTGGCGTCCGTCGTGATCACTATCCAGTAAACCGGAAGAAATGACTTCCCGGCCATTACAGCCGGTGCTGTCAGCCACCATACCAGGGATCTCCTGACTAGGTGGCTCACTCGGATTTGATAATCCAGAGATGAAGGGCATCTGTTCCATCTGGACAGAACTTCCTTCTGTAACACTCGTGTGGTATTGAACATATGGGACCGCCTCGAAGGAGGCTACCATGAGGCCCAACACTTGCATGCAAAAACGGAGTGACGACCAATTCCTGGAAGTCAGCTGCCGTACTGCAGCCCGGAGGGTCTGCAACTTCTCCACAGGGAGGAATACCTTTGCCTCTGAGGAATCCAGAATCAACCCCGGGTACACTAGGCGTTGAGTGGGCACCAATACTGACTTTTGCGTGTTTAGTATCCAACCAGTCTCGAAGAGTCTGACAGGTAATTGACACGCTTACCTCTAATTCTGAGCTTGAAGGGGCCTTCAGCAGAAGGTCGTATAAGTAGCCTGTGATAGCGATACCCCGCTGTCTTAGAAGAGCCAGAATCGGAGCGAGCACCTTGGTGAACGTCCTGGGTGCTGAGGCAAGGCCCAACGGGAGGGCCACAAACTGGTAGTGGTCCTTCCCGATAGCAAAATCGCAGAAACCTCTGGTGTCTGGAGTATATGGGGACATGCAGGTATGCGTCCTTGATGTCCAAGGAGGCCAGAAAGTCCCCCGGATGGAGAGCCGTGACTACAGATCGAACCGACTCCATCCGAAAACTTTGTACCTTCACAAAGCAATTGAGGGCTCTGAGATCCAAGCTTGGACGAACCCCCTCCTTCTACGGCACAATGAACAGATTTGAGTAAAAACCCCGTTCCAGTTCTGGAACTGGAATAACTACCCCGCGTTCCAGTAGACCCTGGACCGCCCCATACAGGGCCTCCCGACGGGTCGGTAGTAGCTGGAGATTGGAGGTGTTGAATCTGTCCGGTGGACAAGAGAGAAACTCTATCTTGTAGCCTGAGGAGATTACTTCGCAAACCCACCTGTCAGAGATTAGTGCTGTCCACTGAGTCGCCAATTTGCGAAGACGTCTCCCCACCTGAGAGCTGGGTGGGGGTGGGTATGCGGGACCAGGGACGCTTTTGTCCTTGGGCAGGCGCTTTATCGGCCTGGGGTCTTTTCCCTGTCGCCCTAAGGGGGACGAAAAAACCACTTGTGTGCAGTAAAGGAGGGCCCTTGCCCTTGGCGTGGCCCCTTACCCTTGCTAATTTGGGGAAGCAAAGTGCTTTTACTTCCTGTGGCATCCTTGATGATGTCATCCAGAGAAGCCCCAAAAAGTCTGTCGTCCTTAAAAGGCAGATCCAACAGGGCTTTCTTGGAAGTCTGGTCCGCAGACCAGCCTTTTAGCCAGATCAGGCGGCGTATTGCTACTGCATAAACCAAAGTTTTAGACAGCAGGGGAATAGTATTCATGTCTGACTCGCAGACAAACCTAAGGCCCTGGACCAACAGGTCGGCCAATGTTATCTCATCAGGAGGAGCATCTCGCTCCTTAACCCCTGGAGTAGCAATCTTGCCCCTTCAGTAAGTGTGTGAGACACTAGGGCCCCCACCAATGCCGGGCGTACTGCCGAGCCTACCACTGAGTATAGGTAGCAAGCGAGTGCTTCAGCCTTCTTATCCACAGGGTCCTAGAAAACAGGAGCCCCTTCTACAGAAATTGTGGTGGCTCTATTAAGTCTGGACACCGGAGGGTCCACTATAGGGGGAGAGGTCCATTTCTTCAGAAAACTCTCCTCAAAAGGGGTACCGTACCGCAAACCTCTTTGGGGCTGTAAAGACCCTCAGTGGGTTCTCCCATTCCTTGTATAAGAGTTTATCAAAAGACACACAAGGGAACACCTTAGCAGTGCGGGCAGGTCTATGAAACCCAAGTGGACCGGAGTCTCTGCTGCTTCTGCAGTATTTTCCAATTTTAGCATATCCCGCACTGCAGTAATAAGGTCAGATACCAAAGCCGTCTCGCGTACTGACCTGGACTTTGAGTCATTCTCACTGTCCGGTCACGGTCTGCAGTCTCTGATGCGTCAGAATCTGGGCCCCGAGCCATAGCTGGGCCTGGTTCTGCACCAGAATTATCCCCAGAAGCTTGCAGGGGATGGGGCATTTACTACCCCCTGTATTCCCGTGTGCTGCTTCCACCCTGGCAGCAAACGCCTCTAGGATTGCAGTCATAGCGTTCATAGACACCTCAGGGGCACCAGCTGCTAAATCTGGTGTTTCAGGGGAGAAGACATCTGGCTCAGATGCCATGCTGACCACACGCTGACACTCACAGGGCTCCAGGCAAGATATCAATAGGCCACCCTCCTGTGCTGCAGAGAGGCCGGGTCACCCAGAGGACTCACCACCCTGGATAGGTACTGCTATGCTGCGCCTGTGATGCTGTCCCCCCTGCTGCTGTGTCAGTCTGCTTCTTTTATCAGCACTTCCTGTGTGAATTTTCGCGCCAGTGTAATGCACCCTAGAGGCCGGAGGCTCTCGAAAAATGGTTGCCAAAAACGTCTGTATGGAAGATAATGTGGGCTCTAAGAAAATGGCCGCCGACAGAAGATAGAGGTCAAGCAGCCATAGCCCACAAAAAGATGGCCGCCGAACGGCAATATCTGCATACAGGGTGGACAAACATGGCCGCCGATCAGCTGATAGGGGCCAGTGGGTGTGGCCGAACCACAAGAAGATGGCCGCCGGGCAGTCACAAGAGGCCAAACTTGGCATGGACCACCTCAAAATGGCCGCCGACAGCATGGAGGAGGAAGGACACAAACACAGGTAAGAAAAAAATGACCTTTTTAAATGTTAGTTACAGCCAGCCCCGCTCCAGTGGGACCCCCTAGGTGACCCCCAGCACCCAGCAACCTTTAGCTAGAAGCCCAGGGAGGAGGGAAAGGCAGGGAGAGAGGGAAGAAAGGGGCCACAACCACTTACTTGATCTCTCCAGGAATGTCCAGCTAAATCACCCAGCCGAGGCAGGGGAGTTTTACTTACCTATCCTGCATGTATTCTGCTGGAAGACATTCCAAACAGATCATCGTCCGCGCACGGAAGGTGACTGTTGGCCAGGCATGCTGTGATTGGACCCAGAAGGGACGATCATATGTATGCCCTGGAGCATGACGCTCACCGGACAGGCTGCTGCGACTCGGCCGCAAGGTCAGCCGAAGCTGAGCGGTCCGATGCAAGCCTTGGAGCGTAAGCTCACCGGCCAGGCTGCTGCGACTCGGCCGTAAGGTCAGCCGAAGCTGAGCGGTCCGATGCAGGCCCTGGAGCGTAAGCTCACCGGCCACCCGTGGAGCGACGGGCATGTCGTGGAAAACCCAGCGCGTAGCTAGGGTCGGCACACGCTCGATGGCCGAAACTGGGGAGACTACAAGGATCGAGGATCCAGCCTGTCACCCAGTCGGCAGTTGATCGAAGATCGCAGGAAACAACAAATGTAGCAAAAAAAATAAAAATATATATATATCTTTTTTCCCCGGACCAATGGGCCCGAAGGGAGCCATGTCCTACTCCTTGCTAGACAGAAAAAAACTGATCTGCGAAGATGCAGACTGAGAGGGTATACCCAGAGGGTCCGCCCCCTGGGCGGTACTGTAGAAGGTGTGATGCAACACTTTTTACAAGTTTTTCTGCCTAGTCACTCCTAATTAACGGATAATACCCACTTTGTCAATAGAGAAGCTGTGTCGGTCCATGGACGAAAGAGTAAACAGATCTGCATGTGTGAAAGGGGCCTTACTTTCCAAATATCATTGAATTTTTATTTACACCCAAGGCCCTTTATCTTCAAGTATTAACATTTTGAATTGAGCCCAATGTGCATAAATGATCAATATAATGGCTAAGAGAGGGTATTGTGAAAGTCCAAGGCCTCTTAAGCCCACAATTATTGCAATACCGTGCAATGAACACACTTACATGTGCCTGTCAATCTTCTTGGACTCACGGTAACGGCGGAGCAGGCGGCGAAGAATTCGCATTCTCCTCATCCAGGACAGCTTCTCAGGCATACGAGCATTAGCAGTACCCTTTCTCTTACCTGTAGAAAAGACAACCGTGCCAATTAAAAACTGTACAACACATATTATGACAATAACACATTTGATTAGGAAAGTGCTCGTTTTCAGTTCTATGCCACCTCAATGGGAAAAGTAAATTGTCCCAGAATGGTTTACATTTAAGATGCTTGAAAGTGAACCCGGCCCAGACAGGTAACAATGTTAATGTTAGCTCCAATAAGTTAAATTTACCATCTACTTGCAACTCCAGGCTCCAAGAATTTATCACTGCCATTTGCATCTGGATTACCAAATATTGAGATCCCATCACCATGACACCATTATTTAGCTTTGCATTGGCTGAGCAGCTGGGATGAACCAGGAACTTTTAACAATGGCATCTCATAAAAAGGGGACCAGCTTGTGAATTACCCAACCGGTGGCCTGATCCAGCCAGGTACAATGGTGGAAGCAGCAGGGGTGATTATGCAGGCAATGGGTGATCCTTGGAAGGAGAGGGTAGGGGTTTGGAAATAAAGGTGTACCGATGAAAGCTGGAGAAGGGGCCTGCAGACATGTGGTGGAGAGGAGCACTGGCACAGTAGTAAATGGGGTAGGAAGACAGGTGCAGCTGGAGCCAAGAATGGAGAGATGCAGGCAGTGGATGCAGAGATAAAGCAATCTGCAATGGGGGACATGCAGGCACTATAGGTGCTACAAATGGGGCTGCAGGTGTGGTAGTTGCTAAGAGAAGGAGAGTGTAGGCATAGCGGAATGTAGGGGCAGGCATAGTGGGTGCTGGTGAGAGGAGGGATGCTTGCAGGCAAGATGGGTACAGGGGGTGCATGATCAATGGAGGGCTGCAGAATCCATGTGAAAATGGTGGTCATAAGCAAATTGGGTAGCGAGAGCAGGAGGGTTGTAGGCACAGTGAGTCTAAAGCCTTGTAAACACGATCGGATTTTCTGTGGACAAAACAGTGGACTTTTGTCCGAAGGGCGCTGGCCACGAACTTGTCTTGCAAACAAATGGCAAAGAATTGTCAGCCAACAAACATGAAACTACGTGGTTTTTCAGCTCTTTAGCACCACTCTTTGGGCAACTTCTGCCAATGTTGTGTTATGGTGAGCATTGCTTCTGAGCATGTGTGTACTTTGGAGTTTTAAAAAGCTGTAAAATGAACCTAGTCAGAAGTAAAATGAAAACTGCTCAAAAAAGGAAATACAGATATGGAATCAACAATGTAAAATGTGGGAGTAGGACTTTCAAGACACCAAGCATTCAAATGAGAAAAATGTATTTTTATGAACACCATTAAAAAGACAAAACCGAATCAAAATATGCACACAACAGATCAATGTGCATTAAAAACCACCACACAACATCTTCAAAAAATGAAGCATGTCTATCTTGTGTGAACAAGCCCAAACACAAACTTGTGGACAACACGAAACTTCAGGGGAATCGATAAGGTGGTGGAATAATTACAGCTGTCAGGAGTGCATTTCCAAGAAGGGTATAAACATAAGGCACAAAGAATGACCAAACTTCTACCCAAGAAGAATCAGCACACAAGGAAACAATGTGGCCAAAGAGTCTAACCCAACAGAGCTGATAAGGGTACAGAAACAATGCAGACCCACAGCTCTATGGTAGCGATGGTACATTAATATTCGTTCAAAGCAGGTAAGAACGGCTAGTCCCCAGAACAGCTTGCTTATATCATCCAAAAGGAGCCAAGGCAGAATAAGCCTACAAAAAGGGATATTTTGTTTCCAAAAAGTCTCCACGCCAACCTGTACACCCAATTACCCTGATGTATAATTTTGGTGGTTTGAATGTCCCACTCCACATGTCATTTACATGGTTTATACTATTTAGGGATGTGGCACATTCAAGGCATTTTGGTCTGAAGGAGGCAAGGTTGTAATCGATATGAAATGGTTTATTTGGACTTCTTACACATATTTAAGGGTCTATGTATCAAATGTTCACTGTGCATAAGTGGTAAACCTCTGCACAGAATGAAAATAAGCCTTAATTCTAGTGTGATTAGTTCCCATATTGTCAGTGACATCTAGGGAAGATAACACCCCCCCCCCCCCCCCAATTGAGGTTATTTTCGCCACTGAAAATACTCCAGGTGGCATTCATCGCTATGGTTCTAATTAACTTACCAATGCCCATGTGTCTGCCCTTCCTACGTGCAAGTGTATTCTTGCGGCAGCGAGCACGAGAATGAACAGTTACTGGCTTGCGGATAATCAGACCATCCTTGACCAGCTTCCTGATTTGCTGACCTAGAGGAAAAAAAAAAAACGATTAAGAGTCTTACCTAGAATCTAAAAACTGCACAAAAGGGAAAGAGACCACTTACGGGAGTTAGCATTGGCAATCTCATTGGTTTCGTTTGGATCCAGCCATACTTTTTTCTTGCCGCAGCGCAGCACGCTGGAGGCAAGCCTCTTTTGAAGTCTGAGCATGCTAAAAAATAAAATGCAACTTTAAAAATATACCACTGAAAGCATTTGGTTATATCTGTTCACCCCCCTTCCAGTGTTGTCTCAAAAGACTATTTAGCCCTCCGTTATCATTAGGGATGTCCCGATACCGATACTAGTATCGGTATCGGCACCGATACCGAGCATTTGCCTGAGTACTTGTACTCGGGCAAATGCTCCCGATGCTTCACCCGATACTTGCCATCCCAATCAGTGTCCTCCTCCGTGCCGCCGTCCCAATAGGTGTCCCCCTCCGTGCTGCCATCTCAATCAGTGTCCTCCTCCGTGCCGCCGTCCCAATAGGTGTCCCCCTCCGTGCTGCCATCCCAATCAGTGTCCTCCTCCGTGCTGCCATCCCCCTCTGTTCTCCTCCTCCACCCCCTCGATCTGTCAGGATGGAGAGCGGAGGTAGGAGCCGGTAAATCTGGCTCCTTACTGTTCGGAATGTACAGAGTCAGTGATCACTGACTCTGTCCATTCACATAACTGAAACATCGTAAACTGTGTTTACAATGTTTTAGTTTATGAATGAAGAGAAGCCGCGGTCTTCTCTCCATTCATTTTCAGCGCAGCAGAGGCTGCTGAGAAAGGGACTGGGGAATCTGTCCCTAGTCCCTTTCTCTGTCTCAAAGGGGAGATGTCAGAGGTCTGTTAAGACCCCTGATATCTCACCAAAGCCCCCCAACAGGGCTGATAAAAAAATAAAAAATTTAATAAAAAAATAAATAATAAAGAAATGAATTGTAAAAAATAAATAAAATAAAATAGAAGAAAAAACACACTGACACTGTCCACCCCCCACCCCTTAAAAAAAGAAAACATTATAAAAAATCAATCAATAAATAAAAAAAATTGTAAAAAAAAAAAAAAATAAAAAAAAAATTTTTTTTTTTTTTTAAAAGATAAAAAAAAAAGTATCGGTATTCGGTATCGGCGAGTACTTGGAAAAAAGTATCGGTACTTGTACTCGGTCTTAAAAAAGTGGTATCGGGACAACCCTAGTTATCATAGACTGCAGTTCCATTAGCCACTATGCTGTGCTAAAGATGACAGGAGGAGTGGATGAGTAGTTTAGCAAAAGATAACTGGGCAGAGCTGACACCAACTCCACCACTGCTGTTTTGACAGTTCAATTGAAACTTTGAAAGCAAGGTAATTTTCTGTATGTGTTGCAGAAATGTACGGCATGAGTTGGGTTTTTTTTTCCTCCACATGCGCTTAAAAGCAACATCACATGTCTATGGGGGAGGTTGGGGGTGCAACATACCAAATATTGTCAAATAGCAAATGTCAAAGAAATATAAAGACTGATATTCTCATGTACTAAATTACCCAATTCCAGTAATCTAGTTACCATGCAACCTCAAGAGTCAGCAAAGTAAGGGGGTCCATCAGCCTGTTTCCTTGGTGATTGTTAATGTCCCAAAATAATGCTGGAAACGCATCTCCTCAGCACATATCTATGCATACTATGTAATACACAAGTGATAACAGAAGGCTACTCATAGGAAAGGGTTTCACCATTTTTATCTGGAAAGGGATTTTCTATAGAAAACAAGCTTTTGGCTCATGGATGTAGTTACTTTAAGAGCCATTTCACACTCGCAGCACTCGGGCTTCAGTCATTTTTGCATTGCATTTCAGCCGCTAGCAGGGGCTTTTAACCCCTGCTTGCGACCGAAAAAGGGTTAAAACAGTGGTTCTCAACTCCAGTCCTCAGGACCCACTAACAGGCCAGGTTTGCAAGATAACTGAAATGCATCACAGGTGATATAATTTGCTGCTCAGGGATTGCAGGATTTTAGTCTGCATCTCCCCAAGGTAATACTTAAAATCTGGCCTGTTAGTGGGTCCTGAGGACAGGAGTTGAGAACCACTGGGTTAAAAGCATGAGCAAAGTGGCGCTGCCCATTGAGTTCAATAAGCAGGGGCACTTTAGGAGCAGTGTATACACCACTCCAAAAGCGCCTCAAAGAAGCTGAGTCCTGCCAGCGCACCGCTCCAGTTTGAAAGCCCTCGGGCTTTCACGTTGAAGTGAGAAGCGCTCTGCAGCTATAGCGCATGTAAAGTGCCTCCATGTGAAAGGGGTCTAAATGGCCAAGCTTGACAGGTGGTGCCACCCATGGCATGCATAGTCGCCTGCAGGTGCATGTTTTGATGGGCGATTGGGGCATTAAACACACAGCTCAGCTGACTGGCTGTCCATCTGAAAGTGGCCTAACAGTCACAGTACACCTACCAAACAGGGACACAAACAGCAATAGAATGTTGACAGGGGTTCCAACTCCTCCCTACTGCACCCCCAAAATAGTTAATTTTAGCTTTAAAAAAAAACACTATGGATACATTTTTTTCCCCTGAAGATAAACATGCATGACCTGTGCGATTATCCTAAATATAAGAGAACTACAATTGTACTTTATTCCCCCCAATGTGTACGAGTACACGTGTAATAGTGTCCTAGAAATTCTCTCTCAACTGGTACCATTGCCCATAGCAACCAATTAGCTTCTGCCCCCCCCCCCCCACAGCTTAGAAAATGACATTAAAAGGCAGACTGGCTGCCTTATGCCACAGCCAGATGAGAAAGTCTGTCTCAAACTTTTCTTTAGCCTAGGTTCACACTAGCGGTGCACCAAAATTTCGGCTGCCGAAAATGATTGGCCGAAAAGTTTTTTCCATTCGGCCGAAAGAGAAAAACGGTTGATACCGAATAGGGGCGTGGTCCGCCCATTGCAGGTGTGTCACTCTGGCGTACCCAGTCCTCCACTCCCTCCTTGATCTCCGTGTGTCACAGAGCTGAATTGTCCGGGCCGTAGTAACAATGTTCCGCCTCCAGTGATAGATGGCACACTGACCCAATGCCGGGACATTGAATTAGTGTGACGTGATCACAGGCCCGGGCAATTCAAATCTGCTGACACACGGAGATCGCCGCTCATCTGGGCGCAAGCTGTATATGACGGGCACTGCCAAGGCTGCATTGATCTCCTGTACCATGTCTGCAGTCTCTGACCATCATGATCAAAGCGAATCACAAGTGATGTCTGTTTGCAAAAGTGTGAACCCAGGCTTACAGTGGACCTTTCCCACTTGCAATAAAATTCACATTAGCATTCACCTTTGAAGTAGGTGTAAACTTCCATGTATGTTTACCTATAGGTACTGTAAATGTCTCCTAAATTTTAGGAGATATTTACTTTAGATGCAGCCAGTGACGTCACCAGCGCATGCAATCTGAAGGAACGGAATACCTGTGCCGTTCCTTCAGTCTTGTGCCATAAACTGCACATGCGTGGGGATTGACGTCATTGTGGCTATGGCCACTCACAGCCTGAGTCTGCGAACCCGGAAGGAAGACCAGGTGAATATGGAAGCATCTTCAGCGGTGACAGCGAGCCGCTTGAAGGGCTTTGTCCTAAAGTAGGTTTCACATAACGTGCTAGTATGCAATGCATACTACTAGCCAGGGCTCGACAATCCCCGGGCGCCTGGTCGCCATTGCGACTAGAATTAGCGACCTGTCGCCTGGGGCAGCACAGCTGGGGTATCCTTTGTCTCCGTGAAACCCCCCCTCCATATCGCAATTGCATCAGGCCGGCCGGTCATTGAGGCCGCGGCTTTGAGGCCTTCTGCAGGCCTATGCTTCTCTGTAGGCCTATGCTTCCTTCTGTGGCGTGGCGTTATCTTTTGGTGGCCGTTGGTATGACATACAACCAGCAATGCTAATGGAGCTTCCCCTTTGTTTCCACTGCCTCATCTCCTTCCCTCTAATTACAACCCCCAAACATTATATATTTTTTTTTCTAACACCCTAGAGAATAAAATGGAGGTCATTGCAATACTTTGTCGCACCGTATTTGCGCACTTTTTTGGGAAAAAACACTTTTAAATTAAAAAATAAACAGTAAAGTTAGCCCAATTTTTTTTATATTGTGAAAGATAATGTTACGCTGAGTAAATTGATACCCAACATGTCACGATTAAAAATTGCATCCGCTCGTGGAAATGCGACAAACTTATACCCTTTAAATCTCCATAGGCGACGTTTAAAAAATTCCACAGGTTGCATGTTTTGAGTTACAGAGGAGGTCTAGGGCTAGAATTATTGCTCTCGATCTACCAATCGCGGCGATACCTCACATGTGTGGTTTGAACACAGCTTTCATATGCAGGCGCTACTCACGTATGCATTCGCTTCTGCGTGCAAGCTCAGCGGTACGGTGCGCGTTCCTGGCTCCTAGATTCCAAGCAAATTTGTCAAGCCCTGCTACTAGCACATTATGACAATGCCTTGCAGGTTTTTTTTTTTTTTTTTAAGTCAGCAGTTTACTACCGCTTTAAGCACAACTAGGGCTCGGTTCACACTAGTGTGAATTGTCATGCAACTTTGTGTCCAAGTCACAGTTAATACATTTAAGCTAGTGCCATTGAAATCAATGTGACTTAAAAGTCACACCGACTTTGAAAAGGTTCCTGCACTACTTGATGCGACTTGAGTGCAAGAGTGTAAAGTCACACTAGTGTGAACTGAGCCTTAAATGATTTAGCATGTCTAACTGAACCCTGGATGCAGAGAATATTTCTCTAAATACAGCTAAAAACGGACATAAAAATGCTATACAGATTGTAGCAGAGCGGGCAAATGACAGAGCCCACTCTGCTCCAAGCATGGCCAAGAGTAAACTGACCTCTGCTGTCCGTTTAGGCCCCATGCACACGAGACGCAGGTGCAAACTCTGCTGAACACACGTTTTTAAACTTTGAAACCGGCGTTTATAAACGCGCGTTTTGCCGCGTTTGCGTTTATAAGCGTTTCATCATAGACCCTCCCTAAGCTCAAAAAAGAGTAAATTTTAACCATTTCAGCCAGTTTGTGAGACCAGAGTGAGTAGCAGCAGCTGAGAGAGCAGCAGTGTACTTGTATTTAGCGTATCACTTGCCACATCATCTGCCACAAGTTGTGGATTGTCCACTTGTCACGTCACCTGGCCACAAGTTGTGGATTGTCCACTTGCCACGTCACCTGGCCACATCACGTGCCACGTCACCTGCCACAAGTTGTGGATTGTCCACTTGCCACGTTACCTGGCCACGTCACCTGGCCACATTACCTGCCACGTCAGCTGGCCACGTCACCTGCCACAAGTTGTGGATTGTCCACTTGCCACGTCACCTGCCACGTCACCTGGCCACGTCACCTGCCACAAGTTGTGCATTGTCCACTTGCCACGTCACCTGGCCACGTCACCTGCCACAAGTTGTGGATTGTCCACTTGCCATGTCACCTGGCCACAGCACGTGCCACGTCACCTGCCACAAGTTGTGAATTGTCCACTTGCCACGTCACCTAGCCATGTTACCTGCCCACATTACCTGCCACGTCATCTAGCCACGTCACCTGCCACAAGTTGTGGATTGTCCACTTGCCACATCACCTGCCACGTCACCTGGCCACGTTACCTGCCACGTCACCTGGTCACGTCACCTGCCACAAGCTGTGGATTGTCCACTTGCCACGTCACCTGGCCACATCACCTGACACAAGTTGTTGATTGTCCACAATGCAATGCAAGCAATTACAGTTTTCTTTTATATTTTTTAATAGTTTTTCATCATTTGCCATCATTTTTGAGATTTCTAATGTTAAAAAATAGGTCACCTTTAAAAACGCTTATAAACGCAAACGCGGCAAAACGCCGGTACCGCGTTTAGCGTCTGAAACGTGGAAAACTTTTGCGTCTGAACCCATTTTTTTGCTTCTGGAAAAACGAGGTTAAACGCAACTGCTTGTAAACGCCAAAAAACGAGAGTGTGTGCATGGACACATAGGATAACATTGAATGGGTTCAGGAGCAGTTGAAAAAAGCGTCCAACTGCCTCTGAACGCGCGTTCAACAGCAAATAACAGCGTCTCGTGTGCATGGGGCCTTACACCCAACTGCTGATTGAAGACGAGGGATTCCCGTCAGTTTGTTTTTAGCAGATTGGATATAGATGGGTGTAAACGAGCACAAGTCCAAAGGGGCGAATAAACCGTCCAACCAGGCACGGCAAAAGAAAAAAAAAAAACTAACAGGCAGACCTGATTGGAATGGTCGTGTGAAAGGGGCCTTCGTTTTTGTAAGTATGAGGGGAATTTATTAAAACTGGTACAGAGGTGCATGGCAACCAGATTCTATCTTCGTCTTCTTCAATTAAAGCGGAACTCAGGGAAAAATGTTCTCCCCATGCAGTGGGGCTGTGCCCACATGGCACAGGTTAACTACTCATTTTTATTTCAGGGAGAGGACAGCAGCGATACTTACCTTATCTGCCAATCCTTCCCACACAAGACCCGTGAACTGTTCCTGATATCAGCACACTCCATAGACAGGAACAGTCCACCACTGGGAGCGCAGTTTTCCGGAGGATCAGCAAATTAGGCCAGTAAAAATGTTGTGCTCATCCCTAGAAATTGACCCATGCAGTGCGGGCACAGCCCAACTACGGGGGGGGGGGGGGGGGGGGGGGATTGCCCGGAGTTGGACTTTAAAGCAGAACTTTACCTAAAAAGTGATGGTGCACTTTGTCATTCTCACACCACCCCCTTCTCTTCCACAGGCCCTAGGAGGCCCAGTCACAAAGGGCAGCACAACTCTTGCATGCAAAGTGGGGAGCTGGCTGTGAAGCTGCAAGGAGTAACAGGCAGCTCTCCACAGTAAACATGCTGGGGGCCCAAAGACTGACAGTGCTGGATCCCTGGACAGGTAAGTGTTCTTAAAGTCAGCAGCTACAGTATTTGAAGGAGCCTTTTTTTTTTTTAAGTATTCAAAGCAGCCAAACTTGAGTATTCAATACTTTGAAGTTTAGAGGAGGGGGTCTCATATCCCCGATCCCGCCATGAAGAGTACATGTCACTGCCCATTACTGTCACAAGGGATTTTTACATTCCTTGTGACAGCAATAAAAGTGATTAGAATTATTATTTTTTTTTAAAAAGGGACAAAAAAAAGAAATATATATTTAAGTCACCCTGTCCCTCCGTGCTCACGCGCAGAAGCCAACGCATACAGAAGTCGCGCCCGCAAATGTAAACGTGTTCAAACCACACGTGAGGTATCACCACGATTGTTAGAATTTTTTAAAGTGTCACCAATGGAGACGCCATTCCACGAGTGTGTGCAATTTTAAAGCATAACATGTTGGGCATCTATTTACTCTACGTAACATCTTTCACATTATACAAAAAAAAAAATTGGGCCAACTTTACCATTTTGTTTTTTTTTAAGTCTTTAACTGCTTGCCGCCCGGACACTGTCAAATGACAGGGGGACAGTGTGGTTCTCGCTCTGGGAGGATCGGTCCTAGCAACATGGCACGACCCCGATCTCTGTAGAGAGACAGTCACGCAGCTCTTTACATGTAATTGGACACAGCCGATCACATGGGTAAACACAAGTGCCGTGATAGGTTCACACTGAGTGTGTGGTGAGAGCCGATCAGTGGCATATCCTCACAGGGGACACAGACATGTAATCAGGGTACTGATCATCAGTGCCACCAATCACTGCCCATTAGTGATGTCAGGCACTGCTGCCTTTCAGTGTTCATCAATGCCTGCTCATCAGTGCCACCCATCAATGTCACCTATATCTGTGCCCATAAGTGTGGCATATTAGTGCCTTATCAGTGCCCATTAGCGCTGCCTCATCAGCACCCACCTATCAGTGTGCCGCCTAATCAGTGGAGATTTTTAACAAAACAGCAGTGATCACATGTCACTAAAAGAAAGCCCTATTTGTTTGGGGAGAAATTATAAAAATGTCATTTGGGTACAGTGTTGCTTAACTGCGCAAGTCTCATTCAAAACGCAACAGCGCTGAAAGCTGAAAATTGTCCTGGGCAGGAAGTGGGTGAAAGTGCCTGGTATTGACAGGGTTAAAGTGTATTTATTCCCAAAAAATTGCATTCAAAAGACCGCTGCCCAAAAACAGTGTGACAAAATATTGCAACAACCACCATTTTATTCTCTAGGGTCTCTGCTAAATCTATGTTCTAAGCAACTAGCAAAAATTGTTAACTTGTACAGCAACAAATGTCAGGAAAAAAAGCCTTGGTCTTGGAGGAGTTAAAGTGACAGTCTGAACTCTCCTGTGGTGGCCGTTCCATGACATGAATGGATTTCAAACCACAAGAACACTCCTGATCCATTCTGGATGCGTTTCTGCATGCACTTTTGATGCATTTAGGGTGTTTTCCCCACTATACTAGGGCCCAGTGCATTGTGATGTGTTTTACACAGTGTTCCAATACAGTCCAGAAAAAAGATGCAGCATGTTCTACTTTTTTCTCTGGAACTGACTGCACAGGTGTGAACTATGCCATTGGAAAGCATATAACCTACTTTCAGGCTCTGTTTCCACTGCTGTGAGATGTGCGACTTGACACACGTGAAGTCGCATGACAAGTCAAAATCCATGTTTTCAATGGTTCCCGTTCTAATTGGTGCAACTCCAAAAAAGGTGTTTGCACTACTTTGTTCCGTCTTGTTCTCACCAGTCGCATGACATCGCATCAAGTATCACATTGTAAATCGCACAACTTTGGGGCAGCAATAGTGGAATCAGAGCCTGATTGAGTTTTTGATGCAGAACAAGAACGTACTGGACTGCATGTGGTGTGAACTGACCCGCAATCAGCATCATCGGAGATCTTCCCATAGAGAGGGTACAATGATAAGGAGAGGAGTGTGGGTTTTATTACGGACAGTACGATCCATAGAGACAAGGCGGTATGGAGTGCAGGGAGTGAAGACTACAGGTAAGAGTGTTAGTAGTGATTACACGGGGCCTGGTGCGGTGAGCCCCGGTCTAGTAGTGATTCTAGGCCCCGGACTGACACACGTCACAGGCCTGCACCACACACAGCGCTCTATTCCCAGCCCCGAACCACGGCTCCTCACACCCCACCTCTCCCCTCACCTTCCCCGTGTGTCCCCATCCATTCCCCGCCACTCTCCAGCCCTCCCTCACCCATATTCCCCCCAGTCCTCCCCGGCTCTCACCTCATGGCTGCTGCTCTGCTCCAGCTCAGAAAGGAAAGGAAGTAGTCGTGACGCTACCATTATCATTAAGGGGTGGGTCCACCGCCGGGAGGGGAGGTCACAACTACCACACAGCTCCGCCGAATCCTCTACATTTACCAAAACCACCACAACACACTATATTCCACAATAAGACCGCCGCATAAAAAAGCTGAGCTGGAAAAAAGGCAAGAAAAGGCGTGATATCCATAAACGGACACCCCCGTCTAGACAAAATGGTTTGGCCGAGTATGAGGGAAGCCGACACGGAGAGGGGGGAGGAGCAAAGAGAAGCCTAAAATGGCGACCGGGCTGAGGGAAGTGTGAGTGGGCGGGGCTGTATGGAGTGGGCGGGAGTACGGGGTGAAGTGCCGTAGAAGAAGAATCGTTCGCCGTCATGTATAAATATAGGGGGTCATGTGACTTCTCTGAGGGGGAATATATATATATATATATATATATATATATATATATATATATATATATATATATATATATATATATATATATATATATATATATATATATATATATATATATATCGCTTTCATGTACCCGGCCAGAATGATCCACCACCACAGAATGTTCTCCAGAAATACACCCCTGTGTGTACATGAGCCTCACAAGGCCTGGAATCACCCACCAATCATCATTGTGTCATATAGCAATTAGTACTTTCCTAGGTATACATAGAATTCATAATCTATACTGTGACCAAGTGTTCTCATCTCATACTAGCACAGTGCTAGCACATCATCGCCCTCCCTCAGGTTGTCTGATTCACAATAGTTGGGGGAATTCACTGAACCTTTTATGACATGTACATCTAGGGTTGCCACCTTTTCTTTAAGTCAAACCCGAACACTTTAGCGGCGCATGGCAATTTTTTTTATAGTATAAACTATACATATATTTTGCTATTAAATAACATTTCTTATCATATGAAGTTAATAACAAGAGTTCCCCTTTACATCGGAGTCCACAGAGTTCCCCTTTTACATCTGAACTTGCAGAGTTCTCTTACACTGTAAGGTGGGACTCTACAGACTCTGATGTAGGGGAGAACTCTGTGGCCTCTAACATAAGGGATGCTCTGGGAACCTTGAATTAAGGAGGAACACTGAGAACTCTGATGTATGGAGAAGATTCTGATGTAAGGGAGAACACTGTGGCCTCTGGTGTAAAGGGGAACACTGATGCAAGGGGTACTCTGAGAACCCTGATTTGCCTTAGTGTACTCACTCAGAGGCAGGAGAGAGAAGGGGGGAGACTTCAGTCACAGACAGGGGTGGATGGTGAGCTCACTCACCCCTTGGCAGTCAGCTCCTCTTATCCAGATATATCTGAGGCTGCTGGACTTTAAATTTCCGGCCCCAACTTTCCTTTTCTGAAGCACAGCGCCAGGGATTGGAGTGTGGGCAAACACAGAGGGGTAGGGGTGTTTTGGGAGGGGGGGGGGTTAGTGCTGGCTTTGGGCAGTGGGAAAGAGTGTAACACACTCTCAGCTTAGACAACTGCAGCCAGCAACCTGCTAGGAAGCCATAGTTCAGTCAAAGTAATGTGTCCGGGTTTCAGGCAGTCTGAAACCCGGACGCCTGATTCCAAACCCGAACTGTCCGGGTGAATCCTGGACAGGTGGCAACCCTATGTACATCCTCTATATAAACTACAGTAAAACCTTGGTTTGAGAGTAACTTGGTTTGAGAGCGTTTTGCAAGACAAGCAATTTTTTTTAAATAAATTGTGACTTGATATACAAGCGATGTCTTGATATACAAGTAGCGTCATGTCACAACTGAGTATAAAAGAGAAGAGAGGCGCCTCTAAGTGTAGCAATATGGTTACATGTAATGAAGGTACAACATTTAGTAACTCACATGGTTGATTAACCACTTCAATACCAGGCACTCCTTCCTGCCCAGGCCAATTTTCAGCTTTCAGCGCTGTCGCAATTTGAATGACAATTGCGCGGTCATCCTATACTGTACTCATATAATGTTTTTATCATTTTGTTCCCACAAATAGAGCTTTCTTTTGGTGGTATTTAATCACCTCTGCGATTTTTATTTTTTGCGCAACCAATACAAAATAAGTACGTTTTCTTCTTCAATGACGGGCACCGATATGGCTGCACTGATAAGGCGGCACCGATGAGGTGGCACTGATGATGTGGCACTGATAGGTGGCACTGATGGGCAGTCATAGGCGGCACTGATGGGTACTTATGGGTGGCACTGATGGTCACTGATAGGTGGGCACGGATGAGCACTGATAGGTGGCACTGATGGGTGGCACTGATGGTGGTATTGCTGGGCATCACTTTTTATTTTTTGCGCAACAAATAAAAAAAGACCAAAAATGTTGAAAAATAAAAAAATACATTTTTCTTTGTTTCTGTTCATTTTTTTTGTAAATAAGTACGTTTTCTTCTTCAATGACGGGCACTGATATGGCTGCACTGATGGGCACTGATAAGGCGGCACCGATGAGGTGGCACTGATGGGCACTGATGATGGGCACTGATAGGCAGCACTGATGGACACTCATAGGCGGCACTGATGGGCACTCATAGGCGGTGTTGATGGGCACTCATAGGCGGCACTGATGGGTACTTATGGGTTGCACAGATGGGCACTGATGGTCACTGATAGGTGGACACTGATGGGTGGCATTGCTGGGCATCACTGATTTCATTTGTTCCATAATGGTGCCAGTCAGTGCCCATTTGTGGGCACTGATTGGCACATATTGGGCATGCATTGGCATATGTGGATGGCCATGGGGGACGTACCTGGCCATCCACATGTTAGGGGCTTCCCTGGTGGTCCTGGAGGCTTCCCTGGTGGTCCAGTGCGGGCATCCGCGTGGGGAGCTGTGCTGATAAACAATCAGCACAGACCTCCCCCCGTCAGGAGAGCCGCCGATCGTCTCTCCTCTACTCGCGTGAGGAAAAGCCGATCAGCTAATGACGTCGATGGTGGTGTGGAGGACGGTCTATGTGGACAGCTTTACCCCGGATGCCTGCATACTTAGATGTGCCTCTTTTAATCAACAACCATGTGAGTTGCTAAATGTTGTACCTTCATTAAATGTAACCATATTGCTACACTTAGAGGCGCCCCTCTTCTCTTTTATACTCTGAAGCTCCTGATGGATTTTGCTTCTAATCCCCTTGTGGAGGCTTCCATTTGTGGATGGACATTTTATGGTCACACAAACTATCACATTGCTATAATCTTTTTATTTGGACTAGAAACCGAAGGATTTATGAATAAATGGTCGTGGAACGAATCATTTGAGTTTCCATTATTTCTTATGGGGAAAACTGAGTGCCCGGGGTGGTTATGTCGTCCTGACTGGGGCGTCCACACTGCACGCCACGCCTGCGTGATGCTGGGCGGGGCCCGCTGGTTTTACCAGGAGCATTTAAACAATTTTCTTCATTGGCAGCTGCCCCCTCTGTGGTTACACACCATGTGCATTCAGCACACCACATTTTTGGATCTCACTCCATGTTATTATGACTAGGTAATTATCTTATCACCCCATCTTTTTTTCTATGAAGGTTTTGGACTTTGTCTGGTCTATTGCTGCTTCACATATAACTTAGCATTATACATTAGGTTTGGGTCCTTCTTTTTGTTTATAGCTCATACTTGTTGTACTCCCTTTTTGGCATGCATTTTATTTTTATTGATTTACAGATCAGAGCCAATTCCCCTCTTTGGCACCACACATTGTGCTCCTTGTTTCTCTATCAGACCCTGTTCCACAGCTTACGGACCGGGCATTCTCCATGGTCTCTGGCAGTGCATGCTCCATGCTCAGCAGAACTTGTGAGTTTCGAAGGGATGGACAACATTATCCTCCCTTCATCTAGTATTATTTTCCATTTTTGGTTTCTGACCGGTCTACTTTGATACATTGGTATCTCTTTTTAGATTCATCATGCATCCGCCCCTGAAGATTGGACAGATTCCATGAAACGCGTCAGGCTTATACTGATTCACAACGCCTTTTTCATATGGTCTTTGGATTAGGCTATTACTTCAACAATATTGTTTTTTTTTTTGTAATTTCTACCAAGGAGGATATTTTATTTGTGTTCATATATAACAGTTATGGTTTTCAACATGCTATTTATTCATGTACATGATTTGTAACATGATGTATCTCTGTTATGCAATTACTGTTTGTGACGTACCTACTCAATCATGGCAAACATAATCAATTAATAAATAATACACGTTTTTACATTCAACCCATTTTGATTAGCCACTATTTATACCTCATTTAAAGTCCTGAACCTTTCTCTTGTACCTGACATAGGGATGGAGATGCATGTTATCATGCGTTTCATTCAAAGTCCCAAACCCTCTCTTTGAGGCCTTCTACTGAGTGACGTGGGTGTTCTACTCAGTGACCTGGCTGTTCTACAGAGTGTCCTGGCTGTTCTACAGAGTGTCCTGGCTGTTCTACAGAGTGTCCTGGCTGTTCTACAGAGTGTCCTGGCTGTTCTACAGAGTGTCCTGGCTGTTCTACAGAGTGTCCTGGCTGTTCTACAGAGTGTCCTGGCTGTTCTACAGAGTGTCCTGGCTGTTCTACAGAGTGTCCTGGGTGTTCTACAGAGTGTCCTGGGTGTTCTACAGAGTGTCCTGGGTGTTCTACAGAGTGTCCTGGGTGTTCTACAGAGTGACCTGGGTGTTCTACTGAGTGACCTGAATGTTTTACTGAGTAATCTGAGTGTTCTACTGAGTGACCTGGGTGTTCTACTGAGTGACCTGCGCATTCTACTGAGTGACCTGGGTGTTCTACTGAGTGTCCTGGGTGTTCTACTGAGTGTTCTACTGAGTGTCCAGGTCTTCTACTGAGTGTTCTACTGAGTGCCCCCAGTCCTTCTACTAAGTGCCCAGAACTCCTACTGAGTGCCCCCAGTCCTTCTACTGAGTGACCAGGGTGTTCTACTCAGTGCTCAGGTCCTGGGTGTTCTACTCAATGTCCTGGGTGTTCTACTCAGTGTCCTGGGTGTTCTACAGAGTGTCCTGGGTGTTCTACAGAGTGTCCTGGGTGTTCTACAGAGTGTCCTGGGTGTTCTACAGAGTGTCCTGGGTGTTCTACAGAGTGTCCTGGGTGTTCTACAGAGTGTCCTGGGTGTTCTACAGAGTGTCCTGGGTGTTCTACAGAGTGTCCTGGGTGTTCTACAGAGTGTCCTGGGTGTTCTACAGAGTGACCTGAGTGTTCTACTGAGTGCCCTGGGTGTTCTATTGAGTGGCCTAGGTCTTCTACTGAGTGCCCGGGGTGTTCTACAGAGTGCCCGGGGTGTTCTACAGAGTGCCCGGGGTGTTCTACAGAGTGCCCGGGGTGTTCTACAGAGTGCCCGGGGTGTTCTACAGAGTGCCCTGTCCTTCTACTGAGTGACCAGGGTGTTCTACTGAGTGACCTGGGTGTTCTACTGAGTGACCAGGGTGTTCTACTGAGTGACCTGGGTGTTCTACTGAGTGACCTGGGTGTTCTACTGAGTGACCTGGGTGTTCTACTGAGTGACCTGGGTGTTCTACTGAGTGACCTGGGTGTTCTACTGAGTGACCAGGGTATTCTACTGAGTGACCTGAGTGTTCTACTGAGTGCCCTGGGTGTTCTACAGAGTGCCCTGGGTGTTCTACAGAGTGCCCTGGGTGTTCTACAGAGTGCCCTGGGTGTTCTACAGAGTGCCCTGGGTGTTCTACAGAGTGCCCGGGGTGTTCTACAGAGTGCCCGGGGTGTTCTACAGAGTGCCCGGGGTGTTCTACAGAGTGCCCTGTCCTTCTACTGAGTGACCAGGGTGTTCTACTGAGTGACCAGGGTGTTCTACTGAGTGACCTGGGTGTTCTACTGAGTGACCTGGGTGTTCTACTGAGTGACCTGGGTGTTCTACTGAGTGACCTGGGTGTTCTACTGAGTGACCTGGGTATTCTACTGAGTGACCAGGGTATTCTACTGAGTGACCTGAGTGTTCTACTGAGTGCCCTGGGTGTTCTATTGACTGGCCTAGGTCTTCTACTGAGTGTCCTGGGTGTTCTACTGAGTGTCCTGGGTGTTCTACTCAGTGTCCTGGGTGTTCTACAGAGTGTCCTGGGTGTTCTACAGAGTGCCCTGGGTGTTCTACAGAGTGCCCTGGGTGTTCTACAGAGTGCCCTGGGTGTTCTACAGAGTGCCCTGGGTGTTCTACAGAGTGCCCTGGGTGTTCTACAGAGTGACCAGGGTGTTCTACAGAGTGACCAGGGTGTTCTACTGAGTGACCAGGGTGTTCTACTGAGTGACCAGGGTGTTCTACTGAGTGACCAGGGTGTTCTACTGAGTGACCAGGGTGTTCTACTGAGTGACCAGGGTGTTCTACTGAGTGACCAGGGTGTTCTACTGAGTGACCAGGGTGTTCTACTGAGTGACCAGGGTGTTCTACTGAGTGCCCGGGGTGTTCTACAGAGTGCCCGGGGTGTTCTACAGAGTGCCCTGTCCTTCTACTGAGTGACCAGGGTGTTCTACTGAGTGCCCTGGGTGTTCTACAGAGTGCCCGGGGTGTTCTACAGAGTGCCCGGGGTGTTCTACAGAGTGCCCGGGGTGTTCTACAGAGTGCCCGGGGTGTTCTACAGAGTGCCCGGGGTGTTCTACAGAGTGCCCTGTCCTTCTACTGAGTGACCAGGGTGTTCTACTGAGTGACCAGGGTGTTCTACTGAGTGACCTGAGTGTTCTACTGAGTGACCTGGGTGTTCTACTGAGTGACCTGGGTGTTCTACTGAGTGACCTGGGTGTTCTACTGAGTGACCAGGGTATTCTACTGAGTGACCTGAGTGTTCTACTGAGTGCCCTGGGTGTTCTATTGAGTGGCCTAGGTCTTCTACTGAGTGTCCTGGGTGTTCTACTGAGTGTCCTGGTTGTTCTACTCAGTGTCCTGGGTGTTCTACAGAGTGCCCTGGGTGTTCTACAGAGTGCCCTGGGTGTTCTACAGAGTGCCCTGGGTGTTCTACAGAGTGCCCTGGGTGTTCTACAGAGTGCCCTGGGTGTTCTACAGAGTGCCCTGGGTGTTCTACTGAGTGACCAGGGTGTTCTACTGAGTGACCAGGGTGTTCTACTGAGTGACCAGGGTGTTCTACTGAGTGACCAGGGTGTTCTACTGAGTGACCTGGGTGTTCTACTGAGTGACCTGGGTCTTTTACTGAGTGCCCTGGGTGTTCTACTGAGTGCCCTGGGTGTTCTACTGAGTGCCCTGGGTGTTCTACTGAGTGCCCGGGGTGTTCTACAGAGTGCCTGGGTTGTTCTACAGAGTGCCCGGGTTGTTCTACAGAGTGCCCGGGGTGTTCTACAGAGTACCCGGGATGTTCTACAGAGTGCCTGGGGTGTTCTACAGAGTGCCCTGTCCTTCTATTGAGTGTCCTGGGTGTTCTACAGAGTGTCCTGGGTGTTCTACAGAGTGTCCTGGGTGTTCTACAGAGTGTCCTGGGTGTTCTACAGAGTGTCCTGGGTGTTCTACAGAGTGTCCTGGGTGTTCTACAGAGTGTCCTGGGTGTTCTACAGAGTGTCCTGGGTGTTCTACTGAGTGACCTGAGTGTTCTACTGAGTCGGGAGGAGCGGCGTGCTGACGTCACCGACATACCAACGAGTCCCGGAAGGAACGGGCAGTCTTAGCCGGCCGGCTAAATATACTACACGCCATAATAACTTGCGTTTCATGTAAGTGCATTACTTTTTTACAATAAATTGTTTTATCGGTTTCACGCTATGGTGGCTTTCTTTCCATTTGCATATTTACTTTGCGATATGTGGAGAGGAGTGGCGTGAAATTCGGGAGTTAAACTGATACTATCTAGAGACCCTGGCTGGGGAATAGCCATCTGCTTGTATCGATCTCTGTGGAGATCACCATTTCTGGTAAGCGGCAGTGTGAACTGATGGTGGTGGAATCTACATCTATCCAGTGTTTGGCACTTTTCATTGGGTGTTGTGTGTTTGAAGTCACCAATTAGCCTAACGAGAAGATCCATATCTACACTTCGTTGCAGTTTTGGCTATCTGGACTGTACTATTCACACAGTTACTATTCAACATCAATTCTTTCACTACACAAGACTTTTGCTGAATGTGATGTGGGTGTCTGATTGACAGTTGGGACTTTCTTCAGTTCTATTTGTCACATTGACAAATAAGATCCAGTCCAATTATATTAATTTATTTAATCATCATTATTTTTTCATTCAATATATATCTTTCACTTATGTTTTAAGGTGGTGCTCATATACCATTTTTCACTATTTGCGCAGCTTTATTATCTTTATTATATTTTTTTGTGTGTGTCTCACATAGAAGTTGCAGCAACAATTTATGGAGAGATAGATTCACTAATTCAGTGTTTTATGTCTCACCCAATGGACAGCGCAGTATAATTTACACAGTTTTTGTTCTACTGAGTGCCCTGGGTGTTCTATTGAGTGGCCTAGGTCTTCTACTGAGTGCCCTGGGTGTTCTACAGAGTGCCCGGGGTGTTCTACAGAGTGCCCTGGGTGTTCTACAGAGTGCCCGGGGTGTTCTACAGAGTGCCCGGGTTGTTCTACAGAGTGCCCGGGTTGTTCTACAGAGTGTCCGGGGTGTCTACAGAGTGTCCGGGATGTTCTACAGAGTGCCTGGGGTGTTCTACAGAGTGCCCTGTCCTTCTACTGAGTGACCAGGGTGTTCTACTGAGTGACCAGGGTGTTCTACTGAGTGACCAGGGTGTTCTACTGAGTGACCAGGGTGTTCTACTGAGTGACCTGGGTGTTCTACTGAGTGACCTGGGTGACCTGGGTGTTCTACTGAGTGACCAGGGTGTTCTACTGAGTGACCAGGGTGTTCTACTGAGTGACCTGAGTGTTTTACTGAGTGCCCTGGGTGTTCTATTGAGTGGCCTAGGTCTTCTACTGAGTGTCCTGGGTGTTCTACTGAGTGCCCTGGTTGTGCTACTGAGTGATCTGAGTGTTCTACTGAGTGACCTGAGTGTTCTATTGAGTGGCCTATGTCTTCTACTGAGTGCCCTGGGTGTTCTACTGAGTGACCTGAGTGTTCTACTGAGTGCCCTGGGTGTTCTACTGAGTGACCTGAGTGTTCTACTGAGTGACCTGAGTGTTCTACTGAGTGACCTGAGTGTTCTACTGAGTGACCTGAGTGTTCTACTGAGTGACCTGAGTGTTCTACTGAGTGACCTGAGTGTTCTACTGAGTGACCTGAATGTTCTACTGAGTGATCTGAGTGTTCTACTGAGTGACCTGAGTGTTCTACTGAGTGACCTGAGCATTCTACTGAGTGACCTGGGTGTTCTACTGAGTGTCCTGAGCATTCTACTGAGTGACCTGGGTGTTCTACTGAGTGTCCTGAGCATTCTACTGAGTGACCTGAGTGTCTACTGAGTGACCTGGGTGTTCTACTGAGTGTCCTGTGTGTTCTACTGAGTGTCCTGAGTGTTCTATTGAGTGCCCAGATCTTCTACTGAGTGCCCCCAGTCCTTCTACTGAGGGACCAGTGTGTTCTCCTCAGTGCTCAGGTCCTGGGTGTTCTACAGAGTGCCCTGTCCTTCTACTGAGTGACCAGGGTGTTCTACTAAGTGACCTGGGTGTTCCATTGAGTGGTCTAGGGCTTCTATTGAGTGACCTGAGTGTTCTACTGAGTGACCTAAGTGTTCTACTGAGTGACCTGAGTGTTCTACAGAGTGACCTGAGTGTTCTACTGAGTGACCTGAGTGTTCTACAGAGTGACCTGAGTGTTCTACTGAGTGACCTGAGTGTTCTACTGAGTGACCTGAGTGTTCTACTGAGTGCCCTGGGTGTTCTACTGAGTGCCCTGGGTGTTCTACTGAGTGACCTGGGTGTTCTACTGAGTGACCTGGGTGTTCTACTGAGTGACCTGAGTGTTCTACTGAGTGACCTGAGTGTTCTACTGAGTGACCTGGGTGTTCTACTGAGTGACCTGGGTGTTCTACTGAGTGACCTGAGCGTTCTACTGAGTGACCTGAGCGTTCTACTGAGTGACCTGAGCGTTCTACTGAGTGACCTGAGCGTTCTACTGAGTGACCTGAGCATTCTACTGAGTGACCTGAGCGTTCTACTGTGTGACCTGAGCGTTCTACTGTGTGACCTGAGCGTTCTACTGAGTGACCTGAGCGTTCTACTGAGTGACCTGAGCGTTCTACTGAGTGACCTGAGCGTTTTACTGAGTGACCTGAGCGTTCTACTGAGTGACCTGAGCGTTCTACTGAGTGACCTGGGCGTTCTACTGAGTGTCCTGGGTGTTCTACTGAGTGACCTGAGCGTTCTACTGAGTGACCTGAGCGTTCTACTGAGTGACCTGAGCGTTCTACTGAGTGACCTGAGCGTTCTACTGAGTGACCTGAGCGTTCTACTGAGTGACCTGAGCGTTCTACTGAGTGACCTGGGTGTTCTACTGAGTGTCCAGGTCTTCTACTGAGTGTTCTACTGAGTGCACAGGTGTTCTACTGAGTGCCTCCAGTCCTTCTACTGAGTGACCAGGGTGTTCTACTCAGTGCTCAGGTCTTCTACTGAGTGCCCTGGGTGTTCTACTGAGTGCCCCCAGTCCTTCTACTGAGTGGCCTGGGTGTTCTTTTGAGTGGCCTGGGTGTTCTTTTGAGTGGCCTGGGTGTTCTTTGGAGTGGCCTGGGTGTTCTTTTGAGTGGCCTGGGTGTTCTACTGAGTGCCCAGGTCTTCTACTGAGTTCCCCCAGTCCTTCTGCGTGCCCAGGTCTTCTGCTCAGTGCCCAGGTCTTCTGCTCAGTGCCCAGGTCTTCTGCTCAGTGCCCAGGTCTTCTGCTGAGTGTCCTGGGTGTTCTACTACATGCCCTGGGTGTTTTACTGAGTGCCTAGGTCTTCTGAGTGCCCTGGGTGTTTTACTGAGTGCCCATGTCTTCTACTAAGTGACTTGGGTGTTCTACTGAGTGAGAAGAACTTCTAAACTTCTAAATTTTTCTCTTTAACCACTTCAATACCATGCACTTATACAGCTTCCTGCCCAAGCCAATTTCCTGTCGCAATTTGAATGACAATTGCGCGGTCATGCAACACTGTACCCAAACAATTTTTTTATCATTTTGTTCCCACAAATAGAGCTTTCTTTTGGTGGTATTTGATCGCCTCTGCGATTTTTATTTTTTACATAACAAATAAAAAAGAGTGAAAATTTTGAAAAAAAACCTAAGTTTTTCTTTGTTTCTGTTTATTTTTTTTTGTAAATAAGTACCTTTTCTACTTCAATGACGGGCACTGATAAGGCGGCACTAACGGGCACTGATAAGGCGACACTGATGGGCACCAATGAGGTGGCACCGATGAGGTGGCACTGATGATGGGCACTGATAGGCGGCACTGATGGGCGCTGATATGTGGCACTGGTATGCGGCACTGATGGGCACTCATAGGCGGCACTGATGGGCACTCATAGGCGGCACTGATGGGCACTCATAGGCGGCACTGATAGGTGGCACAGACGGGCACTGATAGGCGGGCACTTATGGGCACAGATGGGCACGGATGGGCACTGATAGGTGGCACTAATGGACACTGGTAGGTGGCACTGATGACTGGTGGCTGGCATTGCTGGGCATCATGCATTTCTTTTGTGTGCCATGATGGTGCCAATCAGTGCCCATTTGTGGGCATTGATTGGCATATATTTTTTTATCTCTTTGTGCATGTGGATGGCCATGGGGGACTTACCTGGCCATCCACATGCTTGGGGTTCCCTGGTGGTCCTGGGGGCTTCCCTGGTGGTCCAGTGTGGGTATACAATCAGCGCGAACCCCTCCTGTCAGGAGAGCCACCGATCGGCTCTCCTCTACTCGCGTCTGTCAGACGCGAGTGAGGAAGAGCCGATCAACGGCTCTTCCTGTTTACATTGTGATCAGCCGTGATTGGACACGGCTGATCACGTGGTAAAAAGCCTCCGCCGGAGGCTTTTTACCGAGATCAGTGTAGCGGTGGGTCAGACTGACCCACCGCTCCACCGATCGCCGCGATGCGCGCCCCCCCGGGCGTGCGGCGGCTGTTATCCCGCAGGACGTCATATGACGTCCAGTGTGGATAACACAACCACTTCCCGGACGTCAATCTGCTATTGACGGGGCGGGAAGTGGTTAATGGTAAGGAATTTTACAAATGTAATAACTGTTTAATGTTGTGTGTGTGTGTGGGGGGGGGGGTAGTACTAATAGGGGAATTTTTGCTGATCCCGGAGTTCTGCTTTAAATATCACCAAAAGAAAGCTCTATTTGTGTGAAAAAAAATTATAATAATTTTGTTTGGGTACAGTGTAGCATGACCGTGCAATTGTCATTCAAAGTGTGATAGCACTGAAAGCTGAAAAATGGCCTGGGCAGGAAGGGAGAAAAAGTGCCCAGTAGGCAAGTGGTTAATAAAGAAGTATTTTTGCTCTACACTAGGACATGAGCCTCCCTAGTCTGTTTATAGCTTAGATTGTGCACAGTCCTTGTTTGGGCAATTCAAGGGTCTGCAAAGACCCTAATATAGTGAAGGCTGCAACAGTGGTTTGGAGCCTTTGTGGCTGGTCACAAAATGTGATTTTTGTGATTGTGATTAAACAGTGGGTAAACATCCAACATCTCGCAGAAAATGATGATCCTAATTGTTGTTTAAAATCTTTATAATGCTATTCGGAACCATTTCATTTTATTGCGGCTTGTGACCGGTTACCAAATCGCTTAAGTGAACCGCGCTCTTCAAAAGGTTGAGCACCCCTGGTGTAGAAGGCAAGAGTACTTGAGGGCCAATTCACACTATGTGCGGTGACAGACATTTTACCGTATGGTGAAACGTCTGTCACCACAGGGACATACAGGAAACAACTGTTTTCTACGTGTCCCATTCACACAGCAACGCAGTGCTGCAGCACGTCTTCATTTTATCTCAGCACACTGGCCCGAATCGCACTGCAATATCAGGTGGTGCAGCGTACTGCCTGACATTTCATTGAATGAATTCTATGTTTTGTACACTTCAAAAAAAAAAGAAGCAGTGAGATGCGTTGAATCGGGCACCACACTGCCCCCTAGCGCAGCCGGCAATGCAGAGCAGTCGGAGTGGTGAATAGCTCCTGTCACTTTACGTTGCAGTGTGAATTGGACCTAAGACACAGCACAGGCTGCTAGCATTCAAGAAAAAATCCCCTCCCCCTAGCAAAACTCTTCCCCCATACTGTGGCCAGGGCTACTACTCCCCACAGGTACTGTATGTGTAGTGCACTGCAGCTTTTCTTTCTTCTCCTGTTCATTGCAATTACAGTGGTTGTTCAATAGGACCCTCATTCCTGCTTAATCCTCAGACTTGCAGTGGCAGCACACCGCAAGTAAGTAGAAGCATCACCTCTTTCTCAGTTTGGAAATCAACTGTATACAGTATACATACTGGGGCATACAGTATACATACAGTCCCACAAATTATGTAAGAAATACACACATATACTATATATATGTAGCGCCCTACCCCAATGGTGGGGACGCTATTCTAAAATTTAAGGTTGTCTGAGCCAATAGTTGGGCTCATACTGTCAATTCGCATAAATTGCCTCTGTTCTAGTTGTGGTTTGCCCGATGGTAGTTTCCCTTATTGCCTGTAGGTGGCGTTACCACCTTAGGCACCTGTTGGAACACGGGCAAACCATGGTGCACTGAGTGACCCTTCTCGGCAACGGTGCAGTGGGAGTGGTCAACCCGCTGTGCCTGCTGGGAGGGAATACTTAAGGGGCAGACGCCATTGTTCGGGGTCGTTCTCCTCGTGGCCCTCCTGGCGCGAGGTATGTGTGTGTGATTCTGGTCTCGGGGCCACAATGGCCCGAGGCTGCATCGCTTCCGAGTAGGCCCAGCTATGCTGGCTGGGGCCTACATTTCAAGAGAGGGGATCCCAAGCTGTCCGTCCACAAGGGGAGGAAGCTGCCTTGATGAAGGAAACCAGGGGAGGACCTGCCCTGGAGGAGACTGGCAAAACGCTGATGTCTCGGGTGAGGCCTGGTGACCTTGTTGAGGAGCGATACAATCTACTAAAAGCCCTGCAGTTCGCCGGACCGGCTTAACCACTTCAACACCGGGCTTTTTTTACCACCTCAATACCGGGCCTATTCTGGCACTTCTCTCCTACATGTACAAATCATCATTCTTTTGCTAGAAAATTACTCAGAACCCCCAAACATTATATATGTTTTTTTAGCAGACACCCTAGGGAATAAAATGACAGTCATTGCAACTTTTTTTCTTGCACGGTATTTGCGCAATAGTTTTTCAAACGCCTTTTTCTTGGAGAAAAAATGGTTTCATGAATTAAAAAATAACAAAACAGTAAAGTTAGCCCAATTTTTTTGTAAAATATGAAAGCTTATGTTACGCCAAGTAAATAGATACCTAACATGTCACACTTTAAAATTGCGCACACTCATGGAATGGCGCCAAACTTCGGTACTTAAAAATCTCCATAGGCGACGCTTTAATTTTTTTTACAGGTTACCAGGTTAGAGTTACAGAGGAGGTCTAGTGCTAGAATTGTTGCACGCGCTCTAACGCACGCCGCGATACCTCACATATGTGGTTTGAACAGCGTTTACATATGTGGGCGGGACTTCCGTGTGCGTTCGCTTCTGATCGCGAGCTACCAGGGACAGGGGCGTTTTTTTTATTTATTTTTTTATTTTACTTAATTTTTTGTATTTTTACACTTTTTTTACATTTTTTTTTATCACTTTTATTCCTATTACAAGAAATGTAAACATCCCTTGTAATAGGAATGGTGTGTGACAGGTCCTCTTTATGGAGAGATGCGGGGTCAATAAGACCCCACATCTCTCCTCCAGGCTGGAAAGCATGAGGGCATGATTTTTTTTTCACCAATCTCATGTTTACTAGCTGCAATGGCGGCTTTATTTACATCTGAGAACCCGGGCGTGACGTCATCACATCGCGCCCGGGTCTCCGACGGTCATAGAGATGACTGGTGACCATCTGGTCACCAGTCATCTCTATGGTTCACCTCCGGCGCCGGACGATTCATTCTCCGGGCCCCCGATGGCAGGGAGAGCCCGGAGAAGCACCGGATGGCGGCGGGAGGGGGGGATGTCCCCTCCCGCCGCCTATAAGAACGATCAAGCGGCGGAACCGCCGCTATGATCGTTCTTATGGCGCACAGAATCGCCGGAAGAACAGAAGGATATCTGAATGATGCCTCATTCAGATATCCCCCCACAAAGCCCAGGACATCATATGACGTCCACCCAGGATGGGAGATCCCATCTGTGGACGTCATTTGACATGGGCGGGTAGGGAAGTGGTTAAAGGCTCTCTTACTGTACGGCTGGAGGTTTGGGACTTTAAAATTCTGTGGCAAACCATCAGCTCCTACGGGGGTAGTGCTACATATATATATATATATATATATATATATATATATATATATATATACACATATATATATATATATATATATATACACATATATATATATACACACACACATACATATACACACTAATTTGTCAAAAGTATTGGGACATCTTTACACACATATGAATTTTATTGGCATCCCAGTGTAGCGATACCCCCAGCTAAGAGGGCCGCTGGTTTGATTTGTTTCGGGCCCTGTAACATAGGGTGACCAGACATCCCCGGTTTGGTCCGGGGACAGTGTCCTCAATCCGGGGACTGTCCCCGGACCAAGTCTGTCCCCGGTTTTGTCCCCGGATTGGATTTGAACAGGGGCTGGGGCAATTTCAAAAACAGTCAGCGCAGAATGAAAAAGAAAATCTGAATTACACACCCCCGCTCCGCCGCTCCTTAGGGGGGGTGTATTTTTTTCCATTATCTGTGCCCCTTTCTGATGATCATGTGCTGGTCAGAGTGGAGGGAATATTTCTTCAGTTTCAGGTGCATCCAAATTGTAAAGTTTAGATAACATTGCGTGCACGCTGAAAGTTATGCGGCGTACACACGATCGTTTTTCATGCCGTTAAAATTGCCATTTTTTAAAATGGCCATTAAAACCGATCGTGTGAATGCAACAGAGCATTTTTAACGGCGTGAGAAACGGGCATTAAAAATTTCAAACATGCTCTATTTTTCACGTCGTTTTTCATGTCGTTTTTTTTAACGACGTGAAAAACGATAGTGTGTATGCTTTTACCAGGGGAAAAAAACACGCATGCTCAGAATCAAGTATGAGACGGGAGCGCTCGTTCTGGTAAAACTAGCGTTCGTAATGGAGATAGCACATTCGTCACGCTGTAACGGACTGAAAAGCACGAGGCTGAAAAGCGCGAATCGCCGCTCAACAAAGTTTACTAACATGAAGGGTGGCGCCATTCGAATGGAACTTCCCCTTTATAGTGCCGTTGTACGTGTTGTACGTCACTGCGCTTTGCTCGAGCGTTTTTTTTAATGATCGTGTGGATGCAAGACAGGCTTGAGAGGAAACATGAAAAAAAACATCGAGAAAAACGTCGGTTAAAAAAATGGCATGAAAAACGATCGTGTGTACGCCGCATAAGACTCCGACACGTCCGTGCAGATCCGTTACTTCCTTATCTAATATTTTATTACAGAAAGTACTAAACATTTTACACATAGCATAATACGTCACTATTATGTTAATGTAAAACTAGAAAGCACATCTGATTGGCTGAAATACAAGAAGAGTACAAAATCGTGATGGTCAAGCTTGGTTGTCCCTCTGATCTGTCTTCATTACCGCATTCCTAAAGATGTGTGGGAGAAGGGGGTATCCACCATTTTCTGTCTTCTCCAGTCTTTTCGGTGGGAGGGGGTGTTATTAGAGGCTGATTTGAGTAAGGAAGGATTACAGCAGTGGTGTACATGAAAAAGCAATATAGACTTTATAGTACAGTAAAGATGCATAGAGAATAGACATTTTGTAATTTATTATTATGCTAATTACATTCCTTCACAGCATGTTCTTCTTCCTTGGCTTAAGTCCCAGCCAGCCGCCTGCCTGCTTATCTCCTTGCCTTCCCTGGTGGAGTGATCTTCCTCCGCTCCCCACCCAGTAGTAGCCGGGGCCCAGAGAGTAAGACTTGACAGGCTGTGAGGCATGCGGCGGCTGCGATCGACAGTCGCTGATTGCCGCCATTACTAGTAAAAAAATAAAAATTTGTCCCCAGATTTCATTTTAAAAATCTGGTCACCTTACTGTAACACTCACTGTCAATCCCCGGCAATTGGCTCTACCCTTCCCTGGCACAGTCAGTAGGGGATGATGGGACTGTGTAACCTGTGATTCTTGGCAGCACAATCCCACAATAAAAGCACACAACAGAATGGTGAAACTATCACTAACCGTTTCTCCTGCACAGTAAATGACACCAACAACTGATATACTTAACCCTGGTACTTTACTGAAAATAATGGTTAAGCAGGCAAACAATGTACATAGACATGTGCAGAGCCCTGCAATGAAAGAGTGTTTTAGCACACAGACAGATATACAATTTTATAACAAGACGCTAATGGACCCCGCTGCAGCTCTTCTCCCTCGTGGGCAAGATGGCGCCCAGAAATGTCACTACTACTACTAAGTCAAGCCTGACTGTACTATGTGAAAGTTCTGCAGAGAAAGATCTTCGCTAGCAAACCGTGGTGCACTTCGGGAACAATTTGTAATCCACAAGAATAAAGGAAAGTGATAACTTGGTGACCCAGAACAAATCTACTAGTGTTATTCAATGCACTGTCCCTCCGGTGTGCAACTGCAAACACTAAAGTTAGTTCCGAACAACAGTTACTGGTCTAGAGATCCTATATTATCCTCACGAGCAAGTGCTCTCTCACCCAACCGGAACAGTCCGTGTCCGTATCTTCCGTTGCTGTGTCTTGGTACACAGATTCCACGACACCCGGGTCTTCGGTCCTCCTGACAGCAACAGAACAGCAGCAGGATGCGACGTCCCTCAGGCTCCTCGGTGGGTAAGGAAGGCTCTTTGGAATAATACAGGCCTAGGCTTCAGGCCCTGTATTATCAGCAGACTCAGCACGGAGATCCACTTGCTGGCCGGGCGGTGTCCAAAGAGAAAGTTCTCAGGCTCGCCCTCTGGTTAAATACCCCGCCCCAGCAGTCCTTGCGTGGGTAAATGCACCCTGGGTATGGTAGTCTCTGGGCCTTAAAGAAAACACCCGCTACACCAGTCTTAGTCCGTAGGGTTCAATATTGTATAGCGCCCTGCTCCTATTGAGTAGGCGCTATATGTAAATTTAGGTTTATCTGAGCTGTAGTTTAGCTCAGAGTGATTATGTTAAATTGCTGGTTTCTGTTCCAGTTCAGCTGTGTTGTGTGTTTTCCACTTGGCCGTCGGTGTCGCTATCACCACCGGTCAGTGTTGGAAATACAACGGGCTGGATGCATTGAGTACCTCTTTACCCAGAAACAGCCCAGTGGAAGTGGTTCCCCCGCTGTGCATTCTGGGAGAGGGTACTTAAGGGACAGACACCGTTTTACAGGTCTCTCTGACCTGATGGCCCTCCTGGCCTAAGGTATGTCGTAGCAGTTCTTCTGCCTCGGGGCCTGCTGGCCCAAGGCATCGTTACTGAAAGTAGGCCCAGGAGTTTCTGGGGTCTGCTGGTCCAGGGGTGGTCCTGTGTGGTCTTGCCTGCGTGGAGAAGCCGAGCAATTGGAGAAACCAGGGGAGGACTTTTCTCAGAGAGGACCGAGCAAAAAGGCTGGTATCTCAGGAAGAGCCTGGAGACTCAATTGGAGGATGCATCCCGACCAATCTACCTCACAGTATTGCCGGATGGCTGAAAGAAACTAGTACTGTGTAATTGTTCTTTGACTTTGCAAAACTTCTTGGTTGTGCAATCCTGTGGCATAGGATTTTACAACGACTCTAGTATATTCATCAAGTCTGTGGCAGAGACTATTACGAGCACCGCAACAGCTGCTAGGTCAGTGAGAGAGGCCTATCCGGTGTTTGCTAGATCCAGTTGTGGAAGCTGTTTGTCCTCTGGATCAAAGAAGTACCCGTTTATGAAACAAAAAAAAAAGAGGTACCCGTGATCCACAAAACAAGGTACCTGAATCTCCCCTAACCCTCCATCCCTCTATCTGAATTTGTTGATAAAAGCATTTGGAAAAAGAGACTAAAGCCCCATACACACGATCAGTTTAACTGATGAAAACCGTCCGATGGATTGTTTTCATCAGACAAACTGATCGTGTATGGGACCCATCGGTCTTTTTTCCATCGGTTTTAAAAAATAGAACATGTTTTGAAAAAAAACCCACGCATGCTCAGAATCAAGTCAACGCATGCTCAGAAGCATTGAACTTCCTTTTTCTCGGCTCATCTGAAAGTTTTACGTCACCGCGTTTGGGACGGTCGGTTTTTTGACTGATGGTGTGTAGGCAAAACTGATGGAAGTCAGCTTCATCGGATTTCCGATGGACAAAACCATCGGATTAGAATCCATAGGATATCCGATCGTGTGTACAGGGCTTAAGTGTTTGGTGCGGACATCTGTGAACAACTCTCCAATGGGACCCCTATGGCGGATATGGTGAACAGTGAGGTAACAGCAGACCCAAAATTAAACCATCAGCTCCTACGGGGGTAGTGCTATAATTGAGTTGGACCACCTTTTGCAGCTATAACAGCTTCAACTCTTCGGGGAAGGCTGTCCACAAGGTTTAGGAGTGTGTCTATGGGAATGTTTGACCATTCTTCCTGAAGCGCATACCAGTGTAAGCCAAAAACAGTGTTCCTGATCACCACCAGACCAGTGTAAGCCAGCAACAGTGTTCCTGATTGCTAACCACACCAGTCGCAGAGTCACCAGACCAGTGTAAGCTGGCAACAGTGTTCATGGTCGCCCTTACATCGGACCAGTGTAAACCAGCAACAGTGTTCCTTATCGTTCCCTCACCTGTGCCAAGATCACCATAGCCAGTGCAGCCAGCAACAGTGTTCCTGGCATAGGCGTGTGCCTGGGAATGCCCTAATCACCCTATATGGCGCAGATTCACCCTGTTTAGACCCCCGATATTTCACCCAAGTCCCCTAACGGGGCTCCTAAAAATATTGTAAAAAAAACAAAAAAAAAACTGTAAAAAATAATAATTGAAAAAAAAAAAAAAAAACTACAGACACTGTCCACTGCCCTACTGACACCAATCTCTGCCTTACTGACACTGTTCACTGCTCTACAGACACTGTTAGTATATATACACATGCACACACACATGTGTTTGAGCTTTGGGGTGCACATCCTAATGCAATAGGCTGTGCACACCTATGGTTCCTGGGCACAGTCCAACTAGTCCCTGTGTCGACAGACCAGTATAGGCCAGCAACAGTGATCCTGATTGTTGCCACCCCAGTGCCAATATCACCACAGACAGCACAGCCAGCAACAGTGTTCCTGGTCACAGTCACACCAGTCCCAGTGCCGACAGACCAGTGTAAGCCAGCAACCACCAATAGTGATCCTGATTGCTGCCACACCAGTGCCAATATCACCACAGCGAGTGCAGCCTGCAACAGTGTAAACCAGCAACTTTTTTCCTGATCACAGCCACACTAGTACCAGTGTCACAGGACCAGTGTTAGGTCAACAACAATGTTTCTGGTCACTAGCCACACCAGTCCTTGTGAGACATTTAATGCCCATTTCAAATTCTTAATCCATGTCTTCAATGCCTTAAACATGATAGACATGGAGGGGGTGTGGCCTAGCAATGGCGGAGTGTGGACGCTGATCCCGAAGCTCTGCACAGAACCACGCTTCTCAGTTCATCTCTCATGTCAGGAGACTGCCGCAGACCGCTGGGGAGTCTAGGAACCTTGACATTGCACACTATTACCTCCGCCAGCCCTCAGCATTTCCCAAGATGGTGCCGCCAGGCACCAACCCTGCCAGCTCTGCCTACTCAAAGAGGACTCTGCAACGACAAGCACCCACTCAAGGGGATGCCACCATGGCTGAATTTGCCAATCCTATCACGAATGATCCCACAGGTGGACGTCCTGAACAGGTCTGCTGTGCCGCAGGGTTCTGATGGCCGCACTGAAGATGCTATTCAGGAGAACATGGCAGATTTCCCCACCAAACAGGATCTACAAGCCATGGCTACATCTATAGTGAGTGCGCTCTCTAAAGAGCTCCAGGACATCCGCAAACAATTGGACACTGTTGAGGAGAGGGTGACAGATCTAGAGGAAGCCCCCACCTCCACAGACACTCTCCTCACTGCCCTAGAGGCTGACCAGCAGTCACTCCACTGCCACTTTATTGATGTTCAGCTGCAGCTAGACGATAGCGAAAAACCACAACCGGCGGAACAATCTACGCCTAAGGGGGATTCCTGAGGCCACCATGGGCACGAATCTGCGCACTACAGTGATGGCACTTCTTAATCAGCTACTGGAGAAATCACCTACAGCTGAGCTGGATCGTGTCCACCAGGTGCAAGGCCCTCGTGCACCCTCATCATCCCAAGAGGCTCCTGGCTCCGTTGCTCCCCCACGTGATGTTCTCTGTTGGGTACATTTTTTCACTATAAAGGAGGAGATTCTACGCCAAACCTGGGCCAAAGGTCCCATTGACTTTGACAGGGCCCTTGTTCGAGGTTACTCAGATGTATCCAGACAAACCCGGGCCCTGCGGGGGATGCTCCTTCCTTTGCTTGAGGTTATTCGAGAGGCAGACACGACCTATCGCTGGGGCTATTCTTTCCATCTTATCGTGCGGAAACAGGGGACTGAGTTTTACATCCATTCACCTGACCATCTGCCTGCTTTATTTTGCTTCCTAGATAAACCTGTTGTCGCAGTACCCAACTGGTTTGACTTTCTGCTATGCCCAGAGGCCTTCAACTGATCCTTACCAAGACCACAGTGGCCCCATCGCAAGCGCTCTCGAGCTTCCAGGCAGGAGTCATGTTGATCCACACCAGCTAGATTAACTCAACTGTCACAATGGTACTGATGTGAGCCCACAGGCGAGCAGGTGACACGGGATCCCCCAGGGCGTGGAATCTAAGGGCCAGCCGGTATTCTGCCAGGGACCCCCTCACGAGGGTTTGGGCTTAACTGCGTGCTGACCCCAGGTCATGACCCCCAGGTTCACCCTGCTCACGAGGAGAGTACCAGAAGACACTGTCAGACCCGGATGGATGAAGCAAAGGAAAGCCGTATAGCAAGCCAAGGTCAGGGCGGGCTGCAGACAATGTAATCAGGAGAAATAGCCGATTCGGTACATAAGAGATCAGTTCACGAGAAGTCAGGTAAGCAGGTTACAGGAAGGGTGCTCAGAAACAAGTGTTGCTCAAGCAACCAGAAACTGGTCTGAGTGGAATTTAAATAGCGAGGCACATGGGGGGCTGGACAGGAAGTAGCAGGAAGGAAGGATATATTAAGCAACAGGTGAAGCCCGCGACACCCATAGCTGCAGAGTGCAGCCAGAGCTGAACACAAGCTTGTGGAACAACAGGTGCCAGCCGACCTACAGCAGTAAAGGTAAGTAAAGGTAAGACACAGATCAGCTCCGCAGCTGATCTGTGACAGTACCCCCCCCCCCCCCCCCGCTTACAAGGTCCCCCTACACGTCTGGGGGCTGGTTTGGAGGGAAATTTCCGATGAAATCTGGTCACCAAGCGTGGGGCTGAGACATCTGCAGCAGGAACCCAAGACCTCTCCTCCGGACCGTAGCCCGTAATCATCCAATCAATCAGATAGAGTAGCTTCCCTCGGGAGTATTTGGAGTCCAATATTTCTTTAATCTCATACTGATCCGTGTTATCAGCCACAGGAGCAGGGCGAGAAGAAGGGCGAGAGAATCAATTGAGGACCAGTGGCCTGAGCAGGGAGACATGGAAGGCATTGGGGATCCTGAGATGAGAGGGCAGATGGAGCTTGAAAGCAACTGGATTGATCTGACAGAGAATGGGAAAGGGACCAATGAAGCGAGGGGAAAATTTCATTGAGGGCACCCAGAGTCGGATGTGCTTGGTAGAGAGCCAGACTCTATCGCCAGGTAGGAACTAGGGATGGGCCCGGTGCTCGATTCGAACCCATGTTCGAATCGAGCATCGGGCGTTCGCTCGCTCGTCGAGCCCAGAACTATTTGGGCCGTTCGCATCACATTCGTGTGATGCGAGCGGCCCCGCAATGCATTGCGGCCGGCGCGGCCGGCGCAGTGCATTGCTGGCTGATGATTGGCCAAGCATGCACTGTGACCCCGCATGCTTGGCCAATCACAGCGCCCGAAACTCGGAGAGCAATAATTGGCTACAGGCAGGACGCCTGTAGCCAATTACAGCTCAGGGGCTTTAGTACACGCCCCACCATTTAAAAGGCCGCCACGCCATCGGCCCCGGTCACATGAGTTCCGGCTTTAGGAGAGATTAGTCTGCTGATTCTGTCTTTGCTTGATACTGAAAGATTTGCTCTTCTTTGCTAAACCATTGGCTATTTCTTTGCTAAACCATTGCTACCTAAGTCATTGATCGTTCATTGCTGCTGATTGCACAGTTAGTGTGTTATTAGCTGCTGCTGGGGATTAGTCTGGTGCGTGCTTACTGTTAGTACAGTATTGCAGTAGTACCAACCGCAGTGCTGTTAGCACAGCATTGCACCCCAACAGCACCCATAGGACTTCTAGTGTGTTAGTGGCAGCAAACAGAGCTCCTACATTTTCTTCTCAGCAGCACCCATAGGACTTCTAGTGTGTTAGTGGCATCACACAGAGCTCCTATATTTTCTTCTCAGCAGCACCCATAGGACTTCTAGTGTGTTAGTGGCAGCAAACAGAGCTCCTATATTTTCTTCTCAGCAGCACCCATAGGACTTCTAGTGTGTTAGTGGCAGCAAACAGAGCTCCTATATTTTCTTCTCAGCAGCACCCATAGGACTTCTAGTGTGTTAGTGGCAGCAAACAGAGCTCCTATATTTTCTTCTCAGCAGCACCCATAGGACTTCTAGTGTGTTAGTGGCATCACACAGAGCTCCTATATTTTCTTCTCAGCAGCACCCATAGGACTTCTAGTGTGTTAGTGGCATCACACAGAGCTCCTATATTTTCTTCTCAGCAGCACCCATAGGACTTCTAGTGTGTTAGTGGCATCACACAGAGCTCCTATATTTTCTTCTCAGCAGCACCCATAGGACTTCTAGTGTGTTAGTGGCAGCAAACAGAGCTCCTATATTTTCTGCTCAGCAGCACCCATAGGACTTCTAGTGTGTTAGTGGCATCACACAGAGCTCCTATATTTTCTTCTCAGCAGCACCCATAGGACTTCTAGTGTGTTAGTGGCAGCAAACAGAGCTCCTATATTTTCTTCTCAGCAGCACCCATAGGACTTCTAGTGTGTTAGTGGCAGCAAACAGAGCTCCTATATTTTCTTCTCAGCAGCACCCATAGGACTTCTAGTGTGTTAGTGGCATCACACAGAGCTCCTATATTTTCTTCTCAGCAGCACCCATAGGACTTCTAGTGTGTTAGTGGCAGCAAACAGAGCTCCTATATTTTCTTCTCAGCAGCACCCATAGGACTTCTAGTGTGTTAGTGGCAGCAAACAGAGCTCCTATATTTTCTTCTCAGCAGCACCCATAGGACTTCTAGTGTGTTAGTGGCAGCAAACAGAGCTCCTATATTTTCTTCTCAGCAGCACCCATAGGACTTCTAGTGTGTTAGTGGCATCACACAGAGCTCCTATATTTTCTTCTCAGCAGCACCCATAGGACTTCTAGTGTGTTAGTGGCATCACACAGAGCTCCTATATTTTCTTCTCAGCAGCACCCATAGGACTTCTAGTGTGTTAGTGGCATCACACAGAGCTCCTATATTTTCTTCTCAGCAGCACCCATAGGACTTCTAGTGTGTTAGTGGCAGCAAACAGAGCTCCTATATTTTCTGCTCAGCAGCACCCATAGGACTTCTAGTGTGTTAGTGGCATCACACAGAGCTCCTATATTTTCTTCTCAGCAGCACCCATAGGACTTCTAGTGTGTTAGTGGCAGCAAACAGAGCTCCTATATTTTCTTCTCAGCAGCACCCATAGGACTTCTAGTGTGTTAGTGGCATCACACAGAGCTCCTATATTTTCTTCTCAGCAGCACCCATAGGACTTCTAGTGTGTTAGTGGCAGCAAACAGAGCTCCTATATTTTCTTCTCAGCAGCACCCATAGGACTTCTAGTGTGTTAGTGGCATCACACAGAGCTCCTATATTTTCTTCTCAGCAGCACCCATAGGACTTCTAGTGTGTTAGTGGCAGCAAACAGAGCTCCTATATTTTCTTCTCAGCAGCACCCATAGGACTTCTAGTGTGTTAGTGGCATCACACAGAGCTCCTATATTTTCTTCTCAGCAGCACCCATAGGACTTCTAGTGTGTTAGTGGCAGCAAACAGAGCTCCTATATTTTCTTCTCAGCAGCACCCATAGGACTTCTAGTGTGTTAGTGGCATCACACAGAGCTCCTATATTTTCTTCTCAGCAGCACCCATAGGACTTCTAGTGTGTTAGTGGCAGCAAACAGAGCTCCTATATTTTCTTCTCAGCAGCACCCATAGGACTTCTAGTGTGTTAGTGGCAGCAAACAGAGCTCCTATATTTTCTTCTCAGCAGCACCCATAGGACTTCTAGTGTGTTAGTGGCATCACACAGAGCTCCTATATTTTCTTCTCAGCAGCACCCATAGGACTTCTAGTGTGTTAGTGGCAGCAAACAGAGCTCCTATATTTTCTTCTCAGCAGCACCCATAGGACTTCTAGTGTGTTAGTGGCATCACACAGAGCTCCTATATTTTCTTCTCAGCAGCACCCATAGGACTTCTAGTGTGTTAGTGGCAGCAAACAGAGCTCCTATATTTTCTTCTCAGCAGCACCCATAGGACTTCTAGTGTGTTAGTGGCAGCAAACAGAGCTCCTATATTTTCTTCTCAGCAGCACCCATAGGACTTCTAGTGTGTTAGTGGCAGCAAACAGAGCTCCTATATTTTCTTCTCAGCAGCACCCATAGGACTTCTAGTGTGTTAGTGGCATCACACAGAGCTCCTATATTTTCTTCTCAGCAGCACCCATAGGACTTCTAGTGTGTTAGTGGCAGCAAACAGAGCTCCTATATTTTCTGCTCAGCAGCACCCATAGGACTTCTAGTGTGTTAGTGGCATCACACAGAGCTCCTATATTTTCTTCTCAGCAGCACCCATAGGACTTCTAGTGTGTTAGTGGCAGCAAACAGAGCTCCTATATTTTCTTCTCAGCAGCACCCATAGGACTTCTAGTGTGTTAGTGGCATCACACAGAGCTCCTATATTTTCTTCTCAGCAGCACCCATAGGACTTCTAGTGTGTTAGTGGCAGCAAACAGAGCTCCTATATTTTCTTCTCAGCAGCACCCATAGGACTTCTAGTGTGTTAGTGGCAGCAAACAGAGCTCCTATATTTTCTTCTCAGCAGCACCCATAGGACTTCTAGTGTGTTAGTGGCAGCAAACAGAGCTCCTATATTTTCTTCTCAGCAGCACCCATAGGACTTCTAGTGTGTTAGTGGCAGCAAACAGAGCTCCTATATTTTCTTCTCAGCAGCACCCATAGGACTTCTAGTGTGTTAGTGGCAGCAAACAGAGCTCCTATATTTTCTTCTCAGCAGCACCCATAGGACTTCTAGTGTGTTAGTGGCATCACACAGAGCTCCTATATTTTCTTCTCAGCAGCACCCATAGGACTTCTAGTGTGTTAGTGGCAGCAAACAGAGCTCCTATATTTTCTGCTCAGCAGCACCCATAGGACTTCTAGTGTGTTAGTGGCATCACACAGAGCTCCTATATTTTCTTCTCAGCAGCACCCATAGGACTTCTAGTGTGTTAGTGGCAGCAAACAGAGCTCCTATATTTTCTGCTCAGCAGCACCCATAGGACTTCTAGTGTGTTAGTGGCATCACACAGAGCTCCTATATTTTCTTCTCAGCAGCACCCATAGGACTTCTAGTGTGTTAGTGGCAGCAAACAGAGCTCCTATATTTTCTTCTCAGCAGCACCCATAGGACTTCTAGTGTGTTAGTGGCATCACACAGAGCTCCTATATTTTCTTCTCAGCAGCACCCATAGGACTTCTAGTGTGTTAGTGGCAGCAAACAGAGCTCCTATATTTTCTTCTCAGCAGCACCCATAGGACTTCTAGTGTGTTAGTGGCAGCAAACAGAGCTCCTATATTTTCTTCTCAGCAGCACCCATAGGACTTCTAGTGTGTTAGTGGCATCACACAGAGCTCCTATATTTTCTTCTCAGCAGCACCCATAGGACTTCTAGTGTGTTAGTGGCATCACACAGAGCTCCTATATTTTCTTCTCAGCAGCACCCATAGGACTTCTAGTGTGTTAGTGGCAGCAAACAGAGCTCCTATATTTTCTTGTCAGCAGCACACATAGTACCTATAGTGTGTTAGTGTCAGCACCCATAGGACCTACAGTGTGTTGTGAGCACACATAGGAGTTCTATTTTTTATACTATATACACTACCGACTACAATGGCTGGAAGACCGCCAAGGAGAGGCAGAGCGTGCCGAGGCAAGAACACAGGGCAGGCAGGCTCTGTTTCTAGAGACAACAGTGCTGGCCGTGGACGTGGTCGTGCATCGTCATCAGCGCGTGGCCATGGGACACGCTTGTCTTTGTTTTCGGCAGCTGGACATGTGGAGCCGCATCATGCCGAAGGCTTGGTAGAATGGATGACCAAGCCCTCCTCATCCTCCTCATCCTCTCTCACCCAGGCTCAGGGTACTGGCAGAGCAGCTGCCAACGCGTACTCAATGGCATCATCAGCCACCCCTTCCCTAGACCCACCATGTCCTCCTGAGGAGTCCCCCGAACTGTTTGAGCACAGTGTTGGGTACATGCTCCAGGAGGATGCCCAACGATTCGAAGGCTCGGATGATGATACCCAGCTTGAGGAAGTCAGTAGTGTGCGCGCAGAGAAAGGGGATGCTGAAGGACAGCAATCTGGCAGTAGTGTTCCACCAGCTGCAGCTTACTGCCAGGTTTGCTCTAGTGGTGAAGAGGGAGGGGATGATGAGGTCACTGACTCCACGTGGGTGCCTGAAGGGAGAGAGGAGGAGGAGGAGGAGGATGCAGCGTCACATGTCCAACGAGGCAGGATGCCCCCTGGAGGCCAGCTAGAGGCCAGCACAGCAACTGTACCACACCGCAGAGCTCCGCCTGTGCAGGGCGCTGCCTCTGCACGTTATCACAAAAGTTCTTTGGTGTGGGCCTTTTTTGAGACGAGTGCATCAGATCGCACCACTGCTATTTGCAATATTTGTCTCAAGCGTATCTCGCGTGGCCAAAACATCAGCCGCTTGGGCACCACAAGCATGAGCAGACATATGTCGACCTGCCATGCAGCTCGTTGGCAAGCACACATAAAAGACCCACACCAAAGAACAAAGCGGACCTCTCCTTGCTCCTCATCAGCTGGGATCTCCATCCCCACTATATCTTCAGTCCTCTCTGAAAGCTGCTCTGAGAGGACTGAAGGTGTAGAATTAGGTGTGTCACAACCAAGTACTTGCAGTACACCGACGTCCGATTGTAGCAGGCAAATTTCCCTGCCCCAGCTGCTGGACCGTCGAAAGAAGTATACTCCCAGCCATCCACATGCCCAGCGGTTGAATGCTAGCTTGGCTAAATTGCTAGCACTTCAACTGCTGCCTTTTCAGTTGATAGACTCGGCCCCCTTCCGTGAGTTTGTTCAATGTGCGGTTCCTCAGTGGCAGGTTCCCAAACGCCACTTTTTCTCACGGAAGGCAATTCCGTCTCTCTACTGGCATGTGGAAGGCAATGTCCATGCCTCGCTGGACAGGGCGGTCAGCGGTAAGGTGCATATTACCGCTGACTCATGGTCCAGCAGGCATGGACAGGGACGTTATCTTTCTTTCACGGCCCATTGGGTCACTCTATTGGTAGCTGGGAGGGATGCAGGACAAGGTGCAGTAGTGTTGGAGGTTGTTCCGCCACCACGCCTCCAAAATGCTACTACTGGTTGTGACACACCTCTCTCCTCCACCCCCTCCTCTTCTTCTTCCTCCATGTCCTCTTCGAGTGCTCTGTCCTCGGAACCAGCGGTGCTCCGTAGGCGTACAAGGGGCTACGCGAGTACGCAGGCAAAAAGATGCCATGCCGTGCTTGCGCTGGTGTGTTTGGGGGACAGGAGCCACACTGGGCCAGAGGTTCTGGCAGCTCTGCAGGGGCAGGCCGAGAGGTGGTTGACGCCACGCCAGCTTAAGCCAGGAATGGTCGTTTCTGATAATGGCACCAACCTCCTCTCCGCCCTGCGACAGGGGCAGCTCACCCATGTGCCCTGTATGGCTCATGTCCTCAACCTGGTGGTGCAGCGGTTCTTGGGCAGGTTCCCAGGCTTACAGGATGTCCTGAGGCAGGCCAGGAAAGTCTGTGTGCATTTCCGCCGATCTTATAATGCCAGTGCTCGGCTGACTGAGCTGCAAAAGGAGCTGAACCTGCCCAAGAACCGCCTAATATGTGACATGCCCACCAGGTGGAACTCAACGTTGGCCATGCTGCAGCGACTGCACACGCAGCAGAGGGCCATCAATGAGTACCTTTGCGACTACGGCACCAGGACAGGGTCAGGGGAGCTTGGCTTTTTTTCCCCACGCCAGTGGAGCATGATCAGGGATGCATGCACTGTCCTCTCACCATTTGAGGAGGCCACGAGGATGGTGAGCAGTGACAGTGCATGCATCAGTGACACTGTACCTCTTGTCCACCTGTTGGAGCATACGCTGCGTGGGATAATGGACAGGGCACTTGAGGCAGAACAGAGGCAGGAAGAGGAGGACTTCCTTGTCTCTCAAGGCCCCCTTTATCCAGACAATGTTCCTTCTGTCCCACCCATCACACAGGAAGAGGAGGAGGAGGAGGAGGAGGAGGATTGTGTGAGCATGGAGGTGGAGCCTGGCACTCAGCATCAGCAGCAGCAGTCTTTTAGGGATGATGTACAGTCCCAACAAACCAGTGGACTTGTACGTGGCTGGGAGGAGGTGGCTGGCGATCATGTCATCCTCAGTGACCCAGAAGACTCCGGACCGAATGCCTCAGCTAACCTACGCTGCATGGCCTCCCTGATCCTGCAAAGCCTGCGGAAGGATCCTCGTGTTCTTCGGATCAAGGAGAGTGACCATTACTGGCTGGCCACTCTCCTTGATCCACGGTACAAGGGTAAGGTTGCGGACCTTATCTTGCCGTCGCAGAGGGAGCAGAGGATGAGACATCTCAGGGAGGCCTTGCAGAAAGGTCTGTGCAACGCGTTCCCAGAAACTGGGAGGTTACAAACTCCTGGTCCTGGACGACGAGTTGCTGAGGCTTCGGTCAGTAGCAGAAGGAGCGGTGGGGAAGGTGGACGTCTGACCGATGCGTTCAGACAATTTTTTAGTCCGCAGCCCCAAGGTATGATCGGTTCCAGCAACCATCGCCAGCGTCTGATATACATGGTGCAGGAATACCTAGGGGCAAGGTCAGACTTGGACACCTTTCCCACCGAAAATCCTCTGGCTTACTGGGTCCTGAGGATGGATCACTGGCCAGAGCTTGCACAGTATGCAATTGAGCTACTGGCCTGTCCTGCATCCAGCGTTCTTTCCGAACGCACATTCAGTGCTGCTGGAGGATTTGTCACCGATCATAGGGTGCGCCTGTCCACCGACTCGGTTGATCGACTGACCTTCATAAAAATGAATCAGTCTTGGATCACCACCAGCTACCAGACACCTGAAGCGGATATAACGGAATAATTTATAATGTCACATCCCTTCAAGACTGCCTATGCTGATGCTGAGTGACTGTCCTGTTATGTTCACTGACTATCCTCTTCCTCCTCCTCAATGATCCATGCCACCACACCAGTGCCTAAGGCACAATTTTTCAGCCCCTGTATAACAGGGGCGTGTAATTACAATTTTTTAAAAAGATGCTTCGCAACAGGTGTGACTGCTGTGCTCAGAGTACAGTATCTGTGAGGGGTTGCAGTGTTGTGGCACCAGCACCAGTGCCTAAGGCACAATTTTTCAGCCCCTGTTGGGGCGTGTAATTACAATTTTTAGGCAATGCTTTGCAACAGGTCTCATTGCTGTGCTCAGAGTACAGTATCTGTGAGGGGTTGCAGTGTTGTGGCACCAGCACCAGTGCCTAAGGCACAATTTTTCAGCCCCTGTATAACAGGGGCGTGTAATTACAATTTTTTAAAAAGATGCTTCGCAACAGGTGTGACTGCTGTGCTCCAAGTACAGTATCTGTGAGGGGTTGCAGTGTTGTGGCACCAGCACCAATGCCTAAGGCACAATTTTTCAGCCCCTGTTTAACAGGGGCGTGTAATTACAAATCTTGATCTAATAGTTCACAGCAGGGCCCATTCCTGCACCCACCAAGAGTAACTATGAGGGCCTACAGTCTTGTGGCAACACCGTCCACCACCACCACCACCACCAAAGGCCCAATTTTTCTGCCCTGTTCAACAGGTGCATGCAATTACAAATCTTGATCTAATAACTCACAGCAGGGCCCATTCCTGCACCCACCAAGAGTAAATGTGAGGGCTTACAGTCTTGTGGCAACACCGTCCACCACCACCACCACCACCACCAAAGGCCCAATTTTTCTGCCCGGTTCAACAGGTGCATGCAAGTACAAATCTTGATCTATTAACTCACAGCAGGGCCCATTCCTGTGCCCACCAGTCTTGTGGCTACACCAACATCTAATAGGGCAAATTTCTGCAGAGTATATACGGCAGGCCCCTACTTTCAAACATCCAACTTACAAATGACTCCTACTTGCAAACGGCAAGAGAAAACAGGAAGTGAGAGGAAATCTACCCCTAGGAAGGAAAATTCTATCCTGTTAGATTTAATTTGGGAAAAAGGTATCTCCTCTCTACTGATGCTTTATCACCAATCCTTGTTTCAATTAAAACCCCACTTTTCCAAAAACATTTGTCATTGGGACGGAAAGTGAGGTGACATGTTCTGAACAGATGTGCAAAGACAGCAAATGTTACAGGGGTGATAACCCCTCCCTATGTTCTCCAAAAAGCTTAAAAATTGATTTTTTTGGGATGTAGCTACACTTCATAATGTACCTGTTCAGATTCTACTTAAGAACAAACCTACAGTCCATGTCTTGTTTGCACCACCTATATACTGCTGTTCAGAGTATATAGGGTTGTAGGTATAGGGTTTTATTTTGGGTGCGGGGTCCCCCTTAGTATCCATACAAGACCCAAAGGGGCTGGGGTGGGGGGGGGGGTGATGGGGTAGCCATGCCATTTTTCTCAAGGATTTTCAGCCATATGGCGGCCAGGACAAGACATGACATTGAAGCCGCAAGTGGTTTTAAATGGCTTCTTTTTTTCCTTTACAAATGTCATTTTGTGCAAGGACAGTTCTAAACACGGGAAACACATGCCACTTCACAGGCATAGAGGAAAGGAAAAACGTACCGCTCAAAAGCTTGAGAATTCACCAAATAGCTGCTTCCGCCCGGTCACTCACACAGGTGCTGGCTCTGCACTGATGCATGGGAGAAAAAGAAACCCTGGACTGCCGCACTCTGTATAGACAGTTATTTATTCCAAAATTTCAGGTAAAAAATCCAAATTCAAAATAAATCCATAAATCCAAAACAACAAATGCAGATGGTGTGCATGCAGGGAAGGGTGGCTAACGCGTTTCACGTCACGAATTGACGCTTACTCATAGCTAGGCATACTTTAGACACCCCCCAGGTACCGTATTTAAAGGAAAATTTCACTTTTTTTTTTCACTTTATGCATCATTAAAATGACTGCTCCCGAAAAAACTTTAGTTTTTAAAATTTCTTTTTGCATTGATATATGTCCCCTGGGGCAGGACCCGGGTCCCCAAACCTGTTTTATAACATTAACATGCATATTGGCCATTGTAATTAGCAATTTTGATTTCGAACGTTCGCGTCCATTATAACGAATAGGGTTCGAAAATTCGCGCGAACTTTCGGTCCGTTCGAAGGTTCTGGTGCGAACCGAACCCGGGGGTGTTCGGCTCATCCCTAGTAGGAACTTAGGAGCCGGACGGCGATGATGATCTGCTGCCGTTTTATGCCTGGAAGCAGCCAGATGAAGATTCTTAGAGACTTCTGCCCAGATTGAGTTGAAGGTCCTTTGGGTTTCAGCTGCTGCTGGTACAAGGGGAGAAATGGGAACAGGGAAGGGAACAGATGGATGCTGCCCCTAAACAGTGAAGAAGGGAGATTTTCCAGAACTGGCATTGGAGTGTTGGTTTAAAGCAAACTCTGCCCAGGGCAAAAGGTCCACCCAGTCATCTTGGTGGGCTGAGATGAAGGCACGGAGAAAACGTTCTGCATTTTGATTGACACGTTTCGTTTGCCCATTGGACTGGGGATGAAAGGCAGATTAAATCCAATTTAATCCCAAAGGATTTGGCCAAGGCTCTCCAAAACCGAGCAGTAAATTGAACTTTTCTGTCAGAGACGATATGTGAAGGCATCCCATGAAGACAAAAGATCTCCTTAATGAAAGTTGTGGCAAGACTGGGAGCAGAAGGTAGGCCTGGGAGAGGGATCAAGTGACACATTTTGGAGAACCGATCCACCACTACCCAGATGACTGTAGAACCTGTTGAGGAAGGCATATCCGAGATAAAATCCATGGAAATACAGCGCCAAGGTATATTGGGAACTGGTAAGGGCAGAAGCAACCCAGCTGGGGCGGACGTGGAAGACTTGGATAGTACACAAACCGTACAAGCTTGAACGTACTCTTTGACATCCTTACGAAGAGAGGGCCACCAGTAATGACGCTGAAGAAGGTCACAAGTACGAGGTATACCAGGATGTCCAGAGAACTTGGAGTCATGGGCCCACGCAAGGAGTTTGGGACGAAGTGCGGAAACTACAAAAGTTTTACCTGGGGGAGGCTGCGTAGACCGGAGCTGAGTAGTGGCTAGAATTCGATGCGGAGGGATGATGGGACCAGGATCTAGGTGATTCTCAGAATCATTGACATCGAATGACCTGGACAAGGCATCAGCACGAAGGATTTGGCACCAGGACGAAAGGTAATGTTGAAGTTGAAGCGGGCGAAAAAGAGGGCCTAGCGAGCTTGGTGTGGGTTCAAGCGTTTTGCGGTATGTAAATGCTGCAGATTTTTATGATCAGTATAGATGGTGATGCAATGGGGAGAACTGTCTAGTAGATGTCACTATTCTTGAAGAGCTAGTTTAATAGCCAGTAGCTCACGGTCCCCAATGGTATAGTTCTTTTCCGCATCAGAAAACTTCTTGGAAAAGAATCCGCAAGGCTGAGATTTGCCCTTCTGAGCTTGGAGTAGGACGGCACCGACTTCTACTGAGGAGGCATCAACTTCCATAGAAAAGGGTTTCATAATGTCCGGACGTAGGAGAATTGGGGCAGAAAGGAAGGCTGCCTTGAGTTTGTGGAAAGCATCAATGGCTTCAGGGGACCAGAGCCGGGCATTGACACCCTTGCGGGTGAGAGATGTAATAGGGGCCACTAAGGTGGAGTAGTTACAAATGAATTGGTGATAGTAATTGGTGAAGCCCAAAAGGCGTTGGGTGGCTTTAAGACCAGAGGGCTGGGGCCACTCAGAGATGGCCCGAAGTTTGGCCGGGTCCATGAGGAGGCCCTGTGACGAGATTATGTAGCCCAGAAATGGAACTTGTGTTTGTTCAAATAGGCACTTCTCCAATTTAGCATATAAGCAATTGTCCCGTAGACGCTGTATCACAGCTTTCACATGGAGACGATGGGTCAGTAAGTCTGGTGAGAAAATAAGAATATCATTCAGCTATACAATAACACAGACATAAAGAAGGTCGCGGAATTAACCAAATTTTGGAAAACAGCTGGGGCATTGCATAAGCCAAAGGGCATCACAAGATATTCATAATGTCCGTCCCTGGTGTTAAAGGCGGTCTTCCACTCGTATCCTTCCCAGATTCTTATTAAATTGTAGGCCCCTCTAAGATCCAATTTGGTAAAAACATGAGAACCTCCCAGTCTGTCAAAGAGTTCCGAAATTAACGGAAGATGGTATCGGTTCTTCACGGTGATGGAGTTAAGGCCCCTGTAGTCGATGCATGGACAGAGTGAACCATCTTTTTTCCCTACAAAGAAAAACCCGGCTCCGGCAAGTGAGTTGGATTTCCTGATGAAACCCTTTTGCAGGTTTTTCTGAATGTATTCAGACATGGCTTGTGTCTCTGGAATAGATAGAGGGTAGACTCGGCCTCGAGGAGGAGAGGTCCCTGGGAACAGATCAATGGAGCAGTCATAGTCTCTGTGAGGAGGAAGGCGATCAGCGGACTTTTTGCAGAAAACATCTCGGAAGGACTGATATTGGGAAGGCAACATGGGAGTTGTGGAGGTTTCAGCCAGAGGAATGGAAGGAGGTGGTAGAACCTTGGAAACGCATCGTCGCTGACACTGAGGACCCCAAGCCAATACTTGTCCAGAGTTCCAATCAAGATGCGGGGAGTGTTTCTGCAACCATGGAAGACCCAGAATAATGGGACTGCAGGATTTAGGCAGAATTATGAAAGAGATTTCCTCACCATGCAAAACCCCAATGCGTATCGCCATAGGAGGGGTTTTAAACCGGATGGGGCTCATTGGCAAGAAGGAGCCATCTACTGCAGTCACGGAGAGGGGTATAGCCAGGGCAACAAAGGAAATGCCCAACTCGGAAGCCAAAGATTGTTTAATTAAATTCCCGGCTGCTCCAGAGTCCACGTATGCAGAGAGTTGATAGGCATTTTAAGCCCAGTGGATAGACACGGGTAGGGTGAAACGGGAGAAGCTGACAGAATTAAAGGATCGGTCTAGATCACCTCTCTCCGAGTGACCTAGACCCTGGAGTTTCCCGGACAAACTTGACAGGAATTCAAAAGATGTCCTTTATCACCACAATAAAGGCACAAGCCCAAACCCATGCGCCGGGCACGTTCCTCTGGAGAGAGGCGAGTTCGCCCCAAGCTGCATAGGTTCTTCCAACGTTTGAAAGGTTGAAGACGGAGAGGGTTCCACAAGTCTTTGGAGTGCCTGTGCTGGACGGCCAGCAGGGGGATGACTGGATATGGTTCTCTCCAGGACCCGCTCCTGGAAACAAATGTCTATTTGAATGCTTAATGCGATTAAATCATCCAATTTGGTAGGATCGGTGCGTCCAGCGAGTTCATCCTTTACACTCCCAGATAGGCCTTGCCAGAAGGTATCAGTAAGAGCCTCATTATTCCATTTGAGATCAGTAGCAAGCGTACGGAATTGAACTGCGTATTGACCGACCGTCATTCTTTGCTGACGAAGACGAAGGAGGGCCCCAGCAGCAGAAGACACTCTGCCGGGCTCATCAAAAGTTTTCCGGAAAGCATCCAAAAAGGCCTGGAGGTCAGAGGTGATTAAATCGTGTTGTTCCCAAAGTGGGGAGGCCCAAGCTAGGGCATCACCAAAAAGGAGAGAGATGATATATGCGACTTTGGTGCGATCAGTTGGAAAATGGTGGCTGGAAAGTTCAAAGTGGATGGAACACTGATTAATGAAGCCACGACAAGCCTTAGGGTCACCAGAAAAACGAGGTGGTGGTGGCAGATGCAAGCAGGGATTGTGAGGTGAGGCAGGTAACACGGGAGCAGATGAGGCAGAAGCAGGAGCCGAAGAAGCTGAAGTTGCAGCGACTTTCAGGCGATCCAGGCGGGTGGCAAGATCCTGTAGAAACAGCATTATTTGCTCTTGATTTTGCATTTGGTCCTCAGTCAGTGGCCAACTCTCTGAGGAGCTCATGGCTTGAGCAAACTGTCACAATGGTACTGATGTGAGCCCACAGGCGAGCAGGTGACACAGGATCCCCCAGGGCATGGAATCTAAGGGCCAGCCGGTAATCTGCCAGGGACCCCCTCACGAGGGTTTGGGCTTAGCTGCGTGCTGACCCCAGGTCACGACCCCCATGTTCACCCTACTTGCGAGGAGAGTACCAGAAGACACTGTCAGACCCGGATGGATGGATGAAGCAAAGGAAAGCCGTATAGCAAGCCAAGGTCAGGGCGGGCTGCAGACAACGTAATCAGGAGAACTAGCTGATTCGGTACACAAGAGATCAGTTCACGAGAAGTCAGATAAGCAGGTTACAGGAAGGGTGCTTAGAAACAAGTGTTGCTCACTTGGGAAGGAAGGATATATAAAGCAACAGGTGAAGCCGGTGACACCCATAGCTGCAGAGTGCAGCCAGAGCTGAACACAAGCTTGTGGAACAACAGGTGCCAGCCGACCTACAGCAGTAAAGGTAAGTAAAGGTAAGACACAGATCAGCTCCGCAGCTGATCTGTGACATCAACCAGTTTTCTCTCCTGTAAACTTGCCATGCTTGGCCTGGTTTCATAACCGTTTATTATGCAGGGGGGCTCAATAGCCACAGGGGTTCTTTCGCAAAGTGGGTTTTTTCGATAAGTGGACGCACTTCTGACTCTGCACTTATCTGAAGATATATTCTTTGTCTCTTTGCAGGTATGTTTCTGCTGTGAGCAATCCACCCTGAATTGAAACTGGAAAGTGTTTTGCCTAGTTTAAATTTGATATGGTATGTTTCTGCTGTGAGCAATCCACCCTGAATTGAAACTGGAAAGTGTTTTGCCTAGTTTAAATTTGATATGGTATGTTTCTGCTGTGAGCAATCCACCCTGAATTGAAACTGGAAAGTGTTTTGCCTAGTTTAAATTTGATATGGTATGTTTCTGCTGTGAGCAATCCACCCTGAATTGAAACTGGAAAGTGTTTTGCCTAGTTTAAATTTGATATGGTATGTTTCTGCTGTGAGCAATCCACCCTGAATTGAAACTGGAAAGTATTTTGCCTAGTTTAAATTTGATATGGTATGTTTCTGCTGTGAGCAATCCACCCTGAATTGAAACTGGAAAGTGTTTTGCCTAGTTTAAATTTGATATGGTATGTTTCTGCTGTGAGCAAACCACCCTGAATTGAAACTGGAAAGTGTTTTGCCTAGTTTAAATTTGATATGGTATGTTTCTGCTGTGAGCAATCCACCCTGAATTGAAACTGGAAAGTGTTTTGCCTAGTTTAAATTTGATATGGTATGTTTCTGCTGTGAGCAATCCACCCTGAATTGAAACTGGAAAGTGTTTTGCCTAGTTTAAATTTGATATGGTATGTTTCTGCTGTGAGCAATCCACCCTGAATTGAAACTGGAAAGTGTTTTGCCTAGTTTAAATTTGATATGGTATGTTTCTGCTGTGAGCAATCCACCCTGAATTGAAACTGGAAAGTGTTTTGCCTAGTTTAAATTTGATATGGTATGTTTCTGCTGTGAGCAATCCACCCTGAATTGAAACTGGAAAGTGTTTTGCCTAGATTAAATTTGATATGGTATGTTTCTGCTGTGAGCAATCCACCCTGAATTGAAACTGGAAAGTGTTTTGCCTAGTTTAAATTTGATATGGTATGTTTCTGCTGTGAGCAATCCACCCTGAATTGAAACTGGAAAGTGTTTTGCCTAGTTTAAATTTGATATGGTATGTTTCTGCTGTGAGCAATCCACCCTGAATTGAAACTGGAAAGTGTTTTGCCTAGTTTAAATTTCATATGGTATGTTTCTGCTGTGAGCAATCCACCCTGAATTGAAACTGGAAAGTGTTTTGCCTAGTTTAAATTTGATATGGCATGTTTCTGCTGTGAGCAATCCACCCTGAATTGAAACTGGAAAGTGTTTTGCCTAGTTTAAATTTGATATGGCATGTTTCTGCTGTGAGCAATCCACCCTGAATTGAAACTGGAAAGTGTTTTGCCTAGTTTAAATTTGATATGGTATGTTGTGTTTGCTTAGCCCTCTATAGACCTGTCCACATTTTCAATGCTTTATCTGCCTTGTCTTACCCAAAAATTATGGCCCAGTGTCTTTTAGTGCCCTCTTTCCAATCTGTCTCTGTAGTAAGAATTTTGGCCTGTTGACAAGCAAACCTTTATTACCTCCTGATTAGATAATTGAAAAGCACCCACCCCCTATCCCCATCAGTATAAATATAAGCATCTTTCTGGGGGAAGCAATAGCAGGGGGGCTCAATAGCCACAGGGGTTCTTTCGCAAAGTGGGTTTTTTCGATAAGTGGACGCACTTCTGACTCTGCACTTATCTGAAGATATATTCTTTGTCTCTTTGCAGGTATGTTTCTGCTGTGAGCAATCCACCCTGAATTGAAACTGGAAAGTGTTTTGCCTAGTTTAAATTTGATATGGTATGTTTCTGCTGTGAGCAATCCACCCTGAATTGAAACTGGAAAGTGTTTTGCCTAGTTTAAATTTGATATGGTATGTTGTGTTTGCTTAGCCCTCTATAGACCTGTCCACATTTTCAATGCTTTATCTGCCTTGTCTTACCCAAAAATTATGGCCCAGTGTCTTTTAGTGCCCTCTTTCCAATCTATCTCTGTAGTAAGAATTTTGGCCTGTTGACAAGCAAACCTTTATTACCTCCTGATTAGATAATTGAAAAGCACCCACCCCCTATCCCCATCAGTATAAATATAAGCATCTTTCTGGGGGAAGCAATAGCAGGGGGGCTCAATAGCCACAGGGGTTCTTTCGCAAAGTGGGTTTTTTCGATAAGTGGACGCACTTCTGACTCTGCACTTATCTGAAGATATATTCTTTGTCTCGTTGCAGGTATGTTTCTGCTGTGAGCAATCCACCCTGAATTGAAACTGGAAAGTGTTTTGCCTAGTTTAAATTTGATATGGTATGTTTCTGCTGTGAGCAATCCACCCTGAATTGAAACTGGAAAGTGTTTTGCCTAGTTTAAATTTGATATGGTATGTTGTGTTTGCTTAGCCCTCTATAGACCTGTCCACATTTTCAATGCTTTATCTGCCTTGTCTTACCCAAAAATTATGGCCCAGTGTCTTTTAGTGCCCTCTTTCCAATCTGTCTCTGTAGTAAGAATTTTGGCCTGTTGACAAGCAAACCTTTATTACCTCCTGATTAGATAATTGAAAAGCACCCACCCCCTATCCCCATCAGTATAAATATAAGCATCTTTCTGGGGGAAGCAATAGCAGGGGGGCTCAATAGCCACAGGGGTTCTTTCGCAAAGTGGGTTTTTTCGATAAGTGGACGCACTTCTGACTCTGCACTTATCTGAAGATATATTCTTTGTCTCTTTGCAGGTATGTTTCTGCTGTGAGCAATCCACCCTGAATTGAAACTGGAAAGTGTTTTGCCTAGTTTAAATTTGATATGGTATGTTGTGTTTGCTTAGCCCTCTATAGACCTGTCCACATTTTCAATGCTTTATCTGCCTTGTCTTACCCAAAAATTATGGCCCAGTGTCTTTTAGTGCCCTCTTTCCAATCTGTCTCTGTAGTAAGAATTTTGGCCTGTTGACAAGCAAACCTTTATTACCTCCTGATTAGATAATTGAAAAGCACCCACCCCCTATCCCCATCAGTATAAATATAAGCATCTTTCTGGGGGAAGCAATAGCAGGGGGGCTCAATAGCCACAGTGGTTCTTTCGCAAAGTGGGTTTTTTCGATAAGTGGACGCACTTCTGACTCTGCACTTATCTGAAGATATATTCTTTGTCTCTTTGCAGGTATGTTTCTGCTGTGAGCAATCCACCCTGAATTGAAACTGGAAAGTGTTTTGCCTAGTTTAAATTTGATATGGTATGTTGTGTTTGCTTAGCCCTCTATAGACCTGTCCACATTTTCAATGCTTTATCTGCCTTGTCTTACCCAAAAATTATGGCCCAGTGTCTTTTAGTGCCCTCTTTCCAATCTGTCTCTGTAGTAAGAATTTTGGCCTGTTGACAAGCAAACCTTTATTACCTCCTGATTAGATAATTGAAAAGCACCCACCCCCTATCCCCATCAGTATAAATATAAGCATCTTTCTGGGGGAAGCAATAGCAGGGGGGCTCAATAGCCACAGGGGTTCTTTCGCAAAGTGGGTTTTTTCGATAAGTGGACGCACTTCTGACTCTGCACTTATCTGAAGATATATTCTTTGTCTCTTTGCAGGTATGTTTCTGCTGTGAGCAATCCACCCTGAATTGAAACTGGAAAGTGTTTTGCCTAGTTTAAATTTGATATGGTATGTTGTGTTTGCTTAGCCCTCTATAGACCTGTCCACATTTTCAATGCTTTATCTGCCTTGTCTTACCCAAAAATTATGGCCCAGTGTCTTTTAGTGCCCTCTTTCCAATCTGTCTCTGTAGTAAGAATTTTGGCCTGTTGACAAGCAAACCTTTATTACCTCCTGATTAGATAATTGAAAAGCACCCACCCCCTATCCCCATCAGTATAAATATAAGCATCTTTCTGGGGGAAGCAATAGCAGGGGGGCTCAATAGCCACAGGGGTTCTTTCGCAAAGTGGGTTTTTTCGATAAGTGGACGCACTTCTGACTCTGCACTTATCTGAAGACATATTCTTTGTCTCTTTGCAGGTATGTTTCTGCTGTGAGCAATCCACCCTGAATTGAAACTGGAAAGTGTTTTGCCTAGTTTAAATTTGATATGGTATGTTGTGTTTGCTTAGCCCTCTATAGACCTGTCCACATTTTCAATGCTTTATCTGCCTTGTCTTACCCAAAAATTATGGCCCAGTGTCTTTTAGTGCCCTCTTTCCAATCTGTCTCTGTAGTAAGAATTTTGGCCTGTTGACAAGCAAACCTTTATTACCTCCTGATTAGATAATTGAAAAGCACCCACCCCCTATCCCCACCAGTATAAATATAAGCATCTTTCTGGGGGAAGCAATAGCAGGGGGGCTCAATAGCCACAGGGGTTCTTTCGCAAAGTGGGTTTTTTCGATAAGTGGACGCACTTCTGACTCTGCACTTATCTGAAGATATATTCTTTGTCTCTTTGCAGGTATGTTTCTGCTGTGAGCAATCCACCCTGAATTGAAACTGGAAAGTGTTTTGCCTAGTTTAAATTTGATATGGTATGTTTCTGCTGTGAGCAATCCACCCTGAATTGAAACTGGAAAGTGTTTTGCCTAGTTTAAATTTGATATGGTATGTTGTGTTTGCTTAGCCCTCTATAGACCTGTCCACATTTTCAATGCTTTATCTGCCTTGTCTTACCCAAAAATTATGGCCCAGTGTCTTTTAGTGCCCTCTTTCCAATCTGTCTCTGTAGTAGGGATGAGCTTCGTGTTCGAGTCGAACATACGTTCGACTCGAACATCGGCTGTTCGATCGTTCGACGAAGATCGAACGATTTGGGCCGTTCGCGCCAAATTCGAGTGACGCGAACGGCCCACAATGCACTACGCCATCGCAGTGTCATCCAGGCGCTGTGATTGGCCAAGCATGCACTGTGACCCCGCATGCTTGGCCAATCACAGCGCCGGCAGCGAGGAGAGCAATGATTGGCCACAGGCAGGATGCCTGTGGCCAATTATTGCTGAGGGTGTTTAGTACACGCCCCACACTATAAAAGGCCGCCAGCACGGCGGCCTAGTGTAGTGTGTTCCGGAGCAGGGATAGAGCAGCATAGGCAGGGACAGTGACTTTTATTTCTTTCTTGCTTAACCTGGATTCCTTTAGTTTAGGGAAAGAGAAGGATAGGTAGGGAGAGTGTCAGTGTGTTTTGTGCTTGTGCTATAGTGTGCTTAAAAAAAACATTTTTTCTAGGGACAGAAAACTGTAGGTAGGGAGAGTGTCAGTTTCTTTCACTGTGCAAGTCCTTGTTTCTAGGGACCTGGAAGGACAGTGAGTGAATTCTCCTTGTGCTATATTGTGCTTAAAAAAAACATTTTTTCTAGGGACAGAAAACTGTAGGTAGGGAGAGTGTCAGTTTCTTTCACTGTGCAAGTCCTTGTTTCCAGGGACCTGGAAGGACAGTGAGTGAATTCTCCTTGTGCTATATTGTGCTTAAAAAAAACATTTTTTCTAGGGACAGAAAACTGTAGGTAGGGAGAGTGTCAGTTTCTTTCACTGTGCGAGTCCTTGTTTCTAGGGACCTGGAAGGACAGTGAGTGAATTCTCCTTGTGCTATATTGTGCTTAAAAAAAACATTTTTTCTAGGGACAGAAAACTGTAGGTAGGGAGAGTGTCAGTTTCTTTCACTGTGCAAGTCCTTGTTTCCAGGGACCTGGAAGGACAGTGAGTGAATTCTCCTTGTGCTATATTGTGCTTAAAAAAAACATTTTTTCTAGGGACAGAAAACTGTAGGTAGGGAGAGTGTCAGTTTCTTTCACTGTGCAAGTCCTTGTTTCCAGGGACCTGGAAGGACAGTGAGTGAATTCTCCTTGTGCTATATTGTGCTTAAAAAAAACATTTTTTCTAGGGACAGAAAACTGTAGGTAGGGAGAGTGTCAGTTTCTTTCACTGTGCAAGTCCTTGTTTCCAGGGACCTGGAAGGACAGTGAGTGAATTCTCCTTGTGCTATATTGTGCTTAAAAAAAACATTTTTTCTAGGGACAGAAAACTGTAGGTAGGGAGAGTGTCAGTTTCTTTCACTGTGCAAGTCCTTGTTTCCAGGGACCTGGAAGGACAGTGAGTGAATTCTCCTTGTGCTATATTGTGCTTAAAAAAAACATTTTTTCTAGGGACAGAAAACTGTAGGTAGGGAGAGTGTCAGTTTCTTTCACTGTGCAAGTCCTTGTTTCCAGGGACCTGGAAGGACAGTGAGTGAATTCTCCTTGTGCTATATTGTGCTTAAAAAAAACATTTTTTCTAGGGACAGAAAACTGTAGGTAGGGAGAGTGTCAGTTTCTTTCACTGTGCAAGTCCTTGTTTCCAGGGACCTGGAAGGACAGTGAGTGAATTCTCCTTGTGCTATATTGTGCTTAAAAAAACATTTTTTCTAGGGACAGAAAACTGTAGGTAGGGAGAGTGTCAGTTTCTTTCACTGTGCAAGTCCTTGTTTCCAGGGACCTGGAAGGACAGTGAGTGAATTCTCCTTGTGCTATATTGTGCTTAAAAAAAACATTTTTTCTAGGGACAGAAAACTGTAGGTAGGGAGAGTGTCAGTTTCTTTCACTGTGCAAGTCCTTGTTTCCAGGGACCTGGAAGGACAGTGAGTGAATTCTCCTTGTGCTATATTGTGCTTAAAAAAAACATTTTTTCTAGGGACAGAAAACTGTAGGTAGGGAGAGTGTCAGTTTCTTTCACTGTGCAAGTCCTTGTTTCCAGGGACCTGGAAGGACAGTGAGTGAATTCTCCTTGTGCTATATTGTGCTTAAAAAAAAACATTTTTTCTAGGGACAGAAAACTGTAGGTAGGGAGAGTGTCAGTTTCTTTCACTGTGCAAGTCCTTGTTTCCAGGGACCTGGAAGGACAGTGAGTGAATTCTCCATGTGCTATATTGTGCTTAAAAAAACATTTTTTCTAGGGACAGAAAACTGTAGGTAGGGAGAGTGTCAGTTTCTTTCACTGTGCAAGTCCTTGTTTCCAGGGACCTGGAAGGACAGTGAGTGAATTCTCCTTGTGCTATATTGTGCTTAAAAAAAACATTTTTTCTAGGGACAGAAAACTGTAGGTAGGGAGAGTGTCAGTTTCTTTCACTGTGCAAGTCCTTGTTTCCAGGGACCTGGAAGGACAGTGAGTGAATTCTCCTTGTGCTATATTGTGCTTAAAAAAAACATTTTTTCTAGGGACAGAAAACTGTAGTAGGGAGAGTGTCAGTTTCTTTCACTGTGCAAGTCCTTGTTTCAAGGGACAGAGAAGGACACCTGAAGGTAGCCCTTATTGCTTTTTTCCCATCTCCCTGCAGGCCATCTATTAGAATGTCTGGAAGGCAAACAAGGAGAGGCAGACAGTCAGGAGGCAATAAAAGAGGGCAAGCAGGCTCTGTGTCTGGGGGCAACAGTGCTGGTCGTGGACGCGGTGCATTGTCATCAGCACATGGCCATGGGACACGCTTGTCCTTCTTTTCGGCAGCTGGACATGTTGAGCCACATCATGCCGAAGACTTGGTAGAGTGGATGACCAAGCCCTCCTCCTCCTCCTCATCCTCTCTCACCCAGGCTCAGGGTACTGGCAAAGCAGCTGCCAAAGCGTCCTCTTCCCTGGTATCAATGTCAGACTCATCATCAGTCACTCCTTCCCTAGACCCACCATGTCCTCCTCCTGAGGAGTCCCCCGAACTGTTTGAGCACAGTGTTGGGTACATGCTCCAGGAGGATGCCCAGCGTTTCGAAGGGTCTGATGATGAAACCCAGCTACAGGAAGGCAGTAGGGTGAGAGCAGACAGAGGGGATGCTCAAGAAGGACACCAATCTGGCAGTCATGTTCCAGCAGCTGCAGCATACTGCCAGATTGGCTCCAGTGATGAGGAGGGAGGGGATGATGAGGTCACTGACTCCACGTGGGTGCCTAATAGGAGAGAGGAGGAGGAGGATGAGGAGGAGGCACATCTCCAACGAGACAGGATGCCCTTTGGTGGCCAGCGTAAGGGCAGTACACCGACGGAATCACACCGCAGAGCTCCGCCTGTGCAGGGCGCTGCCTCTGCCCGTCATTCAAAAAGTTCCTTGGTGTGGGCCTTTTTTGAGGCTAGTGCATCAGATCGCACAGCTGCTGTTTGCAACATATGTCTCAAGCGTATATCGCGTGGCCAAAACATCAGCCGCTTGGGTACCACATGCCTGACCAGACATATGTTGACCTGCCATGCAGCTCGTTGGCAAGCCTACCTCAAAGACCCACACCAAAGAACAAAGCGGACCTCTCCTTGCACCGCATCAGCTGGGATCTCCAACACCACTATAACTTCAGTCCTCTCTGAAACATGCACTGAGAGGAATGAAGGTGTAGAATTAGGCGTGTCACAGCCAAGTACTTGCGGCCACTCTGCTAGCAGTACACCGACGTCCGATTCTAGCAGGCAAATTTCCCTGCCCCAGCTGCTGGACCGTCGAAAGAAGTTCACTCCCAGCCATCCACATGCCCAGCGGTTGAATGCTAGCTTGGCTAAATTGCTAGCGCTTCAACTGCTGCCTTTTCAGTTGGTAGACTCGGCCCCCTTCCGTGAGTTTGTGCAATGTGCGGTTCCTCAGTGGCAGGTTCCCAAACGCCACTTTTTCTCACGGAAGGCTATTCCGGCTCTCTACCGGCATGTGGAAGGCAATGTCTTGGCCTCGCTGGACAGGGCGGTCAGCGGTAAGGTGCATATTACCGCTGACTCATGGTCCAGCAGGCATGGACAGGGACGTTACCTTTCTTTCACGGCCCATTGGGTCACTCTTTTGGCAGCTGGGAAGGATGCAGGACAAGGTGCAGTAGTGTTGGAGGTTGTCCCACCGCCACGCCTCCAAAATGCTACTACTGGTTGTGACACACCTCTCTCCTCCACCCCCTCCTCTTCTTCTTCCTCCATGGCCTCTTCCTGTGGTTTGTCCTATGAACCAGCGGTGCTCCGTAGCCGTTCACGGGGCTACGCAAGTACGCAGGCAAAAAGATGCCATGCCGTGCTTGCGCTGGTGTGTTTGGGGGACAGAAGCCACACTGGGGCAGAGGTCCTGTCTGCTCTGCAGGGCCAGGCCGAGAGGTGGTTGACGCCACGCCAGCTTAAGCCAGGAATGGTGGTTTGCGACAATGGCACCAACCTCCTCTCCGCCCTCCGACAGGGACAACTGACCCATGTGCCCTGTGTGGCTCACGTCCTTAACCTGGTGGTGCAGCGGTTCTTGGGCAGGTACCCGGGCTTACAGGATGTCCTGAGGCAGGCCAGGAAAGTCTGTGTGCATTTCCGCAGATCTTATAATGCCAGTGCTCGCCTGGCTGAGCTGCAAAAGGAGTTGAACCTGCCCAAGAACCGCCTTATATGTGACATGCCCACCAGGTGGAACTCAACGTTGGCCATGCTGCAGCGGCTGCACACGCAGCAGAGGGCCATCAATGAGTACCTGTGCGACTACGGCACCAGGACAGGGTCAGGGGAGCTTGGTTTTTTTTCTCCACGCCAGTGGGGCATGATCAGGGATGCATGCACTGTCCTGGCACCATTTGAGGAGGCCACGAGGATGGTGAGCAGTGACAGTGCATGCATCAGTGACACTGTACCTCTTGTCCACCTGTTGGAGCACACGCTGCGTGGAATAATGGACAGGGCACTTGAGGCAGAACAGAGGCAGGAAGAGGAGGACTTCCTTGCCTCTCAAGGCCCCCTTTACCCAGACAGTGTTCCTTCTGTCCCACCCATCGCACAGGAAGAGGAAGAGGAGGAGGAGGAGGAGGAGGATTGTGTCAGCATGGAGGTGGAGGCTGGCACTCAGCATCATCAGCAGCAGTCTTTTAGGGATGATTTACAGTCCCAAGAAACCAGTGGACTTGTACGTGGCTGGGAGGAGGTGACTGCGGATCATGTCGTCCTTAGTGACCCAGAGGACTCCGGAGCGAATGCCTCAGCAAACCTACGCTGCATGGCCTCCCTGATCCTGCAAAGTCTGCGGAAGGATCCTCCTATTCTTCGGATCAAGGAGAGGGACCATTACTGGCTGGCCACTCTCCTTGATCCACGGTACAAGGGTAAGGTTGCGGACCTTATGTTACCGTCGCAGAGGGAGCAGAGGATGAGACAACTCCGGGAGGCCTTGCAGAAAGGTCTGTGCAACGCGTTCCCAGAGACTGGGAGGTTACAAACTCCTGGTCCAGGACAACGAGTTGCTGAGGCTTCGGCCAGTCAAAGAAGGAGCGGTGGGGAAGGTGGCCGTCTGACCGATGCGTTCAGACAATTCTTTAGTCCGCAGCCCCAAAGTATGATTGGTTCCAGCAACCATCGCCAGCGTCTGATAAACATGGTGCAGGAATATCTAGGGGCAAGGTCAGACTTGGACACCTTCCCCACCGAAAATCCTCTGGCTTACTGGGTCTTGAGGATGGATCACTGGCCAGAGCTTGCACAGTATGCAATTGAGCTACTGGCCTGTCCTGCATCCAGCGTTCTTTCGGAACGCACATTCAGTGCTGCTGGAGGATTTGTCACGGATCACAGGGTGCGCCTGTCCACCGACTCGGTTGATCGACTGACTTTCATCAAGATGAACCAGTCTTGGATCACCACCAGCTACCACACACCTGATGCTGATATAACAGACTAATTGATTTTAACATGTCACGTCCCTTCAAGACTGATGCTGATGCTGAGTGCCTGTGCTGTTATGTTGACTGGCTATCCTCCTCCTCCGAGTCCTCAATGATACGATTGATGATGATAGCTTGGAAGATCATTTTTGTTTATGGGTGCTGCCACCAGTGGCTAAGGCCCAATTTTTCAGCCCCTGTTTTACAGGGGCGTGTACTTACAATTTTTTTAGCAATAATTTGCCATAGGGCTCATTGCTGTGCTCCAAGTACAGTATCTGTGAGGGGTTGTAGTGTTGTGCCACCAGTGCCTAAGGCCCAATTTTTCAGCCCCTGTTTAACAGGGGCGTGTCATTACAATTTTTGAAGCAATACTTTGCAACAGGGCTCATTGCTGTGCTCCAAGTACAGTATCTGTGAGGGGTTGTAGTGTTGTGCCACCAGTGCCTAAGGCCCAATTTTTCAGCCCCTGTTCAACAGGGGCATGCAATTACAATTCTTGATGTAATAATTCACAGCAGGGCCCATTCCTGCACCCACCAAGAGTAAGTCTGAGGGCTTACAGTGTTGTGGCAACGCCACCACCACCACCACCACGAAAGGCCCAATTTTTCAGCCCCTGTTCAAAAGGGGCATGTAATTACAATTCTTGATCTAATAATTCACAGCAGGGCCCATTCCTGCACCCACCAAGAGTAACTCTGAGGGCTTACAGTGTTGTGGCAACACCACCACCACCACCACCACCACGAAAAGCCCAATTTTTCAGCCCCTGTTCAACAGGGGCATGCAATTACAATTCTTGATCTAATAATTCACAGCAGGGCCCATTGCTGCACCCACCAAGAGTAACTGTCAGGGCTTACAGTGTTGTGGCACCAGCACCACCATCAAAGCCCCAATTTTTACTACCACTGTTCAAGAATTATATGTAATTAAAATTCCTGATATAATAGTTGACAGCAGGGCGTTCCAGCACCAACCAAGAGTAACTGTGAGTGCTTACAGTGTTGTGCCAACACCAACAACTAAGGGGCCTATTTCTGCAGAGTATATACGGCAGGTCCCTACTTTCAAACATCCAACTTACAAACGACTCCTACTTGCAAACGAAAGAAGACAACAGGAAGTGAGAGGAAATCTACCCCTAGGAAGGAAAATTCTCTCCTGTAAGAATAAATATGGGAGAAAGGTGTCTCCTCTGTACTGATGCTTTATCAGCAATCCTTGTTTCAAGAAAAACACCACATTTCAAAAACAGTTGTCATTGGGACGGAAAGTAAGGTGAAATGTTCTGAACAGGGGCACAGACAGCAAAACAAATGTTACAGGGGTGATAACCCTTACCTATGTTTCCCAAAAAGTTTAAAAATAGATTTTTGGGCTGGAGCTACACTTCAACAATGTACCTGTTCAAAATTACAAACACATTCTACATAAGAACAAACCTACAGTCCCTGTCTTGTATGCACCGCCTGTATACGGCTGTTCAGAGTATATAGGGCCTTTTTTATTTTATGTGCGGGGTTCCCCTTAATATCCATACAAGACCCAAAGGGGCTGGTAATGGGCTGGGGTAGGGGGGGGGGTCATGGGGTAGCTATGCCATTTTTCTTAAAGATTTTCATCCATATTACCGGGACCAGACATTACATTAAAGCCGCAAGCAGTTTTAAATGGCTTTTTTTTCCTTTAGAAGTGTCATTTTGTGCAGGGACAGTTCTAAACACGGGAAACACGTGGCACTTCACAGGCATACTTTAGACACCCCCCAGGTACGATATTTAAAGGAATATTTGACTTTTTTTTTTCACTTTATGCATCATTAAAATGACTGCTCCCGAAAAACGACCGTTTTTAAAACTTCTTTTTGCATTGATACATGTCCCCTGGTGCAGAACCCGGGTTCCCAAACCCTTTTTAGGACAATAACATGCATAATAGTTGTTATAATTAGCACTTTAGAATTCGAACGTTCGCATCCATTGTATTTAATAGGGTTCTAATGTTCGTACGAACTTTCGGTCCGTTCGCGGGTTCTGGTGCGAACCGAACCCGGGGGTGTTCGGCTCATCACTACTCTGTAGTAAGAATTTTGGCCTGTTGACAAGCAAACCTTTATTACCTCCTGATTAGATAATTGAAAAGCACCCACCCCCTATCCCCATCAGTATAAATATAAGCATCTTTCTGGGGGAAGCAATAGCAGGGGGGCTCAATAGCCACAGGGGTTCTTTTGCAAAGTGGGTTTTTTCGATAAGTGGACGCACTTCTGACTCTGCACTTATCTGAAGATATATTCTTTGTCTCTTTGCAGATATGTTTCTGCTGTGAGCAATCCACCCTGAATTGAAACTGGAAAGTGTTTTGCCTAGTTTAAATTTGATATGGTATGTTTCTGCTGTGAGCAATCCACCCTGAATTGAAACTGGAAAGTGTTTTGCCTAGTTTAAATTTGATATGGTATGTTGTGTTTGCTTAGCCCTCTATAGACCTGTCCACATTTTCAATGCTTTATCTGCCTTGTCTTACCCAAAAATTATGGCCCAGTGTCTTTTAGTGCCCTCTTTCCAATCTGTCTCTGTAGTAAGAATTTTGGCCTGTTGACAAGCAAACCTTTATTACCTCCTGATTAGATAATTGAAAAGCACCCACCCCCTATCCCCATCAGTATAAATATAAGCATCTTTCTGGGGGAAGCAATAGCAGGGGGGCTCAATAGCCACAGGGGTTCTTTCGCAAAGTGGGTTTTTTCCATAAGTGGACGCACTTCTGACTCTGCACTTATCTGAAGATATATTCTTTGTCTCTTTGCAGGTATGTTTCTGCTGTGAGCAATCCACCCTGAATTGAAACTGGAAAGTGTTTTGCCTAGTTTAAATTTGATATGGTATGTTTCTGCTGTGAGCAATCCACCCTGAATTGAAACTGGAAAGTGTTTTGCCTAGTTTAAATTTGATATGGTATGTTGTGTTTGCTTAGCCCTCTATAGACCTGTCCACATTTTCAATGCTTTATCTGCCTTGTCTTACCCAAAAATTATGGCCCAGTGTCTTTTAGTGCCCTCTTTCCAATCTGTCTCTGTAGTAAGAATTTTGGCCTGTTGACAAGCAAACCTTTATTACCTCCTGATTAGATAATTGAAAAGCACCCACCCCCTATCCCCATCAGTATAAATATAAGCATCTTTCTGGGGGAAGCAATAGCAGGGGGGCTCAATAGCCACAGGGGTTCTTTCGCAAAGTGGGTTTTTTCGATAAGTGGACGCACTTCTGACTCTGCACTTATCTGAAGATATATTCTTTGTCTCTTTGCAGGTATGTTTCTGCTGTGAGCAATCCACCCTGAATTGAAACTGGAAAGTGTTTTGCCTAGTTTAAATTTGATATGGTATGTTTCTGCTGTGAGCAATCCACCCTGAATTGAAACTGGAAAGTGTTTTGCCTAGTTTAAATTTGATATGGTATGTTGTGTTTGCTTAGCCCTCTATAGACCTGTCCACATTTTCAATGCTTTATCTGCCTTGTCTTACCCAAAAATTATGGCCCAGTGTCTTTTAGTGCCCTCTTTCCAATCTGTCTCTGTAGTAAGAATTTTGGCCTGTTGACAAGCAAACCTTTATTACCTCCTGATTAGATAATTGAAAAGCACCCACCCCCTATCCCCATCAGTATAAATATAAGCATCTTTCTGGGGGAAGCAATAGCAGGGGGGCTCAATAGCCACAGGGGTTCTTTCGCAAAGTGGGTTTTTTCGATAAGTGGACGCACTTCTGACTCTGCACTTATCTGAAGATATATTCTTTGTCTCTTTGCAGGTATGTTTCTGCTGTGAGCAATCCACCCTGAATTGAAACTGGAAAGTGTTTTGCCTAGTTTAAATTTGATATGGTATGTTGTGTTTGCTTAGCCCTCTATAGACCTGTCCACATTTTCAATGCTTTATTTGCCTTGTCTTACCCAAAAATTATGGCCCAGTGTCTTTTAGTGCCCTCTTTCCAATCTGTCTCTGTAGTAAGAATTTTGGCCTGTTGACAAGCAAACCTTTATTACCTCCTGATTAGATAATTGAAAAGCACCCACCCCCTATCCCCATCAGTATAAATATAAGCATCTTTCTGGGGGAAGCAATAGCAGGGGGGCTCAATAGCCACAGGGGTTCTTTCGCAAAGTGGGTTTTTTCGATAAGTGGACGCACTTCTGACTCTGCACTCATCTGAAGATATATTCTTTGTCTCTTTGCAGGTATGTTTCTGCTGTGAGCAATCCACCCTGAATTGAAACTGGAAAGTGTTTTGCCTAGTTTAAATTTGATATGGTATGTTGTGTTTGCTTAGCCCTCTATAGACCTGTCCACATTTTCAATGCTTTATCTGCCTTGTCTTACCCAAAAATTATGGCCCAGTGTCTTTTAGTGCCCTCTTTCCAATCTGTCTCTGTAGTAAGAATTTTGGCCTGTTGACAAGCAAACCTTTATTACCTCCTGATTAGATCATTGAAAAGCACCCACCCCCTATCCCCACCAGTATAAATATAAGCATCTTTCTGGGGGAAGCAATAGCAGGGGGGCTCAATAGCCACAGGGGTTCTTTCGCAAAGTGGGTTTTTTCGATAAGTGGACGCACTTCTGACTCTGCACTTATCTGAGGATATATTCTTTGTCTCTTTGCAGGTATGTTTCTGCTGTAAGCAATCCACCCTGAATTGAAACTGGAAAGTGTTTTGCCTAGTTTAAATTTCATATGGTATGTTGTGTTTGCTTAGCCCTCTATAGACCTGTCCACATTTTCAATGCTTTATCTGCCTTGTCTTACCCAAAAATTATGGCCCAGTGTCTTTTAGTGCCCTCTTTCCAATCTGTCTCTGTAGTAAGAATTTTGGCCTGTTGACAAGCAAACCTTTATTACCTCCTGATTAGATAATTGAAAAGCACCCACCCCCTATCCCCATCAGTATAAATATAAGCATCTTTCTGGGGGAAGCAATAGCAGGGGGGCTCAATAGCCACAGGGGTTCTTTCGCAAAGTGGGTTTTTTCGATAAGTGGACGCACTTCTGACTCTGCACTTATCTGAAGATATATTCTTTGTCTCTTTGCAGGTATGTTTCTGCTGTGAGCAATCCACCCTGAATTGAAACTGGAAAGTGTTTTGCCTAGTTTAAATTTGATATGGTATGTTTCTGCTGTGAGCAATCCACCCTCAATTGAAACTGGAAAGTGTTTTGCCTAGTTTAAATTTGATATGGTATGTTTCTGCTGTGAGCAATCCACCCTGAATTGAAACTGGAAAGTGTTTTGCCTAGTTTAAATTTGATATGGTATGTTTCTGCTGTGAGCAATCCACCCTGAATTGAAACTGGAAAGTGTTTTGCCTAGTTTAAATTTGATATGGTATGTTTCTGCTGTGAGCAATCCACCCTGAATTGAAACTGGAAAGTGTTTTGCCTAGTTTAAATTTGATATGGTATGTTGTGTTTGCTTAGCCCTCTATAGACCTGTCCACATTTCAATGCTTTATCTGCCTTGTCTTACCCAAAAATTATGGCCCAGTGTCTTTTAGTGCCCTCTTTCCAATCTGTCTCTGTAGTAAGAATTTTGGCCTGTTGACAAGCAAACCTTTATTACCTCCTGATTAGATAATTGAAAAGCACCCACCCCCTATCCCCATCAGTATAAATATAAGCATCTTTCTGGGGGAAGCAATAGCAGGGGGGCTCAATAGCCACAGGGGTTCTTTCGCAAAGTGGGTTTTTTCGATAAGTGGACGCACTTCTGACTCTGCACTTATCTGAAGATATATTCTTTGTCTCTTTGCAGGTATGTTTCTGCTGTGAGCAATCCACCCTGAATTGAAACTGGAAAGTGTTTTGCCTAGTTTAAATTTGATATGGTATGTTTCTGCTGTGAGCAATCCACCCTGAATTGAAACTGGAAAGTGTTTTGCCTAGTTTAAATTTGATATGGTATGTTTCTGCTGTGAGCAATCCACCCTGAATTGAAACTGGAAAGTGTTTTGCCTAGTTTAAATTTGATATGGTATGTTTCTGCTGTGAGCAATCCACCCTGAATTGAAACTGGAAAGTGTTTTGCCTAGTTTAAATTTGATATGGTATGTTGTGTTTGCTTAGCCCTCTATAGACCTGTCCACATTTTCAATGCTTTACCTGCCTTGTCTTACCCAAAAATTATGGCCCAGTGTCTTTTAGTGCCCTCTTTCCAATCTGTCTCTGTAGTAAGAATTTTGGCCTGTTGACAAGCAAACCTTTATTACCTCCTGATTAGATAATTGAAAAGCACCCACCCCCTATCCCCATCAGTATAAATATAAGCATCTTTCTGGGGGAAGCAATAGCAGGGGGGCTCAATAGCCACAGGGGTTCTTTCGCAAAGTGGGTTTTTTCGATAAGTGGACGCACTTCTGACTCTGCACTTATCTGAAGATATATTCTTTGTCTCTTTGCAGGTATGTTTCTGCTGTGAGCAATCCACCCTGAATTGAAACTGGAAAGTGTTTTGCCTAGTTTAAATTTGATATGGTATGTTTCTGCTGTGAGCAATCCACCCTGAATTGAAACTGGAAAGTGTTTTGCCTAGTTTAAATTTGATATGGTATGTTGTGTTTGCTTAGCCCTCTATAGACCTGTCCACATTTTCAATGCTTTATCTGCCTTGTCTTACCCAAAAATTATGGCCCAGTGTCTTTTAGTGCCCTCTTTCCAATCTGTCTCTGTAGTAAGAATTTTGGCCTGTTGACAAGCAAACCTTTATTACCTCCTGATTAGATAATTGAAAAGCACCCACCCCCTATCCCCATCAGTATAAATATAAGCATCTTTCTGGGGGAAGCAATAGCAGGGGGGCTCAATAGCCACAGGGGTTCTTTCGCAAAGTGGGTTTTTTCGATAAGTGGACGCACTTCTGACTCTGCACTTATCTGAAGATATATTCTTTGTCTCTTTGCAGGTATGTTTCTGCTGTGAGCAATCCACCCTGAATTGAAACTGGAAAGTGTTTTGCCTAGTTTAAATTTGATATGGTATGTTGTGTTTGCTTAGCCCTCTATAGACCTGTCCACATTTTCAATGCTTTATCTGCCTTGTCTTACCCAAAAATTATGGCCCAGTGTCTTTTAGTGCCCTCTTTCCAATCTGTCTCTGTAGTAAGAATTTTGGCCTGTTGACAAGCAAACCTTTATTACCTCCTGATTAGATAATTGAAAAGCACCCACCCCCTATCCCCATCAGTATAAATATAAGCATCTTTCTGGGGGAAGCAATAGCAGGGGGGCTCAATAGCCACAGGGGTTCTTTCGCAAAGTGGGTTTTTTCGATAAGTGGACGCACTTCTGACTCTGCACTTATCTGAAGACATATTCTTTGTCTCTTTGCAGGTATGTTTCTGCTGTGAGCAATCCACCCTGAATTGAAACTGGAAAGTGTTTTGCCTAGTTTAAATTTGATATGGTATGTTGTGTTTGCTTAGCCCTCTATAGACCTGTCCACATTTTCAATGCTTTATCTGCCTTGTCTTACCCAAAAATTATGGCCCAGTGTCTTTTAGTGCCCTCTTTCCAATCTGTCTCTGTAGTAAGAATTTTGGCCTGTTGACAAGCAAACCTTTATTACCTCCTGATTAGATAATTGAAAAGCACCCACCCCCTATCCCCACCAGTATAAATATAAGCATCTTTCTGGGGGAAGCAATAGCAGGGGGGCTCAATAGCCACAGGGGTTCTTTCGCAAAGTGGGTTTTTTCGATAAGTGGACGCACTTCTGACTCTGCACTTATCTGAAGATATATTCTTTGTCTCTTTGCAGGTATGTTTCTGCTGTGAGCAATCCACCCTGAATTGAAACTGGAAAGTGTTTTGCCTAGTTTAAATTTGATATGGTATGTTTCTGCTGTGAGCAATCCACCCTGAATTGAAACTGGAAAGTGTTTTGCCTAGTTTAAATTTGATATGGTATGTTGTGTTTGCTTAGCCCTCTATAGACCTGTCCACATTTTCAATGCTTTATCTGCCTTGTCTTACCCAAAAATTATGGCCCAGTGTCTTTTAGTGCCCTCTTTCCAATCTGTCTCTGTAGTAGGGATGAGCTTCGTGTTCGAGTCGAACATACGTTCGACTCGAACATCGGCTGTTCGATCGTTCGACGAAGATCGAACGATTTGGGCCGTTCGCGCCAAATTCGAGTGACGCGAACGGCCCACAATGCACTACGCCATCGCAGTGTCATCCAGGCGCTGTGATTGGCCAAGCATGCACTGTGACCCCGCATGCTTGGCCAATCACAGCGCCGGCAGCGAGGAGAGCAATGATTGGCCACAGGCAGGATGCCTGTGGCCAATTATTGCTGAGGGTGTTTAGTACACGCCCCACACTATAAAAGGCCGCCAGCACGGCGGCCTAGTGTAGTGTGTTCCGGAGCAGGGATAGAGCAGCATAGGCAGGGACAGTGACTTTTATTTCTTTCTTGCTTAACCTGGATTCCTTTAGTTTAGGGAAAGAGAAGGATAGGTAGGGAGAGTGTCAGTGTGTTTTGTGCTTGTGCTATAGTGTGCTTAAAAAAAACATTTTTTCTAGGGACAGAAAACTGTAGGTAGGGAGAGTGTCAGTTTCTTTCACTGTGCAAGTCCTTGTTTCTAGGGACCTGGAAGGACAGTGAGTGAATTCTCCTTGTGCTATATTGTGCTTAAAAAAAACATTTTTTCTAGGGACAGAAAACTGTAGGTAGGGAGAGTGTCAGTTTCTTTCACTGTGCAAGTCCTTGTTTCCAGGGACCTGGAAGGACAGTGAGTGAATTCTCCTTGTGCTATATTGTGCTTAAAAAAAACATTTTTTCTAGGGACAGAAAACTGTAGGTAGGGAGAGTGTCAGTTTCTTTCACTGTGCGAGTTCTTGTTTCTAGGGACCTGGAAGGACAGTGAGTGAATTCTCCTTGTGCTATATTGTGCTTAAAAAAAACATTTTTTCTAGGGACAGAAAACTGTAGGTAGGGAGAGTGTCAGTTTCTTTCACTGTGCAAGTCCTTGTTTCCAGGGACCTGGAAGGACAGTGAGTGAATTCTCCTTGTGCTATATTGTGCTTAAAAAAAACATTTTTTCTAGGGACAGAAAACTGTAGGTAGGGAGAGTGTCAGTTTCTTTCACTGTGCAAGTCCTTGTTTCCAGGGACCTGGAAGGACAGTGAGTGAATTCTCCTTGTGCTATATTGTGCTTAAAAAAAACATTTTTTCTAGGGACAGAAAACTGTAGGTAGGGAGAGTGTCAGTTTCTTTCACTGTGCAAGTCCTTGTTTCCAGGGACCTGGAAGGACAGTGAGTGAATTCTCCTTGTGCTATATTGTGCTTAAAAAAAACATTTTTTCTAGGGACAGAAAACTGTAGGTAGGGAGAGTGTCAGTTTCTTTCACTGTGCAAGTCCTTGTTTCCAGGGACCTGGAAGGACAGTGAGTGAATTCTCCTTGTGCTATATTGTGCTTAAAAAAAACATTTTTTCTAGGGACAGAAAACTGTAGGTAGGGAGAGTGTCAGTTTCTTTCACTGTGCAAGTCCTTGTTTCCAGGGACCTGGAAGGACAGTGAGTGAATTCTCCTTGTGCTATATTGTGCTTAAAAAAAACATTTTTTCTAGGGACAGAAAACTGTAGGTAGGGAGAGTGTCAGTTTCTTTCACTGTGCAAGTCCTTGTTTCCAGGGACCTGGAAGGACAGTGAGTGAATTCTCCTTGTGCTATATTGTGCTTAAAAAAAACATTTTTTCTAGGGACAGAAAACTGTAGGTAGGGAGAGTGTCAGTTTCTTTCACTGTGCAAGTCCTTGTTTCCAGGGACCTGGAAGGACAGTGAGTGAATTCTCCTTGTGCTATATTGTGCTTAAAAAAAACATTTTTTCTAGGGACAGAAAACTGTAGGTAGGGAGAGTGTCAGTTTCTTTCACTGTGCAAGTCCTTGTTTCCAGGGACCTGGAAGGACAGTGAGTGAATTCTCCTTGTGCTATATTGTGCTTAAAAAAAACATTTTTTCTAGGGACAGAAAACTGTAGGTAGGGAGAGTGTCAGTTTCTTTCACTGTGCAAGTCCTTGTTTCCAGGGACCTGGAAGGACAGTGAGTGAATTCTCCTTGTGCTATATTGTGCTTAAAAAAAAACATTTTTTCTAGGGACAGAAAACTGTAGGTAGGGAGAGTGTCAGTTTCTTTCACTGTGCAAGTCCTTGTTTCCAGGGACCTGGAAGGACAGTGAGTGAATTCTCCATGTGCTATATTGTGCTTAAAAAAACATTTTTTCTAGGGACAGAAAACTGTAGGTAGGGAGAGTGTCAGTTTCTTTCACTGTGCAAGTCCTTGTTTCCAGGGACCTGGAAGGACAGTGAGTGAATTCTCCTTGTGCTATATTGTGCTTAAAAAAAACATTTTTTCTAGGGACAGAAAACTGTAGGTAGGGAGAGTGTCAGTTTCTTTCACTGTGCAAGTCCTTGTTTCCAGGGACCTGGAAGGACAGTGAGTGAATTCTCCTTGTGCTATATTGTGCTTAAAAAAAACATTTTTTCTAGGGACAGAAAACTGTAGGTAGGGAGAGTGTCAGTTTCTTTCACTGTGCAAGTCCTTGTTTCAAGGGACAGAGAAGGACACCTGAAGGTAGCCCTTATTGCTTTTTTCCCATCTCCCTGCAGGCCATCTATTAGAATGTCTGGAAGGCAAACAAGGAGAGGCAGACAGTCAGGAGGCAATAAAAGAGGGCAAGCAGGCTCTGTGTCTGGGGGCAACAGTGCTGGTCGTGGACGCGGTGCATTGTCATCAGCACATGGCCATGGGACACGCTTGTCCTTCTTTTCGGCAGCTGGACATGTTGAGCCACATCATGCCGAAGACTTGGTAGAGTGGATGACCAAGCCCTCCTCCTCCTCCTCATCCTCTCTCACCCAGGCTCAGGGTACTGGCAAAGCAGCTGCCAAAGCGTCCTCTTCCCTGGTATCAATGTCAGACTCATCATCAGTCACTCCTTCCCTAGACCCACCATGTCCTCCTCCTGAGGAGTCCCCCGAACTGTTTGAGCACAGTGTTGGGTACATGCTCCAGGAGGATGCCCAGCGTTTCGAAGGGTCTGATGATGAAACCCAGCTACAGGAAGGCAGTAGGGTGAGAGCAGACAGAGGGGATGCTCAAGAAGGACACCAATCTGGCAGTCATGTTCCAGCAGCTGCAGCATACTGCCAGATTGGCTCCAGTGATGAGGAGGGAGGGGATGATGAGGTCACTGACTCCACGTGGGTGCCTAATAGGAGAGAGGAGGAGGAGGATGAGGAGGAGGCACATCTCCAACGAGACAGGATGCCCTTTGGTGGCCAGCGTAAGGGCAGTACACCGACGGAATCACACCGCAGAGCTCCGCCTGTGCAGGGCGCTGCCTCTGCCCGTCATTCAAAAAGTTCCTTGGTGTGGGCCTTTTTTGAGGCTAGTGCATCAGATCGCACAGCTGCTGTTTGCAACATATGTCTCAAGCGTATATCGCGTGGCCAAAACATCAGCCGCTTGGGTACCACATGCCTGACCAGACATATGTTGACCTGCCATGCAGCTCGTTGGCAAGCCTACCTCAAAGACCCACACCAAAGAACAAAGCGGACCTCTCCTTGCACCGCATCAGCTGGGATCTCCAACACCACTATAACTTCAGTCCTCTCTGAAACATGCACTGAGAGGAATGAAGGTGTAGAATTAGGCGTGTCACAGCCAAGTACTTGCGGCCACTCTGCTAGCAGTACACCGACGTCCGATTCTAGCAGGCAAATTTCCCTGCCCCAGCTGCTGGACCGTCGAAAGAAGTTCACTCCCAGCCATCCACATGCCCAGCGGTTGAATGCTAGCTTGGCTAAATTGCTAGCGCTTCAACTGCTGCCTTTTCAGTTGGTAGACTCGGCCCCCTTCCGTGAGTTTGTGCAATGTGCGGTTCCTCAGTGGCAGGTTCCCAAACGCCACTTTTTCTCACGGAAGGCTATTCCGGCTCTCTACCGGCATGTGGAAGGCAATGTCTTGGCCTCGCTGGACAGGGCGGTCAGCGGTAAGGTGCATATTACCGCTGACTCATGGTCCAGCAGGCATGGACAGGGACGTTACCTTTCTTTCACGGCCCATTGGGTCACTCTTTTGGCAGCTGGGAAGGATGCAGGACAAGGTGCAGTAGTGTTGGAGGTTGTCCCACCGCCACGCCTCCAAAATGCTACTACTGGTTGTGACACACCTCTCTCCTCCACCCCCTCCTCTTCTTCTTCCTCCATGGCCTCTTCCTGTGGTTTGTCCTATGAACCAGCGGTGCTCCGTAGCCGTTCACGGGGCTACGCAAGTACGCAGGCAAAAAGATGCCATGCCGTGCTTGCGCTGGTGTGTTTGGGGGACAGAAGCCACACTGGGGCAGAGGTCCTGTCTGCTCTGCAGGGCCAGGCCGAGAGGTGGTTGACGCCACGCCAGCTTAAGCCAGGAATGGTGGTTTGCGACAATGGCACCAACCTCCTCTCCGCCCTCCGACAGGGACAACTGACCCATGTGCCCTGTGTGGCTCACGTCCTTAACCTGGTGGTGCAGCGGTTCTTGGGCAGGTACCCGGGCTTACAGGATGTCCTGAGGCAGGCCAGGAAAGTCTGTGTGCATTTCCGCAGATCTTATAATGCCAGTGCTCGCCTGGCTGAGCTGCAAAAGGAGTTGAACCTGCCCAAGAACCGCCTTATATGTGACATGCCCACCAGGTGGAACTCAACGTTGGCCATGCTGCAGCGGCTGCACACGCAGCAGAGGGCCATCAATGAGTACCTGTGCGACTACGGCACCAGGACAGGGTCAGGGGAGCTTGGTTTTTTTTCTCCACGCCAGTGGGGCATGATCAGGGATGCATGCACTGTCCTGGCACCATTTGAGGAGGCCACGAGGATGGTGAGCAGTGACAGTGCATGCATCAGTGACACTGTACCTCTTGTCCACCTGTTGGAGCACACGCTGCGTGGAATAATGGACAGGGCACTTGAGGCAGAACAGAGGCAGGAAGAGGAGGACTTCCTTGCCTCTCAAGGCCCCCTTTACCCAGACAGTGTTCCTTCTGTCCCACCCATCGCACAGGAAGAGGAAGAGGAGGAGGAGGAGGAGGAGGATTGTGTCAGCATGGAGGTGGAGGCTGGCACTCAGCATCATCAGCAGCAGTCTTTTAGGGATGATTTACAGTCCCAAGAAACCAGTGGACTTGTACGTGGCTGGGAGGAGGTGACTGCGGATCATGTCGTCCTTAGTGACCCAGAGGACTCCGGAGCGAATGCCTCAGCAAACCTACGCTGCATGGCCTCCCTGATCCTGCAAAGTCTGCGGAAGGATCCTCGTATTCTTCGGATCAAGGAGAGGGACCATTACTGGCTGGCCACTCTCCTTGATCCACGGTACAAGGGTAAGGTTGCGGACCTTATGTTACCGTCGCAGAGGGAGCAGAGGATGAGACAACTCCGGGAGGCCTTGCAGAAAGGTCTGTGCAACGCGTTCCCAGAGACTGGGAGGTTACAAACTCCTGGTCCAGGACAACGAGTTGCTGAGGCTTCGGCCAGTCAAAGAAGGAGCGGTGGGGAAGGTGGCCGTCTGACCGATGCGTTCAGACAATTCTTTAGTCCGCAGCCCCAAAGTATGATTGGTTCCAGCAACCATCGCCAGCGTCTGATAAACATGGTGCAGGAATATCTAGGGGCAAGGTCAGACTTGGACACCTTCCCCACCGAAAATCCTCTGGCTTACTGGGTCTTGAGGATGGATCACTGGCCAGAGCTTGCACAGTATGCAATTGAGCTACTGGCCTGTCCTGCATCCAGCGTTCTTTCGGAACGCACATTCAGTGCTGCTGGAGGATTTGTCACGGATCACAGGGTGCGCCTGTCCACCGACTCGGTTGATCGACTGACTTTCATCAAGATGAACCAGTCTTGGATCACCACCAGCTACCACACACCTGATGCTGATATAACAGACTAATTGATTTTAACATGTCACGTCCCTTCAAGACTGATGCTGATGCTGAGTGCCTGTGCTGTTATGTTGACTGGCTATCCTCCTCCTCCGAGTCCTCAATGATACGATTGATGATGATAGCTTGGAAGATCATTTTTGTTTATGGGTGCTGCCACCAGTGGCTAAGGCCCAATTTTTCAGCCCCTGTTTTACAGGGGCGTGTACTTACAATTTTTTTAGCAATAATTTGCCATAGGGCTCATTGCTGTGCTCCAAGTACAGTATCTGTGAGGGGTTGTAGTGTTGTGCCACCAGTGCCTAAGGCCCAATTTTTCAGCCCCTGTTTAACAGGGGCGTGTCATTACAATTTTTGAAGCAATACTTTGCAACAGGGCTCATTGCTGTGCTCCAAGTACAGTATCTGTGAGGGGTTGTAGTGTTGTGCCACCAGTGCCTAAGGCCCAATTTTTCAGCCCCTGTTCAACAGGGGCATGCAATTACAATTCTTGATGTAATAATTCACAGCAGGGCCCATTCCTGCACCCACCAAGAGTAAGTCTGAGGGCTTACAGTGTTGTGGCAACGCCACCACCACCACCACCACGAAAGGCCCAATTTTTCAGCCCCTGTTCAAAAGGGGCATGTAATTACAATTCTTGATCTAATAATTCACAGCAGGGCCCATTCCTGCACCCACCAAGAGTAACTCTGAGGGCTTACAGTGTTGTGGCAACACCACCACCACCACCACCACCACGAAAAGCCCAATTTTTCAGCCCCTGTTCAACAGGGGCATGCAATTACAATTCTTGATCTAATAATTCACAGCAGGGCCCATTGCTGCACCCACCAAGAGTAACTGTCAGGGCTTACAGTGTTGTGGCACCAGCACCACCATCAAAGCCCCAATTTTTACTACCACTGTTCAAGAATTATATGTAATTAAAATTCCTGATATAATAGTTGACAGCAGGGCGTTCCAGCACCAACCAAGAGTAACTGTGAGTGCTTACAGTGTTGTGCCAACACCAACAACTAAGGGGCCTATTTCTGCAGAGTATATACGGCAGGTCCCTACTTTCAAACATCCAACTTACAAACGACTCCTACTTGCAAACGAAAGAAGACAACAGGAAGTGAGAGGAAATCTACCCCTAGGAAGGAAAATTCTCTCCTGTAAGAATAAATATGGGAGAAAGGTGTCTCCTCTGTACTGATGCTTTATCAGCAATCCTTGTTTCAAGAAAAACACCACATTTCAAAAACAGTTGTCATTGGGACGGAAAGTAAGGTGAAATGTTCTGAACAGGGGCACAGACAGCAAAACAAATGTTACAGGGGTGATAACCCTTACCTATGTTTCCCAAAAAGTTTAAAAATAGATTTTTGGGCTGGAGCTACACTTCAACAATGTACCTGTTCAAAATTACAAACACATTCTACATAAGAACAAACCTACAGTCCCTGTCTTGTATGCACCGCCTGTATACGGCTGTTCAGAGTATATAGGGCCTTTTTTATTTTATGTGCGGGGTTCCCCTTAATATCCATACAAGACCCAAAGGGGCTGGTAATGGGCTGGGGTAGGGGGGGGGGTCATGGGGTAGCTATGCCATTTTTCTTAAAGATTTTCATCCATATTACCGGGACCAGACATTACATTAAAGCCGCAAGCAGTTTTAAATGGCTTTTTTTTCCTTTAGAAGTGTCATTTTGTGCAGGGACAGTTCTAAACACGGGAAACACGTGGCACTTCACAGGCATACTTTAGACACCCCCCAGGTACGATATTTAAAGGAATATTTGACTTTTTTTTTTCACTTTATGCATCATTAAAATGACTGCTCCCGAAAAACGACCGTTTTTAAAACTTCTTTTTGCATTGATACAGAACCCGGGTTCCCAAACCCTTTTTAGGACAATAACATGCATAATAGTTGTTATAATTAGCACTTTAGAATTCGAACGTTCGCATCCATTGTATTTAATAGGGTTCTAATGTTCGTACGAACTTTCGGTCCGTTCGCGGGTTCTGGTGCGAACCGAACCCGGGGGTGTTCGGCTCATCACTACTCTGTAGTAAGAATTTTGGCCTGTTGACAAGCAAACCTTTATTACCTCCTGATTAGATAATTGAAAAGCACCCACCCCCTATCCCCATCAGTATAAATATAAGCATCTTTCTGGGGGAAGCAATAGCAGGGGGGCTCAATAGCCACAGGGGTTCTTTTGCAAAGTGGGTTTTTTCGATAAGTGGACGCACTTCTGACTCTGCACTTATCTGAAGATATATTCTTTGTCTCTTTGCAGATATGTTTCTGCTGTGAGCAATCCACCCTGAATTGAAACTGGAAAGTGTTTTGCCTAGTTTAAATTTGATATGGTATGTTTCTGCTGTGAGCAATCCACCCTGAATTGAAACTGGAAAGTGTTTTGCCTAGTTTAAATTTGATATGGTATGTTGTGTTTGCTTAGCCCTCTATAGACCTGTCCACATTTTCAATGCTTTATCTGCCTTGTCTTACCCAAAAATTATGGCCCAGTGTCTTTTAGTGCCCTCGTTCCAATCTGTCTCTGTAGTAAGAATTTTGGCCTGTTGACAAGCAAACCTTTATTACCTCCTGATTAGATAATTGAAAAGCACCCACCCCCTATCCCCATCAGTATAAATATAAGCATCTTTCTGGGGGAAGCAATAGCAGGGGGGCTCAATAGCCACAGGGGTTCTTTCGCAAAGTGGGTTTTTTCGATAAGTGGACGCACTTCTGACTCTGCACTTATCTGAAGATATATTCTTTGTCTCTTTGCAGGTATGTTTCTGCTGTGAGCAATCCACCCTGAATTGAAACTGGAAAGTGTTTTGCCTAGTTTAAATTTGATATGGTATGTTTCTGCTGTGAGCAATCCACCCTGAATTGAAACTGGAAAGTGTTTTGCCTAGTTTAAATTTGATATGGTATGTTGTGTTTGCTTAGCCCTCTATAGACCTGTCCACATTTTCAATGCTTTATCTGCCTTGTCTTACCCAAAAATTATGGCCCAGTGTCTTTTAGTGCCCTCTTTCCAATCTGTCTCTGTAGTAAGAATTTTGGCCTGTTGACAAGCAAACCTTTATTACCTCCTGATTAGATAATTGAAAAGCACCCACCCCCTATCCCCATCAGTATAAATATAAGCATCTTTCTGGGGGAAGCAATAGCAGGGGGGCTCAATAGCCACAGGGGTTCTTTCGCAAAGTGGGTTTTTTCGATAAGTGGACGCACTTCTGACTCTGCACTTATCTGAAGATATATTCTTTGTCTCTTTGCAGGTATGTTTCTGCTGTGAGCAATCCACCCTGAATTGAAACTGGAAAGTGTTTTGCCTAGTTTAAATTTGATATGGTATGTTTCTGCTGTGAGCAATCCACCCTGAATTGAAACTGGAAAGTGTTTTGCCTAGTTTAAATTTGATATGGTATGTTGTGTTTGCTTAGCCCTCTATAGACCTGTCCACATTTTCAATGCTTTATCTGCCTTGTCTTACCCAAAAATTATGGCCCAGTGTCTTTTAGTGCCCTCTTTCCAATCTGTCTCTGTAGTAAGAATTTTGGCCTGTTGACAAGCAAACCTTTATTACCTCCTGATTAGATAATTGAAAAGCACCCACCCCCTATCCCCATCAGTATAAATATAAGCATCTTTCTGGGGGAAGCAATAGCAGGGGGGCTCAATAGCCACAGGGGTTCTTTCGCAAAGTGGGTTTTTTCGATAAGTGGACGCACTTCTGACTCTGCACTTATCTGAAGATATATTCTTTGTCTCTTTGCAGGTATGTTTCTGCTGTGAGCAATCCACCCTGAATTGAAACTGGAAAGTGTTTTGCCTAGTTTAAATTTGATATGGTATGTTTCTGCTGTGAGCAATCCACCCTGAATTGAAACTGGAAAGTGTTTTGCCTAGTTTAAATTTGATATGGTATGTTTCTGCTGTGAGCAATCCACCCTGAATTGAAACTGGAAAGTGTTTTGCCTAGTTTAAATTTGATATGGTATGTTGTGTTTGCTTAGCCCTCTATAGACCTGTCCACATTTTCAATGCTTTATCTGCCTTGTCTTACCCAAAAATTATGGCCCAGTGTCTTTTAGTGCCCTCTTTCCAATCTGTCTCTGTAGTAAGAATTTTGGCCTGTTGACAAGCAAACCTTTATTACCTCCTGATTAGATAATTGAAAAGCACCCACCCCCTATCCCCATCAGTATAAATATAAGCATCTTTCTGGGGGAAGCAATAGCAGGGGGGCTCAATAGCCACAGGGGTTCTTTCGCAAAGTGGGTTTTTTCGATAAGTGGACGCACTTCTGACTCTGCACTTATCTGAAGATATATTCTTTGTCTCTTTGCAGGTATGTTTCTGCTGTGAGCAATCCACCCTGAATTGAAACTGGAAAGTGTTTTGCCTAGTTTAAATTTGATATGGTATGTTTCTGCTGTGAGCAATCCACCCTGAATTGAAACTGGAAAGTGTTTTGCCTAGTTTAAATTTGATATGGTATGTTTCTGCTGTGAGCAATCCACCCTGAATTGAAACTGGAAAGTGTTTTGCCTAGTTTAAATTTGATATGGTATGTTGTGTTTGCTTAGCCCTCTATAGACCTGTCCACATTTTCAATGCTTTATCTGCCTTGTCTTACCCAAAAATTATGGCCCAGTGTCTTTTAGTGCCCTCTTTCCAATCTGTCTCTGTAGTAAGAATTTTGGCCTGTTGACAAGCAAACCTTTATTACCTCCTGATTAGATAATTGAAAAGCACCCACCCCCTATCCCCATCAGTATAAATATAAGCATCTTTCTGGGGGAAGCAATAGCAGGGGGGCTCAATAGCCACAGGGGTTCTTTCGCAAAGTGGGTTTTTTCGATAAGTGGACGCATTTCTGACTCTGCACTTATCTGAAGATATATTCTTTGTCTCTTTGCAGGTATGTTTCTGCTGTGAGCAATCCACCCTGAATTGAAACTGGAAAGTGTTTTGCCTAGTTTAAATTTGATATGGTATGTTTCTGCTGTGAGCAATCCACCCTGAATTGAAACTGGAAAGTGTTTTGCCTAGTTTAAATTTGATATGGTATGTTTCTGCTGTGAGCAATCCACCCTGAATTGAAACTGGAAAGTGTTTTGCCTAGTTTAAATTTGATATGGTATGTTTCTGCTGTGAGCAATCCACCCTGAATTGAAACTGGAAAGTGTTTTGCGTAGTTTAAATTTGATATGGTATGTTGTGTTTGCTTAGCCCTCTATAGACCTGTCCACATTTTCAATGCTTTATCTGCCTTGTCTTACCCAAAAATTATGGCCCAGTGTCTTTTAGTGCCCTCTTTCCAATCTGTCTCTGTAGTAAGAATTTTGGCCTGTTGACAAGCAAACCTTTATTACCTCCTGATTAGATAATTGAAAAGCACCCACCCCCTATCCCCATCAGTATAAATATAAGCATCTTTCTGGGGGAAGCAATAGCAGGGGGGCTCAATAGCCACAGGGGTTCTTTCGCAAAGTGGGTTTTTTCGATAAGTGGACGCACTTCTGACTCTGCACTTATCTGAAGATATATTCTTTGTCTCTTTGCAGGTATGTTTCTGCTGTGAGCAATCCACCCTGAATTGAAACTGGAAAGTGTTTTGCCTAGTTTAAATTTGATATGGTATGTTGTGTTTGCTTAGCCCTCTATAGACCTGTCCACATTTTCAATGCTTTATCTGCCTTGTCTTACCCAAAAATTATGGCCCAGTGTCTTTTAGTGCCCTCTTTCCAATCTGTCTCTGTAGTAAGAATTTTGGCCTGTTGACAAGCAAACCTTTATTACCTCCTGATTAGATAATTGAAAAGCACCCACCCCCTATCCCCATCAGTATAAATATAAGCATCTTTCTGGGGGAAGCAATAGCAGGGGGGCTCAATAGCCACAGGGGTTCTTTCGCAAAGTGGGTTTTTTCGATAAGTGGACGCACTTCTGACTCTGCACTTATCTGAAGATATATTCTTTGTCTCTTTGCAGGTATGTTTCTGCTGTGAGCAATCCACCCTGAATTGAAACTGGAAAGTGTTTTGCCTAGTTTAAATTTGATATGGTATGTTGTGTTTGCTTAGCCCTCTATAGACCTGTCCACATTTTCAATGCTTTATCTGCCTTGTCTTACCCAAAAATTATGGCCCAGTGTCTTTTAGTGCCCTCTTTCCAATCTGTCTCTGTAGTAAGAATTTTGGCCTGTTGACAAGCAAACCTTTATTACCTCCTGATTAGATAATTGAAAAGCACCCACCCCCTATCCCCATCAGTATAAATATAAGCATCTTTCTGGGGGAAGCAATAGCAGGGGGGCTCAATAGCCACAGGGGTTCTTTCGCAAAGTGGGTTTTTTCGATAAGTGGACGCACTTCTGACTCTGCACTTATCTGAAGATATATTCTTTGTCTCTTTGCAGGTATGTTTCTGCTGTGAGCAATCCACCCTGAATTGAAACTGGAAAGTGTTTTGCCTAGTTTAAATTTGATATGGTATGTTTCTGCTGTGAGCAATCCACCCTGAATTGAAACTGGAAAGTGTTTTGCCTAGTTTAAATTTGATATGGTATGTTTCTGCTGTGAGCAATCCACCCTGAATTGAAACTGGAAAGTGTTTTGCCTAGTTTAAATTTGATATGGTATGTTGTGTTTGCTTAGCCCTCTATAGACCTGTCCACATTTGCAATGCTTTATCTGCCTTGTCTTACCCAAAAATTATGCCCCAGTGTCTTTTAGTGCCCTCTTTCCAATCTGTCTCTGTAGTAAGAATTTTGGCCTGTTGACAAGCAAACCTTTATTACCTCCTGATTAGATAATTGAAAAGCACCCACCCCCTATCCCCATCAGTATAAATATAAGCATCTTTCTGGGGGAAGCAATAGCAGGGGGGCTCAATAGCCACAGGGGTTCTTTCGCAAAGTGGGTTTTTTCGATAAGTGGACGCACTTCTGACTCTGCACTTATCTGAAGATATATTCTTTGTCTCTTTGCAGGTATGTTTCTGCTGTGAGCAATCCACCCTGAATTGAAACTGGAAAGTGTTTTGCCTAGTTTAAATTTGATATGGTATGTTGTGTTTGCTTAGCCCTCTATAGACCTGTCCACATTTTCAATGCTTTATCTGCCTTGTCTTACCCAAAAATTATGGCCCAGTGTCTTTTAGTGCCCTCTTTCCAATCTGTCTCTGTAGTAAGAATTTTGGCCTGTTGACAAGCAAACCTTTATTACCTCCTGATTAGATAATTGAAAAGCACCCACCCCCTATCCCCATCAGTATAAATATAAGCATCTTTCTGGGGGAAGCAATAGCAGGGGGGCTCAATAGCCACAGGGGTTCTTTTGCAAAGTGGGTTTTTTCGATAAGTGGACGCACTTCTGACTCTGCACTTATCTGAAGATATATTCTTTGTCTCTTTGCAGGTATGTTTCTGCTGTGAGCAATCCACCCTGAATTGAAACTGGAAAGTGTTTTGCCTAGTTTAAATTTGATATGGTATGTTTCTGCTGTGAGCAATCCACCCTGAATTGAAACTGGAAAGTGTTTTGCCTAGTTTAAATTTGATATGGTATGTTTCTGCTGTGAGCAATCCACCCTGAATTGAAACTGGAAAGTGTTTTGCCTAGTTTAAATTTGATATGGTATGTTTCTGCTGTGAGCAATCCACCCTGAATTGAAACTGGAAAGTGTTTTGCCTAGTTTAAATTTGATATGGTATGTTGTGTTTGCTTAGCCCTCTATAGACCTGTCCACATTTTCAATGCTTTATCTGCCATGTCTTACCCAAAAATTATGGCCCAGTGTCTTTTAGTGCCCTCTTTCCAATCTGTCTCTGTAGTAAGAATTTTGGCCTGTTGACAAGCAAACCTTTATTACCTCCTGATTAGATAATTGAAAAGCACCCACCCCCTATCCCCATCAGTATAAATATAAGCATCTTTCTGGGGGAAGCAATAGCAGGGGGGCTCAATAGCCACAGGGGTTCTTTCGCAAAGTGGGTTTTTTCGATAAGTGGACGCATTTCTGACTCTGCACTTATCTGAAGATATATTCTTTGTCTCTTTGCAGGTATGTTTCTGCTGTGAGCAATCCACCCTGAATTGAAACTGGAAAGTGTTTTGCCTAGTTTAAATTTGATATGGTATGTTTCTGCTGTGAGCAATCCACCCTGAATTGAAACTGGAAAGTGTTTTGCCTAGTTTAAATTTGATATGGTATGTTTCTGCTGTGAGCAATCCACCCTGAATTGAAACTGGAAAGTGTTTTGCCTAGTTTAAATTTGATATGGTATGTTTCTGCTGTGAGCAATCCACCCTGAATTGAAACTGGAAAGTGTTTTGCGTAGTTTAAATTTGATATGGTATGTTGTGTTTGCTTAGCCCTCTATAGACCTGTCCACATTTTCAATGCTTTATCTGCCTTGTCTTACCCAAAAATTATGGCCCAGTGTCTTTTAGTGCCCTCTTTCCAATCTGTCTCTGTAGTAAGAATTTTGGCCTGTTGACAAGCAAACCTTTATTACCTCCTGATTAGATAATTGAAAAGCACCCACCCCCTATCCCCATCAGTATAAATATAAGCATCTTTCTGGGGGAAGCAATAGCAGGGGGGCTCAATAGCCACAGGGGTTCTTTCGCAAAGTGGGTTTTTTCGATAAGTGGACGCACTTCTGACTCTGCACTTATCTGAAGATATATTCTTTGTCTCTTTGCAGGTATGTTTCTGCTGTGAGCAATCCACCCTGAATTGAAACTGGAAAGTGTTTTGCCTAGTTTAAATTTGATATGGTATGTTTCTGCTGTGAGCAATCCACCCTGAATTGAAACTGGAAAGTGTTTTGCCTAGTTTAAATTTGATATGGTATGTTTCTGCTGTGAGCAATCCACCCTGAATTGAAACTGGAAAGTGTTTTGCCTAGTTTAAATTTGATATGGTATGTTGTGTTTGCTTAGCCCTCTATAGACCTGTCCACATTTGCAATGCTTTATCTGCCTTGTCTTACCCAAAAATTATGGCCCAGTGTCTTTTAGTGCCCTCTTTCCAATCTGTCTCTGTAGTAAGAATTTTGGCCTGTTGACAAGCAAACCTTTATTACCTCCTGATTAGATAATTGAAAAGCACCCACCCCCTATCCCCATCAGTATAAATATAAGCATCTTTCTGGGGGAAGCAATAGCAGGGGGGCTCAATAGCCACAGGGGTTCTTTCGCAAAGTGGGTTTTTTCGATAAGTGGACGCACTTCTGACTCTGCACTTATCTGAAGATATATTCTTTGTCTCTTTGCAGGTATGTTTCTGCTGTGAGCAATCCACCCTGAATTGAAACTGGAAAGTGTTTTGCCTAGTTTAAATTTGATATGGTATGTTTCTGCTGTGAGCAATCCACCCTGAATTGAAACTGGAAAGTGTTTTGCCTAGTTTAAATTTGATATGGTATGTTTCTGCTGTGAGCAATCCACCCTGAATTGAAACTGGAAAGTGTTTTGCCTAGTTTAAATTTGATATGGTATGTTGTGTTTGCTTAGCCCTCTATAGACCTGTCCACATTTTCAATGCTTTATCTGCCTTGTCTTACCCAAAAATTATGGCCCAGTGTCTTTTAGTGCCCTCTTTCCAATCTGTCTCTGTAGTAAGAATTTTGGCCTGTTGACAAGCAAACCTTTATTACCTCCTGATTAGATAATTGAAAAGCACCCACCCCCTATCCCCATCAGTATAAATATAAGCATCTTTCTGGGGGAAGCAATAGCAGGGGGGCTCAATAGCCACAGGGGTTCTTTCGCAAAGTGGGTTTTTTCGATAAGTGGACGCATTTCTGACTCTGCACTTATCTGAAGATATATTCTTTGTCTCTTTGCAGGTATGTTTCTGCTGTGAGCAATCCACCCTGAATTGAAACTGGAAAGTGTTTTGCCTAGTTTAAATTTGATATGGTATGTTTCTGCTGTGAGCAATCCACCCTGAATTGAAACTGGAAAGTGTTTTGCCTAGTTTAAATTTGATATGGTATGTTTCTGCTGTGAGCAATCCACCCTGAATTGAAACTGGAAAGTGTTTTGCCTAGTTTAAATTTGATATGGTATGTTTCTGCTGTGAGCAATCCACCCTGAATTGAAACTGGAAAGTGTTTTGCGTAGTTTAAATTTGATATGGTATGTTGTGTTTGCTTAGCCCTCTATAGACCTGTCCACATTTTCAATGCTTTATCTGCCTTGTCTTACCCAAAAATTATGGCCCAGTGTCTTTTAGTGCCCTCTTTCCAATCTGTCTCTGTAGTAAGAATTTTGGCCTGTTGACAAGCAAACCTTTATTACCTCCTGATTAGATAATTGAAAAGCACCCACCCCCTATCCCCATCAGTATAAATATAAGCATCTTTCTGGGGGAAGCAATAGCAGGGGGGCTCAATAGCCACAGGGGTTCTTTCGCAAAGTGGGTTTTTTCGATAAGTGGACGCACTTCTGACTCTGCACTTATCTGAAGATATATTCTTTGTCTCTTTGCAGGTATGTTTCTGCTGTGAGCAATCCACCCTGAATTGAAACTGGAAAGTGTTTTGCCTAGTTTAAATTTGATATGGTATGTTTCTGCTGTGAGCAATCCACCCTGAATTGAAACTGGAAAGTGTTTTGCCTAGTTTAAATTTGATATGGTATGTTTCTGCTGTGAGCAATCCACCCTGAATTGAAACTGGAAAGTGTTTTGCCTAGTTTAAATTTGATATGGTATGTTGTGTTTGCTTAGCCCTCTATAGACCTGTCCACATTTGCAATGCTTTATCTGCCTTGTCTTACCCAAAAATTATGGCCCAGTGTCTTTTAGTGCCCTCTTTCCAATCTGTCTCTGTAGTAAGAATTTTGGCCTGTTGACAAGCAAACCTTTATTACCTCCTGATTAGATAATTGAAAAGCACCCACCCCCTATCCCCATCAGTATAAATATAAGCATCTTTCTGGGGGAAGCAATAGCAGGGGGGCTCAATAGCCACAGGGGTTCTTTCGCAAAGTGGGTTTTTTCGATAAGTGGACGCACTTCTGACTCTGCACTTATCTGAAGATATATTCTTTGTCTCTTTGCAGGTATGTTTCTGCTGTGAGCAATCCACCCTGAATTGAAACTGGAAAGTGTTTTGCCTAGTTTAAATTTGATATGGTATGTTTCTGCTGTGAGCAATCCACCCTGAATTGAAACTGGAAAGTGTTTTGCCTAGTTTAAATTTGATATGGTATGTTTCTGCTGTGAGCAATCCACCCTGAATTGAAACTGGAAAGTGTTTTGCCTAGTTTAAATTTGATATGGTATGTTGTGTTTGCTTAGCCCTCTATAGACCTGTCCACATTTTCAATGCTTTATCTGCCTTGTCTTACCCAAAAATTATGGCCCAGTGTCTTTTAGTGCCCTCTTTCCAATCTGTCTCTGTAGTAAGAATTTTGGCCTGTTGACAAGCAAACCTTTATTACCTCCTGATTAGATAATTGAAAAGCACCCACCCCCTATCCCCATCAGTATAAATATAAGCATCTTTCTGGGGGAAGCAATAGCAGGGGGGCTCAATAGCCACAGGGGTTCTTTCGCAAAGTGGGTTTTTTCGATAAGTGGACGCATTTCTGACTCTGCACTTATCTGAAGATATATTCTTTGTCTCTTTGCAGGTATGTTTCTGCTGTGAGCAATCCACCCTGAATTGAAACTGGAAAGTGTTTTGCCTAGTTTAAATTTGATATGGTATGTTTCTGCTGTGAGCAATCCACCCTGAATTGAAACTGGAAAGTGTTTTGCCTAGTTTAAATTTGATATGGTATGTTTCTGCTGTGAGCAATCCACCCTGAATTGAAACTGGAAAGTGTTTTGCCTAGTTTAAATTTGATATGGTATGTTTCTGCTGTGAGCAATCCACCCTGAATTGAAACTGGAAAGTGTTTTGCGTAGTTTAAATTTGATATGGTATGTTGTGTTTGCTTAGCCCTCTATAGACCTGTCCACATTTTCAATGCTTTATCTGCCTTGTCTTACCCAAAAATTATGGCCCAGTGTCTTTTAGTGCCCTCTTTCCAATCTGTCTCTGTAGTAAGAATTTTGGCCTGTTGACAAGCAAACCTTTATTACCTCCTGATTAGATAATTGAAAAGCACCCACCCCCTATCCCCATCAGTATAAATATAAGCATCTTTCTGGGGGAAGCAATAGCAGGGGGGCTCAATAGCCACAGGGGTTCTTTCGCAAAGTGGGTTTTTTCGATAAGTGGACGCACTTCTGACTCTGCACTTATCTGAAGATATATTCTTTGTCTCTTTGCAGGTATGTTTCTGCTGTGAGCAATCCACCCTGAATTGAAACTGGAAAGTGTTTTGCCTAGTTTAAATTTGATATGGTATGTTGTGTTTGCTTAGCCCTCTATAGACCTGTCCACATTTTCAATGCTTTATCTGCCTTGTCTTACCCAAAAATTATGGCCCAGTGTCTTTTAGTGCCCTCTTTCCAATCTGTCTCTGTAGTAAGAATTTTGGCCTGTTGACAAGCAAACCTTTATTACCTCCTGATTAGATAATTGAAAAGCACCCACCCCCTATCCCCATCAGTATAAATATAAGCATCTTTCTGGGGGAAGCAATAGCAGGGGGGCTCAATAGCCACAGGGGTTCTTTCGCAAAGTGGGTTTTTTCGATAAGTGGACGCACTTCTGACTCTGCACTTATCTGAAGATATATTCTTTGTCTCTTTGCAGGTATGTTTCTGCTGTGAGCAATCCACCCTGAATTGAAACTGGAAAGTGTTTTGCCTAGTTTAAATTTGATATGGTATGTTGTGTTTGCTTAGCCCTCTATAGACCTGTCCACATTTTCAATGCTTTATCTGCCTTGTCTTACCCAAAAATTATGGCCCAGTGTCTTTTAGTGCCCTCTTTCCAATCTGTCTCTGTAGTAAGAATTTTGGCCTGTTGACAAGCAAACCTTTATTACCTCCTGATTAGATAATTGAAAAGCACCCACCCCCTATCCCCATCAGTATAAATATAAGCATCTTTCTGGGGGAAGCAATAGCAGGGGGGCTCAATAGCCACAGGGGTTCTTTCGCAAAGTGGGTTTTTTCGATAAGTGGACGCACTTCTGACTCTGCACTTATCTGAAGATATATTCTTTGTCTCTTTGCAGGTATGTTTCTGCTGTGAGCAATCCACCCTGAATTGAAACTGGAAAGTGTTTTGCCTAGTTTAAATTTGATATGGTATGTTTCTGCTGTGAGCAATCCACCCTGAATTGAAACTGGAAAGTGTTTTGCCTAGTTTAAATTTGATATGGTATGTTTCTGCTGTGAGCAATCCACCCTGAATTGAAACTGGAAAGTGTTTTGCCTAGTTTAAATTTGATATGGTATGTTGTGTTTGCTTAGCCCTCTATAGACCTGTCCACATTTGCAATGCTTTATCTGCCTTGTCTTACCCAAAAATTATGCCCCAGTGTCTTTTAGTGCCCTCTTTCCAATCTGTCTCTGTAGTAAGAATTTTGGCCTGTTGACAAGCAAACCTTTATTACCTCCTGATTAGATAATTGAAAAGCACCCACCCCCTATCCCCATCAGTATAAATATAAGCATCTTTCTGGGGGAAGCAATAGCAGGGGGGCTCAATAGCCACAGGGGTTCTTTCGCAAAGTGGGTTTTTTCGATAAGTGGACGCACTTCTGACTCTGCACTTATCTGAAGATATATTCTTTGTCTCTTTGCAGGTATGTTTCTGCTGTGAGCAATCCACCCTGAATTGAAACTGGAAAGTGTTTTGCCTAGTTTAAATTTGATATGGTATGTTGTGTTTGCTTAGCCCTCTATAGACCTGTCCACATTTTCAATGCTTTATCTGCCTTGTCTTACCCAAAAATTATGGCCCAGTGTCTTTTAGTGCCCTCTTTCCAATCTGTCTCTGTAGTAAGAATTTTGGCCTGTTGACAAGCAAACCTTTATTACCTCCTGATTAGATAATTGAAAAGCACCCACCCCCTATCCCCATCAGTATAAATATAAGCATCTTTCTGGGGGAAGCAATAGCAGGGGGGCTCAATAGCCACAGGGGTTCTTTTGCAAAGTGGGTTTTTTCGATAAGTGGACGCACTTCTGACTCTGCACTTATCTGAAGATATATTCTTTGTCTCTTTGCAGGTATGTTTCTGCTGTGAGCAATCCACCCTGAATTGAAACTGGAAAGTGTTTTGCCTAGTTTAAATTTGATATGGTATGTTTCTGCTGTGAGCAATCCACCCTGAATTGAAACTGGAAAGTGTTTTGCCTAGTTTAAATTTGATATGGTATGTTTCTGCTGTGAGCAATCCACCCTGAATTGAAACTGGAAAGTGTTTTGCCTAGTTTAAATTTGATATGGTATGTTTCTGCTGTGAGCAATCCACCCTGAATTGAAACTGGAAAGTGTTTTGCCTAGTTTAAATTTGATATGGTATGTTGTGTTTGCTTAGCCCTCTATAGACCTGTCCACATTTTCAATGCTTTATCTGCCATGTCTTACCCAAAAATTATGGCCCAGTGTCTTTTAGTGCCCTCTTTCCAATCTGTCTCTGTAGTAAGAATTTTGGCCTGTTGACAAGCAAACCTTTATTACCTCCTGATTAGATAATTGAAAAGCACCCACCCCCTATCCCCATCAGTATAAATATAAGCATCTTTCTGGGGGAAGCAATAGCAGGGGGGCTCAATAGCCACAGGGGTTCTTTCGCAAAGTGGGTTTTTTCGATAAGTGGACGCATTTCTGACTCTGCACTTATCTGAAGATATATTCTTTGTCTCTTTGCAGGTATGTTTCTGCTGTGAGCAATCCACCCTGAATTGAAACTGGAAAGTGTTTTGCCTAGTTTAAATTTGATATGGTATGTTTCTGCTGTGAGCAATCCACCCTGAATTGAAACTGGAAAGTGTTTTGCCTAGTTTAAATTTGATATGGTATGTTTCTGCTGTGAGCAATCCACCCTGAATTGAAACTGGAAAGTGTTTTGCCTAGTTTAAATTTGATATGGTATGTTGTGTTTGCTTAGCCCTCTATAGACCTGTCCACATTTGCAATGCTTTATCTGCCTTGTCTTACCCAAAAATTATGGCCCAGTGTCTTTTAGTGCCCTCTTTCCAATCTGTCTCTGTAGTAAGAATTTTGGCCTGTTGACAAGCAAACCTTTATTACCTCCTGATTAGATAATTGAAAAGCACCCACCCCCTATCCCCATCAGTATAAATATAAGCATCTTTCTGGGGGAAGCAATAGCAGGGGGGCTCAATAGCCACAGGGGTTCTTTCGCAAAGTGGGTTTTTTCGATAAGTGGACGCACTTCTGACTCTGCACTTATCTGAAGATATATTCTTTGTCTCTTTGCAGGTATGTTTCTGCTGTGAGCAATCCACCCTGAATTGAAACTGGAAAGTGTTTTGCCTAGTTTAAATTTGATATGGTATGTTGTGTTTGCTTAGCCCTCTATAGACCTGTCCACATTTTCAATGCTTTATTTGCCTTGTCTTACCCAAAAATTATGGCCCAGTGTCTTTTAGTGCCCTCTTTCCAATCTGTCTCTGTAGTAAGAATTTTGGCCTGTTGACAAGCAAACCTTTATTACCTCCTGATTAGATAATTGAAAAGCACCCACCCCCTATCCCCACCAGTATAAATATAAGCATCTTTCTGGGGGAAGCAATAGCAGGGGGGCTCAATAGCCACAGGGGTTCTTTCGCAAAGTGGGTTTTTTCGATAAGTGGACGCACTTCTGACTCTGCACTTATCTGAAGATATATTCTTTGTCTCTTTGCAGGTATGTTTCTGCTGTGAGCAATCCACCCTGAATTGAAACTGGAAAGTGTTTTGCCTAGTTTAAATTTCATATGGTATGTTGTGTTTGCTTAGCCCTCTATAGACCTGTCCACATTTTCAATGCTTTATCTGCCTTGTCTTACCCAAAAATTATGGCCCAGTGTCTTTTAGTGCCCTCTTTCCAATCTGTCTCTGTAGTAAGAATTTTGGCCTGTTGACAAGCAAACCTTTATTACCTCCTGATTAGATAATTGAAAAGCACCCACCCCCTATCCCCATCAGTATAAATATAAGCATCTTTCTGGGGGAAGCAATAGCAGGGGGGCTCAATAGCCACAGGGGTTCTTTCGCAAAGTGGGTTTTTTCGATAAGTGGACGCACTTCTGACTCTGCACTTATCTGAAGATATATTCTTTGTCTCTTTGCAGGTATGTTTCTGCTGTGAGCAATCCACCCTGAATTGAAACTGGAAAGTGTTTTGCCTAGTTTAAATTTGATATGGTATGTTTCTGCTGTGAGCAATCCACCCTGAATTGAAACTGGAAAGTGTTTTGCCTAGTTTAAATTTGATATGGTATGTTTCTGCTGTGAGCAATCCACCCTGAATTGAAACTGGAAAGTGTTTTGCCTAGTTTAAATTTGATATGGTATGTTTCTGCTGTGAGCAATCCACCCTGAATTGAAACTGGAAAGTGTTTTGCCTAGTTTAAATTTGATATGGTATGTTTCTGCTGTGAGCAATCCACCCTGAATTGAAACTGGAAAGTGTTTTGCCTAGTTTAAATTTGATATGGTATGTTGTGTTTGCTTAGCCCTCTATAGACCTGTCCACATTTCAATGCTTTATCTGCCTTGTCTTACCCAAAAATTATGGCCCAGTGTCTTTTAGTGCCCTCTTTCCAATCTGTCTCTGTAGTAAGAATTTTGGCCTGTTGACAAGCAAACCTTTATTACCTCCTGATTAGATAATTGAAAAGCACCCACCCCCTATCCCCATCAGTATAAATATAAGCATCTTTCTGGGGGAAGCAATAGCAGGGGGGCTCAATAGCCACAGGGGTTCTTTCGCAAAGTGGGTTTTTTCGATAAGTGGACGCACTTCTGACTCTGCACTTATCTGAAGATATATTCTTTGTCTCTTTGCAGGTATGTTTCTGCTGTGAGCAATCCACCCTGAATTGAAACTGGAAAGTGTTTTGCCTAGTTTAAATTTGATATGGTATGTTTCTGCTGTGAGCAATCCACCCTGAATTGAAACTGGAAAGTGTTTTGCCTAGTTTAAATTTGATATGGTATGTTTCTGCTGTGAGCAATCCACCCTGAATTGAAACTGGAAAGTGTTTTGCCTAGTTTAAATTTGATATGGTATGTTTCTGCTGTGAGCAATCCACCCTGAATTGAAACTGGAAAGTGTTTTGCCTAGTTTAAATTTGATATGGTATGTTGTGTTTGCTTAGCCCTCTATAGACCTGTCCACATTTTCAATGCTTTATCTGCCTTGTCTTACCCAAAAATTATGGCCCAGTGTCTTTTAGTGCCCTCTTTCCAATCTGTCTCTGTAGTAAGAATTTTGGCCTGTTGACAAGCAAACCTTTATTACCTCCTGATTAGATAATTGAAAAGCACCCACCCCCTATCCCCATCAGTATAAATATAAGCATCTTTCTGGGGGAAGCAATAGCAGGGGGGCTCAATAGCCACAGGGGTTCTTTTGCAAAGTGGGTTTTTTCGATAAGTGGACGCACTTCTGACTCTGCACTTATCTGAAGATATATTCTTTGTCTCTTTGCAGGTATGTTTCTGCTGTGAGCAATCCACCCTGAATTGAAACTGGAAAGTGTTTTGCCTAGTTTAAATTTGATATGGTATGTTTCTGCTGTGAGCAATCCACCCTGAATTGAAACTGGAAAGTGTTTTGCCTAGTTTAAATTTGATATGGTATGTTTCTGCTGTGAGCAATCCACCCTGAATTGAAACTGGAAAGTGTTTTGCCTAGTTTAAATTTGATATGGTATGTTTCTGCTGTGAGCAATCCACCCTGAATTGAAACTGGAAAGTGTTTTGCCTAGTTTAAATTTGATATGGTATGTTGTGTTTGCTTAGCCCTCTATAGACCTGTCCACATTTTCAATGCTTTATCTGCCTTGTCTTACCCAAAAATTATGGCCCAGTGTCTTTTAGTGCCCTCTTTCCAATCTGTCTCTGTAGTAAGAATTTTGGCCTGTTGACAAGCAAACCTTTATTACCTCCTGATTAGATAATTGAAAAGCACCCACCCCCTATCCCCATCAGTATAAATATAAGCATCTTTCTGGGGGAAGCAATAGCAGGGGGGCTCAATAGCCACAAGGGTTCTTTCGCAAAGTGGGTTTTTTCGATAAGTGGACGCACTTCTGACTCTGCACTTATCTGAAGATATATTCTTTGTCTCTTTGCAGGTATGTTTCTGCTGTGAGCAATCCACCCTGAATTGAAACTGGAAAGTGTTTTGCCTAGTTTAAATTTGATATGGTATGTTTCTGCTGTGAGCAATCCACCCTGAATTGAAACTGGAAAGTGTTTTGCCTAGTTTAAATTTGATATGGTATGTTTCTGCTGTGAGCAATCCACCCTGAATTGAAACTGGAAAGTGTTTTGCCTAGTTTAAATTTGATATGGTATGTTTCTGCTGTGAGCAATCCACCCTGAATTGAAACTGGAAAGTGTTTTGCCTAGTTTAAATTTGATATGGTATGTTGTGTTTGCTTAGCCCTCTATAGACCTGTCCACATTTTCAATGCTTTATCTGCCATGTCTTACCCAAAAATTATGGCCCAGTGTCTTTTAGTGCCCTCTTTCCAATCTGTCTCTGTAGTAAGAATTTTGGCCTGTTGACAAGCAAACCTTTATTACCTCCTGATTAGATAATTGAAAAGCACCCACCCCCTATCCCCATCAGTATAAATATAAGCATCTTTCTGGGGGAAGCAATAGCAGGGGGGCTCAATAGCCACAGGGGTTCTTTCGCAAAGTGGGTTTTTTCGATAAGTGGACGCATTTCTGACTCTGCACTTATCTGAAGATATATTCTTTGTCTCTTTGCAGGTATGTTTCTGCTGTGAGCAATCCACCCTGAATTGAAACTGGAAAGTGTTTTGCCTAGTTTAAATTTGATATGGTATGTTTCTGCTGTGAGCAATCCACCCTGAATTGAAACTGGAAAGTGTTTTGCCTAGTTTAAATTTGATATGGTATGTTTCTGCTGTGAGCAATCCACCCTGAATTGAAACTGGAAAGTGTTTTGCCTAGTTTAAATTTGATATGGTATGTTGTGTTTGCTTAGCCCTCTATAGACCTGTCCACATTTGCAATGCTTTATCTGCCTTGTCTTACCCAAAAATTATGGCCCAGTGTCTTTTAGTGCCCTCTTTCCAATCTGTCTCTGTAGTAAGAATTTTGGCCTGTTGACAAGCAAACCTTTATTACCTCCTGATTAGATAATTGAAAAGCACCCACCCCCTATCCCCATCAGTATAAATATAAGCATCTTTCTGGGGGAAGCAATAGCAGGGGGGCTCAATAGCCACAGGGGTTCTTTCGCAAAGTGGGTTTTTTCGATAAGTGGACGCACTTCTGACTCTGCACTTATCTGAAGATATATTCTTTGTCTCTTTGCAGGTATGTTTCTGCTGTGAGCAATCCACCCTGAATTGAAACTGGAAAGTGTTTTGCCTAGTTTAAATTTGATATGGTATGTTGTGTTTGCTTAGCCCTCTATAGACCTGTCCACATTTTCAATGCTTTATTTGCCTTGTCTTACCCAAAAATTATGGCCCAGTGTCTTTTAGTGCCCTCTTTCCAATCTGTCTCTGTAGTAAGAATTTTGGCCTGTTGACAAGCAAACCTTTATTACCTCCTGATTAGATAATTGAAAAGCACCCACCCCCTATCCCCACCAGTATAAATATAAGCATCTTTCTGGGGGAAGCAATAGCAGGGGGGCTCAATAGCCACAGGGGTTCTTTCGCAAAGTGGGTTTTTTCGATAAGTGGACGCACTTCTGACTCTGCACTTATCTGAAGATATATTCTTTGTCTCTTTGCAGGTATGTTTCTGCTGTGAGCAATCCACCCTGAATTGAAACTGGAAAGTGTTTTGCCTAGTTTAAATTTCATATGGTATGTTGTGTTTGCTTAGCCCTCTATAGACCTGTCCACATTTTCAATGCTTTATCTGCCTTGTCTTACCCAAAAATTATGGCCCAGTGTCTTTTAGTGCCCTCTTTCCAATCTGTCTCTGTAGTAAGAATTTTGGCCTGTTGACAAGCAAACCTTTATTACCTCCTGATTAGATAATTGAAAAGCACCCACCCCCTATCCCCATCAGTATAAATATAAGCATCTTTCTGGGGGAAGCAATAGCAGGGGGGCTCAATAGCCACAGGGGTTCTTTCGCAAAGTGGGTTTTTTCGATAAGTGGACGCACTTCTGACTCTGCACTTATCTGAAGATATATTCTTTGTCTCTTTGCAGGTATGTTTCTGCTGTGAGCAATCCACCCTGAATTGAAACTGGAAAGTGTTTTGCCTAGTTTAAATTTGATATGGTATGTTTCTGCTGTGAGCAATCCACCCTGAATTGAAACTGGAAAGTGTTTTGCCTAGTTTAAATTTGATATGGTATGTTTCTGCTGTGAGCAATCCACCCTGAATTGAAACTGGAAAGTGTTTTGCCTAGTTTAAATTTGATATGGTATGTTTCTGCTGTGAGCAATCCACCCTGAATTGAAACTGGAAAGTGTTTTGCCTAGTTTAAATTTGATATGGTATGTTTCTGCTGTGAGCAATCCACCCTGAATTGAAACTGGAAAGTGTTTTGCCTAGTTTAAATTTGATATGGTATGTTGTGTTTGCTTAGCCCTCTATAGACCTGTCCACATTTCAATGCTTTATCTGCCTTGTCTTACCCAAAAATTATGGCCCAGTGTCTTTTAGTGCCCTCTTTCCAATCTGTCTCTGTAGTAAGAATTTTGGCCTGTTGACAAGCAAACCTTTATTACCTCCTGATTAGATAATTGAAAAGCACCCACCCCCTATCCCCATCAGTATAAATATAAGCATCTTTCTGGGGGAAGCAATAGCAGGGGGGCTCAATAGCCACAGGGGTTCTTTCGCAAAGTGGGTTTTTTCGATAAGTGGACGCACTTCTGACTCTGCACTTATCTGAAGATATATTCTTTGTCTCTTTGCAGGTATGTTTCTGCTGTGAGCAATCCACCCTGAATTGAAACTGGAAAGTGTTTTGCCTAGTTTAAATTTTATATGGTATGTTTCTGCTGTGAGCAATCCACCCTGAATTGAAACTGGAAAGTGTTTTGCCTAGTTTAAATTTGATATGGTATGTTTCTGCTGTGAGCAATCCACCCTGAATTGAAACTGGAAAGTGTTTTGCCTAGTTTAAATTTGATATGGTATGTTTCTGCTGTGAGCAATCCACCCTGAATTGAAACTGGAAAGTGTTTTGCCTAGTTTAAATTTGATATGGTATGTTGTGTTTGCTTAGCCCTCTATAGACCTGTCCACATTTTCAATGCTTTGTCTGCCTTGTCTTACCCAAAAATTATGGCCCAGTGTCTTTTAGTGCCCTCTTTCCAATCTGTCTCTGTAGTAAGAATTTTGGCCTGTTGACAAGCAAACCTTTATTACCTCCTGATTAGATAATTGAAAAGCACCCACCCCCTATCCCCATCAGTATAAATATAAGCATCTTTCTGGGGGAAGCAATAGCAGGGGGGCTCAATAGCCACAGGGGTTCTTTCGCAAAGTGGGTTTTTTCGATAAGTGGACGCACTTCTGACTCTGCACTTATCTGAAGATATATTCTTTGTCTCTTTGCAGGTATGTTTCTGCTGTGAGCAATCCACCCTGAATTGAAACTGGAAAGTGTTTTGCCTAGTTTAAATTTGATATGGTATGTTTCTGCTGTGAGCAATCCACCCTGAATTGAAACTGGAAAGTGTTTTGCCTAGTTTAAATTTGATATGGTATGTTGTGTTTGCTTAGCCCTCTATAGACCTGTCCACATTTTCAATGCTTTATCTGCCTTGTCTTACCCAAAAATTATGGCCCAGTGTCTTTTAGTGCCCTCTTTCCAATCTGTCTCTGTAGTAAGAATTTTGGCCTGTTGACAAGCAAACCTTTATTACCTCCTGATTAGATAATTGAAAAGCACCCACCCCCTATCCCCATCAGTATAAATATAAGCATCTTTCTGGGGGAAGCAATAGCAGGGGGGCTCAATAGCCACAGGGGTTCTTTCGCAAAGTGGGTTTTTTCGATAAGTGGACGCACTTCTGACTCTGCACTTATCTGAAGATATATTCTTTGTCTCTTTGCAGGTATGTTTCTGCTGTGAGCAATCCACCCTGAATTGAAACTGGAAAGTGTTTTGCCTAGTTTAAATTTGATATGGTATGTTTCTGCTGTGAGCAATCCACCCTGAATTGAAACTGGAAAGTGTTTTGCCTAGTTTAAATTTGATATGGTATGTTTCTGCTGTGAGCAATCCACCCTGAATTGAAGCTGGAAAGTGTTTTGCCTAGTTTAAATTTGATATGGTATGTTGTGTTTGCTTAGCCCTCTATAGACCTGTCCACATTTTCAATGCTTTATCTGCCTTGTCTTACCCAAAAATTATGGCCCAGTGTCTTTTAGTGCCCTCTTTCCAATCTGTCTCTGTAGTAAGAATTTTGGCCTGTTGACAAGCAAACCTTTATTACCTCCTGATTAGATAATTGAAAAGCACCCACCCCCTATCCCCATCAGTATAAATATAAGCATCTTTCTGGGGGAAGCAATAGCAGGGGGGCTCAATAGCCACAGGGGTTCTTTCGCAAAGTGGGTTTTTTCGATAAGTGGACGCACTTCTGACTGCACTTATCTGAAGATATATTCTTTGTCTCTTTGCAGGTATGTTTCTGCTGTGAGCAATCCACCCTGAATTGAAACTGGAAAGTGTTTTGCCTAGTTTAAATTTGATATGGTATGTTTCTGCTGTGAGCAATCCACCCTGAATTGAAACTGGAAAGTGTTTTGCCTAGTTTAAATTTGATATGGTATGTTTCTGCTGTGAGCAATCCACCCTGAATTGAAACTGGAAAGTGTTTTGCCTAGTTTAAATTTGATATGGTATGTTGTGTTTGCTTAGCCCTCTATAGACCTGTCCACATTTTCAATGCTTTATCTGCCTTGTCTTACCCAAAAATTATGGCCCAGTGTCTTTTAGTGCCCTCTTTCCAATCTGTCTCTGTAGTAAGAATTTTGGCCTGTTGACAAGCAAACCTTTATTACCTCCTGATTAGATAATTGAAAAGCACCCACCCCCTATCCCCATCAGTATAAATATAAGCATCTTTCTGGGGGAAGCAATAGCAGGGGGGCTCAATAGCCACAGGGGTTCTTTCGCAAAGTGGGTTTTTTCGATAAGTGGACGCATTTCTGACTCTGCACTTATCTGAAGATATATTCTTTGTCTCTTTGCAGGTATGTTTCTGCTGTGAGCAATCCACCCTGAATTGAAACTGGAAAGTGTTTTGCCTAGTTTAAATTTGATATGGTATGTTTCTGCTGTGAGCAATCCACCCTGAATTGAAACTGGAAAGTGTTTTGCCTAGTTTAAATTTGATATGGTATGTTTCTGCTGTGAGCAATCCACCCTGAATTGAAACTGGAAAGTGTTTTGCCTAGTTTAAATTTGATATGGTATGTTTCTGCTGTGAGCAATCCACCCTGAATTGAAACTGGAAAGTGTTTTGCGTAGTTTAAATTTGATATGGTATGTTGTGTTTGCTTAGCCCTCTATAGACCTGTCCACATTTTCAATGCTTTATCTGCCTTGTCTTACCCAAAAATTATGGCCCAGTGTCTTTTAGTGCCCTCTTTCCAATCTGTCTCTGTAGTAAGAATTTTGGCCTGTTGACAAGCAAACCTTTATTACCTCCTGATTAGATAATTGAAAAGCACCCACCCCCTATCCCCATCAGTATAAATATAAGCATCTTTCTGGGGGAAGCAATAGCAGGGGGGCTCAATAGCCACAGGGGTTCTTTCGCAAAGTGGTTTTTTTCGATAAGTGGACGCACTTCTGACTCTGCACTTATCTGAAGATATATTCTTTGTCTCTTTGCAGGTATGTTTCTGCTGTGAGCAATCCACCCTGAATTGAAACTGGAAAGTGTTTTGCCTAGTTTAAATTTGATATGGTATGTTGTGTTTGCTTAGCCCTCTATAGACCTGTCCACATTTTCAATGCTTTATCTGCCTTGTCTTACCCAAAAATTATGGCCCAGTGTCTTTTAGTGCCCTCTTTCCAATCTGTCTCTGTAGTAAGAATTTTGGCCTGTTGACAAGCAAACCTTTATTACCTCCTGATTAGATAATTGAAAAGCACCCACCCCCTATCCCCATCAGTATAAATATAAGCATCTTTCTGGGGGAAGCAATAGCAGGGGGGCTCAATAGCCACAGGGGTTCTTTCGCAAAGTGGGTTTTTTCGATAAGTGGACGCACTTCTGACTCTGCACTTATCTGAAGATATATTCTTTGTCTCTTTGCAGGTATGTTTCTGCTGTGAGCAATCCACCCTGAATTGAAACTGGAAAGTGTTTTGCCTAGTTTAAATTTGATATGGTATGTTGTGTTTGCTTAGCCCTCTATAGACCTGTCCACATTTTCAATGCTTTATCTGCCTTGTCTTACCCAAAAATTATGGCCCAGTGTCTTTTAGTGCCCTCTTTCCAATCTGTCTCTGTAGTAAGAATTTTGGCCTGTTGACAAGCAAACCTTTATTACCTCCTGATTAGATAATTGAAAAGCACCCACCCCCTATCCCCATCAGTATAAATATAAGCATCTTTCTGGGGGAAGCAATAGCAGGGGGGCTCAATAGCCACAGGGGTTCTTTCGCAAAGTGGGTTTTTTCGATAAGTGGACGCACTTCTGACTCTGCACTTATCTGAAGATATATTCTTTGTCTCTTTGCAGGTATGTTTCTGCTGTGAGCAATCCACCCTGAATTGAAACTGGAAAGTGTTTTGCCTAGTTTAAATTTGATATGGTATGTTGTGTTTGCTTAGCCCTCTATAGACCTGTCCACATTTTCAATGCTTTATCTGCCTTGTCTTACCCAAAAATTATGGCCCAGTGTCTTTTAGTGCCCTCTTTCCAATCTGTCTCTGTAGTAAGAATTTTGGCCTGTTGACAAGCAAACCTTTATTACCTCCTGATTAGATAATTGAAAAGCACCCACCCCCTATCCCCATCAGTATAAATATAAGCATCTTTCTGGGGGAAGCAATAGCAGGGGGGCTCAATAGCCACAGGGGTTCTTTTGCAAAGTGGGTTTTTTCGATAAGTGGACGCACTTCTGACTCTGCACTTATCTGAAGATATATTCTTTGTCTCTTTGCAGGTATGTTTCTGCTGTGAGCAATCCACCCTGAATTGAAACTGGAAAGTGTTTTGCCTAGTTTAAATTTGATATGGTATGTTTCTGCTGTGAGCAATCCACCCTGAATTGAAACTGGAAAGTGTTTTGCCTAGTTTAAATTTGATATGGTATGTTTCTGCTGTGAGCAATCCACCCTGAATTGAAACTGGAAAGTGTTTTGCCTAGTTTAAATTTGATATGGTATGTTTCTGCTGTGAGCAATCCACCCTGAATTGAAACTGGAAAGTGTTTTGCCTAGTTTAAATTTGATATGGTATGTTGTGTTTGCTTAGCCCTCTATAGACCTGTCCACATTTTCAATGCTTTATCTGCCATGTCTTACCCAAAAATTATGGCCCAGTGTCTTTTAGTGCCCTCTTTCCAATCTGTCTCTGTAGTAAGAATTTTGGCCTGTTGACAAGCAAACCTTTATTACCTCCTGATTAGATAATTGAAAAGCACCCACCCCCTATCCCCATCAGTATAAATATAAGCATCTTTCTGGGGGAAGCAATAGCAGGGGGGCTCAATAGCCACAGGGGTTCTTTCGCAAAGTGGGTTTTTTCGATAAGTGGACGCATTTCTGACTCTGCACTTATCTGAAGATATATTCTTTGTCTCTTTGCAGGTATGTTTCTGCTGTGAGCAATCCACCCTGAATTGAAACTGGAAAGTGTTTTGCCTAGTTTAAATTTGATATGGTATGTTTCTGCTGTGAGCAATCCACCCTGAATTGAAACTGGAAAGTGTTTTGCCTAGTTTAAATTTGATATGGTATGTTTCTGCTGTGAGCAATCCACCCTGAATTGAAACTGGAAAGTGTTTTGCCTAGTTTAAATTTGATATGGTATGTTGTGTTTGCTTAGCCCTCTATAGACCTGTCCACATTTGCAATGCTTTATCTGCCTTGTCTTACCCAAAAATTATGGCCCAGTGTCTTTTAGTGCCCTCTTTCCAATCTGTCTCTGTAGTAAGAATTTTGGCCTGTTGACAAGCAAACCTTTATTACCTCCTGATTAGATAATTGAAAAGCACCCACCCCCTATCCCCATCAGTATAAATATAAGCATCTTTCTGGGGGAAGCAATAGCAGGGGGGCTCAATAGCCACAGGGGTTCTTTCGCAAAGTGGGTTTTTTCGATAAGTGGACGCACTTCTGACTCTGCACTTATCTGAAGATATATTCTTTGTCTCTTTGCAGGTATGTTTCTGCTGTGAGCAATCCACCCTGAATTGAAACTGGAAAGTGTTTTGCCTAGTTTAAATTTGATATGGTATGTTGTGTTTGCTTAGCCCTCTATAGACCTGTCCACATTTTCAATGCTTTATTTGCCTTGTCTTACCCAAAAATTATGGCCCAGTGTCTTTTAGTGCCCTCTTTCCAATCTGTCTCTGTAGTAAGAATTTTGGCCTGTTGACAAGCAAACCTTTATTACCTCCTGATTAGATAATTGAAAAGCACCCACCCCCTATCCCCACCAGTATAAATATAAGCATCTTTCTGGGGGAAGCAATAGCAGGGGGGCTCAATAGCCACAGGGGTTCTTTCGCAAAGTGGGTTTTTTCGATAAGTGGACGCACTTCTGACTCTGCACTTATCTGAAGATATATTCTTTGTCTCTTTGCAGGTATGTTTCTGCTGTGAGCAATCCACCCTGAATTGAAACTGGAAAGTGTTTTGCCTAGTTTAAATTTCATATGGTATGTTGTGTTTGCTTAGCCCTCTATAGACCTGTCCACATTTTCAATGCTTTATCTGCCTTGTCTTACCCAAAAATTATGGCCCAGTGTCTTTTAGTGCCCTCTTTCCAATCTGTCTCTGTAGTAAGAATTTTGGCCTGTTGACAAGCAAACCTTTATTACCTCCTGATTAGATAATTGAAAAGCACCCACCCCCTATCCCCATCAGTATAAATATAAGCATCTTTCTGGGGGAAGCAATAGCAGGGGGGCTCAATAGCCACAGGGGTTCTTTCGCAAAGTGGGTTTTTTCGATAAGTGGACGCACTTCTGACTCTGCACTTATCTGAAGATATATTCTTTGTCTCTTTGCAGGTATGTTTCTGCTGTGAGCAATCCACCCTGAATTGAAACTGGAAAGTGTTTTGCCTAGTTTAAATTTGATATGGTATGTTTCTGCTGTGAGCAATCCACCCTGAATTGAAACTGGAAAGTGTTTTGCCTAGTTTAAATTTGATATGGTATGTTTCTGCTGTGAGCAATCCACCCTGAATTGAAACTGGAAAGTGTTTTGCCTAGTTTAAATTTGATATGGTATGTTTCTGCTGTGAGCAATCCACCCTGAATTGAAACTGGAAAGTGTTTTGCCTAGTTTAAATTTGATATGGTATGTTTCTGCTGTGAGCAATCCACCCTGAATTGAAACTGGAAAGTGTTTTGCCTAGTTTAAATTTGATATGGTATGTTGTGTTTGCTTAGCCCTCTATAGACCTGTCCACATTTCAATGCTTTATCTGCCTTGTCTTACCCAAAAATTATGGCCCAGTGTCTTTTAGTGCCCTCTTTCCAATCTGTCTCTGTAGTAAGAATTTTGGCCTGTTGACAAGCAAACCTTTATTACCTCCTGATTAGATAATTGAAAAGCACCCACCCCCTATCCCCATCAGTATAAATATAAGCATCTTTCTGGGGGAAGCAATAGCAGGGGGGCTCAATAGCCACAGGGGTTCTTTCGCAAAGTGGGTTTTTTCGATAAGTGGACGCACTTCTGACTCTGCACTTATCTGAAGATATATTCTTTGTCTCTTTGCAGGTATGTTTCTGCTGTGAGCAATCCACCCTGAATTGAAACTGGAAAGTGTTTTGCCTAGTTTAAATTTGATATGGTATGTTTCTGCTGTGAGCAATCCACCCTGAATTGAAACTGGAAAGTGTTTTGCCTAGTTTAAATTTGATATGGTATGTTTCTGCTGTGAGCAATCCACCCTGAATTGAAACTGGAAAGTGTTTTGCCTAGTTTAAATTTGATATGGTATGTTTCTGCTGTGAGCAATCCACCCTGAATTGAAACTGGAAAGTGTTTTGCCTAGTTTAAATTTGATATGGTATGTTGTGTTTGCTTAGCCCTCTATAGACCTGTCCACATTTTCAATGCTTTATCTGCCTTGTCTTACCCAAAAATTATGGCCCAGTGTCTTTTAGTGCCCTCTTTCCAATCTGTCTCTGTAGTAAGAATTTTGGCCTGTTGACAAGCAAACCTTTATTACCTCCTGATTAGATAATTGAAAAGCACCCACCCCCTATCCCCATCAGTATAAATATAAGCATCTTTCTGGGGGAAGCAATAGCAGGGGGGCTCAATAGCCACAGGGGTTCTTTTGCAAAGTGGGTTTTTTCGATAAGTGGACGCACTTCTGACTCTGCACTTATCTGAAGATATATTCTTTGTCTCTTTGCAGGTATGTTTCTGCTGTGAGCAATCCACCCTGAATTGAAACTGGAAAGTGTTTTGCCTAGTTTAAATTTGATATGGTATGTTTCTGCTGTGAGCAATCCACCCTGAATTGAAACTGGAAAGTGTTTTGCCTAGTTTAAATTTGATATGGTATGTTTCTGCTGTGAGCAATCCACCCTGAATTGAAACTGGAAAGTGTTTTGCCTAGTTTAAATTTGATATGGTATGTTTCTGCTGTGAGCAATCCACCCTGAATTGAAACTGGAAAGTGTTTTGCCTAGTTTAAATTTGATATGGTATGTTGTGTTTGCTTAGCCCTCTATAGACCTGTCCACATTTTCAATGCTTTATCTGCCTTGTCTTACCCAAAAATTATGGCCCAGTGTCTTTTAGTGCCCTCTTTCCAATCTGTCTCTGTAGTAAGAATTTTGGCCTGTTGACAAGCAAACCTTTATTACCTCCTGATTAGATAATTGAAAAGCACCCACCCCCTATCCCCATCAGTATAAATATAAGCATCTTTCTGGGGGAAGCAATAGCAGGGGGGCTCAATAGCCACAAGGGTTCTTTCGCAAAGTGGGTTTTTTCGATAAGTGGACGCACTTCTGACTCTGCACTTATCTGAAGATATATTCTTTGTCTCTTTGCAGGTATGTTTCTGCTGTGAGCAATCCACCCTGAATTGAAACTGGAAAGTGTTTTGCCTAGTTTAAATTTGATATGGTATGTTTCTGCTGTGAGCAATCCACCCTGAATTGAAACTGGAAAGTGTTTTGCCTAGTTTAAATTTGATATGGTATGTTTCTGCTGTGAGCAATCCACCCTGAATTGAAACTGGAAAGTGTTTTGCCTAGTTTAAATTTGATATGGTATGTTTCTGCTGTGAGCAATCCACCCTGAATTGAAACTGGAAAGTGTTTTGCCTAGTTTAAATTTGATATGGTATGTTGTGTTGGCTTAGCCCTCTATAGACCTGTCCACATTTTCAATGCTTTATCTGCCTTGTCTTACCCAAAAATTATGGCCCAGTGTCTTTTAGTGCCCTCTTTCCAATCTGTCTCTGTAGTAAGAATTTTGGCCTGTTGACAAGCAAACCTTTATTACCTCCTGATTAGATAATTGAAAAGCACCCACCCCCTATCCCCATCAGTATAAATATAAGCATCTTTCTGGGGGAAGCAATAGCAGGGGGGCTCAATAGCCACAGGGGTTCTTTCGCAAAGTGGGTTTTTTCGATAAGTGGACGCACTTCTGACTCTGCACTTATCTGAAGATATATTCTTTGTCTCTTTGCAGGTATGTTTCTGCTGTGAGCAATCCACCCTGAATTGAAGCTGGAAAGTGTTTTGCCTAGTTTAAATTTGATATGGTATGTTTCTGCTGTGAGCAATCCACCCTGAATTGAAACTGGAAAGTGTTTTGCCTAGATTAAATTTGATATGGTATGTTTCTGCTGTGAGCAATCCACCCTGAATTGAAACTGGAAAGTGTTTTGCCTAGTTTAAATTTGATATGGTATGTTTCTGCTGTGAGCAATCCACCCTGAATTGAAACTGGAAAGTGTTTTGCCTAGTTTAAATTTGATATGGTATGTTTCTGCTGTGAGCAATCCACCCTGAATTGAAACTGGAAAGTGTTTTGCCTAGTTTAAATTTGATATGGTATGTTTCTGCTGTGAGCAATCCACCCTGAATTGAAACTGGAAAGTGTTTTGCCTAGTTTAAATTTGATATGGTATGTTGTGTTTGCTTAGCCCTCTATAGACCTGTCCACATTTTCAATGCTTTATCTGCCATGTCTTACCCAAAAATTATGGCCCAGTGTCTTTTAGTGCCCTCTTTCCAATCTGTCTCTGTAGTAAGAATTTTGGCCTGTTGACAAGCAAACCTTTATTACCTCCTGATTAGATAATTGAAAAGCACCCACCCCCTATCCCCATCAGTATAAATATAAGCATCTTTCTGGGGGAAGCAATAGCAGGGGGGCTCAATAGCCACAGGGGTTCTTTCGCAAAGTGGGTTTTTTCGATAAGTGGACGCATTTCTGACTCTGCACTTATCTGAAGATATATTCTTTGTCTCTTTGCAGGTATGTTTCTGCTGTGAGCAATCCACCCTGAATTGAAACTGGAAAGTGTTTTGCCTAGTTTAAATTTGATATGGTATGTTTCTGCTGTGAGCAATCCACCCTGAATTGAAACTGGAAAGTGTTTTGCCTAGTTTAAATTTGATATGGTATGTTTCTGCTGTGAGCAATCCACCCTGAATTGAAACTGGAAAGTGTTTTGCCTAGTTTAAATTTGATATGGTATGTTGTGTTTGCTTAGCCCTCTATAGACCTGTCCACATTTGCAATGCTTTATCTGCCTTGTCTTACCCAAAAATTATGGCCCAGTGTCTTTTAGTGCCCTCTTTCCAATCTGTCTCTGTAGTAAGAATTTTGGCCTGTTGACAAGCAAACCTTTATTACCTCCTGATTAGATAATTGAAAAGCACCCACCCCCTATCCCCATCAGTATAAATATAAGCATCTTTCTGGGGGAAGCAATAGCAGGGGGGCTCAATAGCCACAGGGGTTCTTTCGCAAAGTGGGTTTTTTCGATAAGTGGACGCACTTCTGACTCTGCACTTATCTGAAGATATATTCTTTGTCTCTTTGCAGGTATGTTTCTGCTGTGAGCAATCCACCCTGAATTGAAACTGGAAAGTGTTTTGCCTAGTTTAAATTTGATATGGTATGTTTCTGCTGTGAGCAATCCACCCTGAATTGAAACTGGAAAGTGTTTTGCCTAGTTTAAATTTGATATGGTATGTTTCTGCTGTGAGCAATCCACCCTGAATTGAAACTGGAAAGTGTTTTGCCTAGTTTAAATTTGATATGGTATGTTTCTGCTGTGAGCAATCCACCCTGAATTGAAACTGGAAAGTGTTTTGCCTAGTTTAAATTTGATATGGTATGTTTCTGCTGTGAGCAATCCACCCTGAATTGAAACTGGAAAGTGTTTTGCCTAGTTTAAATTTGATATGGTATGTTGTGTTTGCTTAGCCCTCTATAGACCTGTCCACATTTCAATGCTTTATCTGCCTTGTCTTACCCAAAAATTATGGCCCAGTGTCTTTTAGTGCCCTCTTTCCAATCTGTCTCTGTAGTAAGAATTTTGGCCTGTTGACAAGCAAACCTTTATTACCTCCTGATTAGATAATTGAAAAGCACCCACCCCCTATCCCCATCAGTATAAATATAAGCATCTTTCTGGGGGAAGCAATAGCAGGGGGGCTCAATAGCCACAGGGGTTCTTTCGCAAAGTGGGTTTTTTCGATAAGTGGACGCACTTCTGACTCTGCACTTATCTGAAGATATATTCTTTGTCTCTTTGCAGGTATGTTTCTGCTGTGAGCAATCCACCCTGAATTGAAACTGGAAAGTGTTTTGCCTAGTTTAAATTTGATATGGTATGTTTCTGCTGTGAGCAATCCACCCTGAATTGAAACTGGAAAGTGTTTTGCCTAGTTTAAATTTGATATGGTATGTTTCTGCTGTGAGCAATCCACCCTGAATTGAAACTGGAAAGTGTTTTGCCTAGTTTAAATTTGATATGGTATGTTTCTGCTGTGAGCAATCCACCCTGAATTGAAACTGGAAAGTGTTTTGCCTAGTTTAAATTTGATATGGTATGTTGTGTTTGCTTAGCCCTCTATAGACCTGTCCACATTTTCAATGCTTTGTCTGCCTTGTCTTACCCAAAAATTATGGCCCAGTGTCTTTTAGTGCCCTCTTTCCAATCTGTCTCTGTAGTAAGAATTTTGGCCTGTTGACAAGCAAACCTTTATTACCTCCTGATTAGATAATTGAAAAGCACCCACCCCCTATCCCCATCAGTATAAATATAAGCATCTTTCTGGGGGAAGCAATAGCAGGGGGGCTCAATAGCCACAGGGGTTCTTTCGCAAAGTGGGTTTTTTCGATAAGTGGACGCACTTCTGACTCTGCACTTATCTGAAGATATATTCTTTGTCTCTTTGCAGGTATGTTTCTGCTGTGAGCAATCCACCCTGAATTGAAACTGGAAAGTGTTTTGCCTAGTTTAAATTTGATATGGTATGTTTCTGCTGTGAGCAATCCACCCTGAATTGAAACTGGAAAGTGTTTTGCCTAGTTTAAATTTGATATGGTATGTTTCTGCTGTGAGCAATCCACCCTGAATTGAAACTGGAAAGTGTTTTGCCTAGTTTAAATTTGATATGGTATGTTTCTGCTGTGAGCAATCCACCCTGAATTGAAACTGGAAAGTGTTTTGCCTAGTTTAAATTTGATATGGTATGTTGTGTTTGCTTAGCCCTCTATAGACCTGTCCACATTTTCAATGCTTTATCTGCCTTGTCTTACCCAAAAATTATGGCCCAGTGTCTTTTAGTGCCCTCTTTCCAATCTGTCTCTGTAGTAAGAATTTTGGCCTGTTGACAAGCAAACCTTTATTACCTCCTGATTAGATAATTGAAAAGCACCCACCCCCTATCCCCATCAGTATAAATATAAGCATCTTTCTGGGGGAAGCAATAGCAGGGGGGCTCAATAGCCACAAGGGTTCTTTCGCAAAGTGGGTTTTTTCGATAAGTGGACGCACTTCTGACTCTGCACTTATCTGAAGATATATTCTTTGTCTCTTTGCAGGTATGTTTCTGCTGTGAGCAATCCACCCTGAATTGAAACTGGAAAGTGTTTTGCCTAGTTTAAATTTGATATGGTATGTTTCTGCTGTGAGCAATCCACCCTGAATTGAAACTGGAAAGTGTTTTGCCTAGTTTAAATTTGATATGGTATGTTTCTGCTGTGAGCAATCCACCCTGAATTGAAACTGGAAAGTGTTTTGCCTAGTTTAAATTTGATATGGTATGTTTCTGCTGTGAGCAATCCACCCTGAATTGAAACTGGAAAGTGTTTTGCCTAGTTTAAATTTGATATGGTATGTTGTGTTGGCTTAGCCCTCTATAGACCTGTCCACATTTTCAATGCTTTATCTGCCTTGTCTTACCCAAAAATTATGGCCCAGTGTCTTTTAGTGCCCTCTTTCCAATCTGTCTCTGTAGTAAGAATTTTGGCCTGTTGACAAGCAAACCTTTATTACCTCCTGATTAGATAATTGAAAAGCACCCACCCCCTATCCCCATCAGTATAAATATAAGCATCTTTCTGGGGGAAGCAATAGCAGGGGGGCTCAATAGCCACAGGGGTTCTTTCGCAAAGTGGGTTTTTTCGATAAGTGGACGCACTTCTGACTCTGCACTTATCTGAAGATATATTCTTTGTCTCTTTGCAGGTATGTTTCTGCTGTGAGCAATCCACCCTGAATTGAAGCTGGAAAGTGTTTTGCCTAGTTTAAATTTGATATGGTATGTTTCTGCTGTGAGCAATCCACCCTGAATTGAAACTGGAAAGTGTTTTGCCTAGATTAAATTTGATATGGTATGTTTCTGCTGTGAGCAATCCACCCTGAATTGAAACTGGAAAGTGTTTTGCCTAGTTTAAATTTGATATGGTATGTTTCTGCTGTGAGCAATCCACCCTGAATTGAAACTGGAAAGTGTTTTGCCTAGTTTAAATTTGATATGGTATGTTTCTGCTGTGAGCAATCCACCCTGAATTGAAACTGGAAAGTGTTTTGCCTAGTTTAAATTTGATATGGTATGTTTCTGCTGTGAGCAATCCACCCTGAATTGAAACTGGAAAGTGTTTTGCCTAGTTTAAATTTGATATGGTATGTTGTGTTTGCTTAGCCCTCTATAGACCTGTCCACATTTTCAATGCTTTATCTGCCTTGTCTTACCCAAAAATTATGGCCCAGTGTCTTTTAGTGCCCTCTTTCCAATCTGTCTCTGTAGTAAGAATTTTGGCCTGTTGACAAGCAAACCTTTATTACCTCCTGATTAGATAATTGAAAAGCACCCACCCCCTATCCCCATCAGTATAAATATAAGCATCTTTCTGGGGGAAGCAATAGCAGGGGGGCTCAATAGCCACCGGGGTTCTTTCACAAAGTGGGTTTTTTCGATAAGTGGACGCACTTATCTGAAGATATATTCTTAGTCTCTTTGCAGGTATGTTTCTGCTGTGAGCAATCCACCCTGAATTGAAACTGGAAAGTGTTTTGCCTAGTTTAAATTTGATATGGTATGTTGTGTTTGCTTAGCCCTCTATAGACCTGTCCACATTTTCAATGCTTTATCTGCCTTGTCTTACCCAAAAATTATGGCCCAGTGTCTTTTAGTGCCCTCTTTCCAATCTGTCTCTGTAGTAAGAATTTTGGCCTGTTGACAAGCAAACCTTTATTACCTCCTGATTAGATAATTGAAAAGCACCCACCCCCTATCCCCATCAGTATAAATATAAGCATCTTTCTGGGGGAAGCAATAGCAGGGGGGCTCAATAGCCACAGGGGTTCTTTCGCAAAGTGGGTTTTTTCGATAAGTGGACGCACTTCTGACTCTGCACTTATCTGAAGATATATTCTTTGTCTCTTTGCAGGTATGTTTCTGCTGTGAGCAATCCACCCTGAATTGAAACTGGAAAGTGTTTTGCCTAGTTTAAATTTGATATGGTATGTTTCTGCTGTGAGCAATCCACCCTGAATTGAAACTGGAAAGTGTTTTGCCTAGTTTAAATTTGATATGGTATGTTTCTGCTGTGAGCAATCCACCCTGAATTGAAACTGGAAAGTGTTTTGCCTAGTTTAAATTTGATATGGTATGTTGTGTTTGCTTAGCCCTCTATAGACCTGTCCACATTTTCAATGCTTTATCTGCCTTGTCTTACCCAAAAATTATGGCCCAGTGTCTTTTAGTGCCCTCTTTCCAATCTGTCTCTGTAGTAAGAATTTTGGCCTGTTGACAAGCAAACCTTTATTACCTCCTGATTAGATAATTGAAAAGCACCCACCCCCTATCCCCATCAGTATAAATATAAGCATCTTTCTGGGGGAAGCAATAGCAGGGGGGCTCAATAGCCACAGGGGTTCTTTCGCAAAGTGGGTTTTTTCGATAAGTGAACGCATTTCTGACTCTGCACTTATCTGAAGATATATTCTTTGTCTCTTTGCAGGTATGTTTCTGCTGTGAGCAATCCACCCTGAATTGAAACTGGAAAGTGTTTTGCCTAGTTTAAATTTGATATGGTATGTTTCTGCTGTGAGCAATCCACCCTGAATTGAAACTGGAAAGTGTTTTGCCTAGTTTAAATTTGATATGGTATGTTTCTGCTGTGAGCAATCCACCCTGAATTGAAACTGGAAAGTGTTTTGCCTAGTTTAAATTTGATATGGTATGTTTCTGCTGTGAGCAATCCACCCTGAATTGAAACTGGAAAGTGTTTTGCCTAGTTTAAATTTGATATGGTATGTTGTGTTTGCTTAGCCCTCTATAGACCTGTCCACATTTTCAATGCTTTATCTGCCTTGTCTTACCCAAAAATTATGGCCCAGTGTCTTTTAGTGCCCTCTTTCCAATCTGTCTCTGTAGTAAGAATTTTGGCCTGTTGACAAGCAAACCTTTATTACCTCCTGATTAGATAATTGAAAAGCACCCACCCCCTATCCCCATCAGTATAAATATAAGCATCTTTCTGGGGGAAGCAATAGCAGGGGGGCTCAATAGCCACAGGGGTTCTTTCGCAAAGTGTTTTTTTTCGATAAGTGGACGCACTTCTGACTCTGCACTTATCTGAAGATATATTCTTTGTCTCTTTGCAGGTATGTTTCTGCTGTGAGCAATCCACCCTGAATTGAAACTGGAAAGTGTTTTGCCTAGTTTAAATTTGATATGGTATGTTTCTGCTGTGAGCAATCCACCCTGAATTGAAACTGGAAAGTGTTTTGCCTAGTTTAAATTTGATATGGTATGTTTCTGCTGTGAGCAATCCACCCTGAATTGAAACTGGAAAGTGTTTTGCCTAGTTTAAATTTGATATGGTATGTTGTGTTTGCTTAGCCCTCTATAGACCTGTCCACATTTTCAATGCTTTATCTGCCTTGTCTTACCCAAAAATTATGGCCCAGTGTCTTTTAGTGCCCTCTTTCCAATCTGTCTCTGTAGTAAGAATTTTGGCCTGTTGACAAGCAAACCTTTATTACCTCCTGATTAGATAATTGAAAAGCACCCACCCCCTATCCCCATCAGTATAAATATAAGCATCTTTCTGGGGGAAGCAATAGCAGGGGGGCTCAATAGCCACAGGGGTTCTTTCGCAAAGTGGGTTTTTTCGATAAGTGGACGCACTTCTGACTCTGCACTTATCTGAAGATATATTCTTTGTCTCTTTGCAGGTATGTTTCTGCTGTGAGCAATCCACCCTGAATTGAAACTGGAAAGTGTTTTGCCTAGTTTAAATTTGATATGGTATGTTGTGTTTGCTTAGCCCTCTATAGACCTGTCCACATTTTCAATGCTTTATCTGCCTTGTCTTACCCAAAAATTATGGCCCAGTGTCTTTTAGTGCCCTCTTTCCAATCTGTCTCTGTAGTAAGAATTTTGGCCTGTTGACAAGCAAACCTTTATTACCTCCTGATTAGATAATTGAAAAGCACCCACCCCCTATCCCCATCAGTATAAATATAAGCATCTTTCTGGGGGAAGCAATAGCAGGGGGGCTCAATAGCCACAGGGGTTCTTTCGCAAAGTGGGTTTTTTCGATAAGTGGACGCACTTCTGACTCTGCACTTATCTGAAGATATATTCTTTGTCTCTTTGCAGGTATGTTTCTGCTGTGAGCAATCCACCCTGAATTGAAACTGGAAAGTGTTTTGCCTAGTTTAAATTTGATATTGTATGTTGTGTTTGCTTAGCCCTCTATAGACCTGTCCACATTTTCAATGCTTTATCTGCCTTGTCTTACCCAAAAATTATGGCCCAGTGTCTTTTAGTGCCCTCTTTCCAATCTGTCTCTGTAGTAAGAATTTTGGCCTGTTGACAAGCAAACCTTTATTACCTCCTGATTAGATAATTGAAAAGCACCCACCCCCTATCCCCATCAGTATAAATATAAGCATCTTTCTGGGGGAAGCAATAGCAGGGGGGCTCAATAGCCACAGGGGTTCTTTCGCAAAGTGGGTTTTTTCGATAAGTGGACGCACTTCTGACTCTGCACTTATCTGAAGATATATTCTTTGTCTCTTTGCAGGTATGTTTCTGCTGTGAGCAATCCACCCTGAATTGAAACTGGAAAGTGTTTTGCCTAGTTTAAATTTGATATGGTATGTTGTGTTTGCTTAGCCCTCTATAGACCTGTCCACATTTTCAATGCTTTATCTGCCTTGTCTTACCCAAAAATTATGGCCCAGTGTCTTTTAGTGCCCTCTTTCCAATCTGTCTCTGTAGTAAGAATTTTGGCCTGTTGACAAGCAAACCTTTATTACCTCCTGATTAGATAATTGAAAAGCACCCACCCCCTATCCCCATCAGTATAAATATAAGCATCTTTCTGGGGGAAGCAATAGCAGGGGGGCTCAATAGCCACAGGGGTTCTTTCGCAAAGTGGGTTTTTTCGATAAGTGGACGCACTTCTGACTCTGCACTTATCTGAAGATATATTCTTTGTCTCTTTGCAGGTATGTTTCTGCTGTGAGCAATCCACCCTGAATTGAAACTGGAAAGTGTTTTGCCTAGTTTAAATTTGATATGGTATGTTGTGTTTGCTTAGCCCTCTATAGACCTGTCCACATTTTCAATGCTTTATCTGCCTTGTCTTACCCAAAAATTATGGCCCAGTGTCTTTTAGTGCCCTCTTTCCAATCTGTCTCTGTAGTAAGAATTTTGGCCTGTTGACAAGCAAACCTTTATTACCTCCTGATTAGATAATTGAAAAGCACCCACCCCCTATCCCCATCAGTATAAATATAAGCATCTTTCTGGGGGAAGCAATAGCAGGGGGGCTCAATAGCCACAGGGGTTCTTTCGCAAAGTGGGTTTTTTCGATAAGTGGACGCACTTCTGACTCTGCACTTATCTGAAGATATATTCTTTGTCTCTTTGCAGGTATGTTTCTGCTGTGAGCAATCCACCCTGAATTGAAACTGGAAAGTGTTTTGCCTAGTTTAAATTTGATATGGTATGTTGTGTTTGCTTAGCCCTCTATAGACCTGTCCACATTTTCAATGCTTTATCTGCCTTGTCTTACCCAAAAATTATGGCCCAGTGTCTTTTAGTGCCCTCTTTCCAATCTGTCTCTGTAGTAAGAATTTTGGCCTGTTGACAAGCAAACCTTTATTACCTCCTGATTAGATAATTGAAAAGCACCCACCCCCTATCCCCATCAGTATAAATATAAGCATCTTTCTGGGGGAAGCAATAGCAGGGGGGCTCAATAGCCACAGGGGTTCTTTCGCAAAGTGGGTTTTTTCGATAAGTGGACGCACTTCTGACTCTGCACTTATCTGAAGATATATTCTTTGTCTCTTTGCAGGTATGTTTCTGCTGTGAGCAATCCACCCTGAATTGAAACTGGAAAGTGTTTTGCCTAGTTTAAATTTGATATGGTATGTTGTGTTTGCTTAGCCCTCTATAGACCTGTCCACATTTTCAATGCTTTATCTGCCTTGTCTTACCCAAAAATTATGGCCCAGTGTCTTTTAGTGCCCTCTTTCCAATCTGTCTCTGTAGTAAGAATTTTGGCCTGTTGACAAGCAAACCTTTATTACCTCCTGATTAGATAATTGAAAAGCACCCACCCCCTATCCCCATCAGTATAAATATAAGCATCTTTCTGGGGGAAGCAATAGCAGGGGGGCTCAATAGCCACAGGGGTTCTTTCGCAAAGTGGGTTTTTTCGATAAGTGGACGCACTTCTGACTCTGCACTTATCTGAAGATATATTCTTTGTCTCTTTGCAGGTATGTTTCTGCTGTGAGCAATCCACCCTGAATTGAAACTGGAAAGTGTTTTGCCTAGTTTAAATTTGATATGGTATGTTGTGTTTGCTTAGCCCTCTATAGACCTGTCCACATTTTCAATGCTTTATCTGCCTTGTCTTACCCAAAAATTATGGCCCAGTGTCTTTTAGTGCCCTCTTTCCAATCTGTCTCTGTAGTAAGAATTTTGGCCTGTTGACAAGCAAACCTTTATTACCTCCTGATTAGATAATTGAAAAGCACCCACCCCCTATCCCCATCAGTATAAATATAAGCATCTTTCTGGGGGAAGCAATAGCAGGGGGGCTCAATAGCCACAGGGGTTCTTTCGCAAAGTGGGTTTTTTCGATAAGTGGACGCACTTCTGACTCTGCACTTATCTGAAGATATATTCTTTGTCTCTTTGCAGGTATGTTTCTGCTGTGAGCAATCCACCCTGAATTGAAACTGGAAAGTGTTTTGCCTAGTTTAAATTTGATATGGTATGTTGTGTTTGCTTAGCCCTCTATAGACCTGTCCACATTTTCAATGCTTTATCTGCCTTGTCTTACCCAAAAATTATGGCCCAGTGTCTTTTAGTGCCCTCTTTCCAATCTGTCTCTGTAGTAAGAATTTTGGCCTGTTGACAAGCAAACCTTTATTACCTCCTGATTAGATAATTGAAAAGCACCCACCCCCTATCCCCATCAGTATAAATATAAGCATCTTTCTGGGGGAAGCAATAGCAGGGGGGCTCAATAGCCACAGGGGTTCTTTCGCAAAGTGGGTTTTTTCGATAAGTGGACGCACTTCTGACTCTGCACTTATCTGAAGATATATTCTTTGTCTCTTTGCAGGTATGTTTCTGCTGTGAGCAATCCACCCTGAATTGAAACTGGAAAGTGTTTTGCCTAGTTTAAATTTGATATGGTATGTTGTGTTTGCTTAGCCCTCTATAGACCTGTCCACATTTTCAATGCTTTATCTGCCTTGTCTTACCCAAAAATTATGGCCCAGTGTCTTTTAGTGCCCTCTTTCCAATCTGTCTCTGTAGTAAGAATTTTGGCCTGTTGACAAGCAAACCTTTATTACCTCCTGATTAGATAATTGAAAAGCACCCACCCCCTATCCCCATCAGTATAAATATAAGCATCTTTCTGGGGGAAGCAATAGCAGGGGGGCTCAATAGCCACAGGGGTTCTTTTGCAAAGTGGGTTTTTTCGATAAGTGGACGCACTTCTGACTCTGCACTTATCTGAAGATATATTCTTTGTCTCTTTGCAGGTATGTTTCTGCTGTGAGCAATCCACCCTGAATTGAAACTGGAAAGTGTTTTGCCTAGTTTAAATTTGATATGGTATGTTTCTGCTGTGAGCAATCCACCCTGAATTGAAACTGGAAAGTGTTTTGCCTAGTTTAAATTTGATATGGTATGTTTCTGCTGTGAGCAATCCACCCTGAATTGAAACTGGAAAGTGTTTTGCCTAGTTTAAATTTGATATGGTATGTTGTGTTTGCTTAGCCCTCTATAGACCTGTCCACATTTGCAATGCTTTATCTGCCTTGTCTTACCCAAAAATTATGGCCCAGTGTCTTTTAGTGCCCTCTTTCCAATCTGTCTCTGTAGTAAGAATTTTGGCCTGTTGACAAGCAAACCTTTATTACCTCCTGATTAGATAATTGAAAAGCACCCACCCCCTATCCCCATCAGTATAAATATAAGCATCTTTCTGGGGGAAGCAATAGCAGGGGGGGCTCAATAGCCACAGGGGTTCTTTTGCAAAGTGGGTTTTTTCGATAAGTGGACGCACTTCTGACTCTGCACTTATCTGAAGATATATTCTTTGTCTCTTTGCAGGTATGTTTCTGCTGTGAGCAATCCACCCTGAATTGAAACTGGAAAGTTTTTTGCCTAGTTTAAATTTGATATGGTATGTTGTGTTTGCTTAGCCATCTATAGACCTGTCCACATTTTCAATGCTTTATCTGCCTTGTCTTACCCAAAAATTATGGCCCAGTGTCTTTTAGTGCCCTCTTTCCAATCTGTTCTGCTGTGAGCAATCCACCCTGAATTGAAACTGGAAAGTGTTTTGCCTAGTTTAAATTTGATATGGTATGTTTCTGCTGTGAGCAATCCACCCTGAATTGAAACTGGAAAGTGTTTTGCCTAGTTTAAATTTGATATGGTATGTTTCTGCTGTGAGCAATCCACCCTGAATTGAAACTGGAAAGTGTTTTGCCTAGTTTAAATTTGATATGGTATGTTTCTGCTGTGAGCAATCCACCCTGAATTGAAACTGGAAAGTGTTTTGCCTAGTTTAAATTTGATATGGTATGTTGTGTTTGCTTAGCCCTCTATAGACCTGTCCACATTTTCAATGCTTTATCTGCCATGTCTTACCCAAAAATTATGGCCCAGTGTCTTTTAGTGCCCTCTTTCCAATCTGTCTCTGTAGTAAGAATTTTGGCCTGTTGACAAGCAAACCTTTATTACCTCCTGATTAGATAATTGAAAAGCACCCACCCCCTATCCCCATCAGTATAAATATAAGCATCTTTCTGGGGGAAGCAATAGCAGGGGGGCTCAATAGCCACAGGGGTTCTTTCGCAAAGTGGGTTTTTTCGATAAGTGGACGCACTTCTGACTCTGCACTTATCTGAAGATATATTCTTTGTCTCTTTGCAGGTATGTTTCTGCTGTGAGCAATCCACCCTGAATTGAAACTGGAAAGTGTTTTGCCTAGTTTAAATTTGATATGGTATGTTTCTGCTGTGAGCAATCCACCCTGAATTGAAACTGGAAAGTGTTTTGCCTAGTTTAAATTTGATATGGTATGTTTCTGCTGTGAGCAATCCACCCTGAATTGAAACTGGAAAGTGTTTTGCCTAGTTTAAATTTGATATGGTATGTTGTGTTTGCTTAGCCCTCTATAGACCTGTCCACATTTTCAATGCTTTATCTGCCTTGTCTTACCCAAAAATTATGGCCCAGTGTCTTTTAGTGCCCTCTTTCCAATCTGTCTCTGTAGTAAGAATTTTGGCCTGTTGACAAGCAAACCTTTATTACCTCCTGATTAGATAATTGAAAAGCACCCACCCCCTATCCCCATCAGTATAAATATAAGCATCTTTCTGGGGGAAGCAATAGCAGGGGGGCTCAATAGCCACAGGGGTTCTTTCGCAAAGTGGGTTTTTTCGATAAGTGGACGCACTTCTGACTCTGCAATTATCTGAAGATATATTCTTTGTCTCTTTGCAGGTATGTTTCTGCTGTGAGCAATCCACCCTGAATTGAAACTGGAAAGTGTTTTGCCTAGTTTAAATTTGATATGGTATGTTGTGTTTGCTTAGCCCTCTATAGACCTGTCCACATTTTCAATGCTTTATCTGCCTTGTCTTACCCAAAAATTATGGCCCAGTGTCTTTTAGTGCCCTCTTTCCAATCTGTCTCTGTAGTAAGAATTTTGGCCTGTTGACAAGCAAACCTTTATTACCTCCTGATTAGATAATTGAAAAGCACCCACCCCCTATCCCCATCAGTATAAATATAAGCATCTTTCTGGGGGAAGCAATAGCAGGGGGGCTCAATAGCCACAGGGGTTCTTTTGCAAAGTGGGTTTTTTCGATAAGTGGACGCACTTCTGACTCTGCACTTATCTGAAGATATATTCTTTGTCTCTTTGCAGGTATGTTTCTGCTGTGAGCAATCCACCCTGAATTGAAACTGGAAAGTGTTTTGCCTAGTTTAAATTTGATATGGTATGTTTCTGCTGTGAGCAATCCACCCTGAATTGAAACTGGAAAGTGTTTTGCCTAGTTTAAATTTGATATGGTATGTTTCTGCTGTGAGCAATCCACCCTGAATTGAAACTGGAAAGTGTTTTGCCTAGTTTAAATTTGATATGGTATGTTGTGTTTGCTTAGCCCTCTATAGACCTGTCCACATTTGCAATGCTTTATCTGCCTTGTCTTACCCAAAAATTATGGCCCAGTGTCTTTTAGTGCCCTCTTTCCAATCTGTCTCTGTAGTAAGAATTTTGGCCTGTTGACAAGCAAACCTTTATTACCTCCTGATTAGATAATTGAAAAGCACCCACCCCCTATCCCCATCAGTATAAATATAAGCATCTTTCTGGGGGAAGCAATAGCAGGGGGGGCTCAATAGCCACAGGGGTTCTTTCGCAAAGTGGGTTTTTTCGATAAGTGGACGCACTTCTGACTCTGCACTTATCTGAAGATATATTCTTTGTCTCTTTGCAGGTATGTTTCTGCTGTGAGCAATCCACCCTGAATTGAAACTGGAAAGTTTTTTGCCTAGTTTAAATTTGATATGGTATGTTGTGTTTGCTTAGCCATCTATAGACCTGTCCACATTTTCAATGCTTTATCTGCCTTGTCTTACCCAAAAATTATGGCCCAGTGTCTTTTAGTGCCCTCTTTCCAATCTGTTCTGCTGTGAGCAATCCACCCTGAATTGAAACTGGAAAGTGTTTTGCCTAGTTTAAATTTGATATGGTATGTTTCTGCTGTGAGCAATCCACCCTGAATTGAAACTGGAAAGTGTTTTGCCTAGTTTAAATTTGATATGGTATGTTTCTGCTGTGAGCAATCCACCCTGAATTGAAACTGGAAAGTGTTTTGCCTAGTTTAAATTTGATATGGTATGTTGTGTTTGCTTAGCCCTCTATAGACCTGTCCACATTTTCAATGCTTTATCTGCCATGTCTTACCCAAAAATTATGGCCCAGTGTCTTTTAGTGCCCTCTTTCCAATCTGTCTCTGTAGTAAGAATTTTGGCCTGTTGACAAGCAAACCTTTATTACCTCCTGATTAGATAATTGAAAAGCACCCACCCCCTATCCCCATCAGTATAAATATAAGCATCTTTCTGGGGGAAGCAATAGCAGGGGGGCTCAATAGCCACAGGGGTTCTTTCGCAAAGTGGGTTTTTTCGATAAGTGGACGCACTTCTGACTCTGCACTTATCTGAAGATATATTCTTTGTCTCTTTGCAGGTATGTTTCTGCTGTGAGCAATCCACCCTGAATTGAAACTGGAAAGTGTTTTGCCTAGTTTAAATTTGATATGGTATGTTTCTGCTGTGAGCAATCCACCCTGAATTGAAACTGGAAAGTGTTTTGCCTAGTTTAAATTTGATATGGTATGTTTCTGCTGTGAGCAATCCACCCTGAATTGAAACTGGAAAGTGTTTTGCCTAGTTTAAATTTGATATGGTATGTTGTGTTTGCTTAGCCCTCTATAGACCTGTCCACATTTTCAATGCTTTATCTGCCTTGTCTTACCCAAAAATTATGGCCCAGTGTCTTTTAGTGCCCTCTTTCCAATCTGTCTCTGTAGTAAGAATTTTGGCCTGTTGACAAGCAAACCTTTATTACCTCCTGATTAGATAATTGAAAAGCACCCACCCCCTATCCCCATCAGTATAAATATAAGCATCTTTCTGGGGGAAGCAATAGCAGGGGGGCTCAATAGCCACAGGGGTTCTTTCGCAAAGTGGGTTTTTTCGATAAGTGGACGCACTTCTGACTCTGCACTTATCTGAAGATATATTCTTTGTCTCTTTGCAGGTATGTTTCTGCTGTGAGCAATCCACCCTGAATTGAAACTGGAAAGTGTTTTGCCTAGTTTAAATTTGATATGGTATGTTGTGTTTGCTTAGCCCTCTATAGACCTGTCCACATTTTCAATGCTTTATCTGCCTTGTCTTACCCAAAAATTATGGCCCAGTGTCTTTTAGTGCCCTCTTTCCAATCTGTCTCTGTAGTAAGAATTTTGGCCTGTTGACAAGCAAACCTTTATTACCTCCTGATTAGATAATTGAAAAGCACCCACCCCCTATCCCCATCAGTATAAATAGAAGCATCTTTCTGGGGGAAGCAATAGCAGGGGGGCTCAATAGCCACAGGGGTTCTTTCGCAAAGTGGGTTTTTTCGATAAGTGGACTCACTTCTGACTCTGCACTTATCTGAAGATATATTCTTTGTCTCTTTGCAGGTATGTTTCTGCTGTGAGCAATCCACCCTGAATTGAAACTGGAAAGTGTTTTGCCTAGTTTAAATTTGATATGGTATGTTGTGTTTGCTTAGCCCTCTATAGACCTGTCCACATTTTCAATGCTTTATCTGCCTTGTCTTTCCCAAAAATTATGGCCCAGTGTCTCTTAGTGCCCTCTTTCCAATCTGTCTCTGTAGTAAGAATTTTGGCCTGTTGACAAGCAAACCTTTATTACCTCCTGATTAGATAATTGAAAAGCACCCACCCCCTATCCCCATCAGTATAAATTTAAGCATCTTTCTGGGGGAAGCAATAGCAGGGGGGCTCAATAGCCACAGGGGTTCTTTCGCAAAGTGGTTTTTTTCGATAAGTGGACGCACTTCTGACTCTGCACTTATCTGAAGATATATTCTTTGTCTCTTTGCAGGTATGTTTCTGCTGTGAGCAATCCACCCTGAATTGAAACTGGAAAGTGTTTTGCCTAGTTTAAATTTGATATGGTATGTTGTGTTTGCTTAGCCCTCTATAGACCTGTCCACATTTTCAATGCTTTATCTGCCTTGTCTTACCCAAAAATTATGGCCCAGTGTCTTTTAGTGCCCTCTTTCCAATCTGTTTCTGTAGTAAGAATTTTGGCCTGTTGACAAGCAAACCTTTATTACCTCCTGATTAGATAATTGAAAAGCACCCACCCCCTATCCCCATCAGTATAAATATAAGCATCTTTCTGGGGGAAGCAATAGCAGGGGGGCTCAATAGCCACAGGGGTTCTTTCGCAAAGTGGGTTTTTTCGATAAGTGGACGCACTTCTGACTCTGCACTTATCTGAAGATATATTCTTTGTCTCTTTGCAGGTATGTTTCTGCTGTGAGCAATCCACCCTGAATTGAAACTGGAAAGTGTTTTGCCTAGTTTAAATTTGATATGGTATGTTGTGTTTGCTTAGCCCTCTATAGACCTGTCCACATTTTCAATGCTTTATCTGCCTTGTCTTACCCAAAAATTATGGCCCAGTGTCTTTTAGTGCCCTCTTTCCAATCTGTCTCTGTAGTAAGAATTTTGGCCTGTTGACAAGCAAACCTTTATTACCTCCTGATTAGATAATTGAAAAGCACCCACCCCCTATCCCCATCAGTATAAATATAAGCATCTTTCTGGGGGAAGCAATAGCAGGGGGGCTCAATAGCCACAGGGGTTCTTTCGCAAAGTGGGTTTTTTCGATAAGTGGACGCACTTCTGACTCTGCACTTATCTGAAGATATATTCTTTGTCTCTTTGCAGGTATGTTTCTGCTGTGAGCAATCCACCCTGAATTGAAACTGGAAAGTGTTTTGCCTAGTTTAAATTTGATATGGTATGTTGTGTTTGCTTAGCCCTCTATAGACCTGTCCACATTTTCAATGCTTTATCTGCCTTGTCTTACCCAAAAATTATGGCCCAGTGTCTTTTAGTGCCCTCTTTCCAATCTGTCTCTGTAGTAAGAATTTTGGCCTGTTGACAAGCAAACCTTTATTACCTCCTGATTAGATAATTGAAAAGCACCCACCCCCTATCCCCATCAGTATAAATAGAAGCATCTTTCTGGGGGAAGCAATAGCAGGGGGGCTCAATAGCCACAGGGGTTCTGTCGCAAAGTGGGTTTTTTCGATAAGTGGACGCACTTCTGACTCTGCACTTATCTGAAGATATATTCTTTGTCTCTTTGCAGGTATGTTTCTGCTGTGAGCAATCCACCCTGAATTGAAACTGGAAAGTGTTTTGCCTAGTTTAAATTTGATATGGTATGTTGTGTTTGCTTAGCCCTCTATAGACCTGTCCACATTTTCAATGCTTTATCTGCCTTGTCTTACCCAAAAATTATGGCCCAGTGTCTTTTAGTGCCCTCTTTCCAATCTGTCTCTGTAGTAAGAATTTTGGCCTGTTGACAAGCAAACCTTTATTACCTCCTGATTAGATAATTGAAAAGCACCCACCCCCTATCCCCATCAGTATAAATAGAAGCATCTTTCTGGGGGAAGCAATAGCAGGGGGGCTCAATAGCCACAGGGGTTCTTTCGCAAAGTGGGTTTTTTCGATAAGTGGACGCACTTCTGACTCTGCACTTATCTGAAGATATATTCTTTGTGTCTTTGCAGGTATGTTTCTGCTGTGAGCAATCCACCCTGAATTGAAACTGGAAAGTGTTTTGCCTAGTTTAAATTTGATATGGTATGTTGTGTTTGCTTAGCCCTCTATAGACCTGTCCACATTTTCAATGCTTTATCTGCCTTGTCTTACCCCAAAATTATGGCCCAGTGTCTTTTAGTGCCCTCTTTCCAATCTGTCTCTGTAGTAAGAATTTTGGCCTGTTGACAAGCAAACCTTTATTACCTCCTGATTAGATAATTGAAAAGCACCCACCCCCTATCCCCATCAGTATAAATATAAGCATCTTTCTGGGGGAAGCAATAGCAGGGGGGCTCAATAGCCACAGGGGTTCTTTCGCAAAGTGGGTTTTTTCGATAAGTGGACGCAGTTCTGACTCTGCACTTATCGGAAGATATATTCTTTGTCTCTTTGCAGGTATGTTTCTGCTGTGAGCAATCCACCCTGAATTGAAACTGGAAAGTGTTTTGCCTAGTTTAAATTTGATATGGTATGTTGTGTTTGCTTAGCCCTCTATAGACCTGTCCACATTTTCAATGCTTTATCTGCCTTGTTTTCCCCAAAAATTATGGCCCAGTGTCTTTTAGTGCCCTCTTTCCAATCTGTCTCTGTAGTAAGAATTTTGGCCTGTTGACAAGCAAACCTTTATTACCTCCTGATTAGATAATTGAAAAGCACCCACCCCCTATCCCCATCAGTATAAATATAAGCATCTTTCTGGGGGAAGCAATAGCAGGGGGGCTCAATAGCCACAGGGGTTCTTTCGCAAAGTGGGTTTTTTCGATAAGTGGACGCACTTCTGACTCTGCACTTATCTGAAGATATATTCTTTGTCTCTTTGCAGGTATGTTTCTGCTGTGAGCAATCCACCCTGAATTGAAACTGGAAAGTGTTTTGCCTAGTTTAAATTTGATATGGTATGTTGTGTTTGCTTAGCCCTCTATAGACCTGTCCACATTTTCAATGCTTTATCTGCCTTGTCTTACCCAAAAATTATGGCCCAGTGTCTTTTAGTGCCCTCTTTCCAATCTGTCTCTGTAGTAAGAATTTTGGCCTGTTGACAAGCAAACCTTTATTACCTCCTGATTAGATAATTGAAAAGCACCCACCCCCTATCCCCATCAGTATAAATATAAGCATCTTTCTGGGGGAAGCAATAGCAGGGGGGCTCAATAGCCACAGGGGTTCTTTCGCAAAGTGGGTTTTTTCGATAAGTGGACGCACTTCTGACTCTGCACTTATCTGAAGATATATTCTTTGTCTCTTTGCAGGTATGTTTCTGCTGTGAGCAATCCACCCTGAATTGAAACTGGAAAGTGTTTTGCCTAGTTTAAATTTGATATGGTATGTTTCTGCTGTGAGCAATCCACCCTGAATTGAAACTGGAAAGTGTTTTGCCTAGTTTAAATTTGATATGGTATGTTTCTGCTGTGAGCAATCCACCCTGAATTGAAACTGGAAAGTGTTTTGCCTAGTTTAAATTTGATATGGTATGTTGTGTTTGCTTAGCCCTCTATAGACCTGTCCACATTTGCAATGCTTTATCTGCCTTGTCTTACCCAAAAATTATGGCCCAGTGTCTTTTAGTGCCCTCTTTCCAATCTGTCTCTGTAGTAAGAATTTTGGCCTGTTGACAAGCAAACCTTTATTACCTCCTGATTAGATAATTGAAAAGCACCCACCCCCTATCCCCATCAGTATAAATATAAGCATCTTTCTGGGGGAAGCAATAGCAGGGGGGCTCAATAGCCACAGGGATTCTTTCGCAAAGTGGGTTTTTTCGATAAGTGGACGCACTTCTGACTCTGCACTCATCTGAAGATATATTCTTTGTCTCTTTGCAGGTATGTTTCTGCTGTGAGCAATCCACCCTGAATTGAAACTGGAAAGTGTTTTGCCTAGTTTAAATTTGATATGGTATGTTGTGTTTGCTTAGCCCTCTATAGACCTGTCCACATTTTCAATGCTTTATCTGCCTTGTCTTCCCCAAAAATTATGGCCCAGTGTCTTTTAGTGCCCTCTTTCCAATCTGTCTCTGTAGTAAGAATTTTGGCCTGTTGACAAGCAAACCTTTATTACCTCCTGATTAGATAATTGAAAAGCACCCACCCCCTATCCCCATCAGTATAAATATAAGCATCTTCCTGGGGGAAGCAATAGCAGGGGGCTCAATAGCCACAGGGGTTCTTTCGCAAAGTGGGTTTTTTCGATAAGTGGACGCACTTCTGACTCTGCACTTATCTGAAGATATATTCTTTGTCTCTTTGCAGGTATGTTTCTGCTGTGAGCAATCCACCCTGAATTGAAACTGGAAAGTGTTTTGCCTAGTTTAAATTTGATATGGTATGTTGTGTTTGCTTAGCCCTCTATAGACCTGTCCACATTTTCAATGCTTTATCTGCCTTGTCTTACCCAAAAATTATGGCCCAGTGTCTTATAGTGCCCTCTTTCCAATCTGTCTCTGTAGTAAGAATTTTGGCCTGTTGACAAGCAAACCTTTATTACCTCCTGATTAGATAATTGAAAAGCACCCACCCCCTATCCCCATCAGTATAAATATAAGCATCTTTCTGGGGGAAGCAATAGCAGGGGGGCTCAATAGCCACAGGGGTTCTTTCGCAAAGTGGGTTTTTTCGATAAGTGGACGCACTTCTGACTCTGCACTTATCTGAAGATATATTCTTTGTCTCTTTGCAGGTATGTTTCTGCTGTGAGCAATCCACCCTGAATTGAAACTGGAAAGTGTTTTGCCTAGTTTAAATTTGATATGGTATGTTTCTGCTGTGAGCAATCCACCCTGAATTGAAACTGGAAAGTGTTTTGCCTAGTTTAAATTTGATATGGTATGTTTCTGCTGTGAGCAATCCACCCTGAATTGAAACTGGAAAGTGTTTTGCCTAGTTTAAATTTGATATGGTATGTTGTGTTTGCTTAGCCCTCTATAGACCTGTCCACATTTGCAATGCTTTATCTGCCTTGTCTTACCCAAAAATTATGGCCCAGTGTCTTTTAGTGCCCTCTTTCCAATCTGTCTCTGTAGTAAGAATTTTGGCCTGTTGACAAGCAAACCTTCATTACCTCCTGATTAGATAATTGAAAAGCACCCACCCCCTATCCCCATCAGTATAAATATAAGCATCTTTCTGGGGGAAGCAATAGCAGGGGGGCTCAATAGCCACAGGGGTTCTTTCGCAAAGTGGGTTTTTTCGATAAGTGGACGCACTTCTGACTCTGCACTTATCTGAAGATATATTCTTTGTCTCTTTGCAGGTATGTTTCTGCTGTGAGCAATCCACCCTGAATTGAAACTGGAAAGTGTTTTGCCTAGTTTAAATTTGATATGGTATGTTTCTGCTGTGAGCAATCCACCCTGAATTGAAACTGGAAAGTGTTTTGCCTAGTTTAAATTTGATATGGTATGTTGTGTTTGCTTAGCCCTCTATAGACCTGTCCACATTTTCAATGCTTTATCTGCCTTGTCTTACCCAAAAATTATGGCCCAGTGTCTTTTAGTGCCCTCTTTCCAATCTGTCTCTGTAGTAAGAATTTTGGCCTGTTGACAAGCAAACCTTTATTACCTCCTGATTAGATAATTGAAAAGCACCCACCCCCTATCCCCATCAGTATAAATATAAGCATCTTTCTGGGGGAAGCAATAGCAGGGGGGCTCAATAGCCACAGGGGTTCTTTCGCAAAGTGGGTTTTTTCGATAAGTGGACGCACTTCTGACTCTGCACTTATCTGAAGATATATTCTTTGTCTCTTTGCAGGTATGTTTCTGCTGTGAGCAATCCACCCTGAATTGAAACTGGAAAGTGTTTTGCCTAGTTTAAATTTGATATGGTATGTTTCTGCTGTGAGCAATCCACCCTGAATTGAAACTGGAAAGTGTTTTGCCTAGTTTAAATTTGATATGGTATGTTGTGTTTGCTTAGCCCTCTATAGACCTGTCCACATTTTCAATGCTTTATCTGCCTTGTCTTACCCAAAAATTATGGCCCAGTGTCTTTTAGTGCCCTCTTTCCAATCTGTCTCTGTAGTAAGAATTTTGGCCTGTTGACAAGCAAACCTTTATTACCTCCTGATTAGATAATTGAAAAGCACCCACCCCCTATCCCCATCAGTATAAATATAAGCATCTTTCTGGGGGAAGCAATAGCAGGGGGGCTCAATAGCCACAGGGGTTCTTTCGCAAAGTGGGTTTTTTCGATAAGTGGACGCACTTCTGACTCTGCACTTATCTGAAGATATATTCTTTGTCTCTTTGCAGGTATGTTTCTGCTGTGAGCAATCCACCCTGAATTGAAACTGGAAAGTGTTTTGCCTAGTTTAAATTTGATATGGTATGTTGTGTTTGCTTAGCCCTCTATAGACCTGTCCACATTTTCAATGCTTTATCTGCCTTGTCTTACCCAAAAATTATGGCCCAGTGTCTTTTAGTGCCCTCTTTCCAATCTGTCTCTGTAGTAAGAATTTTGGCCTGTTGACAAGCAAACCTTTATTACCTCCTGATTAGATAATTGAAAAGCACCCACCCCCTATCCCCATCAGTATAAATATAAGCATCTTTCTGGGGGAAGCAATAGCAGGGGGGCTCAATAGCCACAGGGGTTCTTTCGCAAAGTGGGTTTTTTCGATAAGTGGACGCACTTCTGACTCTGCACTTATCTGAAGATATATTCTTTGTCTCTTTGCAGGTATGTTTCTGCTGTGAGCAATCCACCCTGAATTGAAACTGGAAAGTGTTTTGCCTAGTTTAAATTTGATATGGTATGTTGTGTTTGCTTAGCCCTCTATAGACCTGTCCACATTTTCAATGCTTTATTTGCCTTGTCTTACCCAAAAATTATGGCCCAGTGTCTTTTAGTGCCCTCTTTCCAATCTGTCTCTGTAGTAAGAATTTTGGCCTGTTGACAAGCAAACCTTTATTACCTCCTGATTAGATAATTGAAAAGCACCCACCCCCTATCCCCATCAGTATAAATATAAGCATCTTTCTGGGGGAAGCAATAGCAGGGGGGCTCAATAGCCACAGGGGTTCTTTCGCAAAGTGGGTTTTTTCGATAAGTGGACGCACTTCTGACTCTGCACTCATCTGAAGATATATTCTTTGTCTCTTTGCAGGTATGTTTCTGCTGTGAGCAATCCACCCTGAATTGAAACTGGAAAGTGTTTTGCCTAGTTTAAATTTGATATGGTATGTTGTGTTTGCTTAGCCCTCTATAGACCTGTCCACATTTTCAATGCTTTATCTGCCTTGTCTAACCCAAAAATTATGGCCCAGTGTCTTTTAGTGCCCTCTTTCCAATCTGTCTCTGTAGTAAGAATTTTGGCCTGTTGACAAGCAAACCTTTATTACCTCCTGATTAGATAATTGAAAAGCACCCACCCCCTATCCCCACCAGTATAAATATAAGCATCTTTCTGGGGGAAGCAATAGCAGGGGGGCTCAATAGCCACAGGGGTTCTTTCGCAAAGTGGGTTTTTTCGATAAGTGGACGCACTTCTGACTCTGCACTTATCTGAAGATATATTCTTTGTCTCTTTGCAGGTATGTTTCTGCTGTGAGCAATCCACCCTGAATTGAAACTGGAAAGTGTTTTGCCTAGTTTAAATTTCATATGGTATGTTGTGTTTGCTTAGCCCTCTATAGACCTGTCCACATTTTCAATGCTTTATCTGCCTTGTCTTACCCAAAAATTATGGCCCAGTGTCTTTTAGTGCCCTCTTTCCAATCTGTCTCTGTAGTAAGAATTTTGGCCTGTTGACAAGCAAACCTTTATTACCTCCTGATTAGATAATTGAAAAGCACCCACCCCCTATCCCCATCAGTATAAATATAAGCATCTTTCTGGGGGAAGCAATAGCAGGGGGGCTCAATAGCCACAGGGGTTCTTTCGCAAAGTGGGTTTTTTCGATAAGTGGACGCACTTCTGACTCTGCACTTATCTGAAGATATATTCTTTGTCTCTTTGCAGGTATGTTTCTGCTGTGAGCAATCCACCCTGAATTGAAACTGGAAAGTGTTTTGCCTAGTTTAAATTTGATATGGTATGTTTCTGCTGTGAGCAATCCACCCTGAATTGAAACTGGAAAGTGTTTTGCCTAGTTTAAATTTGATATGGTATGTTTCTGCTGTGAGCAATCCACCCTGAATTGAAACTGGAAAGTGTTTTGCCTAGTTTAAATTTGATATGGTATGTTTCTGCTGTGAGCAATCCACCCTGAATTGAAACTGGAAAGTGTTTTGCCTAGTTTAAATTTGATATGGTATGTTTCTGCTGTGAGCAATCCACCCTGAATTGAAACTGGAAAGTGTTTTGCCTAGTTTAAATTTGATATGGTATGTTGTGTTTGCTTAGCCCTCTATAGACCTGTCCACATTTCAATGCTTTATCTGCCTTGTCTTACCCAAAAATTATGGCCCAGTGTCTTTTAGTGCCCTCTTTCCAATCTGTCTCTGTAGTAAGAATTTTGGCCTGTTGACAAGCAAACCTTTATTACCTCCTGATTAGATAATTGAAAAGCACCCACCCCCTATCCCCATCAGTATAAATATAAGCATCTTTCTGGGGGAAGCAATAGCAGGGGGGCTCAATAGCCACAGGGGTTCTTTCGCAAAGTGGGTTTTTTCGATAAGTGGACGCACTTCTGACTCTGCACTTATCTGAAGATATATTCTTTGTCTCTTTGCAGGTATGTTTCTGCTGTGAGCAATCCACCCTGAATTGAAACTGGAAAGTGTTTTGCCTAGTTTAAATTTGATATGGTATGTTTCTGCTGTGAGCAATCCACCCTGAATTGAAACTGGAAAGTGTTTTGCCTAGTTTAAATTTGATATGGTATGTTTCTGCTGTGAGCAATCCACCCTGAATTGAAACTGGAAAGTGTTTTGCCTAGTTTAAATTTGATATGGTATGTTGTGTTTGCTTAGCCCTCTATAGACCTGTCCACATTTTCAATGCTTTATCTGCCTTGTCTTACCCAAAAATTATGGCCCAGTGTCTTTTAGTGCCCTCTTTCCAATCTGTCTCTGTAGTAAGAATTTTGGCCTGTTGACAAGCAAACCTTTATTACCTCCTGATTAGATAATTGAAAAGCACCCACCCCCTATCCCCATCAGTATAAATATAAGCATCTTTCTGGGGGAAGCAATAGCAGGGGGGCTCAATAGCCACAGGGGTTCTTTCGCAAAGTGGGTTTTTTCGATAAGTGGACGCACTTATCTGAAGATATATTCTTTGTCTCTTTGCAGGTATGTTTCTGCTGTGAGCAATCCACCCTGAATTGAAACTGGAAAGTGTTTTGCCTAGTTTAAATTTGATATGGTATGTTGTGTTTGCTTAGCCCTCTATAGACCTGTCCACATTTTCAATGCTTTATCTGCCTTGTCTTACCCAAAAATTATGGCCCAGTGTCTTTTAGTGCCCTCTTTCCAATCTGTCTCTGTAGTAAGAATTTTGGCCTGTTGACAAGCAAACCTTTATTACCTCCTGATTAGATAATTGAAAAGCACCCACCCCCTATCCCCATCAGTATAAATATAAGCATCTTTCTGGGGGAAGCAATAGCAGGGGGGCTCAATAGCCACAGGGGTTCTTTCGCAAAGTGGGTTTTTTCGATAAGTGGACGCATTTCTGACTCTGCACTTATCTGAAGATATATTCTTTGTCTCTTTGCAGGTATGTTTCTGCTGTGAGCAATCCACCCTGAATTGAAACTGGAAAGTGTTTTGCCTAGTTTAAATTTGATATGGTATGTTTCTGCTGTGAGCAATCCACCCTGAATTGAAACTGGAAAGTGTTTTGCCTAGTTTAAATTTGATATGGTATGTTTCTGCTGTGAGCAATCCACCCTGAATTGAAACTGGAAAGTGTTTTGCCTAGTTTAAATTTGATATGGTATGTTGTTTTTGCTTAGCCATCTATAGACCTGTCCACATTTTCAATGCTTTATCTGCCTTGTCTTACCCAAAAATTATGGCCCAGTGTCTTTTAGTGCCCTCTTTCCAATCTGTCTCTGTAGTAAGAATTTTGGCCTGTTGACAAGCAAACCTTTATTACCTCCTGATTAGATCATTGAAAAGCACCCACCCCCTATCCCCACCAGTATAAATATAAGCATCTTTCTGGGGGAAGCAATAGCAGGGGGGCTCAATAGCCACAGGGGTTCTTTCGCAAAGTGGGTTTTTTCGATAAGTGGACGCACTTCTGACTCTGCACTTATCTGAAGATATATTCTTTGTCTCTTTGCAGGTATGTTTCTGCTGTAAGCAATCCACCCTGAATTGAAACTGGAAAGTGTTTTGCCTAGTTTAAATTTCATATGGTATGTTGTGTTTGCTTAGCCCTCTATAGACCTGTCCACATTTTCAATGCTTTATCTGCCTTGTCTTACCCAAAAATTATGGCCCAGTGTCTTTTAGTGCCCTCTTTCCAATCTGTCTCTGTAGTAAGAATTTTGGCCTGTTGACAAGCAAACCTTTATTACCTCCTGATTAGATAATTGAAAAGCACCCACCCCCTATCCCCATCAGTATAAATATAAGCATCTTTCTGGGGGAAGCAATAGCAGGGGGGATCAATAGCCACAGGGGTTCTTTCGCAAAGTGGGTTTTTTCGATAAGTGGACGCACTTCTGACTCTGCACTTATCTGAAGATATATTCTTTGTCTCTTTGCAGGTATGTTTCTGCTGTGAGCAATCCACCCTGAATTGAAACTGGAAAGTGTTTGGCCTAGTTTAAATTTGATATGGTATGTTTCTGCTGTGAGCAATCCACCCTCAATTGAAACTGGAAAGTGTTTTGCCTAGTTTAAATTTGATATGGTATGTTTCTGCTGTGAGCAATCCACCCTGAATTGAAACTGGAAAGTGTTTTGCCTAGTTTAAATTTGATATGGTATGTTTCTGCTGTGAGCAATCCACCCTGAATTGAAACTGGAAAGTGTTTTGCCTAGTTTAAATTTGATATGGTATGTTTCTGCTGTGAGCAATCCACCCTGAATTGAAACTGGAAAGTGTTTTGCCTAGTTTAAATTTGATATGGTATGTTTCTGCTGTGAGCAATCCACCCTGAATTGAAACTGGAAAGTGTTTTGCCTAGTTTAAATTTGATATGGTATGTTTCTGCTGTGAGCAATCCACCCTGAATTGAAACTGGAAAGTGTTTTGCCTAGTTTAAATTTGATATGGTATGTTTCTGCTGTGAGCAATCCACCCTGAATTGAAACTGGAAAGTGTTTTGCCTAGTTTAAATTTGATATGGTATGTTGTGTTTGCTTAGCCCTCTATAGACCTGTCCACATTTTCAATGCTTTATCTGCCATGTCTTACCCAAAAATTATGGCCCAGTGTCTTTTAGTGCCCTCTTTCCAATCTGTCTCTGTAGTAAGAATTTTGGCCTGTTGACAAGCAAACCTTTATTACCTCCTGATTAGATAATTGAAAAGCACCCACCCCCTATCCCCATCAGTATAAATATAAGCATCTTTCTGGGGGAAGCAATAGCAGGGGGGCTCAATAGCCACAGGGGTTCTTTCGCAAAGTGGGTTTTTTCGATAAGTGGACGCACTTCTGACTCTGCACTTATCTGAAGATATATTCTTTGTCTCTTTGCAGGTATGTTTCTGCTGTGAGCAATCCACCCTGAATTGAAACTGGAAAGTGTTTTGCCTAGTTTAAATTTGATATGGTATGTTTCTGCTGTGAGCAATCCACCCTGAATTGAAACTGGAAAGTGTTTTGCCTAGTTTAAATTTGATATGGTATGTTTCTGCTGTGAGCAATCCACCCTGAATTGAAACTGGAAAGTGTTTTGCCTAGTTTAAATTTGATATGGTATGTTGTGTTTGCTTAGCCCTCTATAGACCTGTCCACATTTTCAATGCTTTATCTGCCTTGTCTTACCCAAAAATTATGGCCCAGTGTCTTTTAGTGCCCTCTTTCCAATCTGTCTCTGTAGTAAGAATTTTGGCCTGTTGACAAGCAAACCTTTATTACCTCCTGATTAGATAATTGAAAAGCACCCACCCCCTATCCCCATCAGTATAAATATAAGCATCTTTCTGGGGGAAGCAATAGCAGGGGGGCTCAATAGCCACAGGGGTTCTTTCGCAAAGTGGGTTTTTTCGATAAGTGGACGCATTTCTGACTCTGCACTTATCTGAAGATATATTCTTTGTCTCTTTGCAGGTATGTTTCTGCTGTGAGCAATCCACCCTGAATTGAAACTGGAAAGTGTTTTGCCTAGTTTAAATTTGATATGGTATGTTGTGTTTGCTTAGCCCTCTATAGACCTGTCCACATTTTCAATGCTTTATCTGCCTTGTCTTTCCCAAAAATGATGGCCCAGTGTCTCTTAGTGCCCTCTTTCCAATCTGTCTCTGTAGTAAGAATTTTGGCCTGTTGACAAGCAAACCTTTATTACCTCCTGATTAGATAATTGAAAAGCACCCACCCCCTATCCCCATCAGTATAAATTTAAGCATCTTTCTGGGGGAAGCAATAGCAGGGGGGCTCAATAGCCACAGGGGTTCTTTCGCAAAGTGGGTTTTTTCGATAAGTGGACGCACTTCTGACTCTGCACTTATCTGAAGATATATTCTTTGTCTCTTTGCAGGTATGTTTCTGCTGTGAGCAATCCACCCTGAATTGAAACTGGAAAGTGTTTTGCCTAGTTTAAATTTGATATGGTATGTTGTGTTTGCTTAGCCCTCTATAGACCTGGCCACATTTTCAATGCTTTATCTGCCTTGTCTTACCCAAAAATTATGGCCCAGTGTCTTTTAGTGCCCTCTTTCCAATCTGTCTCTGTAGTAAGAATTTTGGCCTGTTGACAAGCAAACCTTTATTACCTCCTGATTAGATAATTGAAAAGCACCCACCCCCTATCCCCATCAGTATAAATATAAGCATCTTTCTGGGGGAAGCAATAGCAGGGGGGCTCAATAGCCACAGGGGTTCTTTCGCAAAGTGGGTTTTTTCGATAAGTGGACGCACTTCTGACTCTGCACTTATCTGAAGATATATTCTTTGTCTCTTTGCAGGTATGTTTCTGCTGTGAGCAATCCACCCTGAATTGAAACTGGAAAGTGTTTTGCCTAGTTTAAATTTGATATGGTATGTTGTGTTTGCTTAGCCCTCTATAGACCTGTCCACATTTTCAATGCTTTATCTGCCTTGTCTTACCCAAAAATTATGGCCCAGTGTCTTTTAGTGCCCTCTTTCCAATCTGTCTCTGTAGTAAGAATTTTGGCCTGTTGACAAGCAAACCTTTATTACCTCCTGATTAGATAATTGAAAAGCACCTACCCCCTATCCCCATCAGTATAAATATAAGCATCTTTCTGGGGGAAGCAATAGCAGGGGGGCTCAATAGCCACAGGGGTTCTTTCGCAAAGTGGGTTTTTTCGATAAGTGGACGCACTTCTGACTCTGCACTTATCTGAAGATATATTCTTTGTCTCTTTGCAGGTATGTTTCTGCTGTGAGCAATCCACCCTGAATTGAAACTGGAAAGTGTTTTGCCTAGTTTAAATTTGATATGGTATGTTGTGTTTGCTTAGCCCTCTATAGACCTGTCCACATTTTCAATGCTTTATCTGCCTTGTCTTCCCCAAAAATTATGGCCCAGTGTCTTTTAGTGCCCTCTTTCCAATCTGTCTCTGTAGTAAGAATTTTGGCCTGTTGACAAGCAAACCTTTATTACCTCCTGATTAGATAATTGAAAAGCACCCACCCCCTATCCCCATCAGTATAAATATAAGCATCTTTCTGGGGGAAGCAATAGCAGGGGGGTTCAATAGCCACAGGGGTTCTTTCGCAAAGTGGGTTTTTTCGATAAGTGGACGCACTTCTGACTCTGCACTTATCTGAAGATATATTCTTTGTCTCTTTGCAGGTATGTTTCTGCTGTGAGCAATCCACCCTGAATTGAAACTGGAAAGTGTTTTGCCTAGTTTAAATTTGATATGGTATGTTGTGTTTGCTTAGCCCTCTATAGACCTGTCCACATTTTCAATGCTTTATCTGCCTTGTCTTACCCAAAAATTATGGCCCAGTGTCTTTTAGTGCCCTCTTTCCAATCTGTCTCTGTAGTAAGAATTTTGGCCTGTTGACAAGCAAACCTTTATTACCTCCTGATTAGATAATTGAAAAGCACCCACCCCCTATCCCCATCAGTATAAATATAAGCATCTTTCTGGGGGAAGCAATAGCAGGGGGGCTCAATAGCCACAGGGGTTCTTTCGCAAAGTGGGTTTTTTCGATAAGTGGACGCACTTCTTACTCTGCACTTATCTGAAGATATATTCTTTGTCTCTTTGCAGGTATGTTTCTGCTGTGAGCAATCCACCCTGAATTGAAACTGGAAAGTGTTTTGCCTAGTTTAAATTTGATATGGTATGTTGTGTTTGCTTAGCCCTCTATAGACCTGTCCACATTTGCAATGCTTTATCTGCCTTGTCTTACCCAAAAATTATGGCCCAGTGTCTTTTAGTGCCCTCTTTCCAATCTGTCTCTGTAGTAAGAATTTTGGCCTGTTGACAAGCAAACCTTTATTACCTCCTGATTAGATAATTGAAAAGCACCCACCCCCTATCCCCATCAGTATAAATATAAGCATCTTTCTGGGGGAAGCAATAGCAGGGGGGCTCAATAGCCACAGGGGTTCTTTCGCAAAGTGGGTTTTTTCGATAAGTGGACGCACTTCTGACTCTGCACTTATCTGAAGATATATTCTTTGTCTCTTTGCAGGTATGTTTCTGCTGTGAGCAATCCACCCTGAATTGAAACTGGAAAGTGTTTTGCCTAGTTTAAATTTGATATGGTATGTTGTGTTTGCTTAGCCCTCTATAGACCTGTCCACATTTTCAATGCTTTATCTGCCTTGTCTTACCCAAAAATTATGGCCCAGTGTCTTTTAGTGCCCTCTTTCCAATCTGTCTCTGTAGTAAGAATTTTGGCCTGTTGACAAGCAAACCTTTATTACCTCCTGATTAGATAATTGAAAAGCACCCACCCCCTATCCCCATCAGTATAAATATAAGCATCTTTCTGGGGGAAGCAATAGCAGGGGGGCTCAATAGCCACAGGGGTTCTTTCGCAAAGTGGGTTTTTTCGATAAGTGGACGCACTTCTGACTCTGCACTTATCTGAAGATATATTCTTTGTCTCTTTGCAGGTATGTTTCTGCTGTGAGCAATCCACCCTGAATTGAAACTGGAAAGTGTTTTGCCTAGTTTAAATTTGATATGGTATGTTTCTGCTGTGAGCAATCCACCCTGAATTGAAACTGGAAAGTGTTTTGCCTAGTTTAAATTTGATATGGTATGTTTCTGCTGTGAGCAATCCACCCTGAATTGAAACTGGAAAGTGTTTTGCCTAGTTTAAATTTGATATGGTATGTTGTGTTTGCTTAGCCCTCTATAGACCTGTCCACATTTGCAATGCTTTATCTGCCTTGTCTTACCCAAAAATTATGGCCCAGTGTCTTTTAGTGCCCTCTTTCCAATCTGTCTCTGTAGTAAGAATTTTGGCCTGTTGACAAGCAAACCTTTATTACCTCCTGATTAGATAATTGAAAAGCACCCACCCCCTATCCCCATCAGTATAAATATAAGCATCTTTCTGGGGGAAGCAATAGCAGGGGGGCTCAATAGCCACAGGGGTTCTTTCGCAAAGTGGGTTTTTTCGATAAGTGGACGCACTTCTGACTCTGCACTTATCTGAAGATATATTCTTTGTCTCTTTGCAGGTATGTTTCTGCTGTGAGCAATCCACCCTGAATTGAAACTGGAAAGTGTTTTGCCTAGTTTAAATTTGATATGGTATGTTGTGTTTGCTTAGCCCTCTATAGACCTGTCCACATTTTCAATGCTTTATCTGCCTTGTCTTACCCAAAAATTATGGCCCAGTGTCTTTTAGTGCCCTCTTTCCAATCTGTCTCTGTAGTAAGAATTTTGGCCTGTTGACAAGCAAACCTTTATTACCTCCTGATTAGATAATTGAAAAGCACCCACCCCCTATCCCCATCAGTATAAATATAAGCATCTTTCTGGGGGAAGCAATAGCAGGGGGGCTCAATAGCCACAGGGGTTCTTTCGCAAAGTGGGTTTTTTCGATAAGTGGACGCACTTCTGACTCTGCACTTCAGTGATTGCACAAAGCGGGGGAAAACAAAACACCTTAGAAATTGTAAAACAGGTAAATTTAAAAAAAAAAAAAGCTTTTCCTTCCCCTTTAAAAATGCACTGTCTACCACTCCTTCTGACAGCTGTGTCTTCTATCCTTAAACTGTCCTTCCTACACCCCCCTTCTCCACCCCACACCTTATACATATCATCCTCACTTCTGTCCTCTCCCTATTACTGCACTCACCAAATCTGGCTAATTGTATATTCACACCCCCAATATTCCAAACCACTGAGGCATGTCCCCCCACATAAATCACATTCCCACATCACCTCCCTCACCCTTCTGCTTCTCCTAGCCTCTGGTGATGTATCCCCAAACCCTGGGCCTCCTTCATCTAACTGTGCTCAACGTACCCATTACTAGGGATGAGCTTCGTGTTCGAGTCGAACATACGTTCGACTCGAACATCGGCTGTTCGATCGTTCGACGAAGATCGAACGATTTGGGCCGTTCGCGCCAAATTCGAGTGACGCGAACGGCCCACAATGCACTACGCCATCGCAGTGTCATCCAGGCGCTGTGATTGGCCAAGCATGCACTGTGACCCCGCATGCTTGGCCAATCACAGCGCCGGCAGCGAGGAGAGCAATGATTGGCCACAGGCAGGATGCCTGTGGCCAATTATTGCTGAGGGTGTTTAGTACACGCCCCACACTATAAAAGGCCGCCAGCACGGCGGCCTAGTGTAGTGTGTTCCGGAGCAGGGATAGAGCAGCATAGGCAGGGACAGTGACTTTTATTTCTTTCTTGCTTAACCTGGATTCCTTTAGTTTAGGGAAAGAGAAGGATAGGTAGGTAGAGTGTCAGTGTGTTTTGTGCTTGTGCTATAGTGTGCTTAAAAAAAACATTTTTTCTAGGGACAGAAAACTGTAGGTAGGGAGAGTGTCAGTTTCTTTCACTGTGCAAGTCCTTGTTTCTAGGGACCTGGAAGGACAGTGAGTGAATTCTCCTTGTGCTATATTGTGCTTAAAAAAAAACATTTTTTCTAGGGACAGAAAACTGTAGGTAGGGAGAGTGTCAGTTTCTTTCACTGTGCAAGTCCTTGTTTCCAGGGACCTGGAAGGACAGTGAGTGAATTCTCCTTGTGCTATATTGTGCTTAAAAAAAACATTTTTTCTAGGGACAGAAAACTGTAGGTAGGGAGAGTGTCAGTTTCTTTCACTGTGCGAGTCCTTGTTTCTAGGGACCTGGAAGGACAGTGAGTGAATTCTCCTTGTGCTATATTGTGCTTAAAAAAAACATTTTTTCTAGGGACAGAAAACTGTAGGTAGGGAGAGTGTCAGTTTCTTTCACTGTGCAAGTCCTTGTTTCCAGGGACCTGGAAGGACAGTGAGTGAATTCTCCTTGTGCTATATTGTGCTTAAAAAAAACATTTTTTCTAGGGACAGAAAACTGTAGGTAGGGAGAGTGTCAGTTTCTTTCACTGTGCAAGTCCTTGTTTCCAGGGACCTGGAAGGACAGTGAGTGAATTCTCCTTGTGCTATATTGTGCTTAAAAAAAACATTTTTTCTAGGGACAGAAAACTGTAGGTAGGGAGAGTGTCAGTTTCTTTCACTGTGCAAGTCCTTGTTTCCAGGGACCTGGAAGGACAGTGAGTGAATTCTCCTTGTGCTATATTGTGCTTAAAAAAAACATTTTTTCTAGGGACAGAAAACTGTAGGTAGGGAGAGTGTCAGTTTCTTTCACTGTGCAAGTCCTTGTTTCCAGGGACCTGGAAGGACAGTGAGTGAATTCTCCTTGTGCTATATTGTGCTTAAAAAAAACATTTTTTCTAGGGACAGAAAACTGTAGGTAGGGAGAGTGTCAGTTTCTTTCACTGTGCGAGTCCTTGTTTCTAGGGACCTGGAAGGACAGTGAGTGAATTCTCCTTGTGCTATATTGTGCTTAAAAAAAACATTTTTTCTAGGGACAGAAAACTGTAGGTAGGGAGAGTGTCAGTTTCTTTCACTGTGCAAGTCCTTGTTTCCAGGGACCTGGAAGGACAGTGAGTGAATTCTCCTTGTGCTATATTGTGCTTAAAAAAAACATTTTTTCTAGGGACAGAAAACTGTAGGTAGGGAGAGTGTCAGTTTCTTTCACTGTGCAAGTCCTTGTTTTCAGGGACCTGGAAGGACAGTGAGTGAATTCTCCTTGTGCTATATTGTGCTTAAAAAAAACATTTTTTCTAGGGACAGAAAACTGTAGGTAGGGAGAGTGTCAGTTTCTTTCACTGTGCAAGTCCTTGTTTCCAGGGACCTGGAAGGACAGTGAGTGAATTCTCCTTGTGCTATATTGTGCTTAAAAAAAAACATTTTTTCTAGGGACAGAAAACTGTAGGTAGGGAGAGTGTCAGTTTCTTTCACTGTGCAAGTCCTTGTTTCCAGGGACCTGGAAGGACAGTGAGTGAATTCTCCTTGTGCTATATTGTGCTTAAAAAAAACATTTTTTCTAGGGACAGAAAACTGTAGGTAGGGAGAGTGTCAGTTTCTTTCACTGTGCAAGTCCTTGTTTCCAGGGACCTGGAAGGACAGTGAGTGAATTCTCCTTGTGCTATATTGTGCTTAAAAAAAACATTTTTTCTAGGGACAGAAAACTGTAGGTAGGGAGAGTGTCAGTTTCTTTCACTGTGCAAGTCCTTGTTTCCAGGGACCTGGAAGGACAGTGAGTGAATTCTCCTTGTGCTATATTGTGCTTAAAAAAAACATTTTTTCTAGGGACAGAAAACTGTAGGTAGGGAGAGTGTCAGTTTCTTTCACTGTGCAAGTCCTTGTTTCCAGGGACCTGGAAGGACAGTGAGTGAATTCTCCTTGTGCTATATTGTGCTTAAAAAAAACATTTTTTCTAGGGACAGAAAACTGTAGGTAGGGAGAGTGTCAGTTTCTTTCACTGTGCAAGTCCTTGTTTCCAGGGACCTGGAAGGACAGTGAGTGAATTCTCCTTGTGCTATATTGTGCTTAAAAAAAACATTTTTTCTAGGGACAGAAAACTGTAGGTAGGGAGAGTGTCAGTTTCTTTCACTGTGCAAGTCCTTGTTTCCAGGGACCTGGAAGGACAGTGAGTGAATTCTCCTTGTGCTATATTGTGCTTAAAAAAAACATTTTTTCTAGGGACAGAAAACTGTAGGTAGGGAGAGTGTCAGTTTCTTTCACTGTGCAAGTCCTTGTTTCCAGGGACCTGGAAGGACAGTGAGTGAATTCTCCTTGTGCTATATTGTGCTTAAAAAAAACATTTTTTCTAAGGACAGAAAACTGTAGGTAGGGAGAGTGTCAGTTTCTTTCACTGTGCAAGTCCTTGTTTCAAGGGACAGAGAAGGACACCTGAAGGTAGCCCTTATTGCTTTTTTCCCATCTCCCTGCAGGCCATCTATTAGAATGTCTGGAAGGCAAACAAGGAGAGGCAGACAGTCAGGAGGCAATAAAAGAGGGCAAGCAGGCTCTGTGTCTGGGGGCAACAGTGCTGGTCGTGGACGCGGTGCATTGTCATCAGCACATGGCCATGGGACACGCTTGTCCTTCTTTTCGGCAGCTGGACATGTTGAGCCACATCATGCCGAAGACTTGGTAGAGTGGATGACCAAGCCCTCCTCCTCCTCCTCATCCTCTCTCACCCAGGCTCAGGGTACTGGCAAAGCAGCTGCCAAAGCGTCCTCTTCCCTGGTATCAATGTCAGACTCATCATCAGTCACTCCTTCCCTAGACCCACCATGTCCTCCTCCTGAGGAGTCCCCCGAACTGTTTGAGCACAGTGTTGGGTACATGCTCCAGGAGGATGCCCAGTGTTTCGAAGGGTCTGATGATGAAACCCAGCTACAGGAAGGCAGTAGGGTGAGAGCAGACAGAGGGGATGCTCAAGAAGGACACCAATCTGGCAGTCATGTTCCAGCAGCTGCAGCATACTGCCAGATTGGCTCCAGTGATGAGGAGGGAGGGGATGATGAGGTCACTGACTCCACGTGGGTGCCTAATAGGAGAGAGGAGGAGGAGGATGAGGAGGAGGCACATCTCCAACGAGACAGGATGCCCTTTGGTGGCCAGCGTAAGGGCAGTACACCGACGGAATCACACCGCAGAGCTCCGCCTGTGCAGGGCGCTGCCTCTGCCCGTCATTCAAAAAGTTCCTTGGTGTGGGCCTTTTTTGAGGCTAGTGCATCAGATCGCACAGCTGCTGTTTGCAACATATGTCTCAAGCGTATATCGCGTGGCCAAAACATCAGCCGCTTGGGTACCACATGCCTGACCAGACATATGTTGACCTGCCATGCAGCTCGTTGGCAAGCCTACCTCAAAGACCCACACCAAAGAACAAAGCGGACCTCTCCTTGCACCGCATCAGCTGGGATCTCCAACACCACTATAACTTCAGTCCTCTCTGAAACATGCACTGAGAGGAATGAAGGTGTAGAATTAGGCGTGTCACAGCCAAGTACTTGCGGCCACTCTGCTAGCAGTACACCGACGTCCGATTCTAGCAGGCAAATTTCCCTGCCCCAGCTGCTGGACCGTCGAAAGAAGTTCACTCCCAGCCATCCACATGCCCAGCGGTTGAATGCTAGCTTGGCTAAATTGCTAGCGCTTCAACTGCTGCCTTTTCAGTTGGTAGACTCGGCCCCCTTCCGTGAGTTTGTGCAATGTGCGGTTCCTCAGTGGCAGGTTCCCAAACGCCACTTTTTCTCACGGAAGGCTATTCCGGCTCTCTACCGGCATGTGGAAGGCAATGTCTTGGCCTCGCTGGACAGGGCGGTCAGCGGTAAGGTGCATATTACCGCTGACTCATGGTCCAGCAGGCATGGACAGGGACGTTACCTTTCTTTCACGGCCCATTGGGTCACTCTTTTGGCAGCTGGGAAGGATGCAGGACAAGGTGCAGTAGTGTTGGAGGTTGTCCCACCGCCACGCCTCCAAAATGCTACTACTGGTTGTGACACACCTCTCTCCTCCACCCCCTCCTCTTCTTCTTCCTCCATGGCCTCTTCCTGTGGTTTGTCCTATGAACCAGCGGTGCTCCGTAGCCGTTCACGGGGCTACGCAAGTACGCAGGCAAAAAGATGCCATGCCGTGCTTGCGCTGGTGTGTTTGGGGGACAGAAGCCACACTGGGGCAGAGGTCCTGTCTGCTCTGCAGGGCCAGGCCGAGAGGTGGTTGACGCCACGCCAGCTTAAGCCAGGAATGGTGGTTTACGACAATGGCACCAACCTCCTCTCCGCCCTCCGACAGGGACAACTGACCCATGTGCCCTGTGTGGCTCACGTCCTTAACCTGGTGGTGCAGCGGTTCTTGGGCAGGTACCCGGGCTTACAGGATGTCCTGAGGCAGGCCAGGAAAGTCTGTGTGCATTTCCGCAGATCTTATAATGCCAGTGCTCGCCTGGCTGAGCTGCAAAAGGAGTTGAACCTGCCCAAGAACCGCCTTATATGTGACATGCCCACCAGGTGGAACTCAACGTTGGCCATGCTGCAGCGGCTGCACACGCAGCAGAGGGCCATCAATGAGTACCTGTGCGACTACGGCACCAGGACAGGGTCAGGGGAGCTTGGTTTTTTTTCTCCACGCCAGTGGGGCATGATCAGGGATGCATGCACTGACCTGGCACCATTTGAGGAGGCCACGAGGATGGTGAGCAGTGACAGTGCATGCATCAGTGACACTGTACCTCTTGTCCACCTGTTGGAGCACACGCTGCGTGGAATAATGGACAGGGCACTTGAGGCAGAACAGAGGCAGGAAGAGGAGGACTTCCTTGCCTCTCAAGGCCCCCTTTACCCAGACAGTGTTCCTTCTGTCCCACCCATCGCACAGGAAGAGGAAGAGGAAGAGGAGGAGGAGGAGGAGGAGGAGGAGGAGGATTGTGTCAGCATGGAGGTGGAGGCTGGCACTCAGCATCATCAGCAGCAGTCTTTTAGGGATGATTTACAGTCCCAAGAAACCAGTGGACTTGTACGTGGCTGGGAGGAGGTGACTGCGGATCATGTCGTCCTTAGTGACCCAGAGGACTCCGGAGCGAATGCCTCAGCAAACCTACGCTGCATGGCCTCCCTGATCCTGCAAAGTCTGCGGAAGGATCCTCGTATTCTTCGGATCAAGGAGAGGGACCATTACTGGCTGGCCACTCTCCTTGATCCACGGTACAAGGGTAAGGTTGCGGACCTTATGTTACCGTCGCAGAGGGAGCAGAGGATGAGACAACTCCGGGAGGCCTTGCAGAAAGGTCTGTGCAACGCGTTCCCAGAGACTGGGAGGTTACAAACTCCTGGTCCAGGACAACGAGTTGCTGAGGCTTCGGCCAGTCAAAGAAGGAGCGGTGGGGAAGGTGGCCGTCTGACCGATGCGTTCAGACAATTCTTTAGTCCGCAGCCCCAAAGTATGATTGGTTCCAGCAACCATCGCCAGCGTCTGATAAACATGGTGCAGGAATATCTAGGGGCAAGGTCAGACTTGGACACCTTCCCCACCGAAAATCCTCTGGCTTACAGGGTCTTGAGGATGGATCACTGGCCAGAGCTTGCACAGTATGCAATTGAGCTACTGGCCTGTCCTGCATCCAGCGTTCTTTCGGAACGCACATTCAGTGCTGCTGGAGGATTTGTCACGGATCACAGGGTGCGCCTGTCCACCGACTCGGTTGATCGACTGACTTTCATCAAGATGAACCAGTCTTGGATCACCACCAGCTACCACACACCTGATGCTGATATAACAGACTAATTGATTTTAACATGTCACGTCCCTTCAAGACTGATGCTGATGCTGAGTGCCTGTGCTGTTATGTTGACTGGCTATCCTCCTCCTCCGAGTCCTCAATGATACGATTGATGATGATAGCTTGGAAGATCATTTTTGTTTATGGGTGCCGCCACCAGTGGCTAAGGCCCAATTTTTCAGCCCCTGTTTTACAGGGGCGTGTACTTACAATTTTTTTAGCAATAATTTGCCATAGGGCTCATTGCTGTGCTCCAAGTACAGTATCTGTGAGGGGTTGTAGTGTTGTGCCACCAGTGCCTAAGGCCCAATTTTTCAGCCCCTGTTCAACAGGGGCATGCAATTACAATTCTTGATGTAATAATTCACAGCAGGGCCCATTCCTGCACCCACCAAGAGTAAGTCTGAGGGCTTACAGTGTTGTGGCAACGCCACCACCACCACCACCACGAAAGGCCCAATTTTTCAGCCCCTGTTCAAAAGGGGCATGTAATTACAATTCTTGATCTAATAATTCACAGCAGGGCCCATTCCTGCACCCACCAAGAGTAACTCTGAGGGCTTACAGTGTTGTGGCAACACCACCACCACCACCACCACCACGAAAAGCCCAATTTTTCAGCCCCTGTTCAACAGGGGCATGCAATTACAATTCTTGATCTAATAATTCACAGCAGGGCCCATTGCTGCACCCACCAAGAGTAACTGTCAGGGCTTACAGTGTTGTGGCACCAGCACCACCATCAAAGCCCCAATTTTTACTACCACTGTTCAAGAATTATATGTAATTAAAATTCCTGATATAATAGTTGACAGCAGGGCGTTCCAGCACCAACCAAGAGTAACTGTGAGTGCTTACAGTGTTGTGCCAACACCAACAACTAAGGGGCCTATTTCTGCAGAGTATATACGGCAGGTCCCTACTTTCAAACATCCAACTTACAAACGACTCCTACTTGCAAACGAAAGAAGACAACAGGAAGTGAGAGGAAATCTACCCCTAGGAAGGAAAATTCTCTCCTGTAAGAATAAATATGGGAGAAAGGTGTCTCCTCTGTACTGATGCTTTATCAGCAATCCTTGTTTCAAGAAAAACACCACATTTCAAAAACAGTTGTCATTGGGACGGAAAGTGAGGTGAAATGTTCTGAACAGGGGCACAGACAGCAAAACAAATGTTACAGGGGTGATAACCCTTACCTATGTTTCCCAAAAAGTTTAAAAATAGATTTTTGGGCTGGAGCTACACTTCAACAATGTACCTGTTCAAAATTACAAACACATTCTACATAAGAACAAACCTACAGTCCCTGTCTTGTATGCACCGCCTGTATACGGCTGTTCAGAGTATATAGGGCCTTTTTTATTTTATGTGCGGGGTTCCCCTTAATATCCATACAAGACCCTAAGGGGCTGGTAATGGGCTGGGGTAGGGGGGGGGGGGTCATGGGGTAGCTATGCCATTTTTCTTAAAGATTTTCATCCATATTACCGGGACCAGACATTACATTAAAGCCGCAAGCAGTTTTAAATGGCTTTTTTTTCCTTTAGAAGTGTCATTTTGTGCAGGGACAGTTCTAAACACGGGAAACACGTGCCACTTCACAGGCATACTTTAGACACCCCCCAGGTACGATATTTAAAGGAATATTTGACTTTTTTTTTTCACTTTATGCATCATTAAAATGACTGCTCCCGAAAAACGACCGTTTTTAAAACTTCTTTTTGCATTGATACATGTCCCCTGGTGCAGAACCCGGGTTCCCAAACCCTTTTTAGGACAATAACATGCATAATAGTTGTTATAATTAGCACTTTAGAATTCGAACGTTCGCATCCATTGTATTTAATAGGGTTCTAATGTTCGTACGAACTTTCGGTCCGTTCGCGGGTTCTGGTGCGAACCGAACCCGGGGGTGTTCGGCTCATCACTACCCATTACCCTACATCCTCTGGCTGCAGCCGCAATGCACACAATCTAGTTCACATTCCTCTCCTTCCCAAGACCAGACTCCCTCTCTCGTGCGCCCTTTGGAACGCTCGCTCTGCCTGTAATAAACTCGCCTCCCTCCACGATCTCTTTATCGCTAACTCATTTAATCTACTCGCCGTCACCGAAACCTGGCTTCACGAATCCGACACTGCGTCTTCTGCTGCTCTATCCCATGGCGGTCTTCTCTGGACTCACTCCCCCAGGTCCAGTGGACGCAAAGGTGGGGGTGTTGGAATCCTTTTAGCCCCACATAGCACCTTTCAGGTACTTCACCCACCTCCCTCTCTGTCACTCTCCACATTTGAGGCACATTGCATTCGTCTCTTCTCCCCAGTTTCCCTAAGAATGGCTGTGATCTACCGGCCCCCCGGTCCACTATCTTCCTTTCTTGATGACTTCTCCGCCTGGTTACCCTACTTTCTCTCTTCTGAAATCCCCACAATCATTCTTGGGGACTTCAACATCCCTATTAATAATAACTCTCCTGCAACTTCCAAACTTCTCAGTCTAACCTCCTCCTTTGATCTGAAGCAATGGATACATGCACCTACTCACTCTGAAGGCAACACCCTTGACCTTGTCTTTTCCCACCTATGCACTCCATGCAACCTCTCCAACTATCCTTACACTCTCTCTGATCACCACCTTATTAATTTCACTCTCTCCCTCTCCTCTGCCTCCTCTCCCCCCAAACACCTAACAGTTACTTGTAGAAACCTTCACAATATCAACCCTTCTCTTCTATGCTCTGCAACTGACCACCTCTATGACAAAATTGCGCCCCTGTCCTGCACCCACCTAGCCACTTCTGTCTACAACACTACACTTCTAGCATAACTGGACAGACTGGCCCCCCTCACTACATGCAGAATAAGGCCCCGCCCCCTACAACCCTGGCAAACAGATGATACTACAAGTCTGAAAAAGCACAGCCGTGCTCTCGAGCGCCTATGGCGTAAGACTAAGTCCCAGAAAGATTTCGGCCAGTATAAATCTGCCCTCCAAATATACAATTCCAGCCTCCTCACTGCCAAGCAGACCTATTTCATCACCCTCATTAAAAACGTATCATCCCGTCCCCGTCTACTCTTCTCTACCTTCAACTCGCTCCTTCGTCCCCCACTGCCTCCGCCCACTAACTCACTCACTGCCCAGGAGATTGCCAATCACTTCAAACAGAAGATTGCTAGAATTCGTGAGGAAATCTGTACGGTTCAGATGCCCCCTATGCTATACACCTCATGCCCACAGGTACAATCTTTACTTCCCTCTTTCAATCCCACCACTATAGACGAAGTTGCTAAATTACTTGCTAATGTCCATCTTACCACCAGCGCTCTGGATCCTGTTCCCTCACAAATGCTACGTTCACCCTCTGGCTCTATTCTACGCTCTATAACCCACATCTTCAATCTCTCCCTCTCTTCTGGCATCTTCCCTAACTCTTTGAAACATGCACTAGTCAGCCCCATACTTAAAAAGCCCTCTCTGGACCCATCCAATCTTGACAACCTGCGCCCTATCTCCTTGCTCCCCTTTTTATCCAAACTCCTTGAACGTCTAGTTTACAACCGATTGAGCGTCCACCTTGCTGATAATAACCTTCTTGATCCCCTTCAGTCTGGATTTCGTCCTCAACATTCCACAGAAACTGCCCTCCTAAAACTAACAAATGATATAGTAACGGCCAAAACTAAGGGACACTATTCCGTACTCCTACTCCTGGACCTCTCCGCTGCCTTCGATACGGTTGACCACCCCCTCCTCCTCAAAAAACTCCATGCCTTTGGTCTCCGCGACTGTACTCTTCGCTGGTTCTCTACCTACTTATCCAACCGCACCTTTAGCGTTACTTACAACTCTACTTCCTCCTCTCCCCTTCCTTTCTCAATTGGGGTCCCCCAAGGTTCTGTTCTTGGACCTCTCCTATTTTCAATCTACACCTCCTCCCTGGGTCAGCTGATAGCCTCCCACGGCTTCCAATACCACCTCTACGCTGACGACACTCAAATCTATTTCTCTGCCCCTCAACTCACTTCTTCATTCGCCTCACGTATCTCTAATTTACTATCAGATATATCAGTTTGGATGTCACACCACTTCCTCAAACTTAATCTATCCAAAACTGAACTGGTCATTTTTCCTCCCCCTCGTGCCTCCTCCCCCGATCTCTCTGTTAAAATTGATGGCACAACTATCAGCCCATCCCCACACGCCAAGGTCCTAGGAGTAGTTCTAGACTCTGAACTCTCCTTTAATCCTCACATCCAATCACTGTCCAAATCTTGCCGCATCAACCTCCGCAACATCTCCAAAATACGCCCCTTTTTAACCAAAGACACAACAAAGCTCCTTATCCACTCCCTGGTCATTTCTCGCCTCGATTACTGCAACTCCCTCCTCATTGGCTTACCTCAGAAAACTTTAACCTCCCTTCAGTCCATCATGAATGCTGCTGCCAGACTCATCCACCTTACCACCCGCTCTGTGTCTCCTTCCCCTCTCTGTCAATCCCTCCACTGGCTTCCACTCACCCAACGAATTAAATTCAAAATACTAACGACCACCTACAAAGCCATCCACAACACTGCCCCCAGCTACATCACTGACCTAGTCTCTAAATACCAACCTAATCGTTCTCTTCGTTCTTCTCAAGACCTCCTGCTCTCTAGCTCGCTCATCACCTCCTCCCATGCTCGACTCCAGGACTTTTCCAGAGTCTCCCCAAGCCTATGGAACTCCTTACCCCAATCGGTCCGTCTATCTCCTTCTCTATTAGGTTTTAGAGGATCCCTAAAAACCCTCCTCTTCAGAGAAGCCTATCCCACCCACACCTAATAACTATATTTCCATTCTGTCCACCTGATCATCCCCCAGAGCCAATACCCTTTGTTTCACGTGACCCTCCCTTCTAGACTGTAAGCTCTATCGAGCAGGGCCCTCTGATCCCTCTGTATTGAATTGTATTGTGATTGTACTGTCTTCCCTGATGTTGTAAAGCGCTGCGCAAACTGTTGGCGCTATATAAATCCTGTATAATAATAATAATAATTATGCAGTTGCCCTCGGCCTGTTGGCTGTATTTCTGATAATGATGCCTTTGTATGTCTTTCTTGTATGCCACTCTTATGTCAGTCTCTCTTATCGCAACCAGCAACACCCCTGGGCTCTATATAGATTTTTTTTTTGCTCCCTGTGTCTTGGATGTAGGCCTCCCTGGTGGGGTTATGGGAACCCATCCTGTGGCCTTGTACATATATTGGGCTTAAACCTACAGTTCTTATGGGGTCTATTTGCTCTGCAATACGCTGATCTGAGCTGGGCTGATGGTCCCTTTTTCTTGGTGCTGTCAGGCTAGATGCAGTGGGCAGATGATTTTCCCTTTCCTTCTTGTTCTTGGTATTGCTTACCTAGGGCTACACCCGGCCATGGACTCCCGTCCAAGGCACCAGCCTTATTCTACCCCTGATGTAATGGTTACCATACATTTTACGGCTTTAATATGTTTGGATTTTTCTTATGTTCTCTTAGGATTCCCGATCCGTGCATCTCTATCTTCGACTTTTCTGCGTTCTAGCCACCCTCCGATAGGATCCCTGACTGAGTACTCAGTGTGCTCAGCTAGGAACCCAAGTGTTACGTGTTTTGTAGACTACCCCCATTCCCCCCTTCTGCCCTCCCTTATACCTCCCTTTGGATCCCCTTGCTTTCCCCTCTCTTCCCTTTCTTAATTATTTGTGGTTTCTGTTTCTCTCACCCGGGCCACCTTGTGCAGTTATTTATTTGTCTGGCCTCCTATTCTCAAGGGTAAGATTCTGGATGTGCAGGTCAACTTTGCCAATGTTTATTTCCCCAATGTGGATCAATCTCAGTTTCTGCGGGACCTTATTCTGGTGCTTTTAGCATTCTCAGAGGGGCTCCTGGTTTTCGGAGGGGATCTCAAGTTTGCTATGGACCCTTTGCTAGATGTGTTGCGTGGTTCCTCTCATCTTAAAAGCAGACCTGCAGCTTCTGCACTTGGTTAACCCTTGGAGGTTACTGTATCCCCAAGAGCAGGACTATTACTATTTTTCGCCGGTCCATCTTACTTACTCACGTCTCGACTACCTTCTGGTTATACACAAAGATTTGCCCAGAGTCGAGTCTGTGCGCATTTATGTCATCTCATTTTCTGATCATGCTCCGGTCCATTTGACACTCCAAGTGCCCTGTTTTGGAGGTTGAATGAAGCTCTGTTACAATCAGAGGATTCAATTGCTGAACTACAGGCTGCCTTGACAAAGTATTTCTCCCTCAACCGTGAGTCGGTTGATAATCCTCTGATACTCTGGGAGGCACATAAGCCAGTTGTCTGGGGTGTTTTAATAAGGATTGGGTCCCACCTCAAATGGGAATGAACCCGATGTACAGACGAGCTTCTGACAAAGCTGCGCAACTTGGAATGCTCTCACAAAGCGAGCCTTGCACATTCTACCTATTAGGACCTCCTAAAAAGAGAGGTATGGTTTTCTTTTCTTTTTTTAGATTCATACTTACCTAGGTGGATACAGCATTGGTCCAATGCTGCATCTTTCACCCTGGGCCTCTGCACTGAAAACCGAGTGATCGAACATTGCAGATCACTCGGTTTTCACAGCTCCGTGAGCAGAGAGCTGTAGACTGTCAGTCACAGCTCTCTGCTCATCTCCCTCCACACTCATAGGAGTGCTGATCTGTGGAGGGGGCAGAGCATCCATCTCAGGTTCTCAGCGGCTCGCTGAGAGCCTGAGACGGGTGTCAGTCATTGCACCTGGTGGATTCAGACTCCATGGTCGGGATGACGCGGTGCCTGGACTGATCTCCATGACATCAGCAGAGAGCGGACTTCAGCCCGCTCTCTGCTAAAAGCGGTTCACAGGAGTGCAAAACAAATTGCACTCCTGTGACCCATAAGAGAAGCCCAGCCAAACAAGGTTCTCAAAGTATCTATAGGCATGGATTGGTCGTATTAATCTCTGAGATTTCTTGGGGTCGGAATGCAAACTCTCCTCCACTGTGCAGTGGAGAAGAGTTTGCGTTCCGACCCCAAGAAATGCCTCCACTGCAGACCCTCCCTTGGATTTCTGGAGTGGCCTCCAGCTTCGGCATTTTCTCTGTCAATGCTCACATACCCAAGGTATCTCTTGTCACTGAGCTTGAATGTCTGTGTCATAAGAGGGAACCAATCCGTCACAGCCTCACTATTATCTATGCTGCCTTGACGCGACTGGTGCCTGATTTTTCTCCTACCTTCCTATCGCGGTGGGAATCCAACCTTGCTATGTAATTTACTGACAAAAGGAAAAATTCCTCCATTTTGTGCAGAAATCATCCATAGCTACGAAGGTACAAGAAACCAGTTAAAAGATTTTGACAAGGTGGTATAGGGTACCCACGACTCTTCCCACAAGTGCCGGATACATGCTGGTGATGCAACATTGGGCAAGGTACCATGTTGCACATTTTTTGGGCTGCCTGAAAATCAAACCATTTTGGCAAGATGTTGCTAGTACTATTAAACATCTGATTAATGTTGGCCTGGCGGATAACCCTGTGGCATGCTTGCTGCACCTCACGCAATGGCCAATTAAAAAATACAAGACCTCTCTTACCATCCAGCTTTTAAATGTGGCCAAGGCATGCATTCCCTTGTGTTGGAGGTCTGTGCACCTGCCCTCGAAGTCTCTTTGGTTCTCTAAAATTAACAAACTTGGAGGACATGGAGGACCTTACGACTACCTTCCACAATCAGGAGGAGTCCTTCCGTTACACCTGGAGAGACCATGGCAACACTTAGTTTTCACCGATTCCTATCTGCAGGAGGTCTCGCAACAAGACTGTTTTTTTCTAGGACTGTTGCAAGGCTCTGGGTGAGAGAATCCGTCTTTCTGGTTCTTTTGGCTCTCCAAGTCCTTGTGTTTTTTTTTTTCTATGTATGTGTTTTAGTTTTCTCTGTTTCCTCAATTTTTTTATTTTCCTTTCCCCTTTCTGTTGCTCTCCCCCTCTGCGTGTACACATTCAGCTCGGAAACCCCTCCTTTGTAGTTTCCTTGCTGTTCATATGTACTATATATATATATATGTATATTGTTCTATTATAGAATCATGTTGGCCCCCGGGAAATTCTTTCTGACCCCTGGGTATTCCACATTCTTTATCCTACAGGGTTGCATTATTACGTTAGGGCTTTGTAGCGCCCTACTCCTGTTGGGTAGACGCTATATGTTAAATTTAGTTATCTGAGCTGTAGTTCAGCTCAGAAAGAATTATGTAAATTACTGACTCTGTTTCAGTCTGGCTGGGCTGTGCATTTTCCACCTGACAGTAGGTGTCGCTATCATCATGGGTCAGGGTTGTAAATGCAGCAGGCTAGGTGTATTGGGTATTCCTTTCCCAGAAGTGGCTCAGGGGGCGTGGTGAACCTGCTGAGTAAAGTACCTGAAACTCCCCTATTCCTCTATCCCTCTGTTGGAACTGGTAAAATAAAGCCTTGAAGAAAACGTATCCAAGTGTTGGTGTGAACATTTATAAAAGCTCTTCAAGATGGATCCCTGACACAAGTGCGGTGAACAGAAAAGGTAACGGTAGGCCCAAAACTTTAAACCAGCAGCTCCTACGGGGGTAGTGCTACACGTGGGGGCTCGTCCGGGATATCTGCCGTTACCTATAGCAACTAAAGTGAACTGTTCATCTGGGACTTATGCTACAGAGGGCTCTGGACTTTGTCATTTTTTTTCCCCGTCAAAAGGAAGGGTGAGAACTTTGCAATCACTTCTAGGCCGCGTGGGCTGTGGGCGGAGCCAAGAGGTAAGAAAGCCCGCAAGCTACGTGCCAAAAAAGAACAAGTGGGAGGAGTTCCCGCCTGCTTGCTGTGTGAGACGCGGCGTATGTGTCCAGTGTTCAGAGAGAGACGGAACACCACCATGTCTTCAACCCTATCAATGCAGTCTGCTATGGGGCCAGGATGTTTCCTGTGGGTACCTCCACCAGTGTCATGCTGCCGGGGACTGTACTGACGGACACTGGTATTCGTCTGGAGCCGCATGGGTAGTTCGTGCTCTATACAACCGGTGATGTAGAGGCTTTGGGGATGCTGTGTAACAGGTGTGATGGACTGGCTATTCACCCCCGTCCTTTTGTTCGATGTCCACAATGCGGGGAGTACCTGTTTGCTGTGGAGCAACCCACCATGCCGCCTCGTGCCTACAGACTGGACTGGACCACGGGCAACGTAACAGAAGAAGTTGCTGCCTACAATCCAGTGGTTAGGCCTACATCTGCCGTATCTGCTGCTGTGAGTAATCCCGAGGGGAATGGCACTGTGGGAAAGTCATCAGCGGACATCGCCGCTATTGTCACCTCAACTGTATCTACCTCCGCTGCACCTGTTTTTGCTGCCCCTGCACAAAGGAAGGTGGGATACATGAAGGCCTCCCACGGCCGTGGACAAGGCCTACCCCAGAGACTGCTCGAACCGGACCCGGAGAAAAGTTAGATTTCCGAGAAGTCCACGACAAGAATGGGTGAGAGATCTAAGGGGAGCATGTTGGGGACTGTATGTAATTATCTGCCGGTGGAGGAGCTGGGAGATTCGGAGATAGACTCTTTGTCAGACATCAGCGGGGATGACGATTTGTTTGAGACTATGTCGCAAGAGCTATTGTGGGCAAATAGCGATGATGTCGCCTTGGCTTTTACTTTCTCAGAGTACGCAGCTAGGGACCCGGGGGAGATAACACCTAGGGTGGAAACCCCAATTGTTTCTGATGAAATCCTGGCCCGCAGTACCAGTTCACTGGTGTAACGTACCTTAGGTGTGAGCCTGACGTGCGGAGAGGGACCTCCCGTACAACCCCGGCTCGGAGACCACTTCGAGTGGGGACAGTGGTGGTAAGAGCACAGTGAGGTAAGGGTGCCTGTCTGATCCTCACTGCTTGGAGTGGTGGAGCCGAGTGGAGACTGGAACGGCTGGTACTGGAAGCAGCGGATGCAGGTCAGCAGGTGCAGGTTGCAGAGCAGAGAATGCAGGTCAGCGGGTGCAGCTTGCAGAGCAGAGGATGCAGGTCAGCAGGTGCAGGTTTACATTGCAAAGGATGCAGGTCAGCGTGTGCAGCTTACAGAGCAGAGGATGCAGGTCAGCTGGTGCAGGTTTGCAGAGTCAGACAAGCCGGGTCATACACATCAAGGTAAACATCATAAGTGGCAGGCAGAGAGTAGTCAAAGTCCAGGCTCAGTCTTGGCAACAGGCAGACTGGCAGATAACTGAGCAGGGTCAAACGAGCCGAGGTCAGGACTGGAGACAGAAGTGTGGTCAGGAAGCCGGGTCAAACACAGGAACAGGATACAGGCACAGAATCAGGAACTCAGGGAACAGAAGCAGATCAAACCACAAGGGGCAACATCTCTGGAACGTCTTTTATAGGAAGTTCATGGGAGGAGCAAGGGGTTCAGGGTTCAACAGCAATCAAGACACCAAGCAGAGTAGTCTAATGGATCAGATAGGTTTATCCAGCAGATCAGGCAGGGAACTGTCCAGCATCCCAGATAGCTCAGTGGGAAGAGTCAATATCAGACACAGAAGAGGTCCCAGGTTCAAGCCCGGTACGTCCCGGACAGCTGGGTCCAGGAAAAATGTTTGCAAGTGTTATGGTGCACAAATCCACAAACTCGTGTGTGCCTCCTGGATTTGGAAGTACAAGGTCCCTACCAAGACTTGCCCGGTCCCAAAGGCTGTTTAATAAACGGGTGGAAAGAGAATATGGACTGGAATTTCCGTACGCTCCCCGGGAGAATATGCAGGAAGTTGAGTCTCACAGGGAACAGTGGTACCACAAGGCTGTTTGGGACTGTCTTTCAGTGCCAAAGCCGTTTCGAAAGAGGGGCTATTCCGTTGCCATGGATGAATGTTTCAAAGGGTGTCTGCAGCACTGGCGTTATGGCAGGCATATTCATGAAGACAAAGTGGTCATTTGGCGACCAGGGAAGGACGATGTGGTTTACTTTATCACCACCATTGACAAGCAGGGAAAATCCCTAACTTTACCCGATCCACAATTTTACTGGTGAAAAGTTACGGTGACTGTACTGGTTTTGTTTTGCACCTTGCCAAAAGAAAAGAAGATTTTCTTTCAAAAAAAGGACTGTGGGTATGTAGCTAGGTAGGGCTAGGGCATCGGAAGATATTGGAGTCAAGATTTCATCTATGGGTCCAGTACTTAAAACTGAGGACTGTGTTATATTATATTTCTGCCACTAGGTGGTGGAAGTTTACTCAGCAAAATTGGACTCGCATACTTTTTACTTAGCTGCCTACACCCAATGTATATGTGTATATAAGTGGAGAAAGAAAGGCTAATTTCTCCAGGAAGTGAGGCTTTGCTTCTCAGGAGATTTTTTATATTATTGTATATGTCTGCTTGCTTTGTTCTTTTTCAGGCATTGAAATCTTCTATCAAGAATCACCGGAGAATGGGTGGGTTAGATAGAGAGAGAGATAGGGGTGTTGTATAATACTGTATATTTATATTGATGTGATTTCAGTGCGTGTGTATGTTAAACACATTTTCTTATACTGTTTTACTCCCCTCCCTTCCCATTCAAGTTTTTGGGTTTCAGGTACTGACCCTCAGGAGTGAGGGTCATATTTTTTCCTCGACAATGAGGACATCGTCTTTTTGCGGTAGGGGAAGTGTGTAGCGCCCTACTCCTGTTGGGTAGACGCTATATGTTAAATTTAGTTATCTGAGCTGTAGTTCAGCTCAGAAAGAATTATGTAAATTACTGGCTCTGTTTCAGTCTGGCTGGGCTGCGCTATTTCCACCTCTCAGTAGGTGTCGCTGTCATCACGGGTCAGGGTTGTAAATGCAGCAGGCTAGGTGTATTGGGTATTCCTTTCCCAGAAATGGCTCAGGGGGCGTGGTGAACCCGCTGTGCATTCTGGGAGGGGGTACTTAAGAGACAGAGACCGCTCTATCGGGGTTTGTTGCTGGGAATCGTTGCCAGATCCTGACCTGAGGGCCCTCCTGGCCTCAGGGATGTGCGAGCCATTTTCAGCCTCGGGGCCTGCTGGCCCGAGGCTCTGCAACTGAGAAGTAGGCCCAGGAGTTGCTGGGGCCTACTAGTCCAGGGATGGTCCTGCGCGGTCTTGCCTGCGGGAAGAAGCGGAATAATTGGAGACTCAATTAAGGGACGCATCCTGGTCAGTTTGCCTTGCGGTGCTGCCGGATGGCTGAAAGATTCTGGCACAGTGAGCCGTGTACTTCTGAAGGAACTTTTTGCAAAGTGTCAGTGTGGTTACACAATCTTGTGGCGGAAGGTTGTGGCAGAGATTTTGAGCGAGCTTCGCACCGGTTGCTAGGCCAGTGAGAGTAGGCCTATCCGGTGGTTGCTGAATCCAGCATGGAACTGTTTGTCCTCTGGATCTGAGATTGTGCCCGTGATCCGCAAAGTACCTGAAACTCCCCTATTCCTCTATCCCTCTGTTGGAACTGGTAAAATAAAGCCTTGAAGAAAACGTATCCAAGTGTTGGTGTGAACATTTATAAAAGCTCTTCAAGAAGGATCCCTGACACGAGTGCGGTGAACAGAAAAGGTAACGGTAGGCCCAAAACTTTAAACCAGCAGCTCCTACGGGGGTAGTGCTACAGCTTTTTTTTTATAGGATGGGAACGTTGG